>CM032062.1:11415264-12773118 GCA_018831715.1 Matsumurasca onukii
TCTTTTTTCTAACCAACCCAAAAGTCTTATTACCCTGAGAAACACTTGCAACTCAAGTGCATCCCATGTTTGATGGAATAAACAGCGGATGAATCGAATTTTGACATACACCATTATCATAAAGCTATCGAATCTTGATTTTCGCGGCTACACTTCGGTGTTATGTTATAACACTTAAATCTTAAATCCTGGACCTCTGCATCACCAGCTAAACCTATATCAACGAAGGCGTTTGATTGCTTATGTATTTCACCATATCAATGCAATACGCAAACCAAACAAAAATGCAAACTATTCCTCCAATTACGACCAAGTCATCAACGCGTTTGTATTCACCTGAGGAATTTAAAAACTCTGTATGTAGAGAGATAGTAAATAATCTCATTGACGTAGGCAACAACCCAGGGTTGATTATTTAGCAATTAGCATAGCTGGTTATCACGCTATGTGTATTATAGTGGCCGCGGTCTAGCTGGGTGCTGCTTTACATGAACTGCAGAGTGCAGATATCCTCCTTCAGCTGTTCAACTGTCTCGCCTGGTTTTCCTGGTCGGTAATGATTGTTTGGGTTTCCTACTGGACATGACATCAGTGCATGGCGACCGCGACACAGCTGTTTTTCCTCGTTGCTGACACCACAGATAAAGATCTTGTTATACTGACAATAATGAAACCATAATAATATTTACCTCTAGTTAGTTTAAAACTACAGCTGTACTTAATCTGAAAATAGTTTTGAACCTCTTGCCAAACGTGAGTGTCTGTATCAGGGCATACAATGTGTGTTCATGTGTACTGTGTTTATCCCAAACACGCTTTAGACCAATCCAGTAACAACGACGTTTAATGATGTAGTGTTACCACTTTAATTGACGATTCTTCGAGCTTTGTTATAGTCTAACCCACGCAGAAATGGATTGCTGTTACCTGTTATTTGGATAAGAGTTTTTTAATTAAAGCCTATGTAAAGTGTTATCAAAAAACCTAAGTTGCCTGAATAAATTTTATCCAGGATATTCTTTTCATTGTTCAATAATTATGGATTCTAGTGGTCATGCATTTTCTTCAATCACACATGCAAATCAATACTTAGTGGAAATAATTACCTTTGTCGTCAAAAGCTAATCCATCATATTTCAGTTGGCTAGGTGTTGGAAACCAAAACATAGTTTCTATATCAAACATTCTGTTACGCGAAACTTACAATGTACAGTGCAGGTGTACTATTTTATTTTTGATGTACAAATAGTAGTACAAATACATTTCATCCATGGGTTATTAAAATATACTATAGTAACTTAAGAAAGGCATCCTCAGCAGTTTGCTGTCTTTGACGATGATTCTGTCAACCTAGCCGCTAGCGCCTCACTGACCTCACAGTCTCTGAACCTTCACAACTATTTCACAATCGTCAATAAAACAAGTCACAAAACACGACTGAGTGGATGTCCGAGATTCCCCTCACTACTTCCGCGTCTACTCTCTTTTACAAGGTTGCTTGAGCATCCTTCAGCTAGTACATTTCATGTTAGGCTTAGAATGAGATCAAGTAAGGTTTAATACGAAAATAATGGACAATGGTCAAACGTTGGGTAAATGTTCATTTAAGAATGACAAAATTAGTCAGCCGTAGTTGATACTTGGCTGTAATAACCAGCGTCAATGGTTAGTAGAAGTTATTTTAAGTAAGTTTTTAACTTCCTCTTTGTGATTCCAGTCCGTATGTGTCTGGTTAGTACCTGCTCAGATTACTTTATACTGGGGTACATAAAAAAAGAGTTGTTCACAAAATTACTGGGCAGCTTTATAGTTGTCCGGATGTTAAACACGCTCCGTTCCCCACCAGAGGAGGTTGGATCAGATAAATTTAGGGGACGCGGCAGCAGGGTAGACCGCAACTTCACAGGAGAGGCTTGCCATAACCTTGGGGGAAAAGGTCCCCCGAGTGTTGGCATGGCTCTTTATGTCTTGGGAGTTAGAGTCCCCTAAGTGGTTGTCAACGGGCTTGTTTGTCGCGCCATCTCGTGATTGTCTGGTCAGCCGAACCCAGTCCCATTCCTCTCCTGAATCCAGACTTCCTTTCATTCCGGTGGTAGCGCAATATGCCCAACAGACGAGGCAGACGTGCATAAGGGTAACCAGTCCCTAACCACTTGATCCTCTCAATCTAACATTTAACTTCCTCTTTTGAATCAGGTTTTTGCGTGTCTTTAAAATTTGTTTACTATTTATTTGTTTAACATATAAGGTAATAGTTTGAATATAAGTTGCATTAGGTTTGCACATTTTAACAAACTTGAAAGGTATTTATAAAAGTCCTTTGACCTGAGCAATCAGCAAAGAAAGGTTACAACAACAAAAGACTTTGACGATCATTCAAGAAAATGTCTAAGCCCTCGCTGCACGTAGTCTCTCTCTCCTTCTCAGTGCCTCTGGGGAGTTCTTAGTAGTGTAAAGTACTTATTATAGTATCGATCAATAGTGTGTCTGTCAATTAGTATTGGAACGATGTTTAGGCTAGGTTTATGAGTGATTTCCTTGACTAGTTCTAACTGCTGACCTCACAGATTAGAACTAATGTGACCTTCCTAATAGTTGGTCGAGGCAGTTCATTTAGACATACTAGTCAACATTTACAGCGGTGGCAATAAAATAAACCTAGTCTAACGAGCTCTCAAGGACTGTAAGATTCTTTTATGTTTTCGGAGTAAATGGGAGATTGTTGTAAATAATTTATTGGGGAAAACGAGGTCAAAGTCAAATGTGCTTACATGTTGTTTGGCATATGGGGTCAAAAAAGAAAAACCTGTGAACATCAGGGTTTTCAATGGGTACAAAACCGAATTGAGGGATGTAGAACTTTTTGATTTTGTTAAGAGAAAGATAAACCAGTAACATCAATGAAAATCCGCCATGAATCGCGGTAGCGTTTGTGGCTACGCGTCAGTTATGAACTTTGGAATCATTGTTAACAAGGAGTACACCCTTTAAATTATTGAATATACTCAGATATTCCCGAAAGGTAGCTTTAACAAGGTACAACTAGCTCAACAATGCTATGCTAAATTGACTTCATTGGCCACATCAGACAAATCTGGCTTCTGAGCCTTAACTGCCACATTCTTTCTTTGATTTCCTTCCTAAAATTATCTACATACTTGGTACTTAATACTTGAATGGTGACACCGACCCCTCTTAGCGGGTACTTCGAGGTAGATGGTGTGTGTGATCAGTGTTTTGGCGGACGGTGAGGGGTAGTCTTGTTATACAGGGTGTCCCATAGTAAACTGCCAGACACTGGGAATAGGTTATATGGGTCAAAATAAAGCGAAAATCAAGAATAAAGATGTTTCCAAAAATGCATAGTTAACCAACCAGATATTTGCATTTTATATTTTTCACTAATTATTTATTATCTCCCACACCATTTATTGGATTTGACTCAAACTCAACATAAACTTGTATGTAAGTAAAAAAATTACCAGCTTGATCTAACTTGTATTAAAAATGGTGGATATTTTATGGAATTTTTGAAGTTGCACGAATAAAGTGTAAAGAGTAATTTGGAGTGAATTTTACTACTATCTATTGACATCAAGGTCATAAAAATCTATTGGAAAACAACGAAGCTTTAGGGGAAACTCTGGCTGAAAACAGACAACTTAGGCCCTACCTTATTATCTTGATGTTTGCCACGGTTTCCACTGTAACTTTGTTGATTCATAACCGATTTTTTGACCTTGGTGTCAATAGGTAGGTGGTAAAATTCACTAAAAACGGTATTCTTTACATTTTCGTAAAACTCACAGTTTATTCGCTATTTAAGGTGTAACTCGAAAATTTCAATAAATAAAATAGCCACCGTTTTAAAATGATAAGTTAGATAAAACTGGTAATTCTTTCCATAAATGGTCTTACTTAGATACAAATTTATGCTAAGTTTGAGTCAAATTTGATAAATGGTGTGGGAGATAGTAAATAATTATTGACAAATATAAATGGGCGAATATCTGGTTAACTAAGCGTTTTGGAAAAATTTTTATTCTTGATTTTCTGTTTATTTTGACCCGTATAACCTTTTCCTAGAGTCTGGCACTTTACTTATGGGACACCCTGTATACTTGGACCGTCCTCTCCCCAGATTGGTTCATAATAGGTTTAGGATCATTGGAAATGAATCAAATGCTTAAACTCATTTTCGAAACACGGGGAGCAGCCAGGGTAAGAAGTATTAGCGACCAGGGTACCCATGACCGGCTGAGAATATAGTGTTAAGATGTTGCGTTGATTTGTTTGTGTCATAAAAAACGAAGATTTTGACAAACACTTTCACAATAATTTGGATTCCGTTTGGACTAAAATAGTCAACATGTTAGATAAATTCTAATGATTATAACAATAAAGGTTGAAAAGAAAAATGTGTAATTTATTTCTTCCTCATAGTTTGCAGAGATATCTTATACGTCCACCATCTGCTGTGCCCTATTGAGGAAACATTAAAATCCCATATGAAAGTCAAGTTTTATAAACATGTATACACTAAAATACTATACAAAACATAACATCCATTTCAAATTCTAAAGAGTTACATTTAATTGAGTCTACATCCTTCCAAGAAGCACTTCCTGAATCCTTCCAAGAACTATTACTGTAGCAACACATAATGTCACGTATATTGTAATAACCCATTTGTTTATCAAATAGACATGAAGATGCACTTATATTGTGTTGCAAAATAAGGACTTACACAACTGCAAGTAATCAGTGTGGCGCCTTATCAGGAAATGGAAACCCAATTTCATTTGATTTGCCACTTAACAATCTCAATCTGATATTTTGGTTGGTTACAGTTGAATATTTTTAACAGAACTTGTATTGTTGTTGAATCATCAAACTTCTTGTGAAATTCCTTCACGCCTTGGCTCATGGTATTGGCGCCGTTGAATTCAAGTGATAAAGAAGTTTCAAAACGTGTATCGCTTCCTTAAAGGATAAACTTTTCCGTTGAATTGAAGATTAAACTCTAAAATTCAAAAGTTTGAAAAAAGGTGAAATTGTCATGTTTAACGAGGCGAAGTTAGGACTACAAAGTCCTCTCTACCACTCAATCTCGACCTCTACCTAGCGTTACACTTTACAAATGTCAGTGGTGACTGCGGGGATCGAACCCGCGCCAGCGGAGTTATGAGCTCCGGAGTCGCGCACGATTCCAACCCACCACGGGTCCGCTATAGAATACCTTTTTTTATTTAAGTACAAAATAACTTGTATTTATGTATGATGTATTTTGTTAAGTTTTATTTGCCTAGTTGTGTTTTATAAGTATATGTTTTCTTAGGTGGAATAAAGCTTTCTGAAAACTTATTTTTATTCAATAATTATTACCTATATTTAATGTTTTGTGTATTGGACAATAGTTTGACGTAGATTATATTTAACTGAAACACATGCCCGAGTACTGTATTAGTAACCAATGGGAAAGATTCATTTGGGGTTACTGATGTATTTCAAACCAACGGTTTTCAGGGTTGACAGAATAAATCATCCAAGTTAGAATAGAAACTGGTAATTAGCAAATTGTCTTACACTTGTAAAAGATTACTGTGACACTTTTCACACTATACCTATTCAAACAATTTACTGGTACAACAATCTGACCTGTCTATTGTAAAAGTTAGGGTCTATGGCCAGGGCGTACGAGTTTGTATTTATTCCTGGAGTAGGCTCTTTTCTTTGACTGGGACTCGTGGCGTGGTCCTGTAATCCAGCTTCATGGAGGTCAGGTTTTGAGGATGATATAGGTCTAAAGCGGCTCAGATAGTCTCAGTGATCATCTGATGATACCCGCATCAACTCCACCATCGTTTAAACATATCAGACCATCACCTGCGTAATTCGGAAGTCACGTTAAGCCGTTGGTCCTTGTATTTCCATTGGTCATTGGGCTATTAATTAATGACCCATTCTAAGAAGTCGGCCTTAGTTTGTAACAAGACTACACCTCATAACTCATTACTACCACTCATCACACTCATCCTTCACCACATATTTGCCTTAAAATACCCTCATGAGAGTGGTCGGCATCTCAAATAGTGATTTAGTGATTTATGCAGCTGCGATGAAACAAGAATAAAAATAAAGTTTGCCCCTAGAGGCGTGTTGTGTTGTTTATCTGAACATTATGTTTGAGAACGGTTGTATACCTGACCTAATTCAATTTTTGATTCATACACAACCATGGTAGGAAAATACTAACCAAATCGTTTAAACTAAAATACGGGTTTAGTGATAGGCCTAGTTGTTGTAAATAAATTTACAAACTTTTAGACACATACTCAAAAAAGAGAATTATTTTGTAGAAAACAGACAAAAGACTGACTTTATCAGTAGCTATCACGACAGCGCAACATTTCCTTTTCTTCAACTAATTAAATGTGACTGTTAACAATCATTACATAACAAATGTGAAAAAAATTACCACTGTCGGATTAAATAACTAACTCCTCCTACTGCCAAACAACCTTTTAAAGTTTGTAGCTGTAAATTTGATTTTTTAGAATGTATTTACAGAAATCGATTTTTTATGGTAAAAGTGAAATTTCAAAAAATGGGGCTACAACAGAGCAAGTCTTACGGTACTCACGGAAAGTCATTACATGAGAGCAGCATTTGTTTGATTTACATTCCTTGCACAATCACTGAAAGGAACTGGTTCAAGGTGACGCGAAGTTTCGTGGTATTTAGCCACTCGCGTCTCATAAACATTTTTAGCCCATATCGACTACATTCATCGATCAGACTGCACGGTAGTTTGCCGTTCATTGCTTGGTAACCCAAACCATTCAGGGTTTTATAACAGACAAATCGTAGAACACACCTCATTATCACTATCACTATTTGATATGCACGACCCTCTCATGAGGGTATTTTAAGGCAAATATGTGGAAAAGGGTGAGTGTGATGAGTGGTAGTAATGAGTTATGAGGTGTAGTCTTGTTACAAACTAAGGCCGACTCTTCTTTAGAATGGGTCATTAATTAATAGCCCAATGACCAATGGAAATACAAGGACCAACGGCTTAACGTGACTTCCGAACCACGCAGGTGATGGTCTGATATGTCTAAACGATGGTGGGAGTTGATGCGGGTATCATCAGATGGTCACTGAGACTATCTGAGCCGCTCTATTATCATCCTCAAAACGTAACCTCCATGAAGCTGGATTACAGGACCACGCCACGAGTCCCAATGGACCACGCATACCTCCATTCAACGAAGGCTTCAGCAACTTCTTAGTTACCGGAATAGTTGTCTTTCATATGCGCTATATAAACCAGTTGTGCTGGTGAGTATTTCAATTGCTTCGCTGGCATGTTTCTAAGTTCCAATAAGGCCAATAAGTTCCAATATCCCCAGCTTTTCAGAAGGCCGTTAGACAGGCGTAGTTTGGGCAGCGAGTTACAACTTACAAGTTCCATTCACGAGCGAACTCCTCATGTGAACACTGTTGAAAGGAATATTATCAGCAACCAGTTTGTTTTAAGAAACACATTATATGACAACTCATAATGCGATGTTGAACTAACGTATTATCCGACTAGAGTTAACTTTGTAACGTAGAGGTCAGACGCAGAACTGCATGGTTTTCGACGATAAACCAAAAGTAATTCCTCATACTGCCAATACTGATTTAAAACCACCGTAGTTTGTTTAGTTGTATCACACCGTAATGAAATATCACATCAACACAACAGGTGTCAAGTGTAGCAGGGTCAGGTTTCGGTGGTGACGGTGACGGTGGAGGCGATGGATGGAGGAGCACCGAGCACTACAGGTGAGTGTGATGGAGGGGTCTTTGACTGTCACAGCCATCCTCACATCAGCTGACAGTGCGCCGGTCAGTGAGTCGCTAGCTCCTCGCACATACACACGCACACACATACAACCAGCTGGTAAGTGTCAACACCAACCATGTGTATTTGCATGTTTAAATCATAGAAATTTCTCTTTAAATGTTTTGTTTTTAATTTAAAGCAACTATAAAATAATAAAAAAAATATTCAAACAAAATTTAAATAGTTATTTTTAACAGAAAATAGTCACGTAACGTATATTTATATTTCAGAGGAACAACTATTAGCTAAAACGGTAGAAAAAGCGTTTAGAAGTTTTATTTGTTGAGTGGAAACATTTAAATATATTACAAGTTCCAGCTTAATTAACACTGTTTTTTTCAAATCTTGATAGTATACTTGTATATTTTATTGGACACGCATTATTAAAAAGTATAAAACAACTCAACGTGTTGTATATTTTAAACATATTCCAATAACTTTAACTAATATCGACAAAGCTGTGTTAATAAGACATTAAACATTATATTCTAAGTTGGATCTTTACTGTTATCTACGCATTATAATGTTACAATAAACATTAAGTGCGATGATATTTGTTGATATGACAAAGCGAAGCCTTTCAGATGACTACATGAAATGTCTTTTTTCGTAGAAGGCCAACCATGAATTGCCTTAATTTGGCAGTTTTTTGCTTCGTGTTTATGTAGCAACATGCATTTGTTCAAAATTTAAATTATCGTTTAAACTCTAAGTATTTTAAATCGATATCGAGTTCTTGCAGAGGTATTTTCGAAATAAATAAATATGGTGTATCCCAAAAAAGCTTGCGCACCATTATAACTCGTGTTTCAAAATCATTCCAGACTTTACTCATGCTAAAAATGAAACTGTATTATAGGTTCAGCGCACTACGCAGAGTGGCTAATTCAAAGTGACAATAAAGATTTTAAAAATAAATCTAAATGCCGGTTGCAGCTGTCCTTGCAATTATGTCTACGACCGATGGTTAACAAAGAAACTAGGTCGCACAGTGGACCAACAATTGTAGACTTTTTTAAGTACATCCGCTATTAAATGAGTCATGTGGGAACAGTTAGGTGGAGTGAATCCTTTAGAAGTTGTGAATGGTGGGTGGTGGGAGCAGGGTAGGTAAGTGCATTTGGTCAACGAGAGTTAAAAACTATCTCATCATCAAAAGATCTTAACACAAAGATCGGTGTACTTTTCTACCGGTACTTATCCAGACAACGTTTCGAGAGGTACAGAAACTTCGCTCGTTATCAAGGAAACCTAATCTAGATTATATTCTAGTTCTGACAACTAGTATAATATTCAACAGAAACAACCCAACATCAAAGAAATATAAATATACGAGTACAGAACAGTAGAAACACTCTTGGTAAACAATATTTTGTACACCAAGGGTGTTTTCTTTATATATTTATATTACTTTTAACTGTAACATTCCTTTAATATCAAATTATTCAAATCAACATCAATATAATTAATCATGTGTAATCACAGTAATCAATATAAAAATGTTGATTCGTTATCAACGTCCCCAAAATTCTGGCCTCTATCGTACAGTAAACAAGAGACATATAAAACTCCTTTTGACTGCAAATCTTTTTTACCTACTATTCCTCCTAGTTCTGCACCTCTAGTTTCAGAAGAATAGTAAACACGTTCTTAAAAAGAAACACGTTTTCAAAAAAAAAGCAGAGGGCGACACCTCAATTTTGAGAAACTTTATTCAAATCATAGTCAAGTCCAAACAGTCACTAAATAAATTAGTCACTAAATTCTTTCGCGAGGCAATAATTATGATAACATGATAATTATATTAATTAGTTTTCCAGAGTTGTCTGTAATAATGTTCAATTACATTACCAACAATTTTTTTCCAGTTTGACACAAATTTTAAACTGAGTTTTCATTTTTATTTAGTAACAACACATAATTTTCAACACTGTACTTGAAACTGTACTTGATTTTCAACTCTACTAGGACTCGAACACAATCAGATTATCTGAAATGGGATATTAAGCTTGAAACTACTGTTCTGTCATTAGCGTCGTAATCTTGTAAGAATTTATTTTGACGAGATTATTGTAGTTGTCATATCCAAATTATTGGCTTCAGTGAGTTCAGTTAGCCGACTGGTAAGTTGTTTGTTTGCTTTACGCTGACATTTGAAACCAACACAACAGAGTTACGCATCTGCACGAAAATAACGCACTATTCTCGGGCTGATCTCGAACCGTGTTGTTGTGCATCGTAATTAGACTTACTACTGAATCGTCTTGAGAGCTTTAAATGCCCTAAACTTTAAACTAATGACTGGGACTCGTGGCGTGGTCCTGTAATCCAGCTTCATGGAGGTCAGGTTATGAGGATGATATAGGTCTAAAGTGGCTCAGATAGTCTCAGTGATCATCTGATGATACCCGCATCAACTCCCACTATCGTTTAGACATATCAGACCATCATGCACCTGCGTGGTTTGGAAGTCACGTTAAGCCGTTGGTCCTGTTATCTCCTTGGTCAATGGGCTATTAATTAATGACCCATTCTAAGGAAGAGTCGGCCTTAGTTTGTAACAAAACTACACCTCATAACTCATTACTACCATTCACCACATATTTGTCTTATAATACCCTCACGAGAGTGGTTGGCATCTCAACTAGTGATTTAGTGATTTAGTCAATCTCGACTACCCAACTGGCGTGCATTTCCTCTTAAGCGTAATTACTTTTTATTATGTTTAGAACTCCAAGTACAGGGTTATTCAAAAACAATTTATTCCTACTTTCAATCCTCTGTAACTTCTAGTAGTATGAGTGCTTCATGAATAATTTACATATGGTTGAAAAGAAGAAGTTTCAAAGTTTTGTTTACATATATGGGGCTATGTAAGGGAGAAGGTTTACCCATTCGAAAAGTCTAGATAACCTGCAGAACCGTATCAGAGCTGCAGTCAATTCCATAAATCAATATTCACTTCGTGATCTACTGGAAAAGAGTTTAATTATCGGCTAGATTTTGCCGAGCAGGCAGGGGAGGACATGGTGAGCATTTATAGAAGCATACCAAGGAAGGGAAACTTTGAAAAGTGCTCTTTTTACTGGTATTCAATTTATGCTTATCTAAGAAATAATCAACGAAGGAGAAAGTAGGACATTCTTTTTGAATAACCATGTATATTAAAATATTTTCTTAATTTTTCCGTATCGGAATGTAATGTGCGAAATGATATAAAGTATTATATAACCTAGGCCAATAAAGTTAGTCACTATGTACAATACAAGTTTGCTACTATTTAAATTGTAAATTATTTAGCTTACGTCTTTGTGTGCGTGAGAATAATTCCCAATACCGTATAAGGGATTAAATCGTATACGTCGCAAAAACTAACAACGTATTTGGATCACTTTGATGAAATTCTAAGGTAACTAGCATATTTATTGTTTAAAATTCAGGAACCCGGAGGCCATAAATTTAAATTTAGTAATTGCTCTTTTTAGAAATGCATCTCCACAAACAATGGGATTCAATCCGTTATTCACGGGCTCAATTCCCAAAGGAGGAAACTAAAAGCGAAACCCAAACAAACAGAACAGGAAAAACGCGTTCTCTGAAGTGTCGTGTTAAAATCAGGCCCATAAAACACACAGAGATGGTAAAAAGACCAGTCCAGCTTCCTTGTGGGCTGGCAACAATGCTGTAGCCTACTTTGAGCGGTCCATTGTCCTGGGCTGTCTACAACTCTCGTATATCACATTCACTGGATTTATGAAGGTCAATTTGCTCATTATAAACACGATGGATCATTCATGTGACGGATGGACTATAATCCCACACTTTCCTCCATTACTGGGGTTGTACGTCTAGGAAACGTAGACTTTGACGGTAAAGACCGAATGTAAATTGGTTGAACAATGGTCTACTTTTATTCCTGAATGTGCAGTAGAAGTTGTAGTTATGTTCTTTGTGTAAATAGTAAAAGATTTTATCGTTTCCTTTGATGGACATAATTAAACCTGGATGTACATGATGGAGCCTCTGGTTTGACTGCATACTTTCTCTGTTGTACAGCGTGATATCTGTGTGATGTTGTATTGCCAACATCTGCTACCGTATGAGAGTATTAGTTAGCAAATTTCCACAGAAAATAGAGCTATTGATTTCTCTCGCCAAAGAGAACGAACGTCGTAGAACAAAACCTTGAGAAAAATGGCAAAACTTTATATGTGTGGTTTTCCGCCACCATCTTGATCTGATTGAACAGATGTTGTTGAGTTTTGGTACACATGCTAGGCACGAGGTCATAAATGTTTCCAAACAGATTAATCTTAATCGTATCATAAATACATTTTTAAATCACTAAATCACTATTTGAGATGCCGACCACTTTTATGAGTGGATTTTAAGGCAAATATGTGGTGAGGGATGAGTGTGATGAGTGGTAGTAATGAGTTATGAGGTGTAGTCTTGTTACAAACTAAGACCGACTCTCCTTAGAATGGGTCATTAATTAATAGCCCAATGACCGATGGAAATACAAGGACCAACGGCTTAACGTGACCATCGAACCACGCAGGTGATGGTCTGATATGTCTAAACGATGGTGGGAGGTGATGCGGGTATCATCAGATGATCACTGAGACTATCTGAGCCGCTTTGGACCTTTAGGCCTATCATCCTCAAAACCTATAGCATAAACCCCAATTTTGGGTGGGAAACACCTCCCCAAAAAAGGACACTTCCGGTGAAATTTATACTCCGTTGCAGAAAATTATGATTTCTCGGTAGCGCTTGTGGATAAGCGTCAGCCATGTTTTTCTTGTAGATAGGTACTGTACAGATTTTTATCTGCTACACCAAACATCATAGATAGCTTGATTACAATTGCAATAGTTTAACATATTCCACAGCAACAGTGCTCCTGGAGCTCTAGCTCATCATAGGATGAATCGTTTTTGAGTACCGTATATACTCAAAGAGAAAGTTTTTCGAAAGTAAGAAAGATTTAATCCGTGACATACAAGATGCATATGAATACAAACAAAAACATAGAAAAAAGAACAAATCAACAACAAATAGACCCAGGAAAACAACGTTAATCTTCACATATTTCTTCCATCATTAATTCGTGTATGGAGTAGAAGGCCTTCTTCAAGAGATACTTTTAATTTTGATCCGAAAATCAACGACACTTCTTGCTTCAAGTTATCTGGAAGTTTATTATACAATATTATTAGTTTGTATTTTTAGTAAAAAATTGGAACTGTTAATTGGTATTTAATATTGTGTTTTGTTCTTAAATTATAATTATTAGTAACTTTGTTGATTGATGAATCATCCAAAAGTTGGGTTTTAAATGGATTAGACACTCGAAAATGTATATGTATACAGGCAATGACTTTACAAGATGGAAAGTCAATGATACAGGGTAAAGTCATAATGTTGTGTTCAATAAATATGTGCTTACAACGTCCTTTTAATATTTAATATACTTCTTATAGCTTGTTTTTTACGAACAACTTTTTAATATATGAACTTGCTTTTCCCCAAACAATTATTCCATGTCTGAGATGTGGGAGTATATGAGGATAATAAATATTTAGCATCATCTGGATATATTTAAAACTCGTAAACCGTTTTATCATAAATTTTCGATAGCCACAAAAAGATATACCAATTTCAAATGATTTTTAGCATTGAGATAATGCAAACCCCATGTAACGACTGGGATCCGTGGCGTGGTCCTGTAATCCAGCTTCATGGAGGTCAGGTTTTGAGGATGATATAGGTCTAAAGCGGCTCAGATAGTCTCAGTGATCATCTGATGATACCCGCATCAACTCCCACCATCGTTTAGACATATCAGACCATCACCTGCGTGGTTCGGAAGTCACGTTAAGCCGTTGGTCCTTGTATTTCCATTGGTCATTGGGCTATTAATTAATGACCCATTCTAAGGAAGAGTCGGCCTTAGTGTGTAACAAGACTACACCTCATAACTCATTACTACCACTCATCACACTCATCCTCACCACATTTTGCCTTAAAATACCCTCATGAGAGTGGTCGGCATCTCAAAAATTGTAATTGTAAGTTGAAACGTAAGGTTAGGCCTATAGATCGTGCGGTGAAAGTTGCCACCTTGCGCTGTCCTCTAGTAGGCGAAGACTGAGACAGTGATCCTGAGACATTTAACATAACAAAGATACCGTAGCATTCAAAGGACATATCGGAACTCGGAAGAGCTCCTGCACAGATAAGGAAACCAGATGCTGAGGTTTCCTGTTTCTTATGTCGGTCCTTGTTCTATCCTGGGCTCTCTCTACAGTCGGTATCAGCGTCAGTTGAAAACATAACTGAAATGGTTTGTAGAGTTATGCGTGAACATGAAAATAGTAGATGAGATTGAGTCACAATCAGCTCCAAATAATCCCACGGTGGAAGTAAACTGCAGTTGATCTTTAAGCTAAAATTCCGTTCCTTGGGTTCTTTGACTGTTAGACCGTTTATATATAAACAAAGATGTTTAACTATTCATATTTTTGTACATAATAATGTGCAGTGATTAGACCTACTATTTGCAGTAACAATACAGCTACTTTGTCTGTAGGTAATAAAACCGCATTCAAAACATATAACGTCAGAGTAAAAACATGAGACTTATCACATACGTATGACGTGTTCAAAACTGCAAAGTAAATAGTTTAATCTGAATATGAAATAAAACATTGTAACACTTCTTTTTATTTTAAAATTTGGTTTGTTAGAAATTATACAGGTTGGTTTTCAGGTGATATTCCAAATACCACGTATTCTTTCAGTATTTTCAGAGCCGAACCTTTTATACCAACAGAGCATTATATATGTTTCTAGAATTTACAGTTGACTTTCAAATCTGTTATGAGTGGTAGTATGGCTATACTTCTACTGAGACTGCGTTCTAATCTATCTTAACGGCTCGTCAAAATCTTTGATTTGATCAAATTCTTTCCATTGGGCGTAGGCCTAAAATCCATATTTTGAAACAAATGCATTACCCTTTCAGTCATTCCTCATAATAGTTTGAGGATTTATGTATAACTTAAAATAAGGTACTCGTACTCTACCTAAATGTACGGTTTCTAGTGAAACCTCTAATAAAAAATAAGTATAACCACTAGGTATAAAAATAACAGTAAATCGCCTAGGTCTCAGGGTAAAGCTTTTTGATACGAGATCAAATTTAAAGGCCGAGGTCGTTGAATGAGCAAGGATAAAAAATACACTCATAGGACAAGTGATGACCGATGCATTTTGTTATGGAGAAAATTATATTTAAAGACAAACTTCAATTTAAAGGTAAAGTTTGTCTTGTTTAACGAGGCGAAGTTAGGACTACAAAGTCCTCTCTACCACTCAACCTCGACCTTTACCTAGCGTCACCGTATAGTCACATTACAAATTGTAAGTGGTGACTGCGGGGATCGAACCCGCGCCACCGGAGTGATGAGCTCCGGAGTCGCGCGCGATACCAATCCGCCACGGATCCGCTAAATTTAAGTGTTTAATATTATAAAATAATCAAAGTGAACAATGTTTTGAACCTGTAAGTCTGATCATTTAACCATATAGGGAATAAAAGATCATCAAAACAAACCTTTATTCCCATGGGAGTAAAAGTGCAACTTTAGCATGTGTCAAAAACAGCTGTTCAAAAAGCAAACTGACAAAAACACTTTCCTTAAAACAAATTATATTTTACGAATTGAAATAATTTCAACCTAACTTTAGCCAACATTGATGTGGGTTTTAAATGAGCAATCATAGAAACAGCTAGCCGACCATTATGCCTTGCAACCATACACCTCACACAGATGGGTAGACTGTTCACTGGAACTATATAGACATTCTGTGTGCGCGTATCAGGAAAACAACGCCCAAGGTACAAAGCGGCCTGCACAGCGCCCTTGTGTTCACTCCCAACAATAGAAGCTGAATACAAAGACAGAATCACTCTCGCGACAGCGCACTCTGGCGGCTTCCCCGCAATCACACCACTTGCTGTATTATTGGCTCACTATATAACAAGGTTTTTCAACCTTAGTCCTTGATACAATGTTTTTGTCAGGTCTCTGCACCCATACAATCTCTGTAAATAATGCAAAATATCACTTTCTTTGATAAATCAAATTAAGCTGTTGTCGCCGCCTGGTCTTTTGTGCATAAATCGTAATTTTGGTTTCGTTCGCAGGTTTTTTCGAAGGAAGAAACCTCCACTTCCCCCATTATGTTGGTTCTTACTTTATTTATCAATGTGACGGAGCATTATTAAAAAACTATTAAACCTAATGAGTTCAGGAAGCCCACAACAATGCTGTATGGCTGAACATTTGAAGTGCATGCAGTATAGAATTAACTCAACTGATCTGTGCAAGAAAATTGCATCTATATTTTGTTGGGTCAGATATTACGGTCATTGACTGGGACTCGTGGCGTGGTCCTGTAATCCAGCTTCATGGAGGTCAGGTTTTGAGGATGATATAGGTCTAAAGCGGCTCAGATAGTCTCAGTGATCATCTGATGATACCCGCATCAACTCCCACCATCGTTTAGACATATCAGACCATCACCTGCGTGGTTCGGAAGTCACGTTAAGCCGTTGGTCCTTGTATTTCCATTGGTCATTGGGCTATTAATTAATGACCCATTCTAAGGAATGAGTCGGCCTTAGTTTGTAACAAGACTACACCTCATAACTCATTACTACCACTCATCACACTCATCCTTCACCACATATTTGCCTTAAAATACACTCATGAGAGTGGTCGGCATCTCAAATAGTGATTTAGTGATTTAGAGGATTCGCCGAATCGGTGTTAACTAGTTTTGCCAGTATCAGAATAAGAGTAATGTCTCTTATAAAATTGGTATCGATAGTTGAAAATTAAACCATATCGAAAAGCCAGCACATCGTTTGTCAAGAGATCTCAAAGAATGCACTGAGGATGTTGCTCGTACGTCAGTATGTTCACACGTCATGTGTTGCGCAATTGTTTGATAAACTCTACTGACAAATGCAACAATAGAGACCAACATCCTTTCCCATGGTTACATGGCACATCCTCAAGAGTCTCTGGTGAGTGCATCTCGCTCTCAACCGGTGGTGGGGATGACAACTCCAACCAAGATCAAGGATCATATGGAATCTTCAACATGAAATATAAAATTACGTTGTTGACCTTAATGAGTAAGGTTTTGTTATCTAGATCAAGACGTAGTTTCAAGACAATTTATCTATAAAAAGCTACCTTTAAAATTTGATTTTATTGACAAGTCATTGAAAGTTTTCTGTGTTAAGGTCAGTTAGGGTGAGTGTGAAATTAATAAATTATATACATTGAATGACACAACTGTTTAAACTATTTTCTTAACTTTTCAATGTTTGGAAAAGAAAGGTAAACATTTTATTTGAAAGTTCCCGTTTCCAGTAATAATATTTACTGTAGACTAGGGCTGATGGTCTCGACCCTCGAATTGGGTACGTTTGGCTTTTGGTTGCACTGATTGTATGAGTTAAGAAGAAAGTAAACTACCTTGGTTTGCATTTGAATTCTAGCTGTGAAGCATTGGGGACCGTGAATATTGAATATTCCCCGAATATATTTGTCTTTAATATTACGTGTGTTCGCTTCATAACATGTGAAACTATCACCATAAATCGTGGACTCAATTTGCAACTTTTATTTAATTCACCTATCACTAAATCACTATTTGAGATGCCGACCACTTGTATGAGTGTATTTTAAGGCAAATATGTGGTGAGGGATGAGTGTGATGAGTGGTAGTAATGAGTTATGAGGTGTAGTCTTGTTACAAACTAAGGACGACTCTTCCTTAGAATGGGTCATTAATTAATAGCCCAATGACCAATGGAAATACAAGGACCAACGGCTTAACGTGACTTCCGAACCACGCAGGTGATGGTCTGATATGTCTAAACGATGTTGGGAGTTGATGCGGGTATCATCAGATGATCACTGAGACTATCTGAGCCGCTTTAGACCTATATCATCCTCAAAACCATGAAGCTGGATTACAGGACCACGCCACGAGTCCCAGTCAATTATCCGTTTCCTTATTTGAACAATTCTTTTTAACTAAGCTAAATAATATTCTCGTGTGCCAGTATGAATAAGTACTCCGAGTACTATTCATTGGTACCAGCCACTACTCCTGTCGTGCGGTTCGTGCGGTTGCTTAGTTGATGTAGGTCGCCGCCAGACCTCAGCACTGGCACGAGTGTATCCTGTGTCCTTCAAGGTCAAGGTCACTGGAACACATGTGACACTGCATACACAGGTCACGTGACGCAATGTTTACACACTTTCCATACACAATTAGCAGCATCGGTGCAACTGGTTATTCGAGAACCCATCATTCTACGTGTGACTTTCATATGACTTGGCGTAAACAAGTGTCACTATCTGATAATTATTGTTTTCAAAGTGAAGGTTACCTCATACATGTAGATTTCTTTGAATAAGCAATCATTTGTTTTGAAGAAGTGGTTATAAACAAATTGTACATCTGTTTTTGGAAGTTGAAACAAAAGGTTTTTATTAAACTTCCTTCAAGTTTGTGACACTTGGTGACACACACATGTGCTGTTTTGTAATTATTATAATAAAAGTAAACCATATCTACATCTTGGTTATCTTGACGATTTGATCTAAAGCTAAATGTTTGTGGGGAAATGTAGCCTTGATAGGTCTGCGTTAGTCCCATCTCTTGCCGTTGTTCTCGACGTGTTGTAAATCTTATTTTCCCTCAAAACTCATCAACTATCAACATATATAACGTATTTATTATTTGAAACTGTCCGTATTCAGCACGTTTCAAGCCATTTTGACCAAAGACACGCATCAACATGTGACGAATAGATTCAAAACTGTAGACCTTCAGAAACTGTTGACGTTCATTTACATAAATAAAATAAGACTGTTGGCTGTACATTGCGATGAACCCATCGGTTTTTGGTTATTTGGTGTTTATATACTTTGCTAAGACCGAAACTGACGTCAAAAAAATCCTGTCTGTCTGTCTGTAACGTTTTTAAGGCATCTTGGACCGCTTATAACTCAAAAACGGCTGAGCTATGGCGATGAAACTTCGTTTAAGAGTTTAGCCTATTACGCAGTGTGTCTTTAGCTATACTTTATACCCATACAACATCTACAAAACAAATGGCGAAGGGCCAAAGTGGGCACTGAACACGTTTTTAAGGCATATTGGACCGCTTATAACTGAAAATCGACTGAAGCTACGGTAGTGAAACGTCGTTTGACGGTTTAACCTATTACGCAGTGTGTTTTTGCTATATTTTGTATCCATACAACGTCCACAAAATAAATGGCGAGGGACCAAACTAGGCTCTGAAAACTGGGCCGGAATGACAGGACTACTATGAAGGTAGCCAAACACCGAGCAACACTTATTTGGTTTCAGTTTGTCTGTACATTGAAATGAAAAATTACATCTAACACTTTGTAAAAACCAAAACTGACGTATAACATTAAACACAACCGTACGAAGAACAGGTACGTCATCTAGGAAACTTAAAGGCCACTTTCAAAATGAAGGAACAGGTGTAAGGATCGGTAGTTTGATGCCAGTACCCGAGCTACAGCCTGCCTTTGTACAAAATACTTTAAAGTCATGATACTATAATATTTTATCCGTGGCGTAGCACGGGTACACAGCTAGTTAAATTTATTTGTAATCCAATAGAAATAAAACGTACACTTAAAAGTACTGTTCACTTGAAAGGAATACTTGTATATTTAACAGGAAAACAAAAACGTGTGAAACCCCCTGGAAACATCACTTTAACATAAACCCAACTCTAATGTGTCCAGGGTGCTTCACAGTTTTTATATTTAAAGTTTCAATAAAGCATGCAATAAGTCTTTTTAATGGCCTTTAGCCTTCAAACCAGTATTTGGTTTTAAAAGATCTTATATGGTCAATAAACTGTTTCTATCCAAGTACAATGTTCGGACGATAACAGGTGGTCTATTTTTGATTGGGAAACCGTGAAACCATCAATAGTCTTGGATTAACTAACACTTTCTTCAACTTGAACAGAGGTAGTATTTGAAAATTGCGTAACGCTTCAAAACCATGTCAATCTCAGTTTAGCCTTATGATAAAGTGTTTCGGAGGTCAACGTGAAGCGGGCAACATAACTACAGTATAACCTAGGCTTAAAAATTGGGTTGAACCAGTACCAAGATAAGGCAACCTTGAAAGGGTTAAACATTTGTGTTAAGAGGTGCTCTGATAAGAGATATCCGTGATTCGGAACTTTTACAACTGTCACATTGATGCAAATCAAAACAAAACACTTCAACAGACAAGAGGAGATTATATGAATTAATGTAAAAGGATAATCTAACACTTTATTGTTTGATTTCAGATATATTATCTCGCACTTTTTTCGGAAAGGAGATTTAAGAGGATTTAAAGGTGAGCGATTTTAGTTTAAGGCTACTATACATTTTGTAATTGTTGTTTCTAAAATGTTGTCGTAATCATTGTTGTTTGGTTACGAACTTACAGAGTAGGTACTCAAACTTTGTATAGTACTTCAAAGTGATGAATATTGCCCAAAACATGCGTAACATTTACGATGGTAAAATCAACCACGCTGTGTTAGGCGTGAACTATGAAGTACCGGTGAAGGGATGGGAGAAAGTACATTAAACAGCCGGCAGCAGCAGCACTGTAGTCAGTGTAGTGCCTTTCTCCTTTGCAGTGAAAGGCATTTACTGGCAAGTTCTGCGAGTAAAGGTCGAACTTGATGAACTGTTTTCCAAAATTAGCTTCCGTCCTTGATACTTGTTTATTAAAGTCAACATGATTAATATTAGAGTTTGCATTACGTATAAACAACCTCTCGTAATTGCACTAAATAAAACTAATCCTGCTCACAACTTTTGTTTGTAAAACCGTTGATGAGAATTGAAAGTTATGTAGACAAAACGTATTGTACGTAAAAACCAGATGACGCAAAAATATATAAATGGTATTCGTGACGCAAAAATATATAAATTCCATTCATCGCTGACGTTGTCAAACACCTCGAACAGACGCACCAGTTGAACGCTGTACGCACAGTGGCGCTAGTCCATTGAGGTGGAAACTGATTACGCAGATAGTGGAATCGATTGTGAGACCATTGGTACAGACTGCAGAGTGCAGAGTACTGACAGTATCTAGAAGGCAGTGACAGGAGACGGTTCAGTGCCTCTCGTAGCAGTGGTGACGTCAGCAACACGATCAGGTGGGCTGTGGCTACTTTCGTTTTATATTGTGTAAAATGTATAATACAAGTTGAAGAATGTATAACTTCAAGCATAATTATTTGAAGCGTTTAAAATACTTCAAACAATATAGTGAAGCCAATTTCCCAACTTTTCTTATGATGTATTTATTACTTTTAGGCCTATCCGAATTCAAAAATGCATTTCAACCTCTATAATTCAAGCTGCCTGGAACACCTAAATTTGATTTCGACTTATTCTTATTTCATTCAATCATTTTACAAAAAAAGTTTGCGTAGACATAATTTGGCTCACGTAACCTATTCTTTTGATGTAAACTAAATATGTGCCAATGTCAACAAAAGATAACTGTGTTAGGCTTACAACAACTAGATCTTTTGTTTTCCACAAAACTCATAGAAATAAAATTTTCCAAATAAATTTTCTTAGCATACGTGTCGATGAACAGAAAAGATATAAAACATACGTATACAACTGATCTATTAACTAATAATTATCCTCCTTTTTCGCAATTTGTTAAAAATATTAACAAGCTAAACTTAGCCCACCTGAACATAAAAATCAAGTATATTGCACCAATATGGCTCCAAACAAATGTTTTAAAGTCAATAAGATTAGGTTTATATGGTTTAGAAGACACAGCTTTACAATAGTGTAGGTTTAATTTGCCATTCATACGATGATTGTAAAAATCTTGACTGGGACTCGTGGCGTGGTCCTGTAATCCAGCTTCATGGAGGTCAGGTTTTGAGGATGATATAGGTCTAAAGTGCTCAGATAGTCTCAGTGATCATCTGATGATACCCGCATCAACTCCCACCATCGTTTAGACATATCAGACCATCACCTGCGTGTAAGTCGTTAAGCCGTTGGTCCTTGTATTTCCATTGGTCATTGGGCCAAATAATGACCCATTCTAAGGAAGAGTCGGCCTTAGTTTGTAACAAGACTACACCTCATAACTCATTACTACCACTCATCACACTCATCCTTCACCACATGTTTGCCTTAAAATACCCTCATGAGAGTGGTCGGCATCTCAAATAGTGATATAGTGATCTTTTTATTCCACCCACTAAGTTTCTACTTATGGTTTCTAAGCCAGTTATCAGTTAGTTATGTCCAAAGAGATGTATAAAAGATAGTTTATCCGTGGTTGTGCCTTGTCGTTCTGTCAGTATCAGCTGATGTAGGTGTTATCAGTATCAGCGACAGATGGTCGATTGTTGTGCCCTAGGTCATTTACCTATCTCCAGCAGCGGCATACAATCGATGCAGTCTCTCTTGTAACAATAGACAAATAAAGATCTCACTCTTCACCTGTGTGTGTGTGTGTACGCGATATATGGGTTATATGTCGACAGCAAAGTTGTTTTCTGTTCATGAGCAAAGCTTATTATTATTATCAGCTACTACTTGTAGTAAACAAACTAGCACTTGAAAGTAGGTTTAGTAGCATCGCACTTGTTAGAAAACCAATTAGCGTTGCTTAACTAGCTGAAGCTGATAGCCTAGTTTTCCATATTCAGCTTAAATTTGTCAGCTGATATAGTTCTAGATTTTGTTGCATTTGAATGTTACCATGTAAGGTATATCGATGAAGGAGCTATTAAGTGAATCAACTTTAGGCTTATAGTAAAGCCTAATTTCTTTGTAATAATTGCTTACAATAGTATCCTCTTGTACTTTTGGAGGACTAAGCTATTTTAACAGTTTTTATTTTAAATAAATTAAGTGTGGTCCCTTGGAGGACTAAACAAATACTTTTAGTTTTGATTCCTAAAGTTTTTGCAATACAATATTGTATGTATTTATATTTTTAACCTGTATATTTTTAAAGGTAGAAAAGGACCTCTCCGGTAAACGTATTTACACGAATTACCATTGATATAACCTGTGTGTGGTACTTTTGAACTTTAGACTAGGACTCGTGGCGTGGTACAATCCAGCTTCATGGAGGTTAGGTTTTGAGGATGATATAGGTCTAAAGCAGCTCAGATAGTCTCAGTGATCATCTGATGATACCCGCATCAACTCCCACCATCGTTTAGACATATCAGACCATCACCTGCGTGGCTCGGAAGTCACGTTAAGCCTTTGGTCCTTGTAGTTCCATTGGTCATTGGGCTATTAATTAATGACCCATTCTAGGAAGAGTCGGCCTTAGTTTGTAACAAGACTACACCTCATAACTCATTACTACCACTCATCACACTCATCCTTCACCACATATTTGCCTTAAAATACTCTCATGAGAGTGGTCGGCATCTGAAATAGTGATATAGTAAAAATTGTTTTCAAACTACTTAATCTAAATGGTCTGATGTACTTCTTGTTACCCACAACTTTAACTATACAGCAGCATAGCCTGCTAGCATTCTGTACATCTTTCTGACAAGTTCATTTTGTTTTTGTGCAGTGAGACTTGATTTATGGTTTAGCTGAGCTGTGTTATCACTAACTGATTAGCACATTGGTTGACAAGAGTGTGAAATCCACAGACACACAAAGGTGTTCTTCATAAACAACGGGCGTTGTAGGACGCATTCAGAATCCCACCTTTGCAATACGTACATCAATACAATGTTGTTTTCCACAATCGGATGTTTATTCCATGCCATTATTCAATAACTTAACGTGTGTCCCTTCAAAATCTTTAACTCTTTACGAATCACAACTCATTCCTCAAATAAAATTAGATTAGATTAAGTAGGGCTGGTAGTGAACCAATGTACGTCAACCAAAGGTTTATTGTACTGCCCCGGTTATCTTAGCCTGGAAGACCCACCCTGTGGGACCACAAAGCCTCAAGGTGACTCCTCCAAGCTCAGACAAGTGAACTTCATCCCATTACGCCCCTCTAGAAGACATCTTCTCCTAGTCTCCAGAGAGGGACATTCTAATAGGATGTGCCTAGCAGTTTCTACTGCCTGCTCGCAAAGTCTGCATAGAGTATTACCATTATGCAATCCCAATTTCTGTAGATGATGCCTGAAGTGCCCATGTCCAGTGAAATATGATATAAAATACTAAGTAGAAGATTATTTTTTCCTGTGAAATAACTTTTTGATATCGTCAAATAATTTGCAGTGCCGTAAAAGATTTTACTCTGTGTCGCATCTTGGTTAGCGTGGCATACGCACGTGAATATTTGATTGTATACCCGTGGTTTACTGAATAGCCTTGAGGTAGAGCCACTGTTCGAATGTAATCACCATTCTGTGGCGTACCCATCAGCTGTTCATATTAACGAATGACAGGAGCGCTTCGTGATTGTTGTGAAACATGACAAATTGTAGGTTATTTCTTTGTTTACCAGGGTTTCCTGCTTGTTTTCGCTTCAGGAAGTTGTCTGTTGGATGGGGTTATCATGGAATTGTCACTGTATAAATTTACTGAAGCTTACCCGCAACTTCCCAGGTTATAGACCTGTTCAGTATATTAAAAGCAATAATTTTAGTCGAATTGCTCATTGAAATTCTGATTGACATTTACAATGAAGTCTTCTTGTAAGGTAATGTTGATTAAAACCAACAGCTATAAAGCCCTGTGTTAATTAAAATAGCATACAACATATACAGTACTATACACCATGTCAAAGACAATACATACACATTATATTGTATTGTCTTTGACCATGTTTAGCGTGAGCGTTACCCATAAACCTTACGTGAGTTACGATAAGAAACAGAGATTCACCTTTCTCTCGTTCTATACAATGGCAGCTGGTCGTTAAACTGTTAGTGTTATATAAAATAAAGTGAGAAAGTATCGTTCAGGCTCTCCCTAACTCAATCATTCTGTTTAACAAGCCATAACGAAACGTGAGAGAAATAATGGTCGCCACGACAAAAATAATTTACTTGTTTGTTCAACTTGATTGTTGTGTTCTGTACATGTATAATTAAGAGTCCGTACTAATTAATTAGAGCCCACTACTTGTCAAGTAATAATATTATTCCTTGTTTTAACGATAGTATACATGGTAAACTTTAAAATAAACTACTGCTTCTCCCGTTCTCCAATTCACCTTTTTACACTCGATAAACTCATTTCACTTTCATATGCTACACAAAGCTTTTGATATTTAAAAAGTTCAAATTCAACTGTCAGATATTAGCCAATACTTCCATGTTTGAAATTTTATAAGTAACTTTAGAAACATGTAGGCAGGCCTACAGTTGGACAACGATGACCCTGACAAAAGACAATAACATAAATTTTCCTCAAACCAAAATATTTAATAATGACTTTTTTAATCCAACACACTTGACTTACTAATTACTAAGTTAGATCTTAATTTGTATAAATGCTAAAAAGCTAATTTATTACTAAAGAAATTTGAAGACAAAAGTTTGGACCGACGGGACTTGAACCCGGGTCTCCCTTTGCCGGGCGGTTATGCTAAGTGTAGTGGTTTAGCATAACCGCCCGGCAAGCAGAACTGGTTCGTTCAAGTCCCGTTCGGTCCCATTTTGTCTTCTAATAACTAAGTTAGTTTTAATTAAATTAAGTCCGTTCTTCACAAGACCCTTCCGTTTTGCGGGGAGGACTCCTGGATCCACTCAAAAATACGCCCGTATAACACTTTCTGGGGTTTCCTTTGTAACGCAGTTTCGATTGGGACTCGTGGCGTGGTCCTGTAATCCAGCTTCATGGAGGTCAGGTTTTGAGGATGATATAGGTCTAAAGCGGCTCAGATAGTCTCAGTGATCATCTGATCATACCCGCATCAACTCCCACCATCGTTTAGACATATAAGACAAACCTTCGTGGTTTGGAAGTCACGTTAAGCCGTTGGTCCTTGTATTTCCATTGGTCATTAGGCTATTAATTAATGAACCAATCTAAGGAAGAGTCGGCCTTAGTTTGTAACAAGACTACACCTCATAACTCATTACTACCACTCATCATACTCATCCTTCACCACATATTTGCCTTAAAATACCCTTATGAGAGTGGTCGGCATCTCAAATAGTGATAGTGATAGTGAGGTGTGTTCTACAATTTGTCTGTTTTATAAAACCCTGAATGGATTGGGTTACGAAGTACGAACGGCAAAAACTTACCGTGCAGTCTGACCGATGAATGTAGTCGATACGGGCTTAGAAAAAGTGTTTGCGAGTGGCTAAATACCACGAAACTTCGCGTCACCTTTGAACCAGTGCCGCTTTTTCTTAAACACAATCTAACTTTCACTATGGTAAGTTATTTTTTACGAGCCCTATAAGGTCGTAAGTTGTATCATTGGTTTGTTCACTTCAATATCTATCAAATGGTAGGCCTATGTATTGTTGCAGTAATATAGTGGTTTTATTTTATAATTTGATTGTATTGTGAAATAAACGCAATCGTGACTTTTAGCAAAGATCAAAGAGTGTTTATTGTTGAAGAACACTTAAGAGCAAGATAATATTTTTGGTCAAGATGCGATTAAGATAAAATATTCAGGCGTTAGTAGGCTATCTGCTTTTGTTGTTTCAAATTTTGAAAAGTTTTTTAGGAGAATTTTCTAATCCAACCCTAACATTGTCTGTCACTTCTTCATTCAGTACAGTCCGCCTTCTGTTATGTTTTCCGTTCCCTATAGAACCTACAGAGTATTTTGTTAAACCTTTTTACAAATCTGTGAATTTTAGATTTGTTTGGAATATTAACACCTGTAAACTTGACCCCAAATTCCTCTTGACAAAAGAAATTATCTTCTTCTTAAGTGTTCTTCAACAATAAGCACTCTTTGATATTTGCTATGATTGCGTTTATTTTACAATAACATCAAATTACCAAATCAAAACCACTATTACTGCAACAATACATACCAGCTGAGGTATTGAAGTGACCAAACCAATGATACAATTTACGACCTTATAGAGTTCGTAAAGAATGACTTACTAAAGTTTGAAAGTTGGGTTGCGTTTAAAAACACCCTGTACATTCCACTGTTTGCTGGCAGCTTGCCTCTTCTCTCTCCCAAGTGCAAGTACAGTAGTGGCCAAGGGTGTGTGTGTGTGTGTGTGGTGAATGCACTCATCACCTCGCTTCTCTCGCCAGTTGCTCTCGTACTCGCAGGAAAAGCAAAGCGACTGCCAAGTTTCGTTTCACAAACCGGTTACTTGGTTTCAACAACTCACAGCTCACCGGAGACCCGAGCCCCGCCCTCCTTAATTCGCCAGCTTAGCACCTGCAATAAATACGGATAAGTGTGGGCAATCATTCCATTTCCTCCATTCTCTTAATCACTACACAACACTACTGTAGTGGTTTCATTTCCGTTGTAATAATGTAAGTACTTAATTTGTTGTTCGCGTTTAAATTGACGTCTTGGCTATATAGTTTAATCATAGAACAGAAAGACGTAGTTTATAGATCGCTTTGGCTTCCTCGTTGATTATTAGAGGATCAAAGCATTTAACGGGTACAACGACGGAGCAAAACTTAAGTTGGCTAGGATCTCCCAAAGAATAAATGAACTTATTTAATTGTGGAACGCGTAATATTTTCCAACTACAATCTTTCTAGGGTATTTTACCATTTGAAAATGTTGACCCCTCCCCGGAAATGATACCCGCATCAACTCCACCATCGTTTAGACATATCAGTCCATCACCTGCGTGGTTCGGAAGTCACGTTAAGCCGTTGGTCTTTGTATTTCCATTGGTCATTGGGCTATTAATTAATGACCCATTCTAAGGAAGAGTCGGCCTTAGTTGGTAACAACATAGACTAACGGACTCTATAGTCTCTAATCTGTGGTAACAAGATTACACCTCATAACTCATTACTACCACTCATCACTCTCATCCTTCACCACATATTTGCCTTAAAATACCCTCATGAGAGTGGTCGGTATCTCAAATAGTGATTTAGTGATTTAATGGATACATCGACGAAACAAAACTTAAGTTGGCCAGGATCTCCCAAAGAATAAATGAATTGATATAATTGTGGAACGCGTAATATTTTCCAACTACAATTTTTCTAGGGTATTTTACCATTTGAAAATGTGTTTACCCCCGAAAATTAGAAGTCAACACCGTATGCTAACATACTTGCTTGTCGAATACCACTTCATATACTCCCAATGAATACAAACATACAAAATACAAACTCCGGAGAATGGGAAAAGCTGGGAGTCGTCTTTGAAGTAAGGGTCATAAATTAGCACCGAGAAAGATAAGTACCGGTATAAGACTATGAGTTCATTATACAGGGTTTTTTTATAAACAACCCAACTTTCAAACTTAAGTAAGTCATTCTTCACGAGCGCTATAAGGTCGTAAATTGTATCATTGGTTTGTTCACTTCAATACCTATCAGATGGTATGTATTGTTGCAGTAATATAGTGGTTTTGATTTGTTAATTTGATGTTATTGTAAAATAAACACAATCATGGTTTTAGCAAAGATCAAAGAGTGCTTATTGTTGAAGAACACTTAAGAGTAAGATAATATTTTTTGTCAAGATGCGTTTAAGATCAAGTATCCAGGCGTTAGTAGGCTATCTGCTTTTGTTGTTTCAAAATGTTGAAAGATTTTTAGGAGAATTATCCAATCCAACCCTAACATTGTCCTACACTTCTTCATTCAGAAGAGTCCGCCTTCTCTTATGATTTCCGTTTTCTAGAGAACCTATTTTGTTCAACTGTTTTACAAATCTGCGAATTTTAGATTTTTTTGGAATATTAACACCACGATTTGATCTTTGCTAAAAGCCATGATTGCGTTTATTTTACAATAACATCAAATTAGCAAATCAAAACCACTATACTACTGCAACAGTACATACCATCTGATAGATATTGAAGTGAACAAACCAATGATACAATTTACAACCTTATAGCGCTCGTAAGGAATGACTTTCTAAAGTTTGAAAGTTGGGTTACGTTAAAAAACACCCTGTATTTAAATCAAATGATGGAAAGCCACCATTGAAACAAACTTTTGTGTGGTCCGTGAATATTTTGTTGGGGAATGTATGAACAGGAAGTGCACAGAACGTTGGCTCATGCTGAGTGTGTTGCGGTAGGTGTGTCATGGCATGGAGAGTGGAGACTGCTTATCATTGGACAGCAGCTAGAGCAGCACTTTGACAATGATAAGCGATTGATAACACCTTTGCCAACTCAACATAAAACCCACAGGCTGATAGCACATTTCAAGGCTAGATAATATTGAGGGCTCGAGTATTGATATCTTACATAACATTCCTACTCAATTGTTTCGACAAATACCAAGGTACAAAGTTTGAGGTTTAACTACATTTTTATGTTGCAAAAAGGAATAGATAACAGTTCAATTTTACCCTACTTATAGAGTCTCAATTGGTGTTTTATCATGACTGTCCATTTACGAGTATAAGATCATTATGATTATGAACAATACGTAGTATAAAAGCGGGGTTTTCAATCCTATATTAAACCGACGAGGAAAGAGGAAAGTACAAAAGGCAATTCCAGGAAAGGTTTCTCGCTGTTTGATTTGAGTTTAATTGACCCTGTCCACTGTGTTTAAATACATAATAACATTGTGGATAACACAGAAGATGGTAACTTTTAGGATTGTTAAACTAATTATTTCTAATTCGAGTTTTGACCTTTAAACTGTACATTAAAAACATTAAATTCCATAACCTTCTAACATATCTGAGTTTTAACAAAGTCTCGAGTAACTGTTAAAAGTAGTTTTTATGTAAGTAATACAACCGAAAACCCAGAACTTGTCTATTTCAACCTCAACCCATTGAAGTTTGTTAAAGATCTATAAACCCTTTTTTTCTAAAATTTACTCATGTCTCTTGTCATTACAGTTGTGTTGAAACATCTTTGACAGTCAGTTTTGATTTTAGTATGTATTTCGTTACTTGCGTCGAGTACATTTTACTGCGCTCATTGCATTCATGTTAATGGTGCCGGTGACTGAACTGGGCTGCTTCCCTTACAACTGTTGTCCGTACGGAAGAATGCACCGTGGACGCTATCGTGTGATTGCTGGTTTACCTGAAACACAGAGACCTTGAAGTATGTGACTGGGACTCGTGGCGTGGTCCTGTAATCCAGCTTCATGGGGGTCAGGATTTGAGGATGATATAGGTCTAAAGCGGCTCAGATAGTCTCAGTGATCATCTGATGATACCCGCATCAACTCCCACCATCGTTTAGACATATCAGACCATCACCTGCGTGGTTCGGAAGTCACGTTAAGCCGTTGGTCCTTGTATTTCCATTGGTCATTGGGCTATTATATAATGACCCATTCTAAGGAAGAGTCGGCCTTAGTTTGTAACAAGACTACACCTCATAACTCATTACTACCACTCATCACACTCATCCTTCACCACATATTTGCCTTAAAATACCCTCATGAGAGTGGTCGGCATCTCAAATAGTGATTTAGTGGTTTATGAACCAATAATGTTGGCACACCCCCGTTGGCAAATATACAACAACAATTTAATTAATTAACAAACTATTTTGGGGAAGGGAATGGCGGTGGCAAGGCGAGGCGAGGTTGCTCCTCCAAGCGTGAGCTGAACTTGAACAAGGCCTGAGCAACCCTGACGAAACGAAACGTTACATCAGACCAGCAAAACATCAGCTCATTTCATCAATTTCCGCTGTGACTGTGCCGAGTGCAAAACACCTCCAGCACCGGACACTGGAGTTCAGGGCGCTTGATCTTTCAACAGTTACAATAACTTCGTTTGCGCGATTTTTGTTTAAGTCAGTGAGGGTAATAAAGACTTGTGTTCAAGACTTTTTAGCAGATAATTTAAAAACTAATAACGCTAAAACACAACTAGTTCAATTTTGTCTACGAACTCAACCTTGCGTATCACCAGCAATAACCATGGTGGATGGTAGTTGAAGAAGCTCAGGCTATAAAATTTCTTGGAATTTACATAGATAAAGGGTTGACCTAGGAAAATCAAATAAACAATGTTTGCAGCAAAGTTGCGTCTGGTATATTCGGTTTACGAAAACTATCCGGCTTCTGCTCTCCCAAAGTCCTTCTCATGGCATATTACGGCCTTATATTTTCTCACCTAAATTATGGAATTATGTTTTGGGAAGTAGTGCTCGCACACATTTTGAACGTGTTTTTCGATTACAAAAAATGCAGTTAGAATTTTGGGACATTTAAATTTTAGAGACCACTGCCGTGAAACTTTTAAAAGTCTAGGTCTAATGACTCTTCCAAGCCTTTACATTTTTGAGACTGTCCTGTATTGCTGCTTTAAGAGTTTGCCTTTGCAAGGGAGCTCCATACACGAGTGTGAGACAAGAATCAGAAAGGATTTCCGTGTTCAGCAACACAGAACAAAATTGTTTAGTTAATTACCTTCTCAAATTGGTGCAAAGTTTTTATTTATTGCCAGAGGATATAAAATTGGAAAGTAATCAAAATTTGTTCAAGGCTCGATTAAAGAAATATTTAATATCACGTGCATTTTATGATATTGCTGAGTTTCTTGACCAATCAAAATCCTAAAAACCTTTTACCTTTTTCCAGGGAATGAGTGACTGTGCGTATGAATGACATTCCTGCGTGCATGTGTGTGAATAAAACTACAATTTGTTTGTTTTATTTTATTTTTATTCTTTGCAACACATTTTTAATGTAAAATGCAAATAAAGTTATTTAAGACTCCATAATATATCAGACTAGGTTTTCTCTGGTTCAATTATTTATTTTTTGATTGTTTTTATCTTAAGGTTTAAGGTCATTTGCCTTTAATATTATAGTAACACAATAAAGGTAATTCGTGATATTCTCATCATTACAGATAAAATGTATGGTTTCGAAACGAAATGATAGTTTTAAAGTATATCACGGAGTAAATATTTTAGAGTTTGTATATACTTTTATGAGTTCAAAATACTCGTATTATTATGGACATTTTCCATCGTTATTGAAAAGAAGAAGAACACGACCTTTCGGGATTAGCAATCTGACCCCGTCTTCAGGTGAAAAGTGACACACGACGTTTTAAGTGAGCTAGCATAAAGTAATTAGCGTAAACTGACCAGTCAAACCCAATCAAACAACTTATTGATGGCCAAAACAACATTAAATCACTAAATCACTATTTGAGATGCCGACCACTCTCATGAGGGTATTTTAAGGCAAATATGTGGTGAAGGATGAGTGTGATGAGTGGTAGTAATGGGTTATGAGGTGTAGTCTTGTTACAAACTAAGGCCGACTCTTCCTTGACCAATGGAAATACAAGGACCAACGGCTTAACGTGACTTCCGAACCACGTAGGTGATGGTCTGACATGTCTAAACGATGGTGGGAGTTGATGCGGGTATCATCAGATGATCACTGAGACTATCTGAGCCGCTTTAGACCTATATCATCCTCAGAACCTGACCTCCATGAAGCTGGATTACAGGACCACGCCACGAGTCCCAGTCGAAGAATTTAACTAGATAACAGAACTCCTAGTGGCCACTTTGATACTTGAGTTCCAGGATCTCACCATGTGAAACCTCTCACACGACACAAGTCATTGTTTGTTGTTGCATTAACAATCCTACACTAAACGCGTCTGTCTCCGGCCAGTCTGGCCAACTTTACTTCATTGAAGGTTTCCACATCGTTGTTATACGGTATAATAACGCAGTTACCATTGGTGGTAGGAAAATATCACTAAATCACTATTTGAGATGCCGACCACTCTCATGAGGGTATTTTAAGGCAAATATGTGGTGAAGGATGAGTGTGATGAGTGGTAGTAATGAGTTATGAGGTGTAGTCTTGTTACAAACTAAGGCCGACTCTTCCTTAGAATGGGTCATTAATTAATGTCGCACTGACTTTGTTCATAATACCATTGTCAAGTGAAACCACCATGGAAAGGTTTTAGAGTACATTGTCCCTGGAGTACGTAAGTCAATGATAATACCAAAGATAATGTTATGGTCTATAATCTTTGATAATATGCAACGGCAAGACCGACGCCTGATATTTCATGAACGCTTCCACAGCACAATGCACTGAGTTACAGACGGCGCAGGCTTGCTGAAGGCGCTATTATCCATTTACAACTTCGGCCAACAAATAAATCTTACCATTCTTTAGTATAAAATCTTGTTTTGCGGTTTGTTTGTATTTATTCACCGAAAAACTTGTTTCATAAAGCAAAATTCAACAAAACAAATGAAACTCTTGGTCAATATTAAAAGTAAAATTTTGGAGCTTTTGAATAGCATGTCTGCTATCTCAACAAAATTACGGACACGGTTTTATACAGGGTGAGTTTTAAATGCCCCCATACGTTAACTTTTCAAAATGAATTTTAAACCCTTGAGGAATGTTTTTACAGGATTCTGAAGTTTGTTTTGAACGTGAACCCCTACAACCTGTAGGGCCCCATTTTGTTTTAAATACAAACTTCTTTGTAAAACCTAAAAAGGGATTTTAATAAAATGAAAAAAATAAAGAATAAAAATAAAACGACGAAAGAATAATTTTTCTCGACTTTTTTTGGTAATACCAACTTAAGGATTGTAAGAAATCAGCTTTAAAATTCCACATTTCACATACAACTTTTTTAATGACACGTTCTTCTTGAATTTTTTTAGGGAAACATTAGAACCCTATAACATAACCCCATAGGGTATTTTGAAGAAAGTTTTGTGACACAAGATTTTTATGTGAAATGAAGAATTTTAAATCTGATTTTTGTATTATTTAAATGGGTATTACAAAAAAAAAGAAAACTAGTCAAGATAAACAATGTTCTTTGAGTCGTTGAATTTGTATTAAAATCCCCTTTCTTTTGAGGTGCCACAAGAGGGGGTTTGTATTTTAAAAATTTAGGGGGCCTCTCCCCGGATTTAGGTCGGGAGGGGGGTGACTCAAAGTACGTCAAAACAAACACCAGGATCCAATAAAAACACTACCCAAAGGGTTTTCAAAATAATTTCTTGTTTAAAAGTTAAGGTGGGGACATTCAAAACTCAGCCTGTATAAGTGCTATCTTTTGACATTTCTTTATTGTTCATATTTAACAAAACAACAAACTCATTAACAAACCCATTATGCTCCTATTAATTCTAAACCAAAACTTGTCAAATCACATTTTAAAAATAAATTAAAAACGTTTTCTGAATTTAACAAAAAAAAACAGTCTTGCCCTGAGTTACGATGAAACAACACATCGATAGTAACTGGTTGCCCGATAATGCGTAGCCTTGAAAGATAGCAGCAAGCACAACAATAACAGCTGACGACAGAATAGACTGTTGATCGTGTTGAACAGTAAACACACAGCTGACTGCAATGTTGCCAACCTACGAACATAATATTTACCTCTTCGACTCTTTTAACTAAAACAATCATCATTGCCATAGCATGCCATTCACCAATGCTAAACTGCGATCATGTTTTGATAAGCTATGACAATTAAATTCACAATATACATAGGCACTAGAAGATAGTAAATATTGATTATGTATGACGTCACCGTAACTTACTGAGTAATGGTAGGTTTTATCTTTACTGTTAGTGGTTGGTATGCCTGCTTGTTGTTTTTTCTATTGAAGCGTCTGCGCCGTGACAACAGGTCTGCTCTTGCTGGAGTAACACTGCACAGACAAACCTGTTAGGAAAATTGTTCCTTTACGTATAATTAGCAGCATATACTTCTACGCTTGATCCCTGATCACTATTGTGTAAGACTAGACAGAAGCCTGAACCGGAAGTTTGTTCAGCTGTTGGTATGAGTGAGTCCGTGTCGATTTTGAGCGATAATCATTCAACCGATTATGGAACCAACCAAGCTGTAAGTTTTAAAAATTTAAATAATATACTTTTATAAATTATTAATATTTAAACTACGTCTACAATTCTGGACACTTTTAACAGTAAAACAACTTACTTGGTTATATTAGCATTGTCTTCATTTTAAAAGCACCGCTGACTCATATGAGTCATTGATATCAGCTAGTTATTTCTGTTAATAGCTTTTACAATGACACATAATATCAGGCTTATCAGCGCTCATAAATGAAGGAAAACTACTCATTTAATGAACTCATAAATTAACGTGAAGGAAACTACAATTATGAAGAAGAGAACTACCGAACGCCATATCAAATCCCAAAATTTGGGGACACGAAAAATAATTAAAACATCAGTAATTGTAAAATATACAGTATGTGTTTAAACCTCTCACAATGAAATGTTGGTGGAAATATTATATTCACACTGTATTTAAATTATTCATTATTGTTTTTAAACACCATTTTAGTCATAACTGTCAGAATTCAACAGCGTACGACAGGTCATGTAGGGGAGCCAATTATGAAGACTCATTCAAGTTAACATTAAAACATAAAACACATAACAATTTAAATTGAATTCAACCAGAATTTAAACTGTGCCAGAAAGCTAATATTTAGTGTCCATTGTTACAACAGTGCTAAAATCAACTATTCAAATTTGATGCAATTTTTTAGTTTAACACTTCTATTTACAATGTTGGCATTCTATAGTTTGGCTCGAAAGTAGATTTTCCAAGTATGTTTTAATTTTAGAAAAACATATAAATTTTACTTTTGAAAACCATAAACATACTGTAAACATTAGTAGCTATCTAGCTGTAAAAACACACCAATTATTGTAATTTTAACTCAATATAATACATTCTTCCTAGCAATTTGTATCGATTGAACACTAAACAAACTAATTTAAATTTATTATAAAAAGTTGCTCCAAACCACTCTAGATTAACTTTGACAGAACTAGGTGCCACTGCAGTTATAGAAAATAAATCTGTGAAGAAAACCTGTGGTTAATTGTATGTAGGTATAAGCAATTAGAATTCTGACTGGAGTTTGTTTATTCAGGGATCTTCAGCGGAGGACACAGAGACAAGTCCACTGTTGCCGAACATGGAGGAGGGGAAGATAGGGATGAGCCAGCAAGCTCTGGTCGGTGGCAAACCTTCCAGGTTCATACAGTATTTGGCGGGAATAATAGGTAAGCGTTAGGTTTGTTTTAAATTAGTCGTTTTTTAGAGTTCCGAAAACCTTTAAAGAACTAATATGTAAATCTGGCTTCAATCCACCTTAGATAATCTGTTTGACACCATGAAAAATTATGATACATACAGAAAATCATCACATGAAAGCAGCCTTTTTTTGTACTGCAAAACCTGGTAAAGCAGCTCTTAAGAGGGGGCCGGATAGAGCCCGAACGGCGTTCAAATGGGATAGGTAATTTAACATGGGAAAATTTGCAAACTGTGTTTTTTGTAGGTTAATGAACTAAAACGTGGAAAGCTTTTCTCGAGAAGCATAGAGTCATTAATGCTGCTGCATATGAAAAAGAAAAAAATGAGTTTGGTCATAAAATAGAATTTTAATTACTTAGAATTAATTTTAATCAATTAGAATTTGGAATGCTATGTTCTTAATTATGAAAAACCCAGTTTTTAGTTCAGAAGTACAGAATTAATTTTAAGACTAAAGTAAAATTTTTAGTGTTTATATAAAGCAGCATCAATAGACCCGAGAGAACATTTTCACATTTATGTACCGTACACTAACTTGCCTAAAACGTAGTTGGCAGTTTTTATCCCATGTTATAAGCGGTACTCTGAGTTGGACCTGCGGCCGCTCTATCCGGCCCCTTCTTGAAAACATATAAATTTGTACCCTGTTGATTATAATGACAGTTATAACTTCAAAAGTTTCCTTTTCTAGCTCAAAACTGGTAAGTGATCATTTTCCTTCAATCGACGGAAATCAAGTTAATCACTTATTTTGCAGTTACCTTTGGAGGTGCCATCAGTGGGACATGTCTGGGATGGACATCTCCCACCGGTACACTGCTGATGGATGACCAGCAGTACGGTTTCCCGATATCGTCGGACCAGTTTGCATGGATCGGCAGTCTTTCAGCCATCGGAGCCATGTGTTCTACGCCCATCGTTGGTGCTATGGTCAACCTAGTAGGAAGAAAGAACACAATCCTTATCCTTGTGTTTCCGGCTGTCATCGGATGGGCTTTGATGATCTGGGCTGAGTCGGTAAGTAGAATCACGTATTGTATACAAAAATAAATAAAGGATATATTTAAATAAGTTGTCTTGAAACAAAATTAAATTTTGAAAGAAGTTTAGTTTTAGAGTGGTTAATTTCTAAACAGATTTAGGTTCAGTGAGGTTAACGGTCCTGGAACAAGAAACACATACAGCTTTACAGTCATTTTCTCCCAGTCATTTCTAACGTAGACGTAGTCCTTTCAAAGTGCTTTCCAAAGGTGGGAAGGGCTTCATGAAGTTGGTGCCGGTGAAATGAAAGAAGGGCGAAATTACTTCCTTTTTAACACTGCCCACTGTTGTTAACATGGTGGCAGATACCCTTCAGTCTTCACTCAGGTTTCTTTGCCTGTCATTATTTCCTTAGGATGGACAGTAAAATTACACATTTTCAGTATCATATCACACTATCTACCACCTGCTTCCTGCTAAATATTTTGTATCACAAAACATTAATGCTTTATTATAAATGTATTACAATTTTATACCTGGAAGCTCTAAAATAGACATTGTAAATATTTACCAGAAAATAGAAACACAGCCAGACTGAAAATCTAGGAACTTTGTTATGGTCTGTGAGAGATCTATTACAAGATTGCTATGTCATGTTTCAGGTTGCAATGTTCTGCATCGGTAGGTTCATCACTGGCTTGGCGGGAGGTGGCTACTCTATCGTTGTGCCACTTTACACAAACGAATACACGGAAACAGCAATCCGAGGTGCAATCGGCTGCATGTTCCAGCTTCAGCTCAACTCCGGCATTCTCTTCACTTACGTTTTTGGAGCTTTTGTACGTCTTATCTAAAATGCACTGTATTTAATAATTACATATTTAAATTGAGTATTCACTTTTATGAGGTAATCTTAGAAATTAGGTAGCCACACACAGGCTAACAAAGCTCTGGACATGGACTGTGGCTCAGGAAAGTTCCTTCTCTCCTTGTAAAGGACTGGGACTCTTGGCGTGGTCCTGTAATCCAGCTTCATGGAGGTCAGGTTTTGAGGATGATATAGGTCTAAAGCGGCTCAGATAGTCTCAGTGATCATCTGATGATACCCGCATCCAACTCCCACCATCGTTTAGACATATCAGACCATCACCTGCGTGGTTCGGAAGTCCGCTTAAGCCGTTGGTCCTTGTATTTCCATTGGTCATTGGGCTATTAATTAATGACCCATTCTAAGGAAGAGTCAGCCTTAGTTTGTAACAAGACTACACCTCATAACTCATTACTACCACTCATCCTTCACTTCATATTTGCCTTAAAATACCCTCATGAGAGTGGTCGGCATCTCAAATAGTAATATAGTAGTTCAATTTCAATGGACAAAATAATTATAGGACAAAATCTGTTATAGTTATCATTGTTTTAATTTTTAATAAAAATCAATAAACTGCTATATATTATTGTAATCAACTACTAAAATTGAGATTGATCTTAACATATTTCTGACTTCCAATGTCCACATAAAATAGAAAAAATATCCATTCTAATTGCTTTGAAACATTATCTATTTTGAAATAATTTGTATAGGTTGTCTAGAGCCGCTGATTACACCATTCGTGTATAATATGTTCCTATATTGATTGTTTGGCTTTTCAATACTTTTAATTCCTACTGTACTGCTAGGCTATTAGACCAACAGCTGTCTAGATACCATTTTCTAAATAATAAAACAAAAATCCCAATAAAGGACTATGTGCGATAACAAAACTGTTACAATTAATGCAGTACTTTAAATGCAGTACAATAAAATATAATAATTTGGAATATTTAATGACCATCATGTGCATAAATTACAATAAACTCCATGTTTTGAGCCACACACAAATATGACGTATTAAAAGTAAAGAAGAAGTTAGTCTGGAAAAATTGTCTAGTCTCCAGCTACAGTATTATAGATTCCAATGTTCTATTTTCCCCCAGCTGATTGATGTTGTTATTTGTTCTCAGCTTAACGTATTCTGGCTGACTGTGCTGTGTGGAGCTGTGCCGATTGTCTACGGAGTGATGATGCTGTTCCTGCCCGAGTCTCCAATCTACTACCTGAAGACAGGACGAGTCGACCGAGCCAGGCAGTCCCTTCAGTGGTTCAGAGGCGGCAGCTATGATGTCGAGCCTGAACTCAGTGTCATGCAGAAAAATCTTGAAATTGTAAGTCAAAGAAAGTTACAAGTTATTAATATATTAAACAATTGTTTGCTATTTTTAGTGGTATAAGCCTTACTGTTTAAACAAATTTAAAACACTTTGTATATTAATACAATGGTACTGCATTGTTTTACAACCAAGCAGTGAACGAGAGTGTGGTGAAATGTGATGATTGATGATGAATACTTTTAATCTCTGACCAGAATTCATCACAACATGTAAAACAATTACTGATTTGATGAATCACAAATTAATGTATTATTTTTTTTTTGAATGGCAATGATTAATTTTAAAGTTGTGTGTTGTAAGTGCAGTTTTAAGTGTTAATAAAGTACTCAGACCCAACAAAACTAATCAATTAGTTCTTGACAGAGCTAACTGTGAAAACTACTCTCAACAGATTTCTATTTGTAAAGTTATTTTTTCTTTTGTTTGTATATTGTTTAACCCTAAAGATACTTGTCACTGGTGCTTGAATATTATCGTTCAACGCCAGCGTGGAACAATAATCGAGAGCTCTGCTTTTTATTGTTTCTTATGGCCATTGTCACTCACACGACCGCTAGAGACCTTTAGCCAATCGTAGGGATCTGCTCCTGGAGCAGTCATAGTTGCAGTCGTTGCACAATCATTCTCTCAGTTTGCAAATGATTATTCATTAATATTTTGAGATATCCTTCTTCTGCTCTTGTTTTAAATATATTATGTATGCTAAGTCGTAGTGTACTTATCATTTCTAAAGTCTCTTCATCTTCTATATCTTCAATCCACAAATAACTTAATATGATTTTTTTTAATTCATCATCGCTACTAGTTCCAGCCGCACCAGTGAGAACGCACCTTTAAGTAGATATATCCAATCAATTCTAACACAGCGATAGGAAATGTTTGAACTTTCTTTCTTCGAATTTGAGAAGGAAACTAAGGTCTTCAGTACCTTTCAAAGGACTCAACTGGTTACCTTAACTTCAGCCGTATCCGCCCAACTTCAGTAAGAAGTCTACAACTTTTGGGTCAGTTCTGGCACCGTTCGCCTAGACTGGTGTTGCCATTATGCCTGGTATCAACGATCAAAGCATAATTACATACTCAGAGTAACTCTTGATTTCATTTTGTAAAATTGTAAATGATTTTATGTAAAAAGAAAAAGCAAATTTGTACATAGGGTTGACTTCTTTACATTTATCATCCTAAACCAGTTGTGTGTGTTGTGACTACAGATTGAAAACGAGAAAACTCCGCTCTTGCAAGCATTCTCGACCACTGCCGCCAAGAAGGCTTTGGTTATCGGTGTTGGAGTCATGTTGCTACAGCAGCTGAGTGGAATCAACAGTGTCATCTTCTATTCAACCATGATATTCAAGGTAAAACAACCGTAGAATAGTTGGGGGGAACTTTAGAAAATGGTGACACTAAATATGGAAAAATGAAAATAGAGTTACTGATTTAAATTGTGGTCTTGTCCTAAGAAAAACATATTTACTCATATATACACCAATCTGGAGCAGAGCTAGAAAACCTTTTTGAAGGTATATAGGTATACTCTTGTATTTTATTTTTATGGCCTTTTTTTAAAGTAGGGGTCTCACGTTAGGGTTTCTTGTAAGAAGTTTTGGACTAAACCCCAAAACCCCTATTTTAAGGTGGAGGGCAAACCCCCCTGACCATGTTAAAAGTTACTTTAGTATACCCCTAATATTGTGTGAAAAAATGGGTTAAAACAGCGGTTGGCTGTTCAAAAGTTAAGATGGGGAGGGGGACTTTTGAAACACTCTGTATAAAGGTTTCTTCCACGTCTTTATGTTTTTATTAATAAATCGATCTTTCTATTGTATTAGCTGTCTACTCATCAGAGTACCTTTCTATTGTTGATCTAAAACAGTAACCAATTGTTGATTTGCTGTTTTAAAAACCCTACCAACAGGGTAAGCCTCAAAATTGTGTACTTATTTTACTGAATAAAAACATCAGTAATTAATCAAAGAGACCTCCATGCGCACCAGTATCATGATGTGCAAAGGGTTGATTGTCATAGAGTTGTGAAAAACATTTCAGTAATTTATGTTGGTTCAAAATATAAGTTGTATTAGACTACTCAATTCTAGAAATGTTTTACTCAAGTTCATTTCAGGTTAAATTAAAAAGTGTAAATTTCAAAATTACATTAATAATTTATTCATACAAATTAATACATGCATTTTATAATAATTTAAAACTGTAATATACAGGTTTATAATTAATTACAAAAGAAGTTTAAAATTATTTATAATTTATAAATGAACATTTATTTGTGATGTCTGCTTAAAACATAGAACACATTCAATTATATTTGTTTGTTTGTACTCCATGTTTTCAAGTTTAAGCAACTGTTGTAGAAATGTTCATGATGAGCAATGAAGCATTTACTAGTTTAAATAAGGCATTGATAAAACTACGAGGGCCATTCAGAAAGTAAATGACGTTTAATTGTGCATCACTGCCTGATTAGACTCCCTTACGATTATGATTGCATATTCACCTGTTATAGCTACATCCCTTGAGTTTGTACAACCTAAAGAGTTTCCTGTGTTGAACAAACATGTGCCATGGTTCTTCAATAATTTTAGTTAGCGGCATCAAATTAAAAATACTCCAAAAGTAAAGTTAATAGGGCTATTGGTTCTTTCAAATAATGATTTTATTTATGACATTGCAATATCACATACAAGGACTGTTGATGATAAGCCCCGTGTTTACATAAAGTATAAACCGTAAATCCATTTTCATATTATCAGCTGTTACAAGTCAACAACCATATAAGCAACAGCTGGCTAATTGTTAAGTCAAAAAATAGTTTTTTATGCTTTGACAGCTGTTTTAAGAAATCAACTCCGGAACCTTTGCTAATATGGAAAAATAACGGTTTCGATCTGTGATTAGTATTTTTGTGTCTGGATGGGAAAATTTTAGAAAATCTGACAAAAGCTTATGGTGGTATATAAGAACCTCAGGTAATTTGTCCATAAGCAAAAACTACTTTTAACAGGAAACCATTTAGCAAATGATAAAAATAAATAATTATGTACAATTTAGCACGTTAAAGACAAGAGTTTCACTCCTTTTTGAGGTATTTATCCTTGCAAAGTGATATCCTGCTGGAAATAGCTATGGAATAGGTGATATTCTAATGTTGTCATAAGAATGTTCTTTGTCCATAAAATTCTTCCGTAAGCTAATAAAATAACACTTGTAATTTTACTTCTAGAAAGTTTTATTTAGCCGCTAACTAAAATGATGTAGCAATATGACCCATGTTTGTACGGCAGTGAAACTGCCATGGGATGTGGATGTAGCTGCAATTTTAATGTTAACCCTTTGCGGTCTCATTTTATTTTTAAATTTTCGTAAAAAGCCTCCCTTAGGGTTTCCCAGTCCCATGTAAGCAAAACCGCTCTCTGGTACGGTGCATTACCAGTCATTGAACCACTCCTCTAAGTGGGGATTTAGCGCCTCCCTAAGCTCAAAAAGTGCCTCTCGCCGCCTCACTGGATTCGATGAGCCATTTTCTCTTTAGTGATCCTCAGCGGGTCATTGTGGCCCCGCACCCGGAATGATCCAATGACTAGCATTGCACCGTACCAGAGCGCACCCGGGTGGGATTCGAACCCACGCTGTGACAGACAGGGGCCAACTGTCTGTCACTATAACTAAACCACGGGCTGTTTGTCGGGCTGTCAAACTCACACGTGAGTTGGCTGCCGGGGAGGGAGTGATAGTTTCGGTGTTCTCTGCTAGGTGCCGTTAGTGTAGCGTAGTCCTGGCATATCAGAGACTGTTTCAACCGCAACCTATACTGGACATCCAAGCGTTCAAAAGGAAATAGCGTTTGTCGACCTATAGTTGACACGAGACCTCAAAAGCTTAAGGAGCCTAGTCAGGCAGTAATGCACAAATGTAATTTACTTTCTGGAAGGCCCTCGTATTTTTTGTTTCAAACAAATAAATGGCTATTAATGCCGAAAATTGCTTATGTTGTCTATGGTTACAGGCTGCCGGTTCTTCTATTGAACCCAAATATGAGACCATCATCGTCGGAGTCGTGGCAGTGGTATTCACCTACATCTCCACCCTTGTGGTGGACAGGGCGGGAAGAAGACCCCTCCTTCTGTTCTCTGACTGTTTGATGGCCATCTGTACCTTCTTATTGGGTGTATACTTCTTCTTACAGTCCAACACCAGCTTTGACACTTCAACAATAAGTTGGCTTCCGATCATGTCTGTGTGTGTATTCCTGGTAGCCTTTAATCTTGGGTTTGGTCCGATTCCGTGGATGTTCGTCACTGAAGTGTTTCCCCGTCAAATCTCCGGTCCTGCTTGTTCATTCTGTTGCTGTATTAACTGGCTAGGAGTGTTTTTAGTCACAAAGTTTTTTGATGATGTAAATAAAGCAGTCGGAACCTTCGGATCTTTCTGGCTGTTCACTATTATTTCTGGTCTTGGAACAGTATTTGTTTTCTTCTTTGTTCCTGAGACTAAAAACAAAACAATTGAACAAGTACAAGCCGAACTTGAGGGTAGATCGTAGGCAATACTGCCAAACATGTTTTTGTTACTAATATTTGTACATATGTACAATCATCAGCATACATATCCTGTGACAAGGTTTTAGTATCAAAGTTGTACGAGTAATTTTTGTAAGTTTTTATATGACATTAGCAAGAAATTATCTTTGTAAAATATTAAAACCATAGCATTACAACTTACATAGTTTTAATGTTACAAGGATTTCTTTTACCGAGGAAAATAAGTTTGAAACTTAGTGCAGTATATTTCTAATATTTAGAAATAATATTGTTAAATAAAATCAGGAAATATATTAAACAATGCCTAATGTGACTTATGTGCCTGAAAAATCTTTCCTAAAGAGCAACCAAGCGCTAAGCATATTTCATACACTTATAAGAACAAATTGTACACATTTTTCTTAAATGAAATGAGAGGCCAAATTAATTAGTAAGATCTTAAAATTATATTTTAGTTTAAGGTTAAACTTAATCTATATAAGTTATGGTACTTTTGTTATTTCTTTGAATAGTATTGTTAATAATATATTTATTATTATGTGATATAAAACTATAAATTATAATATATATTTAGGCAGTTAAGATTTTATGATATAAATATGATATTTGTATAGAGCTGAGTTTGTAAATAACCCTAGTTGTACAATAAATAACTAGTTCTTTTATTTGTGTTTTTCATTGGTGCATTGATCTACAATAATTCACCTTTTGGTCCATTAAAAACGAATATTATTGTTATTCATAGAACCAAACTGAAAGGCTTTTATTGTACTGCAATTACAATTTGAGCGAGGGGGTACCCAAAAATAACGGGAATTTCACTATAAAAACAATATTTTATTATTTTTTACTAATTTACATGTATGCCTTCAGTATACTCCCTATTTAGTGTAAGGCATTAGTTCATTTGATGCTCCCATGGTTTTAAGCACCCCTCATACCCCTTAGTCTGAATGGCTGCACGCTCCATCCTCGTTTGCCTTTTCACTCCTTCATTTTCGTCATAACGGTGATCTTTTATGTAATTTTTCATTATGGGGAACATAAAAAAGTCGCGTGGCGATGTAGATTGTCGACAAGATTTGGCGAGTATGGGTGGTGGGGAAGGGTGGTCGTGCTGGTATTGGCCAAAAACTAGCGCACTGAAATGGCTACATGGGCAGGCACATTGCCATGATGAAAGAACCAGTCTCCATATCGCCAAAATTTAGGTGTGGAGTGTGTTGAAATTCGCTAAACTGAATTTTAACACACTCCAGAAAGCAAAGAAGCAATCCCAATGGTCCTCCGACGGTCGTCTTACAATATTGACGGTTTTCACTGAACAATTTCACCAGTCCGAGAATTTGAAGGTCATCAGGACGAGGCTTGTCTTCAATTGACATGGCCATCTTGAATTTGGGAAAAATACTCTTTTCACTCTGGCTTTGCTCAAAACATCCTTTGTAAGCTTTTTTAATAATTGCAACCGTTTCTGACGCTTTCTTACTGAGAAAAAAGCAAAACTCACTGCTGAACTTTGTCCATTTAATTAAACCATCAAAACAAAACGAGGCAGAACAAAACTACTTTTAGAAAATGCACACAGCTCCTCTTCACAGCCTCTCAGACTGGCCACACCAAGTGCACTGAACTCAGGAAGAGTTGGGCTTTCGCCCCTATCGACCAAAACTATCGGCTCCCCACCTGCCATCGAGCGATTCGATACTTTTTAGTACCCCTCGTACTGTGGGATCCACATAGAAGAAAATGCTTTCTTTAAAGCTATAGTTTCCTAAGAAGCGGTGACTGCTACATTACGGCCATGATATGACAGTGACATTTTGTTTTCAATGTAATCATATGGGAATGTTTTTTTAGAGAATGGTGGTCGCTCCCATATGATATACAGGGTGTCCCATAAGTAAAGTGCCAGACTCAGGGAAAGGGTTATATAGGTCAAAATAAAGAGAAAATCACAAATAAAAATTTTTCCAAAACGCTTAGTAAACCAGATATTTGCCATTTTATATTTGTTACTAATTATTTATTATCTCCCACACCGCTTATCGGATTTGACTCAAACTTAGGATAAATTTGTATCTAAGTAAGACCATTTATGGAAAAAATTACCAGCATGATCTAACATACTTTAAAAGTGGCTATTTTATGTTATTTTTAGGGCATTTTTGGTGTTACACATTAAATGGCGAATAAACAGGGAGTTTTACGATCAAGTGTAAAGAATACCCTTTTGTAGTGAATTTTATTACCTACCTATTGACATCAAGGTCAAAAAAATCTATTAAGAATCAACAACGTTACAGTGGAAACCGTGGCAAACATCAAGATAAAAAGGTGGAAAGTTGTCTGTTTTCAGCCAGAGTTTCTCCTAAAATTTCGTTGTTACCCAATAGATTTTTATGACCTGGTGTCAATAGATAGGTAATAAAATTCACCCAACTGATAATCTTTACATTTTATTGTTAATCTCACCGTTTATTTGCTATTTAAGGTGTAACCTTCTAAAGCTTCTTTAAAATTACCATAAAATAGCCACCGTTTTAAAATGATAAGTTAGATCATTCTGGTAATTTTTTCCATAAATGGTCTTACTTAGATACAAATTTATGTTAAGTTTAGTCACATCCGATAAATGTGTGGAGATAATAAATAATTAGTGAAAAATACAAAATGGCAAATATCTCGTTAACTAAGCGTTTTTGGAATATTTATTCTTGATTTTCTCTTTATTTTGACCCATATAACCTTTTTCCAGAGTCTGGCATTTTAATTATGGGACACCCTGTATAGCATTGAAAACAAAATTCACTGTAAAATTTCAGGCTTTAAAACGGTCACCACTTTTCTAGGAAATCATAGCTTTAGTGGTTAAGTATTTCAGAATGTTTGTGCTCTATTAACTCACAAAACATCCTATAACAAGTTCACTGCTTAGTACTTACAGCAAACACAATATACAATTATGTACAATAAACACAATATGTTACAATATACACAGTTCATTGTTCGTCACTCTTGGGGTTATGGGTTACGCTGACTTAAAGTAACTGCAAACCGTGGCTTGCAATTGCAAGTGTGACGGAATAGTTTTTGGTGTAAATACTGAACTTGGATACAGACTTTTGAGAATGTTGATAATATTGATTATGAAAGTTCTGAAATGAAGATCTACTCGTGGAAAGTATTGGCTTCTTGTAGGATTAACAGGCTACCCAAAAGGTAATTCTAATACACTTTGCATACAGTATTTGTTTTATATTCCATTAACTGTTTGACGAACTTTGACGAACCTAGCTTGTTTTTAGATTTGGTAGCGTAATATGCACTACAAAAACAAAATTCCTTCCTCCACAATTTCTCATAGAACATTATGTAATTTTAAGATGGGATTTTGGGTTTGGGGTATTATTTTTTTTCTGAAATTCTCTTCACTATCAGCCACTTTTGGACTCTCTCTCTCCTGGGTTTCTTAGGGATCCCAGAGCCGGGAAGGGCCCGAAGCTGTGAGGGGGAAGCTTAATTGGATTTGCTCTTCAGCCAAAAGTGAGATTAGTGAGAGGGAACCCTCTGGAGAGAGTCCTTACACTTTTGTCAAAAAAAAAAAAAAATTTGATTTTTGACAAAATTTAATTTTATATTAAATGGATTATTTTGTTAAAACTGCCCACCACCCTCAGAATCAAGCCACCTCTTAATATGCTATGGTAAGTTTAATAAATTAATATAAATACTTTAAATCTTCATACTTAATTGATACAGTTAGAGATATGGCTTGAATCTAGCAATGATGATTAATTACTACTGCGTAAACTATGACGACTATTACCTAATTTGGGTATTAAAATTGATCGATATAAATATAGGTCAGCAGCTGTATTTCATTAAAACACACAAAGCCGAAAACTTATTTACTGTCTTAGAGCACGTTTGATAGTTACTTTTAAAAATTAAATTTAATAGTTGAATTAAATTTTAACATTTAAAGTGAACAAAACAGACTTTTGAAACACCCAGTATGACCTATTTTTTTAATTGAGGTTAAACTTGAAAGCATAATCGGCTAATCGCTCACTAATGATAAATCGTTCAGCTCAATGAGTTTTCTTTTAATCACTGTTCATTGAAAATGTAACTAAATGTTGATCATGATTGATGTATTTCTAAATAGTCTATTGAAAATAAGCTTTTAATTAACTTAAATAAAGAGCTTATTAGCATTGATATTGACAAAGATATGATGAAAAATAAGCCTAGTAACAAATTGTGTTAGTAATGTACGGTTTTTTGGAATGTACAAATAATCGGGTGTCTTTGTTACTTCACTATTTATCTAAGTTTGATGCATACTAATGTTTAACACAACTAATTAATCCCTCAATGGCTACAAACTCTAGGGCTATGTATAGTTTCTTAGTTCACTTTTCACAGTCACAACACATACTGTTTTTCTACTTTCCCTAAAAATGAGATATTCATGCCGTCAGCATGGTAAGACCGAATCCGGGATCGTTAAATGAGCACCGACTTCGGATCCCTAGAACACGGTTTGAGCATTTTGACAAGACTTTATTTACATATGTAAAAAGTCCAAGCTATTGTTGAGCATTTTAAACTTTTGGGTACTATTGTAAGTCTAACGACAGTTTTGTTTTCAATATACATATCGTATATACAGAGTGTCACAAAAATGTGTAGTGCGCTATGCATAACCAGATTCTACAAACAAAAGTAAATCGAAAATGTCCAGTAACATTTTTTTGATTTCGGCTCAATTTAGCCATTTTGTAAATTTTGGAAAATAACTAATCATTCAAAAACTCTTTGAGATATTTTTGTGAAACTTGGTATAAACCTTAATTGTTTTCTAATATCATTTCCAAAATTGTTATCTAACTTATCAAATTTCAAATTTGCAGGCCTTTAAAATTTCTAAGTCAAATGAAATCAACTTGGAATTGACTTTGAAATTTTTAAATAACCGCCATTTTAAAATTTGATAAGTTAGATAAAAAATATTTTTTGAGAATGTTTTAGGAAAACTATTAAGGTTTATACAGAAAAATCACAAAGGGTTTTCAAATTATTAATTATTATAAAATTTACAAATTGGCAAATTACGGCTGAATTATGCTGAAATAAAAAAATGTTACAAGGCAATTTCTACTTACTTTTGTATGTAGAATCAGGTTCTGCATAACGCGCTACACATTTTTGTGAAACACTGTATGTGTGTACATACACACAGGTTGCATTTTTTCATGGTACAAATATGTTCTTTTCTTTTTGTAAATATCTTGGTCAAGTTTGTTAGCCAGCAAAATCTGGCAAACGGAAATACCATTTAGGAGGGAGAGCTTTGGTAAATAAAGTGGTTTTAATGATTTAAAAATAGTCAATTTCATCCGATTTTGATGACATTGAAATAAATGTGCATTTTAATGGTATCCACCAATGCTAAAAATTATTGAGTTGTTTCAAAATGGCGACCAAAAAGGGATTTTTCGCTATTACAACATTATGAGTAGTCCGGTTTCAATAAACTTGATATTTGTTTACCTTTCACGATATGTAATAAAACTTGCAGTAAAAGAACACGTAAGTCTGACGGCAAAGGCCTCGTAACGTCGTGGTCTCACTGAAACCAGAAGCGAAGCTGTGAGCATAGTAAACAGCCCCGTAACCCCTGTGGTAATAGAACAGCCGAATGCCAAAGCGAGGCTATGAACAAAACGATTAAGAGTAAAATTGCCAAGGAAATTCATTTACTCATGCAAGCGGTGCTTAAGGCTTAGCTGCTTAGGGCCTGGTTTATTTACTAAATGGTCTCCAGCACTGATTAAGTAATAATAATATAAATAAAAGTGAATAAGAAGGAAAACCACAACATGCGGTACTTATTATCTGAAGATAAAAAATAAATAAGATATTAAAGAAAAGTAAGAAATTAAACCTATAAGTGATACATTTCACTGAAATCTACAAGTTTGTTACCAAACAATTTCTATAAAAGTGTTATCTGCATCAATCCCTTACGTAACTCGTAATAATAGGCAACAACTGAATTGAAAGTAAAAAGCCTAATCAGCAGTCATGATTTAATATTTTCATCCTTTAAATCTATGTAGTATTACACATGTTTTTTGAGCAGTTGCATATCACGTGATAAACCAAAACCCAAGGGATTTGAGGATTATTACTGATAACTCTGAACTTCTAACAAGCAAATTTTTCAATCTTGGGCAATAACGGATCAAGCAGGTAGGTTATCGTACAAGTGTGCTGTTAAAGTAAAAGTTATTTTAAAGTATTAACAACACACTATTACCATTAAAATTTTAAATAATTAAAGCTTTTTTAACTGTAAATTTGTAGGGAATACAATTTATCAAAGTGTCACCAAATACAACTTAGTTAGACAACCAACATTTTACAACAAAACACACTCCTTTTTATAACTGGAATTATAACAATTTTTTATGCTTTTAAACAATATCGATACAGCAAAGATGCTGCAATCAACTGGTAGTTATCTTAAGGTTGAATCAACTGTTTGCCAAGAAAGAAGAACCGCTATCAACACTCGTGCATTTGTCGTAGATTTAAAAACTTGTATACAGTAGATGTTTTGAAACAAGTAATGACTCAACATAGTGTACTAGCAATTCGCACGATTCACAATGATATAATGGATGGCCAAATTGTTTAAAATATGTTTTTTACATTTTTACTTTGTATAAATCCACGTTTTGAAATGTGAGTATTCATTTTAAGAATTTATGACCTACTTTTATTGTTAATGAAGAGGTTTCATTGTTTTGTTGTAAACTGATGATGGTTTTATTTCTTTTTTATTAATTACTGTGCAATCATTGACGTTTGTTGCTTAGTTTATACTAAGAATACCTATGCTGTTTCATATATAACAACTTGAATTATTACCAACAGGTTGGGTAGTTTAAAATACAAATTTAATTGAAATGATTGAAGAGATGAAAGTTGGAAGCAAAACCACAGAGAAGAAAGGGTTTCCGGCCTCCCAAACCCGCCAATACTCTGCGGCATTTGTAGGTACGTAAGGTCAGATTAAATATAGTAAACTAAATTGACAATTAAATACCGGGTAGTTACAAATTAAATAGACAGTTTGGATAGCTTGAGTATAATTTATTTTTTTAAAGTTTAGATCATTACTTACATGATTATATAGAAGAACTCTTTAAGTTTTATTGAAAATATTTATTCCGGTTACTTATGGTTCTAGAAAGAAGAACGGACCGTAAACCTTTTCACAAGATAAAGCATAAAACACGTTCACTTCAAGAGAATCAGATATGCTATGTACAGTCTCTTGGTTTTCTATTCATAATCATACATTATGTCATTAACTTTTCCACTAATGGGAAAAGTGTATTCATCACTGAAAATTAGGCTACTAAACAATATGTCGAAATTTTCAAGACAATGTTACATCTTCTGACAAAATTTGTACGCAAGAGTACAACTTTAATATTGTAATTTAAAATTTGTATTAACTGCAATTTATTAAGGGTCATTTTCAAACAACCGCGTCATTTTCACGTTTCAGCAAAATTTTCTACCATAATTTGTACCAACATAAACTTTAAGAAATTCCCCACTAACCTATATTGCTTACTATGTTAAAATACACCAGCTTAATTTTGTAGAGGCTATTGAAGTTGTCTATTTCATTTGTAATCACCCGGTATAAATGCTGTTTACAAGTCAAACTATTAAATCTTTTCTGGTCAATTATGATTGGGTAAAGTAGTAGCTTGCTGGCTGTGTACATAAGCTATAGGAGGTAGCTCAGTAGAAGATTGTATAAATTTTACAAATCAATTATAAGAAAATTAGTTAAATTTTGTATTTAAATAGTTTTTGGCTTATTGGCCGGCTTACTACTCCAACCACTGTTAACTATAATGGTAGATGATGTTAACCGATCGGAAAACTATTACTGACAATCGCTGTGTACACTGAATGTTAAACTTGTGTCACTAATAATAGATTTTATTTCTAAAAATTCTTTTTTTCTATACTGTTTTAAATTAAATAAATGTACTGAAAAGATTAAAATACTTTCAGAAATGAAGGAAAATGCCTTTATTGTCAAGGCAAAGTTAGGAACTACATATTGAGTTCTTTTTTAATTCAACCTCAATCTTATGTGTTCAATATTATCATATTGTGCTCAATTATATTTGGTATTTTTTTAGCAATGTTTTGTAAGATAGAAAGTATTTTTGAGATCCACATGACTGCTACCTGGGCCACATTCCGTAAACAGAATTTACTAATGTACTTATCAATCAGATGTTCAATTTGAAACTATGTAATTGTTTACCAATATTATAAGCAATTTTTGGTTATGAATCTTGCCCCAGGTAGAAGCAACTCATTGCCATCAACATCCACATCAGTGACTGTTAAAACACTAAACAGGAGAATTTTCAATGTGGTAACGTTCCACACAACTTCTTAGCATGACTCAATATGAATTAACATTTAAGGATTCACATAAACCTTGTGTTTTGTAACTTCATTTGTTAAAACCCTAGATGTTGTAGAAATCACCTCAATAATTATAGGCTACTTCACTAAAATTATCACCCACCATCACTCTACCACAGTCTCTCCACAAACCCACCCCCGATCCAACAATAAAGAGGTCACTTTACCCATATGGTATACAATGATACAAGCCCAATTTGTTGTTAAAACTGTATCATCTGCTACATCGGGAAGAACAATTGATTCTTAAGGTCGTAACCAACGAATCCACATCAGACATAGCCGGAAAATCAGATAAATGAAAACCTCACAGGTTTAGAATAATCCTAGACACTATTAGCAAGTAGGAAAATATTGTCCTGCACCATGTCCAAATCAAACTAATAATCTCTTACTTTTGTTTTCCAGCAACTTTAGGAGCTTTTATTTTCGGCAATACTCTGGGATGGACGTCTACGGTGAAAACCCCTTTGCAGCAAGGAGGCCAGTACGACTTTACGGTTACCTTGGAGCAGAGTGATCTGATTGGATCCTTGATGCCAGTGGCCGCGTTCTTCTCTATTCCTATCGTCGGCTGGATGGTCTCCCATGTTGGTCGGAAGTCGTCCATGTTAGCTCTCTGTATCCCAGCAGTGTTAGGGTTTGCTTTGATGGCTTGGGCACAAAATGTAAGTAATTTCTTTGTTGCCATGTTAAACTGAATATAGTTCTTTAATATTTTCTCATTGCCACATGTTTAGTCATATTTTTTGGTGAAAGTGACACCTACAAAAACGCATCTAATATGACGCTTTAAAAATGTTATGAATTATGATAAAATAACACGATAACTCTAGGTTTTGACCAAATGAACTAAAAACATTTTATGATATTTGGTGAGGCCTGAAAAACTGCAACTCACTATAACCTCCTCACAGTTGTTACGATAGTGTGTCGTGTTGTAGGTGGCCATGTTCTACGTAGGCAGGTTCTGCACGGGCATGGCGAACGGAGGCTTGTCCGTTGTTGTCCCCATCTACACGGGCGAGTTGGCAGAGGCCAGGATCAGAGGAAGTCTAGGCTCCTACTTCCAGCTGCAAATCACACTTGGCATCTTGTATACATACGTCTTCGGTTACCTTGTAAGTAATCAGTAAGAAGTAATCAGTAAGTGTTAAGAAAGTGTCTTTTAACAAGAATAGTTAAAAGGAAGTTGTAAAAGAAAGAAATTACTACACTCACAAACAAAACCACATAAGACTACTGACTGTATTCTACAGGGCTACGGTATTCAAAAAGAATGTCTTACTTTCAGAGAACTCTATTTCACTACTCATTACTTAGATTTATATAAAATAAATACCAGTAAAAAGAGCATATTTCTAAGTTTGTCCCCTTGGTAAACTTCTACAAATACTCAAATGTCCTCCCTGATTGCTCGGCAAAAATCTAGCCAATAATCAAACTCTTCCTATAGATCACAAAGTAAATATTGGTTTACGGCATTTACTGCAGCTCTAATACAGTTTTGCAGGTCAATTATAATTCTTGACGAAAGGGGTCCGAAAACCTTTTCCTTAAAATAGGCACAAAGGAAAAATTTACAAGGAAATCAAGAACCTATGACGAAACTTTCGTTGAACTGACCTGGCGTGCTTTTTGAAAATTCAAGAACGCAAAATGTCTTGTGTTGAAGGGCAGCTTCACCCGCTGAAATTACCGGTCAATATATGTAAACAAAACTTAGGATCTTCTACTTTTCAACCATATATAAAATATTCATGAAACACTTATACCATAAAAGTTACAGAAGATTGAAAGTAGGACATTCTTTTTGAATAACCCTGTGTAACAATATATAGACTAAAGAAAATAACATTCTTACTAAAATAATGCCAAGAAAACCTAGTTAATACATGAAAATTTGATTTTCCAAATGAGATTTTGCTAAAGTAGTCAGTAGTCACAATCAACCCAAATTCAGCATTCTTTTAAAAATTTCATCGACTATATAATAGTTGTAGTAGTTTCTTTTACTGTTATTTATTAAAAGAAGGAACATTTTAGTAAATATAGTTCAAGAAGAAGCGGTATCACTTAAAAAGGCAGATCTTCAATCTTGTGTCTAAAAATAAATGTTATTTTAACAAAATTTTTAAAACAACTGCAATAACTGTGCAAATGCAATAAATCAAATGATACAAAAATAAGAAGAAAATATCTAATTTTTCTTAGCCCCAGTCGAATATCTAGCTTCCACCTACCAGAAAAGACAACATAATTTTTAAATAGTGCCTAAGGACAGAATATTAGGATAACTTGAATGTTTTAAAATATGTTTCAGTTGAACATATTCTGGCTGACGATTCTGTGTACGATGATACCTGTGGTTTACTTTGTGCTGCTGTTATTCATCCCGGAGTCACCCATCTACCACTTGGAGAAGGACAATATCAGCGAAGCTAAGAAGTGTCTCAAGCGCTTTCGAGGAGAACATTTCGACATTGAATCTGAATTTGAGGCTTTGCAACAAAACATAGCTGATGTAAGAAACTCTTAGAGAAAATAACTAAAAGCTGCAAGCAGAAACAATTGAAAAACTTTTAACACTAAAGTTCAGAAGATGTTGTTGACGTAGCTATATATCGAAACTGGTAGTGCCGCATCACCAGAAGTTCTGGTTAAGTGGACGTGTGTTGAATATGAATGAAAGAACTTAGAAGAGCAATTTTCACACTATAATCTTTGGTTTTAGGGGAAAAGAATAAAACGTTAATATATTGTGTACACTACATTTGACCAATCGTACCTCTGTTTCTAGATGCGCTCTCAAAAGCTGTCACTGTTGGAAGCCTTCAGAACAAAAGTAGCTAAGAAAAGTCTGGTCATCACTTTGGGCTTGGTGTTTTTACAGAAGACGACTGGTATTGACTCTGTTGTCTTCTACACTGAAAGCATTTTCCGAGTAAGTATTAATCTTAGGAGTTAGGATCTTTATATATTTTAAGCGAGCCAACTAATTTAAACTAAAAGCAACGCTATTGAATAATAGCATTTTAACAAATCCACAATTTTAATAACAAATTTAGAGAAAGCCATTGTTAAATGCCTATTAGAAAAGAATTGTTTTAATCAGAGTCTGCTAATAAATAAAATTGATGCTCAATTCAATTGATTTATACGAGGGTCATCCAGAAAGTAAAGAACGATTAAGATCACACACGCCAGACACCCTCACCACTACGAGCATGCAGCAGCTGCTACATTCTTCCTCTTCAGTTTGAGTATAGGTGTTGCTGTGTGATTACCTGCCTCGTGTCCACAGTGATTAATAATGGCATCGACAATGGAAAACCCTTGCTAAATGTAGTGAAATTTAAACACTCGAAAAGTCATGGCAACTGTTTTGGGATCAAAGGGCTTAATCCATGTCGAATTTATGCCAAGAAAAGAAATGACTACAGCCCTGTCTTGGTGCCAAGTGATTATCACTTATTCCCGAAGCTTAAGGATTTTTGGGTAAAAAACAGTTTGCTAACGATAAGGAACTCAAGAAGCTAAGAAATCCTGGCTCATGTTTTGGCGGCAAATGAGTAGAACATGGGTATGGAAAAACTGGTCCCACGTTAAAACCAGTGTCTTGAAATCCATGGCGACTGCGTAGAAAGGTAGAGGAAGGTTCTAAGCATTTGTAAATAAAGTTTTGTGTTGATATCTTTGTTTTTTATTTGACCATGCCAAAACGTTCTTTACTTTCTGGATGACCCTCGTAGTATTTTGGTCAACGAAAATTGCAACAAATTCTAAGTTAGTGTTGAGGTGAACCGTTCAGTTCTCATTACAACATTGGAACTATTTAAAGAATATTTTTGTCTTACCGTTCTTTTCAGTCGATCAACACAAAATAAAATATTCCTTGCATAAAAAATATATCTTTACAGCTTAGAAGTTTCCAACTCTGTATCTGGTGTTTAGGATGCCGGCAGTACTTTCAACTCCAACGTGGAGACCATCATCACTGGAGCCATCAGTGTGGTCATGACGTACGTGTCGTTACTCCTCGTAGTGGACAGGTTGGGCCGTCGTCCGCTGCTGCTCTTCTCTGAAGCTCTCAACACAGTTTGCAACTTGTTACTTGGATGCTACTTCTTCTTCCAACACAAAGGCTACGACATGTCATCCTTCAATTGGGCTCCAGTCTCTCTCATTTGTGTGTTCCTTATAACCTTCGCATTAGGCATGGGTCCCATTCCTTGGGTATACTTGGGTGAAGTATTTCTTCGCCAGATTGCAGGCTATGCAGTTTCCATCTCCTGTATGTTCAATTTTTCTGTATATTTCTGATCACTAACTATTTCGATACTCTAAATCTGTTGCTTGTGGGAGGAGCATCTTTCTTTATGTTTTCTATCTTCTCCTTGGCGGGAGTAATATTTATCTTCTTTGTGGTTATTGAAACTAAAAACAAAAGCTTGGAGCAAATTTTAGAAGAACTTTCATAGCCGACTACACCAGTATTACATTAGTTGTAAAATTGTTAGCTATGCTATCTTTTTTACCAGTAAATACTTAGGCTTTACACTCTTAGGTCTGATAAATTTAATTGAAAACATGTTTGGTACGGTACGGTTTCTTTTAGTTTTTACAAAATGCTTTACCAAGTAATTTTGAATGCATTACTTTACTAGTGTCAACTAAAGCCTACCTTTCTGTTATGAGAGGTTTTCTTAAAGAATTACATAAAGAGGATACTTTTTTGTAAAATTTACATAGCAGCAAATTATACTCATAGGTTGATCAAGACTTTTAATTTAAAGCTCTGCACGCTACCAACCCAAACATGTATTTTAGAACAATTAAACTTTCATATGATTTAAGTTACATTTTCTACAAGATTGTATTATTTATTTTAGTATTTTATTTTTCATATTTATTTTATCTTTTAAGTTTATAATAACTGTTTATTTTGTAACAGGTTGTCTACAACTCCACATACAGGGTGTCCTGGAACAAACTGGAATCCTTTGGTAGATTTGTTCCTTAGGTCAAAACAAACATATTTCATCATATAACGTGGGGTCCATTGTCCTTCATTTATTCACTACCCGCCATTTTAACTAAATAATTCATATCTCGAGAGGTTCCGATCGAATCCGTTGAAATTTTGCATACTTGTTGCCCTAACCAATACCTAAACTAGAAAAAATTTGAACAATGTTTCTTTAAATGGCGGTTATTTAAAATTTAAACAACTAAGAAACATAAAATGTTTATACAAATCATGTGGTACAATAAAGGAAGCGTAAATTTATTACAAAACTAACGACACCCAGTTTAAAAGAATCCGTTCAAGAATAAGTGAGATATGAGCATTTTACTGTATTGTTTTGTGTGCTTTAATTAGCAGTTGACACAGGAAATAAGATATCACATGATGTTACCATTGTTTTGGCATTTATTTTAGATCAGAGTTTTAAAATGTTGTTATTTACACTTTTGCTACTTACTTTCAATATTCCAAAATTGTTTTATACATATACCGTACATTTTATTTTTATTTGTTTCATAATTTTTATGATGTTTGGCTATGCCATTACATGCTATCACATAAAAATAATTTATACCTCTGTACCTTTGTAGTCTGTACCATTAATTAAGTGATAATAACTAAGAAACGACACTTATTTACAGGTTAAGTTTTGTTTATTTTAAACATCTCATTTAATTGTAAACAAAAACAGCTTAAAAAAACACAAAATGGCGGCTAGTGGATATATGAAGGACTATGGACTCCACGTTATATGGTGAAATGTGTTTGTTTTGACCTAAGGAACAAATCTACCAAAGGATTCCAGTTTGTTCCAGGACACCCTGTAAGAGTAACAAATAACAGTTTGCATTGGTTGGGTAAGAAAGGCAAATTATAAGGTTTACATAAAGCACCTTTGGACCATGATGATGCCGTAGTATTAGACGCAGTTTGGAATCCGCTTAATTGCATTGTGAAAACCGGGTGGAACTGTACAGACTGTGTCGGCTACGCCCATTCAAATGGAAAAAAGTAAGAATGGTATTGCCCAACTACGATGCCTGCACTGCTTCTGCAACCACAACCTCAATGCGTCCCTTAAAAAGTAACAATCTTTAAATCTTACTATCCAGGTTTTTACCCTTTCCCGTAGTTTATTCCATTCAAAATAATTCTGAAAAAACACCATTCCGTTGAATAGCTATTTTATTCTCCAGGCGGATGTCATCGGAAAGTGCTGTATTACTGCTCTTTTATTGTTCTCAGTTGCCAATTGAAATAAAATTATTTGTTGAGAAAAATTAGAAACTTGTGTAGGTAGAATCAACCTTGGTAGTCAGCTCATAGTTTTTAATAGCTTCTCTGGGCTGCCATTTCTAAGATAAGATTGTGCCTTGCAAAGTCTATGGGATCTCAGATGCTAGAGCAGTTATTATTATTTCGTGTCGACTTGGACAGCGTAATCCTGTTCATGCCTGTACTGCCTAGCAAGTAGCAGTGTATAACAAGGTTGCCGGTAAATTGCAATGAAACATCAATTGCAGTGCTATTGACAGTTGATTGACACTTAAATTATTTGAAAATAAATAAAACATTGCTAAGGGAATTGAAAATTGTGTGAAAACTGAAAGCTAAATATACAGCAACCCCAAATTATTCCTGTCATATTACACAATTATCCTTATTTTTACCATCAAATTTGTATTAAAATGTATATTAAATTATTTTATACTATACACCTGTAATGCATTATTGGATAAGTATATCCTTCACCCAGTGTCCACCTACACAGTGGGGTCTTCATCCTAGAATCCTTGTTAAATTATTTACTAAGTAGAGTTTTTACAGCTTTCTGGAAGTTTTATAGTATACGCTAAATGTTGTACTTTATTTTTAACATAGAGCTTGTTGAACGGTTATTCTCACCAGAAATAAAACCTTCAACCAATATTCAGCTGTTTTATAAGATCAATAAAAAAATTATGAATTTCGGTCAATTCCATTATTTTTTTGGTGTGCTGTGAAAACTCTATTTTTTTATTGTCTTTCAAAATTGCATCTGGTTCATACAAAAAAGTTTGTTATAAAATAAAAAATACACTAATAATGTTTACAGTACTCTTCTAGAAAGTCTCCGTTAGATCGGCGACTAGGATGGTTTGGCCAAAGATTATATGTAATAATAGTCTACTAAACCAATGTCATCACTTGAATACTGTATAGGGAACTGGAACAAAGTGGTTCTAAGTGAAATAGTACTTGGTTCCACAGGAACCAGAGACCAGTGGCGCTGCATAGAAAATGAACCAGTTTCTACTTAGTAAATAATCTCAACTGTCTTTGGTTCGGCTGATCGATTATCCAGCTGTTACACTCAGTAGATTCACAGCAAGCACTAGGCTAACGTTACAACAAGGCACTATTGTTCTTCATTCTATCATAACAGTTTAAATTAAACAAAGCTAATACGTTGCCACAAGCGCTAGCGTGAATCCTCTCAAGTTCCTGTAATAGGATTTGTAATTATTTAGCGGATCCGTGGCGGTTAGTATCGCGCACAACTCGAGCTCATCACTCTGGTGGCGTGGGTTCGAGTCACCACTTACATTTTTGGTAGGTCGAGGTTGAGTGGTAGAGAGGACTTTGTAGTCCTAACAGCCTCGTTAAACAAGACAAACTTTAGGATCATAATTTATACCCAAAGTGCATTTTTGGGAGGTATTTCTTCCTAAAATGAGTCTTTATGCAATATAAACTACATTGATGATCTGTTTTTTATGAATTTCGGCATACACATTGATGTTACCGTGTGTTACCACATGTGTACTGAAATTAATCAAAAGTGGACCACTGCGTAGATTTTGAGTTATTTGTAATGCACCAACTTAAATATTGTCTGTCTACTAGTAAACAAAAATCGAAATATTAGTTACCTGTTAAGTTTCCAGCATAATGCAATATGGAACCCACTAGTAACAAAGAACACTGAATGACAATTTTAAAACGTTGAACTCCAAACTTAAAATGATGGGGAGAATAGAATCAAACAGGTTAAGTCTTAGTAAGGCTTTATTTTAATACAAAATAATTATTTATAAACAAAGCTACTTTTTATAACAAACTCAGTCCAAAGCAAAACCATTTCATAGTACTTTAAATAAATTGAAAAAAAAAACAACATACAAACATAACATTTTTATAGCAATTTATAATACACAATTTGGTATTGTTTCCAACAATATTATCGCACAATTTTTTTCCTGCAAGTTTTGCAAGTATCCAGGTTAATAAAAAGGACAATTTAACAATAGCCAGGCAAGTTGCCATTATGGTATACAGTAGTTCAATAATAATGCAAAATTAAGGTGGCGTGGACGTAGCGGAATAGTTTGTCACGACTGGCGAGCGAACAACGTTAAACAAACATTAGGATCAGACTTACAAGTATCTAACAATCAGAGTGAACAGTGAACATGTAGGCTATCTTTTGAACAGTGTGTTAACATTAATATCTAAGGCTTCCGGTTTACACCGTGTCACAGTTGAAATACAAAACTGCTAAAGTTTCGACCGGCTGTGGAGAGTCATCCTCAGTAGCTGGTTGACTGGCTGAGACTGGACACGCCGTCTTCTTATAGCCAGTCAACCAGCTACTGAGGATGACTCTCCACAGCAGGTCAAAACGCTTAGCAGTATTTGTATTTCAACTGTGATGTGTAAACCGAAGCCTTAGATATTAACGATGACACCGCCACTTAAAGCTTAAGAATTAAGAGTGTGTTTACATATTCAGAATTATGGAAACCCCTAAATTTGAATGTGATTTAGATGTATTTAATATTTAAGCAACTAATTAAGTAAAAGACCCTGGATACTTGCATGAACCTATTATTATTGAATCCTTGTTAAGTGAATTATTAGTAGGAAGTTGCTTCCACCTAGACTAGAAACTATTAACAAGAGATATTAATTTCTGAACAATATTTAGGTCGAAACTCAAATAATTTTGACAGTTGAAAGGTGCTTAAAAACTTAGACCTAAAATGGGGAAATCCCCTGGAATAGATCAAAGCTGTCAGACAATACAAGAACCAACCATACTGATCCACATAAATGTGTAAATAGACTTTCCCACCTTTATATTTATAAATAATAAATGGTTAAACAAAACCATATTTAAAACTGTATCCCTACACAACTTACAAGTCAGATCTTTCATCACAAAATTCCAATGGAAATGGCAGTGCAAACAGAATAAATTAACAACTTGAGCAAACTATTTCTAGTTGGAAATGTTTATTGGAAGATTCCTTTCATAGCACCTCATCATCCAAACAAAGTATTACTTCATGAGGTGTTTTTAACACGATATACCTACAGTAGAAATCCACTAATCCTAACAGGGTTTAAGGAAATATTTTGTGTTACAAATTTTGAAACAAAAAAAATTACGTGATATTAGCTTTCTAAGTGTAAATGTAGTTTACTTACACAAACAGAAAGGTTTAGTCTTAGCAACAATAAAATGCAAAGTTAAAGTATTTAACTATTACATTGTATTAATTCCAGTATTATAGCTCAATCCTTACTGTGTAAATGCTCAATACTCCTTTAAAGGTGAAAAGTCTATAATTTGAAGTATTGAGCATAAAGTGGCTTAGTCTGAACTTTTTACTAACCAGAACAGTGGTCGGTGCGTATCCGTTCGGTTTAGCGGAACTCTACTGTGTCACATACACTTTTTGTTTAAATAATTTATATTTTTTTCTTATATACAACTTGATTAGTTTGTTTTGTACACATGTAACTGACAAAAAACCAACTTCATGTTATTACATATTCATGAGTCTCTCGCCCATACAACTTGCTACTGTAATACAAAATATGAATTGATGACAACTTGTTAGGCGGACACTGTATAGCCCTTGTTGCCAAGTGCAAACCTCTTAACTTTTTCTGTGCGGTTTAGTAGCCCTTCAGAGCAGTACAAAATAATCACTAATATATGTTTTCAAAGATGTATTCAACATACGAGGGGGTACCCAAAAATAACGGGAATTTCACTATAAAAACCATATTTTATTATTTTTTTTACAAATTTACATGTATGCCTTCAGTATACTCTCCATTTAGTGTAATGCATTTGTTCATTCAATGCTCCCATGGTTTTAAGCACCCCTCATACCCCTTAGTCTAAATGGCTGCACGCTCCATCCTCGTTTGTCTTTTCACTCCTCATTTTGTCAAACGGTGATATTTTATGTAATTTTTTAGTCTGGGGAACATAAAAAGTCGCGAGGAGCAAGATTTGGTGAGTATGGGTCGTAGGGAAGGGTGGTCATGCTGGTATTGGCCAAAAACTAGCGCACTGAGATGGCTATGTGGGCAGGCGCATTGTCATGATGAAAGAACCAATCTCCATCGCCACAATTTAGGTCTGGAGTTTGTTGAAATTCGCTAAACTGAATTTCTACTCACTACAGACAGCAGAGAAGAATTCTCAATGGTCTTCGATGGTCTTTTTGCAATATTAACAGTTTTTTTTCTGAACAATTTCACCAGTCCGAGAATTTGAAGTTTGGGACGAGGCTTGTCTTCAATCGACAGGGCACCATCTTGAATTTGGGAAAAATATACACTCTGGTTTTGCTCAAAACATGGTCTTTGTAAGCTTTTTAATAACTGCTCTGATGTTTTACCGCAAAAAGCAAAACTTCACTACTGAACTTTGTTCATTTAATTACACCATCAAAACAAAACGAGGCAGAACAAAAACTACTTTTAGAAAAACGCACACAGCTCCTCTCAGACTGACCACAGTGAGTGCTCTGAACTCAGGAAGAGTTTCGCTTTCATCCCCTAGCGGCCAAAATGCAAACTAAGCACCCCCCACCTCGCCATCAACCGATTCCCGATATTTTTGGGTACCCTCGTATCTGGGAAGCCCTAGGTATAGGTAACTCCGCCCTATCCTGCTCTTGCTATTCAGCAAATCCTTCAACCACTTTTGGTCTGATAAACGAGAGTCTATTGTATTACGATTTTGGGATTAGTTCTAGTGAGAGGTGGTTGAGGTCAAGACAAGAGCGAGTGAGTATAAGCCTTAGTATTGAAATTAAGATTGAGACGTGAAAATAATTCTAGAGCCTGATTCTCGTTTTGATTTGAGTATTAGATGAAATCGTGTAGTGGCTTTTGAGTGAAATAACCAAAAAAGCACACAGGGTTATTGGAACGGTGAACTCACCTTGCACAATTATTATTCCCTTTACCGGGACAAGTAAACATTTCTTAAATATTACTCAAATTACTTTCCTGGCTAACTGCACTCAAGTTTTTAAATATTTTTTTTACTAAGGTAAACTGAAATACAAAAATTCAGTAGGGATTTTAGTTTACCTCTTTACCTTTAATTATATACTAAGACAATTTTTCACTTAAATAACCTTTGTTATTGATCCGAACGCTAGATACAAATCAGTCTTGCACATAACCTCTGCTGGGAGTGTAAAATAATGATTGAATCGTTTAAAATAAAAAAGCAGTGGCAAAAATAGCTGTAAAGTATAAAATATGAATGTGGCCATTTTTTCTCGTCTCAAACCGTTTGAGAACAATAAATCTTGTCTTGATCTCATAAGTACAAGATCTTACACATAATTAAATAGTTTTGGTGAGGTATTACACAAAACCAAAACTTTGTTAACAATATCAGATTTCAACTCAATACGATCATTTCAGCAAGGACGGATAAGATCCTCAGCTGTTAACCAACACAACATCTGGGAAAGAGAGCCAACAGAGTCAAACCGTGAAGGGTAGATTTATGGGTAGTGGAAAACTAACTCAAAAGAAATGTAAGCGGTCACAAAAACTTTAACTTTTCAACCTGAAATTTAATTAATTAGGTACCTGCAGTACCTGAGTGAAAAAATTGAAATAACCATTTTCAAAATAAAGAGAAAAATCAAAAGAAAAAATTACATGATTATTAATGACATGTTATATTATTAGTGTCAATGAGAAATATACTAAAAAAAAGAAATATTTCATAAACATTTAAAACTGAACAAACTTGATTGTTTGTACAGTAAATTTTGTTCCGGAAATGTCTAAAATATACTATTAGGTATTTCCTAAGTTGTGTAACAATACAAGAGTCACAAAAGTAGCTTTACGTAAAGATAAATCAATAAATGTAATGTCAACGCCTTTGTCATGGCGAACATAAATGGCAAGCTAAAACTGATAATTGCAATACTGAGTACTTGACTTATTATGTTTAAGCTAAACTACACACAATGCAATAGAAAAATACAAAAGTTTTGTTTATGGAAATATTAAATTATTCTAGCTACAACAAATTAATATGAAGTTTAAAATAATTTGCAGTAGAAAACATATTATGGAAAAGAGTGATGCATAGTAAAATCTCTGCAACGACTTATCTGATACAATAACATAAAACAAACAAGCTAAGATTAACTAAAAATAACTAAACAAAGGAATGAACATTTTAAAAGCAGTTAATTAAACTGATACCTAATCACTAAAACACAGAGGTTACACTTAGTTCAAATTAAAAACAAAATTATGAGATTGTTAATAGTCAAAGTTAATAATAGTTTGTTTAGTTTCACAGCCTATTTAATAGTTTAATGACGCTAAGAAAAATTATGCATTTAAACAATTTATTTTCTATTTTTGTGTTTCAAAACTTTATTTGGGCTCAATTTATACAACTGATGATGATAGATGTACATTTTGGAGGAACTAAATATATGCGACATCTTGTTGTTTGTAAACTTCAAAAGGAGTTAGTGGCAGTGTAATGAAAGAATATTACAGTTTAAAACAAGGCCAATGCATAGAAAATTTTTTGTCATTCTGCTCTGAAAACAGCTGCTTTAGACACATGTATTGACAGTGCTAAAGTGTCACTTTTACACCCAGGTAAATAAAGTATTGTTTTAATGATTGTACATGGACAAGCTGGTTCCGTTGTTTTGAAATTTAACACTGACGATAGTAAATCAGTGCAACAGCTGTTTCTTCAAATCATTCAAACTGTTGAGCTCAAAACAATGTTTACTTAATTAATTGTTTATAATATTAAAACATTTCTTGACATTTATTCTCATTATTATTTGCATTATGACAAAAATATCGTTCATCACTCGCCCCAGTGTCTTTTGACCCTCGGTCATTTAACTTGACCTCGTGTATAAAAGTGTCACTTTAGGACCTAGTGATGAAATATACTATTTTATTGCACAAGTGCTTTCAATATACTTGCTGCGTAAATTCATATAACGATAAATATGTAGCATGCCTGCCGATGACGTCTTTTACGCTAAAACTGCTTGTACAACAAACAATGTTTTTCCTATGTATAGGCCTTGTGGTTGTAAATTGCAAAATTATTCCATTGTTGTTTGTAAATTAGTGCTTCTAAAAATCCCTTGGCACGCAACTGCCTTAGCAAGAGAATAATTATAGCAACTAAAAATATTAGTTATTTTATTTGAAAACTGGATGAGATGTATTACTTCTTTAGGCTTGCAGGACTAAAAGAATTAACTCCAGTTTTGTACTTTATAATCTTTTAAGGATTTTTCTTGGATAAATGATTAACCAATATTACCACCAACAAAAGTGACGATAATCGAAAATAAAAAAATACTGAGCCTCAAAATAACAAGTAAACATTGCATCACCAAATGTACTGTTATACTGAAACTTATATATTGAAAACTGTTGGTTGCGTTGCACAGCAAACACATTTTTTATCAATGACCATACTTAATACAATAATTATTGAGATGAAATACATAGACGACCTCCTCGAGTATAAAGATGGGAGAGTTTTAGAGAACTTTCTCACAACATTAAGTTAACCTACATGAATTGCTTTTAATTAAATAGATAGGTTTATTCAACAAATAAAATATATATACTCAAAAAAAACTTGTATAAACTCTAGTTTGACCAGAGCGATATCTGCACATTTAAGAGCTCTTTATAAATTTGCTCTAGTTTTATTTACAAGTGTTACACAATTAGAATATATACATAGGGAGAATACAATTTATTATCAATGGACAGTTCAAGTCAACAACAAATACAGTTGTAACCAGAGAACAAAATGTCTTATATTAGCTGAGTTGTGGCATTGACTTTAATAAAAATAATTTGGTTGGGATGCGTCAAGTCAATTATTTTGACAATTCTAAATTCCGAAATGAAATTGTTTCTTGATTCTACTAATTCTAAATTACAATGTTAAATTTATAATATGTTTACTACGATTACATGTTTTTTGTATATAGGCAATAATGCATTTAAAAGTCAAATAAATAAACAATTTCATGAAAGATAAAATTTTATACCTTTCTCCTTCCAAATGTAACTTTGATATTATCTATCACTAAAAACCCTAAGAATGATTGTAATGTAAACTTTGTTTCACTTTCTGAAATAGATGCCCCTCGCCAATCTAGCGGTGTATTTGAGGCCTGTTGTTCATCAGAGCTTACAATCACAAACAATTTTTGTATCAACCTATTAGTGATAGATGCTGCAAAATTTGTTTGCTGGTTTTATTCATGAAGTAATTTTTGTTGTTATGTGTCACAGGTGTTTAAATAAACACAAGTTAGCTTGGGGTAGTAAAAAAGAAATACTTTGTAGCGTAATGCACGCTGCACTTTTAAATGGTCGGTTGAATCAGCAAGTGTTGGGTTACTGTTAGTTCTTTTAGAACACCTGCAAACCCTGATCACAACACTGTATTGTGTATTGGTACAAAACCAGCATACACTAGAGTCCCGTTAATCCAAACTAATTGGGACCGAACCCTGTTCAGATTAGCAAAAATTCGATTAAGCAGATTTTTGACATATATTGGTGAATTTATTATATATTGACTTTATAAGGTCATATATTGACTTTGAGTATGTCATGTAGTACTCTGCAATAATAAACAGTGCGGAGTTGACGTGTCGTACGCACGGATATGACGAGCAGTACACAGATGGCTGTGGCAGTAGGGCTTACGTGCGTAACAGCAGGACACTGCACTCCAATCCCCACGTCCGAGCTTATACAGTACAGTCATCCGTTATAAAAACAAACGATGACTCACCGTGTCATACTGTCAGTATGTTTTGTTCAACGCTATTTTTTGAGTGCATACCTGCGTGTATTGTGAGCCATTGAGAGTGTTGGTTCATAATTAAACACATACAGTATGCCATAACTTGGAGAACTAGTTTTATTTATTTTACCGACTCAACAAATTCATAAATTCTTTGCCTTAACCTTCGAGAGGTGTCATCACGGAGTTTTCCTCCGGGCATATTTTATTTTGTTTATAAAGACAACTTCATGTGCAGCGTATTTCGATGCATTCACGCCTCTTTCTAGGAACTGACTTGACCTAGTTTCACTTCCTTCCCCCAACCCCTCCCTCAGTCAGAGCCCGTGTCTCGCACGCAACGGAGCTCGTCACCGTGTCACCGATCAAGCACTGTAGCGGATTTTTCGCTTATAGATTTTTTAGTTTTAATATATATTATTTATTTTGTGTGTTGTTATGTGTGTTTACGATGGATTCTGATGAGGAGCGTATTAATAGACTATTATCAAGTGTGGAGAGGGAAGAGCGGGAAACATTTGACAGACCGTCAGGTTCTTCTGGAAGAAATATATTTGTGGACGAGCTAGATTAGACAAGCTTTTTTTCTACCTGATAATGTTGTACTTCATAATTAATTAATCTCCAACTAATATCATTTGTATTTTGTTTTAAATTTCTAATTATAAACCGTATAAAAGGACGATATGTGTTTTATTCCATGACCTGGAGGAAACCACCGTGTATCACCTTTCGCGTTTCAAAATCAATGACACCCATGGAAGGCTAACAGTTTTCGGATTAGGCGGATTTTTCAGATTAACAGGGTTCGGATTAGCAGGACTCTAGTGTACTGTAAATTTTTTGTTTTAAATTCAAATACAAGATCAAAGCTTTCCCCTAGACGCATTGTGTACAACCTTTCACACGATTCCCACAACCCCCGTGCAGTTCACGTTCTTACAGAGCCTCATGATCCTGAAACTCTACTTATTTTAAAATCCTGCTGTGCCACTGTGTTGTATATGATATCAATCTCTAGATTTCCAAAGCTCATTTTATAAAACATGAATCAATGACACAACTCAGCATTTCTTTCAGCACTATTTACGTTTTGTTAGCATATAAAATGTACAGTCGATAGTTTACCATATGATACAGACTAGTGAGGGTGACATTATGTACAAACACGTAGCATTACATGCAGCTGTCAGGGTGTTGACTTGAGAGAGACTTCCGACTTTTCGACTTGTCAGTTTTTGTCGTTGGATCTAAACTAACTTTCCGAGGATTCCCAAGCGTAACTAATGCTGAGGCTATCGCTAAACCTGCTGTAAAAAAATAATATTATCTGTAAGATTTAAACACACTCAATTCTCTAGAGAATTTTGAACTATTTCAAGGGTTTTTACAATTTGTCATCAATGTGATAACACGCTCACAATATTGGATGATGTAAGGTGACATAACGGATGACATAAGAGAAGAAACCCATATTAAACACTTAATATTTATGGATGAGGAACACTTCTCACTAAGAACCAGTTAAGCTAGACTAAAAGCTAGTACTTTAGCATAGAAACATTGATAACGTAGAACCAGATAAATAAATAGACGGAAATTTTTCCATGTTATAGGTGGAAGAGCCGGTTTATGCCTACTTTATGATGAGCACAACCTCTAATACAGAATGCCTTATAGGCTTTACCGTAATTATTCCTTTTTTTATTACTTGTATATTTACAAATGTTTATTACTTTTCAAAACAACCTGCAATCACTTTTGGACGATAATCTTATATTTAAATTGAGAACTCGCATGAAGTTCAAAATTCCCAATCACAATACTAGTTATTTCAAAAAATTCCCTTTTTTACAACATGATCAAGCTTTTTAATCATTTACCAAATTCTATAAAAGAAGAAAATAATCTGAACAAACTTTAAAAAAGTATTAAATAAACCACTTAATTAAAAACATACTACAGTATATAATTGATGACTTTTTCGAAGAGGATGACTTATCAACTTTAGACAGAATTCAAAATTGATGTGGTTGATTAAGGTTTAATATATATTTGTTTTTTTATTATTGTTAACTTGTCTATGCAAACTTGTTTGTCTGACAATAAATGATTATTATTAAACATACTTTAACATTTTAAAATTTACGATTCAGGAACATCACCCTACCAGCGTTAAATTAACACTAGTGTTAGGTCAGTTGCCGTTCCACCAAATTGTATATTTCCACGCATACAAAATTACTTGTATCAGGGCTCATAGAGGTTTAACTGTTACATTCCCAACTTTCAGAGCTGTCTATTCAATCCCCTGACTATTTCTGTCCAAAACACCAAAATGTCCTAAATTTTCCAAACCATGCAAAACCACCGGTGTTTTGAGCAGTCAATCAAGTTGGCTTATCAGCTTGATTGTGTAGATTACACTTACCAGACTGGCCCGGGGGCGTAAACCTCTCCCCGCCGGTAGGGAGACGGACGAGTAGAGACAACACTGCGGCTCTGTTGCCACAGCACGGCTCCAACGCTATTGGACTTGGCGCGTCCTTCAACACAACATACAGTAGCTCAGTGAAAACACTCAACTCTTTATATACATTATGTGTTGATTGAAACACCCTCCTGGCTGAACAATAGATAGATACCATGTCTTAAACTATTAAAAGCATTTCCACATGATGAAGAAAGAAGATTAACGTTGGTGATAAAACCAACTTACTTTTATAAAAACAAACGTTACAATTATTACAATTTTTATTCTTCCTTGAATTAAAAGGTTTTTTTTGTTGACAATTGGCTTGCCAACCAAACAAATACTCCTAAGAAGCCAAATCCAGTGGCAGCCGATGGAACATGGGCGCAGCGAGGGCCCTGCCATCACTGACGGGCCTGAATCAGGATGGTTAGTTTTTATTTTATCCTTAGCCACAAACTATTTGCCCGGCCAAACTGCTTCAACAGTCTCGAGATCCAAACCGGAGGCAAAACCGGACTCCTTTACTCTCTCAGGCACCTCCCACCTGACTCTCAAGAGTAAACCTTCATTGGCACACCTCCAATTAGTGCCTCTCTTGAACCATAGAAAAGCCATGTCGTACTGAGTAGCGTAAATCCTACCCAGTTTTATTTATAATCTCTCTTGTTGTGGCCACAGTATCAGGTTATCCGCACGGGTAAAATACCAGACAGATTCCCACTGGGGGTAAGGATAAATACTAAGTTGCTAATAATTCAATTGGCAAGTCATAAAAAATAAATCAACATTTTGATTTTACCCCCTGTGCGGTACCGGATTATCCCATCACTCAGTGAAAGGCTACGGTACCCAAAAAACTTTTAAGTAAAATAGGCAAGGCTAATTGATTTCCTTTTTCTAACCTTATAACATGACACCCAGTTATAACATCTTTTCTAAGCTCCCAACTATAGCTTACACAACAGGAAAATATCTAAACTCTAGTAGACTTTGTAAGCACTAAATTTAAAGGTAAAATTTAACTTACCTTTTTTCTTTTCCTAAGCCTGTACTATTTACTGTAGTGATTTCTGCTGAAACATCTCTTTTCTCAATCTCAACTAAAACTTGAGAAAATGGGCGACTAGCCATTTGTTCCATTTCAACAAAAAGCCTCTGAAACAAAAAAGTCAATGTGAGTACTAAAACTACTAAAATTAAAGTTACTGACTTAGTAATAAGTTAGGTAAGTTCTTATTTTATCTCCACTAGAAGTAAGCACACACTCACAGACGATAATACTTGCAAAGTGCAAAATACATTTTGATATAAAAGTTAATGTTTTCAGTATCGTAGAAGGAAACATTTGATTTATCACCAGTTTTACTTTCTGTCCCAAAATTTTGGTACCAGGGGGAGATCGGAAAATTATGTCAATCCTGTCCTGGTAGCGGTAGTCCAGGATACCGCCCAGCGGTGAAATAAAAAGCCCTCGTCTTAAAATTTGCAATACAGTAGGATCCCACTTTTCTGGCACTGTCAATCCTCATAATTATAGAGCCAGATTATGAAAAATATGTTGGAAACAAGCCAAAATAATTTTGAATAATTATAACATAATTTATGCTTTGTAAATATTTGTCTGTATTATAAGAAGTTTATATTCCTGCAGTTGTGTGTAAATGTGGCGATCATCCTAAAACAGTCTCATCAAATGGCAAAAGCACAAAAGAAAATGTTACACTGCCACTGTTGAGTGTAGAACAGTTACACACATGTACTGGTAAAACCCTGAAGAAAGCCAACCCCTCGACAGAATGCTGGATTATAGGACGTGCGGGAGTAGCCAACAACCAATCCAGATTATAGAGATTAAAGTGCTTAACTTACTTCTTCTAGAGCTAAATGGGAGCAAAATTTTGGGTGACAGGGTAGAGTTGTAAGGAATCCAGGTAGAAGGACTAGGGTACTGGGACGGATTGAGTGATTTCCTGCCTCTACTCTAGGCACAGGAATTGGAAGGGAAGTAAAAACTACTAGCTTTTGTTGTGAGTGTATACTGTACTTCTGGTGAAGATAAGATAAGAACTAGATTTCCAGCAGATCTAAGAAAACAACCCGGTAAACAACCTCCTCCCCTTTACTCAAGTAAGCGAGTTTCAATGGAGGCCGCAGCCACAGCCAGTTGGCTGATAACAATCTCAGACAGAACCAAACATCCATTTTTGTACTTGTACTAGATCTAATTCTAGCTTGCAATATCATTTTATTGTACTAAAACCTTTGCATTTGACTGTAATTCAAAACCTAGTATAAACATTATTATTTATTTGGGAAATGAAATTAACCCATTGAATAAATGGAGATGAGAAAGGAAACAACAAACACACTACCCTCTCCTCAAAGCTCGTTCTCACTATATCACAAGCATACAGAGAAAATGCTCTGATTGGCTATGTAACCCCCCTATGTGGTTGCCTAGCAACAGCTAATAACATAGTAGACAACTGATATGGGTACAGTTGTCAGCACAAATGGGCACCTGCCTTCCCCCTTTCCTGCTCACACACAGCAGCTGTTGCCTCCTCTCTGATCTCCTCTTCTCTTCCCTTGTCCTTTCCACCTGTCATCTCTTTGTTCTTCACCCCTCATCTCTGCACTGGTAGCTGGACAGTTCGATCCCTTCTCACTCCCCACCACTCTCCAACTGCTTTTGCAATTTTTGGGCTAAATAAGTCCGGTGTTATTCATTGTGCAAGTGAAGATGAGTGGCTTCTGTGATAGTTATGATGTACTTGGATTTTTTATTTTAAAACTGCATGGTGTTGTGTTGAAGCCATGTATCATAAACAAAATAATTTGATTGAAAACTCAATTTTATTTAATATTTCAATTATGTTACTAGTATTTGCCAACTTTTCCCAGCTCCTCGGTTCCCGATTTTTTCAGTAATCCCCCTCGCTCTCGGCCCCGGCTCAAAATTCCTCCCGCGAGCTCTAGTCCAGGGTGATCAGGGTGAAGGCTGGAAAGAGAAGACAGGTAGAAAGGACAAGGAAAGAGAAAGGGAGACAGAGAGAGGAAGACAACAGCTGCAGTGTGTGGAGGAGGGGAAGCAGTGTGTAATGAGCTGCACCCTTATCAGCTGGCTACTATGTCATTAGCTGCTGATAGGCAAACCACATAGGGTGGGGTTATGCATAACCAATCACAGCACTTTATCTGTATGCACGCGATACAACGTGGCATCGGATTTGAGGAGAGCGTGCTGCTTCATCCCACCATTTACTCAATGTTGAATTTCAGATGACAAATAATGTTTTAGAGGTATCAGTCAACCTGACAATGGCTACCGTCATTTGAAAATGCACTGTGAAAGGAAGTAGGGGAGAGGGTTGTTTACTTATAACTGCTCAGCCACTAGTTTCTATCTCATCTTCACCAGAAGTACACACTCACAACAACAATATTCTGGAAGTACAAAAACGTGGAAAACACCAGCAGTTTTACTTCCCGCCCAACGCCATAATTTCGGTACTAGAGGACGCATCTCAATCCCGTCCTGTACCAGAACCGGGATCCCACACAGCTTCTACTTTTCACTAAGATCACCGCTAATTCTCACCTGTCTTCTTCTGTACATGTCATACTTTTGCTTGATTTTCCAAAGTACTGCTGCAACTAACAGTAAAGAAGAAAACACCTGTAACAAAAGAATACCATTTCTCAAAACAAGACATGATGAAATGCATGCATTATCTTCAATGAAATGCATGTCTGTCAACTGACTTTTGGGCCAACCTGTATTATGAAAATTATTTTAAATATAAAAACAATATTAAAGAACTTTTAATAGGACGAGGCCTTTATCCTCAGGTCTGCACAAAAAAAGCTGTTGAAACAACTTCATAAGCTTAAAGACTTTCAGAATGTAGCAGCTTAGCCATACCCGCGAAACATACTGTCCCCTTGTTCAAGAGGCTAAGATATAGTAAAATAAAGGCTGCCCAGAGTTGGGTACATATCGGAATGTGCAATCGAAATACCAGTTACAGATTGTGTTGTTTCATACTTACGAAGAGAATGTAATGAAGAACTGCTGCAGGTTGAGCTTGGGATACTGTGAGAAGGAGATCTGTATCCAGAGCGGGGGATGGAAGTCGTACACGTACACATAGAACGTGGTCAGGGTTACATTGTCCGACACTCCAAAGTGATGGTCAGCTTTGGTGAACCGTGAGCGGAAGTTCGAGCAGTTTCAGCCATCAGTAGAGGTCTCTCTCCACTGGTTGCTGGAAAATACAATATCCGTTGAAAAGTACATGTTCAATCAAAATTTCTTTCATGATGCTAATGATCTAATTCAACAGTATATTTTAGTATTTAACAAGTAATTTATTAATTAGTGAAATATCTCACCAGTTTTGATCGTAATATTCATTTTAGCCATCACGGAACAAGTGATACTGAAATCTGCGTCTACGTCGGCTTTTGGCGGACTATTCTTAAAGTTAATTTGAGTGTAGTGACGATCATCCTTCTTGGACAGGTTGAAAGTGAACTGGTAGTCAATTGTTAAATCATCTGAAAAACAAAATAAATATCATAGTAAATAATATACCAAATTTAGCTTTTTATCAAATTTCCTTTAGAAAAATGAGATGCCGTCAGCATGGTAAGATCCAGGTCTGGGACCATAAAATGAGTACCACTTCTGACCCTCAGAACACGTTTTTTGCATTTTTTTCAAAACTTTATAAATGTATATATGTGTATGATCTCTACAGGACGCATTATTTGTTCGATTTTCACCAAATTTGGTACAAATGTTCCTTTTGTAAATATCTTGGTCGAATTTGTTAACCAGAAAATCAAACTACCAGAACCCCTAGGTCGAGCCAAGTTCGAGTAAAATGGTGTTTAAAATCACCAATTTTATAGTATTATAAACTTTTTCTGTTTTCATTTTATTTTCGTCTTGAACTTTTCAAGAGTAAAAGTCTTGAGAAAAAAAAAAAGTCTCGTCTCAATCTCAAAATCTCAAGATTTTGCACACCTCTATAAATTTGGCTCACTCATGCCTCCGCTGTAGTTAGTTTAGTTATTCTTATTAGGATTCAAAAACAAACCTTTGAAAATAGCCTGACCCAGAGCTAACATTTTAGGAAACAATTTATTATAAGAAATGAAAATCTTAAAATATTATTTCATGCAAAGTTGAAATAAATATATCATATAGCAGGAAATGCTAGAATTATAAGCATTTACAACTCTGAGAATGATCATTAACCAGCATTTGGTTGGTTTTTAGTGTACTTAGTCAATTCTTTCAAATTAATTTTTTTCTATTACATTGATAATTAGAAAAAGTTTAACAAAATAGTTAAGTTTCTCAGCAAGTTTTGGCACTGATAAATACACTTAAGGATTGAACATGCCTATGTTAAAGTTGACAAAATTCAGGTTATACATACTTGCTACGAAAATAATTGATTAATCTGTGTTCAAATTGTTAATGAGCAAAGGATTAGTCTAAACCATCTTTACCACCAACTTTAACTTCACAGACGTTACATTATCTACTTACAAAAGCAGGATCCGTGGTTTGTAGGGTCTCCGTGGTAGTGGTTCTGTGTGTCGCATCGCGCTCACAGTGGTCTCCCACAATCCCCTTGGTGGTGCAGTAACACTTGCCCGTCTCGTGATCACACAGGGATCCGTGGTCGTTACATTCGCACGCTGTCAACAACATAGTCCAAAGGTCAAAGCTAAACTGGCTTTAATTGTACAACTTTAACTACCCACCCCTTTTAATTAGACTGCACTTTGGCGGGTCCTGTAATCCAGCTGTGGAGGCTGGGTTTTGAGGATGATATAGTTCAAAGCTGCTCAGATAGTCTCAGTGGATCATTTAGATTCAAATCAACTCAAACCATTGCTTAGACATTCAGACCATCACGAGTGGTTCGAAATCACGGAACCGTTAGTCCTTGTATTTCATTGGTAATTGGCTATTAATTAATGAATCCATTCTAAGGAAGAGTCTTTAGTTTGTAACAAGACTAACCTCATGTTCATTACTACCACTCATCCACCTATCCTTCACCAATATTTGCCAATAAAATACCATCATGGAGTGGTCTTATCTTAAATAGTGAATAATTAGTATAATTATAAATCTTTACTTAATAATTAAGCTAATGCTTTGAAAGTATAATAACTAACTATTTCTTTGGATATTTGAAATTCAAACATATAACTTTTAACTACCTCTTCAACAGTATGCTAATAATGATTTCCAACATTTATTGAAGTTTCAATTTATTTCATCACTTGATAAATTATTCTTTCCAGTTAAAAGGAAAAGTTTGACCATACATTTTTGATCCTATAAACCGGATTATGGATCTACTAATACCGGAAAACATTTTCAGGTGAATGCGTTCTGTTGGTCGCTTATCAGAATGAGTGGTGACTCAAATCTGGTTGATTTGCAATTGTTCACTAAAGCTCAGCCTGAACTTTAGCGCATAACACTAGTACATATCATTCTATACTGGCTTAAGGGACTTTGTTTTACCATATTTTAGACTCTAAAATAGTGGTGCTGCCATTCGGACAAAAATAGTGAATTCATTTGAAGGTTACAAAACACTCAAACATCAACAATAACATTCAGATTGCCACCAGAGAAGTTGAGTTTAGGTCCCAACAGGGTTGATAAGTGCTGCCTGTTTTGAAGAGTGAATGGAGGAATAGTTGAAAACAGAGCAAGTGACTAGGGCTCAGAATTGCTTCTTATTGTATTTGTGTTCTTCCTTCCTTTCTTCCACCACCCCCTTGCCTGTTGGTTGGTGGAGGGTAAGAAAGAAGAGAATAATGCAGTAGCATATAAGAAGGGATGATCTATTGCAAATCAAAACTAGCTTGGAAATATGGGTAAATCACCAGTGGCAAAACATGTAAACTACAAAAATAGTCCTCGCCAGACCCCAGGTGGTCTTTATCTCTCCACCTGCCTTCTTTATCTCCTCAATGCTGCCCCTTGTTTGCTAATTTGATAATGATTTCAAACCCAACATTTTTGTGCTGCGGAGGGCGTAGTGGTGGACCTAGCAGGTCGGGGTTGGGGATGGAGAGGGAAGGCAAGCGTGATGCATTCTTTGTTCTGCTTTTACCTTGACAGCTGCAGCTGGCAATTATGTCGCTGGTTGCTAAGGAGGGGAGGGGCCTGACAAATCATAGCCCCTAACTGTTGACATTATAAAAAACGGGGGTGCATCTTATTCAGGGTGTAGAGTTTTTACCGATATTCAGGGGAAATTTATGTGCTTTAGATCAGCGCTTAGACTCGAAAGTATATACGGTATTACTTATGATTTGGGTTGGTTAAGAGAACATTTGGCTAATCAAATGGTTGATTAAGAAACAGTGGATTATCAGTTAGCTTTCCTGAAAAAAAAACTATTATTTTGCCTCTGGACATTGTTTCTCAGGTAAACTAGTCGAATATCCATTCAATCAGCAATTCAATCAGTGTTTGGAACTTACGTATGCAGCGGCCGCCATTGACAGGGTTGCCGTGGTAGCCGGGCACACATCTCTCGCAGTGAGGGCCCTGAGTGAGGTTAGCGCACGGCTGATTACACACGCTGCTGTTGTTGGAGCAAGTGCTGTGTCCGTTACACTGGCAAGCTGCACAAAACACAATCGTACTGAAGATAGCAAATCCAGTAAGAAATACTTAAAATAGCTGGAAGTTACCAATATAGTTAAAAGATCATTTTAAAACTGTTGATAACTTTTGTCTTCTTCAAGTATTTAATCCTCAACATCATAATTCGTTTTTGAATATTTTTCAGTATATAATCTTTTTACTCACTTACATGCATTTCCTACCCACTTCATGCTTTGCTTGAATTAAGCACATTCGCCACTTTATTACCAAAGATAAATTCAGACGATGGGGAGTTTTAGTGGCCAGATAATTTTAAATCACTTGGAGTTTTAACTCCCAGCATAAACTGTGATGGTCTTACAATCCCCATCAACACACACAAGATACCTAGTTTCTGCACTTTCTTAAAGTTTCTCTGTAACAATCATTTCAAGTCTAGAATTACAGAATTTTTAGAACCAAGATCTGAAATTTAAAACTAACACATCCCTAATAAGTAATAAATATAACATTCAACAATGTTCTATAAGTATACTGACTGGGACAGCAGGTGAAGAACCACTTGTCTGTGGGGCTAGCGTAAGGGAGATGAGGGCCAGTGTTACCCCCGGGCAGACAGTCTCCCAGGCCTGTCCCAGACCCGTCGTCACACCACCCACACTCCGGGTCATCCCGACACTGGAAACACGTACGGAAATAGTTACACTGCGACCGACCTGCAAAACATCAAGAACAAGAACAAGTAGTCACTTATTGAGTAGTAAATTCTTCTTAAATGAGACAGTTAACAGGATATTTCATTTCAAAATAGGAAACATTGTGTTTAATTATAATTGATCATGAGCTACCGTTATGATTAAAACTTTTGAGATTAAGTGATTTTTGCAATGTAAATTATAATGCGTTTCAATCTGCTAAAACTTTAAATGCGTATATCGTAAGTAAGTAGACTGACCTGCGGTCGCTCGGCACCTGGCCTGGTGTGTGGTCCACTCGCGACACTGTCCGTACGGGAAGCTGGCTGTGTAGGCAGTCTTGTCCACACACCTCTCCTCGTTCTGACACCAGATACATTCCTCCACCGTACAGTTGAGACAAGACGTCAGTTGTGAGCAGCTACTGGGGCACACCACTGGCTCCTGTTCAACCATACAAATAAAATTAACAACAGTCAAACAAACTTACAAAGCTAAACAACAAATTGACAAAACCTTTTCTCCCAAATAATGGTCTTAAAAAAAACCTTTAAATATTGTCAATTTAAATTGTAAGTTTTCTTGGTCCACCAGCCTTTATCAATACACCAATACTACCTACCAGAAGTTCTATAAGTTAATTTTTGTACAATAATTTCGACTGTAAATAACAAAGTGTTGAGAACACGTCTTGACTGGGACTCGTCCTGTAATCCAGCTTCATGGAGGTCAGGTTTTGAGGATGATATAGGTCTAAAGCGGCTCAGATAGTCTCAGTGATCATCTGATGATACCCGCATCAACTCCCACCATCGTTTAGACATATCAGACCATCACCTGCATGGTTCGAAGTCACGTTAAGCCGTTGGTCCTTGTATTTCCATTGGTCATTGGGCTATTAATTAATGACCCATTCTAAGGAAGAGTCGGCCTTAGTTTGTAACAAGACTACACCTCATAACTCATTACTACCACTCATCACACTCATCCTTCACCACATATTTGCCTTAAAATACCCTCATGAGAGTGGTCGGCATCTCAAATAGTGATTTAGTGTGAACAATGTACAGATTAGACTCACTTGTTGCTCCTCGAGGGTGAGGTTGGTGGCAGGTTTGCAGGGACCGCCGTAGTGCCAGTGACACTACGGGTCTCCGCACACGCCTGACACGAGTGCAGCTGACTGCACACCGGCTCCGGCGTTATGTACGGCTGACACTCCATCTCCGACGTGATCGGCTGAAACCACACACTAGTCACTCTCCGTCCAGTTTTTAGTCAAATAAAATCATTGATCATGTTAAACATTTACTGACAAATGCATTAATTAAATACCTGTTGTTGAATTCACATGCAATAAATAATTACTAGTTCCAGTAATAGAAAACAAGTCAAAATTCTCCCAACAAATTATAGAACAGCAACACTAATACTTTGATATCCAGACAAATATGCAAGTCTTATATAAAAATTATGAAGGACCAAAAATAAACATACGTGAAGAATTTGAAATTTACCGCCACCACAAACTAGGAACAAACTACTACTCAACAATAAGTTAGAGTTGACTCAAGACGGTATCTAACACTTGATGAATCAGCTGACAGATAAAGATTTAAGTGATAAGAGGACACAGCTGGGGCGTCAGTCGATCGCAGAGCTCGGTAGCCTTAACAACGTGGGTCCAGGCTCGTTAATTTTAGTAGCTACTATGAACTGTTTAAATGTATTTTGTGTAAACTATTTATTAACGACAACGTTTACCCCTGGTGCCAGGAAAATACTGTAGTAATGTTTAAGTTAAGAAGCCTGAGGATGCCCACTCTTGAGGGTTTAAACTGACCGCCTAATATGAACGGAAAGACTCAGACTGAATTCAACAACAGGTATTTAAAAATATATAAATCAGTTGAGACGGTGAATAAACATGGATACTGACAAATGCATTAGGTAAAAAGTCCCAAAGGTTTCCAAACCCAAATTATTATTGTTACAGTACTGTTAGTGCTGTTGCAGAATTTAGTGAGGGAATTCAATCTCAACACCTAATCTACCCAATTTCAAGTAAAATTCCACCTTGGCACTGTTCAGTACTTTCAAAAACAATACAACATAGAATTGCTTTGTATCCTGAGGCCAATCATTTTTAAATTTAATATCAAATAACTAAATTTTTAGTTTTTAAAATAATACATTCTGTTAAATTGTTCAAAAATAATAGATGTTGTGGTCTTAAATGGATGATTTTATGACAGAAAACTCCTTGCATTTATATTTCTAACAGTGTACACAGTAGTGTAAATTGAAATTCAAGGCCAGATACAGGATTCAAGATTCGAAGAGGCAAAATCAAATTTAATTTGATTCGATAATTTTCAGATTTGACCCATCACTACAGAACTTATTTAACGATTAAACTGCCTTCTTCAGTTAACAAAGTTCTCATCACCTTTTGAGGATCTTCCGCCAAACAGAAAAGTAATGAAAACTCTTAGAATAAAGTTAAAGAAACAGATACTGACCCTGACCATGGTGTAGCTGCCGGGAATGTGCTCTTTACACCGTTCCTCTTGGGTACAAGAGTTCGTAGAGGGGCACCAACCACACTGCAGAGATGTGTACACACAAGACGTACAATCTGTGATAGACTGACAAGTCAACAAACCTATGCGGATCGAGTTGCGACCTTGCTCCGGACATTTGCTGTCAAAAATTAAAATATTATAAATCAGGAATTTTGAATGAAAAATCTTCAAGATTTGAATTGAAGGCCACAACTAAGTATTTACGAGTAATTCTTTTAAATTAGATTTTCTAATTCAAAGTGTCTCCTTTTTAAATACTCTGCAAGATCATACAGAGGGGCCTACAAAATTGTTACAGCTGTTAACGAAAATCTAACTCTGAATTCTCAGGGGTCTTAGTGCATACATATAAAAGCTACAAACTTCCAGATTTGTGTACCAACAAATATTCTAAAAAGGATTAAAATGAGAATTAACAAATGCTAGGAAAATTTAATACTAACTAATTAACATGTGTATTAACTTTTGAGGTCGCTGATTTCCACTATAGGCCTAGACAAACGCCATTTCCTTTTGAACGCTTGGCAGTATAGAGACGGTTGAAACAGTCTCTGGATATGCAGGATTCACGAACACCAACCGCCTTAGCAGAGAAGAAGCGAAACTACCACTCCCTCTCCCTCCACGGCAACTCAAGTGTGAAATTTGACAGCCACGACAAACAGCCCGGGTGGTTTAGTGGTTATAGTGTACGACAGCTGGTCCCCCGTCTGTCACAGCGCTTCAATCCCACGGTGGCCCTGGAAATGCAAGGTAGTTGTTGGATCATGCGGCGCGGGGCCACAATGAACGCTGAGGATCACCGAAACTTAAAAAATGGCTCATCAAATCCAGTGAGGCGGAGAGTGGCACTTTTGGAGCTTAGGGAGGTACAAACTGCTTTAGAGGCGGTTCAATGACTGGTAATGGACCGCACCAGAGAGGGTTTTGCCTGAAATTTTGCTTATAGGATCGGGGAAACCCATACGGAGGCTTTTTACAAAAAAATTTAAAAATAAAATGAGACCTCCAATGGTTAACTACTACATTAAGCGGTTTTTCTGACCATAATGTGAGGAGGCAGGAATCAAGTGCAAGTACAATAACGCTGGACGTTCAAGCCACACGCACTTTACACTTCCATCAACAGACGGCTTGGACACACCTGTGCAGCGCTTGTCGTGCTGAACACACTCCAGGCGCGTATCTAGACAGAAACCATGAACACCAGTTGTGGTATCACTAAAAGTTCCTTGCTTCAAACACTTGTATGCAGTATCAGTACGCAGAAACCATGAACACTCAGTTGTGGTATACAAAAGTTCCCTGTTTCAAACACTCCAGGCGGTATCTAGACAGAAACCATGAACACTCAGTTGTGACTAAAGTTCTCTAAACACTCCAGGCGTATCTAGACAAACCATGAACACTCAGTGTAGACACTAAAAGTTCTCGTTTCAAACACCTTGCATGCAGTATCTAGACAGAAACCTTGAACACTCAGTTGTGGTACAAGTTCCCTGTTTCAAACATCCAGCCAGGCTCAGACAGAAACCATGAACACTCAGTTGTGGTATCACTAAAAGTTCCCTGTTTCAAACACTCCAGTCGCAGTATCTAGACAGAACCATGAACACTCAATTGTGGTATCACTAAAAAGTTCCTGTTTTAAAGGAAAACTATTTTACAACTTTAAATCTAAACTTTCTATGAAATGTATCACAAAGTACTAAGAGAAGGATTAATACCCTTTACTTGTTCAAAAAAAACATTGCAAAATAACAGATTTTCTATTCTATTTGGATTATTGCACAATATTGATCATCACAAATGTCAATAATAATTTCAGCATTCAATATTGCAAAATAGCCAAAACATAAAGATATTTTGAATTTTACAAAATCAATGGATTTGAGAAAATGCAAATTTACTCAAAACGGATAGTCAGCACTACAAAGGGCCTATAATAAAATGCTGAGAGATGTAAATCTTGCCGCCTACCATACACAAACAGCAATTCATCGGTGACGGCACCAACTTACTTAAGCATATCGTTGAGCATCTGCCCGTCAGTCAGCCAGATGTACATGCTCACATTTAGACAGCCGATTGGCCAGTTGCTTCAGGTCGCACGATACTGTGTGGGCACGCCAAGCGAGACCAGGAGTCACACGTGACGCCAACAGCAGTCGCTAGAGTACTGGCACCGCGCAGTGAGCCGTGTCATTGTGAGTGTTGCCGCCAAACACCAGCATCAGCCCGTTGAGGAAACTCGCAGTGTGTAGGAACCTTTGCACTGAGCAGAGGATAAGCATCGCCCCAATAATCTACAGGTTAATTTAGATTTTCAAAACTTCTTCAAACTAGAGATTGTGGGTAGTACTACACTTTGACGACTCATTATCAATGTTGTGTATGTTCATTTACTATTACAGTTATATATTTTACCTTGACAAGCAGAATTGCTTATCAGTCTGCAAGATTCATTTGAAAATTGAAATTTAGCGGAAAAATTCTATCTACCAATCAACCCTCAACCTTTCTTATTATAACGATAGTCTTAAAACAAACTGTTGGTGGTGACTGAGATTGAACCTCACATTGTGTAATGAGTCAGTATTCGCACAAGATAACAACCAGCCACAGGTCTGCAAATACAGGTATCGGGCCATCTTCACAACGCAAAGAGTTTCTGAAATGACAACACGTGGATCGGCATAAAGCGGGCAAAGATTCTCCGTGTATTAATCATGGACAAAAAGATATTTTGATGTAAGACTCATAAATAAAAATGTTATACTGAATCTTTTAATGCCCCAACGTATCTTAAATGGCAAACAATTTTTGCAAAAAGGCATAATTTCAATTTGGTTTAGCCATCTCACACAAATGTGACAACTGTTGCAAATTCATTCGTTTATTTTGAGTATTCTATACTAGAGGAAAACTGTCATAGGCTATTCCATTACCTTCTTGGATTTGATCCAGTTCAAGAATTCAAGCTTACCATTCATGAGAGAAAGGTTCGTGGCGCAGCGAGTTTGAGAGAGTGCCGAGTTGGGCGCTGAGTCGTACACCAGACCTCCGTACACATAGATCCTCTGAGTGATTGGGTCCTAGGCACTGCTGTGTCCGTAACCACCCTTCACCGAGAATCTTTCGCCTCCACGATACCCAATGCCTGCATCTGGAACCACAACACAGTGGGCTTTATTATCACTTTTCACCTTTTTGCTTTACTTTTCAAATTCAACTATTTTAACAATAAAAATTTTGCCTTTGTAGAGTTTGTGCACTTTCTTCGCTGATTTGGACCTGACGCATAAACCCGTTATAACTGTTTTCGTGGGTGGGGTAACCAACTGTTCAGTTTCCAATGCACTCGGTGATAAAGGTTATTACTGTAATTTTGAAAACCTCGATTTGTTCTCCACTCTGTTCCCTCACTTCTCACCAAGCTACCAAGAAACGACGATTCTAATAATATGCTATACATCTAAAGAACTAGAGGTGTGCAGATCTCGAATTTCGAGATCGAGACGAATTTTTTTTTTTCGAGAATTTTATTCTAAAAGCTCGGTATCTAGAAAAAATTGTAAATATGAGCTCTGTTCTAGTCTCTTTCCACCAATGACAGAACCGAAACTGACAAAGTCTTCCTTAACGCCATAGCTAAATAACATAAGGGTTAGGGGGTAGTACTGATGCATTGAACCAAAGCTTGAGTATATTTACCGCTACCGAACTCGCTCGCATTACGATGGGTAAAGCTCAATTTGGTCGAAAGTAATTTGCCGCCGAACGCATCGGTCGTAAATTCACCGCTTTCTAGCGGAGTCAAGAGATGCCACTAACGTATATCGGGTCAGTGAATTCACCAGGGCTGGCAAGGGAGTCTTAGATCGCCGCCGGAACGGTATTGAAGTCGATTTCACCGCTGGCGCAAGACTGGGTCAGATTCAGCGAATGGTATCAGAAGCGATTTCAACCATGATGTGGTTTATTAAGGTTCTAGAAATTGCAACAAAGAAAATCGTCATAAAAACAAGTTTTGGAATAGTAACCAATCCAATTTTTATCACAAAACGGTATTCTTCATTTGTCAGTATAAAACCAGAACCTAACCCTCACTTACATATTTGGGAAAATACATAAGCTCAGCTTGTTGATTTATTCTTGTTTAGTTATACGTTGTTTTTTTCAAACACTTGAAACATACCTAACACATTTTACTGCACTATTAAGTTTATTTTAATGTTTTAAAGTGTTACAGCCTAAAAATTCAAATTAGAACTCTGTGATTGTCAGTACAAGTTAGGATAAATAGTAGGTCGCTTAACTGAAACTTGATGTGATAGGATGGAAAAGGAACAATAATTAACAATTACCTGAAATAATCTTTATGTCATAACCATAATATTTAGTTTAATATTTTCTGGTAGGTATAGGTTAGTTAAATTTTTAATTTGACTTGTAATGTTTTAGGTTTTGTTGTTGTTTGTGTGGTCTAGGTTGAAGCTAGTTTAGGCCTACAGCTTGACATTATATTTTTCTGTACCGCTTCAATGTAAAATAATGATAAAAATAATACGGTAATCAAAAACTGGACAAACATTTTGTTTATTTGTACAGTACAAGCTATTAGAGCACTCAGAAAAAATAAAACACATTGACTTTTAATATTACAATAATACCATATTCTATAACAACTAAGCAAACTACTTTAATAATAGCAAAAACAAAACAAATGTGGCCTAAAAAAATTATCAAAATTAAAAATTTCGCCTCCTCGATCTAATTTAAGTTTGCTGATTCCTCACCGACTGCCTCGACCTTAAAAAAACCTGCTCGCTATCAATTCCATATAAAAGAACCATTGTTAAAGAAGGGTTTTCAAACATTCTTAATTTGAGCTACATGTTTTAGTTTGAGAGATTTTAAAAGCTGTTTCAATCACTATCAACCATGGTTGAAATACAGACTAAGATGATGTGTTAGATATTTCTTTAAAAAATATAGAACAAAAACCTAACGCAAAGACCAATAAGGGTCCTTGGTTTGACTTACAGACTCTAATAACTAAATTAACATATATTAAAACTTAGCAACGTTATTGGTAGTCCTACCAAAATAATATTCCTGTACAGTATTGAGGTATCCATAGGTTGGAGAATGGCCAAAAATGACGACCATTCGTTCAGACTTTTTCTGTTTGTTTGTGACTAGAGTTGCTGTGTGTCCAGCTGAGTTCAAAGGACCTGAAACAGTGAACATTTTCGATAGTATCAAAGTTAACACAATCTTAATGCGTCTAGTATTAGATGTATCAACTTGACATGAAATTTGCAAGTGGATCCAGCTTACCACACCTGCAGGACATATTACACCGTGCCTTCCTGTTTCTGCAATATTATGACGCTTTTCTAGTTTAAAAAACTAAATCCAGCAGATTTTGAACTGATGGTTTTAATACGTTCTATTAATGCAAAACAAAACTCACATTTTACCACCCATACTTGTTTTCAATTTTAAAGCCACAGACACCAAACAATGAATTATGAATCGTTACAATTGAGAGACTTGCGGTAAGTTTTGAGATTGATGCATTTTGCACCTTGGAGGTTGTCCTGCAAACCTACGTTTAATAAATTACAAATTCTTCCTGTTCCAAATATATACATTTTAAAGCCACCATTTATAAATAAGAAAATCCAACTTCACAAAGTTTAATGAAGGAAAGAATCACCTTAGCTGTACCTTAGCTGTAATACAAGCAACATTTTTAATATACTATACTCGGACTGTGTCTGTTGTTCGAGATTGAGACAAAACTGAAAATTTGTTCTCACCAAAACTTTTAAGTCTAGAAAAATCTATATGAGAAAAATTGCTACTAAAAGGGAGTCCTGCCACTCTGCCAGAGTTTTTGTGCTTGCCGTTGTTCAGCGCGCGGGATGGTATTTGACATGTCTTGCGCTCATGCCGGTAATTGAGTTCAAATAACAAGCCAATCTGTAGATGGCACAGTAATCAAGTGTTTGTAATTACATAAGGCGGGAAAGTGCTTACATCATCTAAAGGACTTACCACATAGAGAAGTAGAGTTGGGCAGACAAGGGTCAGCTTTGACAGTGATGTTCTCCCAGGATTTGGCGCTTACATCAAAAGCCCACAGCTCCTTGCACACCTCCCCTCCGATTTTCACACCACCGTACATGTATATCTTGTCCTGCAAATTAATCCTACTCAGTACAAACTATTCTATTATCACTAGATTTTTCCATCTCAGGGTTACTTTTGTAAAGGTAAAGTTTGTCTTGTTGAATCCAGGCAAAGTTAGACTACAGTCCTCTACCACTCAACCTTGACTTTACTTAGCGTTAACAGATAGTCACATAACAAAATGTAAGTGGTGATCATGGGATCTAACCACGGAGGATGAGTTTGAGTCTATTGATACCAACTGCCACGGATCCGCCAAAGCCAAAAAAGAGACTTTTAATTTATTACTTTCTTGTGTGTGCAAATAATGTCAAGCAGAGAAATTGCTTAACTTATTTTTATATTAAATAGGGCTTTGAGCTCCAATCTAGGTTCTTCACTTACAATTCAAAAATTGCAAGCTAAATTTTACTATGTCGTTTTTAAAATGAGCAGTATTACTTACTCCAAATAAGACTGCAGAATGTCCATATCGAGGTTTAGGCATATTTCTGCTTTCCAGGTGAGGTGTTTCCCAAACATTACCTGTCAAAAACAGAAAGGTTCAATCAATATGGTAACCGGGATAACCAATTAAACAGCAAAGAAGGGACTACTGCTTTATTGAAATAAATATTAAGTATTAACTATTAACTTTTTGTTGGTACACATTTAACACAAAACTGAATTTAATTATTAGACAACTTAAGCAATATATGATTTTAATATTTTAGCAAATGGCTATTCTTTGAAATAAGATCAATCAATTATGTAAACTAAACTGCACTGGAATATTGAGAGTAATTATGACAAGTAAGCCTCAAGTGTGCTTATTAAGAGTAGCCCCTGAAACTTACCATTGAAATCGTAAATATACATCATCTGAGAGCGATTGTACGACTAGCCACCGACAATGTACAGGGAGTCTCGCCAAACCACGGCCGTGTGAGAAGCCGAGCCTTCCGGCTGGAAATCCTTCGGCTGCACCACCTCCCAGTAGCTCAAGTCCGCCACTTGTCCACAGTCTTCTCCTGAAAGCAATGAAAACAAAACATGAGAAGAGGTTTCCACAGTTCAAAATTTAACGTAGAAATATCTATAAAAAATACTGGTTTTCTACACATAGCTTTGATATTTTGGGTGTTTAGAGTGTGAGAAGACAGAACAAAATAATTTGTTTTTTTCTAGGTTGAAAATTGAAATTACTAACAATTAAAAGTAGTAGCGCTAAAAATCTAATGCTGACTAGAATTCTCCAGAAAAACCTTCTCAGAACCAACAGCGTTTTCTTCAAAAGATAACCTTAGGACCAGTTATGTTTAACCGGGATCTGATTAACCGCATTTAGCTTAATCCGGGACACGCTCAGACAGAGAAAATCTTTTTTTAAATCCCAGCATCCGCAAACGCTAGAAGTGAACGACAGTATAACACCAAGATCCGGCAACGCCAGGAGAACGAGGTAATAGACTGTAGAAGGAGACAGATAAGCCGTCTGACTCACTCACCCCACGCCACACGCCACCACATCCCTCTCCTCCGCACACCTGCACTGGCCCTTCACAAATACAGTTCGTTAGGTATAGCATGGCCGGTGGCCTTGAGATTTCCTGCTGGCCGCTTATGGCCCTATAGCCTATCTCACCGGCCATGCTAAACCTAACGAACTGTAGTCATGTTGCGTCTTTGTAGACTAGTGGAGCGTGACTGAACTTGTGACAAGTAAATTAATAATAGTGTGTTATGAAAATATACTTACGCACTTAGATTATTTTGTGTATATATTCTACAGTATTTTGTTTTCTGCTTTTAAAATGATCAGGTATGTTAACTTAAGACATTTCTGTCACTTAGATTAGATTCATACTGGTTGTGAACCAATTGTATGTCAACCAAAGGTTTATTGTACTGCGTTATCTTAGCCTGGGAGACCCATTACCACAAAGCCTCAAGATGACTCCCCCAAGTTCAGACAAGTGAACTTCATCCCAACACGTTAGAAGACATCTTCTCCAGTCTCCAGAGAGGGACATTCTAATAGGATGCCTTAGCAGTTTCTTCAGCCTGCTAAGTCTACATAGAGTATTACCATTATGTAACCCCCTTCTGTAGATGAGCTCCTGAAGTGCCCATGTCCAGTTAAGACTTTTGTCACTTAAATGCAATGGATAGTCTGTATTAATATTATCGTAAATATTTCATTTCCCTTCCAGCACTGCTTTGACTTTATGTTATCCGTGATTTTCTGATCCTGGGAGCCTTAACTGAATTTTACCCCGATAATCGAGAGTTGAGTGTATTCAAAGTGTTCAACAATGACATATACCTTTATATTTGTCATCACAGTCGCAATGGTGAGCTTCTCGGTTGCAGATGCCGTTGCTGTAGCTGCAGTTGTTGGGACAGATCTCTAGGTCGCAGGCCTCGCCCATGTACATGGCATCACATGTGCACACTCCGTCCAGACAAACACCGTGGCCTGAACAGTTCATGTCCGATCTACTGCTTGCACACGAGTTCAGTCTGCAACCACACAACAACAGTCAGATACTCAAGGCAAAGTCAGGGGTCAATAGTCAATAGTCAAATAGCTTTATTACATTATCATTGAGATAAGTACATAGGTGTCAAAACTTAAAACTAGTTACAAGAGATGGTTGTTCCCTGTCTCCAGCCCAGAAATTCGTTTATGGAGTAAAATAGTCTGTCCCCAACCATTTGTCAGTGTTTCTGGTGAAGTTTTCCTTTTATGTCGTTGGTAGAGCTGAAGAACTTCCTGCCGCTGAATGATGGTTTTTCGAATCTGATGTATGGTGCAGATTCTAAAAGAAACCATCATTCAGCTGCAGGAAGTTCTTCAACGCTTCTACCAGACGCACATAAAGCTTCCAAGGAAAGAAGCTGCAGACAACACTGATGAAATGCTTGACGGACAGACCATTTTACTCATAAACGAATTTCTGGGCTGAGACAGGGAACAACCTAAGACTCACGCAACATCAAGATACTCTTCCACCCTACGTGACACCTCGTAGCCAATTTTTCACAATATTAGCATCATATGCACATCAAAGTTCACAGAAAATATCTATCTATCGTACGTTACAGAAAATATATTCTGCTTCAATCCACATTTAAATTGACAAAACCTTTGAAATGCTATCTATCTAAAGACAGTCATAGTTACTCCCGCCCAAGTTCAGTATGTAAAAAGTTATTTTTGAAGACGACAGCAATCTCTAGTACTACGATAGAGTTCTTGACAAAATCACGACTTTTGATACCACTATTGTTAACTAGACTACTGTTAGCAAGATGTCACTTGTAGGGTAGCAATTTCAACTTTCCTTTTCAATTTTTAAACAAATGCAATTTTCATGTTTTTACTTGTCTAAGGCGTTTAACCACAGTTAATATCAACAAAATCTCTAGATACTCGTTAGCAACTCACAACAATCTAACTATGTGATTTACACAACCTGTTGGAATATAACTTTATCCTAAAAGGGTTTTCCAACTCAATCAAATAAAAAAATGGCACTTGTTGTAAGTCTTTATCGAACAAGCAAACTTATAGACAATTTGACACTATTAACTATCATTATAATTAGCTGCGACAGACAGGTTTTGCTTGTGCAATGATAAGAACTCAACAGCGTTGAACAAGTGATAAAGACTGCTAGATCAGCATTACCTACTAAAAGTAATTTGGTGTCAAGGTTACTCATTAACTTGTGATTTCACACTTTTAGTCATGCTAATAGACTTGGAATATCGAGTTACAGAAACTCTAACTTTAAACAGTACAGTAGAACCTAACCTAACCAGTGGCGTAGAAAGGGACCACTTAAAAGGGTTGGAACACAGGAAGGTCTGGGGGTCTGTAATGGGGTTTGGTCTGGTCTCGGGTTCCCCCCAGAAAAATGTTGCATGTTTAACACTGGATTTTAGGCTGTGTTAATTGATTTCACGCACAAAGGAGAACAAAATACGATTCTGAGACTTTTCATTATTTCGGGTAAAGTTAAATACAGTAAGAACCCTTTACAAAACTTGGACAATTGGATACCAAGAGAAACATTTAAAAATGATATAACATGACACAATTTCTTTAAACATTGCAAAATTGCATTAAACCGTGACTATTTTTGGTGAAATGTTTCTTTGAGAGGTAGTACATCAAATTGTTCCATTAATGATGCACACATGCCTACTCATCTTGTTACTCAAAACAAATTAAATGCAATTTAAAACTAATTTTGGTCATGCATTAAAGCTCTTAACAAGGATTCAAAAACTATCATTATCTGTAAGGGGTAGAGAGTAGATCAGCTGACTACCTATAGGATATATTGAATCCAGTCATGTTGTAAGCCACATCGCTGTAGAAGTGCAGTAGAGCAGAGCCGGAGTGCGCCACAACTTCTGGTATCCTGCGAATCGCGTACGCATCTTTGTACATCAGTCCACTGTAACATATACCGCCATGGTCAGATGGGTTTCATGTACACTTCATACTTACTTACTTGATACTTGTTATCTTTGTTGATGCCCAGCTGATGCCAGATAGACTGCGTCAAATTAAAATACAACTAAAACTGATATTTTAACTCTCTTATTTTGATTTACAAGATGGCAATGGACTAGAGGAAGTAGTTGCTGTCAACCTCATTCAGCGTGTAAAAGGTTTATCGCTGAAGATTTTCCTAACTTCCATCTTGTTGGAGTCATTTATCCTGAGATTAGCTGGCAGTGCGTTGTATAGCCTGATTCCTCTAATTGGAAAACTGTTTGGGTTTTGGAGAGCCTGCATCTAGGGATGTCAATATCTCGACAGTGTCTGGTATTGTGGTTGTGCATATTGCGTCTCATTTGGAGTTTGTTAATGTCCTGCTAATGGCTAGTAGGGAGTTCAGACAGTATTGGCTAAAGATGGTAGGAATGCCAGTTTGTCGAAACAGAGGCCTGCAGTGGTCCCTATGTCCAGAAGAGGTGATGAGCCTAACGGCCTTCTTTTGAAATATCAGGATTCTCCTGGCCGGCTTAATGTCCCCACCAAACCAAACCATAGTTTAGGTGGCTATGAAAAAGGGCATAGTACACAGAAACAAGGTACTGAGGGGTGACAATATGTCTCAGCTTACGCAGCAGATGCAGAACTCTTGAGAGTTTTGCACAGATGGTATCAGTATGATTCTTCCAACAAAGAGTGGAATCTAAGTGGAAACCCAAGATTTATGCTTTCATGTATCCATCTGATGACACTGGTCTGTTTAGGAGTGTTCACACTTAAGGAAAGTGGTTGTCAATCTGTGGGAAATCAGGATAGTCTGACTGAAAGGGAATTAAGTGATTAATTATTATAATTAAGTGGTAATTATTGTAATTAAGTGGTGACTAATTCAATTAAAACCTGGCTTAACAGTATGCCATTACCTTAATTGTGTCTCATAAGAGCAATGTAAAACATGCACCACTTTCTAGTGGATAGTTATGAAATAAACTGTTTAAGAATTTTAATTTTCTCATTCATAAAATTGTGACATACATAAAAAATATATAGAAATTTTGTATCTAAATTTCTCGTTTCATCTATGATTGAATAGATTAAGTAAACAGGACTCAAAAATATTCTTAGCAGAGTCACTGAAGAGCATTTTTCCTTTAAAAAACTGATTTAAAAAGAAAACGGCACTGAATGTTTCAAGAAAATGCTAATGAATAAATTGTTTATTGCATTAAACATTGGACACGTTATGCAATGGTCAGTTAATTTTGAAATGCTAAAATTTTCAACGATTCTTACATTGAAATCCCAATAGACATACATTTTGACGCATCAACTCATTCATTCCAATTGTACCACTCTAGTCCAGGTTTGTGTGTTCCCGCATTTTCCAGTTGTGTGCTATAAACTCGCTTGTATTGTAAATGCTTCTGCGGCCAAAACTTTAGATCTAGTTTTTAAGCCTTAGGCTCATGGGCACTTTTGATCAAATTTAAACCTGTTGACGAGTTGAACTCCAACCTGAGAAGGTAAACGTTTGTGAACTGCCGTTCTGTGTGCCGGTTTTTACATTGTTCTTATAGGACAAAAATAAAATGGCCGAGAAGTACTGGACACTCTTAAATTCTACTTAAGTAACCTGAAGGCAATCATCAGAAAATTGTGTGTTGATAAATATCTCTCTCAATATTAATGTCAAACATTTCGTTTGACTATAAACAGTAAAATTGGAGAATAATTTTTTTTTGGAATTTCAAAACTGAACTACTAAGGTTAACTTTTGTTCATTTTCCAGAAGGACCTTTGCCTGCATTTTTCTACTGAAGCTAATTGTTTGAGTAAACATTGAGTCATATTGCGCTCTGGTCTCGATAGTCGGTATATCTGGCCTCGATAGCTCCCCACTGTATACTGTTCTTCCTCTTAGGCCGGCAAGATCCCATCCGGTGTTTAGTTCTATATAACATAGTCTCATGGTTTATCATTATCAATCTTAAACCTACATCTAGAAAATATGTACATTTTTTCAATGGTGTAAAATTATAACCTACTACTAATGCTTTAAGTCTTTGATTGATTATGACCCGGTAATATCTATGTGTCTCACCTCTCGTGTTTTAAAATCAAAATAATTTGAGAAAGATTATAAGACCTATAGCCTAATAGCTACAACTAAAACAAAAGCCTGCATCCTGCTGCAGTGCAGGTTGTGCATCAAGTGCCATTAGTATGCCCGATGAGCGATGTCAGTCAGTGGTGACCAACGTCAAGGGCTTGATTTGAAATAATGTCAACACGTAATGAAGCTGCCCACGTCTCCAATCAAGTCACTTAGGCCTACAACTAACTGCAACTCGGTACCGGCTAGCACCTATACTGATATTCAGGATATGTTAGTTAAATATTTCTTCTTACTTGATTTAATTGAAAATATGTTTGAAACCTACTAGTTTGTTGTTGATTAGCTAGTTACTAATTACTAATATTAATTACTGAAATAATTATTGTAAGAAATGAAGAAAAAAATGTTTGGACCAACCGACTTGAACCCGGTCTCTCGCCTCTGCCGTGCATGATGCTAAAGACCGGTTCGGTCCAAACATTTTTCTTCAAATTTCTTTAGTAATAAATTAGCTTTTTAGTGTTTATACAAATTAAGATTTAATTACTGTTAGATAACAGACAATAAACAATTTCTTTATTAACATATTCGTGGAGAACAGTAATGGGTCAAAAGTTGTTACTCATTGATTTTAGCTTTGTGGGTGTTAATTCAGCTATCAAGGGTATCAATTAAAGGTTTACTAGTTAGTAGTTACTAATAACAATTACTAGTTACTAATTGATTTTAGCTTTGTGAGTGTTTAATTTAAAGAGAAACAAAATCAAAGAATGCTATTTTGTTTAGTCCTAAATTTTCTAGCACAGATAAAGTGATAGCTAATAAAAAATTGTGTAAGCTTCAATCAAAGACAGTGAAGCATTAGGTAATGAATGTCACTGCATGCCTGTAATTAGTATTTTGCTACAATGAAAAATGTAACAAATTACCAGTTTTTTATTTATGTTAAAACATAAAATAGATTAAACTAAAGTAGGTTAACAGATACATTTTTTCAGTTTTAAACTTGATCTTTCTTAAAGTACATTTGTACTATTTAAATATTGAACCTTGCTAGAATGAGCACTAGTTTCTTGAAAAAAACCTGCAGGGCAATAAACTATGGTGTAGAACCACGATGATTATTTCAAATGTTAAGAATGTGCTAAGAAACTGTTACTGGGCTGATAACAATGTCAGAATATGTTGCTCAAGCAGATAACTTGGAGTCAATACATAAAAGATAAGGTTGAGCTAGTGTCCAACGTCTAATTAGGAGTTGTTTACAAAGGCTGCTACTACTACACAGATCTAAATCACACATGATTTCAATATTTGAACTTATTTGAAAAGAGCTCTTATCCAAATAGTTACCATGTATACACTTTCAAAAGTTAACCAAATTTTTGGTTTCTGCTGAAATTGCTCCAAAATTTCCTCAGGCATTTATGTCTTGAGACAACTTTCAAAATACTCCCCAACTCAGGTACTGATGACGGCGATATGGAGTTGTCTACCCACACCTACCTACGGTTTGGCCTTGTGGGGAGGTTGCTCAAATGCAAATATTTCTAGGCTTTTCATTTTGCAAAAGCAAGCAATCTGAACAATCGCGAAAACTTCAATGGGGAGAATCGCAAGCCAGCTTTCAAAAAACTAAAACTGTTGACACTACCTTGCCTCTATATCCTTGAAACATGTCTTTTTAGATCCGTGCATTCTCAAGAGGTAGAGACATACACTCTACGTAATCCAGAGGCAGGGATTTACCGAACTGGGAGACACAGGACGGTAACTCATGAACGCTTGCCTTCACAGGCAGGAGTTCTATTAGTCAACAGACTTCCAAATTCGATGAAAGGTGCCACTATGCCAAAGGCATTTAAATCTCGCCTCAAAACAATACTAGCTCAGGAAGCATTTTACAGCACAGACGAAGTTCATGGCACATAACTGGGAGACCTCTAAAACCGACAGATTATTGGGCTGGAGGAGAATAATTGAATGGAATAAATTCTGTATGTCTGAAAGATACTTCATGTGAATGAATGGAAAATTTTAGATAACCTCAAACACTGACGACAAGCATACAATGTATATTGTTTATGCAATAAAAGATTTATTTATTTATTCAATGAACGTGTTCATTTTTGTACAGCCAACCAAAAATTGTAGAAACATTAAAAATTACATAATCATTAAATTGATGGTCGACTCACCTGTACACGGCCAACAAGGGTGAGTGGACGGAATCACCATCGAAAATGTACAAGTGGTCCCAGCCACACTCTGTCGCAAACTCCTCCACGCAGCCGGATGGAAGCGTTGTGCGGCTTTGGCGTCGACCAGCCAACTGCACTTAACATCTATCGAGTAGTTCCCTGCACCATCGTGGATGTTTCCCGACAGCTGTGACAGCCTGGAAGTGAAATCATATGTTTCAGAGACTATACAATGTTGTTAGTTGATTATATTCATGGCCTACACACAATTGTTGTATTTTTCGATTAAACTCCAGGACCATGGAATTAATACCATCTTTAATCAGCTTAGACAGAGAACCTGTGAAGGTACTTTTCGACTTTTCTTAGACAAAGGTAATTAATTTTTAAGCCACTTCTTTAAACTTAATTTATTTATTTTTCTGCTTATATTAGGAGCCTGGAGTTAATTCCATGATACTTCAAGATGTGCAAACAGGTTAACTCCTGTAGCGACTCTTGCTGTAGCTGTGAATTTATCATGATCATGCTTTTTAGGATCTTTAGTAGCTCGTGGAAGTTTCATTTCACCAATTGTTTTTAAATTCCTAAAAAAATTGATACAATGCCATATTTAAGCAACATGTTTTTAGCATTTTCACCAAGGTTTTAACCCACCTGTAAGTAACTCTCCGGAATTGCTTCTCAGCTTTTTAAAACTACATGCTTCCTTGAAGGTTAAACTAAAACCAAATTAACCATCGATGATACTTCAACAGGTATACCGAGAAGTATGGAGGCTACATGAAGCATCTAGGCAGGAGTCGATTTGTTCATGAGTGAATCTCTACTTGTCTGTTAAATATTTTCTTTCTTGAAATTGTGCAATTTATTTTAATTAGGAGATGAATTCTAAAACTGCAAAACAGGTGTTTCGTGCAAGCACTAAAGAGCTCTTTAACAATGTCAAGAACTTCTACACCCATCACTGCTTAATTGGATAGTTAAGACAGGTTCTTCCCCATCCCAATTTACACTTTTGGAGCTTAATAAAATACCTAATGCAACATTTTGGGTATCAAATCTGCAGCAACGAGTGGTCCAAGTCCCTGTAAAATGTACTTTTAGCCCACTTGACTGACTCAGTCAATACTTCAACTCAAACAAAACCATTTAACCCTCCTCAAACTTGTCGCCTTTTGCAGCTGAAATTGGGTGCTCTTTTAAATGCCAAAATCCCTACATTACGAACCATGAGCATAGTCCTACACCCAGTAGCAATTGCATTCTAAATTTCTGTTGAAATACTTACTTTTTTTTACCAAGTTAGCTCCTCCCATTTAGTGACACTTAAGCAAAAAAGAATTAAGACACTGCATACAAACATGGTACCTCACACAAACTCAGCGCTGCATTGGGGGGAGTAAAGTAATTCACAGTCTGCTAAGTTGGCACTTGGGCCTTTAACGACAAATAAGGGAGGTGGGGCAAGTGGCGAGTGGAGGGGGAACATGGCTCAGAGACACAGCCATAGTTCAGAAAAGGGTTCGGCATTGTAAGTGACAGGCACTAAACCTACCCAAATATGACCGAGGCTAGAGTAGCTTTTTGTCCTGGCAACCAAGTAGCATTTTCCTGGTCTTGCCTTAGCCGTTACTACCTGTAGTCAGGCGTGGCTGTTCCCAATGTGGTGTGGACAAAGTACAAAATATTTAACCCTTTGAGGACACGTGTCGAGTATAGGTCGACAAACACTATTTCCTTTTGAACGCATCCGTATCCAGTATAGGTTGCAGTTGAAAATTTCTCTGATGTATACTACACTACACTAACGGCATCTAGCAGAGAACACCGAAACTACCACCCCCTCCCTCCACGATGCCAACTGACGTGCGAGTTTGACAGCCCACGACAAACAGCCCGGTGGTCTAGTGGTTATATTGAGGATAGTTGGCCTATGTCTGTCACAATGTGGGTTTGAATCCCACCTGGGCGCACTCTGGTATGGTGCAATGTTAGTCATTGAATCACTCCGGGCGCGGGGGCCACAATGACCGGCTGAGGACCACTGAAGAGAAAATGGCTCATCGAATCCAGTGAAGTGGCGAGTGGCACATTTTGAGCTTAGGGAGGCGCTAAATCCCTGTGCTTTGAGGAGTGGTTCTATGACTGGTAATGCACCGTACCAGAGAGAAGCAATTTTGCCAAAATGTTGCTTGCAGGGACAGGGAACCCATATGATAGGTTATTCTATATGGACGATGTTTCACCCAATGGTCCTCAAAAGGTTAACATTATGTACAGTTCTTAAATGTTCTAGCATTCTCAGTTTCACACAATGAACCAACCATTTGTTTACGCCGCTTTTTTTAACAATTCTTTTCACCAGAAACATTTATATTGTTTAGTATTTAAACCTATTGAAATCACATTAATATAGCAACAATACACATTATTATAGAATAATACCTAAAATAATTGGGTGGAACTTCCTGACTGGAGCAGACAACACATCAACTGGAATGAAACTACAAAAGTCAACCCTCTTCTCTAAATATTGCCCAGCCCTTTGCCTTTAAATGCCTCTGTAACCTCTATCTTCATCTCAACTCTAAGACGAATAAGCGAACATCTATTGTCAACTAAGCTTTGAGTTTGTCAAACTGTTGATTGATGATATTTTGCCTTTCTAAAAAGGTTTTAGCCCAAATTTAGAGCATTCTTTCAAAGACTTTGCTGAGTCATGGCTGACATTGTTGAAATTGAACAGCAATTTTGTGACATAAGAAGTGGCCATAGTTTACAAATGTATGTCAAAAGGTCTAGGCTACCAATGTTAGCAATTTTAGAAAGGAGATTCGTCTCTGGGGGAAAAGGATAGGCTAATTAGGAACCTTTAGTCTCAATATACACACTTCCAGCTGGATCATCACAAGTATACAAATAAGTAAATAATACAAGTTTTAACTATTAAATATTAATTGAGGAGCTAAGTCCACGTAAGTTACCGACCCGACAATCAAACTTGGTCAATAGGCAATAGGCCTCTTCAACTTACTTTGCCAGTAATTCAAAAATAAAAGGTTATCAAGATTTTTAGCCTAAAGCCTTCAGGTTTTGATCGTGTTTGAGCATTTAGCTCAACATTTAATGCACCATTAACTAATAGGCCTAGTGCACCTCTACCTAATGATCCAGCTTATATGCAATTTTGCTTATTGCTTTGAGGAAATTAGTTCACTAGTTAGCTGTTGGAAATTTTTATATGTGCAGAGAGCTTGATAACTTACAAACTCGGTTATAGAATATAAACATCTTCCAAGGGGTTTGTAAAATTTAGGGTGTATGCCCAGCCTAGGCGTCAATTGTGAAGTGTCATCTGGGGAAAGTTCCAAAACTTGCTTGCCGATTTCTAAGCCAGATAACTGTGAAGTGTGTTTGAGGAGCAAATGATGACAATATCGTGGAAAATTTCATTTTTAAAGAAAAATTTCAAAAATATTTAACTTACCTGACTTTACCACCACAAAACTGACAAGAGGGACCTTGCCACCCATCAAAACAAACACAGGTTCCATTTACACATTCTCCATTCATACAATGGACATCAGTACATTTTGCACTGCACATAACATTGAACACAGACGAACAAATTACAATTAGGCATAATACAAATTCATTAATAGAGAATTTCCGCCGATATTTTGATTTAAATAAGAATAAAAACATTTGCAGATTAACTGCCATGTCGTCTGAACCATTTCCGCGATGGTACTGGCAGATGACGTCACAATCCTTCAGAATAAGTGATGCAACATCTGGAAATAGTATTGGAGAACTCTAAAATTACCTACTGAATGAGTTATATTACCCTACACAAACGTGTACGTGTAAAACAGAATGGTTATTAATTTTATCTTTTAGAAATCCTTGTACAAGGCAGAATTCAGAAAGGGATTGTTTTTGTGAAGATTTTACAATAAAACTTACCTGTTTTCATATGCAAACTCGTTGCATTCTATACTTGAACAAGAGGATTAGCTTCAAATACGGTGCCGTTATAGTTCGATAAATTTTACTTATAGTAAACCACTTAGACTAGACTACAATACGTTTATCCGCGGCACGTTCGGTCAGCCATACATGGTGGTTTTACTTTATCTAAAACTAAACAATACTGTACTTATTTATGGTTTTTAAACTCAAATCCACAATGTTGTGTCAATAGTTATGACCGAACGCCGTGAACCAGGTCCGGAATTGAGCATGGTCAACATAAGCTGAGACGCGGGTCTAGGGGCACTTATCAGTAACCACTACCAAAAGTAAACAATGCTGTACTTATTTATGAGTTTTCAACCAAACCGTAATTTTGTGTTAATGGTTATGTCTCACTCTTACGCGAAATACAAACTTGATTGTACTGGATAGCTAGCCGGATAGTGAAGTTAAGAATCATTAATCATTAAATATCATGTATCAATAGTGTAGTGTAGGCCTATGACCCGCTTGTGTATCTATATTAGGCACATTACAAGGGCACCCATAGAGTATCTTCCAGGGGGTCTTGGGGGGTATGTTAGCCCCCATAATGAGGGGTCCGGGGCTTTCCCGAAAAAGTAAAAAAAAATAGAATCTGAAACACGTATTTGTGGGTTCTGGAAGAAAATTTACCATACTCAAAGATTACAATTTTCTATCGTAATTTTGTAGAACTAGCTTAAAAATAAGGATAGTCATTCAATATGACTCTTTTCCTTGCAATGATATTCTCTCGTCTTGTTCTTAAAACTATAACATTAACCACAAGTTTTAAATACAGAAGGTTTAATACAAAACACAAAGCCTTTTACTCTGTTATATAACACAGTGGTACTACCACTTGTACTCAACCTTCTCCCATCCCAATCGGTGTGCAACAAATTCATTAACTTGAAATTCAGATAACAAATAATAAAACTACTAATATTTTTCCTAAAATATATTTTTATTTTTGCTTTATTGTTATTATCTCTTTGATCGACGTTTGGCTGTTGTCTTTCAAGTCCCATGTCTCTTCGTCGCGAGCTCCGGCGTACCGCAAGGCTCCCATCTTGGCCTAATGATTTTCCTTAAACGCCAGGGGGACCGTGGCCCTCTTGCCCCGAGTATGGGCTAACATGAACATATGCAAACGAGACTCCAGCAAGATTGTATTTCCAAAATTTAAACACACACACTAAATTTACTTAGATGTTTATTTTAGCATGTCTTCTTTTGATTCTAAAATAATTACAGTATTAATAATTTCTTTGCATTTCGCACCAGCCAGTAAAACCATACAAAGGTTGTACACATACAGTAAAGTACTTGGCCTAACTTCTTACCTTAACAAGGCCTTACCAAATAACTCATAACGTCAGCTAAAAAAATCAAAATATACATCAGTTATTGTTATTAAAATTTCATCGGCATATTTAAGGATATTTTCTAACTAGACACTACAAAAAACTTAGCCTAGATTATCTTAAAAATCACTATATCACTCCTTAGTTTTACACAAATTGTCGAAGAAGAGTGTCCAGTCCCAGATAAGTGGGTGGCTAAGTGTAGAACGGGAACAACAGCGTGGACCGATGAAGTCCACATGAAGAAGTCCTCTCTGAAGTTGATTAGACCCTTCCGTAATGAAAAACGGAAAAGATGTTCCTGGGGAGCTGTAGGTTTGGTTTATACTTTGTTGGGTGAAAATGACTTATAATTACACACTTATAAGGAGAAGGTATAATTTGAGCATACTGCGGTAACAACCTGTGTTTAGTAGTGACGCTAAGGCTATACTGGTGTACACGGTACGGTATTCCTCTTGTCGCCTATTTAAAAAATAGATACAAACCACATTTATCATTTCCATAGACTATTCCGTAGACTAATTCCAAAGCTAATGGTCATGGTAAGTAGATTTGGCACAGATGGCAGCAAAATCAACATAGTTCGGTAGCCCGAGCACAGATAGCGCTGCGAGCACCGTCTCTCCCCACCCTGGCACCACATGCTCGAGTTTGTCCCATGTAAATAACAAATGTGACCGAATCGTGCAATTTTCGAAAATGGACAAACTTGCGCGTGCGTCAGTGGTTCTCCTTCAGAATCTTAAAAGAAGGCCCTCGCAGCGCTATCTGTGCTTGGGCTGCCGCAACTATGTTGCTTTTCCGCCTCAGCCATTTGGCATCTGCTCAATCTGCTTACCACAAAATTATCTTTTACACTTCAGGCCCTCATGATTTTCCTTTAACCTCTATGCGGTGTTGAAGGAGATAAGATAACCATGTTGAGATGTTCATGTTAATTGTCAGCTCAGGCAAGGCGTGAAGGTTCAGTTAAGCACTTGGCACTTATAACTTACTGTGATGTGTTTTGACAGCACTTAGCTCGAGAATTTGCCCAGTCAAGCGCTCACTGCCACTTACTGCTTGTCGATTTACCTTGAAAGCCCAGCAGAGAACAGATTTCCTCACGTTGGAGGTCGTTTAGAGAGTATAGACATATTTAGCTGGATAGTGTTCTAAAGCATTTGGAAAAAGAATTAGTCTTGTGTATTTTCAGGACCAATCGTGAAAGTGTCCATTTATTTTTGACGACAAGAAACTGTTGCTATTAACCGAACTTTATTTTACTCATGAGACACATTTCTCCAAAATTTTTGAGTATGGGTTATCTTTCGTGATTTGATATTTAAAATATTTTTTGGCTCTTTTTTCCAATTTTTACTCTATAATAAAATTTAAAGAGTGTCTTTAATTTAAACGCATGACCTGCCTAATTATCTGAAATTTGAAAATACTGTAATAGTAGGCTATAACCCTATTCATAAAACAAATAATATATTCATGAAAACCATCTTATTTTTAAAGAAGCGAATTTACAGTATACAGTACTCTAATAGTTGAATTTTGCACAGTAGGTACTTAACTTAAGGTATTAGCCCTCAGTTCAGAAATAGTTTTATAGATCTGATGTTTATTCCAAATTACCGTCTCAGGCAGGAGTTAAACTATACAATAAGCTTCCAACAGAGCTAAAAATGTTGAAGCTTTTTAGTTTTTAAGACTAAATTAAAAAGTCATTTACTTTTATATTCGTTCTATAGCGTAGAAGAATTTATTGCTGGACCTTAAATTAATTAATAGGTATCTGTCACTACTCGTGGCACTTTAAATTATTATTTTATAAACTTTTTATATACTAGTAGTCTTTCCAATGTAGGCTTTTTATATTGTAAATTAAATTATGTATTAAATATTATAAATTATTTTTGTATTGCCAAAACAATGTTTTTGTAAGGCTCAATAAAATCAATCAATCAATCAAATAATCAAACTAAATGTTAATTTAGTTACTGGTTAAGTAAATTTAGCAAAGGAACATCGCAAAAAATGTGCTACCTGGTACTACGGTTTCCGAAGCTTCTCACCAAAGTTAGCGCCTGATTTTAAAAAGCCGCTACAACTAACACGCCTGTCAACGTATAAACTTGAAGAAAATGCAGGCGTCTCTTGTTATTTCGTGCGGTTCATTTTGCTTTTGTTATAATTTCGAAATATTGATAGTTTATGAATTCAAAAGGTAGAAGGTACGTACCTAGACCTCCACATATACGATTATGAACAACATACAAATCATGGCAACGCCGTAAGGGTATATTCCTCAAAACTCACGTGAGAATTTTACTACTAACAGTAAAACAATTTCTCTCCATAGTAAAATACTAGTTATCAGTAAAACAGTAGCAAATAATAATAATTGTTAATTGTCGTTTACAATAAAAATTTTGACAAAAAAAGAAGATTAATGATTAAAAGTAAGTAAGGCAAAATCACCACCAAAGTACATGACAAAGGCTGACATTTATACCATTAAACTATTAATACCTTATTAAACTAATAATACTACAAATCGAGTATTTTATTGGCCCATAATTCACCTGCACTATAAAACGCATGTTCAATTAAATAATGTTTGAGCCTAATCTTAAAATGTTCAAATTTTGTATATTTTTTAAATTTGTTTAATTTAACTCCCATTTGGCTTGGTAATTTTTAAATACGTTTGTTCTGTGGCTTTCTAATATGTATCGAAAATTGTTTCTCGTCTCGTAATTGTGAATATTATTACCTAATTAAACGAGTTAAACAAAATATTAGTTTCGTAGATATAAATATCAGCCGTCTCATATTTTTGACGGAATTGTTCGAGTAACTGAAGAGTTTAATGAAACGTTGCTTGGAATGGGTCGAACTCAAATGCACTCTGTAAAACTAATTATTTCAATTCAGTTTAACTTTTACGGGTTTTGAATTTGAAGGGATTTTAAGATAGCTCATTACGAAAGGATACGTAAAAAAAAATACCCTTGGTTAAAACACTTTTTATGGAGAAAAGTTCAGTAACGCGTCTCGGTTTCTCAGGTAATAATCATGTTTCTTGAGTGTGGTCATGGCCTGAGAAGCCAAAATGTCTACTGAAATTTTCCATAAAAGTTATTCCTCCAAGGGTGTTTTTGTTACGTGTCTGTTTATTTTAACTCATATTATATAAAATGGTAATTGGAGCCCTTTCAATTCAATTTGAAATGAATGAAAAATGTTAGAAGTTTATGAGAGTCCTCTACCACTTAACCTGACAAAATAATACAAGTATATGTACAATAAGTTAACTTAATATTAGCCTATAACTAAACTAAACGAAGTAGAAAATAACTAAGGTACGATTTGCTCATTTACTTTTACAAAATAGTGAGAAAAAATGTATTGTTTGTCGAATTATGTACAGTAAAATAATTATTGTAGAATAATAATACAATCATCCATCGCCATTCATACTCTTGTCAACATCGCCCGACCACAGATATTACCGATCACTAGTCACTCACAGACCGAATCAGGAGATCTTTGACCCCGGCCGCAAACCGAGCGATGCAATTTGTATAAGCTTCTGTAAACTTTATATTATTTAAAAATAACCTATGCATTAAACCACACCAGTTATTCAACAAGAAACCTTGTGGTTTTAAAAGTATTTAATTCATGGTCTAATGGTGAAAGAAGTTTGGGTTGTGAGGGTTCGTAGTTCGATTTGATTAATGGCATATTTTCACTGCCACACAACTTTGTCGCTGCAATTAGAGCCAAAACTGAACACTTCACTAAATCACTATTTGAGATGCCGACCACTCTCATGAGGGTATTTTAAGGCAAATATGTGGTGAAGGATGAGTGTGATGAGTGGTAGTAATGAGTTATGAGGTGTAGTCTTGTTACAAACTAAGGCCGACTCTCCCTTAGAATGGGTCATTAATTAATAGCCCAATGACCAATGGAAATACAAGAACCAACGGCTTAACGTGACTTCATGACCTTGATCACATTTCAAGACATAATTCTTTGTGAAATCATCTTCTGCATAATTTGATAGAAGAGAATAATGTTTTGGAAGCAAAATGACAGACCAATCCATCAAAAGTAAATATTATGCGATCCATAAAGCGCAAAATGATTGATTGGTAGAATTATTTCGAGTGGAGGATGACAAATCTCCCAGTTTCTAAATGAAACATTGCTTTACTCCAAGAAGGACCACTTTCCCGGTCTGTTGGATTTGAACTAAAGGACAAAGGTGAGTTTATTGAACCTCTATAAAAGAGATAACACTTTACAATGTTTTGTTGAAGTTTGCGGGTTTTTGAATTTAGAGATATTGGAACAAAATTTTAACACAGTACTAAAGTTAGCTTCCCATCTCATCTGACAACACCTCTAATAAGATAATACTAAACTATGAAAACGAAAAGCTATTAGTTTTTTAACGGTACCAAAATTAGACTTTTCAATATAACAAACTCTTAACCCCACAAAATAGTTCCAAATCACTGTTTAAAAGTGTTATCATTACCAAGTCATTGAAATTAAACACACAATTGTGGTCTGCGCTTAAATCAAGCGGGTTGTTAACATATATAAATAGTCAAATACTATAATTTGTTTACTACCTACATGCAATCTCGCAGCTTCACGACAATTTCAATGGCTAGTAATGGAAGATTACTAATTATGTACTAACATACGTCTTTCTGTTCAGCAGTCTCAGTTTATCCATCCACAGTTGCCAATGCTGCATGTTGTGTTCTGCAACAGCTGTGATTAAAGAAACCAAATGTTGGATGAGTCGTCAGCCAAATCCAGTGGGGTAATCAAGGGCCCTTTATAGCCAGAAGGGTCCTTCTCCGGGGAAAAATTACCTTTAAAAAGAGCAGTTTTAACGCAATTCTGGCCCATAAACCGCCCTTAATAAACTAACAAACACTGGCTACATATTAGGCAGTCGGTAACACATCAGTCTTTAGTGACGCTGTATTGAACTTGTGTGTTAGTGGCCAGGTTGAATGTATTTACATTTTCAGGAAACAGTGCATAAATTACACACCTTTCAATGTAATGATATCAAGGCTATGTTTTTAGCATACATCAGCATATTCAGTAATTTGGCACTTTCGATTATCCTATATCAATACATTAAAACCGAAAATTAAAATATTATTACAGTAAATGGTACTGTTTGATCGTCCGAGCGTCCCCGCTGTGAAATCATAATCTGTGGTCCTTATCTCCCGCCAAATCTGCAGGTCACGTGCGGGACGTCTGCTGTCAGCTGATTGTGGCCACATTTGCACCAGTACGGCTTGCCTCTGATCACAGATAAAGTACTAATATTTCTGCACTGCTTTGATGTTTTACGTCATCTCATCCTGGCGTAAATTGATTAGTTTCTGCACTTATCCAATACTTTGCAGGATAGCTCCAGCAAAAGGGAATTCAGGAGTGCTTTCAGGGGCAAATACTAATGACTGGTTTATACCATGCCGGTTTTGCCAATTTGTTGGGACAATAAACCGTTCTTCTTCACAAGCAATAACATTGAAATAAATTGGTCAGCAACTTGCATCGTGTATACAAGGCATTATTGTTTGTCGAAAAGTACAGGGTGTTCATAAAGTAGTTGCGTGATTTCAATCATATTTACAAATCTTACAATACCTATTCCAATGTTGGGACTGTGTCCACTGCTCAAACCGTTTTATTTACACTAATTTACTAAGTAAATGCAGCACATAGTATTTCAAAGACCTTTACTTTTGAAGGTCCGAACCGCTCCAACACGCTTTGGCACATATGTTGTAAAGTAACCCTAAGTATGATTTAATGTGGTTAGGAATTTTGCCCCACCTCAAAATTGGGTTTTGAGGTAGTATAAATCATATATTTCTTATAGCACCCATCGTGCGGGTTTCTTTTAAATTGTGTACCATGAAAATACAAAATTTACGTTACTCTGAAATTATATCCGACGCCTCATTTTTGAGGATGGGGTTACAACCTCATAGCCTATTCTAATCGCTCAGCCTCACTTGCCCGGTGTAGAGGCCTCCTACGGCGTCGGGGCTACGATGTGCGAGCAAATGTCGAAAATAGTGATTCCGAAATTTTTGGCGTAAAGACGTTTTCGTCAGCATTTTCTTATTTCGCGTCACGACCCTATTCCTAGGACAAACACCGCAAAAGCGTTGTTTAGACAAGTGGAAGAAGGTGGTAGTGCGCTGAAAGCTGAAAAACACGAACGATGCAGATTAGTGACGAATATTGTACGGTGTTTGTCTTTGGAACAGGGTCGTAAATTAGATTAAGAAAATGCCGACGAAAAGTATTTTCGTCCCAAACACGGAATCACTAGTTTCTAAATATGCTCGCACGACGTGGTCTCGATGCCGTTCTGTCCAAATCGTGGTGGTGACTAAAATGACATGAGTGACCGATCGAAAGAATACCATTAATGTTTTCTACGCGAGTCAAACTGCTCAGTACCGTTCTGCCGCGTCCGGTATTTAGCTAATTCGACCAAATAATGGCTCAAAGAAAACATATTTCGAAGTTAGTTTTCAATAATAAGGTCAACAATCAACAGCTAAAAGTCCTGGAAATCAGGACATCGGGGACAAAACTAGATGTTCGTTTAGGTAGAGGACAAAATGGCGTCTATCATAATAAAAACGTGAGAGGTTTGGTTAGAGTCAAGCAGCAGTGTAAAGATGACGTTTGTCATTGTCAGAGGCCATCTAAATACATGAGGTCGTGTATTGTATTGTATAATGTATTATTGTGTTGGAGGGGGAGGGGGAGGGGCGGCGGCGATGTGGAAAATTGGAAGCGAGGTGAAGTCACCTAAACCCTGGGGAAATATTCCCTCTTGGCAGTGCAGTGCGGTGTCTGTGTTGTACACTCTGCCGCTGATATGCTCATAAAAATGCAATATAGTTCATTCTTGTACTGTGTCAAGATGAAACATATTGACAAGTTTCAAGTTCAAGTGTACTAGCATTTAATTTACCGTTAAGCTATGGTTTCCTAGAAAGCGGTGACCGCTACATTACGGCCGTAATATGACGGTGAGTTTTGTTTTCAATACAATCAGATGAGAGTGGTTTCCTAGAAAACGGTGGACGTAAAGTTAGCGTGAAAACTAGTTAAGGTTTTTCTCACCAGGTGACACATTTTGTTTTGTAAACAAAAGTCTAGCTTGTCCATTACTACATACGTAAATAAACTTTGACAACTAAAAAAACAACACGTCAAAAGTTGTTTTTGTCTACATCTGTTTAAATATTGTGTTACGTCCACCGTCACCGTTACGTTCACCGCTACAATAACGGCCGTAATTTAGCGGTGAACTTTTTTCTAGGAAACCATAGCTTTAGAAGCTCAAGTAAATGCTAATACTGTTCTACAGGGTGTTTTTTAACGCAACCCAACTTTCAAACTTTGGTAAGTCATTCTTTACGATCGCTATAAGGTCGTAAATTGTATTATTGGTTTGTTCACTTCAATATCTTTCAGATGGTATGTACTGTTGCAGTAATATAGTGGTTTTGATTTGCTTATTTGATGTTATTGTAAAACAAACGCAATCATGGTTTTAGCAAAGATCAAAGAGTGCTTATTGTTGAAGAACACTTACGAAAAAAAATAATTTATTTTTGTCAAGAGGAATTCGGGGTCAAGTTTACAAATCTTACAATACCTATTCCAATGTTGGGACTGTGTCCACTGCTCAAACCGTTTTATTTACACTAATTTACTAAGTAAATGCAGCACATAGTATTTCAAAGACCTTTACCTCACCTTAATTGACTTTTGAAGGTCCGAACCGCTCCAACACGCTTTGGCACATGTTGTAAAGTAACCCTAAGTATGATTTAATGTGGTTAGGAATTTTGCCCCACCTCAAAATTGGGTTTTGAGAGTAGTATAAATCATATATTTCTTATAGCACCCATCGTGCGGGTTTCTTTTAAATTGTGTACCATGAAAATACAAAATTTACGTTACTCTGAAATTATATCCGACGCCTCATTTTGAGGATGGGGTTACAACCTCATAGCCTATTCTAATCGCTCAGCCTTACTTGCCTCCCTACGGCGTCGAGGCTACGATGTGCGAGCAAATGTCGAAAATAGTGATTCCGAAATTTTTGGCGTAAGACGTTTTCGTTAGCATTTTCTTATCCCGCGTCACGACCCTATTCCTAGGACAAACACAGCAAAAGCGTTGTTTAGACAAGTGGAAAGAAGGTGGTAGTGCGCTGAAAGCTGAAAAACACGAACGATGCAGATTAGTGACGAATATTGTACGGTGTTTGTCTTTGGAACAGGGTCGTAAATTAGATTAAGAAAATGCCGACGAAAAAGTATTTTCGTCCCAAACACGGAATCACTAGTTTCGAAATATGCTCGCACGACGTGGTCTCGATGCCGTTCTGTCCAAATCGTGGTGGTGACTAAAATGACATGAGTGACCGATCGAAAGAATACCATTAATGTTTTTCTACGCGAGTCAAACTGCTCAGTACCGTTCTGCCGCGTCCGGTATTTAGCTAATTCGACCAAATAATGGCTCAAAAAAACATATTTCGAAGTTAGTTTTCAATAATAAGGTTAACAATCAACAGCTAAAAGTCCTGGTAATCAGGACATCGGGGACAAAACTAGATGTTCGTTTAGGTAGAGGACAAAATGGCGTCTATCATAATAAAAACGTGAGGTTTGGTTAGAGTCAAGCAGCAGTGTAAAGATGACGTTTGTCATTGTCAGAGGCCATCTAAATACATGAGGTCGTGTATTGTATTGTATAATGTATTATTGTGTTGGAGGGGGAGGGGGAGGGGCGGCGGCGATGTGGAAAATTGGAAGCGAGGTGAAGTCACCTAAACCCTGGGGAAATATTCCCTCTAGGCAGTGCGGTGTCTGTGTTGTACACTCTGCCGCTGATATGCTCATAAAAATGCAATATAGTTCATTCTTGTACTGTGTCAAGATGAAACATATTGACAAGTTTCAAGTTCCAAGTGTACTAGCATTTAATTTACCGTTAAGCTATGGTTTCCTAGAAAGCGGTGACCGCTACATTACGGCCGTAATATGACGGTGAGTTTTGTTTTCAATACAATCAGATGAGAGTGGTTTCCTAGAAAACGGTGGACGTAAAGTTAGCGGTGAAAACTAGTTAAGGTTTTTCTCACCAGGTGACACATTTTGTTTTGTAAACAAAAGTCTAGCTTGTCCATTACTACATACGTAAATAAACTTTGACAACTAAAAAAACAACGTCAAAAGTTGTTTTGTCTACATCTGTTTAAATATTGTGTTACGTCCACCGTCACCGTTACGTTCACCGCTACAATAACGGCCGTAATTTAGCGGTGAACTTTTTTCTAGGAAACCATAGCTTTAGAAGCTCAAGTAAATGCTAATACTGTTCTACAGGGTGTTTTTTAACGCAACCCAACTTTCAAACTTTGGTAAGTCATTCTTTACGATCGCTATAAGGTCGTAAATTGTATTATTGGTTTGTTCACTTCAATATCTTTCAGATGGTATGTACTGTTGCAGTAATATAGTGGTTTTGATTTGCTTATTTGATGTTATTGTAAAACAAACGCAATCATGGTTTTTAGCAAAGATCAAAGAGTGCTTATTGTTGAAGAACACTTACGAAAAAATAATTTATTTTTGTCAAGAGGAATTTGGGGTCAAGTTTACAGGTGTTAATATTCCAAACAAATTTAAAATTCACTGATTTGTTAAAAGTTTAACCAAATGAATTCTGTAGGGAACGGAAAACATAACAGAAGGCGGATTCTACTGACTGAAGAAGTGACGGACAATGTTGGGATTGAACTAGAAAATTCTCCTAAAAATCTTTCAGAATTTTGAAACAACAAAATCAGATAGCCTACTAACGCCTGGATACTTGATCTTAAACGCATCTTGACAAAAAATATTATCTTGCTCTTAAGTATTCTTCAACAATGAGCACTCTTTGATCTTTGCTAAAAAACGTGATTGCGGCTTCTTCACGAGCGTGTACTGGTTCTCTCCAAGTTTCAGTACTTACATCTAAGTTTCAAGTCCAGTTGACCACCTACGATGTTGAGCCGCGTCTAATCTTAAACTCATTAAATACTGTCACAGTGTTGAACTTGATTGCCTGTGGAAAGGATTAATCACGTAGATTTTACAACTAGCATAAAAATACTCGTAGTTTTTCATCAACCTTTTTTCACCACAAGTTTTAGCGGATCCGTGGCGGATCGGTATCGCGCCACTCCGGAGCTCATCACTCCGGTGGCGCGGGCTCGATCCCCGCAGTCACCACTTACATTTTGTAATGTGACTATACGGTGACGCTAGGTAAAGGTCGAGGTTGAGTGGTAGAAAGGACTTTGTAGTCCTAACTTCGCCTCGTAAAACAAGACAAACTTTACCTTTTTTTAACCTTGCATTACCGTCACTAAGTTTTTCCAACCAAACATTAAAACTCACTATTCATCAAAGACACGTTAATGACCGCATAAACGAAATGCGTACACAAGTTATATAACAGTGTATTGGTGTTGCAAGAGAGTTGGGTTTGAAGAGACAAATCCGAGGGCTGACAAGTTAGTCAATAAGTCAGGGAAGATGATCTCTTTCATGTGCAGGTTGTGGCAGCCAATCAGAAGCGAGGGTGGTTCCCGTGACTGGCAAGCTTATTTTCTAAATACTACTCACGTCAAAGCCAAAATATTAATGCTCGTGGCACCCCACACATTTTAGCCGGGCTATCTCTTCAATAAATTGTCCAGCATGTTCTTGTGAAACATTTATAAAGCAGCATTTCCCTTTTTAAATTTCTGTGTTTTCTTCGTTGAAACTGTAGTTTTATTATTTATTTTATACTATTATAGATCTTACAGTTTGTATGTGTCACTATTAGTCATTGCAACGATAGACTACTTGTGCATTGTCAATTGACTTATGATTGTAAAAAGCCCTTTTAATAGTGGACCCATGGCGGGTTGGTATAGCTCAATACTTCGCTGGCGCGGGTTCGATGCCCGAAGTCACCATTAGAAAATTGTTAAGTGACTAAGCGGTAACGCTAGGTTAAGGTTGAGGTTGATTGGTCGCTTTAAAGTCCTAACTCGTTAGACAAAACTAACTTAACCTAACAATTTCTAAATAAAGATAACTTCCTGAAAACTCGATGAAAATATTTTGTATGAGCGTGGATTTCCAAATGCTTGTTTATGCTTGTGTTATGAGTCCAATGTCAGAGCCCGTACTGTGCACTCTAAAATGTTTTGTTGTATTTTAGACTTAATATTTGTATCAATGTCATTATAAAAACCAAAGTGTCTAAATATCAACGTTTCTTATAATGTTTAATAATGTAAAAAATCAATATAAAAAACCACACAGATATATATTTATTTTAATTTTTTTACCAGCAACGATACTGTCTTCAGTGAGGGTGGTAGTAATTAAGGTGTGTTGCGATAACCAAACAGTTGGTGTGCCGGGGAGGGGAGGGGGTAAGGGTGCTTGTAGTTAGGGGAGCTCACGACAGATGGCACCAGTAGCTAATACTAATGGACGACACCCAATCTACTATCTGACCTGTCTATCTACTCATGGCCCTCTGCTGCCTATTACTCCCAATCATCTAATCACGTGATTAATCCTTTCCACAGGCAATCAAGTTCAACACTGTGACAATATTTAATGAGTGTAAGATTAGACGCGGCTCAACATCGTAGGTGGTCAACTGGACTTGAAACTTAGATGTAAGTACTGAAACTTGAAGAGAACCAGTATACGCCCAGTATATGAGCAACCAAAGAATGCAAACCATGGACGTGTACTGCACGAAAGAGAGGAAGTAAGGAAGAAGACAAATACTAAGGAGAAAGGTTGACTTTCTTAAAGGAGTGGTATGCAACTAGATATATTTAAAACTTCCAAGTAATTCACACCGAAAGGTTTTTGGGTTTTGTTCCATCTCAAAGTGCATAAACAGAAATATGTAAGTATAAAGGTACATAGCTAAATGGTGTTAGTTTATTAATGGATTTGGGAGGACAAAGAGCAAACGTCAAGCAGACGGTATGACAACCTTCAACTACCATACCTAAACAACTTTATCCACGCACTCGTGTGGGGGTGTGATGCAACCAATAATAAAACAACACTGCGCAAAACTGCATTTAATGCAGTATCACTTTTACGATTCCTCGATACAATTGAACTAGAACTGTATAGTTGATACGACTGGGACTCGTGGCGTGGTCCTGTAATCCAGCTTCATGGAGGTCAGGTTTGAGGATGATATAGGTCTAAAGCGGCTCAGATAGTCTCAGTGATCATCTGATGATACCCGCATCAACTCCACCATCGTTTAGACATATCAGACCATCACCTGCGTGGTTCGGAAGTCACGTTAAGCCGTTGGTCCTTGTATTTCCATTGGTCATTGGGCTATAATGTGACCCATTCTAAGTAGAGTCGGCCTTAGTTTGTAACAAGACTACACCTCATAACTCATTACTACCACTCATCACACTCATCCTTCACCACATATTAGCTTTAAAATACCCTCACGAGAGTGGTCGGCATCTCAAATAGTGATTTAGTGATAGATAGAAGAAGATTGTCCATATGCAGTATCTAGACTCTAGTGATGAATCAAGTGGTGTAAACTCTATTGTCAGGCTGTTGATTGGCTTTTCAAAGTGATCTGTCACCAAGCAAGTTGTAGATCGTTGGAGTGATACGTTCGCTCAATCAGGGATCACAGTTCCGGTCCGGTAGCAGAGTTAATCGCACACGAGCTCACATTATCGTACGGCAGGCCATCTGTGTTCACCGAGCCCCTGGGGTGGCACTTGCACTGGGTAGGATAATGCACTGCGCCTCCTCCCCCGTGGCCGCTCGCTCAGTCATGTAATGGTTGATAGGAATAATAACAAAGTTAATAAAGATAATAGAGATAGTCAATATTTAACAACAAAGAGAAAAAAGTAAACTTTGAAGTACCCTGAATATTTTAATTTCAATATGTAATAGTTGCTTTAGGTTTCAACTGACTGTGATGTGCTCTATTAAGAAGTACTGCTTTTGTGATAATGTAGGTGAAAGTCTTGTTAATTTTATAAGGGTCACTTATTGAGCCTAATATACAGCGTAGAAGAGTACTTTCTATTGGTTTGAAATCTTGAAACTGATTTTGATGATTTTTTCTCCCTATAGGAATAAAAAAATAATAAAGATAACAGAGGTAATCAGTATTTGATAATTCTCTCTTTATTTAATGATTCAAAGTTATCTCATTTCACTTCATTTTGTTTGGTTTGACAAAATATTGTTCATCACTCGACCCGAAAGTGGCTTTTTGACCCTCCGGCAAAATAGCAAAACACCTTTAAAAACTCAATTTTGCTCTAAAAACAGCTGCTTTAGACACACGTATTGACGTATTGAAGTGTCACTTTTAATCCCAGATAAATAAAATATTGTTTCGATTGTTTTTTTTTTAGGAGAAAAGATCATTTTAATTTGATCTCGTGTCGAAAGTGTCACTTTAGGACCTAGAGATTAAATATACTATTGCAACAAAAAAATGTTGAATTGGGCTGTTTTCATTATAGATAAGGTTGTCTTCCTTTCTTAATTTACGTAGTAAATTTCCCATGCATTCAAAAATTATTTACTTTTAATTTATTTCATATTATATGTCTTATTTATTTTCAAAACTGAGTTTAATCAGTAAACTTTCCAAATGTGCCAGTAAAAATTATAAAATAAAATAGTAAACAATATATAAAATATGAAAAATTATATAAAATAAAGCATAATGTAAAAATATAAAATGTAAAACAATAATATAACATACAAATAATATAAAAAAACCACACAGATATATATTTATTTTAATTTTTTAACCAGCAACGATACTGTCTTCAGTGAGGGTGGTAGTAATTAAGGTGTTTTGTGATAACCAAACAGTTGGTGTGCCGGGGAGGAGGGTAAGGGTGCTTGTAGTTAGGGGAGCTCACGACAGATGGCACCAGTAGCTAATACTAATGGACGACACCCAATCTACTATCTGACCTGTCTATCTACTCATGGCCCTCTGCTGCCTATTACTCCCAATCATCTAATCACGTGATTAATCCTTTCCACAGGCAATCAAGTTCAACACTGTGACAATATTTAATGAGTGTAAGATTAGACGCGGTTTAACATCGTAGGTGGTCAACTGGACTTGAAACTTAGATGTAAGTACTGAAACTTGAAGAGAACCAGTATACGCTCGTGAGCAATCCAAAGAATATATGTGTGTAATGCACGAAAGAGAGGAAGTAAGGAAGAAGACAAATACTAAGGAAGAAGAGAGATACTAAGGAGAAAGGTTGACTTTCTTAAAGGAGTGGTATGCAACTAGATATATTTAAAACTTCCAAGTAATTCACACCGAAAGGTTTTTGGGTTTTGTTCCATCTCAAAGTGCATAAACAGAAATATGTAAGTATAAAGGTACATAGCTAAATGGTGTTAGTTTATTAATGGATTTGGGAGGACAAAGAGCAAACGTCAAGCAGACGGTATGACAACCTTCAACTACCATACCTAAACAACTTTATCCACGCACTCCTGCAATGAAGGGTGCGTGTGGGGGTGTGATGCAACCAATAATAAAACAACACTGCGCAAAATGCATTTTAGGCAGTATCACTTTTACGATTCCTCGATAAATTGAACTAGAACTGTATGTTGATACGACTGGGACTCGTGGCGTGGTCCTGTAATCCAGCTTCATGGAGGTCAGGTTTTGAGGATGATATATGCCTAAAGTGGCTCAGATAGTCTCAGTGATCATCTGATGACCCGCATCAACTCCCACCATCGTTTAGACATATCAATACCTGCGTGGTTCGGAAGTCACGTTAAGCCGTTGGTCCTTGTATTTCCATTGGTCATTGGGCTATAAATTAATGACCCATTCTAAAGTAGAGTCGGCCTTAGTTTGTAACAAGACTACACCTCATAACTCATTACTACCACTCATCACACTCATCCTTCACCACATATTTGCCTTAAAATACCCTCACGAGAGTGGTCGGCATCTCAAATAGTGATTTAGTGATAGATAGAAGAAGATTGTCCATATGCAGTATCTAGACTCTAGTGATGAATCAAGTGGTGTAAACTCTATTGTCAGGCTGTTGATTGGCTTTTCAAAGTGATCTGTCACCAAGCAAGTTGTAGATCGTTGGAGGTACGTTCGCTCAATCAGGGATCACAGTTCCGGTCCGGTAGCAGAGTTAATCGCACACGAGCTCACATTATCGTACGGCAGGCCATCTGTGTTCACCCAGCGGGGTGGCACTTGCACTGGGTAGGATAATGCACTGCGCCTCCTCCCCGTGGCCGCTCGCTCAGTCATGTTGATAGGAATAATAACAAAGTTAATAAAGATAATAGAGATAATCAATATTTAACAACAAAAGAAAAAAAGTAAACTTTGAAGTACCCTGAATATTTTAATTTCAATATTTAATATTAGTACTGACTGTGATATGACTGTGCTATATTAAAATATTTTGTTTGATAATGTAGGTGAAAGTCTTGTTAATTTTATAAAGGGCCACTATTGAGCTTAATATACAGCGTAGAAGAGTAGTTTCTATTGGTTTGAAATCTTGAAACTGATTTTGATGATTTTTTCTCCTATAGGAATAAAAAATTAAAAAAAGATTAACAGGGTAATCAGTATTTGATGTTTCTCTCTATTTGATGATTATTCTCTCTCATTTCACTTCATTTCTTTTCAGTTAGACAAAAAATATTGTTCATCACTCGACCCCGAAAGTGGCTTTTTGACCCTCCGGCAAAATAGCAAAACACCCTTTAAAAACTCAATTTTGCTCTAAAAACAGCTGCTTTAGACACACGTATTGACGTACTGAAAGTGTCACTTTTAATCCCAGATAAATAAAATATTGTTTCGATTGTTTTTTAGGGAGAAAAAGATTCATTTTAATTTGATCTCGCGTGAAAAAGTGTCACTTTAGACCTAGAGATTAAATATACTATTGCAACAAAAAAAGAATTTTGAATTGGGCTGTTTTCATTATAGATAAGGTTGTCTTCCTTTCTTAATTTACGTAGTAAATTTCCCATGCATTAAATAACTACTTAGGTTCAACAATTTATTTTAATATTTTAAAACTAAATTCCAAAACTATCCTAGTAGTTATCAATTCAAACATAAATATAAATGCCTAAGAAACTTAATACAAAAAATTACACCTTATGAATAATAAAAACAACCCGCTCAAAATCTAATTAAAAAAAAAGCAGCGTGTAATTACATATATTTATTTATTTTTTTCTTATAATTTAGTAATTCTAACCGAATATATTTATTTTGAAATTGTTCATACAATATGTCTACTGTAAGTTTTATTTATGTTTACTTCTTGTTTTTATTTTTGTAGAACTCGATAGTAATATCATTGATGTTGAACCTTGTACACCTATTAATGTATTTAAACAATCAAAATAATTATTATTTTCTTACTAAACCCACCTCTACTTTACAATTATCATTAACTATCAGCATCCAGAGCCAATGTCGGAGGGTGGAGACACTGTTGCCACTTTTATCTCACCCTTGTTTGTCCCTTGACAACAATTTAGGGTGTTTCTGATCATTAACCCTTCACTGGTATCAAGAGTAATGCTTGGGGCGAGTTCTGCCAGAATCCCTACACACGCGACAGCACAACTCAACAACACCTACATTCACTCAACCTTAAAGTAGAACGGATAAACTTAAATTAGAACAAAAACAAAGAATACTGTAACAAATTTTGACTGTTGTTGTATAAATGATTTCGTAAAACTGCAATTGAACTTTTGATACAAATGATTGGTATAACATTTAATGACTCTTGTTTAAAATTTTGATTCTTCCAGAAATCACAAAAATTTTGATATTGTTCCTCTTGATCCAATAAAAAATCCAGTAACTTTAAAATTTGGAATTTGATATTTGAGGAATAATAATTAAATGTGGAATTGTATATAGCTTGCTTTTCTTCATGGATAATTTTGGGTTGATCTTTGTTATTTTCAAATCGAATAGTCGGGTCCAAAACTAGTCCAGTATTCTTCTTCCTGTCCACAACAATGATAGCGCTCCTTCGTACCGAACTTCCGTTTGCAAGTGCAGTGACCTCTTCATAGACCTCCACATCTTTCTTCTTTCTAAATTCATCAGCGATGAGGGTCCTTAGGTGATGTCGTTGGTTACGATGAAGAGTCCCAAAAGGACACTGTCCAAAGACGTGTGGCAGTGTTTCAATGACGAAATTCTCGGTGGTAGAACAACGCCTACACCGGATATATTACGTATCAATTACATTCTTCTTTGCCTTACCGATGACAAGTCGAGACTCTTTTCTTCTAGAGAAGTGGAGGATGAAAATGTTTGAAAAAAGAGGGGATTCAGCACCAACGTTCTAAAATGCCCGACATTAATAATGAACTTTAACTTTGTAATATAAATCACTATTTGAGATGCCGACCACTCTCGTGAGGTATTTTAAGGCAAATATGTGGTGAAGGATGAGTGTGATGAGTGGTAGTAACTAGTTATGAGGTGTAGTCTTGTTACAAACTAAGGCCGACTCTTTCTTAGAATGGGTCATTAATTAATAGCCCATTGACCATGGAAATACAAGGACCAACAGCTTAACGTGACTTCCGAACCACGCAGGTGATGGTCTGATATGTCTAAACGATGGTGGGAGTTGATGCGGTTATCATCAGATGATCACTGACACTATGTTGCTTGCATCTTCATGATTTTTGTCGGATTCAAACGAAGTTACTAAACCGGAAAGCTAAACTTTCAAGGGTGGCACCGAAGGAGCTGAACTGCGGTGATGATGATGATGATGACTCCGGCAGTGATGCGTGTCATGAGTGTGATTGCGGATGACCCTCTCTCAGTCTCTCGTTGACAAATGAACAAAATGAAGACGAATGTGCGTTTGATTAACTCTGCCAGGGGGAGCGTGTTAATCTGTGGGGAGGGTTCCCAAACACCCCCTTTCCACCCCCCTCAGCACATTGTCGGATGAAAGAAGTCCCGATGAATTGATGCCGAAAAGCGACGCTCCACGTCGAAAGCTCATCATTGAATCCTCACAAGTCACTCGCTCATCCTTGATTGGATCCCTTTCACGAGAAACCTTGGTTTAATTCAAGTTTTGCGTTTGCGGTATGGTTTATCATGTCATATTTTATTAGTTATTGATGTTATATATGAACCCTAATTCATAATTTGTCTGCTCACATATACCTTTTAATAATGACAATTTCATATACCGAGCGATGTTCAACCGCTGTAAACAGCACGTGTCTATTATTATCGTAATATTTTTGAAGATACCAAACTTTGATGGTAGATTGCTCAAGAAGTTTTTATTTTAGGTGATGTGTTAGTTTTTGGACGAAAGACTCTGTAAGATTCATATACTGTACAAGGATACATATTTGTCACCAGTTCATATTTCAAATTATAAATCACTAAATCACTATTTGAGATGCCGACCACTCTCATGAGGGTATTTTAAGGCAAATATGTGGTGAAGATGAGTGAAGTAGTAATGAGTTATGAGGTGTAGTCTTGTTACAAACTAAGGCCGACTCTTCCTTAGAATGGGTCATTAATAGCCCATTGACCAATGGAAATACAAGGACCAACAGCTTAACGTGACTTCCGAACCACGCAGGTGATGGTCTGATATGTCTAAACGATGGTGGAGTTGATGCGGTTATCATCAGATGATCACTGACACTATGTTGCTTGCATCTTCATGATTTTGTCGGATTCAAACGAAGTTACTTTAAACTAAACTTTCAAGGGTGGCACCGAAGGAGCTGAACTGCGGTGATGATGATGATGATGATGACCGGCAGTGATGCGTGTCATGAGTGTGATTGCGGATGACCTCTCTCAGTCTCTCGTTGACAAATGAACAAAATGAAGACGAATGTGCGTTTGATTAACTCTGCCAGGGGGAGCGTGTTAATCTGTGGGGAGGGTTCCCAAACACCCCCTTTCCACCCCCCTCAGCACATTGTCGGATGAAAGAAGTCCCGATGAATTGATGCCGAAAAGCGACGCTCCACGTCGAAAGCTCATCATTGAATCCTCACAAGTCACTCGCTCATCCTTGATTGGATCCCTTTCACGAGAAACCTTGGTTTAATTCAAGTTTTGCGTTTGCGGTATGGTTTATCATGTCATATTTTATTAGTTATTGATGTTATATATGGTGAACCCTAATTCTATAATTTGTCTGCTCACATTTATACTTTCTAATGACAATTTACCAGCGATGTTAACCGCTGTAAACAGCACGTGTCTCTTATTATCGTAATATTTTTGAAGATACCAAACTTTGATGGTAGATTGCTCAAGAAGTTTTATTTTAGGTGATGTGTTAGTTTTGGACGAAAGACTGTAAGATTCATATACTGTACAAGGATACATATTTGTCACCAGTTCATATTTCAAATTATAAATCACTAAATCACTATTTGAGATGCCGACCACTCTCATGAGGGTATTTTAAGGCAAATATGTGGTGAAGATGAGTGTGATGAGTGGTAGTAATGAGTTATGAGGTGTAGTCTTGTTACAAACTAAGGCCGACTCTTCCTTAGAATGGGTCACATAGTAGCCCAATGACCAATGGAAATACAAGGACCAACGGCTTAACGTGACTTCTGAACCACGCAGGTGATGGTCTGATATGTCTAAACGATGGTGGGAGTTGATGCGGGTATCATCAGATGATCACTGAGACTATCTGAGCCGCTTTAGACCTATACCATCCTCAAAACCTGACCTCCATGAAGCTGGATTACAGGACCACGCCACGAGTCCCAGTCAATGCCAATAGGCGTTTTTGTGTGAAAAGTTTAAGGATTATGAGGTAATGAAGATTTTCAACCGCTCCTTGATCCCCGCAGTAATGTTAGCTTCTTCAGACGCTTCGGTAATCTGGGCAGAATCGCGCTTTTGATCTGGGAATTAATTCCGCGGCCACAAAACCCGAGTTATGAAAAAGCGCACGTAATTACTCTTTACTCTTCCCGCTTTGCAAAAATCTTCCCCTTTGTGCGCAAAGCTGCGCCATTTCCATCCCTAGTTCAGCTGGGCCGGCCCGGTGAGTGGACGCGCGGAATTAATTGTCTCTCTGCTCCGTTACGCTCATCCGCCTCGGACTTTGTGAAAAACTTCGCGAACATTTACAAACGTGATTTTTTGCCGCTTCAGTCGAGAGCCTTCTATCTGATGAGACTAAATGGACTCTGAATGCGCTGAAAGCCCGCGCACTTTTGGTCGACCGCGTTTTTAATATTACTTTTGTTAATATAAAGTATATTCTAAGCTCTCGCAGACCACGTTTTATGTGAATTCTTTGATCATCCAACGATGATTTTACAACTCTTTTCAGTAAATGTGGAATTGAATGGCCAAAGCTTTTTACTCCGTAGCTTTACATTAACACTATATTTTAATAGTTTAGTATAAAACAACTGCATAGGTGGTTGGTAAAATTGATCCATCCTATTTTAGGTATTATAATTGCACCCTGAAATTGTAGGACAAATTCAATAAAATAAACACTAATTTTGATGTTTGTAAAATGAAGGAATCTTACTATTGAATTTGAATGTACCAAACATTATATGCAATACAAGAAATGAAACGAGCGATAAATGCATAAACAAATGTAAAAGTACCTATCCACCGATGCTGTATAAGATGGCTTTAAAATTTTCAAAATATCGTGCTGTTGTTAAATTTGTAAAGAAAGTGAAAATAAGCTTTTTGTTGTCCGGTGTGCTGAATACTTGTTTTAATAACAAGTTTCATGACAGATAAATAAAGAAGTACAACATTACCAATTAAAATTAAATAGCGTAACGGTAATTTAAATAGCGTACCGGTGATTTAGTGTGATGTAGCCTATTGTGTGGCTCATGACTAATACATTTTATATGATAGAAAACCTAAATATACCAATTTAGATATTATAATTATTTACTTTATATTTATTTATTTGTACTTTTATTATTTATTTTTTTATTGTTTAATAATATTATATTTTATATTATGTAAATTACTTATATTTTATAATTTTTATTCGAGCATAGTATGAAAAAACCATACGATAAATAAATACATATACATTTTAACATTATAAACACTAATCTTCATTTTAAAAAAGCTCTCGTGCCCTATACCAGTGGATCAAAACCTTAAACCCTTACATTTAATACATATTTTCATTAATTTGAAATAATTGGCAATGTCTACAAAAACTATTAACTCAATAGTATTACTTTAAACTAAGGTACGCCAGTGAGCTAATGCGCACCTAGGCTTTACGGCCTCGGTGCCCGCTATTTAATTGTTAAATGTCGTGCTATTTTTAAAGTTTTACCCCACTTTAACCCCCTTCCTCCCCCAAACAATTTGGTAGACAACCAATATATTTTGAAATTAGCATAATATTATTTTTTTTCGATTTTATGATTTTTATTTTTGCCCCTCTTTAACCCTCCCCAAATCCATATATTGTGCCCCTGAACCCCAAAACAGTAGGGGTTTGTTAATGGTATACAACTATGTGTCGAGTTTCAAAAACCAATTGATATTTACTAATAAATATTTACAAAAAAGAAATATAACATGGGGAATTGGGACCTCAAAACCCCATAAAAATAAAAAATCTATATATTTTATTCGTTCCCCACCCTCCACACACTAAGGACCATTTCTATTCAAAAATCTGAATTACCCCAGCCAGATTCCGAGATCTCAACACTCCGGACAACCCTAACCGAAGTACTAATAGTATAGATTAATTATACTTCATTCAATGACATTATACGCCTTTAATATAATTACGAAACCAAATAAATAAATATTTATTATCTTATCAATGAAGTCAAATATATTTATTCGTATTATTCACCAGCAGGTGTAAAAAACTGCAATGTATTCGTAGTTGAACCGTCTACAAAGCTGTAAAGTCGCATTATGCCTCAAGACGTATCGTTTTGTGGAAAATATTGGAAACAATCATTATCAAAGCTAGTATTTTCTGCCCCTACGTTTTATATTTGTACAATATTAAACATTTAACACCTAAGGCCAAAAGCCACGGACGTGATTTAAAATCCTCTCAAATCCTTCAGAACGAGTTTTCAATCACGCAGTTTAAAAGAGTCGGAGAAGAACCCGAGAAGTCAAGATTAACACTTCAAAATGAAAGCGGGAAATAATGAGAGAGTGAAAAGATGTTAGGAGAGACGATGAGGTGTGATTGAGGCCCTGGCGCCACAAAGGTTTTCATTTGAAGGGAAAATGACAAGTTCTGTGTAAATCGCGAGATGGCGGGTCGTAGAAGGAAGAAAGAAACTAAGCGAAAACGAATTCTTGGCGATAGAAGAAGTGATTGTGACTCGGTGTGCGATTGGTTGAGGGAGATTGCGATCAGAGCTTTGAAGAGACGTTTACAGCGGGAGGAGGGGGAGGGGTGCCAACCCACCCTACACTGAGTTGCGCCTGTCCGAAAATGGTAGGGTTTAAAATTATATTTTTAATTTAGGAGTTTTAAACGTGAAATGTACTAATTGCTTTAAAATTACAGGGTTTCGTCCGTGCTCTTGGTAAAAAACAAATTTTCGGGACCACAAGTAGTAGCTGAAGAAACTACCACATCAAACATTAAATCACTATTTGAGATGCCGACCACTCTCATGAGGGTATTTTAAGGCAAATATATGGTGAAGGATGAGTGGTAGTAATGAGTTATGAGGTGTAGACTTGTTTCAAACTAAGGCCGACTCTTCCTTAGAATGGGTCATTAATTAATAGCCCAATGACCAACGGAAATACAAGGAACAACGGCTTAACGTGACTTCCGAACCACGCAGGTGATGGTCTGATATGTCTAAACGATGGTGGGAGTTGATGCGGGTATCATCAGATGATCACTGAGACTATCTGAGCTGTTTAGACCTCATATCAACCTGACCTCCATGAAGCTGGATTACAGGACCACGCCACGAGTCCCAGTCTAAACTATGTAAGACACCTTGCAAACTGCTCATACTTGTTTGTAATACACTTACTTGTTCTTGTACACAGTATACGGTCTACAAAAATATTCCCAAGACAAGGTTCGCTATTCATGTGTTTCTTCAAGACTGTTCGTCAATGCAATAATTGTGGTAGTAATAACACTTGTTTTAACTTGTTGAGGCAATTTTAAAGACTTTTACACATAAAAATCCAAAATTTTCATTACAATTTCAATTTGTTCATTACGCAGCAAAACTACTGTGTATAAAAATAAACTATTGAGATCAAATACAATTTCAATGCGAAAGCCGATAAAACAAACTGCAAACTACACAATCCGGACATTTTAATCCAACATTTTAATGCGCCTGATAGTCTACCAGCGCTGTTTCTAAAGTTCAGAAACAAATAATAATTATTTTCATCTCAAGGAAAGCATTACGTATTAAATATTCAACTTTTTCACATTAGAGGACCTAGATCAGTTTACTCACAATCACAAACCACATTGCCGTAACAATAGGAACTTTGCTGATCAGCCATGATATACAGGGTGTTTCAAGTGTTGACTCTAGGTAAAGGTTATATGTCATAAGAGAAAATCAAGAATAAACATTTTCCAAAAACGCTAGTTAGCCAGATATTCGCCATTTTATATTTTTTCACTAATTATTATTCCTCACCCATTTATCGGATTTGACTCAAACTTAACATAATTTTTTCTATAAATGGTCTTACTTAGATACAAATGTATGCTAAGTTTGAGTCAAATCCGATAAGTGGTAATTAGGAATTATCAGAAAAATGTGGATATCTGGTTAACTGCTGTTTTGGAAAAGCTTTATTCTTAATTTTCGCTTTATTTTGACACATATAACCTTTTCCTAGAGTCTGGCATTTTACTTTTGGGACACCCTGTATTTACAAACTAGTGTAATTCCTGCCCATAGCTAACAACTTGCTTAAATAGTGATAACGGTATATTTTGTATCGTACCTATAGACTTAATTTGTCAAAATATATGTGTACTAGTGTATGACGACAGCCGTAGCACTTTGAGAACAAATCAAAATATAATTATTGTTGCAATAACCATCACTATTGTATAATTGAAGGAGGAATTTTCCTCTGGGAAATTGAGGAATAAATTTCAACTGTAGGGATACATAAACGATTTTTAAGTATCAAAAATGGACTTGTCACCATACCACGATAATACCATGACATTGAATACATACCCAGTTTCGATAAGATACTATGAAAAAAAAATAAAATGACTCAAATCTCTAATTTACTTGCTCATATTTTTAGTCACTTATGATTTTTTGAATGTTTTATTTCGTTCAAACAATGTAACATTATCATTGTTTTAACCCTAACATGTTTTCTAAGCACAATTGTACATCAGTTTTGGTATATTTGGAATGTTTATACCACTAAAAGCAATATCAAGCTAAAATGGTTCTAGATGGATAAAATGTTCGTTCTTGTGCGATTCTACCAGCCGAGCCTTGTTAACAAATGACAACACATGTAAGGAAGGTAGGGGGGAGGGAGAGGACTTCGATCAGAGATGAAATCACAGTTAAGCCCCAAGCCCAAGTTCCTCCATTTTACGAGAATATTTTGTACAATACGCTGTTTAAAGATGCTATTTTAGTTAAAACTAGCTGTGTACCCGTGCTTCGCCACGAATAAAATATTATAGTATCGTGACTTTAAATTATTTTTGTACAAAGGCAGGCTGTAGCTCGGGTACTAACATCAAACTACTGATCCTTACACTTGTTCCTTCATTTTGAAAGTAAGCTTTAAGTTACCCAGCTGACGTACCTGTTATTCAAAGTGACGGTTTTGTTTAATGTTATACGTCAGTTTTGGTTTTTACAAAGTGTAAGAAAACGTAATAACCAAAAACCGATGGATTCATTTTAATGTACAGACAAACGGAAACCAAATAAGTGTTTATCGGTGTTTGGCTACCTTGTGAGAGTCATAGTTATCCCACCATTCCGGCGTTTTCAGAGCCCATTTAGGTCCCTCAACATTTATTTTGTGGATGTTTTATGGATACAAAATATAACTAAAGGCACACTGCGTAATGGGTTAAATCGTTAAACAAAGTTTCACTACAATAGCTTCAGCCGATTTTCAGTTATAAGCGGTCCAATATGCCTTAAAACGTTTGTTCAGTGCCCACTTTGGTCCTTCCTTATTTATTTTGTAGATGTGGTATGGGTATAAAATAGCTAAAGACACACCGCGTAATAGGTTAAACCTTAAACGAAGTTTCACTGCTATAGCTTCAGCCGATTTTCAGTTATAAGCGGTCCAAGATGCCTTAAAAACGAAACAGACAGACCGACAGACAGACGGACAGGAATTTTTTGACGCCAGTTTCGGTCTTTGCAGTGTATATAAACACCAAATAACCAAAAACCGATGGATTCATTGCAATGTACAGACAAAAGTCTTATTTTATTTATACGTATAGATTAGATCAAGATACACTATGCAGAAGTCTAACGTAAAATAATCCAAACTAATCAGAGTATAATATAATTATGCAAGAAACCCACGTAAATAAATCAAGCTAATTATTATAACTGATACTCATCTATAGATTTGTATGAGGGTGATGTTGAACATATTGAACCGAAACAGGATGCTTATAAAGGTATTCCACGTGCGAGTTTGCTATATATAGTAGTTAAAGGGTTCATACACCTTAAAGTTTATAAATATAAAAAAACTAATTTAGATTTCAATGGTTTCCCGTACAATATAGTGGTTATATGAGGTTTTGAGGATGATATAGGTCTCAAGCGGCTCAGATAGTCTCAGTGATCATCTGATGATACCCGAATCAACTCCCACCATCGTTTAGACATATCAGACCATCACCTGCGTGGTTCGGAAGTAACGTTGGCCGTTGGTCCCATTTCCATTGGCTGGGCTATTAATGACCCTTCTAAGGAAGAGTCTCCTTAGTTTGTAACAAGACTACACCAAATAAATTACTACCACTCATCACACTCATCCTTCACCACATTTGCCTTTAAAATGCCCTCAGGAGAGTGGTCGGCATCTCAAATAGTGATTTAGTGATCAGATAATATAAGATAAGATAACTCTTATTGCCAGACAATAAGATTGCATTAGGCATTACAATTAGAGTTATTTAGAACAAAACACAAAAAAACATAAAACATAAATAAAAGTAAAACACAGAAGTAGGCCAAAGTCAATTAATAAAATTTCATATATCAAATTATTATATTATGTTGTAAAAGTGGTTTAAAATCGTAATCATTATTTAATCATTATACACGTAAAATAGAATAAAACATGTTTAAATAAAGTAACATTTATTACTCCTAAGGGAACTCATTCCTGTTTGTATTTTATGATGGCGTCTCCAAATAAACTATTACTCTCCATAGAGGTCAACCTAATGCGAATAATACCTTTTTCAGTTGTGCAAAAATTGGATTTTAAGAGAATCATTACATTATTAAAAACGTAATTTGTATTTTAGTAAAATTATCTTCTAATATTTATGTATCAGGTCTATTATAGCTAGAAATAGCTGTTTTATTATTGAAGGGGTCCCATGGTTAGAAATGAATTTTGTAAATGTAAATTGTTTTGTTTATTATTACGATTTAAAACTACTTTTAACAGATGTTGTTAATTGAAGTTTTTATGTGCATTAAATTAAATACTGTTCATCCAGTTTGTACATATTCTGGTTTTATTCAGCATAATGGTGGCACATTGTGTAGTAGCCAGAACTCAAGGGACTTTCTTTTGATAAACGCCGTCCATGGAAAATTCATTGGGTGTGAACCTACATTGTACATGACTTCATGTTCTCGACAAAGAGAAGGGGTGAAAATGTAAACATCACATTTCCCTCCCCACCCCACCATGTTGCCTAACAGTGACATGGAGGGGGGTTTACAAAGGTGACACAGTCGATATCATTCTGCGAATGGATGTGAAATGTAAAAAACCGGGGCGAGAAAACCAGTAATCGCGAAAGTGCAATGGATATTCTGCATCTTGACAATAAGCGGATGGACCAAAGACCTTTAAAACAGAGGAAACAATGAAGCAAAGACCGCTGAGTAAAAGAGCCGAGGGCGAGCAGGCGTCCTCTGTTCGCACGCCTTTGTCTAAGGCCCTTCTTTTTCGAATTACTTCGGGGATTCGGCAAAGAACAGGGCCACATGTAGATGTTCGATGTCAAAGGGTTACAATAAAGGCTACCTCGGCCCTTACGCCTTGTCGGATCAAGGAGGGAGAAGTATCACAGACATTTTCAAAATTATGAGACTTTGTTTTAATTATCTGAAACGGAGAACGACGCTTCTTTTGTTTTCTCAAAGCACGTTTGTCGGTGCAAATATGGAAAGAAAGGTTGGTTTCTTATCCTTTATGAAGCAAACAGAGGTAAGGTATGTACGTTTAATTAAATAAATGAATAAGTAATCAGAAACGAAAGCTTTTGAAGGTTTATTCTTATAATTAAAGCCAGGATTGTGGGTTTAATTACAAAAATAACCCTTGAACAAGGTACGCATTGACAATTAGTTGTACTTATAATTTAATTTCAAGACCAAGATTTTATACACATGATTGTTAATGTGTGAAGTTTTAAAATATTTAGTTAAATTTTAATAGTGACTGTTTAAAAACTCCGGGAGGTAACCTGGGGATGTAAGTCCTGGTAATGTGGTGTTTGGTAGTTCCGACCAAACCTTGCATGCGGGTTGGTTCGGCAGACTGTCCTCACCTAAACATCAACTCTCACTTGTTAGCTGGCAGAGCTACCCCTGCCACTGGGTGTTGGTCCACCCAGAACCAAGTGAGAGGACCTACAGTCACGGGAGATCCTTTGAGCTGCTTGGTTGGTGCATGAGCACGTCCTAGGAAGTAGGCTGAATCATGACACCGGACAGCCGAAGCAACTCACAATCCTCCTTACAGAGGTGGTTGTGGAGCTTACAACCCACACCGTCAAAAATACTGTAAAGAAACCTTAAGACTCATCTAGGGAAAGTAATGATGGGTCCTAATGCCCAAATTCCATCTGGAAGTAAAAAGCTGGCGACAAGATGTAGAATTCGTTTATAGATTTGATTATAAAACCTTTTTTGAAAAGTGTTCATTTTTTTAACATTCTTGTAACTTATTATTTTAAAAGCTCTAACACTACAAATATGACGTTGTAAAACTACTAGAGCGGATCCGTGGCGGATTGGTATCGCACGCGACTCCGGAGCTCATCACTCCGGTGGCGCGGGTTCGATCCCCGCAGTCACCAATTACATTTGTAATGTGACTAATATGATGACGCTAGGTAAAGGTCGAGGTTGAGTGGTAGAGAGGACTTTGTAGTCCTAACTTCGCCTCGTTAAACAAGACAAACTTAACCTTTTAGACGTTTTCTTCAAAATAATTAAAATGATAATACAGTACCTGGTTGGTTTTTTTTAGAAACAAGAGCCTAGTTTCGGCAATGTTAAAAGAGTATTTTACACATGATCCGAATTGGTGTTAACCCTTTAAAGAAATCTGGAACTCAAAAGAAATCTCACCACTAAGAACAATTTATTGGATGATTCAGCTTGTAGATACATTTTCTTCCTAAGTAAATCTAATGGAGGATAAATCAAGAAAAACTATCGATTGCAACCTTTTTAGTACCTCTAGAACTAGACCTTAATCATGAAATACGAGTACCTACCGTCAATGTCGGGGTCTTAGTTAAGGTATAAGATTAAATAAAAACTGCTGAGATCTACAAACTTGTCTAAAGTTTTGTGAAGATTTGTAAACTGAGTTTAAAAGCCTACGCGCCTTTTCAGTCAAATTTGGTCTTATTCCTTTACACGATGAGTCGTTGTAATGTTTCAGAGTTAATAAAACCCTCGTATAAACATACATTACGTGCCCAGAGGTAGCGTATAGACTGGGACTCGTGGCGTGGTCCTGTAATCCAGCTTCATGGAGGTCAGGTTTTGAGGATGATATAGGTCTAAAGCGGCTCAGATAGTCTCAGTGATCATCTGATGATACCCGCATCAACTTCCCATCGTTTAGACATATCAGACCATCACCTGCGTGGTTTGGAAGTCACGTTAAGCCGTTGGTCCTTGTATTTCCATTGGTCATTGGGATAATTAATGACCCATTCTAAGGAAGAGTCGGCCTTAGTTTGTAACAAGACTACACCTCATAACTCATTACTACCACTCATCACACTCATCCTCACCACATATTTGCCTTAAAATACCCTCATGAGAGTGGTCGGCATCTCAAATAGTGATTTAGTGATCGTGCACTTACAGGACGATTTGCGGCTCGTGTATCTAAAAGAGTACAACAAAAATGAGATTCCTTCTGTGTGGCTCGAAGACGTATCATCGTGCAGTCATCATTAATGAGCTAGGTATAAAAGGCCTAAGTGACTAAAGTTTGCAATGGAATCTTCAGCTTGGTGACAGTAAGAGCTAGACTATCAGATGACGAAAATTATGTTAAACCGAGTACAAACGAAGGTTAGTCGGGATGCTTTCTAAACTCACAATGTTTGTAAATTTGCGAGCTTTTATTAACAGCCCATAACTAAAGTTGCCTGTTGTTTTATAACATATTTTGCTTGATAGTGTTCTTTCTTATGTATTCATTAATACGCAGTAGCGTTTGGGAAAACGTCAACTCAGATTTTGCAATTGAAGAAAAGAAAACTATTCAACAGGCGGACGGTTATTCTTGTGAGCTCCATTTGATCATAAATGCCAAGTTCGTAGTTGGTCATATTTTGCAAAAACCCCTTTTTTGAAGATATTGAAAATAACCCACTTTCTAACTCTAGCTTTACACACCTGAACTGTAGAAACAAGTATAGCATGACTCCTGAAAGTAGTGTATGTTATGCCGATTTGCTAGAAAACATGAAAGAATTGAAAAGAGAACAGTTACATCTTGCTAGGATAACACAAAGTATACAAGATAGTGTACGTTTTATTACGGCTCCGAACAATAATGTAACCCACAGCAATCAAGAAACATTAAATGATGAAAACTACCATTTGCAAACATTAAATCAAAAGAAGACAGCAACAATTGAAAATTCAGATATGAGAAATAAGTGGATGAAACCAAAAACAAAATTCCAAACAAAATCCTTTCCGTTCTTAAATTTGTCCACCCATAATAGGTTTGCGGTATTAGCCTCACAGCCAAATAATGACGACTAGCTGCGCCAGCTGGGGGCTTCGCCCCCAGACCCCCTAGCTCGCTCTCATCACCTAAGCCACGGCCTCGGTGCCCGCTTTGTGCCCCCTTTAGCCCCCAAATCCATATATTGTGCCCCGAACCCCAAAATCAGTAGGGGTCTATGGGTTAATGGTATACAACTATGTGTCGAGTTTCAAACAAATCCGTTGATATTTACTAATAAATATTTACTAAAAAAATGAAATATAACATGGGGGACCTCAAAAACCCCATAAAAATAAAAAATCAATATAATTTTATTCGTTTCCCCACCCTCCACACACTAAGGACCATTTCTATTCAAAAAATCTGAATTACCCCAGCCAGATTCCGAGATCTCAACACTCCGGACAACCCTAAACGAAATACTAATAGTATAGATTCCTACATGACAACACGTGTAACTAAACCTGTATCTGTTAAACAACGAGTAATAACAGGGCATTCTGTTAAATTAGCTCGAATTACAAGCACACAGATTAATCATTAAGTAAAGCTAAAAAAATGCAAAGTATCAAAGGCAAACAGTAACATTTGCGTGTACTTTACATCGTTATGAAAAACAAAATCGATCGGTTGACAACCCTTCATTTTTTACTTTTGACCCGTTTGACACTCGACTGACGCACGAAGCACGAAGCACCTCCCTCTCCGCAGGGACTGCACAGTGCACATCCAGCTTCAAACGTCAAACAATGACTTGCAAAGTTCAAAGCACACCCGCACCCGCAGCCCGTGATCATCCGTTCTAATATCTTAAGAGACGAGGACAAATCTCCGAGTACTGAGTCGCGACCCGTACCATCTCATATTCACGGCTTTTGTTTCCCTTTCCAGGCTGTTTGCCCTTTTTTCCCTTTTTCCGCCACTAAGAGATTGCTCTCTTTGTCTGCTGCTAAGGTCCTAGGTTCGATCCTCGCTGCTCGCTGTAATGAATCCCCTGAGACTCGCGATTGATATTTCTAAGAGTCGTATCTTCTGGAGTGCATTTGCCTTGATTGACATCTTTTCTCCGTTGATTTCTGTTGAAATGATTTATTGAGATCTTAGTTTTAAGCTTAGCGGTATAAATTTAAGGTATAAATAGAATTACATAGGGTATCTTGGTGGTTAGTCATATTATGCCATACAAAATCTCGCTGAATAAAAAATTATTGAAACAAAAATAAAATGAGGTACTTTAAACAAATTTAAGTTATAACACAGGACCGGTTTCAAGAATGATCCAATCCACAGTAACCATAACCTAATTTAAGACAATGTTTTATTTTTACTTGCATTTCACCTTGCTTATATCATATCACTAATTACCTGTTTTATTTGCTGTGTGGGTTTATTTTCATCAATTCCATAAAATACCGTAGATGATGTAATCATTCTCAACGGGCCTGTATAAAAATAAAAACTCTTTAAAGGTACATAGGATTTATGTATCCATCGTAATTTAATAGGATCTCTGTATCCTTTAAAATAAAATAGTTCTTCCAGCATAAATCAAATGTAAAACTAGCGAATTGTCAGTACGTATCGTATTAATAGTTAGTTCTTTGGAAATATTAATTTAACGTTTAATTGTGTAACCATATTGGCGATTTGTTTAGTATTAGCCTATTTGAGTTTATATACACATACGAAATTCAACTACGAAACAATTTTACAGATCGATAGATAGCCTCTAATATATATTTTTAGTTTAAACCATAACCAGATGTGTTCTAAATAAAAACTTACCTTACATATCAAACGAAGACAAAACCTTCCAAACCCTAACACAAAAATGGATATATCTACTTTTTATATAGATTTAGGTTCAACGTTAAGAGATATAATAAGCGCGGTATGAATTGAAACGAATACAAACCAACCACATGGGTGTTGTTTTTTGTATAAATATTTTGAAAAGTTCTCCAACTGAGATAATTGGTTGATAATTGGATTAATTTGAGAGAGTGAGCTGGATTGTTCGCCTCTGATAGGTTTTGTCCAATCACACAGAGATTTATTGACGGATCACGAAACGCTCTGGTTTTATTGCCAACTGATTGAGAACTGAACGAGCTTCAAGTGAAATATAGTTTTGGTGTTGCATGAAAAACAATGTCCAGTGATTTGGGATTTTCAAAGTTAAAATTAGCTTTCTTGCACTTAATATTGAGCATACGATAGAATCGAATGAAATTGTTCTAACTGCACCAGTTACTTCTTTGGTTTAGCCAAACTTAATAATAATAATACGTCATTTTTAATTTCAATAACATTGGATTTCATCATTTTCTAACCAACCTTACCTTAGATTTAAAACACAAATAAACAAAAGCCCGTCACACTAAAAGACTGACATACTAAAAGTGTTTATGTGTTAGATTATAGACATTAAAGTTGTATAAAGAATTATTTTTTTTACTTCAACTAACTAATAATTCAACGTGTTGAACATACGAATTTGTAATCTTACTTGTGGACATTGTTTTAGGTGTTGATGATATAGGTCTAAAGCGGCTCAGATAGTCTCAGTAATCATCTGATGATACCCGCATCAACTCCACCATCGTTTAGACATATCAGACCATCACCTGCGTGGTTCAGAAGTCACGTTAAGCCGTTGATCCTTGTATTTCATTGGTCATTGGGCTATTAATTAATGACCCATTCTAAGGAAGAGTCGGCCTTAGTTTGTAACAAGACTACACCTCATAACTCATTACTACCACTCATCACACTCATCCTTCACCACATATTTGCCTTGAAATGCCCTCATGAGAGCTAGAGGTCGGCATCTCAAATAGTGATTTAGTGATTTAAATAAATGAAGACACATGATTTGACTTCTCCCAAGGTCAAAGTTTTCATGGCGTGTGGGGACAATTTGCGATCAAAGAATGGTTGCGTAATTTTAGTCACTACTTTACAACACCCAAAACGAAAAAGTATTGTAAAAGTGTAAAATAAGCTAAAACAGTAAAGAGTTTACACAAGTTGGACGTGCGACCTTAACGTTCGAATAAAAACCTTTTAAATTTCACATGAGACTCCAGATTATTAAAAAGCAATACTTTAGATGAGGAATGTGGATGATGCGAATGATGTACAGTGAAGGCGGGGCAAGTGTCAGCGCAATCAACACGCTGCCGGCTTATCTACACACAATTCTGTAGATTAATCTACAGCTTAACACGCAGATCTACAGTCTACAGTGCACGAGACAATAAAACACACACTTCAGTCTGGACAACACACTTTGTATGATTACACAAGTTGAGAGCGCTCAGTTTAAACACGAGCTACAGTTGGGACGAGTTGGGGTTTGTAAATTGAACCACCTAAATTATGGAAAGCTTTAAGTAAAGGTCAGAACATTGTATGATGGCAATAAAGGTGCAACTTTATCACGTCATGAATGTGTCAAGAACAGCTGAGAGTAAATTACATTTCCTAATCTAGGAATAACCATTGAGATTTAAGAGTATTCCAATGGAACCCATAGAATACCTAAAAATATATTCTATAGAGTGGCAACCAATAGTATTCCTCTGTGCCAAGCGACAGTGCTGCTACCTGACCCGACAGTAGCTAACTAAATCTCGTATCATGGGAAACGCTATATCCTCTTCCGTTCTAGCTATTGGCGGTTAACTTAAAATCCGAATTTGTTATTGTCTTGTTTTCTAATACAAACAAAACATTGATTAATCTGTTTAATGTTTTTACTTACTATGGCAATTGGCTTTAAACTGTCATAGAATTTTGATGACTTATTGGTTAATATATTTTTCAACCTGTCGACGAGTACCGCTCAGTAGCTAACTAAAACCGTGGAACCAAGGCTACCGTAAAACACCGCCGGGCCTGCTGCAACCCCTCAATGGTAAACAAGCTATGAAAATGGAACGAGAAAATCAAAAGGTCATAACCTCCTCGTTTCTCTGAAGTCGGTTAAAAATAGGTTCGGTTTGATTATAGGTCCTTTACTACAAATGTGCTATTTTAAGTATGGCTTGCATTGATGGCGATACGTGTTTAATGAAATTGCCATTAAACAACACTTAAATACTTAACGGTTTTTACAAGTTCCATTACAATACTATGGTTATAACTATGGTTGGTTTTATATCCGAAGGGTCAAATAGTATACAGGTCTGCAGAAGTTTATACTATATCACTATTTGAGAAGCCAACCACTCTCATGAGGGTATTTTAAGGCAAATATGTGGTGAAGGATGAGTGTCATGAGTGGTAGTAATGAGTTATGAGGTGTAGTCTTGTTACAAACTAAGGCCGACTCTTCCTTAGAATGGGTCATTAATTAATAGCCCAGTGACCAATGGAAATTCGAGGACCAACGGCTTAACGTGACTTCCGAACCACGCAGGTGATGGTCTGATATGTCTAAACGTCTATATCATCAGATGATCACTGAGACTATCTGAGCCGCTTTAGACGTAGGCTATATCATCCTCAAAACCTGACCTCCATGAAGCTGGATTATAGGACCACGCCACGAGTCCCAGTCAAAGTTGTATATACACATAAAGTTGTCATTATTATCAAAATCTTGTCTCACATGAGAACTATTTTACAAACTCAAGCGCATTATTGATCCGACTGAAATATAAAACAAGTTAATGGAATTGGCAACAGTGGAACAAAAGGACATTAGAGAGTTGGTGATGATAGGAATCTAACAAATGGCTGTGCGATGTGGCTAGGCCCACTCCACTGTAGCGTGCGTATGTCAGCCACCTAGTGTTTATATGGCACATTACTTGAATTGTCGACTTTGTGTCACTCATGAAACAGGAAATATCATCAGCAAACAGTACATTTCAAATACCGATAAGTAGCATTTTCCGGGGAATACCAAAGGTTTACCTTTAAGGCGAAGCCGAGTACCATAAATTTAGCCCCTTGAAAAAGACACTTTTGCGACAAGTTATAGAATTCAGCTCAGTTTTAAGTGCAGTAAGATTATATTTCATTACAAGTACCGAAGGTGACATTTTACAGCTGCATGATATCAGTTTAAGTGGGAGGTAGAACCGAATACGGAAAATAGATTTTTACATACGAGGCAAAACCAGCACGTGCATATGTTATGGTAATTCAACGTTTGAGACAATAATATTTGTCATACTGCAACGTGATGACGCATTATACACAATTTGTAAAGTTCATAAGATTTTCCATTAACTCTTTTTGTAAAACCTTGATAATTTAAACAAAAGTTGTATTTTCTATTTATAGTACACGTGTTTTCTTATTTTTAAACATGTTCACACTTTCCGTACATCCGAGAAAATTACCGACGATCAGATGTTTTCTAACCTAGACTTGAGTATGAAAAGTCATACGTTTTTAAGAGATGTTTGTTTCTACCTTTTAAGTTATTCGTTTAAAAAGTGTAAACCATTAGGTTCAATTAAATAAATAATTTTAAAAATAAGAGCAGTAAAATTAAAAGATTTCTTTTGATAAAACCCACTGGTTATATAGATTTGTCAAAATTTAAAAATTGCAGGGCTAAAATATTTTTACATTTAGTAATTTTTAAGAATATACGTGGCCATTCAAGAGATAAATAATTATGTTAACGATTAACTTATCAATATATATTTGATTGTATTACCCTTGGTTTCATGCCCCCAGTGGTTTGACATGTATAAACAATATGAATATTAATAAAAGATACATTGTTTAATATATTATTTTCGCCATGTATTTAAATCTGCCATTTTCCGGTCTATGAAACACCGTATACTACTTTCAAAATCCACTAGATAGCAAGTAATATAATTTTATTTAATTAAAAAAACACAACTACATTAAAATAGATTTTTCAAACAAAGCATCAACCACTCAGAAGCAGTAATCGATATAGAGGGGAAAGGCTGAATTGAAGTTATTTCATGCAATTAGTTTAAGTTAAACCAGTTGCAGTTATTGCAATCACTGTACATTAACCCGGCCGGCAGAGTGCAAAATACTGTAATCCTGCATTTGTGTTAATATGTTAAAGTAGATTTAGTGTTTCAAACTACTAATGGAACCTATTCCAGGGGTTGCAGTTAACTAATTTACCGTTTATTGTTCGGCCGTTGCCATGGAGACCATACCACTAGAAGCGACGTCCATTCTGTTTGCAACAATGCAATGCAGTGTAGGTAAAGATATAATCTATACTATTAGTATTTCGGTTAGGGTTGTCCGGAGTGTTGAGATCTCGGAATCTGGCTGGGGTAATTCAGATTTTTTGAATAGAAATGGTCTTTAGTGTGGATGGAGGAAACGAATAAAATTATATAGAATTTTTATTTTATGGGGTTTTGAGGTCCCAATTCCCCATGTTATATTTCTTTTTTTTGTAAATATTTATTAGTAAATATCAACGGATTTGTTTGAAACTCGACACATAGTTGTATACCATTAACCAAGACCCCTACTGATTTTGGGGTTCGGGGGCACAATATATGGATTGGGGGGGGTTAAAGGGGGCAGAAATAAAAAACATAAAAATCGATGTGGGGTATCAAAAAGGGAATATTATGCTGATTTCAAAAATATATTGGTTGTTTACCAAATTGTTTGGGCCATGAGATAGGCCGGCGGGATGGCCGAGTTTTACAAAGCGGGCACCGAGGCCGAGCCGAGGCCAGCAGCTTCCTGAGCGAAGCGAGCAAGCGACGTCAAAGGGTCTGGGGGCGAAGCCCCATCTGGCGCAGCTAGTATACAATATTTTTGTATAATAAAACCCATTTTTGTCATTCTACTCTGAAAACAGCTGCTTTAGACACATGTATTGACAGTGCTAAAGTGTCACTTTACACCCAGGTAAATAAAGTATTGTATTGATGATCTTTTTCTCCCTAGGGAGAAAACGATCATTATAATGATATTTGTGTGGCATGGACATCAGCTGGTTCAACGAGTTTGTTTTGATTGTTTTAAAATTTAACACTGACGTATAGTAAATCAGTGTAACAGTGTGTCTTCAAAACATTATAATTCAAACTGCTGAGCTCAAAATAATGTTTACTTAATTGATTGTTTATAATATTAAAACCTTTATTTCTCATTACTATTTGCATCATGACAAAAAATATCGTTCATCACTCGGCCCGAAAGTGTCTTTTTGACCCTCGGTCATTTAACGTCCCGGCTGCGCCTCAAAATGTTTAGGCTGTAAAAGCGTGCACAACATTTTGATAGTTAAAAGATTTCGACTATTCAAATATTTACTCATTTTTTAAAACAATTTTCATTTCATTTAGAAGCAAGAGCGCTTTCGCCGGTCAAGGCATCATCAGTTATAAACATAAGACATCTGTATGAAAATAACAAATAGACACACAAATACAATTTCATATTTTCATATAAAAACAGGTTTTGAGGATGATATAGGTCTAAAGCAGCTCAGATAGTCTCAGTGATCATCTGATGATACCCGCATCAACTCCCACCATCGTTTAGACATATCAGACCATCACCTGCGTGGTTCGGAAGTCGCTAAGCCGTTGATCCTTGTATTTCCCTTGGTCATTAAGCTATTAATTAATGAACCATTCTAAGGAAGAGTCGGCCTTAGTTTGTAACAAGACTACCTCATAACTCATTACTACCACTCATCCACTCATCCTTCTCCACATATTTGCCTTAAAATACCCTCATAAGAGTGGTCGGCATCTCAAATAGTGATTTAGTGCTTCATTTAAACACTAAAACTTTACTTTCACCCTCAAATAAATTTTGTACTTATGAACTAAACATTAGATTTTTTATAGTACGCAAAATTCAGTACCTAAAACACCGTTTGCAAATTGTCCCATATTAAATTCCTATCCCATTTGAACCCCGCTCAGGTTCTATCCGGCCACCTCTTAAGCCTCGGCCTTTTTTATAATGCAGGCTACTCCTTGTTTCTTTGCGCCTGGCGAGACGGTTCTCTTAGCAGATCCGTGGCGGATTGGTATCGCGGCTCCAGTCGCAACTCCAGGCGCGGGACGTCGCAGTCACCACCTATTTGTAATATAACCATACTGTGACGCTAGGTAAGGTCGAGGTTGAGTGGTAGAGGGTTTTGTAGTCTAACTTCGCCTCGTTGAACAGACAAACTTTACCTATTTTTTTTCTCCAGACGGACCCATTTGTATCAGTTTACGGCTCTATGAAATTAACTTATATTACCGACATGAAATATTTTTATATTACAATTTCATTTCAGTTATATAAAAGAAAGGTTTCGTACTAACGATATATAACGAACACATAATTTTATATTAGAACGTCGTATATTAGAACAGACGTTTATTAAACATAATATACAGGGTGAGTTTAAATGCCTCCCCACCTTAACTGTTGAAAAAGGACAAAACTTTTAAAACCCATTTGGGAATGTGTTTACGGGATTTTTAAGTTTGTTTTGACGCACTTTGCTTATACCGAAAATAGGTGGAAGTCCCCAAAATTTTAAAATTGACAACGCCCTTTGTGTGATTCCTCAAAAAGGTATTTCCTTACATTCAACGACGCAGAAGTTTTATCTCTACTAGTTTTTAAAATACCAGTTAAAGATTGCAAGAAATCAGCTTTAAATACCACATTTCACATTCAACTTTTTAAAAATAACAATTGTTCTTGAAAATCTTTTGAGGGAAACATTACAGGCTATAACATACTTCCCTTAGAGTATTTTGAAGAAAATTGTCATAAAGATTTTTTATGTAAAACAAAGCTTTTTAAACCTGATTATTTAAAATATTTAAATAAATATTACAAAAAAAGAGTAGAGATAAAAAGTTTTGCTTTGCGTCGTTGAATTTGTATTAAAATTTCCTTTCTTTTGAGATGCCACAAGGAGGGGTTTAATTTAAAATTTTGTGGTCCTTTCCCCATAGGTTTTCGGGTGAGGTGGGTGACGCAATGTACGTCAAAAGAAATGTCAGATTCCTATAAAATCCTTCCCTAAAGGGTTTTAAAAGATTTTTAAAAGTTAAGGTGGGGGACATTTAAAACTCACCTGTATATTATTTTATCTATGTTTTAATTAACCAAATCTGCCCACTAAGATTTATGTAGTTAATAATAACCAAGCGGAAACTGGTATTAAAACTGTAATTTATTTGGAACGACCTCAATATCTTTGTCTTAGGTATTCTTTCAACATAAACACTTTGATCTTTGCTAAAAGTCACGATTGCGTTTATTTCACAATAACATCAAATTAGAAGTAAAACCACTATAACTGCAACAATATTACCATCTGATAGATATTGAAGTGAACAAACCAATGATACAATGTATGACCATATAGCGCTGTAAAAAAAATGACTTACTTAGTTTGAAAGTTGGGTTGCGTTTTAAAAAGAAACACCCTGTATATAGGTATAATAATTATAATAGCTCATCACTCCGGTGACGCGGGTTCATTTCGCAGTCACCACTTACCATTTGAAAGAAACATGATGACGCTAGGTAAAGGTCGAGGTTGAGTGGTAGACTGGACTTCGTAGTTCTAACTTAGCCTCGTTAAAAAAGACAAGCTTTACCCTTTTTTAAACACGTATGATCTTCTAACGTATCCATTCGACCAATTATTGTACGTAAACCTCTAAAAACAAACCACACACCCCTTGAGTATACGCACCCCCATTACCCAGTATAAAAGCTGTTGTCTCACTCGACAATACTTACACTGTGTCTAATGCAATCCGGTAATGAGTGAGTGTGCACTGTGCTCGCTCTATGATGGTCGCGTGTCGTGTAACATGCTCACTATACAGTAGACACTGTCCACCATTACCCGCTCCATTACCAGGCTACAGGTCACGTGACCTCCACCCTCGCCGCTCTTTACTGATTCTACTTAATTCAATTATCTGGCCGTGATTTGGAAAGCTTTATTTTGCGTCGTCTGGATTCTGAAGTATCTTTAGTCTTAGGGTACACACTTTCAACATTAATGTACGAGTGTAATAATGCCCCCTCGATAACTTTATTCGTCTTGTTTGAAAATAACAGGGAAAAGGTCAAATTGTAGAAGCTTGAATTCAGAGTTTTAACTATTATTGCGGACGATTTTACCCTCACGTCGTTTCGGAATCTGTAATCTAATTCCGTCTTAAGGTAAAAAGAAACTTAAAACATAAAAGAGTTATTGGAAGATAAGCTAGCTTCAAGGAATCAACGTACGCCATACAAACATAAAAGATAATTTTAATTAATAAAAAATACTCATACAACACACATTACTAATATTGGACTTAATTTACGGTAAACAAGTTACAAACAAAACGTGCGATAATGGGTTCTACTACAGACTAGTAAGACATCGAGAAGAAACCAAATAATCTTGTAGGTTGCTGCTATTGGGTTTATAAACTAGGTTTAAGCAAGTTTAGTAATTTTAGTAACATTTTTGATTAGTTTAGTTTTTTTCCCCCGCTTGTGGCGAAAATAGTGTACCATATGTTTTAGTTAAGGACAATAAAAGTGCCGACGATGTCCCACAAGCGGGGCAAAATGCGCATCCACACTTTATTGTCAACTGTAGGATCTACAGGCACAATACAAGGTAATTAATAATTTTTAAGTGTAATGAAACGTTTTTCTGCTCATTGTCAGTTTCGAGCTCATTTCAACATCGGCCGTCACGGTGCCATTCCAATTCGGAACACTCCTCTTGCTGTGGGGCTTTCTAAAGAGTAAAGTGTTAGTTTCAAAGCCCCAGACCGTTGCTGAATTGAAGCCCTGCATAAGACGCGAAATCGCTGCGATTCGTGGCGTTGTCCTGTAATCCAGCTTCATGGAGGTCAGGTTTTGAGGATGATATAGGTCTAAAGCGGCTCAGATAGTCTCAGTGATCATCATGATGATACCCGCATCAACTCCCACCATCGTTTAGACATATCAGACCATCACCTGCGTGGTTCGGAAGTCACGTTAAGCCGTTGGTCCTTGTATTTCCATTGGTCATTGGGCTATTAATTAATGACCCATTCTAAGGAAGAGTCGGCTTTAGTTTGTAACAAGACTACACCTCATAACTCATTACTACCACTCATCACACTCATCCCTCACCACATATTTGCCTTAAAATACACTCATTAAAGTGGTCGGCATCTCAAATTGTGATTGTGATTCCTCAATCCTTGTTGTGGAGATTGCATCAGGTAGGCAAAAAAGATGGGAGGCCTGCGTGAGTGAGGAAGGACGTCACTTGGGAGGCATTATCTTCCATAAGTAAAAATTGCTAAACAATGTGTCTTTTTTAGTGTGATTTGTAACATCTTACTATGTTTTGTTACTGACTTGTTTTGTTTAAAAAATGTCCCTGTTTTTGGCTGCAATGGATCGTTGGTAACGGAAAGTACAGGCCTGGCCTATACACTTGTGCGTAACGACGGCTGCAGCAAGCAGGCTGTTATCAGGGCAACTCTATACTTTCCTCCTCTCTGATTCTCTTTTCCCGCCAAATAGCGGAGAGTGGCGGAAATTAGGCGGCAATTGTCGCGCGGTGGCGTCGCCTTTCATCCAAGATGGCGGCCCTCGTATAACGAGCTCGGCACTCTCCCCAATTACCCAAAACTCAAGCCTTTTTGTCCTTCCTTTAATTACCCTCATTGAAAATCAACTTCTAAACTTCCGCCCTCCCAGAACTGGATTGAATAACTTTATAAAATTACCCTCTCTCCAACACCGACCTACAAGTAAAACTTTTATCGCTGCGAGATTTTAGAACTTTGTTGGAATCTGTTTAGGAATTAATAAGTTCATCAACTTGTTTCCAAGCTTTTTGTTCAGTAATAATTAATGAGGTGATTTTTATCGAGCTCGCTTTTGTTTTTCAAGTGGTAGTTTATATTTTGTTGAAAACTTTTAATCAAAAAAACTTTTGATCAATGAGTATCATTTTTAATTAGTCTTTCGGTCCATTTTAAAATGTGATTGATGAAATTTCATAGTCAAGTACAGTTAAAGCTTCCAGATTTAATTCACTGTTAACATTAAATTGTTTATAACTCTTGTAAAATAAGTTTAAATCGGTTAATTTTTCGTCCTATTTGATGAGTTTAAGTTTTTGTACTTAATGCTTAACGCTTTACAGTTTTATAGCGATTGCTTGCAAACTGGGTAGTTTTACGCTCATAATAAATCAATACGAGTATGATTAGTAAATATTGAAGCTTATATGTAACTTGAAAGACACCTAGATTGTCATTATGAGGTTAGGATAATTTTCGTAGCGTTTTTATGAATGTGGACAAAATTACTATTCAATGTAACACTTCCCAAGATTATTTATCCTTATACAAAACGAGAAAGTATTTTCACAAAGTAAACTCTGGTCTACTGTCATTATATATTTAATTTAATTTATTTGTCAATTAACAATAATTATTGTGTTGACAACAAGGTGAAGATGATACAAAAAGCGGTGAAATGAATGAACATTATTTCGTATAATCAACAAAACTGTATGTTTGACAAATAGCCGCAAGGTCGCTATAAAGAGTTAGAACTTAAGTGTTTCTTCGCAGTTGAACCAGTCAAACTTATCAATTTTGACAACCGTACTAAACAAACAACCGTCCCTTTTCAATTTGTTCACCCTACGAGCGGCAGACAGTGGAATTACGCTAATGCCCTCCAACAACTATGATTATAAGCGCACAATTAATAACGAGATAGCAACTACGTCACGTTTCGGACTTACAAATGCCCACCGATCCGTAATTAATAAACAATTTCCTACTCAGGGGTTTCAATTAGACATGAGTTGTTATTAGGCACCCTAATGTGCTACGATCTAAGATAAGAAATCAGCTGCGCGAGCCTGCGCGTGCGTGTGAGGGTGCGGAGCGTGGCCTCAGTTTACAAAATAAATTAACACTCCGCTTAACCTAACAAGGGTGGTTTCTAGTTTGACTTCCAGCATTTATAGTTAATTAGGGTTGTAGTTTTTATAACTTCCGCGTGGCGCGCTGTTAACATGACTGACGTTTCCGTGGAGTTTAGGGATGATTTGTGGCTCGAAGGTGGACACTCTTGTGAGGGGGGGGTAGATAAGGTCAGTGAAAGTCAAAACTGGTAGGTTCGATCTGCAATGTTTATATGACCTATAACAAATAAAAGGTTACATAATGATTGCAGCCTCCAAATCTAATAAAGTAAATTTTGTTACAAGAGATAGTTATTTTATTGGAATATTGTATAACGTTTTGAAAGTTTTAGTGAATCAGAAAGGACAAACAAACGAAAGTTATACCATTGGTAGAAAGGTTTCATCAATCGCTTTGTTTACCAGAGCTACTCTTTTTTCATTTATAATTTTTATCTCCAAAAAAACTCAACCAACTTTCTTGAAACTCAATATACATTTGCATCAAGATGCGATCATTTACAAAAATTGTTGGCTTTACAAAAATTTCTGATTTAAAAATGGTGACCTGTTTATGGCATTTTTAGATAATTTAACCTGATTAGTCAGCAAATAGCGTGGTTTACAATCACGTGTCAAACATATTGTTTTGAGAAATCTAAACTTTTTAAACTTCAAAATATTGAATCTTTGTTGAGAAATAATTGAACTACATTAGAAAACATTGCTAGTAACATAGTAGTGTTCATATTACCATTAACAACCAACCAATATTATAGTAACAAATAATATAGTACTGATTTTTTAGCTCACTTTTAGTTGCAAATCAGTTGTTTCTTAAGAATGTTCAGTTTTGAAGCAAATTATTTGGAAAATAAGTTTTATAAAGACATTTTTTAGTTGAATGGTTTCGGCGATAAAAATTGTTAGTGAAAAATGCAACATAGTTTTTAAAACATTTGCTTTTTAAGTTTTATTCAATCAACCTCTATCATGGGTCCATTGCTCTTTTTGGTGTTTGTTAACGACATACACACCGGTATCCAAAATGGAAGCATGAGTCTATTCGCCGATGACACAGCAGGAACATTCTCTGAAGCGTCAAAACCCTTGCTGGAGCAAAGAATCTTTTCTGAGATTAATGGTCTTCTACAGTGGTTTACTTCAAACGAATTAAAGTAAACGCGGAGAAGACTAGCTTGTTTTTTTATAAAATAACAGAGGAAATGATGGTTTGTCAAGTCTTCTTGGAGGCGGAGGTCAACTCTGAGGATTCCACTAAGTATCTTGGCCTTGTCATCGACAAACCTTAGATTTTCAGACCATGTAGAAAAAGTAGCGAGATCTGTTAGTTCAGCAATTTTCGTTCTGAGAAGATTGTCAGATCAACTCAATACCGAAAATCTCCTCAAAGTTTTCCATGGTATTGTCGTTCCACATCTGTCGTACGGCATTCCTCTTTGGGGTTTCAGTTCGTCCAGGACGGATCATCTTTTTATCCTTCAAAAAGAGCAATACGAACAATTTTTCATTTAAAGAGTCATGATCATTGTAGAGAGTTGTTCCGAAATCCTAACACTTCCGTCAATTTACATCCTAGAAACAATAAAAATCGTAAAAAAACCCTTCCGGTTTCCTATACCCTCAGTAAATCCCAATCTCAATTTACGTAACAGAAGCAATCTCCCAATACCAAGACACCGGACACAACCTTTTCTAAACTCCATCTTCTGCAGTGTGGAGTGCGACTTTTTAATGCTCTTCCTGTCTCTCTGAAACAAGAACCTAACAACAACTCATTCAAAAGTCAACTAAAAATGTTCTGCTAGACCATGCCTTCTATAAAGTCAGTGAATTTCTGGACCATGAATGGTAGAGACCAAGCTAGAAAACCTCAGTACCACCTATTTGAATAGTGTATACATTTTGACGTGTGCCCATGAACTCTCGTATTTAATGGCAATAAACGATTTGACTTTGAACCTTTTTCCGGAGTTTGTAACATCCTTTCATAAACGCCATGTACAGTCATGATGTACTACATAGTCGACCAGTGTGTACATATTGATGTTCCTATTATGTCTGTTGTATTGTAGCTACTGCTCCTCTATCCTGTGTAGAATCAGTCAAAGCTAATCTCAATAATAGCTGGCTCAATGTATTTAGTTGAATGTACGGTTTCAATTGAGCCAGCGCTTCAAACACAACTTGGATTCACAAAGGCAGACGATTAAATATATTGCCTGTATTCACTCTCTCAGATCGCCGATACGTCGGTTGACCCCATTCAACATCACGTATCGGAAACGTTGTTTGTTGGGTTTAAGTATATGGTTTATTGATTTTCTCGTCGTAAATTAAATCACTAAATCACTATTTGAGATCACTAAATTACTATTTGAGATGCCGACCACTCTCATGAGGGTATTTTAAAGCAAATATGTGGTGAAGGATGAGCGTGATGAGTGGTAGTAATGAGTTATGAGGTGTTGTCTTGCTACAAACTGAGGCCGACTCTTCCTTAGAATGGGTCATTAATTAATAGCCCAATGACCTATGGAAATACAAGGACCAACGGCTTAACGTGACTTCCGAACCACGCAGGTGATGGTCTGATATGTCTAAACGATGGTGGGAGTTGATGCGGGTATCATCAGATGATCACTGAGATTATCTGAGCCGCTTTAGACCTATATCATCCTCAAAACCTGGCCTCCATGAAGCTGGATTACAGGACCACGCCTCGAATCCCAGTCAGGGATAATTCCCAATTCAGCTTGGTGTAGCCTACTTTGGCAGGATGATATATTTTCAACATCGGAAAAGTATAAATCGCACATTTGATTGCCAGCGCGAACACTTGCCTCTTTACGGAAAGAGTTATCGCAAATTTAAATCATAACCGACACGTAGCCATAAGCGCTATCGTGAATCCTACCGAATTTCAAATACCAAGCGCCCTTTTGCGGATGTTTCCCTAAAAATTGTATTTTAAATTTTTCAGTATATGTTCCGCGATTTCAATGACATTTGGTGACATAGATTTAAAAGATTACCAAAATCTACAAAAGCAAACATAGGAAAAATGCGCTTTCACTACACATACTCTCGATAAAGGTGTTTTCAAATAAGTTTATGTTTACACTTAAACTACACCTCATAACTCATTACTACCACTCATAACACTCAACCACATATTTGCCTTAAAATACCCTCATGAGAGTGGTCGGCATCTCAAATAGTGATTTAGTGTAATTATCCGAACTGACGACCAATTTGGTTAATAAGAATCGTTTCTAGAGCGTAGTTTATGACGTGAATATGTTCGTCCAATGTTTTAGAAGTATTTCTGCTATAAAACAAACTTAGAGGTGTACTCTTTAACATTATGGGTCTCTCCAGGTAAAGCACGGAACCGTGCCTTGGTTTTAACATTGAATCAAATACACATTGTCATGTTAAACATGTCGGTAGCAGTGAGGATGTTAGAACCTACCAAGTGTTTTGAAAGTTGCCTACAAGTTAAACACTGAGCCCGGCTCATTGTCAGGCTTGACACAGCAGACAAACTGCATCAAGCGGAACAGTTTAGACGCAGAGGTGTGTTTGAGGGATTATGAGAGGCGGTTTATTCTAAAGGGTATTTCCGTTTGACAAACCGAGGTGTCACCCGAGGCGAGAAAAAACGTCTCAGAATAAATACAGGCTCGAACCCGAGACCTCTGCCATTGTCCGCTCTGTGTTAGTTCGAATGTCACCCAATTTTCGGCTTATTGAAATTTGAGTTGTTAATGATTGCTCCCCTACAGGGTGTTTTATTCTCTTGTTTTTTGGGGCGGGGTGCGAGGGGGCTTTTAATTCCCGAACACATGGTGCCTTGACAATGGGTAAACACCCAGGTCTCACTGGTCCACTCCCACTTGGAGAGCAATGTCCACTTTGCGCACAATAAAGCCTTTCAGTCGAGAAGGGTTTGCCGCCTCTACTTCATTCAGTAACACAATCTTTTCAAATCATTTATAGAAACAGTTTGTGGTCTGTCCCCTTCCCTTACCCAGTGTACTTGATTCGTTCAAACCGAGTGTTGTAAAACAGATGTGTGCTTAGCTCATACGAGTTCAGTGTTAACGTTGTTTTTTAGCTTCAATAAAGAAATCAAGACACGATATGCAGTCATTATCTATCAAAAGAGTTTTTAACACCGATCGAAACAGATTATTACAGTTGTTCAAAACATGTTACATAATGTTTACATCCAAACAGAGAATTTGTAAAGAACATTACTCTTGAGTTGTATGAGGTATTGTGGTCGGTCCGAAGGACGATGTAAAAGAGACGTTATCGTTAAAGTTGAATATGTGTTACCACACAGAAATATTTCCGGAAATTTTATCTCAATACCTAATTATTGTAAAGTTTCTAAACCATTTAAATAATTGAATACTAAAAACTCGATTTTATTGTCTACACTTTGTTCACGAACCTAACTACATCTATCAACCTATCTTTCCGGTGAATATGTTAGAAATCTTTTGTAATCTTAAACTCAAATGGGGCTTTACATTAAGGATTACCTGAACTTTTGTATTTATTGGAGAAATTGTTACGTACAATTGGTTTAAGTACAACACCCATATACGTTTACAATTCACAATTACGATTGACCTTTATAGTTTGTCGGAGATTTGACGTGTTCTTAGCACTTAATAAGCTATTTTAAACTGTCTTAGTTTTATCTATAGAATTTAAAATGATTTGTATTTGATTGAGATATTATGCCTGACTTGCATCGAAATGTAATTGTACATATTATGATGTCAATAAAGAATTTTGAATTTTTGACTGTCCAGCCAAGTGAAGTAAAACCTCTACAGGTGGGACAGTGACCGTTTAAATCGGTGCACCAAAACATAGGTAAAATTCGTCAGAGCCAAACAGCCAAGTAAGAAGGGATAAAGGGTAAATTAATTGAATAGCTAAACTGAATGGACGAAAATGCCAAAGATGAAGACACGAGACTAAACGTCAAGTAATCACGGAACTGTGACGGTGAGTGGTGAATGCTTTGTTAGCGGACATTTGAATAAACCCATTCTAACGCACAAGTGAGCTCACCTCGCCTCACGTCACCATTGTGAGGCAATCAGTCCAGAGTCTTTAATTGGTTCCGTTCAAAGTAGGTAACCGGAGCCCGGCTCATTTATTTGTTTATAAATTCAATTTCCCAGCTGTTTTTGTGCGCGCAGAGTAAAAAAGCGGCGTGGTGCGCGCGTTCACAGACCCAGAAAGGGAAACCAAACCCTCGGTGGCGCAGTTGTTTGTCAAAAACCAATTACATCCTGTTGAGGGAGGGCACCTTTTCAAATCAAACGCTTTCATTGGAATTAAATGCTGCGAGTCGGTGAAAGGGGCTCGAATTGCCGTTGTATGGAGCTCTGATCGATCCTATCTTACAATGGCATCACTACTTGAATACGCTGATTGCCGACTGATTGTTGGAGTAATCAGCAGTCAGCAAACAGCCTTTATCAGCGACACCTCCTCCCGTTATCTCTCCAACATCTGCTTCGCTTTATCGATTTCATTTCAGAAAATAATCGTTTTATTAACAGAAGGTTTCAGGCTCAAAGCTGCGTATTTTTTATTTATGTGTTGTTATTTCGCAGGATTGAACTGTCAGTGAAGTTGTTTTTGTAATAGGTTTTCAGTATTTGTGTAATCATGTTTCTACTTTTTAAACTTGTTATATTTTAATTGTATTATCTTCTAAATACAATTAGAAAATACTCCTGCATGATTATCCTATATTACTTTCACTTATTGATACAATTTATTTGCGTTTGTTCAAGCTGTTAAACGCTATTCAAATTAAAACACTTTGTTATTTGGTATCTCTCTTTTTACAGATGCTATGAGTAATAAAAATAAAATTCTGAAAAGGTAGGTTTGTTCATCGGAGAGGGATTTTTTACCTGTGGCTGAGTCTAGAGCATGTGCTTAAGCTTCTGACATTAAATAAAATAAATTTCGGACAAATTAAGAAGCTTTATTGAACAATGAGTATTCAATGCAGTTTATACACATGAATAGTATTCATCGCGATCTCAAACTAAACTAAATAAATACCAACTTGACAGAGTCAACAGTTAATTCAGACCAATTAAAGTTTTCTATCATTTGAAGAAATCTCTGAAGGCATGTTGTTCACCAGGGTTTACATGCTGATTCGTTTGTTCGAAACAGCTGTTTATGATAATGTGAGAGCTTGTTTTATCAGCTGATCTTTGTGTGTCGGCACCGCAGTTCCCAGTGTCAGCTGATCACTGTTTTCGCACCAATCAGCTGTCGTTCGCGCGTTGAATTAATTAGGCGTGCCATAGCCGTTGTAACACCTGAATACGAAAATTCTAAAATTAATTTAATCGATTGAATCAGACGGTTAGTTTAAGCTTTGAGTTATGCTAAAGAGTTTGCCGTTTTTATGGTATTTAATATCAGACTACGAATAATACAGTAGGACCTTGTGATATGGTCCTATGTCCTAACCAAAACATATATGAAAAGATTCATCTTGTATGAAAAGATTCCATCTTATGCAGGAGTAAAACTGTTCCCTGCACTTCCAGAACAAATTAAAGAACAGCTATCAAATCAAAACGTTTTAAATTAACATTGAGACAATATTTGGTTACCAATTCTTTCACAGCGTGGGTGAGTTTATAGATCAAAATACTAAGCTCTAATAAAATTTAGCGAATTTAAAATTATGTATTCAAATAGTTGTTATCAGTGACTTTAGTTTTTTTCTTTTTTTTTAAGATGTTGTAAATATGTTCTTGTTTCTTTTAGGTTATAGTTTTTTGTCAACACAACACAAAAATATTTGTACAGTGACAAATAAATTGTTAAATTGTTAAATATAATCATGATGGCGAGGGTTACAAGCGTGTAGTGTACTGTATTTAATAAATGCACTATAATATTAACCGTTAGAATGTCGTAACGAATAAAACTGCAAGGACTAATATTTTTCTTCTTCAATTTAAGTCAACTAATGTTGAAATTATGAATTGCATGTTACAACTCATAGTGGTTGTTAGTGTTTAAATCAAAAGGTACTTTTCGCTGTGGGAGGTCCCAGTAAACACATGGAATAACTTTAGTATTTTACAGGAACATTTTGATTCGAAAACCCGACCATTCCAAAGTGCCGACTATCTTGTCCGGTCTCTTAGCAAAAAGACTATTTAGACAGCAAATTAAGTAATAGGCTAAACACGCCCAGAACAGTGACATTTACACAGGCTAAGTATCAGTTAGTAGATTAGGGTCATCAATCTATGAAACAAGAGAGGTTGACTTGTGTTGGGTGCTAGCGCGTGCGTCGCGTCCTTAGGGCTAATAAATCTAAACCATCTGCCCTTCCCGGTTCACCTGCTGACGCGAAACCGCCCCTTGGCTCTTGAAGAATTAATAACAACTGCATCCAGACACTAATGTGAGACAAGCTACTTAGTCTTCTAGAGTGGAGAATTGATTGCTGGTTGTCTTCCAGAAGGAATGGGCTTTATCTTTGTGTGAACTCTGCTGACGTCATAGTCATTCAAATATACACTTTGTTCCAAACTTTCATCCCAATTATTTTTGCTGAGTAGATTTGCCAATTATCGAGTTTATTTCTTATGAGATTAATTTATTCTCACTTATAGAATCCAGATTAAGATACGGTATTGTTCTTTGGGCTCAACCTCTCAAGTCAACTTTTGCGCGTTTCGCTTGCCATAATGGTGGGGACATACAGGAGGGCTCACTGTAGAAATCTTTTAAATCCTAAAGGTTTGACATTACCATCAATATATATTTTTGAAATAGTAATTTTTACACATTTAAATGTACCACAACTATAACTGGCGCAGATACCCATGATTACAACACTAGATACAGACATAATCACAGACAACTTCCCCATAGAATTGAAATCGCGGCTAAACTACCACAAAATTTCGGTCCTAAATTACTAAATCATTTACCTCTGCACATCAAACGCGAAAATTCATATAACAAATTTAAAAATGCTTTAACCAAGTATCTTTTAGACAGAGCTTGTTACTCTGTAACTGAATTCCTCAACTCATCTTAACTTTGTAAATAAATGTATAGAATAGTTCAAAGTTACTTGCATTGTCCAATACCTAGATTTATATTTTTAATAATAGTATCAACTTGTTTGTTTAATAATCTATTAACTGACAAGGATGTTTTATTTTGGTTTTCATGGTGAATTTTAGTGTTAGTAAATTATGTTGACCTTTGTAATACAAATTTATATTTGTCTCTCTACAATAAATGATTGATTGATTGATTGTATGTATTGTGATTAGAGATGCAAGCAGCATTTGGATTGATATATCGCCAGCATTGGTTTCAGATCGCAAAGGTTTAAATATGTTAAACCAATTGTGGTGTTTGATAACGAGGTCTTTATAAAATTCTTTAAATTGGTTATATGAATCTTTACGCAACAGCTATGGGTACAATTTGACTTTAATCCAAGAAAGTGTTAGTTTCATAGGTTTATAGTAGTTCAATAGTTATATCAAGCTGAAGCTGAGAACGAATTCATAAGACCGCGAACATGAAATTTTTGGCTGATTTAAAGTAACAGACGGTGATATTTTCAACATGACATGAACTGTACAAATCAAAGCTGTGCGTTGTTAAGCTTATAGAGGTGTTTTTAGGTAGATCAAACGTATTTGTACCCACTTTAACTAAACAATTAAAATCACTTTGAAAAACAAGTTAATATAAGTGAAATTCCAACCTCGAAAAATGAACGCACTCTTTTGATAAATGCATCCTAACATTGAATAGGATAAGTTAACAATGATCGAAAATCTTTCGTTCAGCAAAAACAAGTTATATTTCCAAAAACTTTGCTGAAACTTTTTTATTTAAACTCTTTTTACTTACGAAAAACATTTGATCGAATCAGATCTGGACTATAATCGTATGATTCAACATTAATCGTAATACATTAAGTAATATTGTCACACTTATGTTTGTTGTAACGTAAAGTCAGTACAGCACTTATTGCTTGAGAAGAATGGGGAAAATACATTGTAGCAGTTTGGATTTGCATCGTATTGTATTTGTTCGAAAATTTACATGACACGATTAGAAGCCTGAGAACGACATCGACATAACATACATTACTTTCAATAAATAAATATACACTTGGTAACCTTAACTTGTATGTACAATTTCTATGTAACAATCACCTACATCAAACACAGTTGGTTTAAGTTTGGGACACTTGTAGAAAAAACTGAACGAAATAAATAAATCCAAAAGTACTCTTTGTTGTACCTAGCCACATTATGTAGTAGCTTATATTTAATTTTTAATAAAAGTCATTTTAACAGAACAAATGTTCATTTCAGTGCGAAATTCAACTAAAATGTTTACATTAATTTCGTTTGAGAACATGTCACTGGTACCTAAGAAAAAAGTGTTAAAAGATTACATTTCTATCACAAAGTTTGACACTTAATACTACTAGTTTTATACAGAAAATTACAATAGTAATTAAAACAAGTCCTTTTATTTATATGAACTTATTGAACATTGACTAGTTCAGGCTATTTACAGAATATAATAATAATTATCAAACAAATACTTTGTACCTTGTTTGATATATTTTTGTTTAAACTCTTTCTTAAATGTGAAATTAAGATACGTAAAAGAAGACGGATAGTTTATTTTGTTTTGACAATAATTAGCTACTAAAACCCAAAACATTTGCTTATCGTGGTTTAATTTAATTGGCATAGTGTTATGATAAAATATATTTTAAGTATGGTGTTGTTCAAGAACAGTTCATAACTATACTGTAAAAATAAAATGTCTGATTTTTACGATATAGTTTTAATTGCTGGACTTTAAACTAATTTGTATTTAACTCTGTTGAATTATTACTATTTTTATTTTGGATAAGACGTCTGATTTACGTTGTGTAAAAAGATCATTACAAGTTCTGTCCAGGTTCAAAGCAAACTGTTCGTTTAAATTGTGAGTCAATGTTAAGGTAAGATATTTTACGTAAAAATTAAAAGAAAAAATGATTTAAGTTTAAAATGTTGTTTGAATAAACTACAAAACTTCAACTTAAGACAAAATAATATATCTTGCTAGAAGAATTAGAATTTTTATTTTTGACATCCTGGTTTGAAGAAGGAGTAAGTACAAATGGGTTCTAGACTGTAGAGTTGGTTTTATACAAGACTGGGGAGCGGTGGTCTGGGAGGCACTGGACTAGAACTCTGCGTGGATGCTGCGGGTGTGTGGTGGTGATGGTGATGGTAGTAGAGTGACGGGTAGGACGAGGCTGAGGTGACGGGAGCCCCGAGGTGATGTTGTAACCCTGGGGTTGATGCTGCCTCATGGTACAGTATAGGTACTCTGACAAGCCGCTGTGCAGCCTGTGCCATGTTCGCAGCTTCCAACTCTGCAGCCAGTTGTCTCTTCCACTTGTTCCTTCTGTTCTGGAACCAGATCTTCACCTGAGTCTCCGTGAGGTGCAGGGAAGCTGCTAACCCAGCCCGTTCCGAGCTTGAGAGGTACCTCTTCATATCAAACGTGGATTCTAGTTGAAACACTTGACTTCTAGAAAATACTGTTCTGGTTTTCTTCTTTCGTTTATTGTTGCTGAGTAAACTTCCGTCCTTTTTGTCGTCTTTACTGTCGTCGTCGTCCCCGTCAACCTCTTCGTCACCGTCCACCACCATCTCCTCTTCGTGCCGCCTGTCCATGTACGAAGGAAGATTCTTCTGACCTGCCAACTGCAGGTAGGAGTCATGCTGATGCAGGAAGCTAGAGCCCAGGAGGGAGCTCAGGTGATGACTGCCCAGAGACGGCCTGGGGGGCGTCACTTCCTCACCCAGGGACGATGCCGGACTGTGCCTGTGCGGGTCGGTGCTCCCTGGGACTCCTATGCCTCGGTCTCTGGACTGACTAGGGGTCGGGAGTGGTGAACTACGGGGTCCTGCGCTGTGAGGGGTGCTCGGTCTGCTTGTCTCTTCGTTTGTCGTTGTGGAACCTCCTGTGAACAAAGTTCTTGTTATGGAAGCTAAACAAAGTATGCATCAAAATACGTAAGTAAAACATTATTATTTTAAAATTTTTAGTTATTACTACACGAATGAGTTACGTGGATTTTACAGTTCAATTGTGCCCATAAACAGATTTGTTGGATAAGTTTAAGAAATTGAGAAATATGCATTCTATTTGTTTTACCGAATATTTCAAACCCACAAACTACTTTACTTTAACAAACTTCATCTGACACTGACAATCATTATGTTCCGATGAAATTTACTGATTCCAACAAAGAAACACCGGCCCTTGCACTTGTCTGTATCAGGTTCTCGGCGTGGCGTCGCTCAGTTTTGACAACGTGGGCCCACAGGAGGCTCCTCGCTCATTTGATAAATTACACCTCTGATCGCCGCTAGATAGCGTTGTTTGTACTCAATCAATTTCCGAGCCCTTCCCGCGGGCTTCCGGGCCGACAAAAACTCTAAGCGCACCGGCCCTCGACATAATTGATTGTTGACTTTATAGCTTGTAAACGCGTCCCACTCGCAGCCGAGCAAATGAAGTTGTCGGAGGTGACGTTAAGTGCACTTGGTTTGCAATGGACACCAGAGAGCTCTTGGAGATGTTTTGTTTAAAACCTTATTCAAACATTTCATACCCATTCACTCAGGTATTTCCCAAGTGTAAGTACACCTTTCCGCAAGAACGGATTCGGTTTGAAGAAGCCCTTAGACTGCGATTGGCTGGTTTGTTAGAATGCACTGGTGAAGTGTAGTGTGTTTAGTCTTATGTGGGGGCGAGTGAAGCCCTCTGTAGGCCTACTGAGCTATCAGAGAAGCCTCACCGTCACATTCCTAGACTGCTGACAATTACCACCTACACCACTCACAGCTCACGTATTGTTAGACAGTTTGCAAGCCTGAATCTTGCGGTTAGACAATGAATCTTGCAGGTTGATGATATTTAGCAAGCGAAACTGAACGTCAAGAAGAATGCGTGAAAGTCTGCCTCTGTGGTCCAAAATAAAGTTTAAATTGTCCACACAAGGAACTCCGTGGTACTTGAATCGATTATTGAAACACCAACCACCTAAAACGCCCCTTTCAGAGGGTATTTTGAGGTGAACATGGGATGAAAGGTGAGTGTGATGAGTGTTTTGACGGATAGTGAGGACTGAGGTGTGGTCTTGTTACAAACTAGGTCCGACTGTTCCCAAGATTATGTCATCAATTGATAGCCTAACGATCAATAGAAATGGTGCTTAGCGTGACTTCTAAACCACAGGGAGAAAAACGTTGTCTACTGCAGAATTGCTAGGCTGCAGAAAAGCAACGGGACTTCTTTCAACTGGTACAGCCTAACTGCCAAATTGAGTCTTTGCAAGAGTTTTCGTCTTAGAAGTAGTTTTGTATCATATGCAAAGATAACTATCATATTTATTGTGATACAATGTAATGTGATAACATTTCCAGTCCAGCGTGGTAGTGAGAAATCACTCAGAGTTGATTAATAATAATCAATCGACATATAAAATCCTTCCTAAATTTAATGTTTAGTGTTGGAACTCAACTCATTAATTGTATCGCTGACTTTAGTACCCCACTTTGTTCAAGAAGAGCTTCATGCATATTTCAGAGGATATCGAAACACATTTAGTGGCATATTTCCTACAAGGAGGGAGCAGTGAAAGTCGACAGGAATATACAGGATGTGCCGGAAACACCTTAAAGTGATCTTAAGTGCTTCGTGTATATTTAATAAGGAACATTAAGACGCGCGGGATCTGCGAGACTCCATGAATTGTCAGAATTGTTAACAATTTAGATTAAATGTTTACGGACTGGATTTTGTCTTGATTTGTGTTACAAATTAATGAGATAGGAGTGTAAAACATAATTTATGGATACATTGATATCAACGATCTTTTACCGAATCGTAATGAATGATGAATAAATAGAATAATCGTGAATATACAGTACACAGATTGCTTGCTTTTAATATTCGTGGTGTAAAGGCTAAAAACAAATTTGAATACAGTTTAAAATTCAGGTAACATATAAAAGTACAATTTTGTTTTCGTTACAAAGCTGCTAAGAGTTGATGCAAATTCATTCCGTGATTATTAACGTTCAATTTGTTATCTAGAGTACAGCTAGTTTTAATTTGAAAACAACTATAATATGGCTTAAGTTTGTTTGAAGCTTGTCATTGACGATGGTAGAATGTCTACGGTTGAAACACTATTGGGGTTGTTTTCCAAGCTAACTGTTTTGAAATAAAAATAAGATAAATACAAAAACGAAACGAAAAATGAGAAAGTTCTTGTTGTTTGTAGTGGATGGCGACTGGTTAGCTTACGCTCATTACTTTAAGCTGGCTCAATTCCTAATGTTTTGTGTAATGTTTTAGGCTACTTCAACTGAAGACGTGATCAGATTCTGAATCCAAAACGTCGTGTTCTGTTCACTAAAAAAGTCCGTAAAAATATTTCAACCTCAGAAATAATGGCTTCCTCAACACTTTGGGTGCAGATCGTTTCGGGTGAACCTAATTACGCTAACCGAAACCTTCGGTCTTAGAGACGCTTGTGCAGTTAAAACTGGTAAAGGTATGGTGGTAGGAAAATCAACATAGTTGCGGCAGCCCAAGCACAGATAGCGCTCGCAGCTGTGTTGATTTTGCTGTCTCAACCATGTGGCGTCTATACTCAATCTACTCATCATAATACTATTTTGCTTACACTGATACTCGTTTGGAAACGCCTACGCTCACCCAAACTATCGGTCTCGCATACCACCACACATATCCTAATTCATCATTTAGCCTACACTCCTTTGTTATCAAAATTAGCTTCAAAGTTCTAGGACTTCAAAATTAGCAGACTGCGAGGTACCCGCAAAATCAGGAAGATATCATGTCTATTAATATTAAAAACAACATTATTTTTAACAACTCAAGCAGGATTTGTGAGACTGTGGTTTCGGTAGATCTAATAGTGATAATATCACCACACTCATCACTAAATCACTATTTGAGATGCCGACCACTCTCATGAGGGTATTTTAAGGCAAATATGTGGTGAAGGATGAGTGGTAGTAATGAGTTATGAGGTGTAGTCTTGTTACAACCTAAGGCCGACTCTTCCTAGAATGGGTCATTAATTAATAGCCCAATGACCAATGGAAATACAAGGACCAACGGCTTAACGTGACATCCTCTAGTAATCCAGGGTAGAAAGCAAGGCACAGATCCGCTTTGTTGTGGACAAAGTGGTGACGTAGGAGAGAAGCGACACAAAGGTAAACAGTTATTGTATTTAGAAGGCAGGGAAGCCCTTGGCTAGTCAGGTGATTATATGGGGCGTTACATTCAAACTGCGAAACCTTCCAAATGCATGGCTCCACTCGACCCAGTTCTTGCCGACACCTCCTCCTACGCAGTGCAGGCGCTAATCCCTGCACACTACTAGTAGGTGTCTGATGTTATAATCAGCTGTGCATGTCAATCAGCTGTTATGTAACATGGTACTCTGTGTCCGCGTTGTAAATCAGAGGCTTCTTTAACAACACTGACACCGTTGAATATGACATGGAAGGGGTAGAAAGATGTGAGAACTTGTTTGAGACTTATTTGGATATTCGGGTGGACCAACGTCGTCAGTAACTGAGATTAAAAACGGAACTTGTCAGAAACTATCTACCGGTATAACATATATTGGTTAAAAAACATCATACTTAAGAATAGGTGTCTTTAAAATACAATTGTTACTTTATACGATATGGAAGACGAGAGCATAAATGTTAGAAGATCGAAATCAATCAACTTGTACAGTTCATTGAAATAAGTGCACAAACTTGGAAATAAATAGTGTCGATAGAAAGAGGTCATACAGGTTTTGAGACAAAAAAAAACCAAGGAAAATACATCAGTGAGAGGAATATCTATAGTAGTAGTTGATGCTTTGCCCTTTAACTTTGTGATAGTCAGAAGATAGCATGCAATATTTTGTTGTAGATCAATTTTTATTTTATAAACCAAACATATTTTCCTAAGGCATCTTAAGTTCTTTAAATCTAAAATATTGTTGGTTGCAAGATCGTCAATTGTCTCCTCGCGAACGCCCTGCCAATCCTTTCTCTAGAGAAATAATAATATATCGTCTGCAAATAAAAAGGCTTTCTATTTAGTTGTAATGTTGCAATTTGTTTCAGAGGAGAAAGAGTTTAAAAGATAAACCAAATGATTTGTAAAGGGTCAAACCTTGCATAAGCTAAACAAATCATATGTAAAAGGTGTGATTTCTGACTGTACAATTAATTTCATAGTGTTTAAACCCTTAGTAAAGTTGCTAAAACTAAAATAGAACGTGAGTCAGGAAGTACCTGACATTTGTTTACAAGCGTGTAAAAATATACGTCTATATAAGATTAAATCATATTTACTAAAATAACTTAACTTGTATGTTTAAGTGTTTAGTGAACACACAAATATAAATTACGATGATTAATACATCAAAATATATAATTTACTTCGATTTAGCGCACCAGTACAATCTAATTTATTATAAGTTGACGCTAACAGCTGTTTAAGTTCCTACTTCCAACATAAATTTAACGAAAACATAAAGAGGGTGGGAGTAAATCTATGAGCATTGATAATAATTTACAAAAATAAGCTATGAAGGTTTAGATGGCTCATGTTTCAACTGATGAGTACATTTTCCTCTCAGCACAAGAATCTTATTTATTCCGTAGCATAAAGAGGTTTGACTGATTGAACGATTGTCGTCAGGTAAAGTAGTGGTTAACCGTTGGCCCCGACACTTGTACGGACTCAGGCTTACTCAGGCTGCAGGCTTAAGCCTTACCCAATTTGTGTCCACTCTACAGTTTTACACTAGGCCTTCTTTAATTGGATTTTAAGTAAACAACGAAGCCGTTTTAAACTATATTCTCCTCTGGTTGTAACTGGCCTCGTTAGTTGATGTAACTTTACTCTCTTCACTTCCTCCTTCTTTCAACAGCTTATAGCCCCTCCAAGTGCCACGTCTACTTATTGGTTTTCACTTGTCTGGTTAACGCTTGGTGTTTTAAAACTTTTGTTTAACTTTGGATATTTATTAGATAGGAAGATATCGTCTGGCAGGAAGAGAGTTTGTCTTGTTTGACGGAATTAAGTACTTTAGTACTCAATCTTTACCGCAGAGTTACTGAAAATTGTCAGTGGTGACGACGGAAATCGAACCAGAGCCGCTTGAAGGATAACAACCCGCCATAAGGTCCGTCAAAGTATAATTTTAGTATGGAAATAGTTTTCTTTACAAATTCAAAGTTTAATTGCCACCAATTAGAAATTAATTCGCATATTGAAGATATCTGGGACTTGGAGCTTCATGGAGGTCAGGTTTTGAGGATGATATAGGTATAAAGCGGCTGAGATGGTCTCAGTGATCATCTGATGATACCCGCATCAACTCCCACCATCGTTTAGACATATCAGACCATCACCTGCGTGGTTCGGAAGTCACTTTAAGCCATTGGTCCGTGTATTTCCATTGGTCATTGGGCTATTAATTAATACCCAAGATAACTAAGGAAGAGTCGGCCTTAGTTTGTAACAAGACTACACCTCATAACTCATTACTACCACTCATCACACTCATCATTTACCACATATTTGTCTTAAAATACCCTCATGAGAGTGGTCGGCATCTCAAAAAGTGATTTAATATCCCTACGCAAAAGGGTTCTTCAGGTTCACAGACGTGAAAAAGTGAGTTCAAAGACACTTTGTGTCCAACATAAAGTTTCTCGTTTATTGAATGTCACTATTCAGGTGCCAGTACTCTGTTTTACACTTGTGTTTCCGACAAACTTTGAGTCTGAAAAAATGTATAATCGCGTGTTATAAACACTCTGTTTTTGCAGCCGTTGTTCGTTGACAGTACTGGTTGACTCACACTCCAACCCTTGTCCACAACTTGACACTTTCTGTCGTAGTGTTGAAATATGTTAAGCCGCATTTCATAGCAAGCTGTTGAAAGTAACATTGAGGATTGGATATATACGTTGTAAAAATCAATTCAAATGGAAATGTTGGTCGCTGAGTTTTGCCCGCCCTCTGTCGGCATCAAAACATTGATAGTTAAGTAGAAATAAGCTTTTAAAACTAACTACTAAAATGCGCACCTACAGAGAGACGTTATAGCTGAGCCTCACGAAAAATGACCTTAGTTGTGACGTATTTACCATTTATTTGAGGTTCTATCTATACTAATATATAAAAATGAGATGGTGTGTGTGTGTATTTGTGTCTGTGTGTGTTCTCAATCACGCAAAATACCACTGACCAATTATAATGATTTTACAAAAATGTGGCTTATATACCTGGTTAACACATAGGCTATTAACACAGTTTGATAATTTTATTATTCTCAAGATGGCTCAATAAGACCTCATTATGTGAAATGTGTTTCAATACTGTAAGGTGAAATTCTAGAAAGCCCGTAACAGATATTTAAGTTTTGACATTCATACGAGCTTTTAAATTAAATTTTCTAAACAAATGGTTCTGAGAACTTTTGTTGTGTTCAACCGTTTGCTCGGAAAGCTTGCTTTAGCAATGTACCTCTCAGCGCATCACGTTCGTCTGACCGACAGTGTTTGTTGGCCATATTTACGATTCATGCTTTACAGCGAGCAAACCAAAAGAGTGCTGTACTATGGCCATGTAGTTTTCATTTTCAACTAAACAAAATTAGTTTATTTTGATTTAAAACTTATGTGATTTGTCATGATAAACTTAAATGAAACTTTTGGGTCAACCAGATTGCAATAAACATTGTTTTTGACTGTGGTCGACCCAAAGGTTTTATTTCAGTTTAAAATTAGTTCAATAAAATGGTTTAAATGACCGCTTATAACTCAAAATCAGCAGAAGCTATGGCGGTGAAACTTCGTTTAAGAGTTAAGCCCATTACGCAGTGTGTTTTAGCTATATTTTATACCCGTACAATCAAAAAAAATAAAGGTGAGGGACCAAAGTAGGCACTGAACATGTTTTTACGGCATATTATAACTGAAAATCAGCTGAAGCTGTGGTAGTGAAACTTCGTTTAAGGTGTTAACCTATTACTCAGTGTGTCTTTAGCTATATGTTATATCAATGCAACATCCACAAAATAAATGGCAAGGGTCCAAAGTTGGCTCTGAAAATGTTTTTAGGCATTTTGGACTGCTTATAAGTCAAAATCACATGAAACTATGGTGGTGAAAGTTTTTTAAGGGTTAAGCGAATCACACAGTGTGACTTTAGCTACATTTGATGTCAATATAACATCCTCAAAATAAATTGCAAAACCTCAAAACGGCCGGAACGGCGGAAGTAACTATGACTCTCACAAGGTAGCTAACACTTATAAGGAGAATATGGTGAACTAACAGGCAAACTAAATGGGTTTTCTAAGGATATATAGGAAACTTTTTTGTTTACTTCAAATTTGCAGTTTTATTAAAATATACACACAGCAATGTTAAGAAAGCCCCGAGGGGAAGCGCAGGTACTCTCAGCTAGTTACGTATATATATTCAACGGTGCTTAGTTGCTTACCCGTGGGACTGGTGGTGGGAGGCGGCTGGTGCAGCCTGGCCCAGGCGGCGTACCAGGGTTTGTCCCCGGTAGGGGATGAGCCTGGCGGAGGGTAGACGGCGATGAAAGGGGAGCGACCACTGGCAGCGGCGGCAAGAGCGTTGAAATGGGACATCAGTCCAAGCCTGGAACAAATACAAACCCAATGGTACAATACGTTGGGTTTTAAAATTTGTCATACCTCTTTTCTATTGAAAAAGTTTTTATCAAAACAAAGAGTTTTCTTTACCTCCCCTTTTTCCCTTCCTGAAATCCTTTTTTAGTGTTATCAAATGGTACAATTTTCATCTATTTATTTGTCTTTTATTTGTAATACGGGAATACTATACTTGATGGTAGTACAGGGTTATTACAAATGATGTTCACGATTTCTAGTGTATATAAAATGTAGTTTTATATGTTATACATAGAAACAAAATGGTTATATTTTAAGAAAACTCATAAAGTTTCATCACAACTATTCTTAACTATAAATCTTTGATATGGGTATCCCTTGGGCTACAACATATGTCAATCCTATAATCAAGCTCTTGCCATAAGTTGATTAGAGTATCTTGATCCATTGATTCGATTGCATTGGTAATCCATTGCTGGATCTCAGGTTATGGTAATATTGGTGTGTACACCTTATTTTTTATGTATCCCCACAAGAAAAATAATGGGAGTGTTATCCGAAGATATTGGTGGCCAGTTCAAGAGTACGTCATCATTCGGACCTCCGCGCCCAATTCATGCCCCAAGCACAAATGATGAGATTTAGTAACATTTTTTACAAATGCGGCCATTCGTTTTAAAATTAAATTACTACTTGCGATCGGATTGTTTACTAGGAGGATCTTCATTAAACCTGGTTCTAAAATTGGTTGCACACTAATAAAATTAGTTAATGTGATAATCCATCACACAGCAAGCATTACTGTCGACCATTACACAACACGTACAACAATTGACTTAAGAAACAGCAGATACGCACCCAAACCAGTGTAAATAAAACTTGATGAGTTTGTCTTTCCAATAGTACCAATTAAAATGGTCTAAAAGCAAACTTACTCATTAATATTTATAATCAAAATCAGGAACATCATTTGTAATAACCCTGTACAATTATTCTTTTCACTGATTTTGCCAACGGTATAAATAACATGCATTTTCTTACCAAAATTCGATATAACTTATCAAAGGGTATTTAACTTGATGAAGTTTATTTATCAAATTATTTGCATCGTTTGAACATGTTTACAAAGAGAAATTGACTGACTACGATTACTTGTAGTGTGGTCTGTTCCAGCAACAAAAAGAAAACACTTGAAATAACACAGTTCAGCAGTATAGTTATTTATTGTCCTTGAAATCAAGCTCTCTGCAACGCTTAAAACTTGAGGATACAATCAAACATAACTTGTCAAGCTTATCGTTCTATTGAGGATTTTGCTTAGACTAAAATACCAGAATTTGTAAGTTGCATTTGATACTCCAAAAAATACTAGTATATTTATAAATCATAAACATGAAAAAGTAAAAAGATAGGTTTTTTTTATTTAGATTTAGGATTATTTTAAAATTAATTTTTTAAAGGTCGTAAATCGATTAAAACTGGACAACAAGGCAAGAAGATGGTAGTGGTAGAGATTTCTCACCATTCAATTTACAAATAATAAACAAATAATTATTTCTCACAATAGTTCTCGTATTTGGTACTTTAGATTTCCAACTAAATATCTGTATATTCTAGCGTCTTATAAAATTCTAAAAGTCATGTTTTTTCATGTCATTGCTCACTGTACAACAATTTCAAATAAAAACTTTTAAGTCCCTTTTTCATGAAAAAAACCCATAATCAATTTCATAGATGTAAAATGTTACGTAAATATCCTGTACTTTTCCCGACCCCAGTTGTATACTTCCTTCATTTAAGCTTTGTCACACCTTACTGTTAGAAACGTTTCGTCCAATACCTTTCATCCACATACACTATCTCAGGTTTATACTCGTCTGGTCTTTTTATTGTATACTAGTTATGTTTTTATAAGTAGAGTAGTTTATAAATATAACTATTTGCAGTTTAATTTTAAAAGTATTGTATACGCATACGAGTAGGTTAATATAAACTCATTATAACGATAGTTAGAATTTTCAGGGTTTTATATTTTATGTAATTTAGAAAAGAATCTCTTTTACCTTCAGTTTTGATCACTAACATATTATTTCTCATTACATAGTGTCACAATGTTGTGCTGACAACATCCAGAACTGCTTCCTTGTTATCAAAGCAATGTTGGCCAGATTGTTTTGATAGTCAAGGTTATGCTGAGCAAGTAATAAGATTATTGGCTTAGCTCCTCTGGGTTCAGTTGCCTAGGAGAACCCCTGCGTGTGGGGTCTTCCTTCACGATGCTGCCCTTGGGGAGGTAGGTCCTAACCTAGGTCCCAATCCAAGTCTTAGTTCCAAAGTCAGTTTTATGTTCTTTTAATTTTAATTTATTTCCAAAAACTATTTGCTCAGCTCTTGCAGTTCTAGTTGCCTCACATTTATATAGATTCATTTTATAATACTTTTATTTTAGCTTACTTTTTAAATGGAATTATTTTACATAATAAGATTCAGCTCTTAATATTCAATATTCCGAAAACTTGAAGTTGTAGTAATAACAAGTTTTAATATAGAGTCCAGTGACGATGACCCTTCATGTTAATTCACTGGGGTTACAATTTATTCTTGACTAATATATTTGCATTCTTAGTTTGTGAGTTATTAAATAAACTCAAGTTTTAATTTGGTTTGCGAGTGCTTTTACTCTAACATCTGGCTACACTAGCCCCGACCCTATAGCTTTTATAAGAAACGTTACACCATTGCTAGAGCATGTATTCACTGTAATAACAAAACGAACGTTAGTTTTCCATCTACAATAAACAGTTGTTTTACTGGGAACAATATATTAAAAAATCATATTTTTTCCGGATTATGGAACAATTACTTAAGATTATTTAAGCTATGGTTTCCTAGAAAGCGGTGACCGCTACATTACGGCCGTAATATGACGGTGAGTTTTGTTTTCAATGTTATCAGATGAGAGTGGTTTCCTAGAAAACGGTGGACGTAAAGTAGCGGTGAAAACTAGTTAAGGGTTTTCTCGCCAGGTGACACATATTGTTTTGTAAACAAAAGTCTAGCTTGTCCATTACTATATACGTAAATTAGATGAGACAACTAAAATAAACAACATGTCAAAAGTTGTTTTTGTCTGCATCTGTTTAAATAGTGTGTTGCTTCCACCGTCACGGCTACGTTTACCGCTACATTACGGCCGTAATATAGCAGTGAACTTTTTCTAGGAAACCATAGCTTAACAGTTTGAATTTATAAATATGAGAGCTGTTTTGGAACCAATACATAAAGTCTATAAGAAAAAGTTAACGTTTTAGCGCGTTATAAATAAACGGAAATAAATAAACCCAGATAAATCAATAATGTTTACATATAATGAACTATTTATTTATACGTTAACACTAAACCATTTAACACAGGAGCAAGTACTAAAGCTTACAGTCAAGTAAAGTGGATAAGTGTGTAAAAGTAAACTAATTATTCAACTGCTCACTTACTTTTCATATCTTTACCAGGTAAATGCCTTAAAGGTTTTAGCGTTAAAAGCTCGTTATTTTAAGTAGGCACTACAGATACACTTAGCTCTTGCAGCTCAAGAAACATTCCACTTTCTAGAGGTTGTGCGTTACAAAGTTACGAGATGCATCAGTGGAACAGTTTGCACAGTACTTGGGTGCCACAGGTACATGTAGTTTTTAGCGACATTCGGCTACATCATTATAGAAAGGTTAAGTACATTTTTAAACGTTAAGGGAAAACTAAAAAAAGGTAAAGTTTGTCTTGTTTAACGAGGCAAAGTTAGGACTACAAAGTCCTCTCTACCACTCAACCTCGACCTTTACCTAGCGGCACCGTTTAGTCACATTACAAATTGTAAGTGGTGACTGCGGGGATCGAACCCGCGCCACCGGAGTGATGAGCTCCGGAGTCGCGCGCGATACCAATCCGCCACGGATGCGCTATGGGGAAAACTTAGTCTTGAGTGAATATAGAGTACATGTTTTCTTATGTAACTTTCGAGTTTAGGTTTTACTGTCAGTTAATACAATTTATATTTTACGATGAGGAATAAATTGTGATATGTTATATTGTTAAACATAAAGGTTGGTTTAAGAAGAAATCTGTTATGTTTTTGTTTATTTACCAGAAATTCACATTATAATACACTAAATTCTATACTACAACTAGCCAAAATTACAATTTTCATTATTGTATTGTGGCGAGCTGTCACTATAGCTTTGTTAATTATTTCCAGGGTCAATACCTCTTCTATTTAACTCAGACTTAAGCTATGGTTTCCTAGAAAGCGGTGACCGCTACATTGCGGCCGTAATATGACGGTGAGTTTTGTTTTCAATGTTATCAGATGAGAGTGGTTTCCTAGAAAACGGTGGACGTAAAGTAGCGGTGAAAACTAGTTAAGGGTTTCTCGCCAGGTGACACATATTGTTTTGTAAACAAAAGTCTAGCTTATCCATTACTACATACGTAAATCAGATTTGACAACTAAAATAAACAACATGTCAAAAGTTGTTTTTGTCTACATCTGTTTAAATATTTTGTTGCGTCCACCGTCACGGTTACGTTCACCGCTACATTACGGCCGTGAACCTTTTCTAGGAATAGCTTTAAGATCTCTACCAATCAAAAATAGTTTTAAATAGTTAATCAGGGTTGCATTAAAATAATTTGGCATGAAAATCATCTTAGCAGTTTTTGTATACTTTTAAAGCCAATGATTTCACGCACGGAGTTTTGTATAGTGTTTACGGTTTGTACAAAGTAAGGGAAAGAGAGGACGGGGGGGAGTGGGTCCAGGTGGGAATATGCAAGGTTCGACGCGTATTGAAATGGATGCTCTCTGAACAAGCACTTGAACTCAAGTGCGGGCCACTTGGGGAACTTAAGTGCTTTGCCGCCTCTCTCTTCAAGTGCCACCACTCTATCAGATTGCCGCTCCCGTCTACATAAACAAACATTAACCCTTTGCCTCACCTTCCCTCGCCTCGCCTTGCCTCTTTGCAACCCTTCCTTGCCACCTGTGCCGCTCAGAGGGATGACTTACATTTGTAAATTGTGGTGGGCCAACCAGGTGTGAATGCGACTTTATTTTAACGTTCGTGTTATTCAGGGTTGCATTTGAAATAATATTATATCAAATTATCTATGTAGTTTTTTATATATTTTAAAACCTGAATAAATGTATGTAATATTGGTATTTTTATGCAAGGTAGGAGGAATAATTGAACAACATGAATCCCACTCAACTAGAGTGGATCCGTGGCGGATTGGTATCGCACGCGACTCCGGAGCTCATCACTCCGGTGGCGCGGGTTCGACCTCCGCAGTCACCACTTACATTTGTAATGTGACTAATACGGTGACGCTAGGTAAAGGTCGAGGTTGAGTGGTAGAAAGGACTTTGTAGTCCTAACTTCGCCTCGTTAAACAAGACAAACTTTACCTTTTTTTTACTCAACATGTCAAAAAGCACTAACAAAAAATAGCGTAAAATGGCTACTTGCTGTTTTGCCGCAACAAAACGTTGCATTTCGTTTTACAAATTGACTTGTATGTAATAATAACTATTTCAAAAGCTAGCCGTGAAATATAACATAAAAATGAACGATGCTGATTTTTATTACTCCTGATTACAATCGTGTTCTTCAAACGTTATTATGGTTTGCATACATAGATAATTATGACGAACAACGATGTAAGCGCACTCTTCATATAACCTACATGCCATGCGTTAAAAGTCACAGTTAGTGTCTAAAACTCAATCAAAACTGAAAAACTGACTCACCAAAATGTGTTGAATATAATCACATGAATAAAGTATTTTCAACACTTTTCATGTAGTCAGAAGAAGCCTACTCGTCGTACAACTCTGAGCGTGTGGAATCTCGTTACACAATACTTAATCTTATTAAGTAGGTAACCAAAATGATCTCATCTTAATCAATGTTCACCTTTAGACAAGAAGCTTGCCAAGTTCTACTCGCTTTATCGATAATGAATTAAACTTGCAGCAGCTTACAGCAAACTTGCCGCCAGCTTGAAGCAGCAACTTTTGTTCAACTAGCTGCTCCCTACATCATCTTGGCAAGTTGTGCTCTTAAGTGTTCGTGCAAATTTAATACGCTTAGGGGCTGAAGACGGAGTCAAGACGGTGAGGGGAAGCCTCCCTCAAGCACGGGAAAGGGGCGGGGCGGGGGCAAAGCGTTATTTACAGGCCGCTTATCGATTTAACTCCGCTACTTAGCGACTTCTAGCGGCCGACTTGTTAACTAAGTAACAGCTAAGAGTATTGTCTGGTTAACTAAGGAGGAGGAGGGGGAGGGGGTAGTTAAGTTACCCTCCTTTACTTTGTCTGCCTACCTCTCACCTTCTTGTCTCTGTCCCATTCTTCGTTCACGGGTCAAGAGATAAATACAGTTGAGACTTGAAATGTATCTTCAAAGTTTGGTTATATTTTAACTTTCCCTTTTATTAATAGCTATAAGTTTTATAGAGTTATAATACACCGCAAAAGTCAATGTCACATTTTGTGATTTCAAAACAAACTAGCCATATACATACTCTCAACTGGTTTAGAGTATAATATACTTTTCTACTTGTCTTCGATAACGAGAGAACGAAATATATCCGTATGTATTTTTATAATAGGCTATGTCATGTTTTTCTTTAATTATGAACATCCAACTATATTTTCTCAATTACTACGGCCCAACTGGGGTGGATGAAAATAACAAATACATCTTTAAACGAATAAAACCTTTGTACTTTTATTACCATTAAGTTCTTTTTGTGTTATTGTCGAGAAAGCTACGCATTATTTAAATCGACTTCAATAAATTTTTTTTCTTCTCAATTTGGTTACTTATACGATGGTATACGAATATTAAAACTAATATCAACCTTGTAGACGTATCAATTTAAATTCTTTCGAGAAACAAGTCCTTACCTCGGTCCTTATCGGCAAAATAATGGAATAAATGTTTTAGAGAGGAATTTCTATTTTACGGATCCAGTCTAAAACGACAGAGACTTGAAAAGAAATGTAAACTGAAGACCCGCTTTATTAAAATGTTTCTTGCGCGATCAATGATTGCTCCAAGCCCAAGGGTAAATAATTGAACACTTGGAGACAAGAATTGGGGAAGTAGGGAGGAACAGTGGGGAAAATAGGAGGAAATAGATGGAAGAAGTAAAGAAGAAAAGGAACAGAGAGTAGTGGACATTGTACAGCATTGAGCGGCCACTCAACAAGACAGACTCAGCGAGAACTGTTACTCAACATATAAACACCAGCCAGCTGTTCATGTAGCTGGCAACCCCTGTTACACTGTACAGTAAAACTGAACATGGATGCGTGGTTTGTAAAAGATAATTGGCGTGTACTTACACTTACATTAGTAATATTTTACGTAAATAAATTTTATAATACAATGGGTTCGGCACAAGAATGTTTTTGTTGATGTGGTCGTAGAATGTTAACATTAAACTTTTAAACCAAATTAATATTGTGTTGGTATTTCAAATAGTACACACAAATAAAGCCGCTGTAGTATATTTGTAAATTTATAAACCAATAAAATTCAACATTAAATCAGTACACTGTTGTTGTTAGACATTTATTTAAATTTAAATTGAATTTGACTTTGAACTCAAGTACAAAGTAAACCCTACACAAATGGGGATAGAATCGCAACCATTTTCGGGCTGAGCTCATCGTCAAATGATAAGTTGAATTGTTTTACTATAACTGTAACATTTGCTCCAATTTTAAAATTAATATTTAACTTCGCGTGCTTGAAATAACTAAAATGGTGTGAGGAGGTTGCATTTTTATGTGTGTTTCACCTATCAGCGTAGCTTCAAGCAACTGGCGATAGTTTCATATAATTAAATTTTGCGAAGCCGGTAATTTGTTTACACCAATTATGTCCACGAACCAATTACAATGTTGACGCACTCCAAGCACGAGCTACTGCGTCAATTCCTCGCATTAACAAGTTGATTAGCAGCTAATGAGGTGTGATTGGCTGATCACAACACCTTGTTACACGCGCCGCGGCACGTCTGCAAACAGCTGATTAACATACCCGCCAAATATCAATTACAACTCATCGTCAGCTGTTATCTCCGCACTTTAATGGGCTGCGAATTCTCCGAGGCTATAAAAGATAACAAGGTAGACCAGCGTGCTGCGCGTGCGCGTGGCGGCCGGTCACGGTGCGCGACCACAGGCGGCTAGGGGGGGAGGCGGAATTGGCACCAATTAGTCTGATAAGCGCGACTGATAACGTTATCAATTATCGGATGGCCGGGGTGCCCTCGCGTGCCCGATGCCACGCCATCTTGATAACAGTTATTTGTTCCGCCAGCTGTTGTTGCCGTTTAGTGTAATGTGTGCGTGTGCGTGCGTGTGCCGCGGTGATGAGCGATAATCTTGTTATATATACCTCTTGTCATTGGGTACTTGAGTAATTAAATGTATTGCGCATCCTGTACACTGGACAAGATGGCGGATACAAAATGGTGGCGATGTGGGGGCTGTATGATGCAAATTTTGCACCCGGCGCGCTTTCTTATGGTAATCAGACGTCGCCTGGGCGGTATCATGTCTTAACGGACTTTGTGTACTTATTCGTCTTTAATTTTCGGAATCCGTTAATTTTTAAATTACGTTCACTTTGTTTTTACTAATTACAAACCTACTTTAGTTCGTTAGTCAAATAAACGGTTAAATATATTAAAGTTTATTTAACAGGCCCAGTCATGTTAACAGGTTTACATGACTAACAGGTTCATGTCTTATTCCCTTTTAGATCATATGTTTTGTAGTCTTTACGGTCATCCTTTCGGCGCGTTTTGTAATATTTATTTAATTCTAATAAATAATTTCTTCGGAACACGATGAATATTATACAGGGTGTTTTTCTTAAAACGCAACCCAATTTTCAAACTATGGTAAGTCATTTTTTACGAGCGCTATATGGAAATAATTTGTATCATTGGTTTGTTCACTTCAATATCTATCGGATGGTATGTAATGTTTTAGTAATATAGTGGTTTTGGTTTCATAATTTGATGTTATTGTAAAATAAACCCAATCATAGTTTTTAGCAAAGATCAAAGAGTGTTTATTGTTGAAGAATACTTAAGAACAAGACAGTTTTTTGTCAAGATGCGTTTGGGGTCAAATTTACAGGTGTTAGTATTCCAAACAAATCTAAAATTCACAGATTTGTTAAAATTTTGAACGAAACAGGTTCTGTAGGGAACAGAAAACATAACAGAATGCGGACTGTACTGAATGAAGAAGTGATGGAGGATGTTAGGGTTAGCTTAGAAAATTCTTCTAAAAACTCTTTTAGAATTTTAAATCAAGAAAAGCAAATAACCTACTTGTGCCTGAAAACTTCATCTCAAACACCTCTTGACAAACAAAAATATCTTTATCTCAAGTATTCTTCAACAATAAACACGCTTTGATCTTTGCTAAAAGCCATGATTGCGTTTATTTCACAATAACATCAAATTAGAAATTAAAAACCACTATATTACTGCAACAATACATACCATCTGATAGATATTGAAGTAAACAAACCAGTGATACAATTTATGTCCATATAGCGCTCGTAAAGAATGACTTACTATAGTTTGAAAGTTGGGTTGCGGTTTAAAAAAACACCCTGTACTTATAACAGTTATCTATACAATGCTTATAAACGTTATACCAAGTCGTATTAAAATATTAAATGTTTTCCGAAACTCAACTGAGACTATGTAGTACTAAAAACTTGTCACATTTTGTAGAGTTTAATAAACGTCAATAATATAAGCTTAAGTAAACCGATCACAAACATCTGAAAATTTCTGAGTAGAAGTGCTCTATTTAGAGCGATTAAGAGTGTTTCTCGTGACGCACTGGCGCGGGGTTTTAGTACATATTAGTCACGTCTTAAAAATAAAAATGATAACGGTAAACCAAAATAAAGTTAACATTTGACTTATAGAGTTTATATAAATGTTATGTAATTTAAAACATTTTCTTGTCAGTTTTCAGTTACAGTATTTTATGTGCGACACAATTATTGCAAAAATACTATATACAAATATAGGTGTTCTGTATTGTTAATGAACACCAATATTTAATTAATCACTTCGCTATTAACGTCTCATTTTGACCTTTTCTTAGAAACACTGTACTATTTATGAACAAAGGTATAATTTTAAATGTTATGTGTCTTTAAACAACCCTATCTTGAACTATAATTTGTTTGAACAATCTTTAAATTTTAACAAGAACTTTACTATTTTAAACAGTTTAAAAACGTGATGCAGCATTTAAACATGTGATTTAGACATTGCGTAGCTACCGTATCTTACAGTGAACACGTTCAAAACAATACCTTGTAGCATTAAAATTATTTAAGAAGAGCTGATATTAGTTATACTATGGACATATTTACTATAGATTATCTATTAAATGTATGTAGAAAAGGTTTGACTATCTTCATTTTTCAGAATAAGTTATTACGATAACAGGTTGCTTGATCGTCAATTAATACATTTAAGTCTACCTATGCCTAAGTTACCATAAGTAATCTCAAATGAGAAGATTCAACTATCCCAATTGGTTTAAATTGATTTATATCACATAAACCTACTCATAGATACATGGTATATGGAGGTTTGAACTAGTACAATATATTACATAAAACATAGCAACTAAATACCATAGTTTCGCTTGGAGTAACTTTGACCAAATACTTTGGAACTCTAACCCCCTAACAAATTTTATGTTTCCATGGTTGCATGTTAAAAGATATTGGCGTTAAAGCCATGGTTTCCTAAAAGATTTAACCGCTATATTACGACCGTAATGTAGCAGTGAACGTAACCATGACGGTGGACGCAACACAATATTTAAACAGATGTAGACAAAACACATTTTGACATGTTGTTTATTTTAGTTGTCAAATCTGATTTACGTATGTAATAATGGATAAGCTAGACTTTTGTTTACAAAACAATATGTGTCACCTGGCGAAAACCCTTAACTAGTTTACCGCTACTTTACGTCCACCGTTTTCTAGAAACCACTCATCTGATAACATTGAAAACAAAACTCACCGTCATATTACGGCCGTAATGTAGCGGTCACCGCTTTCTGGGAAACCATAGCTTAAGAAATTTCCAAGTCAAATTTTCAAGCTGTCTTTGGTTTTAGGTAACCATAGAAACCTTTGAAAAAGTTACACCGGTGACCAAAGTTTGCCCGATATATGATCCTGTCTCCCCAAAAATAGGTCCCCTTATGGTATAAGGTGATTTTCACTACTGTAGACTTTTAGACAGTACATCAATGGGAAATCATAGCTTTAGACAACTGCACCGCAACCAGCTGTTTTCTAGATAGTTTATTTCTGTTGAATATTATTATTTGGAAGCGGTATAGTGAAAAATACTGTTATTGTACAATATTATTGTAGGTATAATTATTCTGCTTACAAATTAAAACTTAAGCTATAAAATTTAAAGACTTGAATTACTAAAAATATCAATTGAAATTTGAAAATATCCCATGTTATAAAATCAACCACACTTGAATAAACTCATTGTTTTTGGTAAATGCTCGTTTTGATTCTTAAATTCCAGAGGTACAAGATCGTTGAACAGTGTTGCGTTGCGTTTCCCGCATACGACAAGGCTAGATGCAAAGTTATAGCGGCTATAGTGAAATTAATGCTTTGATCCGTTTCCTAGGTTTTTGGCAATCCTGTCAATTGAAGCAGATGTGTTTTTATATAAATGAGTACTTGTCTACACGGGGCGAGCCAGGCGGTACCGCGGTAGACACTAATCAGTAATCACACCGAGTCTGAGTCTTGTCTCCGGAGGCCAGACCTGAGTTACGACATTTGTTTTGTGGTTAGGATCTTAATCATTGTCTGCTTTACGGCCCCAGTTCGTTTGCACACCTTAATTTTCACCGACTTTTATGACAAATTGCAAATTTACAACTTGCACAAAATGAGTCGGGGAAAAGTGTTCTGAGAGAGGGTCAGCCTTAAAGTGTTTGTTTTAAAATAAAACGTATTTGTGGCTGTTTGAAAAATATTTTCAAAAGTATTAGTTGCTTAAATTTGTATGGTTATAAAAAATTATACTAATTAAAATATACTAATCAACAAAGCTTTCCACGTTTTCAGGTTTTGAGCGTTATACAACTTGTTCTACTATGTATTGAACTGTGTGAAATTATTTATGTTAGTGTGAATTCCCTTAAGTTTGAGGCTGGTGATAGGTTAAAACCAAGGTATACTAAACCTGGTTAAAACAGCTGAATTACAACAGAAAGTTTGTAGTTTTATTTTACTTACTGTTTTGGTTCAACTAAAACTGTGGAATGCATATGTATTATGGAAATACAATAAGACGGAACATCGAAAGGATTTAATTTATGGCGTTTAAGGGTGATTAAAAACTCAATAATACCCCGTGAACACTAATACGTTATATTTTTGGAAGCTAGTTGCTCGAATGACAAAGCGCACTTGATGCAACGTTTCGACCTCGCTGTGGAGAGTCATCCTCAGTAGTTGGTTGACTGGTGAGTCAGCTACTGAGGATGACTCTCCAGCTGAAATCAAACGTTAGCAGTATTTGTATTTCAACTGTGACGCGGTATAAACCGGAATCCTTAGATATTAATGAAGACGTGATTTCGAAGTTCCAAATAAAAAAGGGTATACTTTTCGTGAAAGTAGACAGAAATTATGGTTGAAATGTGTCCCAAATGAATTATTTTAGAACCAATTTTGGAATGGTAAAAGGTTTGTAATACCACAATGAGCATTGGTATTATAAAGTTGTACAAAAATTCCACGTTTCAAATACTGTAGTTTTTTGTTTGAATTGAAGTAGGTTTGAAATACTTTTGATAACTTTTACTGACACACGTGGCACGTTACGTTTAATTGATTAATACATGAAAGTTAAACTGCGGTTCTTTGGTTGATGTATCTAACAAATTTAACGGTAGTTCTGTAGGTTTGGAACAACAAAACGGCTTGGACGGGGCGGAAGCGCAAGTAAATGTGTGTACAAGAAATACAGTCTCATGAGTATCAACATTTACAATACTGAAACTAAACGTTACGGTTAGGTCTAATTATAAATCTAGACACGCAACATTCTTTGGAAGAATTGTTGCTTGATATCCCAGCTATTAGTGTGTAGTGAATCTATAGTTTACAATAATCAAATTATAAAACTATTTCTATTATTAAAAATAACGTTTAAAATTTTTGTAAACTAAGTCATAAAATATTGGATTTTTTGTGATATACGGTTGTTGAAAAATGTACTTAGTTTGAATTTAGATAATAATTAGTTTTGAAATTATTTGACGAAACCACCATTTGCACAAGGTTGTAACAAGTTTCTATTATATGTACTTTCGTCATCACCTACGTTTAGGAACTAAAACAGGGGAGAACTGTTGTACTACTTGAAACGTATGAAAAGGTCTAGTAATAAAATATTATATCTAAGTGTACAATTGACTTATTTCCCAATATGGGTTTTAAATGTAATGTCCAACGATAGTTTAGTTTTGGTTTTTAGACTAGGTTTTATTACATATATATATATATATTAGTGTTCTTAATTCTCCTGTGCATCCATTTACGTACAAGACTGTTGTATCATATAAATTACGAACCATTATATTACGAAGTTTTATTAAAGTTTCATAATCTTGATAAGGTGTATGTTATTTATTTTGAATATTTTAAACAACACATTCATTTCAAATGTTTTATATATGTATGTATTCAAAAGGTTTCCATACAGTATATTTTGACTTAATTGATTCATGAAACCCTTAGGCTCATATTAATAATTGAGTTCAAAACAACATAATTATAATTTATAATGAATTATAAGTTATTACGTCACTGCTACTATTGTCAACTTTAAATGCAAGACGCTAATAATGAGTATACTAGTACTAGTATATTAGTACATATATTAGTAGTATAGTAGTAGTATTATACACATATACCGAATTATTTTATTTGTTACACTCTTATCAATTAAAACAATCTTAGGAATTGTATAAATTAGACGAAACCATTGAACAAACTAAACTGATCAATATTAAAACCTACCGGTATCTCCAGAATAGCTAATTCTAAATAAAGAAACTAAACAATGCATATTGACTTTTACTTTTAAACATTTTTAGTCGGAAGCACTTTAGATTGATTTACTTAAAATAAAAGTCTAACAAATCAAATATCAAAATTAATCAAAATTAATTTAACACTTAACATTTCTTTATATAATAACAATGCCATAAATCCTATTAATTTTAGGTTTTATTTGTTACACACGTAAGCTTGGTAATAAAATAAATGGTTATTTTGTGCCTTCGAAAGTTTAAAGATGTACTGCCGGCCTTTTGGAGAAAATGTTGAAGACACCAGTTTTACGTTTCATTATTGGGTTCGACAATTTAAATACAACATTAAAATCTAAAACATGAAATTTACTAGTAATAAAATATAGCAATGGCAGCCGAATAGTACGGTAATTTAAAATTATCGGTCATCAGATCATTCAATACATACGCATATTGGACCATTATAATTGCTGGTAGTAGTTATACTACCAACATATTTTATAATATTGACTGGGACTCGTGGCGTGGTCCTGTAATCCAGCTTCATGGAGGTCAAGTTTTGAGGATGATATAGGTCTAAAGCGGCTCAGATAGTCTCAGTGATCAACTGATGATACCCGCATCAACTCCCATCGTTTAGACATATCAGACCATCACCTGCGTGGTTCGGAAGTCACGTTAAGCCGTTGGTCCTTGTACTTCCATTGGTCATTGGGATATTAATTAATGACCCATTCTAAGGAAGAGTCGGCCTTAGTTTGTAACAAGACCTACACCTCATAACTCGTTACTGCCACTCATCACACTCATCCTTCACCACACATTTGCCTTAAAATGAGAGTGGTCGGCATCTCAAATAGTGATTTAGTGATTGAAAATGGGGTTTGTTAATATAGTCATATAGTTTTAAAGTTGTGTTAAAAAAGTTATTGTTATAAGGGTCTAGAGGAGTAGCGGACTCATAAAGAGAAGAAGCCTCCTAGTAGACTACTACTGTAACTCTTTACGAGAAACCCGTTCCTTTGTAGAACACGTCAAATGTGTTTCCAAAAGTGTCAAGATAGCACAGGTTTGGCAAATTACAGCACCTGTCTGTCAGCCCGGCATCGTTAGAATAAAAACACATAATAACCGTAACAGACTTCCTTAGTTCCTTATCCAATCAGCAGTCCGTTCCGGCGGTCCTCAGTTATCATCGTTCCGTTGTCCGTTCCGTCCGCAATCTTCTTTAATGATATCACAGCTGTTTTACTACTTTTGTGCAATTTTGCATCTACTAATTGTGTTTATTTTTATGTTTAAATATTTATTTTGTTTCCATTAGATTATTTATATCTTCAACTTTGACATCGTTTCAGATTTAAATTGAAATTGGGACGTGCTTCATAAAATTGACCTTGTTTTTATTTTATCTTCTAAAAACTCAAGTTGTCCTGCTTAATTTTAACACACGTTTTTTAAATATGCAATCTAGTTGTTTATGTAGATTATAGGAATATACAAATAGTTATTCCACTCTACTCTAAGTGTACCATTGTATTAAAGTGATTGAGTTAATTTTTTAAACAATACGTCGTTTTTATTCACGTTTTGTGGTTAATTACATTTTTATTAAACGTATTAGTCTGATAGTATATATTTTCGTTTTATATTTCAAATTCAGTTTGGAATGAAATATTGTTTAGTTGTTGCCAAAACCAAAAGTGTATCATTAAGAGTAATTTAAAGCCAAAGCAATTAAACCAGTTTCAAAAGAGGTTTTATTAGCTCATAAATATACGTAAAAAATGACATTATAAAGCGTGTGAAATTGATTACTGAGCGAGTTAATTGTTACTTTTATACACTCTTAATTAGTGGGAGCCAACCTCTTAAGTTCATTAAGTATTTCAAAAATTTAAACGTATTTTTATCAACATTATAATGTTATTAGGTTTATATTTAATATAATTTGATTTAATTTTACATTTTTGTTTTAAAGTACAACTAAATTCAGGATAGGTCATAACTGTGTAGTAAATTGTATTGGGTTGTGATTGAGTTTTAACTAAATCTATACAGGAAGACGTTTGTAGATTAAGTTAACTACTAAGTAATAGACTATTAGTTACAGTATAAAGTTGCCATATCTTGTTCGCTAAACTGTCTCTCTGTCTGACGCTACTATACATGGTTGCTTACCTGGAGAGCATGGCGGAGTCCGTGGTGCAAGGGTGCAGAGCGGCAGCAGCGGCGAGGTGTGCCACGTCTAGAGGGTTGTCCCGGCGCTCGGACTCGCGACTGAGTATGCTGCTGATGGAGAAGGATGTGTAGGCTGGAGGACTCTTGGTGTCCGACACCTTGGGACTCGCTGGAGTCTTGGTGGGGCAGTACCGCAGCCCCGGGCTGGACGAGCGCTCGGGGGACGAGCACACATCTATCTGCGGCGACGAACTCATCGCGCCACACAAGTCACTTGAAACTATCAATATTTTGTTATAATATCACTTAAACTTGATTTCGCCTATAAAATATGCATTAGTAGCTGCGCAGTGTGTTCTGAGAATGTTAAGTGCTTATTAAGTTACGAGCGCACAGTTATGAATGATAATGGATGTGTTATCACTAGAACTCGGTGCACCACGCTCGCCGGCCCGAGAGTTAAGTTAAACTGAACAAGCGGTGGTAGTGTTCTGTAGCCCTCCCTCCCCTAACTGATATCCATTTCGGGGTGGGGTTACCGGCCCTTTGTCGCTGTCGTCGGTAGCCACCGTAAAATCAGAACAACCCCCTTTCAAGTTCGAGAATTACAAACCTCCCCGCGGCAATGTTACCCGGAAAATAACATAATTTCAGAAGCTGAAAACCCCGAATTGGAAGTGTCAACTGTGAAATCAAGACGTCCCCCGCCTGTCCTGCGCGAAGGAAACTCGCCCTAATCCCTGTTGATTTAAGGGTGGTTTTGGTCTGAGTGGGGACAGTAGTGAGTGTCGTTCTCGGCGATACACGTGAAGCTATCGCCTCCCTTCACGCGAATAACAACCTTCGGTCCTCGTCTCCAAGGGCGTGTTTCCCCTACCACGCCGGTGTTAAGTTCTTAATAAAAATTCCTCCCCTTCATACCACTAACCCCTGTTTTATCGGTCTAATAAAACTCTACCCCTATTTATGATGAGCTCGCTGCTCGGCGATTGTGAACTGTACGTGTCTGCGCATAAGGGCGGTTCTTGTTCACCCCGTGACGCACCTCCCCGACACCACGAGGGGGAGGGGGTTGCTGCTTTCTGATTGGTCCACACTGATTTGATTGTTGGAAAAGGAATCGATAGTTGTCTGCCAGTTCCCTGTCAGCCGTCAAGCGATGCGCTCGCTACACTTAACCATTACATTTATGCGGTCTGTACTCAATATTGTTATATTGTTGACATGAAATTAAATGCACTTGTTATGATAATAAATTATATTTTATGGTATATTTAAACCCAGTATTTATGCTCAACCTATATATATTTTGTACACTGAGGTTAAATAGTATTTTGTGAACGATACATTTCTACTGCAAAATAAGTTAATAAAACAGCAAAAGTATTATTGCTAGAAACCCAATTAAATAATTCAATTTAGCAAATTTGGCTCCGAGACTCAGTTTAAATTATTTTCATTTCTTAGATTGTTTTTACATTCAACCTCTACGGTTATGAGCTCAATAGCGCTTCATAATCTTTTCATCGGAACTTTCTTTGCGGCAAACTCGGGAGTCCCTTACAAAAAAAACACAAGTTTTAGCTAAACAGGTCGAACTCCTGATTTCATATAGGTTCTACAGTTTAGAACAAACTACAAACAATAAATTTAGTATTTCACAATTTGGTGTAACACCAGTGAGATAAAAATTGAGTTTTTATATACAGCGGTATTTATGGAAAATTTACACAATACTTACACTTCAGTAGTAACAAAGTATTTTCAAACTGTACTTTTAAAACTAGTTCAACAGTATTATAAAAACGTAAATAAACACGTGGCACCGCTTTTGCGTGGATTAAACAGTAAAAGGTCAAACTCCAAAATTAAAACTTTAAGAAAGTTAACCATAATGGAAAATTATAACAGTGTTCCTCAAGGATCAATACTTGGACCAATTTTGTTATTGATTTACAATAATAATAAACTAAGAATTTGGAAATTACAGTGGTGTTATATTATAAAAAAATTAACTTATAACGATAAAACACCTTTGATTATTGTACAGACAATTTTCATTTTTAGTTATAAACTATATCGGTTGTAATATTGACTCGACCCATTTGTAATTTAGTGTGCGTAAGATGTTCGTATAACTTTAGTATACGGAATACGAGGAATTAATAAAATCGCGTGAAAACAAATTTCTCTATTAGTCCATTATACAGAGTGTCTCAGACCACCCGTATCATATGTATATCTCGAGAACGGGTTGGCCGACTTGAGTGAAACGAAAAATTCTAAATTTAAACCGGTTCAAAGAATTCAGGAAAATTATTTTCTACTTTCTAGTATACAGGGCGTATCAAAAACCGAGGGTCATGGTTTGTCTTGTTTAACCAGGTGAAGTCAGGACTACAAAGTGCTCTCTACCACTCAACCTCGACCTTTACCTAGCGTTGCCGTATAGTCACATTACAAATGTAAGTGGTTTGACTGCAGGAACTCGAACTCGCGCCAGCGAGCGATGCGCTCGCTACACTTAACCATTACATTTATGCGGTCTGTACTCAATAATGTTATATTGTTGACATGAAATTAAATGCACTTGTTATGATAATAAATTATATTTTATGGTATATTTAAACCCAGTATTTATGCTCAACCTATATATATTTGTACACTGAGGTTAAATAGTATTTTGTGAACGATACATTTCTACTGCAAAATAAGTTAATAAAACAGCAAAGTATTATTGCTAGAAACTCAATTAAATAATTCAATTTAGCAAATTTGGCTCCGAGACTCAGTTTAAATTATTTTCATTTCTTAGATTGTTTTACATTCAACCTCTACGGTTATGAGCTCAATAGCGCTTTATAATCTTTTCATGCGCAAACTCGGGGTCCCTTACAAAAAAAAACACAAGTTTTAGCTAAACAGGTCGAACTCCTGATTTCATATAGGTTCTACAGTTTAGAACAAACTACAAACAATAAATTTAGTATTTCACAATTTGGTGTAACACCAGTGAGATAAAAATTGAGTTTTTATATACAGCGGTATTTATGGAAAATTTACACAATACTTACACTTCAATAGTAACAAAGTATTTTCAAACTGTACTTTTAAAACTAGTTCAACAGTATTATAAAAACGTAAATAAACACGTGGCACCGCTTTGCGTGGATTAAACAGTAAAGGTCAAACTCAAAATTAAAACTTTAAGAAAGTTAACCATAATGGAAAATTATAACAGTGTTCCCCAAGGATCAATACTTGGACCAATTTTGTTGTTATTATTATAGAATGTCAACATCATTCAATTCTGATATATTCACATTCACAAAACTTTTGTCCTAATTCATAAAGCCCAGCATTACACTTCCAAAAATAAAAACCAGTACACGCCAATAAATTTATCAAAACTAACTTTCGTGTGAATATTCTTGTGGTAAAAACTACTTACAGAATGCATTATGTTATACTTAATGAATGTATCATGGACACAATTCGACACAATGAAATTAACACTTTTACAATTTGCCGAAATTTAAACCAACATTATTCTACACAGGAAGTAACCTGAACAACAACTCACCAGATGTTGAGTGAGGAGCAACTAACAAGACAAATGAGTCAGTATGTGATCAGTGTTCATACTTATCAACTCTTATCAAGAAACTACAATAAGTACAATTTGAAGCGCATCAGGCCTCATCAATCGTGTTGTTTCACTTATCAAACCTTAAGATTGAAACGGTTTTCCTCTGATTGTTTTCGTATCAACGACGACATTTTCTTGATGGTTGGTTTTTATCTTCCTGTAAATGCTTCGCTTGACACAATTTCAATTAAACGTGCTACGGATTGAAATGGTAACAATATATCGTTTTGTCATAGTTTTTAAACTTTATGAATTCGAAAGCAATTGAAGTTTATCCAAACATAAAAGAGAGTAATTATATCTTTTTTCTCAATTACTCTCTTTATTAATATTTAAGGCTTTCGGTTTATACCGCGTCACAGTTGAAATACAAATACCAAACGGTTTGACCTCGCCGTGGAGAGTCATCCTCAGTAGCTGGTTGACTGGCTGATCACCAGCTACTGAGGATGACTCTTCACAACGAGTCGAAACGTTAGCAATATTTGGCAACTTCATGGAAACGCCTTCAATAATGAACCGACCGCGAAAGCAGAATCAGATATCTCTTTTCCCATAGTACATAATACAACCTCACATTTTTATGGCATAGTGTTTTGGGGAACTGTGCTGAATCTAAAATATCACGAGTTTTGATTCAACAAAAATCGGCAGTCAGAACGATTTTGGGTTGCTTCGGACAGACCTGTCGTGATGCTTTTTGTCTCTTTGGGTATTTTGACCGTTACTTCCTTTTCATATTTGAAACTCAATTTTTTGTTTTTAAATTGTGTTTGCCACCTTTTCATAACTACGAAATTCGCAATAGGAATATGTTGAAATTTGATCATCGCCTTGAAATGTTAATAAACTTCCACTTCAGGTAAAATTATTTAACAAACTCCCAATAGAAATTAGATCAACCAACGACTTTCTTTCATTTAGAAAAAATGAAAAATTACCTAATAAACCAGTATTTTACACTTTAGACGAATTTATGAATACCTCTATTTAGTATATTATTAGTTTTAAATTACATAGTTACGGAATCGGACCTTGTCTTACCAGTGGTAGTAGTCAACACAATTTTATTGTAAAAATGACTACGAATCAATAAATAAAATAGTACTCCAGAAAACACCAAAATCAGATATATTGTTTCTGGCGACAGTCTTTTAACGTCCCTTGCTTGAATTATAACGTCATGTAATACTTTAAACTATAACTTTGATACCATTGCAAGATTTTAAATATTCATCTTCCCTGTTTTAATTCTTAACATGTGATACATAAAATAATAGATATAAAGAAAAGTAAATAGCACCCTGGTAAAATTGCATTGTATAATTTTCAGTAACTGTTTCTATTAATTTCGAATTTTTTCCATGTGATTTTTGTTTGTTTTAGAAAATCTTACTATTTACAATAATTATTATACAATGTAACATGATAAAATACAATGATACCAGGCTACTATGTAGTTTTCTCTATATCTAATTATAATTACAGTATCCCTCAGTGAATCTGTTCTAAAATATAAAATAATATTTTTCTTGTACTATATGTAGTCATTATCGAATTTCCTTTGGAAAAATGAGATATTCATGCAGTCAGCATGGTAAGATGCTGGCCCAGGACCATGAAATAAGCCAGTTTTAAGCATTTTTTTAAATCTTTATATACATACAGTATGTGTATCATCTCTACAGGTCGCGTTTTCTGTCCGATGTTTACCAAATTTGGTACAAATGTTTCTTTTGTAAATATCTCAGTCGAGTTCGTTTTCCAGCAAATCGGACAACCGGAATCCCTCTTTTGGCCTTTAAAGGGGATTTTTCACCAAAAACAAGTTTTCATTATCTAAACAGTAATTCTTGTCAGATTTTCATTTCTCTATACCAAAGTACTGCGCTAGTCAAAATCCTCAGGTTCCCGTGTGTCACCCTATATAATGATTAATTACTTGAAAAGTACTAGCTTAATTAAATAGTTAATTTTGTCACTGAGGCCTTAAGTGATGCGTCCTAAACGGATACAGAGAATTAGTGTTAAAATTGAAACAAACTTCTTGAATTCAGCCGTAATTGCAAGGGGAAGCTCTACCTCGTCCTACGGCACGCAGTAAAATAGATGACTTGGAAAAAGTACACTTAAGTTGTTGAAATTCTACAAACATACTCTACGTCTCCTGATCAAGAATGCACTTAGAAGCGAGATAAAATAAAACAAAGCAAGCCACAATACCTCCACTCCTATGAAATAAAACACAAGAAACTGTGTAAACACTAAGAGGAGCTCTCAGCGAAGAATATTTGTGGTGGAATAGAGACGGTTATGTGTAAGGCTGAATGGCGGCCATTGTCGGAGCCATTACAAGCGGCAAGCTTGACCCTTTGTAGCCGTGCTTAACAAAGAGATGTTGCTTTTAATGAAGATATTAATTAAACTGGACGCAGCGCCAGTATAAAGGTGCAACCCGATCTTTATCCGCCCTCCTCACCCCGCGCCTAACACTCTTAAATACTTCTCCCGGCATTTAAAAAGGTCCGCAGGGTGAGTTTTCAGCTTGATTATAAAAGGTTGAGTTTAAAATGTGTGGAGAAGGCTTTTAGGAAGTTACTCTCTCGGTAAAAGGCAAAAGTATTAATAATTTGTGCGATGTTTTCTTTCTGTAGCTTTTGTCCAGTTCGGATTTTGCGGTTTGGTTGTATATTATGTTAGTTGTCGGTAACCCCCCCAAATTCCCATTTTGAAAACTGGGGCAAAGTGTCAGTATGCATTAAAAGGTACTTTTGGTTCCTCTAATAAAATGTACCGAGTTCGGTTGCGCTGAAATAACTGGTTAAAAAGTTATAAAGGCGTTTCCACACTTTTGCCTGACCCTGTATAGTCTTTCTGATATTTAGTTGCTGATTCTACTCTAAAATTCTGGAAATACAGTATACATTTGTCTTTTTAATGTTTACTGCACCCGTAGCCAGTCTTAAACTGAGAACAATTAAAGACTTTTCGAAGGTTACACAAGCTTTCTACTTTTATAAAAAAGGAATCGAGAAACTTGTTCCATTGTGATTCATTGAATCGTGGTACTTTCTAAAGTCATTTCAACTCTGTTCTTAAAAAAATCATTCTCATAAAATTGGTTATGCATAAATATGTGTTTTTGTGTTCTCTGTTATAGTTGGTCAGTCTGATGCACGTCTGTGATTGGTCGTCCGCTCCTGCCAAGCCTACCAGCCAGCCAGTCGGTATGTCTGACTTGGATGTGCTTGGTTTCTCTAATTGTTTATTATTTCTCAACTTGTGCATGTTGCATTGTTTTCTAAGCTAGTTATTTTCAATTAAATAAGTTTTAAAGAAAGGAACAAAACAAAAATCACACAAAACAAAAGAAATCTTGTATTTTTTGGTGGAGGATGACTAATGAGCGCTGATTATTTTTATACTAGCTAATTTCTTTAAGCTTTAGGCTACTTTTTCACCTGATGACGGGATAAGATTCCAGATCACAAAACGTCGTGCCCTTCTTGTTTACTTAAACAATTATAAACACGTCTGTTCAACCCCAGAAACTGATTTATGTTAGAAACAGGAGAATTACCTAAATTCTGGTGCAAATAAAATTCATCGTTTATCTCAAAATTACCTGTTCACGCACAAAAATTTCAAGTGCATTAAAGAGATTAAATATTTTCCTAAGTTTTTTTAAACTAATTCAAAGTAAAGTTGGATTAATTTGTTGAATCACAGCTGACAGTATAATGCTTGACAGTCTAGCTCTACTTGAAAAAACGAGCCGGTAAAAGTATTTACTTGTATTCAGTTGTTGTCAAGCGTAAACGCGTTGCATCCGGACACATGTTTACGTTTCGGTTCACTCTACCAACTGCACGGCTAAACAACATTCGAAACCAGACGTAACTACATTCAACTTTATTGCACTCCACCAACCACATGATATCGTGTCGATGATCACGTTTTTATTTTACAATAAATTAAATAAAAACGAAATGTTTTTCAAATTCTACGTTTCTGACGTCATTAATATCACAAACACTATCAAAATAATTGTGTTTTTTTCAAGTTAACAATAATAATTCGTTTAATGTCAATTTTTACAATTTATAAGTATTGTTTTATTGACAATATACTAAAAATTTATCTGTATTGTTGGTCTGAAGAGGTCTAAAGTATTTTATTTGAAATATAATTTATTTAAAAAACTATTCTTTTAATACAGTTTAGAGTACTTTAGTCCATTATTTGAATAAAGTCATTCATGCCCTCATTATTTCAAAACGATGTTTCGTTTTTATTCAAGAAAAGTATACGCAAACCTATTTTATACCTCGAACACCTCTGTAATTACCTATATTTTCTATTCGTTTGCTTTTTCAGTACGTTAAAACTCCCCGTTTTATAAATAAAATGTGCTTTATCCTCCAAGTTGTGTAAAAGAGGAGTTGAGAAGGAAGAGTTGAGAGGGGGTAGAGAAGAGCTGTATCATCAGCGTATAGCGAGTGAGACTTCCTAATCCAGGACTTGTACAGATTACTTCCACGACTTTAAGGACTTGAGGACTCGCATTACCTTTACTTGTCTGACCTTTAGTCTCTATTAGTCCTTTAATATCTCCTTCTCTTTGTGGTATTTAACTTGTCCCAAGACTTTCCGCAGACTTGTACCTAATCAAGAGAGCTTTTACGCGCAGCTGTCCCCGCAACTGAGAAAGGGGCTTTGTGAATGTGTCTCGCTCTACACGACTCAGGCGTTGATGTAACCTCGTGTTTTCACATATAACTGAAATGTGTAGCATGCAAATTGTAAACCTAAATTAGGAATTTTTGCAATTGGTATTGAATGGCGTTCTGTAATTTTTATTGTTTTACACATCAAAGGTAAATAAATCACTATTTGAGATGCCGACCACTCTCATGAGGGTATTTTAAGGCAAATATGTGGTGAAGAATGAGTGTGATGAGTGGTAGTAATGAGTTGTGAGGTGTAGTCTTGTTACAAACTAAGGCCGAATCTTCCTTAGAATGGGTCATTAATTAATAGCCCAATGACCAATGGAAATACAATATGAATTTAAACAATTTATTTTTTTGAATTTAAACAATAGAATTTATTACATTGAGGATAGTGTGGGACACTATAGCTCACTTTCTTACGTACTCACGCCTCACCACGACATGGGAGACCAAGTAGGAGATAGGACTAAACAGACGTTAATAAAGAAATTCATTTCATTCTACATGACGCATCAAAATATCAAAAGTATCTCCTTAAATCGCGTTATTATTTGGGTAATCTGTTCAGGTTGTAGGCTATACACACACATTTACACTTTTTGTGGAATGGACATCATCTGCTGGTTCAGGAGTTTGTTTTGAATTTTAACACTGACTAAAGCTATGGTTTCCTAGAAAAGATTTCACCGCTATATTACGGCCGTAATGTAGTGGTGAACTTAACCGTGACGGTGGACGTAACAGAAATATTTAAACAGATGTATGACATGTTTAAAGTTGTCAAATCTGATTTACGTATATAGTAAAGCTATGGTTTCCTAGAAAGCGGTGACCGCTACATTACGGCCGTAATAACGGTGAGTTTTGTTTTCAATGTTATCAGATGAGTGGTTTCCTGAAAACGGTGGACGTAAAGTAACGGTGAAAACTAGTTAAGGGTTTCTCGCCAGGTGACACATATTGTTTTGTAAACTAAAGTCTAGCTTATCCATTACTATATACGTAAATTAGATTTGACAACTAAAATAAATAACATGTCAAAAGTTGTTTTTGTCTTTATCTGTTGAAATATTGTGTTGCGTCCACCGTCACGGTTACGTTCACCGCTACATTACGGCCGTAATATAGCGGTCACCGCTTTCTAGGATACCATAGCTTAATGGATAAGCTAGACTTTTGTTTACAAAACAATATGTGTCACCTGACGAAAACCCTTAACTAGTTTTCACCGTTACTTTACGTCCATCGTTTTCTTGGAAACCACTCTCATCTGATAACATTGAAAACAAAACTCACCGTCATATTATGGCCGTAATATAGCGGTCACCGCTTTCTAGGAAACCTTAGCTTTATAGAAACAGAGGTTTCTTCAAAACAATATAATTCATACTGCCAAGTTCAGAATAATGTTTACTAAAGTTTCTTTATAATATTAAAACATTTATTATTCATTTTTAGTTGTGTCATGACGAAAAATGTCGTTTATCACTAGGTCCTAAAGTGACAAAAGTTTGCTGTGAAGCATATTTCTGTTGGTACAGGTAAAAGCATACTTTTTAGCTCTAATCAAATACTCGTAAACATATTAATACCTTATCCATCCAACCCTTATCTTAGTAAAAAACAATGTCCACTGACATTCAATACGTACCGAAGGTACGAGTATTATACAGTACCCAAAATAAACAGTACTGAAATTGAAACCTCTGTACCTTTCTTTTCAATCAGTGACAGCTTTTAATTGTTGCAACATCTTCGTGTTTATTTTGTCTTTCCCTTTTGAGGTTAGATTAGGCTGAAATGGTGTTGACAACTGCGGAAGAGACTTTTATTGTAGAACATTATTTCCGCCCACACGGAACCAGGTGTCCTGCCAAGTTTGTCTTACACTGCACTTCGGTTTCAAGCGAATTTTCATAAAAATCAGCCGAGTAATGCTGTTATAATAAGTGTCATTCAACAATTTCAAAGAACCAGTAGTGTTTTAACTCAGCGGAAGGGCCGCTCTGGCTGCCCTACTACTGTCTGCACAAACAAAAATCACGGAAGAGTGCTATTTCAGAAAGAGACAAAATTAGGCCATACTTTGTTGAAGACAATAATAGAAATCCTCTTACTGTGAATCAGGAAAGATATAGGACTATTACTACCTTAGAAGATTTTGTCGTGCTCGAAACCTGATTTACGTTTACAATGGTTCCAGCAAGATGGCGCAACCAGCCATACTGTCATAAACAACATTGCTTTTCTTAAAGAAGCGTTTGGCAACCGCCTCATCTCTCTTAGAACAACCTTTCCTTACCCAGCCCATCCACACGCCGGATCTAACATCACCTGATGCATACGTCTGGGGAATGTTAAAGAAAGGATTTTCCGCGAGGATCCACCAACTACGATCGTCCAACTTAAAGAAAATTCATCTATGTGTTAGGAACATTGCACAACCTCTCTTTACGGAAATGACCCAAAAGCTTCAAGAACGATATGAATGTTGCCCATTAATGAACGGAGGACACATTGAACATATTCTAAACCGAACCTAATGGATTTTGTATGATTATATGTTAGTAGTTTCATGCAGTTAAAATCTTTCAGTACTGTTTATTTTGGCGGGTACTGTATAAGACGTAAAACTATTGCCACTGCTGAACAAAGACTAAATTCAGTTAAGGTCTGCTAAGTTTACGACAGTTGTTTCTGCCTCGTGCCGCATCATTTAACGTCCATGTTATAATGACGCATCACACTCATTTTTAACCCCCAGGAGCCATCTGACCTGACCACGGCCTAATAACCTCTTACACACTTAATTAACCCGAGCCATTTGGCACAGTCGTTCTCTAAAGGTGTCTCGTAAAGCTTTAGGAAATGGACTTTAGGGAGCGACCGGTCGACCGTGTCCGAAGGCTTCGAATTGTTTAATTTGAAAGTAACTGCACATTCAGCTGGATAATTTTAAATGTAAGGTTCGTAGTTTTTTATTCTCGATCATGTTTAGTTAAATTCGAATAAGTCCTGAACTTTTTAAGTTATATGTATTATAAGTTATATTAGTTCTCAGGAACGTTTTAAATTTTAACTGAAAGGTACATTTATTATAAGAACCAAAAGTACTTTATGCATGATTGATTTTGTCCCAGTTCAAAATGGGGATTGGGAGTTCCCATAATTTTCATAGGAGCCCGTCGAGTGACACCTCATTTTGAATGTCTTAGAAAATGTTGATGAATGTTGATAATAGAAGTCTCTAGCTTAACCCAGAAATAAATGGCATCGATTTTAAGTTACACAGAGTTTTAAGTCTATCCTTCCCACAACCCATTTTAAAACTGGGGCAAAGTGTCAGTATGCATTAAATTAAAAGATACGTTTGATAACTTTAATAATATGTACCAAGTTTGGTTACGCTGAAAAAACTGGCTAAAAAGTTATAAAGGCGTTTCCACACTTACGCGTAATAAAAATCTGTGTAACTTAAAATGGACGCCATTTCTTTCTGGGTTAAGATAGAGACGTCTAGTTTTCAGCATTCATCAACATTTTTAAGACCTTCAAAATGAGGTGTCATTCGATGGGGCTTCCTATGAAATTATGGGGTACCTCAACCCCATTTTGAAAACTGGGGCAAAGTGTCAGTAAGCATTAAACGGTACTTTTGGTTCCTCTAATAAAATGTACCAATTTCAGTTGCGCTAAAAAACTGGTTAAAAAGTTATAAAGGCGTTTCCACACTTTTGCCTAACCCTGTATATTCTAAAAACTAGTATTTTATGGTGATTTCATGGTTTAATGTTTTGTTAAAATGTTTCCTGTAATTTGGCAAATTGTATTTAACCGAAGTATGTTTTGAACACAAATAGAGCTGATGGATATTTAATTAATTTGCGTTATTTTTGTTCGTTCTTAATACATACCAATTTTAATGGTGCATTACTCCCATGCTAAGTTTACAATGAAATTGTATGGTATATATGATATGGTATAAGTATGGTTTTGTATATATAACTTACTGTATGCCAACCTGACATGCATAACCTTTTAGTAGAGTATAGCCTATTTTTGTACTTTTTTCTTCGTAAAAAATAATACTATTTGGTTTAATTTTTTAAATATTCTTGTATATTTATCTGTAATAACTCGCTGACATAAATACTGTCAAGTGTAAAGTTCTTTGTAATGTGTAATGTTAACCAATACAACCAAAACCATATTGTACATAGCAATAAAAATTAATCTTAAACTGGAACACGTGCTTATGTTTAATATTTGTGAAATGGATCTCATTAGAATAGACAATTTCACAAAACGAGAACACCACACGTGTTTGACTGCTACTATCTACAACATCGCTGGTCAACCCTCTCCCAGACTGCAGAGTCAACCGGTCACACCGCCCTCTGCGGACTGGACAACATAAAAGGTGTACATTAGTGGCAGAGGGTGGCGTGGCGTGGCGTGGCGTGGCGCACTCCATTAATTTGGAACATTAGGGCACGGTCGAGCATCTGTGTAATAGAGTGTTTATAGCATGGCTCTCTCACTTCCACCAGATATTGGATAATTCGTTTGTCATTTCGTGCAGAGTCGCGGTTAGACCCCACTGTCTCGAGGGACATATCCCCTTCATCCCCCACCATCGTCACCCTCACAGTCGATTACAAGGGGAGTAAAGAAAACAGTTAGCTTGTTGTGACTAAGTAGGAGGAAAACCTCGGGGAGGGATCGGAGATAATTGAAGTTATAAATCATAATCCTCTCCTAATGGGGGTGGTAATAACTGCACCGTGATTACACGCCGGGAGGGGGTAGCGGCGTAGAACACAACTTTAGGATTTGCCGGCGATAACTTTTCATTTGGAATTGAGCTTCGTTTGCCGGTATTTGTGCGAGTTAGCCGTAATTATATTTGATGCCGAAACTTTGCTAGGCTTGATTGTGATTCGGTTTGTTTATGTTGTTCGCTCTTTTGCTCCTTAGCTCGTCAGTTACTCAAGATGAGAAAGCTTTCAGATTTTATTGTGAATTAGAAATCCGTTCTATTTAGCAAAGCAAACTATCGCATTTATTTATATTTTACACTTCTAAAGTTTAACATCCTTTAACCTTGAATTAATTTATTGTATTGATCTGAAGAAGCCTAATGTTATTAGGTGAAATATAATCAGTTAAATTCAAACTATTGTTTTAATGGTTTTGTGGAAGACAATGCCAATTATTTGAAGGTTAAAAGAACCCAATATGTCTTCATCATTTAGAAATCAACTTAAGTTTAACACTTTTGATGTTATAACGACTTAGTCATAAGGGTATTGTTAAAAACCGTCTCGTTTGACAAAGCAAGAAACAAATCCATCCAACATTTAGTGCCACTAAAAGAGCAACTTCATTTATATGAATACATTTTGTCCATATATTGAACGTGAACTACCAATAACTACGATTCAGTTTGGCATAGAGAAGTCGATGCAGTTTGAAAAACAACAAAAAGGCCAGTATATGTAATTTATCTAATTTGTGTATGCTTTTTAATAATATACAGAGTGTCCCATAAGTAAAGTGCCAGACTCTGAGAAAAGGTTATATGGGTCAAAATAAAGAGAAAATTAAGAATACAAATTTGTTCATAAACGCTTAGTTAACCAGATATTCGCCATTTTATATTTGTCACTAATTATTTATTATCTCCCACACAACCAATCGGATTCGACTCAAACTTAGCATAAATTTGTATCTTAGTAAGACCATTTAGGGAGAAAATTACCAGCATGATCTAATTTATCATTTTAAAACGGTGGCTATTTTATAGTATTTTAGGGCATTTTGGCGTTACACCTTAAATAGCGAATAAACGGTGAGTTTTACGATAAAATGTAATAAATAACGTTTTGTAGCACACTTTATTACCTATCTGTTGACACACAGGTAATAAAAATCTATTTGAAAACAACGAAGTTATAGTGGAAACTCTGGCTGAAAACGGACAACTTTCCACCTTATTATCTTGATGTTTAACACAGTTTCCACTATAACTTTGTTGATTCTTAATCAATTTCTTTGACCTTGGTGTCAATAGATAGGTAATAAGATTTGCTACAAAACGTTATTTTACATTTTATCGTAAAACTCACCGTTTATTCGCTATTTAAGGTGTAACACCAAAATGCTAAAATGCCAAAAAGAGCCACCGTTTTAAAATGATAAGTTAGATCATGCTGGTAATTTTTTCCCTGAATGGTCTTACTTAGATACAAATTTATGTTACGTTTGAGTCAAATCCAATAAATGGTGTGAAACATAATAAATAATTAGTGAAAATATAAAATGGCGAATATCTGGTTAACTAAGCGTGTTTGAAAAAACTTTTATTCTTTATTTTCTCTTTATTTTGACCCATATAACCTTTTCCTAGAGTCTGGCACTTTACTTATAGGACACCCTGTATACGGTTTGCCGAAAATTCCCTTCGATCTATATCGACTTCGAGAATTTACTAATGCACACGTCGATTACCGTACAAATGCACATTGCTAACCGAAACACGTGGATCTGCAGAAAAGCACCTCCAGGTGAAGTATCGGAACGCCTCTCACGCTCAAATAGTCCGGTGAAGGGTGGATTAGGAAGTGTTGCGTCTCCCTTGTAAGTGGAAGGGCCGGCTAAAGCCGAGATCAGGCCACAATGGAAGGTCCTTGTCAAAATATCTAGTTATCGAGGCGCGGAGAATCATTAGAGCTGGGGTTTCTGCCTCAGTGGCGCCTCAACAGAGCATTTGTCACCCAGGCCTGTTTGTGACCGACCGACTGGCCTGGAAGATTGTCCACTTCTAATGCCAAATGTGTGAAGTACTTTCATAGTAGGCTTAGGCGACAAACAGACTGGCCGGACAGTTCAGTCAGTTGAGTGCGAGCACAGAGAATAAAGCTGTTGTCTGAGGAATGAGCGACCGAAGCTCAATGCTAAGAAACTTATGATAGCTTAAGTTCTACAGCTAGTACTGCACCTGAAGAAGAGATGTTTACTTTATTTTAAAAGACCAATGTCCATGTATGTTAAAGTTTAAAAAATGTTAATAATCGGTCCTAAGCTTTGGCAAGAGAGCACTAAAGCTTTTTAAGATTTCTCAAATGAACAAAATTGTAGTAACCAAACATGAAATAACAGAAATTACTGCACAAAATTCAGTCAAAATTCTAGGGAACCACAGATAGCGTGAGTTATACAATTTGCACAGTATTCTCATTCTAGTTCTTACTTTGGTAAGAAGAGCTAAGTTTTAAATACAACTTCCTGTTCATGGGGTTTTGACTAAATAGAAACAAGGAAACTTGTTCCCAGAAGGTCACTAGCAGTGTCGACTCTAGCATATCTGTTAGGGTGTGTATGCGGTCTCAGCATGAATCCAATTTTGAGTTGATTATTAACATTATAAAATAACACAAGTTTAATAAAATTTTGGTTTTAATTATTTTCCTCAAATTGTAATCGGTAGTTGTTACCGAGCCGCGGTCCCATGATTAGCGTGAGGACGTAGTGAACGTGTGTTTGTTATTTTAACCGTCACCACAGGCAGCCACTTACTTACCTGCTATAAGCCAAGGGTGAGCGAGGCCACTTCATTAGGGATTACGCACAAAGGCTTCACGCACCGCCGCTCCGCTCTACGCTCTTGGGGCAGCAAACATCTTCACAGATACGAGTGATACGATTGTCAACAGCTTCGAGTGAAAATCCCATCCTCAGCCTGAGTGCTAAACAGCTTTTGAGAAGTGATATTTTTAGCGGAGTGGTGAAACCCCAACACGGTGAAATTCCTGAGAGCCTCGGCCAACTGATGGCTCGTGCGTATTGTAATGCTCGATTTAAAGTTACAAGGTTTTATGTTTCTTTATTATTAATAATTATTGGAGTCGCAAGAAATTACAGGCGTTTAGTAAAACTGACTACCTATTAAAGTTGTAATCGAACCATACATAACGTTTATTGTACAGTTTATACCTTTGTAACGTCACTATAATCACAAGCAAAGATTATGTTATGGGAAGTAGATAGATGCCACATGGCTGAGGCAGGAAAATCGACATAGTTCGGCCGCCCAAGCATAGATAGCGCTGCGAGGGAATTCTTTTAAGAGTCTCAAGTAGAGCCACTGACGCACGCGCAAGTTTGTTCTTTCTCGAAAATCTCACGTTTGGTCACATTTAAGTCATCGACATCGGACAAACTCAAGCAAGTCGAGCCGAGGTGTAAAAAGACGGCAAGAGATGGATCCGCTCACCCAAATCTACCTACCTCTGTGCCCAATCTACCTAACACAACATTATCTTTGGTTTAAGGTAACTCGCAGGATCATGTTCGCAATAAGTATCATATACTTGAGTTTGTACTTTTCTGCTATTCACATTGTATAATCAAACATTTTTAGATCTTTTTCATGAAGATTAGGTTAGGTTAGGTGACCCTATTTTTACTGTACTACGAACACGTTGTTGGCTTTGGTATTGGTACTGGAATTACAAGAGCTACTCGTATGTCAAAAAATGTACGATAGACATTTTTCAATTTTTCCAATGTGTCCAATGATGTAGTCGCCTTTTAAGGTTTCTGAAAGCACACATCTGCAAAGGAGAGCCACGAACTAACAACACATTTTCCTCCAAAATCATTGAAGAAATGCTGAGAAGTTACTGAAATCTCACATTTTGTATTGATATAAATACCGAAATGCGATTGTGGACATTTGATCGAGAGTCGTAATTTCTCAAGTATAAAACACAGTTAATTGTTACGTTATATCACCTCGTATAGGCTCAAGAGCCCTTGTAGTAATGATCTACATTATCACAGCATTATAGGGTATCCACTCAGTCATATTTTTCTACTCATTGTTAAATGATCATCAACATTATTTTATATAAAATAAAAATAGGATAAATGAACACTTAATCGTCACGAGTATCTATAAATCAAGTATCCGCTCTTCTCTAAATCTTAATCCAAGATATCTTCCAGAACGCAGTGAATTCTGAATGAGTAAGTTATCTATTTCGTCAGTCGGCTCTTCCAATTTCAACCTCTCAGCAACTGCCAACTCCAGCGTATCAAGTTCATCTGCTTGCAGCTCTTAAGAACATCTTATTCAGCGTCAGTTGACTCGACTTTTAGATTAATTAGTTGATAAGTTCTCGAATAACCGACCCTTAGTCGACGAGCTTCTTAAAGTAATTGAAGACTCAAGTCCTACTCTGATTTATCTTTCAATTAGCAAGATGTCCCCAACTTATCTTCAGTATCTTCGGGAGATGACTCATTCCTTACTTGTATAAAGTACTTGCCCCGTCTGTACTTATTGAAAGTAGTTTGAAGTCGAATTAACATTTCGCTTGATCGGTCTGTAAACCCCTTTAGAGAGTAAATCCAAAATACGACTAACCTTTTAATAGTTACCTAATTGCTTGTTTTGCAATTTTCATTAATTTTTCTTGATTAAAATTATTGTGTACACTTTCAGCTCTTCAGCTTTAAATTCCACTTTAGGTCAATGATTGTCATTAAACTCATTAGGTAACAGAATTTATCTGCAATATTTTACTTAACAGAATGTTGTTGTTGATTAAAACAACATCGCATCCTAAACCTTTAAGCTATGGTTTCCTAGAAAGCGGTGACCGCTACATTACGGCCGTGATATAACGGTGAGTTTTGTTTTCAACGTTATCAGATGAGAGTGGTTTCCTAGAAAACGGTGGACGTAAAGTAGCGGTGAAAACTAGTTAAGGGTTTTCTCGCCAGGTGACACATATTGTTTTGTAAACAAAAGTCTAGCTTATCCATTACTATATACGTAAATCAGATTTGACAACTAAAATAATCAACATGTCAAAAGTTGTTTTTGTCTACATCTGTTTGAATATTGTGTTGCGTCCACCGACACGGTTACGTTGACCGCTAACATTACGGCCGTAATATAGCGGTGAACTTTTTTCTAGGAAACCATAGCTTTAGTATAGACCAAGCAACAAGAACTTTTTATTCGGGGTTTACTTTTGAACAATTAAACATAAAGACAAGTCAAAGGACACATTGAACTACGTGTTTGTTGTCTATAATGTATAATTATGTTTACAACTCGTTAATTACTTAGCTTTATTTTATTTACTGACATTTTTAAACCATTTTCATCCAATAAAGGTAATTTAGTCGTTCCCTATAGAGGTAATGCGGGCATTCTGTTTTGTTTTAAGGAAATTTAGTTACTATTATTGAATATTCCGATATTTTTAAATGTTGAACAAAGAGGCAGCAGTGATTTCTCAATAAATGAGTTTTAGTTGACATTTTTTTATACAATTGTTGTTTATTTCGATCTCCCTAATGAGCTGAGTTTACTTTAAGGATTTCAGACTTCCTCCAGGTTATCACAATAAGCGCTTCCTATTATCACTATTTGAGATGCCGACCACTCTCATGAGGGTATTTTAGGCAAATATGTGGTGAAGGATGAGTGTGATGAGTGGTAGTAATGAGTTATGAGGTGTAGTCTTGTTACAAACTAAGGTCGAGTCTTCTTTAGAATGGGTCATTAATTAATAACCCAATGACCAATGGCTAAAATACAAGGACCAACGGCTTAACGTGACTTCCGAACCACGCAGGTGATGGTCTGATATGTCTAAACGATGGTGGGAGTTGATGCGGGTATCATCAGATGATTACTGAGACTATCTGAGCCGCTTTAGACCTATATCATCCTCAAAACCTAACCTCCATGAAGCTGAATTACAGGACCACGCCACGAGTCCCAGTCAATTAATAATAATTAATAATGTATACCACTACAGTAATTGGTAGAAGTGGTAAATGTAAGTTGCTGTATGTGCTGTGTAAATGTACGAGTATTTAACAGTAGCAGTAGGCAGAAGTTGGCCACCAGTGACCGAGACCGGCTATCGCACAACTCCAGTTAGAGCCTAACTCCTAGTCTCCTGGGAGTTATGATTTAACTCCACCAACTTGGCCACTTTGTTCCCTCTTTGCCATAATGTGACTTAACAGCGAGCATTCTGCACAAGCTACACCACATTCTGCCCACAAAGTAACTTAACATTTCTCACACTATTGCCGCTGACTTCACTACTGGTAGAAACTCTTTCTGGACATTTTAAAAACTTACTCAACGATTTTTAAGGTTTAGACCAAAATTTAAAAAAAACCGTCCTAATGTGAGTTTAGTTATGAGTTTACTATATCTACTAAGTCTGAAACTATGCCTAAGGGGTTTTGCACCGTTTGAATAAACTTTGCCTACAACATAAAGTTTATTAACTTCAAAACTGACTTTCTTCGTTTTCTTTGTAGATAGAAATGTTTGATTGGGTTGTTCCGAAAGATTGACTTAAAAGTTTTGTTTGATATACATAATTAAATATACCAACATAATCACATAATTAATATCGTGCGAGTATTGACACGATCGAGTATTGATGTAGATAGAACATTATTTAGTATCAATAAGAGAAGACAAAGGAATAAAACAGAAATTAAAAGGGTCTGTGAAGAAGTGATAGTGGAGCAAGACAATAATTGAAAATAAATATAACAAATTAAATCTTTATATTCCTGCAAATAAGCAAAACTAACTAACGAACTTTGGAATTCTATGAGAAGCTGTAATAAAAAGGTTGTGTCGAACATCTAAGTGACTAAACTTGAGATCCAAACTTTATTTGCTTAAAATATATTGTGTTTGTTAAATGTATAACGACTTTGATTTTGTAAACATAATTTTTAAAAGAAGCGTGTTACCAAAACTAAACTACTCTAAACATATTGAAACTATTTTTATTGATTTATAATCTAGACACTTATAGGTCAAATTAAGGTCGTTTTTTGAACATCAAATGCGACTCAAAAGCTCTCTTAATTTGATAAAAAATTTGGAATAAGTGACATAATTCAAAACATAATTATTTATGAAAAATACTATGGTACCACCACTATAAATAAATAACCTCAATAAATTAAGGTTAATAATGTGAAGTTCTCGTGACCAATAATAGTTTAACGAGCCTTCAATTATTAAAGTTATTACAACTTACTTAAGTTACAAAGATTTTTGATATCTTGTACTTGTCTAAAAAGTCAACCATAGTTTCTGTATTTCTTACAGCTAAAACGCAGTTTTAAAACTTTGAAGGTTTTAAAGCCTGAAGCAGTACTTTAACTACCACTAGTTTAACGATAAAGAAAAACTTTAAATAAGATCAAAGAACAAAGCAAAAGCATTTCCACAAAAGTGTACACGGCAAGATAAGAGCCAGAGCAAAACGAGCTATTTCTCGCTACAAAAAGGCCAAAGAGAATAAAAGTAGTGCTGTGAGGATCGGCCATTTTGTTCCGACTTTGATACATCCATGTGAGTGCCGGGTGAGGCTTCTTTCTCTCTAAATCGGATCTCTTCGATGAAGGCGCACTGACCCAAACTCAATTTTCCTCGGTCGAGCTAAAAGCTGCAACGTCTCCCCCCTCCCCTCTAACCACCCCTCACAACTTGAAAACTGCCCTGCCGCCCCAATATTACCCTCTGTTCAAGAAACTCCTTTTGACCATCTCGCCAGAAACAAGAAATGGATACAGATTCGAGATTCGTTCTAGGCTTTCAAATTATACTTCTCAGAAATGATAACTTTTATTGCATTAAGTTCAAGCTGTATTCCGAGCTTTTAATGGGTTACTCTGGCCGATAAGCTGCTTTTAAACAAATTAAGACTTTATTGAAAAATCGAGATTCGTTTTAACTGATGTTTCACAAGAGTTTATCTTGTTGATTCAAATTGATTCAAAATTATTCAATGGGTAGCAATTTCATATACTCGTATTTAATCAAGGGGTTGCAAAACAATACACCTTTAAATATATACCGTATGAAAGCAGTTTACTGTGCACAAGCTAAGCGAATTATTGGCATTATTAACTTTCTAATTTAAACACTACCAATAAACAAAAAAATTGCGTTGGTATTAAAGATAAATTTTATAAAATTATAGTACAAAACAAAACATTACAAGCCACTGCAGTAAATTTAGAATTAGAATGTATAACATGATTATAATTTGTTAATAATTATAGAACAATATACGTCTTAGTGGTGAGTGGTCTGTAAATTCCTGTTAACTATAAAATTACGTTGGTAACAAGATAATTTCAAAGTTCTTTCTTACATGATTTAGAACTTTGAAGACTTTGCATTTGAAGAAAGTTCTTGAAATAATGTTATTTCAGCCTGAGAATAACATTATTTATTCTGCTGTTTATTCAAAAATATTATTTATTCTGTACACATGTGTACTATTGAAATGTAAAATTTTGCTGCATTAATTGGTTCTGTTGGTTTCTTAGATATAGGTCATGTACAGAATCCTACAACGGATTTGTCCCTCGGAATGCATAGTTCTAGGCCTACCATGCATACGTTCGAGTAGATCACAATATTCTTTGTAAGAAACTAGAAGACTTTGGGGTGCGAGGCATTCCTCTTCAATGGTTTAAGCCTTACCTGTTGAATAGTAAACAGTTTGTTGAAGTGTCGGGAATAAGGTCTGACTGTGCTGAATTTCTTTGCGGCGTTCCTCAGGGTAGTATTTTAGGGCCTTTACTTTTCCTAGTCTACATAAATGACGTAAATATTAGTGTCCCACTTTCAAAACCAATCTTATATGCAGATGATACGACCCTTTTGTTTCGGGGCTCTGTGAATGATTTGGAAAAGAGGGTTTCAGGCACAATCAATTCTTTTAAAAACTATCTGATGGAAAACAACCTTTTATTAAATTCGGACAAAACTGTCTTCATTATTTTTTAACACGAAATAAATGTCCTTTTAAAGTTAATTTTGATACATTTTGAATAAAATAAATTTCCCAAGTTAAGTTTTTAGGATTGACTTTTGACCATGGTCTTACTTGGTCTGGGCACATATCTCAACTTTGTTGTAGACTCAGTCGAATCAGCTTTGCCCCTAGAACGTTATACCCTTTACTTGATTTAGATAGTCTCATTTTGGTTTACCATGCATGTTTTGTCTCTTTAATGACTAATGGGGTAGAGGTTTGGGGTGCCTCTTCGTTTGCTTCAAGGGTATTTCTTGAACAGAAAAGAACGATTCGTATTCTTAAGGGGCTCTCACCTCTGAGTTCATGTAGAGGTGTTTTAAGCAACTGAACCTTCTGACCTTCACTTGTCTCTACATATACAGAGTCGTAGCCGTTACTATCAGCAGTCAATCAGATTTAAAAACTGTCGGCTCTGGTCACAGATTCCCAACACGTCACGGTTCAAATCTCCGTACGCCAAATCATCGCTTGGCGTTGACTCAGAAGGACCCCATGTGCGCTGGAGCAATGTTTTTAATAGGTTGCCTAAAGAGATCAGATCTTGTAGAGACTCCAGTTTTCTAACTCAACTTAAGAAGTATCTTATACAAAAAGAATTTTACGATGTCCACGAATTCCTCTCTGGCTGAGATACCTTGGTCAAATTAGATCATTAATAATTATAATAACTTGTTTTAATTGTAGAAGATTGTGTAACTTGTATTTGGTTTGTATGTAATCTGCTATTTTAAGTATAAAAACTTTCAGTTATATTAAACTATATGACGGTTGAGATGTACATGTATATATTGTATTCTATTCAATAAATAATTTGACTATTGACTACCAACTATTTGAATAACAAGAAACCTTCCTGTTGGCATTGGAGTAACAACACTATTCAAGTTTACACAGTCGAATGAACACTCATCAGAAAAGCTTCTATCCTTTAAATCTATGTTCTGGGCGACGAGTATCGCTAAATCTCCACTAACACCTCTGAAGTGCTCAGAAGCCGAGGCCTAAAGTGCATTTAAAGTCTCAGATTTACTCCTGAAAGACACCTCTTGAGGCTATTTCTCGAAACTGGAAGGACACGAGCCTCAGAAAGCGGCGTGTACAAGGTGACAAGTGAGTGAGATAATCCTCGCGGTGTGAGTGTGACAAACATCAGCTACCTATCCGCCACTCACATTCATCCCCACCTTCTTCTGCAGTGCAGTGACAGCTCAGGTGACGTTCTTCTGCAGGCAGAACGCAGGGCGATGTCCGAGAAAACACATCTTCTAAAGTTGTCTTTTAATATAAAAAACACAACACAAAATTCAACTTTTTCAGTTAATTTTTATTTGGAAGGTATAAAATTCCAATTTTCTACTTAGAATTATTAAATTTCTTCATTTAAAGACTCAACTTCCAACTTTTGGTTGAGAATGGAATGAATAAGTACCGTTATGTAATGGCAATCTTGACCACGTGACAAGAACTTAGTTCGGTTTGGCGGGAAACATATGCGGACGAAATAAGATTCCATCTTATGATCCCAAAGTATGATCCCAGTTATTTAGACGGAATTAACTGATTAAGTCAATAGCAAGTGGCAAGTTAGTCGATGAAATTCGATATTGGCAACCTTGTGAGTTTCATGAGATTCCATCTTATGATCCCAAAGTATTATCCCAGTTTTTAGACGGAGATTAACTGATCAAGTCAACAGCAAGTGGCAAGTTAGTCGATGAAATTCGATATTGGCAACCTTGTGAGTTTCATGAGATTCCATCTTATGATCCCAAAGTATTATCCCAGTTTTTAGACGGAGATTAACTGATTAAGTCAATAGCAAGTGGCAAGTTAGTCGATGAAATTCGATATTGGCAACCTTGTGAGTTTCGCCTTCAAAACCTGAGTAAACCCCAATAAACCAAGAGTAAAATCAAGTAAACTCTATTGACAAATCGTTAACCTGATTCCTACTGAGGTGAGAAAGGCGTTATTGTTTAGACAAATATGTGACGTACTATAAAAACTGAAATTAAATCATACTTGCTAACTGTTAGACCAAGGTTCACGTGGATTCACCAACAATGTTTGCCCGTCTCGATTCTACTCTTCTCCATCTATCAACCTAACTCTCAGAGTTATAGGTAAATTATTTTGTCTTGCATATGTGTTCGACTTTACTGTTGAAGGTCTTCTTCTCTCTAGATTCCATCTACCTTACCTTTTTATGGGATAATAATGCCATTTTTAGTCTGTACCCAGCCCTCAAAAACATTCCTGTTTTTACATTTGTTTAAATATTACTTTGATACTTTGCTTTGAGACACCGACCACTCATCTAGGGTATTTTAAGGTGAATATGGACGAAGGGTGAGTGTGTTTGATGGATGATGAGGTGTTGTCTTGTTACAAACTAGGGCTGACTATTCCCTAGATTGGGTCATTAATTAATAGCCAACGACCAATGAAAAGGACCAACGGCTTAATGTGACTTCCGAACCACGGGCAGTGGACATCGTGAAAAGTTATCACTGCGCCCAGGAATCGAACCCGGGCTGATTTGGTGCGAAGCACACACTGTATCACTGAGCTATGGCCACCATTTATTTAAACAAGGGGTATAAACATTATGTTTTAAACCCTTGCAGTTTACAACTCTATGTATTAAGTCCATTAAGGGTCGCGATTTTGTACAAGTAAAAGTTTATTTTCACAAATTAATTTCGTTTATTTGACATAAACCAGTCTATAGACGTATTTAAAGCAGAAACCGTGTACACTTTTGAGGCTAATCACATGAAAGGATAAAAACGTGCCATGGTAAAACATAAAGAGCAATGTGTTTGTAGAATTTATATTTACTAATCCTAGAGGCTAAAGTCATAACCTTAAGAGGCCGCCGAATATAGCGGCTGCGGGACCCATTCTGGCGACGGCTAATAACATTTGCTAAAACTGCAAACGAAGTTTTAAACCGGTTAACGTACTTAAATCAAACATTTGTTTCAATAGGTTTTGAGGATGATATAGGTCTAAAGCGGCTCAGATAGTCTCAGTGATCATCTGATGATACCCGCATCAACTCCCACCATCGTTTAGACATATCAGACCATCACCTGCGTGGTTCGGAAGTCACGTTAAGCCGTTGGTCCTTGTATTTCCATTGGTCATTGGGCTATTAATTAATGACCCATTCTAAGGAAGAGTCGGCCTTAGTTTGTAACAAGACTAAACCTCATAACTCATTACTACCACTCATCACACTCATCCTCACCACATATTTGCCCTCACGAGAGTGGTCGGCATCTCAAATAGTGATTTAGTGATTGGTTGGACTACGATAGTAAGATTAGACTACGATAGACTTGTGGTTAGATTACGACCTTACACATACTTTGTACAATACTAAATTATCATTATTCTCAAAAGGATGTTATTTGTTTGGATTTTAGGAAAGTTTAAAAACAATACCAAGATTTTATACTCGTATTTTGTTAAAAGCCTCAAGAAAATAAATAAAACTGACGCTGTTACCAATAAGTTAGTTCAGAACCACAAAGCTAATAAAGTATCTCGGCTAAAGCATGAAATATATTGTTTACTAACTAAAGTAAAGTGTGGTAGCAGAGAGGATTGATTTATGTTAAAAGTTTTCAAGACATTAATATACACATTTTGTATTGCAATTGTTGGTTTAGACACGACAACGCTTACGTTTGCACAATTACATAACATTTCTATTTGAACGTTAAATAAATACTCCAGAGTTTGACTTTTGATTGCGGACATTTTCCATCGGTTGGTGAGCAAGAGACTCATGCTATTTCGGAATTTGCGATCTGCTGATTACTTTAGGCTAGCTCATTTTCTGATTTATCTGTGATTATTTAGGTTGCCTTCATCTGAAGACTGTATCAGATTAGCGTGCACTTCCTCATTAAACGATGGAACATGTCCGCAATGATATTTCAAACTTTGAACTCCTATCGTTAACAACACTAAAAGCACACAAAATCGCATAGACAATGTAAACATTTAATATCAAGTTTGCCTTTATACTAACATTTAAAAATATGCTAATAAAAGTCCAGCAAAACCATAAAGCTATGGTTTCCTAGAAAAAAGTTCACCGCTAAATTACGGCCGTTAGTAGCGGTGAACGTAATCGTGACGGTGGACGTAACACAATATTTAAACAGATGTAGACAAAAACAACTTTTGACATGTTGTTTTTTTAGTTGTCAAAGTTTATTTACGTATGTAGTAATGGAAAAGCTAGACTTTTGTTTACAAAACAAAATGTGTCACCTGGTGAGAAAACCTTAACTAGTTTTCACCGCTAACTTTACGTCCACAGTTTTCTAGGAAACCACTCTCATCTGATTGTATTGAAAACAAAACTCACCGTCATATTACGGCCGTAATGTAGCGGTCACCGCTTTCTAGGAAACCATAGCTTAAGGGTGCGCAGTAGTGGCTGTAACCTTGAATTTCGCCCCATAAGAGCAATGTAAAAACATGCATTTTCTTGGGACACTTGAGCCTACAGCTGTTGTCATCGGATTTTTATAAAATAAACTTTGTTTTAAAGTGAATTAAATACATTTCCTCTTTTCACTAGTAAACTAATAAAACTTTCAAAAAGTGGTCAGCGGAGTCATTACAGTACATTTTATCTTTCAAAACAAAGCTTATTTTAAAAAATGTGATGAAAATCGTAGGCGTGAAGTGTCTCAAGAAAATGCTTGTTTTTACGTTGCTCTAATGGGACAAAAACAAAATGGCCGACAGGTACAACATAGAGTTTTATTGGAATCGTCATATTTATTTTGAAAGCTAAAATTGTGTCACTCATATTTACATACAAAACTTATTCATACATACAATATTTCTCATTTATCTCATTCATACTAAATTATTCTAAGCGTTCCTAAAAAAATATCTTACAATCGCAATTTTTGAGCAATGAATGGCAACTGAGTAGAGATTAGACGGATAAGCAGCCACTATTGAGCAAGGAGACATGAGCTACACAGCAGCCCCTCTACTCTCTCGTCTTGAGGTTGATGGTGAGGGGATGATGGTGAGGGGAGGGGCCGCTCAACCCCGGCAGCAGTGTCTGGCCGCTCCATTTCCCCGGGAATTGAACCCGCTCCGCGACTGATTGGGCCGAGATTGCCTGCTTACTGCTGACTCGCGGGACTTGTCCACAGATTGCCTTCTTTCAACCGCAGAATATTTCCAACTACTTGCTTCTTTTGTGACACACAGATTATTTTCTACCTCGGTGTACCGGCAGTTTTCCCAGGTTTTAACTTGCGACTACCTCGTGAAATTCGGAGGATTATCAACTACTCTTGTTTTTACATATTTATTTCATTGTCTAGTTTAGTTAGAACTATGGGACTATTCTAATAAAATATTCAGTTAGCTGTAAAAATTAATGTTTTTAAAAGATCAACAATATTTTAAACTATCAAAACCATAGTGGTAGTTACCATAGTGACAACGATAGTGGTAGTTTTATGACGCGGTGTGATACCGGAAGCTTAGGATATAGTTATATTTTTAACTAGTTTTTAGGACGAACAAATTGTAAATAAAACTGTCAATATCTATAACTATGCATTGTCAACATTTGACTCATTTGAGTCTCAGCCAGCTGCCAAAACAGAGGACATAAAATGTAATTTATTTGTTCGTGCAAGAGCTGTTCAAAATGACGACCTTCGACACGGTAGCATACATGGAAAGACTAATTATTGTTTGTAGAGATGTCCAAACGAATTTAACAAACTCATGAAACAAAATAATGTAGTCAGTTCCATTGTTGTTGCGTTAGCTGACTGGAGGAACGCATGGCGGACATGGGCCGGTAAGACAGAAATTACAATAACTTTCAAAGTGTATACATTTTTAGAAAGAAAAATAAATACACTAAAAGTAGTCGTTCTTATAAATGTGTTGTAAACGTACTCGTTTTTGAGCTTTTCAACTTTGAAATTTTTAAATGGCCGCCATTTTGAAGTTTGAAGATAAAATGAAATAATATTTTTTCCTAATTAGACAATGGCATTTTAAATTTTGATTGAAGTTTGGTGAAAATCAGTTCATTAGTTTTATTGTCATAATTATTTTAGTAAAAAACACATCCACACAGACAGACGGACAACGAAGCGCCGGAGACCCCTGTTTATATGGTAAAATATTCTTGTTTTGACCCAAGGAACATGTCTACAAAGTATGTCCAGAGAGTTCACCGACACCCTGTATATAAATATTTCAACTGTGACGCAGTGTAAACCGGAAGCCTTAAATCTTAGTGATGACATCGGCCCTGTATGCTTCCGAGTTAAGATTGTTTTACACTTTACCTGCATATTGTGTATAAACATGTAAACTTATAAACAAATAAATAAAACTGAAAATAAAGTAATAATACTTTGTTTAAAAAGTGTTCCAAACACTTTTTAGTTTGTGTGTACATGTTAATTTAACGGTCACGTCGAGCCTTCACCCTGGTATAGACACCGAGTCACCAACAGTGTACATTAGCATATTTGTGTACATTGAGCCTGACACTGAAAAGGTTAATTGTCCAACTTGAGGTCTGAAAGGTTTAAGTTTCAGCCAAAGTTCAAGTCGTACTTTAACCATTTAAGAGAGAACCGTTCTTCACATTTCCCACTACGTTGTGTACCTCAACCATTTATTCTCAAAAGAAACGATACATTACAATGTAGAAACGTCTAAAACATAATGCCTGTAGCCATGAAGTATATAACCTACGTATACATACACGTCCCACTCGCCGAGGGTGGTCCTTGCCGATTCTCACGGTGATACAGCTAGACAATACGAGCACTGGAGCAGCGGAGATACTGCAGCCTCTGCTTTGTCGGTACGATTGTTTCCACTTCTACAGGGTGGCCGAGAAACAATATCCGGCCAGATTTTCCGTCTAACTACCCCGGCGCCGGGGTACATGGCCTAGCCAAAACATTCGCCATGTCGGACGCAACAACTTCCACCTAATCGCGTTCTTTACGCTAACCTAATACGCCTTTGTTGTCGGCTGGCTCCGGCACAGGCAAGAAAAGAATTAAGGACTTTGGAGCCCCTGATCCTTTAGTCAAACTTTTGATGTGAGTTTTGAGTGTGTGTTTCTGCAACAATGTGAAGAATCGAGAGGATGTCTGTTTGTTGAGAACAAAATGAGAAATGTTGGATACTTAAGTTGTACAGAGCTAGTAGCCTATTGACACGAACTCGATGTGATCAATCTATTATAGTTCGTTATTAGCTTCGGCTCGCATGTAAAACTCTATCTTGTACCGGTAAAAGTCGTGTTCGATACTTGTAATAAAATTGAGTTAAACATATCCATTTTCTTATGTTGTTAAGAGGACTAGTCAACCAAGAACCCATGTTTACCACTTAAATAGCGGAATATTGATTATTTATCCCCGGTGGACGAGGAATAGGTGGAAATCCAAGTTTATCTTCTGTTTCAAAAACATCAGCTCTAGTAGGGTTATCTTGTCTGGCTCAGTTCTTTGCAGAGACGCGCGTGCTGCCGACCTGACCAGCCAGAGAAATGGTAGTAGCGATATTCCAACTTTTCTCCGCTCACTCATAAAGTTGCGAAACATGGTTTCGTAGCCTCCTGTTTCCGACGCTGAACCGAATTGTACAAATGTGGGTTTATACGATAGGGTAGAAGTGTTTCTATGTTCCTTATACACGAAAAATGCCAAACACGCTTGTGAAAAAATATATTACACTTTTAAAGTAGCCTACGTTTGGCCAGCTTTAACATTTTTTGCTAATATTGGCGTAAGATTGTTTAAAAACCAGGTTATACAAACCTAGAGAGAACCGTAGAGACAATGAAAAACAACTTTTCTAATCTCTACACCAAAAAATAGCGTCCTAAACGGGGGACTACATTTTGAGCAACTTTTCTGGGGTGATCAATTCTCCTAACAAAAGCGATAGTGAAGGTGGTTGGGTTTGCTTGTATCTACGTCACAGGACTTGGCATTGTCATAAGGACTGCCTTGGGCCAGGTCCCTAATCACACATAGGCTTGTACTTCCCTGTCCGGTTCTCTTGGCTCTTTGGGTAATTAATCACTAAGTCAACAGTAGATCCGCCTTGGATCTTCCTGAGCAACGTGATTATTTCATCACTCAACAGATTCTAGGTGGACATCTCTCGTCTCACAACGATGGACACACTGCTTGACAATTACTTCAAAGTATGCTTTTTGAATAACACTAGTTGTTATGGCAGATAAATAAAATCATAACATAAAATACGCTTAGTCGTTTTCATAAGCAACAAATAAATTACCTCTGTGCTGGTTGATTTTGAGCTGTGTCTATCGCAACTTGAGCTGCAGATGAGCTGAAAAATTGTACATACAGTGAACATACATCCAACAGCTATATTACCATTGACAACAAGATAAATGAGAAGCATTTTAAACCATGAGGCAATGCTAATACATAGGCCAACCTATTTCAAAGACGCCCAGGCTTACTACATGATGATGACGTCATACACGTTGAAAACTCTGATTGGCTCTGATGTACTGCTTAAAGATAAGAACCATCCAAAAACCTTTCTTTTCATTACAATTTATTTATTTTCTTTAACAAAAGTCTTGTTACAATATATAAATTTTGTTGACAAATAAAATGAATGAATGAATATGATAGAACGGTATGAAATAAATGGATGAGTAACAAACAATGAAGTTAATGAAGCCACTGGCAAAATTATATTCATCGTTTTTAAACAAAATTGTATACAAAGCATCATTACAATACATTATTATGCACTAATACAAACCCCGATAAAAGTATTCAATTTATGTATTCAAACAAAAAATAATAAATAATAATTAAATGAATATAATTAAACCTTTATTTATCTTCCATAAATTCTGCTTCTGAGTAAGGAGACGTGTGCAATAAATTTTGTCTTAGTTCCTTTTGAACACAGCTAAATCCGGCAAAAGGTCTCTTATTGCTCTTGGGAGTTTGTTTAAAAATGTTGTGCCTGCATGTATTATAAATCTTTAATAATTACAATCGCGTATACCTAGAGTAAATAAATGTTTTATTGCGTGAACATTGTATACATGTTATGCAATCGTCAGTTACTGTTATTTAAAAAGCTAAAGTTGTTCACACATTCTACCATCGAAATCCCAATCATAAATACATTTTTGGCATTCACTCTCTCTCATTCATTCTAATTGTACCACTCTAACCCTTAGTGTGTTCCGCGTTTTCCCAATCATGTACCATAAACTCGCCTGTATTATAAAATTCGTCTGCGGCCAAAACCTTTTTCAGGCGAGTTTTAAAAGCCTTAAGCTCTGGGGCACTTTTGATCGAATTGTGGCAACCTGTTGACGAGTTGAACTCCTACCTGACAACTCCTAAACTGTTGTTCTGTCTCTCCCAGTTTGGTAGTTTTCACTGCCTCTAGTATCATAAGAGTGAAGGTCCCCAAAATTTATTCTGCCCAGAACTTCTACTACCAACACCTTCAATCGATTTAAGGGATATTACAGTATACAGCAATATATTACATTCTAGAAAAGTAACAATTTAATAAGTAAAATATTGAAATGATTTTGACTGCTGATTAAGTTACTCATAATAACGCAAAAAAGTTGTAAAACATTTTATTCTTCAATTGTTATACAGATTTATAAGACAAACGTTTCACGTGAAAAATAATCCACATCTTATTTTAGCGGATCCGTGGCGGATTGGTATCGCGCGCGACTCCGGAGCTCATCACTCCTGTGGCGCGGGTTCGATCCCCGCAGTCACCACTTACAATTTGTAATGTGATTAATACGGTTACGCTAGGTAAAGGTCGAGGTTGAGTGGTAAAGAGGACTTTGTAGTCCTAACTTCGCCTCGTTAAACAAGACAAACTTTACCTTTTATCTTACAATAATAATGTGAAGTTTATTTGTCATGGATTATTAAAACTAGCAAACTTGAGTTTGAACTAATTAACGGCTACTTTGCTGTGATAGCCGCACACGCCTGGTGTTAATGTGTCGGTTAATGTCGGCTAAGTGATGGATTACACTCACTAATAGCGCTGTGTGTCCTCTGTCCTCTGATTGGCCAATATATTAGTTTTAATGCAACCATTTCAGTTCCACAGCGTGACTAATAAATGCCAACTGTTTGATTTTGTGCAACTAAGATTATAAATAATTTATTTCCAATTGATATTTACAGTATTTTTTTATCGTCTTATAAATTAATATAGACTAATTATATTGTTTTAAATTTATTATTATGGAAATAGCCTCCTTCATGGGTAAAATTACCTGTGTGAGGGAGGGTTTGTCAGTCTGTATTAATATAATTATGTAATTTTGATTAAGCAATTATTTGCAAGGGTTTCTAATTAAATAATGATAGTGTAATTTATGTACAATTTGGATTTAACAAAAAATTGATATATGCGAAGCTATACATTACATTTTGGATATTAAATTTTGAATCAAGTGTATAAGTAGTTCGAATTAATATAATCATTGACAGTGTGTATGTCAACTTGTAATAACCATTGATTGATTTTCATTTTGTAAAGCTGAGGCCTTATATTGTGTTTTTCAGATCCGCTGGTAGTTTGTTGTATAAATGATGAGCAATATAAAATGAATTAGTAGAATTGATAGTTTTGTAAGCCTGTGGCATATTAACTCCTACAAGCCTTGAATTCCTGGTATCGTACTTATGATTTATTTTTGAAAGATGTTGTCTTTATTTTTATGAATAAATATTGTTAAGACTCGTACATTACGCTGTATAATATTAAATACTAAAATCATTAAAAATGAGATCTGTTGGATATCTAATAGGTTTCTGTAATGCTGTCTTTATTATACATTTTTTATTTATCTCTAAAGGTTGTTTTATCGTTTTGAGGGCACCTCCCCAAGCAATGATTCCATATTGTAACAGAGATTGTACATAGGCATAATAAATAGTTTTTAGTAAGTCAAAAGTTAAATTTTGGTTGAGAATGCTAAACATGTATATGAACTTCCGGAGTTTGCTGTTTAGGTATTTTATATGAGCATCCCATTTTAATCGATTATCAAACATGACTCCAAGATATTTAAATTTAAATTATTTAAAACTGGGACTCGTGGCGTAGTCCTGTAATCCAGCTTCATGGAGGTCAGGTTTTGAGGATGATATAGGTCTAAAGCGGCTCAGATAGTCTCAGTGATCATCTGATGATACCCGCATCAACTCCCACCATCGTTTAGACATATCAGACCATCACCTGCGTGGTTCGGAAGTCACGTTAAGCCGTTGGTCCTTGTATTTCCATTGGTCATTGGGCTTGAGTCGGCCTTAGTTTGTAACAAGACTACACCTCATAACTCATTACTGCCACTCATCACACTCATCCTCCACCACATATTTGCCTTAAAATATCCTCATGAGAGTGGTCGGAATCTCAAATGGTGATTTAGTGGTGAACTGCCTTAAGTTAAAAAATCAAAATACGTCAACCGTTGGAGCTGTAGTTCCTCGTTCCTGCCACCGCCCCTGATGGACGCAAGCGATGGGCTCATGCTAAAGTGCGGGCTATGGGGTATCTTTAAAAGTGAGGATCTAACGAAGCTATGGAGTTCTTCTAGTTCGTCAAGGGTCCACTTCAGATGCCCGATGCAAGGTTCTGCAAGAGGCCAAAATACACCAACACTTTAAAACAGAAATTGCGAGTTTATACACACCATAAAGCCCAGGAAGTTGTCTACCAAGAGCTTTGGTTTCTACTAATCTTAAAGATGACAACATTATCAAAGCCAACTTTAAGTTTTATTACAATACCCGCATTTTAATACTTAACAGTTTTAATGAGAAAGCTGAAAGTTTATTGGTTTTACGGTCAAAACATACCGTATGTGCATTAAATTAAGTTCACAATATTGTAGAAATGGTATTAAAATACTAAAAGTATACACGTTTCATAAAAGGTGGAGGGGTTATAGAGGAAATATGCACACATAGTTGACAATAAATGTAGACGTCACAAATGTGAAGTACAACATATGACTTTGTTAACATATGGCATTTACCTTATAAAATTTCTGGGCTCTGAACCCATGTAACTAGGCCCTAAGAGGCAGCTGTACAACGGTGCCGCGAGGATTTTCTTAATGTTTGTAGTTTGGAATCATGTTTAATTTGGTAATTGGTGAGTTAGACTTCATCTACGTTACACAAGCCTTAGTATCAAAATACAACAGCAGAACAACGGTTGATAAGTATTTCGTTGATGTTTTGAACCGAGGAGGATCAGCTGATGTAGTGGACAGACTGGCCCATCCGCGTAATTGGCTTATTCTATCATCCCCATTATCCTGTTACATACGTTACTCTCTGACTTTAGTGTCTAATGTGGGTAGATATGTTTAAATTATTTTATTGCAAAGTATTTTGTGTATGTTTAGTACGATCGAGACCTATGTATAATATAAGCTACTGTGTTAAGGAGTTATTTCATAAATATGTCTTTAAATGTCGCTAGTAAATATATTATACCCTGCAACATAAAATCATTCAACATTTAAAATTCCGGCAATTTTTGACCGCTTTTGTTAAAAAATATAATAAAATCTTAAAGCACAAGTTTGTATTGTCAAGTAACTATAAGATAAAATCATAATTTGTACTAACAATTTGTGAAATTTTACTAAGCCCCGTCAGTCAAGAAGGTACTAACAACGAATGCAGGCGTTTATTAATCTTATGTAACAAAGTGCTAGGTCAGGTTTTGCACATTTAAGCAAATTTGAAATGATAATTGCTATTTATTTTAGAGAATTACATCACAATACAAATTAGTGTATAGAAAATATTGATAAAAATCAGTGGTTAAAACTGAAACATTACACCAACAATCAGTAAACAATTAACAATATTAAACTCTTGTTTGTTGAAATCAAACATTTCAAAGAGCAAATAAAATATCAATTAGCTAAATTGTGTTTTATTCCATCCCATTTGCTAAAAAGTGAATAATCCTTCAATAGAAACTAGCAATCAATTATTATTGCAGTTTTCGTAATTGCCCTTTTTTAAAGTAATTGAAAACACAATCAGCTGGGAAAGAGTTTTCTGCGCTTGAGGGCGGCTTTCTTTTTGATTGGTCGACTGATATCACTTGTGAAAAGTGAATGGAAAAGGTATCGGGCTTTTGCTAAATGTGTGCTTTGATTTCATTTCAAATTAATTACGTTCATCGTAATATATCACATAAAGGTGAATGAAAGTATAACGTTATAATGTTGTAATTTAATATTGATATACAATTAGGTGACTAAAGAAACAAATGAAACTTTTTATGAAGGTTACTTCCATGAGGAGTTACAGTGCATGTATAAAGGGAGAGACAAAAAATAGGGGAAAACTAATTAAAAGTAATTCAAAGCCTTAAATTTATTTCTGTATATAAAATGTACATACGGAGAAAAATATATGCAGACATGTTTATTAAAAAAAGTATCTTGTGTACAGTACATGCGGGCGCGCGCGCAATTTTCGTTGGTTTAATTACATATAACCGTTTAAATTTATTACATTTAATGGTGTGAAGTAGAGCATCTAAATTACGAGGTTGTTTGACCGATGAATGTAAAAAAAAGAAAGTAAGAAAAAAAACATCAACTCTTATTATCACTCAACTTATATTCAATAGTTAACTTACATAAAATTCATATACTTGTACACTCGTAGCATTTTGTAATAGGTTTTCAGTAAAATAAATAAACGACTTAACCAAACAACAGCTGTATTGATCAAAATATTCTAACAATGAATGTAGATAAAAATGCATGAGTATTTCATTAAAACCTCATTATGACTTCACAAATGTAAAACTAACACTTCATTCATGTGCTAACCAAAATTCTTGTCAGGACTGTAAACCCATTGCAAATGTAAGTAAATTTAAATATCTTGGAGTCATGTTTGATAATCGATTAAAATGGGATGCTCATATAGAATACCTAAACAGCAAACTCCGGAAGTTCATATACATGTTTAGCATTCTCAACCAAAATTTAACTTTTGACTTACTAAAACTATTTATTATGCCTAAGTTACTATTTAAAGGAAATCCACTAAGACTATTATTAGGCATGTTTAGCATTCTCAACAAAATTTAACTTTTGACTTACTAAAACTATTTATTATGCCTAAGTTACTATTTAAAGGAAATCACTAAGACTATTAGACATGTTTAGCATTCTCAACAAAATTTAACTTTTGACTTACTAAAACTATTTATTATGCCTAAGTTACTATTTAAAATCACTAAGACTATACATGTTTAGCATTCTCAACCAAAATTTAACTTTTGACTTACTAAAACTATTTATTATGCCTAAGTTACTATTTAAAGGAAATTCACTAAGACTATCATACATGTTTAGCATTCTCAACCAAAATTTAACTTTTGACTTACTAAAACTATTTATTATGCCTAAGTTACTATTTAAAGGAAATTCACTAAGACTATCATACATGTTTAGCATTCTCAACCAAAATTTAACTTTTAACTTACTAAAACTATTTATTATGCCTAAGTTACTATTTAAAGGAAATTCACTAAGACTATCATACATGTTTAGCATTCTCAGCAAATTTAACTTTTGACTTACTAAAACTATTTATTATGCCTAAGTTACTATTTAAAGGAAATCCACTAAGACTATCATAACAGTCTACGACGGGAACGCGTGTGCGAGTGTGTGTGTGTGTGTGTGGACGGGTTAACCAGACCGACTGCTCTGTTACTGTATACCGCATTGTGCGGCTCGCGCTGCGGCTCCGCGGCGGATTACACGGTTTTGCCGCTATTTATCCGCAAAACTGCCCCTCAGCTGCTCTCCGCGCATCTGCCCATCACGGTCGGCAAATAGCTTTCAACCTATCGCAACACTTCAATTCACGAAACACTGAGTTTATAAATCCGTCTTGGTCGTGACGGATTACACAAATAGCAACAATAATGTTTAAAAGCGAGATATCAGCTGAGATGTCAGTTCTGGCGGGAGTTTCAACTCAATTTGTCGGGAAAGTGTAAAGTTGGCGCCAGAATGTCACTCCACAACTCTAATTACTCCAACTCTCACAATGTCGTCTGGAAGCTCCGTCTTCAGCCCTTGCCACTTGTGTGCACATATCGCAGCTGTATTGTACGCAGAGTATCAACTTGATATGGTGGTTTTGATGATTTAAAAGTTTTGTACGAAATATTTCAGTTGATTCCTACTAACAGTTCACCGATCTTCTACCCTTATCTGTAATAATTAGAATGCAAGCTTTTACAAATGTAAGCTCTTGTAAAACTTTATAAGAAACTCGGTTGGCTAGTCTAGTTTTAATTCCACTAGGATATTATAAGGGAACAGCTTCTTATTGGAATTGGAAGAAGTTCTTATTTGGAGAAGTACACCAATTAGTCCAATAAATAAATTATACTTTGCTAAGGCCTTTCATAAACAAGGTTTGTGTTTGGTCTAAGAATAAATTGTTTATTGGACTAATTGATGTAGGCTACTTCTTCATTATTTTTTCCACTATACAAAAAAATGTAAATAACATCGCTAACTCGTTTCATACGGATCATCGGGACGCTGTCTACCGGAAAACATTGTGAACTCTCAAGAAAAAAGTATTCTGTGACCTAAGAGAAATATGTACAAAAAATCAAGATTCTAATTTTACCTCAAATGAATTAGATTTGCTATAGATAATTGATTTTGAAACACATTTTTAGGTGCTATATTGTTTATGATTACGTTACGGAATCTTTTGAATATGACGGTCACTATCCGATAGATTTACTGGGGTAAAATTAGGTTGCTCATTGAAATTTAAAGTCTTAATTTTTAAACCCAAATTTGCTAATTTTCCCAAATAATAAAAACCATAATTTAATGGCTTTTTACCCAATTAAATACACGAGTGGGTAGGTAGACCGAGAGTGGGGGTTGAAGGTGGTGTAATGGAGTTTATAGGGACACTTGATTACGTTGCGACCCTTCCCCCACCACACCCCCGCCCTCACAAGCAGAGTGGACATTAGCAGCTGTTTGACACATACAGAGGGACAACTGGATTTCGCAGATGGAACACTCTTATTGGCTTAAACAAGGCCATTTACTCTACTCTTCTCCATCACTCTCCTCTTTACCACTCCACTCTGCTACGCTTTTATATTATCTCTCTCGTCTGGGCAAATGGTCGATGACAGTTTCTGGATTCAAAACAGAGCTTTGTGTACTTTAAAGTAAGTATGAGGACTGCATTTTGGTTACTATTTACACAATTTACAAGTGTGATGAGTAGTGAAAGACTTTTGAGGAGAGTTGAACAGGTTTGTTGTTATCGTACCTGAAGAGCTCTGCGGTCCATTGAATTTTGGTTTTGTGGTTTCGATGTTTAGCATGATAATTAGGAGGTTTGATATAATGCTTCTTGCCTTGGATAAAATTCAACTACTTTAAAACCTTTAAACTTTTAAAAGCAACTAGAGGACATCCCAAGCCACTTCATCACCGAACCCCACTTTATCATAGGGACAAATAGTTTACCGGTACTACAAAAGAAGAAATTTTAAATGAAATACGCCAATGTTAAAATGTTCAATTCATGCCTTTCGATCAGCAATGCTGTCATCTTCAAAAAAGGTTGTTAAAAAATAAAACTTGAACACAAATGTGGAACCGTGTCATTTTCTTTTCCATTGCTGTACCTACTATTTATTTGTATTTATGTTTTTAGTTATACATGTCGAAGAAAACTTGGCTTTTGAAAGATATCGTTAACCAAAATAAAGTCCATATTTGCTATTTAAAGTATTTATATGCTACATCGAACTGTCCAGTGTTAAAAGGTCATACCAATACTAATTATCTGACCTTTTCAAATTTTTATAAACTTAGTTGGCTGTAAGTATCATAATTATAAAACATATTGAATATTTTAAGTATAAATGTACAAAGAAAACATGAAATTCAAATTAGTAAGGAATGACCAAGATAGTGTTAACAGTCATCGATAAGATTCAATGAACCCATTGTTGTTGTAGGGGTGATGTTCAAAAGTCGCTTGTGTATCTATCAAGTACCGATATGAACTTGTCGACAAGATACAGACACATTTGAAGAAAGAACACACAGAACAGAACTGCGAGTCACTTGTAATTGTTGTAGACAACGAGCACCAGCGCATTCTGCAGTCTGAGACAGAAAACTCCACTCAAACTCACAATAATCTTCACCACATGGGACAAAAGCCCTTTCTCATCCAAACAATAAGTAATCACAGTCTCTGTGTGTGAAAACTTCTCACTTATGCTTCAAGCAACTTACTGTCTCTCACAATCACAAGCAAATTTGTCAACTTACTCAACTACGAGGTACAGTTGAAGATGAACGCTAAAATAAAAAATAAATGATTTGAAACATCGCTAAGAAAAGGTTAGTGACATTATTAATTGAAATGAAGGGTGTAAAAGAAGTCGGGTTATGTTGAGTACTCTCTTTATCTAAATGTGGTCCAGCCAAAAAATTCAACCACAACAAACATTCAAAACAACGTAACACAACTAAGAAATCTATTGAATAGTTTTAAACTGTTACTTTTTAACTTAAGTATCTTATGTCGCTGAAATACCTTTTCCTTATGCTTTGTCGAAATTTAACCCACGTTTTAGAAAGAAAATACAACACAACAGCTTGCATAAATTGCAAACTCTGGAGATAGCTGAATCAAGATGAAGTTTTGTTACATTTGCTTATAGACGGTTTAAAATTAACTAAATCAAGCTTAATTGAAGATATGCGATGTTTTAAATTTGCTGCTTTTTTTGAAAGTCATGAATTCAAAAAACGTTTAACATGGAATTTGAGCCTTATACTGAAGTTTGAAACCTCATAGTTTTTAGAAGAGTTTATTAATTACATTACGAGTAAGTAAGTACGATGTATAGCGTGTAATTGATTTTTTTAACATTTCCTCGTTATTTACTAGCTTGTCAGGATTAGCAAGTGTCTTCGTTTTCAAGGTAGACTGTAATTAATAGATCGTGCGTTTCTTCGTGGCGCCTGGTGAGGGGAAGTGATTGTACAGAGTGGGGGAACAAATCGATGTTTTTAAAAGGTAGAGTAATGCCCTTTCCTCACAGTACGAGTGCTATGGAAAGACTGAACAGCTGGTTACCCCCACCCTCGAAAACCCAGTTATAACTGGTTTTAGTCGTCAAGGTCAAGCGCCTCGAAGAAACGCACGGAATTTACCAAAGGTGTTTTCAAACAAAAAAAGTTAAGTTGATTTCTAAATGGTGAGGATGATTTGTTAATTACTTCAAATAACTGGCATAAGTCCTCTAAATACCATTACAAATTTGTTTTTTATAGTAAACAAGTTAAATTAAACTACGCGTGTTGGGACCAAGCTGGTAGAAAATATGAGTTTTCGGAGGATATTGCACTTTTCATTCTTTGCATGCGAACAATGAACCAAGTTTTGGACAAAGCTTTGTACGCTTCATACTCAGTGGCTCCTTTGTTTCCAGTCTTAAGACACAATAATTTTCACCACATGAGGACAATAGATTCTCTTTCCTTTTTAAAGCTCCAAGTAATTATAAAGCTTTTGTTTAAGTGGAACATACGATAGCTGCAAGACGTTTCTAGATTTAAAACTTCACACAATGGCCATTGTGAAACTACTGTGGGATCTGAGGTTTTACGAATTCTTGCTAGAAGGTTTTTCTGCTTTGCAATAATTTCACTGGGAAGGTTGTGTTAGTTATGGTGTTGGAAAATCGAAATCTCAGTAACGAACATAATGATTGCATACTTTGCATTAATTTCAACCAGAAGGTGCCTTTTAGTCTTTAAATTTAAGACAATCTCTAGAAATCTCTGCCCTTAAACTCAAAAATGGAATCAACTTGTAATGTCTTAAGCTCTGTCAGATGTCCAGGATTTCTACCAAAACGTTGAAGGTTAATTCTTTAAAAGGGAGAACCTAATCGTTCAAAGAAGAAAACCAGTATTCTTACTTATGAAGTAATCATTTCAACTTTGAGTGAAAGGGATTTTTTAAATTCGCTTCCACTAAAGTAATGATTCCATGATTGGCCAAGTGTATAGCTAGCAAGTTACCCGTGCACACAGTTAAATCGTGCAAGCAGTCTGTATCAAAAACGGCGAAATTACAGAAAATATAAAATTGGTCGTGGTATAAATAAAAACCACATACCTCAATTGGATATATTAACAGGCGGTGATGTAAGGTGGTAATCAAGCTTGATGGCTTTTTCAACCAAAGTTTCAGTATTAAAATCTGACCTAGCATATTTCATTGTTAAAAAATATATAGATAAACTCCATCTTCCAAAGGTACATTTCAGATGGAATTACTGCAGATTCTAACAGTGTTGTGAGGTACCACTTGTGTGCTGCAGACAGCTGCTGCTTCCTTCTGCAGATTCTGGGCTTGAATGGCGGCAAATCGTGTGTTTTGGCGCACGAGCCCCTCACATTACAAGGTCCGGTTAACCCGTCTACACCCATCACTCAACCTTGACACGCCAGGGGCCTATGGAGAACAGTGTGGAATATACAGTGGAAGGTCAACTTACATTAAGACTCTTGTTCCATGAGTTCCCTGCACTCTGTCGGTACCATGCCCAGAAGAGTTAGAGATTAGGTATACAGAAAACATAATTATTTAATTAACAGCTGTCAAAATAAACAAGTGGCGCACCTATGTGCATCAAAGCTGATAACGTGAAAAATGACAGTTGTCTACAAACATCACTAAATCACTATTTGAGATGCCGACCACTCTCATGAGGGTATTTTAAGGCAAATATGTGGTGAAGGATGAGTGTGATGAGTGGTAGTAATGAGTTATGAGGTGTAGTCTTGTTACAAACTAAGGCCGACTCTTCCTTAGAATAGGTCATTAATTAATAGCCCAATGACCAATGGAAATACAAGGACCAACGGCTTAACGTGACTTCCGAACCACGCAGGTGATGGTCTGATATGTCTAAACGATGGTGGGAGTTGATGCGGGTATCATCAGATGATCACTGAGACTATCTGAGCCGCTTTAGACCTATATCATCCTCAAAACCTGACCTCCATGAAGCTGGATTACAGGACCACGCCACGAGTCCCAGTAAGGCTTTATAACGTGTGCTTGTACTTTAGTCGCTACCGTACAACTGTTGTTAACTCTGTGGTTTTCAAATCAACTATGCATCGTATACTAACTAAAGATCAGTTGTGGAATCTACCAACTTAAATGTTTGTTTTAAAACCAAGTTTTTGCTACTCAAAATTAGTGTTAAAGTAAAAATTAAGTAAACAGGGCGTTATTTTTACACCTAACCTGGTAAAATTGCGATTTTTTAAATACTGTCCGAGAAATTGAGATATAATTTTCGCAGTAGAAGTGTTGCTTCCTATCGGTCTAGATTCACACCGCTAGGGCGGTAGGTTTGAAAGAGTCCCAAAGGTTAAACTTAAGCTTCTATCAAAAAATCACTTTAAAGTTTAATCATGAAGTATAGTATTTCATTCGCAAAGATATTTGATTTATTATCAGGTCTACAATGCAAATGCTGAGAATACTTTAAAATACTCGTATGTTGATGTAGATTAGAGGTCGAGCGAAGAACCTGTGATTTCTTTGAGGCCACAAGCCTCCTCGGTGACACAAGGTGCTAAGTGCCACCTGGCAGCTCCTGCAGCACTTAGACTAAGTGTTGTCCACCGCAGCTTTACTTCTTATACTCATCTACACGCATCAACGCCACTTCCCTGGACACTGTGCAGGACGCACCCAGTCGGCAGAGGATAGTCGAGCTCTGTTGTCTGTGCCTTGACCATCTGAAGGTTTGAGGACGCATTGTCAATCGGCTTGCTGTGTAGATTCGTGTCTGGCTTGAAACAACTTAAACTTTTACGTCAATAGCAAACATGTCAAACATTTTATGCGTATGATTTCTTTTGCAATCGCTGTAGCCAATGTTTACAATTTTTGAGCGTGAAAAGAACAATCTCTCATCAAATTTATGTTTCCACTACATACTCTAGATTCTAGCCTAATCTTTGTTGAGTCATCATGCAATTAGTAATTTTCAAGATTTTCATCAATAACTTTAAACTCAATTTTCGCACTAGTTTGTAGAGTGCTTCAATATAAACCAGGTTGCAGCTTTGAAATACCGGTTTTCAATATATTTCAAAAAGTGTTGGTTTGTGTATATTTTAAATCAAAGTTAAGTACAATTACACAAAATAGAGCAGCCAAACCTACCTTTAGTTGCTAGGTTGTTCGAAAAAACAGGCGCTAGAGTTGTTTTGATATTTGAATTAATTTGGGGTGTTTTAAAACAGGAAAAAGGTTTCTCCGGGTAAAATGAGGAATGAACGGCAGCGAGGACCTGATTAGCTGTATCAGAGGCTTTGTAAGTCTCCGCCTTTGATTGGCTTCAAACGGTGGTTTGTCGCTCTTTGACTTTATTTGCAGCAAAAGAACTTGACACAAAGCTCCGTCCAAAGCTTTTCACAATTATTCAACACGAAACTGATCGAGTCCTGTTCAGGAGTTCGAGACATTCGAACATTCTTTGTCTTTGGGGGTGGTCATAGCTCAGTGGTATAGTGTGTGCTTCGCATCAAATTAGCCCGGGTTCGATTCCCGGGCGCAGTGATAACTTTTCACGATGGTCACTCCCCGTGGTTCGGAAGTCACGCTAAGCCGTTGGTCCATTCCATTGGTCGTTGGGCTATTAATTAATGACCCAATCTAAGGAAGAGTCGGCCTTAGTTTGTAACAAGACTACACCTCATAACTCATTACTACCTCTCATCACACTCATTGCTCACCAGAGTTAGCCAATAATCTCTGTGTACTTGCTGGCGTCAGTAGAAAGGTGTAGGTGAGGCTAACTTCACGCCGGTCTTGCAAATATATTCGAAACATTCTATCAGTAACACGTTTTTCAGCAAATGTATACAATTTGGAATTTTTTCGCAACACGTTAATAAAGGGCAACTCATACTTTAGGTGAAGTTTAAAGCTTCTAACCACTACAGTACGTGAGAAAAAAATTTAAAATTTTGCAAAATTGTGAAAAAAGTAACAATTTTGAAATTTTGCTCTTTTTGAGGGTGACGGAGGCTAGATACAACATAAAGTCATAGGACCAAAACGATAGAGTGTCTAAAACCTGACGGTGAAAATTCAATCTGTTTTAGATAGAACTTACCGTTCATGCCCTAGATGTTTTAGAAAAACATGTTTTCGCCATTTTGTTTTTATTTTTTAAGGTGGTTAAATTTGAAAATTTTGGGTTTTGGCAATTTTCCCATCGGTTAGTTAGTGAAAGGGATCTACATACCAAATTTCAAGTTTCTAGCTCATCTAGAAGTGTTGCTGGCGTCAGTAAAAAAGGTGTAGGTCCGCTAATTTCACGCTTGTCTTGCAAATAAATTCGAAATTCACTGTCGGTAACACGTTTTTCAGCAAATGTATACAACTTGGAATTTATTTCGCAACATATTATTTAAGGCCAAGTTTAACTCATACTTTAGGTGAAGTTTAAAGCTTCTAACCACTACTGAAAACCGGATTTTGAAGCCTAAACCTTATTTAAGCAAAAATAAATTACTCATTTTGCAATAAATTACAAAATGTATTCTTCACTATCTTGGTCTTCTGTTACTACGTTGAAATACTAACTGAACTAGCCGATGTTTCAGAAGTGGATGTTTTGGAAACATCTAACTACTACTAGCCGATGTTTTGGAAACATCTAACTACTACTAGCCGATGTTTTGAAACATCTAACTACTACTAGCCGATGTTTTGGAAACATCTAACTACTACTAGCCGATGTTTTGGAAACATCTAACTACTACTAGCCGATGTTTTGGAAACATCTAACTACTACTAGCCGATGTTTTGGAAACATCTAACTACTACTAGCCGATGTTTTGGAAACAAAAGATAAACTTGGATTTCCACCTACCCCTCGTCCATCGGAGAGAAATAATCAATACTCCGCTATTTCAGTGGTAAACATGGGTTCTTGCTTGGTTGGCAAATCCCTTTAGGGCTATTTGTGATTTGGGTGCCATCAATAAACAAAAAGGTTCATAACTTCTGATTACTTTAGGAGAAGAGAAGAAATAACAATTCCAAATGTTCCCACAAAATGTTTATCCTCGTAGTAAAAAGCATCTGAAGCACAGTAAATCCGCTAACTAGGATTACGCACACCCTGAGCGGTGAACGCGTGTTAACATAAGTCTATTGTTGTGTAGAGGGTAGTTAACCCAAATATCGACTGCTGGGCCCCACCCAGCGCCTTTGTGCTAGTGTTCTGTTCATCGTATCACTTTCAATTAGACGGTGTATAGAAACATATTCAGGTGGGCCCATTGTGTGCTCCCCTCACCCCCCACCAACCCACCCCCTGGGCAAGGGCTGCGAGCCACTGCCATGCCACGGCTTTTATTTGGATCATTCACAGTTTTATGGAGATCATGTGTTAATCAGTTTAGTACAGAGGATTAAAGCGAGTTTATTTAATTTTTCAATATTTAGACAGTTGAATAAGCATGTTTTTGTAGGAGTTGCACCCAGTATAATCTCCGTAATTTTGCGGGTGTTTGTGTATATTCTTGATCTTATCTATCCCCGTTTACTCTTAATTCTTAAGCTTTCGCGGCCGGTGTCATCATTAATATCTATGGCTTCCGGTTTACACCGCGTCACAGTTGAAATACAAATACTGCTAAACGTTTCGACCTCGCTGTGGAGAGTCATCCTCAGTCTCAGCCAGTCAACCAGCTACTGAGGATGACTCGCCACAGCGAGGTCGAAACGTTTAGCAGTATTTGTATTTCAACTGTGACGCGGTGTAAACCGGCCTTAGATATCCCCGTTTACTTTATGGTAATTCATTACTATAAAATAAAAGCATTTTGTAATTTTTAACAATTAGTTTTAATTTTTACATAGACATGTTTCACCTCAGCATCATCAGTATTTTCAACCGACTTCCGAGAAACGAGGAGGTTATACAAGTTGACTTGCGGCGATTTTTATTATAATTTGTGTATATATTGAATTATTACAGGGATCCTACAATAACTACTTGTATAATTATGCTACACATTGAAGTTTCAAATTATAATTCATGCAGAACTACCCACTCTGGGCTGGGAATATTTTCGTATATAGAACGAGCTTTCGAAGATGTTGGAAATCTTAAGAAGAGAGGAGAACTGTGATCTGTGCACGGGACGAACCCCGTATACGAGACAAAAGTTCAATATATGAAAGCTCAAACACAATTTTTAACTTCCTGGTTCGATATAAAGAACATTTATTCAAAAAATGTACACCTTCTTATTACACAAATAAGCTGCACAAGTGCAAAGAATGCTTTGAACACACAAAATTTAAATATGAGATTATGAGTTTTCTAAATTATACAGATGATTTCTTAAAACTTGGATGCTGGATCTGATTGCAATCACTGAAATTTCAAATAAAACTTTCTTTTCTAATTTAAAGGTTGTCCAAATGTCACTTAAGAATTTAGGTATAGTCCCTCTTGAGCCAATTAGTAGTCCGAATGTTTCAACGTTTTAATTTTGTATTTTTCTTGAAAGAATTGTTTGGTTTGATCGTAAATTTTCTTTTTTCTTCATGTACTTCCGATGGTTGGGATTTGTTCTTTTCAAAACGGATCGTTGGGTCAAAAATGTAGCCTAATTGGGTTTTCTGTTGATTGCCAAGATGTCAGCTCGGCGAATAGATCCATGATCAGCTAAACCTTCAATTTCTTCGTAGACCTCATAACCTTTCTCTTTAAGGCATTTGCCATTAAACTTCTGATTTTATGATGTCTTTGGTTTCTTAAAAGGTCGCCGAATGGACATTTTCATTCTTTTACGTATCAAAATTTCAAGTTTTAGCACAAACAAGCATTTAAGCAATGTTGAATGTGATGCTAATCTATTCAATACTTATGTCCAAATATCCATTTAGAGCTTAAAATGCATCAAAAGTCCCTATACCACGGCAATAGTATATTTGTACATGTAAACATCAACAAATAATAACAATAACAGTGTATAAGTTTTAACTCTCAAGGATATACCCTAACTGAAAAAGTATAGTCATTAGCGAAGTGAATACCCAAACCGTGAGCGAAGCGAGCGGAACTGAGGCCGCAGGCCGAAGTGGGGTCTGGGGCGGAGCCCCAGCTGGCCGAAGGCTAGTTATTTGTTTTTTTCAAAGGGTCTTAATCAGTGATGGAGGCTCCCATTGGTGGGTATTTTGTTTGAATTATTATGTTTTGCCATTTGATAGTCATTACACTGCTAAAACCTGCGTCACTGTCGATTTCTCTTTCCAAATACATATCGATAAGTGGAAACAGGGAGGTGTCGATTAAAGGTTTTCAAATTAAAGCTAATGAAAAATTGATAAAATGTCATTAATTCAAGTTGGAAAACAAACTGTCCAATAAATGTTTTATTTGCTTGGTGAGGCCTTTCAGAAACGATGTTTCTATCAACTTGGTGTTTTGGTCCGAAGATAGAAACATCGTTTCTGAAAGGCCTCACCCAGCAATAAAACATTTATTGGACAGTTTGTTTTCCAACTTGAATTAATTATAAATTCCAATAAGAAGCTGTCTCCTGATTATAAAATGTCTTTAAAGCATTAAATGTGTCCAATATTCGTCTTGAAATCTTGGCGAAAATGGATGGTTTTAACTGCAATGATATCATATTATGAAGTTCCTAACAATCAGTCATTAATTACTGCGAAATTCCGAGTTTTCTTGGGGAGCCCAACTTCCCCATTCCACATCCTTCTATCAAAACAAGTGATGTATTCTTGTACTAAGGTATACAACAAATTGCCTAAAGACATAAGAAATATTGATAGCCATAAAAATTTATGCATAGACTGAAAGAATTTATTTCAAGGAGAATATTACAGTGTTAAAGACTTCTTAGAAGATAAGGCATCTTGTGTAATTTTCAGTTAGTTTTACACTGTATAACGGATAAATAATTTGTACCGATATATGTTGACGTTTGTCTATGCTATATAGCTTTTGACAATAAATACTTTGATTCTTGATTCTGAGTCTCAAAAGGAAAATTTGTACTATATTACACACCAACAGTTATAGTTATCGAATGAAACAAAACCAATATTAAAATCATTTAAATTATTATTTAAATTATTTAAATAATAATAATTTAATAATTATTAATTATTATTTTAAGTATTGGTTTTTGTTTTATTTCGATAACTTTTGAAATTCAGTCCAATACTATGGCTCAAGTTTTCTAAAGGTATTACAACTTATAGTCGAGAGGCGTATTTATTACACGATAACCGAAGCAGTATAATACTGGTTTCAACCTTGGTAAGTAACATGAAATGGACGTGAGTCAAACCCTGTGAAACATTGATTATCTACGTGTAGTCATTGCAATGATCTTTGAGCATGAGGACAATAACACATGAGGACTGATACCCCAACCAAAATACTATCGATACAATGTTGTTGTTTTTTAATTGATGTTTGATTTAAAAACTATAAGTTGCTTTATTAGATTCGATTTAACAAACTTACTACTCGTTTGTTTAGTTCGTGTATTTTGAAAAATTCATTAATCATCGTGTTTATTTTTCTAGTCGGCTAACTACGTACTTAACTGCCTCCTTAACGGCTCTTTTAAATATTCTTAAATACAAGTGTGTATATTGTTTATGCAACCTAAATAATCTCTAACAATATCATGTCTCACTTATTGTGAAAATAAAATACCAGTTAAAGAAGAATGAACCATTGATGTTGGATATTGGACCGATACTGGTGCTTGTACCGCCGGGGGCTGTTCCAGTCTTTCTGCAGACATCATTACTGGGAATCCATGTCGTCTTTCCATGTAACGCCGTTCTATTTTATTACTCTTTAATTCCTCGCTTTAATATTATTGAAAACCATGTTTCCCGTGTGTATGTGTTGTGCAGGTTACTATGTTATTTAATTCTTTTATACGCTTAGTTGTAAATATTGTAAAAGTTTTGGTCGAAAATTGTTTTTTTATATTACGAGTATTTTTTAAAGTTTACTTACTAACTCCAAAACACAACCGACGCACATCGTCACATGTGTAACTTCGTTACCGATAGCAAACTTCCTGTACCGGAGGGATAATTTACACGGAAAATTCCCCTTTGAGGGGGAGGAGGCGTCTACCTTAAAACTGTATTACTGACCAAAAATGCAATTTCAATTTTCAATTTCAAAATATCTTTATATAAAGAACATTTATTACAAAATTTCATCTTATTGTCAATACAATTTGCTATAACAAAGAATACTGTTTAAAATTTAGTTGTTGCTGTATAAATGATTCCTTAATATTGCTATTGATGATTTTATCGAAACTAATTGAATATTTGTATATCGTTCTCTTTTATCACCATAACCCCCCTCAAAACATAATTTCGGACACAGAACATTTATACTCTTCATATTCCTAAAGTGTTTCAGGGCTAATTAGGAATGGTATCCAGAAGTTTTGACGTGAAAGTACGGACAATAATACTTTTAAGTTTATGAGAAAACACCAGACGACCACATCTGAATCTACTATCAAATTTTTAAATTATTTTCCCTCACTTCGAAGTTCAATAACTCGCTCCTAAAATATTATAAAAAAATGAGGCACCGACAACAGTGTACCGTCACCGGTCAGTGGCATCACCGCCTACCTGCTCTCCACCTGCTAACTGCGTCGTAATTCCCGACCCTCGTCAAAATTTCGGGTTGACAAAACGCCACATCATTAGTTTGTTCATTTGTGCGTAAAGTAGTTTTAGGTAGATTTAAGCTCCTTTGTAGGGATTGACAAAACACCACTTGACGAAATGATACGTAACCTATGGAGAGATGAAGCTCTTCTTATTAGATATATATAATTTAAAAATTACTTCACAAAATCTAATAAAATGGTTTAATTGCTCTGAGGCCTTTCAAATACTGAAAGGCACCATTTTAATGAAGTGAAATTGTTACAAGAAGTACAAAATTCGAGATATCTTGATGCAGCAGAATCCCTACACATACACAAAAATGAAAATTTTCTAGTCAACAACGAACCAGGCTTATTTCAAAATTCTCCTTTCCTTAAATTATTTTAATTAACTCTTTATAGTATGTCGATACAATCCTTTTTATTTTATATTTTTTAGTTTATTTTCTAAAATCTATTTGTTGTATGTTTTATACAATATTTTTATATTTAAATTATTTTTCCCTTCAGTTTGGGTGCCTCTCTGAAGATGAATACATAGTATTTGAAAGGCCTCAGAGCAATTAAACCATTTTATTAGATTTTGTGAAGTAATTTTTAAATTATACGTAACCTAACCTAGAGATATAAGAGGAACGTTTGCACCAAATGTCGAACAAATCAGTACATACAAAGTAGGGCCCCATAAACATACAGTCCTCATTTGACTGTGTTAGGAAGATCAAAACTACAAACCGTTTTGTCTGCGAAGTTTTATTATCTTCGGAGAAAGAAATGAATAGCTCTATGGTCTACGGGAATTCGCTAGTAAAGGAGACTCAATCATAGATTATCAAAATCAACACAATTACAGGCAGCTTTGAACTGCCTACTGTTAGCTCTTGTACTAAGCTCGCCCATCACTTAGCCAACTACAATGCATGTAACCGTATGTTTCCACCCCGCGCTAATACACAGTACAATAGTGAGTAGGCGCGTGGCTACTTGAGAGCTGAGAGCCTGTGTGGGAATAGAACCCGACACCAGAGTTCACAGCGGCGTCCACTTCAGAGGGTCGGCAAACTTGCAACACTGAAGCCGCCGAAATTCTGCTGATTTTCACCATCTAGGTCAAGAGGTGTTAAGAGCCGCTGGTCTACGAAATGTTAATTTTTTAAGATGGTTGGGTCGGATCTTTTGAGCCTGATTTGGAGCACTATTTCTAACATAAAGGAGCGTATCGTTTTTAGATCTTAACAAATATGTACAACACTCTTAGGTTAAGAGTGCTCAATGTTAGTTGGGAACTCGTTTTTTGTTTCATGCTGGAAACAATGTAAACCTTTTCCTGTAGACACGTTTAGGTATAATGCAATTCTTTCGTTGGCTAATTTTATCAAAAGCGTATTTTTTATTATTAAACAAGAAAAAATATGTATTAAAATAACACATGGTTTATTGTCATTGTACAAATAATTCATTGTGGTGATATTAAGCTTCAAAAAAAGTTTACAGAGAATTTAGAAATGGTCAAATGGTAATGGTAAAGTAAATTCTAAACCTATTTGAAACTATACTTATATGTGCATGAATTTATTATTTTCTAATTATTTAGGTTACATTCATAAATTCATCTACACTATAGCGGATCCGTGGCGGATTGGTATCGCGCGCGACTCCGGACCTCATCACTCCGGTGGCGCGGGTTCGATCCCCGCAGTCACCACTTACATTTGTAATGTGACTATACGGTGACGCTAGGTAAAGGTCGAGGTTGAGTGGTAGAGAGGACTTTGTAGTCCTAACTTCGCCTCGTTAAACAAGACAAACTTTACCTTTTTACCTTTTACTATAAAATGAATTGTTTAAAAGATATTGTTTATTTTGCGTTTGAAAAATTAAAATTTGTCTCTGAATTTATAATGTAGTTTAACTCCAGCTACACAAGGAAGTTGGTCGTAAATGTGCAGCCTATGAAAGTTATTCTGGAAACGGTTAACGTACCTAGTATTGAGGGAATGATAAGCTGTTCCGGTATCCAAATGACATTTTGCTAAACAAAAACTTATTGTTTCCAAAATGTACATTCAAGGAAGCGTTAAAATATTTTGTGTTCTAATCAACTCCTTGCACGATTCTCGATTAAGTTACTCAGCTGAGTTATATTACTAGAGCAATAAATTAAATGTGTAATAAAGTTTGTTTAATGCAATTGAATGAGAATTGCAGGCTGAGGTGTCCCAAGAAACTACCCTAACTGACTCCCTCTTCAACCATGCAATTTCACAAAATAACTGGATTTGGCCACAGGTTAACTTCTAAAGCGGTTAGAGATAATATACTCGTATACAACCCCTAAGCTGATTTCAATAATATGAAAGAATAGCTTTGTTTTGCCAGTTAAATCACTAAATGGTAATGTCAGTGTTTTATAATTTCTAAATCACTATTTGAGACGCCGACCACTCTCATGAGGGTATTTTAAGGCAAATATCTGGTGAGGGTGAGTGTGATGAGTGGTAATAATGAGTTATGAGGCTGACTTGTCCTTAGAATTGGTCATTAATTAATAGCCCAATGACCAATGGAAATACAAGGACCAACGGCTTAACGTGACTTCCGAACCACGCAGGTGATGGTCTGATAATGTCTAAACGATGGTGGGAGTTGATGCGTATCATGATGGTCACTGAGACTATCTGAGCCGCTTTAGACCTATATCATCCTCAAAACCTGACCTCCATGAAGCTGGATAACAGGACCACGCAACGAGTCCCAGTCAAGTTACATTATGTTGGTTCATCAAATTGTATCATACGATTATTGCACGCGCCGAAACACCACTCGACATCAAGTCCACAACATCATTCCCACGTTCTCCGGCCGCAAACGGTCACATGGAAATCATGTTTACAAAACCCACACTTGGCAACAATATGAGCAACGGACTGAAACAAAAGTGCGATGATTGTAAAAACGCAGTACAGTGTAGGGGCGCGCAACAATGGCACTTGAAGATGGCAGACGTCAGTGAAGTTTAAGTTATTGTTGCTCGAGCCGTAATTACACCGTGGCTGCACTTAGGCAGTGAATGCGCACCCACAGGAAGCTCTGCTCTCTACCATCTCATTAACACCTAACGACCTAGACGCCAGTGGCATTTTATCCCTGGAATTACCGCTACAATGTAGATTTTCTTTTGTTCCGCGATTTTTCTCTCCTGTTGTTCGTCATCGTTTTGTCTTTTCATATTTGTATTTCGTTTCTCTCTTCCATGTCGCAGTTTCCCCGATTGTTCTCTTGCTGTGCAAAAATCTATTTTTCTTTCATGTCTGGAATGCCAACAGATATAATAAATGTTCTTTTCAATGCTTGGCTTTTGTTTTGCAGAGTTGGTTTCTTTTCATACTGAAGTTTCCAACTCGGTTTTCTATTGAAGCCAGTTTTGCATTGTGATGCTTATTGTTTGAAGGTGGATTTCCATTTATGATTTATTTTAGGTGCATATTTTACGAGACAATAATTAACTGATGTAGCCTGCATACGATCGGTTGGTGCTGTTGAACACAAAATATAGTATTTGTTGTGAAGTATTTGAACCCAACTTTATTACTTAAAATGTACGGAAAGTTTTAATGTAACTAACTATAAACTGAGAGTTTGAACCGAAATTAAAACTTTAGGTTTAACAAAGTAAAATTGTAGGGTTGATGTTGTAATTTATGTACTACCGTGGTTCTTTGCTGCTTCAAATGTTGCAAATGTTAAAGCTCAACGCTACAGAGAGTTTAATACCTTTAGACCATTCAATATCTTTCCTATATTTAGGATGCTACCAATTTCAAAATAACAGTATTATACCTATCGATCCATTAGTAATTAACATAACAAAATTCACCTAAACTTATGCGAGTGTGTATTACTTGCATGGAAACTTATAGGCAGCTAGACTTGAACAGTCGTACATAAAAGAAGAATATTCATATGTCAATAATTAGCAATGAATTGTATTAAAAATTACATTATATGAATTAAACTCAGAATAATCTTCAAATGAAATTTTCAGCTATTTAATGAAAAGAACTTAAGAATATAAAATCACAGGTCAAAAGAAAACATACTTTTATATTTGGTCTCGTTATTGTTTCAAAATTCTCTCCCATACTCATTATTCATAATTATACAATGTTAAACAAAACTTAAATTCTAACACAGAAGGTCAAAGTAACATTGTAAAGTCTAGGGGTGGATAATGGTTAAACGATGTCTTGACGGTGGTAATAAAACCCTTCCCAGGGTGTTAATCGTTGCCGGGGAATTAGCTGTAAGAAAGCCCCACCACCAGGCAGCGCTAGTAGCGCGGTGAGTGGTGGGGTGAGGGGAGGGGAGGATAAAGTGAGAACTTGCTCCAAGTTAACTTCACTTAAGTTGCCATGTAATTACTGACTAAGTTTGTAATTCCATGTTTTCTTGAGATCTGCCTCAGGCTCCAGTCTTAACTTCTCTTTTATTGTCTTTCAAGAAAAACTCCCACTAATTGGCTTTCTATTGTTTAATCCTGTTAAAACCTGTGTTATCCGAACTTCCTGGTGTCTTCGCTCATGTTTCCAGGTGAAGTGTTTGTAAAAAACTCAACAAAATGTATCAAATATCCGTGCTGTGTTTGTTGCAATCGATACGTATTTTAAGCACTGTTTAAAAAATAGTTATTGTTCTTTAACCAACAACGTACAATTTAACATCTATAAGTTCCATAAAACAGATGGTTACACAATCAACAAGATATTTATTGTTTTGGACTGCAACTCCGTTCAATTTACGAGTATAATAAAGCACACGTAATCTCTGTGTAATACGTATGCGTGTAGAACGCTTGTGTGTAATACCACAGATAAGTAGATTGCGGATAGATGCCACATGGCTGAAGCAGGAAAATCGCAGATTCTTTTAAGAGTCTTAAGTAGAGCCAATGACGCACGCGCAAGTTCGTTCCTTCTCGAAAATCGCACGATTTGGTCACGTTTAAGTCATTGACATCGGACAAACTTGAGCATGTGGAGTCGAGGGGAGAAAGACGGCGAGAGATGGCAGCGCTCGCAGCGCTATCTCTGCTTGGGCTTCCGAACTATGTTGATTTTGCTGCTTAAGCCATGTGGCATCTATGCGCAATCTACTTACCATAACATTATCTTTGGTAATACGTAATTTATTTGTCTAATGACAAATGTACATAGAACTTTTCCTGGGTTAAGTGGTGTAATTGGAATATTGGCACTTAAACAAAGTAATCAGAAGAAAACGTTTGTGGCGATAAAGTTGGTTTAAATGAAAGTAAATGAGACGTTTTTGTATGATTTGCTAGGTCCATCTTAGCTAACTACACATTAAAAGCCAATATACACGTTTACCATAGTTAACACGGTCATACGTATAATTTGTTTAACCTAAACATGCTTGTATTGTGTTTGATAATCGCATTTTGAAACGTGACAAATTCATGTTTGACACAACGGACCAACGTTAATAAACCTAAGCAAACTACGAAACATAAATTGAGTGCGGGTGTATAAGAAATATTGTACGACCTCTCTAAGCCATAACCTTCTCGGATTTAGTCGCCCTCTAGTGATCCCTGTTTAAGGCGTTGTAAACCCCTGGTGTCGAGATATATGGACTGACTCAGTTACAGCGATGGCCACGAAGTGAAGTGTAAGGGAGATGTAAGTAGCCAATTTGGCTGAGGAGACAATTATATTCGTGGCAAGGGAGTCGCCATCTTGGCGAGTCAGCCAATAGCGTCGCTCCCTCGCGCGCCAAAACCACGTCGTCACTCTTGTTGATATCAAAGAGTCGATTGGGCTCTTTATCACTAAAAGACTTATGTTGAACGTAGCTTGAGTTTACAAGAATAATGTTTGCACTAAATATTCATTGGTGCATTGAAAGCAACTACTAACATACATGTTGTTGTTTTTATTACTGTAGGTCTTAAAATAAAGTCAAAATTTGAAAATCAGCCTCATCACGGATGCTTGATAAAACTACAATACTACTAAAACTAATTAGTATATGATCTAATTAATGTACTAATAAATTAGTAGTAAACTACCCCAACTCCTTTGTATTAATATAGGTTTAGATTGTCAACTTAGAATTTAATAAAAACAGAAACGTCGTTTTAATGTATTCCACATCACAAAGAACATTGGATTACTAAATAATACATTTGTCATTACATTTATACATTAGCATCCACTACATAACCCAATAAACGAGTTTAACAGCTTTAACCAAATGAAGTTTCAACATTTAACAGGTGTTCACAGCTGGTTTTAGAATGTTTCTCTACATTAAATGGACCTACTTTCATAATAAAACCTATATTCCTAAGTATTTTATCTTTTTAACAAAAGCTGTTTATATTAAATGCTTCAGTAATGTGTTTTTACATCGTTAGTTTTGTGAATCGACATTCTTGAAAATCCATTGTTTAAAGTGACGATCAAACAAGACCCATCGTGAAAATTAAAACCTGAATGTGAAACTGATGATATATGTAACTTCTACATTTTATTTCGGTAATTAGTTATAAGTAGGAAGTTGCTATGGTTTCCTAGAAAAAGGTTCACCGCTATATTACGGCCGTAAAGTAGCGGTGGACGTAACACAATATTTAAACAGATGTTGACAAAAATAACTTTTGACATGTTGTTTATTTTACTTGTCAAAGTTTATTTACGTATGTAGTAATGGACAAGCTAGCCTTTTGTTTACAAAACAAAACGTGTCACCTGGCGAGAAAACCCTTAGCTAGTTTTCACCGCTACTTTACGTCCACCGTTTTCTAGGAAACCACTCTCATCTGATTGTATTGAAAACAAAACTCACCGTCATATTACGGCCGTAATGTAGCGGTCACCGCTTTCTAGGAAACCATAGCTTAAGAAGCGTTTCCAACCTGTACGAGTCTTTACTGTACGAGCCGTTAAACACAAAGCACGTACGAAATAAAAACAAATGTAGAAGAAAAACAGCAAGCAGTCACCAGTTTGTCCAATTGCTGCTTCTTGCCACTTTAACTGCGAGACCAGCAGAATAGCCAACAAAACACGACAAACGCATTACATACATTAGTCTCCAGTGCTACCACCTTGATAGCCACATAATCAAGTGTTTGCTGCTCTTTGTTTGCTTGGAGAGCAATACATCTTCACAACTGGACACTGATGGGGTTTTCAGCTACAAGCATCCAAGTTTGTGTGTCGGTGAAGAAATGTGGCACTTAATGATAGTAGTATCAATGATTTATGCTTATTCGTGTTACTTTGACCAGGTTAAGGAATTCGGAAGAAATAATGCAACTGAATTGCACTTTAACAAGACGATTCACGTTGATTAAGATCGTTCTGTTGGTTGAGACCATTTGAGTTTGCAATGGAAAATATTACCAATAATATCCTATTTTTGAGCGTTCACTAAATCACTATTTGAGATGCCGATTACTCTCATGAGGGCATTTTAAGGCAAATATGTGGTGAAGGATGAGTGTGATGAGTGGTAGTAATGAGTTATGAGGTGTAGTCTTGTTACAAACTAAGGCCGACTCTTCCTCAGAATAGGTCATTAATTAACGTTACTCACTTAGATAGGTTATTGGAAGACGAGGTTAATATTAATTTGTTGTCGAAGAATGTACTATTCCGCCACAGTATTTACACCCAAATACACTTGCCTTCTACTCAACCCGACGTTTCGAGAACCTATGGAATGTCCCGCGTTTTCAAGGTAAACCGTTGCTAAATCCCAAAGAAGATTAATTTCACCTACTTCACCTATAGGTATTCAGTATGTACAAATAATGGTCTGTCTTGTACCGTACCCTGGGTCAAGAACAATAACTTTCTTTTCTTCATCCAGTATTAATTTCATTACAGTGTTATTGAATTTTCATTAAATTCGTATTACGTTATGTACTTGACACGAGTTGTTCTGCAAACCAGACTGTAATTGAAAAACGTTCAAATAAGAGATATTTTACTTATTATTCCTTGTTATTAATTTAAGAACGCCAAACTTGAAGAACCCAACCTGCTAAATCCAAAACATCTTAAACTTTTGCTACAGTTTTAGGCTAAACTCAGCGAGCGTATCATTACAAGTCATGGCATCCCTCCAAAATCTTCCTTTTTATACCACTCACATGGTCGTCAAATCAGGAAACCAGCAGTGAGTTACACGAGAGACAATGGACTGAGTTATCATGTGGCGCGTTGAGCTGTGAGATGAGATCCAGGATGACAACTGAGGTGGAAAATTGGCACAAGGAACATCTCTGCTCACAGCTGACACGAACACAATCAGCTGCTGCTTTGTATTCATAACCTCCACCTCTCTACTAGTATCATCTCTGACAAATCTGTGGTGCTTGGTTTCGTAAAGGATGTAATAGTTTAAGCCAGGCAGTAAACTATCTAGGCATGGATACAGTACAAAACAAGTTGAAGAAAAGGCTGTTACGAATAGTCAGTGAAGATTGTTGGAAGGCCTCGTAGTGCTAAGGGAAACAGACTCTTTGGGATGATATTTCGTTGTTTCTTGTATCGTTATTAAATACTCGTATAAATACTCGGAAATCAAATACGAGGGTAGATTTTAGAAATACCTTTTTGGGATCTTAGACTTACACGTTTGCGTTGAAATTTCTACGGTTTCTTCGTAGAAATAAGGCACATTTCAATGAAAAGTGTTATTAGCAAACTAATAAAATACAAGTGGTTTCTTTCTGTTTTTCAAATTCAATGGCTCACTGCTGAAATTCAAAGTTGTTGTAAGACTGTTCACCGCTCTACGTTTCACCTGTTTACTTGTCTAGTCAGTTCGTTATCTTTTTTGCGAACCTCTGAATTTTCAACCTAAACACAGGAGTCTTCACTCAAATTGACAATATTTTTCTATAACATTTATTTTGACGAGAAACATAAAGAAAGATGTAACGGTAGCCCATAATTTCAACACAGGAATAAGAGGGCATCAAAAATCCAAACACAATATCAACGCCCCACTAATATCTCCATCCCATCAAAACACATCAAATAAATATTCACGTCAGCTAACGGAGCGTTGCTGAAAGTTAACTTATATCCTGCCAGGTTGATGGAGGAACTTATAATGAATGATGGACTGCGCGGAGCCGCGTTACGTTATGATTCTATATTTTACGTGCTTCACTGGCGTACACCGCACTGTTGACGGCTATATTCTTGCCAATTTGACCACCCTCCACCCCTAACCACCCCTACCACCGCCGGATTCAGTTAATTACCCAATACGCTATTGTTCTTTGACAGTTGTTTTCCATTCTGTCAACAAAGACGAGCGTGGTGTATTTTTTCACGTAACGAGGGCAGTTTTTCACCACCGACGCCAGATGTCAAATTAGACCGGGTTCGGATTTGTTTTGTCTCTGGAAAGGTGTATCGTATTTTAATTATCTTCCCCTCGCCTGTTTCACGTCGAATCACACTTTTTTGCTCCGGTGAAGTTGCAACGTCTGATGGCCAATTTTCCATTTTTATGTGATTTTAGTCACCTCCGATACAAAATGGCTTTAACCCTGCTGGTAGTTTCAGGTTATACCCCTAAGCTACTGTTGACCTGCTGGTTCATACATTTTTTAATATATGCATTTTATTTGTTTTATCATGATTACTTAAATTGTATAAATGGAAGATGTTTTCTTTCTACGGTGTTTTGATATTGCTACTCGCGTAACAATTAAGTATCAACAATGTTTTTTTTCAATATCTTCTTAACTAAGTTGGTTCAGTCTTTCCTCGTCTGTTTAATGAGGTTAGCCACAAATAGGTTAAAGCGTCAATCCGTAGCTGATCTCTATCAAGTAAAAAGAAAGAAACGGACTTTTCCTGCCACTTCCGGAGAAAAACTACTCCTAACGTTTCGGGTAGTTAAACACTCCACCCGTCTTCAGAGGACGACACTAATCTAGGAACTACATTTAATTAATATCTTAACTTAAGATCTTTACTAAATTGCTCTCCGCCACTATTATGAACTTTCAAACTAACATTGATCTCTATCGTTTCTAAGTTTCATGTTATGGTGACTTGCAATGTTTCTCTCTTACAAATTTTACGTACTGCTACAACGCTTCGTTATTTTTACACTATGTTTTGGAATGGCCTGACAATTTTGGAATTATAATACTATAAAGCCGGTTGTACAGGTGACTGACTGGTGACTGAACGAGTAAATGTTTAGCATTTTCTGAAAACATTCCTTTTTAAGGCTCTGACAAGATGGCGGCCAAAAAAGATCAGTCTCAAATCTGTTCTTGTACTTAGCCGATATTTTGAATCATAGCGGCAAAACAGCTGCTCGGATCTTCAATCTGATGAAAAGTCGTTAGTGTGGAAACAAATTTCCTACAACTTTTGTATTTAACACTTTTTCCCACCTCTGACGGTTTCGTTGCTAGATCAGTTTAAAGTTAAATTGTTGAAAATACAACTTTTCGCTGTGTTTGGTCTCTGAGTTACGGTACTTATCAACTACAGTAGGTAAAGCGAATTTCTCTAATCATAAGCGTAGCGAATGCCCCCAAAATACCAGGCTGCAGGCCGAGTGAGGGTCTGGGGGGCGCGGCCCCCGAGCCCGAAGGTCGAGGTTTCTTTTAAAACTCAAGATTTTCTAATACACAAGCTTAATATACTAGTTGTTTCTAGCTAATAATATGTTATACGGGGAAATAACAAATGAATCAGGTATATCGAGCATTTCAGCCTGTACCCATAAAAATCAATTATAAATTGATCGAGTGATAAGGATCAATAAATATTAGAAACGTAAATGCAATCTCTATTTATTTCACTATTCATTTCTGTTTGTTATATTATTGATTGATTGAATAGTCAATCATCTAAAAATAAAGCTACTACCATTATTTGAAAGTCAAACATAAGTAAAAGTCAAAAATAAAATTGTCACAACCGAACAACTCGACAATACAAAGACATTAAAAGGCAATCGTAAGTGCAGCTGTTTAACTTGTGACGAGTATTTGTAACTTAATTCTGTTAAATCAAACTGAAAAATGGCCAAACTAATGTTGACACCCTTGAAAATCTCATCATTATTTACCCAAAGCCGTGCCAAATTTGGCACTGAGATTTTACAATAAATAAACCAGGAAAACAGCGCATAGCCACAGAGAAATAGAACCCGCGTAACCATGATGTTTCACCTGTGAAAAAGACAAAGGCGAAATAAAAATGACTTTCAGCCCCGGGCTGTACCACAATTACATTGTAGTTTAAAAACTAACCCCATCAAAACACTGTTTATAGAGAATAGGACATGCTAACAAGCTACAATACTAGACCGCAGCAGAATAAAACATCGCGCTTTGTTTCCTATGCTTCGTCGACAATTTAATTAGAGATGAAATAGTCAGCCAGTTTTGTCACAAAGAAATCACTGTCATCATTTTAACAAGCAATGACAAAACGCCAATAATATTCTTTTTAATTAGGCCTTTTGTAGTTTTAATTCCGCCGCTATTGATGATATTTTTATCGGACGGATATGACATGACAAGTTGTTTTGTTTTCTATCGCATGTTCGCCGGGCTTTGTCCCGCACTACATAGAAGAGCTGCACTACATGTTTGCAGTTTTATATTGCCTCACGTTTCTGCTGTTTGAAAAACAAAGAGAGGAAATTAGCCCCTGGGGGCTGCAGGGAAATAAAACCACGCACAGTCCGCCTCTGCAACGTGAACAGCAGCGCTGTGTAGTCAGGTGTGGCGACATGCGTCAACAGCCGTCGCTCGCACACTTTTTGTACATTTCAACAAACATTAACATTTATTTACCTTTTACAGGGTGTCCCTTAAGTAAAGTGCCAGACTCTAGAAAAAGGTTATATGGGTCAAAATAAAAACAAGAATAATTTTTTTTCTAAAAACTTTTAGTTAACCAGATATTTGCCATTTTATATTTTTCACTAATTATTTATTATGTCCCACATAATTTAACGGATTTGACTCAAACTTAACATAAATTTGTATCTAAGTAAGACCATTTATGGACAAAATTGCCAGGATGATCTAACTTACCATTTTAAAACGGTGGCTATTTTATAGTAATTTTAGGGCATTTTTGGCGTTACACCTTAAATAGCGAATAAACGGTGACTTTAACGATAAAATGTAGAGAATAACGTTTTGTTGTGAATTTTATTACCTATCTATCTAAGTCAAGGTCATAAAAATCTATTTGGAAACAACAAAGCTTTTGGAAAAATCTGGCTGAAAACAGACAATTTTCCACCTTATTATCTTGGTGTTTGCCACGGTTTCCACTGTATTTTTGTTGATTCTTAATCGATTTTTTGAACTTGGTGTCAATAGATAGGTAATAATATTTTCTACAAAACTATGGTAAAATTCACCGTGTATTCGCTATTTATGGTGTAACGCCAAAAAATCCCTAAAAATACCATAAAATAGCCTCCGTTTTAAAATGATAAGTTAGATCATGCTGTAATTCCATAAATGGTCTCACTGATAAAATGTATGCGAAGTTTGAGTCAAATCCGATAAGTAGTGTGGGAGATAATAAATAATAAGGGACAAAAACAAAATGGCGAATATCTGGTTAACTAAGTGTTTTTGGAAAAATGTTATTCTTAATTTTCTCTTTACTTTGACCCATATAACCTTTTCCTGGAGTCTGGCACTTTACTTATAGAACACCCTGTATACTCAAGGGTTTCTCCTCTAACATTTGTACTAATTACATTAACATTCTTAACATTCGTTCTCTAACGATCTTACATAATACTAAAATGGTAATTCACATTGTAATTTAAGATCCCCGATATAAACAGGTAAAATCTACGATAAGACACGATTAATTACTTCATTTATTAAGTTAAGGATTAAATAATATTCAACTGTCTAAAAGATATAAATTTTGAAGTCAAACATACGTAAAATTCAAAAATAAAGAATGACACGTAACGAACTACGTTTCGTGGAGCTTCAACGAATGATTGATGACGTCGTACCATTCTAAACCAATAAAACACAACACACTTGTCGAGATGATAGTTTTAGGTAAAATAAACTAAAATACTCATTTATAGCTTCCATGGCAACTGTTGTAGAAAAAAATAAAATTTTACAAAAATGTTTTACGAACGTTTGGTTTATATTCACTTAGTCGCAAATCGTGAACAAATAGAAGATAACACTTGAAGTTCCATCCTGCATCCGACCACGCTGCAACATGGTATTGCTCAGGGGCAGTATTCGAGATCTGTTGGGCACAAGTCATTCGCATATTTCTAACAGTAAGTAATCAAATTCAATTTATTTTATTTTCTAAAATAATCCAATCAATATTAATATACTTCATAGTTTTAGTTATTTGTGAATAAGCACAATTCTAACTAAATGCAAAACTTATTTGCAAATTATTTTGTTTGTTTGGATAGCTATGAGACTGTATTCATCTTGGTCTCTTAAATGTATAATTATACATACACTCATTATTTTAAAAATAACAAAATTGTTTCAAGCATCGCAACACTTTGAACTTTGTGTCCAACCGTGCACAGTGCGAGCAAAATTATTAAAAGCCTGAGTTAATGTTAAGTTCAAATTCTGAAATGGACTAAACTTGTTATGTTAGGTCTCTTCATTTTTGAATGATGAGGTAGAAATATGTTTTACCCCTTTTATTTACTACTTACAAGACACTGAACCCCGCATATAGCCTACACTGCACTTACTAGTGCAGGGAAAGCAACTCGAAATCATTCGACGTGACAACGAACTTTGTAGCGAAAAAAGTAAGAGACCCATTCAAAGTTGCTACAAAATCATTTTAAACATTTAAAAACAACGTGTTTTTAAATTGTCTTTGCTTTAATCAACGTAAGGACGATTAACACTACTTGCGTGGTGTTTAAATACAAGAATAATTTGTTCTAACATGTGTCACATTTTTTGTGTTACATTTGTGTTTTTAATACAAAGTGCGTTAAAGAAAATAAGTTAAATATACATATTTAATTCGTGATTCATCTGTTGGTTCTCTCTCGACATGATTCTTACTCTTTAGATGATATTGCATACAGAAAGGCTAACATTGTAAGGTTCTTTTTCCCACCAGATTGAACTTACCTTATTTCAAGTTAGGATATACCGGGTGATTACAAATGAAATAAACAACTTCAATAGCCTCTACAAAATTAAACTGGTGTATTTCAACAAAGTAAGTGATATAGGTTTGTGGGGAATATCTTAAGGTTTATGTTGGTACAAGTTATGGTGGAAAATTCTGCGAAAACGTTTGAAAATGACACCTTATAAATTACATTTAGTTCAAAGTTAAAATGACAATGATAAAGTTGTACGTACACATTTTGTCAGGAGATGCGACATTGTCTTGAAAATGTCGACACATTGTTTAATCGCCAAATTTTCAGTGATGAATGCACTTTTAACATCAGTGGAAAATTTAATAGACATAATGTACGATTATGGGGAACAGAAAACCCAAGAGAGACTGTACAGCATATACGCGATTCTTCTAAAGTGAACGTGTTTTGCGCTTTATCTTGTGAAAAGGTTTACGGGCCGTTCTTCATCTAAGAACCATCAATAACCGGAATAAATATTTTCAATAAAAACTTAAAGAACTCTTCTATATGATCATGTAAGTAATGATCTAAACTTTTAAATAATAAATTTTCTACAAGCTATCCAAACTGTCTATTTCATTTGTAATCACCCGGTATTTAAGAGGACGACGCAAACTTTATATGTATACTCGTGCAAACCCATTGTATCCTCTTAAACCCATTCTACTTCAGCTCATGACTAAGACACAGACACGACTATTACATAAAGCTGAGGCTGATGTAAATGGAATGGCGATGTTGAAAGTAGGGATGTTCCCTAGAGCCCGGCTATCCCTAGGGATCTCCCTGATGAGTGTCGGGACACCTGCTGCGTGCTGCCGCGACCCTGATCCCTAGGGAACACTGAGGCTAGTCAAGTGGCTAATAGATTCATCATCTGGGATTTGCCGAACTGAGCTTTAAATATTATCTTTTATACAGCTCGGTTATTGTTCAGTTGATTACTTGTCTCGTGTACGGTTTATTCCTTGTGGGATTGCTCATCTAAGCTGAGTTAGCCCTTTGGAAATAATGGACATTAGTAGTGGTTGTAAGTATTGAAGTTAAAACCCAACATCAAAGTCAAAGTCTTTATTAAGCCACATTAACAATATTTACATTGCATTAGCTAGGTCAAATGAAAATAATACATAATAGTAACTAAAATAGCTTTAACCATTAAAAATTAATATTAAAATCAAGCAAGAACGTTTACAGGCTATTACAGTGTTACACAGTTTCCTCAATCTTTACATACATGTCACTTGAAAGAAATTCCTGAACGCTGTAACAGGCTAAATTTAACAAATGATGTTTTAATTTTGATCTAAATTTGTTATGGCTTGGTTCTAACTGAAAGGAATGCGGTAGGTTGAAATAATTTTATTGCGTTATAGGTTAAGTGTTTTGAAGAAAGGTGTGGAATGTTTGGGGATGGGCAGTCGGTGAGTGTTGCGGAGCTGGTAGGGGTTGTGGTGGAGAAGTCAAAATGGGAGAAATTCAGCCTGAGAAAGTTAACGACTCCAAAATGAAATGGAAGGCAACGTCAAGATCTTTGCTTCGCGAAAAATATCTCTAAGATTGACGCCTTTTAAGGAGAAAATAGTCCTCACAGCCTGCTTTGTATTTTGAACAAAATTTTGTTTTGGACACACACCCCAAATAGGCACAGCGTACGATAAGTGGGGATAGATGAGTCCATAATACGCGGCCAACAGAAGGTTGATATTTTGAAATTCTTTAAGCTACGCAATACATACAACATGGTAATAAATTCGAGACGTTAAAGTACCTTTTTAGAGCTACAAAGTTAAGTGTAATATAATATCAACTGGGGGTAACTGGTGGGTGTACCATAGAAAATAAACTAGTGACCGTAAAATAACCCGATACATTTCATAAGCACTTTGTTATAAAGCATATTAGGTGCATTTTCAGACCTATTTTCACATGACTCGACCAAGGAATGTAACTGTTGTTAATTTAGGAGAAGGTTAAATTACCAACATAAGTCTTGGTTTCACAAAAGAGTTTTGGTTTCTTATTAATAAGTACATTTATCTGTTTACTAATTCATAAACTGTATGTACCACTTCAGAACTAACCTTAAACTCTAAGTCACCTTGGCTTGGTCAGGAAAATAACTATTGTACGAGTATACATTTATTACGAATCAAAACATTAATATACACATACAATAATAATTTCTTTGTTGAAAGCAGACTATTATGAATCCGTCTGAGCTCCACGGAAACGCACAATGCATGTTTCTGCAATAATTTATTTAGCGGATCCGTGGCGGATTGGTATCGCGCGCGACTCCGGAGCTCATCACTCCGGTGGCGCGGGTTCGATCCCCGCAGTCACCACTTACAATTTGTAATGTGACTAATACGGTAACGCTAGGTAAAGGTCGAGGTTGAGTGGTAGAGGACTTTGTAGTCCAACGCCTCGTTAACCAAGTAACTTTACCTTTTCTATCCAAACTAACACAAAATGGAGTTGAAAACACTAAAACTTGGACAGCTTCAAAGTCTATTAGTAAAACTATTAAACCCCTAATGATAATTGAAAAACTCCTTTCCAAATATGTTATCACGTAATATAAAAATTATTTTCAAAGGTGAAACACGGTCCATCGTAGACCTTTGCAAACGCTGGGTTTGATAGTTAGGCCGCACCAGTTGAAAGAAGGCCCGTTGTTTAGCCATTTGTTACGTGAGCGGTGTCGTGTGTTCCTTGTGCGGACGAATTAAGACTTTATCTTAGGTGACCATTGAGGAAAACCTTACGTCACAATGTAAAGTAATTTAAAGACAGTTAAAATATCAATAAATGCGCTTTTATTTTAATGAATACTTTACCAACACTATATGGTATTTATAAAAATAAAACTCCCAGCTTTAATTACGCAAATGGTAGAGACCGGAGTTTTCGACACATTAGACAAAATGTAACATTTTTACCAAGCTTTATAAATCACTTCCGGCTCAGGAGCAAAGTTGGAAAGGAGGGTTTCAAGCAGAGTATTCTGGGCGATCATTTCCGGCCGGGCAATTTATACTGTGTTTGGCGGGAGAGTAAAAAGTTGGCGGGTTTATTTCGTTGAAAGCGCGGGAAAGACAGGCGGGGTTATTTTTTAACTCGGGTAATCTCGGGCCGCGAGTTACCTTTATGCCTTTACTCCTCTGATCCCATTTATTCTCCATTTAATTTTCATATATCTTGCCTCATCCCGGTTTACAGCCGAGGCTCAAATCCCCTTTTCTACTTTCTTTGAGAAAGCGGATCCGTTTCCTTCTCCAAGCCACTTTTATACTTTCATAAACCTCTCTGGCGGCTCACAGCTGATCTAAGGTAAAGAGATTCTTCTTGTTTTATTCTACAGCTGGCTCCGGCTGCAATCTGCGGTATTCGTCTGACTCTGTTGTACCCACAGAGTAATTCATCTTTTCAAGGTGCGTACTACGGGCGGATGATGATGGACGATAGTTTGTAGTCCGTGAAATTCGCTGGTATACAGGGTGTCTCAGAACAACTGACAACTCGTATCTCGTGTGTCTAGAGAACGGTATGACCTGGAAATTAAAATGGTCTTTATGAAAACTACTCAAATAATACGGTAATCAATTGTTGGTTTCAAGAATATAGCGTGTTCCGAAACCCTAGGGTCACACGTTCGAATCTATAAGTAATATTTCAGTTGAGGGGCCGTATTTAGAAATTATTCTTAACTTTACCGAAAAGATTATTTTAATAAATATGTTATAATGTGTACATTGTTAAAACTAAAATGTTGAGTTTTGAACGATTAGCTCTAATTTGGAACCGATAAAGAAATGTAACATCAAATAAACATAAATAAAAATTTTAACATTTTAAATATTAAAATTTTGATATTGATCCCTGAAGTCATTGTTGACAATTTTGCTCAGGTTATTCAAGTGAAGACAATAAAAATATCACCCTAAATACAAAAGCTACCATTCCTACAAACTCTTAAACTAGTTGGTTTGTTTTATTCACCCCATTATCCCCATCAGTTAATCATCCCCAGTGGACACCCCAGCAACACAGGGCAAATTAACTAATCACTAACTATGTACTGTGCTGAAGTACCTATTATCAACAAGACAAGAGCTCCAAGATGGCGACCAGGGTGGATATCCGAGTCTGTTGATCAATTAGGCTTACAATTGAGCCCCATTGATCTAATGGAGGCCATTTGCTGTGATTACCTCCCCCTCCCCACGCCTTGGATGAGTCTTGGTTACAGAGTGCTCCGGGCGATCTGGGGTGTAGCTGCTAATGCCTCCACTGTACTGTGTTACTGAAGGCCTACTTACTTGCTCCCAAGTCATGTCATGAACCGTTAATGCATGCAGGTGTCTTATAAGACAGCTTTCATTGTAATAACTAGTCTTTTCGTTTTCAGCTGGTGTAGGGGTTTTAAACACACAAATATCTACGTAGACGTACACGCCAATAATTTTGAATTTTAAGCTTAAGTGGTTAGTCATAATATTTTTTAATAAACCACTGAATAATATTTTATTATATAAAATATATAACAAAAAACGTCGGCATACAAAATACGAAAGCATTTCCAAATCTGCCATTGCTTAACATAGTTTTACCTCCAAACACACAATCGATTTTGAAAATATTCAAATCATCGCAAAAGAAAGTAAATGTTTCCCCAAATAATAAGAGGCAATAGAAATTAAAAAACATTCAAACAATTTCAACCATCGAGACTGTTTTAAATTACCAGCAGCATGGGACCCTCTTTTTACATATATGAATAAGCAAAACCAAAATTTTCTTTCAACAATTTTAAATCATTTTAATTTGAACCATCTGGTTTAGTTTGTTTATTTACAATTTAAAATTATTTTACCTTTGAATTTTTATACTCCCTATACATTTTATATTTTTCATTTTATACATTTATTTTAACTCTTCTTTGTCTATACAACTGAAGATGTCTACCATAGTGTAGACGAAACGTTTTTTTATAATTTAAGTTATTTTTAAACGAAACGTTTTGTTTTGTCATATATTTTATAAAATAAAATATTATTCAGTGGTTTAATCAAAAAAAGAATTTTTATTACACCAATAATTTATTTAAAAATGTATTGCAGACTTGCCCAAAAAACTAAAAGAAAGCTCAGATGTACACATAAAACAGCTGTTGCTGATTAATAATCGACAATAAATCTTTCCTAAATTTTGTAACCTAGCGACAAATCAAAAACTACATTTTATTCTTTTAAACAGTATTGTTCGAGTAGCTCCGATATGGCTCCGTTTTTCAACATCAAGGTAATATCAGAGATGAACTAAGTGTATTCTACCCATAACTTCAGTTCTTCGTTGGGTAACTCATTTCAAGACCTATTTATTTTTGTAATTTATCAAGGAAAATAAACCACTAGACCTAAGTCCAGTTTTAAGAACTGTACGGCAGCTTCTTGCCTCAATTCGTATTCTAAAGTATTTAAAAATGTATCAAGTTGAATAGAGCCTTGTATCTAAATATGTGACTCATAGGTATAATTTGACTTAAATATATTATGTGGTAACTTCTACCTACTTTTACAAAGTGAAGGTTTGTGTTTTACAGTGTGCGACACCGGCCACTCTCTAAGACCACTGCAAGACAACCTTGAAAAGATCAGTCTACAACTTCAAGGTTCCCCTTACTGCATTTCTCACTCGAGGTAAGAAGTTTTATGTTTTAGTGTGTCGAGGTTAATACGTTTTTACTTCTAATTAACATGCAATAATACAAGTAATGCTTCTCATATCATGAAAAAATGTGTTTTTGCAATTTAGGCCTAATTGTTCACCAAACGTTGTACTTACAGTGGGAAATGGAGTAAGGGGAACCCCATCGCTCCGAGTTCAGCCAGTTCTGCTGCTTGTCTTCGCCTTCAAGAAACTTTATTTCTTCTCTAAAGGTGTGTAGTTTTTTAAACTGTTAATTCCTTAGATTCCAAATGTACTTTGGTACGTTTAAAAGTGTTTCCACTCTCAGTGGTCGTGAACACTGTTAAAATATAAATCCATTGTGCTTTCTAATATTAGAAAGACCCTTGTCTTATCAAGTTCCAATTTTTTCAATCTAACGGTAGTTTTGTTCAAGACGGATCATGACGCAATAGAAACAATAAGTAAAGGCGAGGTAAAGTCTCCAGTAATATGAGTATATGTGATTTTTTCATGGGAAATACCTTCTAATTAGTTATAAATATTGCTATTTATGTTTATATATCACTAAATCACTATTTGAGATGTCAACCACTCTCATGAGGGTATTTTAAGGCAAATATGTGGTGAAGGATGAGCGTGATGAGTGGTAGTAATGAGTTATGAGGTGTTGTCTTGCTACAAACTAAGGCCGACTCTTCCTTAGAATGGGTCATTAATTAATAGCCCGGAAATACAAGGACCAACGGCTTAACGTGACTTCCGAACCACGCAGGTGATGGTCTGATATGTCTAAACGATGGTGGGAGTTGATGCGGGTATCATCAGATGATCACTGAGACTATCTGAGCCGCTTTAGACCTATATCATCCTCAAAACCTGACCTAGATAGATGTAGTGTTTCTGCTAATGGTTAGTTTATAACAGTTGAACTCACCTAATGTTGACATGTTTCCGTGAAAGACTGAGTGAGATGACAACCAAGAACGCCCAGAACTACTACTACATGAACCACAGAATTACGTCTTCGAGCTAATTCCCCTTACTGCATTTCTCCCTTCAACCCTCTCTTGCAAAGGTATGTGCACTTGAATGTAGTGTATTCTATTTTAGAAACAGAGAGGTCCAAACATGTGTTTGGAAGTAACATTTTAAATCATTAATACTTGTAGCCTATGTTTACAAATATTGGAATTATTTTTATGGATTTTGAAATTAATAAGCGTTTGAGAGGTGTAGGAAGAAGTGTTTAACACTTCCAAAAATGAATAAAAATAATCACTAACAATCAAATAATGTGAGGACGATTCTTGCGCAAAATCAATGGCAATGCGTTGCCAAGGTCTTGTTGGGGTCTCATGCTCATTAATGGCTCTTTGTTGGTTTGTCACACATTTCTTGCACACTTTACACTGTTCAATGGTGTTCAAATCTCATTAGCCATTCCAGGCCAAAAGAAAAAAACATCTTTAGCCCTCCGTACACATGAATCAGCCCTTGGTGTGTTGAAGGAACTCGTTGTATTATATTGTTGATCATGTTTTTGGGATAACAATACGCTAACTTTTCAGTATTACACCGTCCTCATATCCAAGTTCATCTCTATAGGGCCAAAATTCTCGTACCTCCTGTTGCAATTGAGTTTTTTTATCTGGCCATCCACATTGTATGATTCTTGAGAGTGACTGGAGAACTGGGTCATCAGCTGTGTACTGTTTCACCTCTTTTAGACGCTCATCTGTCAGGTTAACGTGTTCTAGACACTTGCATAATTCTAGTTCTCTTCTTACATATTTCTCGTTCTTTGCTTCATAAATGGTAACATCGTTGTCATCTCTATGTTTGTCAAGATCTGTAAGTGTTCGGGACAATAAATCTGCTACAAGCCTGTTTTTTCCTTGACGATAAACAATGTCAAATGAAAACTTCTGCAGCCGCAGAATCATACGTTGAAGCCTCTTGGGTGCGCTAGTTGAAGGTTTCTTAAAATTAGTTTCGAGAGGTTTGTGGTCTGTCTCAACAGTTACATCTGTTTTTCCAAACAAATACTGCATTGAAACAAATCTTTCAAAAGCAAACAGAACCGCCAAACACTCTTTTTCTATCTGTGCATATGCAGTTTCACTATTACTCAAAGTCCTTGATATATAAGCAACGGGTTTTCCATTTTGCATAAGTGAAGCACCTAATCCGAATTGGCTAGCATCACACTGTAAAGTGACAGGTCTGTCCACATCAAAGTATTGTAATGTTGGCGCTGATGTGACCATGTTGACAAGCTTCTGGAATCTTTGTGTATGAAGTTCCATGTCCATTGTAGTTTTTAGCAAATCTCGAATAGGTGACGCTTCTTCGGACAGTTTTGAAATAAACTTTCCTAAATAATTTATGAATTCCAAAAATCTTTAAAACTTCTTCTTTGTTTTTAGGCTGTTTCATTTCAGTCATTGCTTGAATCTTTGCAGGATCTACTTTTAGACCATCTTTACTTATTACATGACCCATATACTTCACTTCACGCATAGCAATTTTGCATTTACTAACATTGATTTTTATATTTCTATCTTGAGCTCTTTGAAGTAAACTGTAAAGGTTTTTGTTGTGATCAATCATAGCTTCTTCTTCAGTATCACCACTGCCATAGACAATTACATCATCAGCTATAAAGAACATGCCCCTGAGCCCTTCAAACTCTTCATGAATTCTTCTTTGAAATTCTTCTGAGGCAGATTTTACACCAAACGGAAGTCTCAGCCAAAGGTATCTTCCAAACGGCGTCCAAAATGTTGTAAGTTTACTTGCATCTTCTGTCAATCTGATTTGCCAAAATCCATACTTTAAGGCCAAAGTACTGAAAACTTTTGCTTTTTTTAGTTGAGGTGTTAAATCTTCTATTGTGGGGACTTGGTAGTGTGAGCGTTGAATAGCTTTGTTCAGTTGATGAGGATCGATATAAATTCTCAACCTGTTTTATAATACAGGGTCATCGAAAAAGGTGTACGGGATTTGAAAGTGAAATAAAAATGTTAATATAATTGGTAGAGTTTTGATTTTTACATCAAAAGACAATTTTTTTTTAATGTATTTAAAAACTTTTCAATGTGAGCTCCCTCCATTGCACGACAGACATCTAGCCGATAGTCAACCTTTTGCCAGGTGTTTTGGAGCATTTCAGGAGTCACTGTTGAAATGGCTACGTTGATTCTTCTTCTCAGGTGCTGAAGATAACGTATTTTCTCAGCATAAACTAAGTTTTAAATGTAACCCCAACAGAAGAAATCTAAAGGCGTAAAATCCGGTGGCCACAAAACAGGACCATTTCCAATCCAACGATCAGGAAATCTGTTGTTGAGAGCTTCTTGGACGATTAGACTGTAGTGACATGGAGCTCCATTCTGCTGGAAAATGACATTAATGCCTTTTCCCCTTTCAATTTCTTCAACTTGAGGGAAGAGATAAGAGAAGAAGAAGAATCAACAGCCATTTCAACGGTGACTCCTGAAATGCTCCAAAACACCTGGCGGAAGGTCTCAGCTAGATGTGTGTCGTGCAACAGCCCCATTGCAAAGCGTTCAGCTCACATTGAAACTTTTTAATTACATAAAATTTAAGATTTGCTGTGTCTTTTGATGTAAAAAATAAAATTCTACAAATTATATTAACATTTTATTTCACTTTCAAACCCCGTACACCTTTTCGATGACCCTGTATATGCTCATTTCATGGTCCCTGGCCTGGGTCTTACCATGCTGACGGCCTGAATATCTCATTTTCCCAAAATCAATTCGATAAAAACGGGTATTTTAAGATTTTAAAACGTGTACGTTCTTCTTGTTTGCTTCATAAATTTGATGACTGAACTATTAGCTAAACTTGAAATGTTGCGAATGCTGCGTCTGAGTGCAAATAGTGTTAAGTCCCAAAGCCCTGGCCATCCCATCACAACATCATAAGCTAATCCTTTGAAAGCCAATAGTTTGACACAAATGCGAGTATGATGGGAGTTGATCTGATTATGTTTCCCAAACTGTCCGTCAGAAAGCCTCAGTCGCACATCCAGCCATTTCGTCCATTATCAGTTTATCACATTTGGATTAAGATAAATGCGTTCATGCATTAGTCATTAGATTAATGTATTCCAGGACTTAAGGTGTTCAATTTAGAGTAATGTTCAAATCACCCAGTGTTTCCGTATGAAAGAAAATGCACAACTAACCTGCATGCTTCAAGTCATTGCATGTTATTTTACCAAAAACTGGATTAATTGATATGCATTTGCACGTCTCCAGCCGTATACGTACAGTTTTGCCCCACAGTATAAAGTGACTTGTTGGTTTTTTTGGCGATTGCAACAAGTTGCACCACATACCCACAAAGTTATTGTCACTGATAACTTAATATGAATAGTAGCGAAAAGATTAGTCCGATTAAAATACAATAAATTTGAAATGAGTTTCCCCCTTTATAATATGTAATGAACTTGCAGTGAATAACCACGTAAATCTGAGGTTAAAGGCTAAAGCGAGACTGTCAGCGTAGCGAACATCCTCGTATCGCAAGTGGTATTAGAGAACGAAAAATAGGAGCCAAAGCTATACTGTCAGCGTAATGAACTGCAAATCAAATTCGCTTCCCTCATGCTAGTGGCGCTTTGCTTAGCTGCGTGTGGCCTAGTTTGTATCGATACTGAACCTGCACAAGACCATAGAATATACTATCAGTTAATGATGGGGTCAACACTTGCACTACCCGTGGTAGATCTTAAAGATCTTAGGGGTTGTAGACTTGTAGCTTCCTTAGCGAATTGCACAAGAATTAACCCCAACCACGTGATGGTACATTTTGAGTTGGAGGTTAAAGTAAAAATACTTTCAAATAAAGTAAATTATCAAATTTAATTTTACAACTACTCACAATGACGATACACGAAAATGTGAGATTAGAACAGCTCCCCAGTATCATTCACTTTATGAGAACTACTGTAGATTAGTTACAAGTTAAGCTTTAAATCAAACAATTAAATTAAAATCGAAATTTGAGTTAAATAAAACGTGATTCGGATTAAGTCGAAATTAGCACTAAATCACTATTTGAGATGCCGACCACTCTCATGAGGGTATTTTAAGGCAAATATGTGGTGAAGGATGAGTGTGATGAGTGGTAATTATGAGGTGTAGTCTTGTTACAAACTAAGGCTGACTCTTCCTTAGAATGGATCATTAATTAATAGCCCAATGACCAATGGAAATAAAATGACCAACGGCTTAACGTGACTTCCGAACCACGCAGGTGATGGTCTGCTATGTCTGTACGATGGTGGGAGTTGATGCGGGTATCATCAGATGATCACTGAGACTATCTGAGCCGCTTTAGACCTATATCATCCTCAAAACCTGACCTCCATGAAGCTGGATTACAGGACCACGCCACGAGTCCCATTATATGATCCGGTTCGAGTCACTTGTTTAAAACACTAGTGCATAAATGATTATAAAGAATCCTGTACGAAAGCTAAGATTCAGTCGTTAGAGGACGCCACGGAATGGAAGAGTTACAGGTTAGTAGTGCCGATCCGTCACCATTACGGTTTATTGATATTTAGTCCACTGCTACCAGAATCGCAACGCAACACAGCTGATTAATTTATTGGCGGCGAGGGATACGGAAGGCCGTGCAAACACCTGGCGTATCCACTGCCGCTGCCCACTAGATCTCTTACCGGCCATAAAATATACTATATCCACGCTCATCCGACAATAAAACATCGTTCCACCCATTTTATGTATTGTTGGCGCCTAACTCGCAAATTTATAACCCTATATGTAAAGTTAAGATGTTCACAGATGTGCTGTAGAATAGATTTAACGAGCACATTACAGATATGTTATATTTTTTACAGCTATGAACATACCAGGTCGTACTGATTACATTAGTCTTTAATAATCATTACTACAGAATGATTTATTCTTTCCATCAGAATTATATCATTATGGATAAGAATGCTAACTAGAGATTTGCGCATTGGTGGATTGACACTAATTTGAATTAAAAGATTTATTTTAAGGTGGTTGTAGTATTGGATGTTTGTTGTTGGTCAAATGATCTTAGGTGAACACCGGTTGCATTCAAGAACTTTTTTATCAATCTGCATACTTATCAGCTTATTTAATATGGATGAGTAACCATGTTACTAAAAGGTCACCATTTCGATAGTCCCATCCGCTAACCTCATTACTTTAGTAAATTTAGAACCGCAATGAAAAATTTTAACTACTGTTTTTGCAGAATTCGCCTATTTGATTGTATGTAGCCAATGACAGCCATAGTTTTATAACATTTTGTTCTTAATCGTAATTACGCGCTCGGCAACTTTGGGTCCTTTTCATAAAACCTCGTATTGTTCAGTGTCATAAGTTTGTATATTTATTTTAACAATGTAGTGTGTGTGTGTGTGTGTGTGTGTGTATTGATACTGATAAGATCCATAGTATTGGCTAAATAAGATTATGAAATTATGAATAAAAATAAAACAAAAGCTCACACTAGAAAATGAATCAATCTCTTAAAGATGACTATGTCAGGCCCTTTTCGTGAACACTTAAAAAAATGAAAAGCGAACTTGGACTATAGCATTATTTATAGAAAGAATCATTCAAAACAAACCACAAGAACATTTGTTAAGGATACAATTTAAATCTTAAACTCCCGGGGTCATGGAATAATGATTAATTTACAAAGAACCTATAAATGCAACCCCAAAGATCTTAATGAGAAGTCCAGTTCCAAGCTCTCAATAAACAAACAATATGTGAAACACACCAAGTCATAGCTGTCTCTGTAAAATAATAAAGCTAATGTTTCCTAAGAAAGCGTTGACCGCTATATTGCTATAACAGAGACGGTGGTCATACCACAATATTGAACTTCAATATCACTGCCTGTCACCTCAAAAGTATTCTTCTTATCTGCCAGATAACCTTAACATTGTGCCTTCTTTGATTCCTTGGTGTAGAGATAGACTCAGTCTAACGGCAACCCACATAAACAAATTACTTCCAAAGCTCAGTAGGGCTTTTTATGCTATGATGACACTTTCTCACGTAGTTGGTTTCCATACCTTACGTGAGGTATATTTAACTTAGTTTCAGAGTCACATATCTCGTATGGTATAATTTTTTGGGAAACTCATATGATGCTTTTAAAGTCTTTCAAATTCAAAAGAACATCATAAGACTCATACGAAATCACCATTCAGGAACCCTGTAGATCTCTTTTCAAGCAATTAGAAAATATACTCCCCCTCTCTTGTCTGTATATTTTCAAATGCCTTCTCTTTGTTTACACACCCAGAAGGTTTACGGTAGAAACCACATACATCATCATTTTACTCGAAACTCCGCTCTTCTGCAATATCCTGGTCATCGTACAACCTTTTTCAAAAGGAAAACACCATGGTACTCTTGCACAAATATTTTTAATAAACTACCAAACCACCTGAAAAACTAGACCTCTCCTAAATCCTTCAAACGTTCCTTTATAGTGAACCGGAGTACCTCGTTTGGTCATTTGGACAGTCCACATAAAAAGAGCTCAGGGTTGGCGAGACTCTTTTTTTATTCTTTCTAGCCTACACAATGAACATTTTGAATTACTGTATACTCGGTAAGTATTTCAGGCGTAAGATTGACGGAGAGGGGATGGTTATGGAGTACCCTAGGACTTCATACTGAGTTTTTCTTCTCTTCTTTATTTAGGTCGACGGTGTTTAGCTGTACGGTACAACATAGACGACTCCTTCTGAACGCAGATGACACGACTTTCCGTTTCAATTAAAACCCCTTACAACAGTAATAGTTTACCCCATGCTTTTGGACGCGTTAGACCTAAGGAATGGATCATGCATACAAGTGGGCTGTAGATTGTTGATTTGATTTTGAATAGCCCAGTAAAAGTATAATAGTTTTAGATGTTACTGCTTGATTTTAATTCATTTTTACTCACTATTTTACAGTTGTCTTCAGATAGTTCTAATTTGAGTGCACCATTTTCTTCTTAGTCTTCTTTCTTAAAGCACGTACTTTATATATTAAATTTATATTCAAACTAGTTTTTTTTAAATAATCGGGCAATTTGAGAAATGATAGTTAAAACTAGTTAAAAGGATAGGTAAAGAAATTAATTAAACTAGGATTGGGAAGGCTTGACTTAAGGTTGGTAGCAGACACGGTGATTGAAATTAATTAATAATGGTTTCTAGGTAACGGAAAACAATTGAAGAACAAAGGTGAACGTAACGAGTGACGGTGGATAACACAATATTCAAACATATGAGAATAAAAACAACTTTTGACATGTTTTTTTTTAGTTGTCAAAGTTTATTTACGTATGTATAGTAATGGACAAGCTAGACTTTTGTTTACAAAACAAAATGTGTCACCTGGTGAGAAAAACCTTAACTAGTTTTCACCGTTACTTTACGTCCACCGTTTTCTAGGAAACCACTCTCATCTGATAACATTGAAAACAAAACTCACCGTCATATTACGGCCGTAATGTAGCGGTCACCGCTTTCTAGGAAACCATAGCTTTATGGTTTGGATACCATATGGCTCTGATGAGAATTCTGGACTGATGAGCTAGAGGATATGAGTTTGAATGATGAATACAAACCACAGAGTATTTATTATATATACAAACTATAAATTATCGAGGTTGAGTGGTAGAGATGAATTCGTAGTACTAACTTCGCCTCGTTAAACAAGACAAACTATACCTTTTACATGTTATAAAAGAAACATAATTTTATAAACTAAAAATAATAACAAATATTTAACAAGACGTTTTAGTTATTTTAAATTCTAGCAAATAATTTGCACGGTGAACCACAAAATGTACTCAAAGTAGAAAGCGAATCAGCATTATGACTATGCGCTATAGGAGAGTTCATAGGCTTATGCCTTTAAACTGAAAATTGTGAAAATACGAACACTTTTACATTTTAGCTGGAAACGTATAATCAAGCTATGATTTACTATGGAAGCAAAATATTTATTTCTGTCTGTTATTACTAGTGGGTTTATTTCTAGATTTTTAGAGGACTAAATCATAAAGGACTAAAAGGAGCAATATTTGGCAATGTTCCAAAATGGTCTACGCCCTTCTATGGGGACGAACTTACTAACCATTTGAAAACAGCTTAACCCAATTCTTGAGGACCCGCGTCTTGCCTTAAAAACATGTTTTTACATTTTTTAACGCTTATTTTTTAACTGAGTTCTTAAGCTAATAGTTTCGTGCAAATCGGTTGTGACGTCTCCACGTGAGAGCTGCTAGCATGTTGTCCAGACACAGGCGCACAGTCACGCCGAGGACATTATGAAGGTTCTTGGTTTGCCTACGGACTCTAAAAAAAGCTATAAACAATAATTAATGTATCAAGTTCAAATAAATGAGAATGTTCTCACGGACGTAACCGCCGCAGGTTTCCACCCTAAGACGATTTGGCTAGATTAAACATTATACCTAATATGTAGCTATGATAATTACTTTTGATACTTTGATTTGAGACGCCGACTACTCAGGGGGTATTTTCAGGTGACTACGGAATGAAGGGTGAGTGAGATTTGTAGTTTGATGGATGACGAGGCCTTAATCAGTATCACCTCGGTTCAAGTTATGTCATTGGAGTTTGTAGTTTGTAACAAGTCTACACCTCATAACTCATTACTACCACTCATCACACTCATCCTTCACCACATATTTGCCTTAAAATACCCTCATGAGAGTGGTCGGCATCTCAAATAGTGATTTAGTAGTGATTGTCCAGTGCAGTGACAATAGACTCGTGTGTGATACAATGTTTTAAAGATTTCGTGTAAACCAAAATTACAGGCTGTAGAAGATACGAAATATATTAAAGAACATACCTATTGAAACCTTTAGATGTTACAGCTTGATTTTAATTCATTTTACTCACTATTTTACAGTTGTCTTCAGATAGTTCTAATTTGGGTGCACCATTTTCTTCATTCTCCTTTCTTTCTCCCTGTCTCCTTTCTTGAGGCACGTACTTTATATTAAATTTATATTCAAACTAGTTTTTAAAAATAATCCGGGCAATTTGAGAAATGATAGTTAAAACTAGTTAAAGGATAGGTAAAGAAATTAATTAAACTAGGATTGGAAACTTGACTTAAGGTTGGTAGCAGACACGGTGATTGAAATTAATTAATAATGGTTTCTAGGTAACGGAAAACAATTGAAGAACAATAATGTATAAAACCTAACAGCTATGGTTTCCTAAAAGTTCACCGCTAAATTACGGGCGTTATTGTGGCGGTGAACGTAACAATGACGATGGACGTAACACAATATTCAAATGTAGACAAAACAACTTTTGACATGTTGTTTTTAGTTGTCAAAGTTTATTTACGTATGTATAGTAATGGACAAGCTAGACTTTTGTTTACAAAACAAAATGTGTCACCGGTGAGAAAACCTTAACTAGTTTTCACCGTTTTACGTCCACCGTTTTCTAGAAACCACTCTCATCTGATAACATTGAAAACAAAACTCACCGTCATATTACGGCCGTAATGTAGCGGTCACCGCTTTCTAGGAAACCATAGCTTTATGGTTTGGATACCATATGGCTCTGATAGAAATTCTGGACTGATGAGCTAGAGTTGAGTTTTGAATGATGAATACAAACCCAATTATTTATTATATAAACTATAAATTATCGAGGTTGAGTGGTGAGATGAATTCGTAGTACTAACTTCGCCTCGTTAAACAAGTCAAACTATACCTTTATTTTGGTATAAAGAAACATAATTTTATAAACTAAAAATGACGATAACAACTATTTAAAGACGTTTTAGTTATTTTAAATTCTAGCAAAATAATTTGCACGGTGAACCACAAAATGTACTCAAAGTGAAAGCGAATCAGCATGACTATGCGCTATAGGAGTTCATAGCCTTTAAACTGAAAATTGTGAAAATACGAAAACGTTTTACATTTTAGCTGGAAACATATGTCAAGCTATGATTTACTTTGGAAGCAAAATATTTATTTCTGTCTAGTGGGTTTTATTTCTAGGTTTTAGATGAAAAGTCATAAGGACTAAAAGGTACTTTTGGCAATGTTCCAAAATGGTCTACGCCCTTATGTGAGTTAATTCACTATAACCATTTGAAATTCTATTATCAGCTTAACTCAACAATTCTTATGAGACACGTCTTGCCTTTGAAACCATATTATTACATTTATTATTTTTAACTGAGTTCTTAAACCAATAGTTTTGTGCAAATCGGTTGTGACGTCTCTACGTGAGATCTGCTAACGCATGCCCAAGACAGACAACAGGCACAGTCACGACTGGGACTCGTGAATTGTGGTCCTTGTATTTCCATTGGTCATTGGGCTATTAATTGTGACCCATTCCTAGGAAGAGTCGGTCTTAGTTTGTAACATATAACTACACCTCATAACTCATTACTACTGCTCATCACACTCATCCTTCACCACATATTTGCCTTAAAATACTCTCATGAGAGTGGTCGGCATCTCAAATAGATTTAGTGATTTGGGACATTATGAGGGTTCTTGGTTTGCCTACGGACTAAAAAAGCTACAAACGATATTTAATGTTGCATATCAAGTTCAATTAAATGAAATGTTCACACGGACACCGCAGGTTTCCACTTAAGACGATTTGGCTAGATTAAACATCATACCTAATATGTAATATGATACTTTTTCATACTTTGATTTGAGACGCCGACTACTCAGGGGTATTTTCAATTGACACGGAATGAAGGGTGATGAGATTTGTAGTTTGATGGATGACGGGTCTTAATCAGTATCACCTCGGTTCAGTTATGTCATTGGGGTTTGTAGTTTGTAACAAGTCTACACCTCATATCATTACCTACACCATATCACCACATATTTGCCTTAAAATACCCTCATGGATCGGCATCTCAAATAGTGATTTAGTAGTGATTGTCCAGTGCAGTGACAATAGACTCGTGTGTGATACAATGTTTTTAAGATTTCGTGTAAACCAAAAATTACAGGCTGTAGAAGGTACGAAATATATTAAAGAACATGCCTATTGAAACTTTTAGAAGATAGCTATTGTTTTAAAGTCGATACACTTTAACATTATTAACTAATGCAGAGGTTTACTGTAGAGTACAACTAACATTTTCCCAAAAATGTGGTTGGAATCAAAGAAATACTTTATGAGTGATTGAGATTATAACACCTCTGGAGATGGCTGCAATTCCAAAGAGGACTGAAGTGTCTGTTGCATAAAGCTATTCTGGTTTAATTAGGCTACTGTGTTGTAGGTGGTGAGTTTTGCGGGATTAGGAATAGATTTCTTTATAAGAGTTTATAAAGGCTGTTATCATCTCGTGGCACCATATTTCGTTTGTAACTTTTCAGGTCATGCTTCTTGGATAACTTATCTAAAGTTAAACTTAACTTAACTTTAATTAACTAAAGTTAATTTAAGTTAAACTTAAATTGGCGAACTATTTAACTGTATATTTGGTGTTCACGGGCAGATTTTTAACAGTCATAATTCTGTTTTTTCTCGAACTAGATCTGTAAACCTCCTTTTCTGCAATTTCCTTAATTGATGAACTCTTTTAGGAGTTAAAGTAGACTATGCTATAACCCAACTAATCTCGAAACCATATAATGTTATTTAGAAAGAGATATACTATCCTATGTTAAACCAAGAACGTAAAAGGATGGGTGTTACCCCGTAAATTATCTTTTTTATCAGGGACTATACTCTAGAGAGTAAAAGAGCCTATTTTAAAGCAGTGTACTAAAACACCTTAAAATGCTGAGACGAGATAAAGAGTCTATGTGTAAGGCAATTCGTGTTAGTTTTAATTCTTCCGCCAGAATGCAGTGGCAACAAACCAGAGATGTAACGAGAGTCGGTAACGTAGTTACTGAATTTGATACTTCTGAACATACAAAATTTCTTGGTATTTACATTGACTCAAGATTAAGCTGGACACCTCACATCTCATACTTGAAAAAACTATCCTCGGCAATCTATATCATTCATCGCATGAGGAAAATAGGAGGCGAAAAGGACAGCAATCTTAGTCTACCACGCTCTATTCGACTGACACTTGTCTTATGGACTGACTGCCTGGGGAGGACAAAGAAAATATCTCAAAAAGAGCTATAAGGACTGCCAAAAACTTAGTTACCTAGAACACTGCAGATCTGTTTTCTTTGACCTAAAAATTTAACCGTAATCTCCTTTCTATGCATTCTTCAAACTATCATTTACACAAAAACACACGCCTCTAACTATCACAGTTCAATACATAACAACATAGTGTAGGCTAAATCAAATTGTAATCTCCAACAACACAGACTAGACATTTTCAAATATCAGAATATATAGGATCTAAATTCTGGTATTATTCCAAATAAATTAAAAACGGTTCTCCATCGAACAAATTCAAAGATTCCTTAAGAATATCTTATAAATCGCCCATATTACACAATAGAGGAGTTTTTGATGATCATAGGCCTAGAACCTAAATGTTTCCCTCACCTACAACCTATTTTATAAACCTGACACCTTCCTGAAGTGCATATAAGAATACGATGTCAACAACCCTCATCCTGGCGATGACGACGGACAGATCTACGTAAGAATGTTGTCTACGAATGTTGCTCAATGCTAATTAGTTACGGTCATGTTTGACCATACCTTTTAATTAATTTTTTTTTAGTTCGACAAAGATACTTTCTACTATATTCTATGTGAGGCTTTGATGTGTTCATTAGATGACTGATAGAGATATCATTAAAATATAATTAGTTTCGTACCACCACTGTAGGTACTATATTAAAATAACCAAGGGTTTAGTTGATATTTTCTACGTTCGTATTTCCGAATCTAAACCAGTTTACCAACGCCCAAGTTCCAGGCCCTGGTTGTCTGTTTCCTAGCCACAGACAAACCAATGTTTCTTGTTAGCTAATACACCATGAGAAGGTGAGGACACCGTATCAGTTTTCACGAGTTTCCCGTTTCTTCTGTAAGTGAGAATGTGATCACAAAGGACAATCAAGTATCATCCCCAAAGAAGGAAACCAACTAACCTCCAAACTAGCCCCTTAGCTCCTTGAAGGAAGACAAAGATCATCTTGATTTGTGACAAGGACCAGTACCTTTATCATTGTGGACATTTTGTTACTTTTGCTTTGAGACACTGACCACTCTTAGAGGGTATTTTAGGTGAATATGGAATGAAGAGTGAGTGTGATGAGTGTTTTGATGGATGATGAGGTGTAGTCTGGTTTCAAACTAGGGCCGACTGTTCTTAGATTGGGTCATTAATTAATAGCCCAACGACCAATAGAATGGACCAACGGCTTAACGTGACTTCAAATGAATGATAAAGTGTAGTCACGGTACTAACTAGGGTCACTATGCTCCGGATTGGGTCGTTAATTATTAGTACTGGCTCAACGACCAATATTGCAGTTAGCCAATGCCCAAGGGCTTAGCGTGACTTCCGAACCACGTGGAGTGACGAGCAACGTTGGGAATTGAAACCAAGCCCACGAACGGCTCTATAGAATTTTCTCTAGTCTGTGCCAAGCCGTTTTGATGCGAAGCTCTAACATGTCACGTAGGACGTAGTGTCCTATCCTCTTAGTGTCCTATCCTGCTAAATAAACCACATTTTCCTAGATAACCTACAGCTTCTTATATGGTCACCTTCTGGACACCAGGTCTAAGGTTCATAATTGCTACACAAGACATCGGGATCATCTAAACATTCCTTGAGTCAGGCTGAGTCAAACTCTCAAGTCCTTTTCTAGTCGACTGAAGTACCTCGGTGGCCTGCGTGCTTTCAACTCTGTGAACGAGTACCTCAACAACAACCTCAGTGACCTTCGGCGTGTTTCCTAGTAGAGAGACACTCTAACCCGCCATCTTGCTCTAGTTCAGTTTCAATTTTATTTTTGTGACACAGTCAATTCCCTTCGGTGTCGACGCAGAGGATGGTGATGGTAATGCTTCTTCTTACCTAGACCTTGGTCAGTCTTCTAGTGAGTATCACAGAAGGAGTTTTGAGGGTAAACAGGTCGCGAAGCAATCAGAAGAAATCCTTTTTACTTATTTTCCAATGAACTAGTTCTCAACGATATATGAGTTGAATTTGGTCACCCTTATTCGAAAAGTCTACTTAGTGAACCCATGGGGGAATTAAATTTAATTCCACCATGAGTGAACGCATGATAACAACTCCCTGGGTGTTTGGAATGAAAAAGGAGTCCTTCTAAAACCACTTTTCTGTTATTTCAACCCACTGCCCCATAACTTCCGTTATATGGTAGTTTCTCAGTTGTATCAATCAGTCAACTTTACAATATTTAAACGTTTTATAAAAATCATATTATTGTTGCGGGTTTTCTCAATTAATCAACAAGTCCTCTACTAGCCCAAGCACCACAAGTCCCCAACCACTAATTAATAGCCCCCCCCACCACCACTGCACAACCCTGACTCTGAATGCCAGACTGCTTGTGAATTTGTTTCCTGCCAATTCAAACCTTTTAAGCTTAAAAAAAATTTTTAATAAATACCAATACTTACTATGAGGCACCTTTCAACAGCAAAATAAAATCATGGTAAAATTATAAATATTAGTTTTTATTTAAAATTTGTTTTAGTACTTGTATCCAATATTAAACCCTCAGCTTTCAACATTTGACTTGTTTTAATAGTTTGAGCATTTGAAAACATCTATACATGAATACTGTGAACCTTATCAGAATCCTTCTCGTTGTGCTAGTCCAAATCTAGCTAATAGCTGTACATTTTCATAGCTAAAAACTCAATATAGTAGGAAAAAAAGGGTGTTTTGTAGGGGTAAATAAAGGTAATCACTAATTTTAATATATTATTGCTAGATTAGCAAGGAAGTAGTTAAAATAATGATAGTCTTAAGCAGTTCATCATATGATTTATGTATTTGTTAACAATAATACTGTACTATCACAAAGGAGTAACCAACTAAAGTTACAAGGTAAAGTTGTTCAAACAGCAATACAATCTCTTTCCTGGAGTAGGATTTCCGATGACTTATCCTCCTTTTTCAATTGTTCTTTCTTACCCTGGAACTCTTCCAGTTGCATCCGGGACACTTTCAACTGGTCGAGAAGAACAAGTCTTTCAAGTTGCGCTATCGATAAATGTTTGGTTTCCTCCGGTTCATCAAGGGACAGCAATGTAGTCTCTCGCTTTCTGAACCCTGCAGTCGTGGATTTAATTCTTGGTACAGTGCATTTGGTCAACTGTGTCCCTTCTTCAATTGGTGAGCAAGCCTCTGAACAAGATACAACGTATTATTGACGGTAAACTTCACTAGAAATAGTTACATACCTATAGGAAGCAAAGGTGAGAAGGCTTGGTAAGAGATGGAAAGCTGTATAGCCAGAACAAAACGTACTATTGAGTAAGTTGCACCTTTACAAATTAGAACTCGTATTTTGCTATTATTTTAAACGTTAAAAATGCAAAATAATCACTATAATACACCCAATTTAATAAAATTTAGAATTCCTCAAAGTTCAATATGTGTGACCTTTATTTTCTTTTCATATTGACTCTAGTTCAATGTTTTCCTATTTGGAGACTATTTTAATTGTTTTTTACCCCTCATAGATCCTGAGAGATAATTTGGCAAACGATGTATATGTATTTCAAACTAATAAGTTCATTCTCAAAGCACAAAACTTCGTACACAATTTCACTTCATACATTTCCAAAAGCTTAAGGTGTGTTATTTTGAATAGTTTACCTGATGTAGAGACTTATTAGTTAGTAATGTGTGATTCAATTGAGGAAGAATGTTATGTGTGAGTTAATAAAGTGGGAGCACAATTGCACATGTGTAGCAAAGTACACCATAACACCAAACACCTGGGCATTCAGAGCAAAGTATCCACAGGTTTGGATTTTTATCTGAAAACTGTTTGCCATTGCAGTCAATATGTTTTAAATTGAAAAATATGGTTTCATACATTCCTACTTATCTTACGCGCCTCGTTTAAAGAAAAACTCATCAACCTGAAAAATTGTGTGTAGTTCAAAAAGGGCAATTTTAATAATTGCAAGGGTAAATTTTGCAAGGAACATATCAATATTATTTGTACAATTTTTTACATTTTATATAAGGTGCAATCTTTTAGGTTTAAGTATTCTTTTGGTGAACATTATAACAATGTGTGTAAAGTAGAAAATAAACGTTTGTCCCCAATAACCTACAAAAGCGGGTAGAAAACTATGTAGATATAACAAAACCCCAGAAAATTTAAAACGTTTATCTTTACAACAGTTTGAAAGTAAAAGATTATCTTTACAATCATTCAACCTTTTTGAACTTATAAAATTATTACCAATTTACCGAAATTTCTATTTTTGTGATCACACTCATCCTTCACCACATATTTGCCTTAAAATACCCTCATGAGAGTGGTCGGCATCTCAAATAGTGATTTAGTGTGTGTAAATTCTTACCTGATCTTTTAGGTGAAGCAGTAACACTGAACTACTTAGCTGCTACTTACTTTCTTACTTGACTTTGATTTGAGACACCGACCACTCTTGCAGGGTACTGCATGTGTTAAGGTTTCAGCACTAAAAAACTACAAATACCTAAACTTGACATGCAGCAAACTACACACATCTAGCTAGTAGCAGCTCTCCGTACACTCGGAGCGAAAAGTATACACACTCGAGTTTGAGGATTCTCTGGTACAACAAAGCTCTTGTCAAAATGTAAGTTACTACAATAACTACAACTTTTCAGTTGGTGGTATTATTCCTGCATTTACCCATGGACAGTATTCTACATGTCTAAACCCTATATTCTCTAGGCTTGTCTCGAGCGACTTAACTCAGTCAAACCTCGCTTTTTTGACAATGCATTTCCTGTGCAATTAGACTGTTTCAACCTGTACATCGATGCGCCAGGGGCCGACCTATAGAATCGCTCCAATTCAAACAGTCAGTTACCGTTGAGCTCTGATCACGCTGACTCCTGTGCATCACGGTCCCACATACATGAAGACATTTCTTCTTTTTAATTTCTTTTCGCTTCGCTTCTCCTCCATGACGTTATAAGCAATCACATAAACTGTATATACTCACTTCTATACGCTTTTAAAGCTATAAATACTTAAAAGTGATTTTTATTTTTGGCCACGTGCAGACATCACGTGAATGGACAAGTTTAAAGTAGGAAAAGTCCGTTTTTTACTGTTGAGGAACAGTTTTACGTTATTTTTTCAATCCAAACAAAGGTGCAAGTTAGTTTCTAAGTGCAGCTCAGTGTTCAGTGCATTTTTGTGGATATTGACACCTCTTCAGAATCCCCTTATCATCTACGGCTCCACTCACCACCAGCTTCAGGGTCCATGGCCATGGCTTCCCACTGTCTACTGGTCTACGCAGCAGGCATCTCCCCCTTCATTTAAGTGCCGTGAACATTATACACCAGGTACTGTTCTCCAGATTCAATTAACTTGCACCTATTTGCCAATACATTTGGTGTCAAAGTGTCAGCATTATAATCATTGTACTGTTGCGGTTCTTTACAAACATTCGTCTTAAAGTGAATAAGTACCGGAATTTACTGTATGAGTATGTTATTGATGTACAGTTAACCTTCTCCGCTTGCAGTTATAATTTGATAAAATTGTGGCGTGAAATTGATTGCCCCTATTCAAAATAACTGTCAAATTCTTCAACCCATATAAACCGATTTGTGGGGCTCTTATTAGTATCTGTATTGGCTGTAATTAATTGAAAAATAAAACGTTACATACGGACATACCGTACATATATCTTATGGTCTGTATCAATCAAATATCAACCTAATGAACTTATGTACGTTTTTAAGTAATATCTTATGTTAACACATAGTTTTTCATTTCACATTTGACTGGATAACACAAGTTCTAAAAATAAGGTAAAACATTATTTTTGTATTTATACCAATAGTGTCTACTGAATACCAAGTAGTTTTAAAACTGCTTAAAGTAAAAGTGTTAATTTAACACATTTATAATATTTAAAAAAACCCGTTGTACTCGTAATGTTAACAACACTTTGTCAAATATTGATACATTTCATTTATTTCTGGAGTGTTTAAATCATTACAAGTTTACACAACAATAGTTCCTTTTTATTAACTTTAATGAAAATCTAAATACAATGTTGGTATAATAGCAGTTGCTGATTCAAAATAAAGTTTTAATTTGATTCTTCCATCTTATAATATAGATTTTGGGTTTGTACACAAACTATCAGAAAAAGCCTGTTTATTTGACATCCAACCTTTTTAAAGATCTTGAAGGTGGCAAATTAATAAGCGTTAACTACTGATACTGCATTAATACATTGGAAACCCCAAGCGTCAAATGCCTCGTGCAAATGCTTACAATACAAACTCCACACTGGTCTGTTGGATGGATTTTAAAGCCACTGCTGGGATAAAACAAATTATCATCAAAGTTAATTTCACAAATAACGTTACGCTGCATGCAAGTGTCAGATGTTAGTTTTTACTGTACACATTAACAATATTTTACTTATATTTAAGTTGGATTGAAGAAACTATAGGATCAGGATGGATGACAGTAGAGCCTAGAAAATCTGAGGTTATAAAATTTGATCATAAATGGGGTACAATATTTCTGGTACAAGGGTACAGTGTTGAGTAAAATTTAATTTAAAACCAATATTACAGCTGCATACAAATGTAATATGCACAATTTAATGTGCTTTATGAATTGCAATGCCTGATTGAAACTTTATACAGTAGGAAGTCGATAATCCGAACGTCAATTATCCAGCGTCAAAAGTCCTGAGCGCCTTTCTGGGAAGAAAATGCAAAAATATGTTTTGTCTAATATGATTTAAATATCACTAAGGATGGACACCAGAACAATATTTTGAGAGCCACAGTGTATTGTGGCAGACCTCCAAGAGCTATTTTTAGTTTGCCCCCACCCCTACATCCGCCTCCCTTTAGCAACACACTAGTCAGTCTGTACCCCACCATAACAAACAGTGACAGTCGTTACACATACAAGAGCGAGCAGTGTACATTGTGGTGCTATTATTTTAATTGTTTTATTTGTCATGTGTGTGGTGCTCATGTATTTGCAGTTAACCTATTTAAATCGAATAACATAACAAAATTAAAGCACACACACGTCTTTTTTTACCTTTTGTTTGAAAATCCGAACCACCCTTGGTCCCAATTAGTTCGGATTATCGACGTCCTACTGTACTTTTATAAACTGCTGTATTTATAGAGTAGACACTTTATATTTTAGTTGACTTATATTTTATTCAAGGCCCTTGAACTGCAGAGAACCATGTGATAAGAGCGACTCTACCAAATAGCACTGTTTCGAAGTATGAGTTAATAAGATATGTGAGTCAATGTGTTTGCCCCATTGTTACTCAAAATCTAAAGAACCCATTAATAATCTTGCATCGGGAACCTTTGGTTTTAGTAAGAAATCAATCTTAGAAGTGCAATATCGGTCAACCTACCAGAGTACCTCTCTATTATTCATCTCAGAATGGTAATCAATTGCTGATTTGCCGTTCTCAAACCTATCAACAGGAGAACCATCATATTTACCCTTTGTTGGAAAACTTCATGGGCGCCTGATTGTGAAAAATAATTAGAGTGTGTCTCAAACTTTTCCAGCTTATTCAGAAGAAAACTACTCCCTACTTTTCGGAAACTTTATGCTCTACTTAATACTCATTATTGAGATTTAAAACATAACAGGTTAGTTCCCCAACTTTTCAAAATGCTTTCTTCTAAAATGGCCGGAAAGGTCCCAATATTTATTTTTGTAAATTGATATCTGCCACTATCAAGAGTTTTCGATCTAACATCGTCAAGGGGTGGAGAATATATCTTTTTGATTTTGGGATGGGATGAAATGGGAAATTTGAAATGCCTGATATTTTTGGGATGGGACAGGAAAAAATAAAGAAAAATTTATAAACCACTGATAAACATTGTAAAAAACTAACAGATCCATTCATAAGAGGAACCAGTAATTGAAATTTGTTCATTTGATTCTTTTGTCAAATGACATGAATGGTTTGGAGTTTCTTATTATTCTGGAAAGTTTGATAACTCTAATAGGAGTTGTATCTGAGTTGTCTTTAACTCAAAAAGAAACCCTTTGTTTCAATGCTTTTCACTTTAGTGTTGGCTTAAAGGTTGAAATAAGTGCATTTTACAGTTGCAAGAATTTATTTCTACTTTCTAAGCATTACACACAGCTCAACACATAGTTTTTTAGTGAATTAAGGCTTTCAGTATAAAAGGGAACATATTAACATTAAATGGTAAAACTCTTATGAACTCTACTATACTCTCTTACTCTTGCTAATTAACTTTATTAAAGTACTCTTTGGATTCTTCTGGAGAGGGTTTAATTGTTGGCGAATCCGGATTCCAATTGGCAGGACAGACTGTAAAACACAATTTTACCAATAACAGATTTGAAAAAAAGAATACATTTGAACTAAAATGGTACACAAAACGCTATATATTTGAAAGCAGAAACTACAAAATTCCTAAATGTAAAAGTTAGTTAAATTTGCTACTAGAGATTTTAACCCTTGACAAAAAATTTGTGCTGAAACATTTTTCCCTGAAGTTTTTTCCAATTCAGCTTTTGTTCCTACCCACTGTTAACAACCATAGTCCATCTTTAGTAATTATGAGTTACAAAGGGTTGAACAACAGCCCAACTAAAAACTACTTATAAACAGCAAATTTATAAAGCAAGCAAAATTGTATTCAATCAGCAGCGCGAGTAGGTAAATCCCCTCTCAGAAGATAGGCGAGACTAGTTTATTGAGGCTTGAAATATTTCAATTAATTTGTGGAAAACCCAATATTTAGCATTAAACCATCCGCTGTACAGTAAAAACATTCCTGCACACTTCCGATTCCCAGGGATTCGAATTTGCAAAATACCCTGTTCTACTCTACGAGTTAAAAGTTTTAACTGTTAGTAAAGTTGTCAAAACACACACAACACTTGGGCACATTCAGCATAAATGTAACAAGAGGCAAACTGAAAAGCCCTCACCTTCGCCGTGCTTGTCTGTGAACTGAAACGCCTTGACGAGCCTCAGGACTTCATCGACACTGCGTCCGACCGGCAAGTCATTCACCGTGATCTGCCGAACCACTCCCTGCACATCACATCAGTCATCACCAAACAAACACATCACAAGAGAAAACACCCTGGCAAAACAGTTGCAAGTATTATTGCCAACGCTTTCAAATCCAATATGAAAGTTCACAAAGAGGTTCACTATTGCGTTACAAGTGACGAGCGCAGGAAGGTTTTTAGTATCTAACCGATAATTTCATGTAGGCTAATACATAAATTAGACTTCACAAACCTGTCCAACATTTTAAAGTTAAAAACAACATTTAAATTTTATTGGTGAAATACAGAAAAGGCATAGGGTTTAAGTAGTCAAAGACCCAACTGCTAACTTACTGCATATACAAGTAATTAAGTAAACCCCAAAGTTTCCAATGACTCACAGTCAAAATCAGTTAAAATTTTGCAATATTACTGAAAAATTCAAAATAAAAATGGAAGTGTACGACAAAAACAAGACACAAATTAGATGAAGAAAAACATGAATTTTACCAAAAAAGGACGTGGATCTCTAAAGCATAAAAATCTAACATTACATTTTACAGGTACGGAGTAATTGACTGGGACTTGTGGCGTGGTCCTGTAATCCAGCTTCATGGAGGTCAGGTTTTGAGGATGATATAGGTCTAAAGCGGCTCAGATAGTCTCAGTGATCATCTGATGATACCCATCAACTCCACCATCGTTTAGACATATCAGACCATCACCTGCGTGGTTCAGAATCACGTTAAGCCGTTGGTCCTTGTATTTCCATTGGTTATTGGGCTATTAATTAATGACCCATTCTAAGGAAGAGTCGGCCTTAGTTTGTAACAAGACTACACCTCATAACTCATTACTACCACTCATCACACTCATCCTTCACCACATATTTGTGCTCGGCATCTCAAATAGTGATTTATAACTGTTTACCTGAGGATCAATGATGAATAGGCCTCTCAAAGGCACTCCTTCAGTCTCTAGTAGAACATTGTAGTCTCGGGCAATGGTTTTGTTAAAGTCAGCTAGAAGAGGATACTTCAACTCCCCCAAACCTCCTTGCTAGGCAAACATTTCATTCGACGGTCAAGATAAATAGATTATGACTAATGAAAATGGTTTTTAAAAGCCTAACTTCAGATAAAAATTGGAAAACTAATTTGAAAATGCTCAAGTCATTCACATTCTGATCATTCACTTAAAAAGAAAATACAGTATCGACAAAATAGATCCAGGACCAAATTTTTTCTAGTGCTTCAATTTAAAAGAAATGATCAGACATCCTTTCTAAAAGGTAGCTCATAGTTTGTTTGGTATCAGTATTAACAATATATACTCAATAGCTGAATTCATTGGATCTTAATTTGGAGCAATTAATCTTAAGGATCAAAAATATGTTTACCCCGCATAGGAAAAATTATGTTGTAGATGAGTTCTATGCTGACTAAATCCAAGAGAGCTTGGATTCAATTTTGGGTCTCAATACCTTGGCAGTAGTGGCTGTGCTAGAAATTGATTTTGGCATCTGTCCTACAACTGTTAGAGCTTCACCTCAACTTGCCTCACTACCAATTTACCTTAGGAACTAACACAGAGTGATTAAATATTTATAAATAATAATAATAAAATTAGTTTAAACTGAAACAACATAAAAGATAACATTAGTATTTTAAACAAAAAAACACTAGTCCAAAAATAGATACTACTTTTTCTTGCAATATCAAAAAGACACATAATCTCAAGAAAGTCACTCCTTATGATCTCATAATTTGTAGTTTTAATTACTCTCCCAAACCAAATACAACTGTCCAATATTACCACTGAGATTACTCCATAACCGTGAGAAGTTATAGTGAAAGACTAATAATTCACATTTGTTCTATGTTGGGAAATAACTTGTATAACTATGCTTTGTGATAACATTTCTACTTAGATTGTTTTAGTTAAATTTAAAATGTTCATACAAATATACTGGAGTTTTTGACAATAGTATTGAGCCATATAGCACTTTTATAACTACAGTCAACTCCTGATCTACCATAATCGGATTAACCGCGACGCTCAACCGAGAAAATATATTAAAATATTGTCCAGTGTCTTATCACTCATGAAACAGACTACAACAGTGTCCCAGGTGACCTTGACTCGTCCTCTCTGACTCACCGGACGATATGATTCCAAAAATAACAATTCTTCCCACCTACTGGAATTACGCATCCGCCCCACTAATAAATCTGACTAATTCATCAGTTTTGACAGTGGTGTGAGAGTGCATTAATTTCTGAAGTGTGCGGCAGTGATTATTGGAGTGGTTAGTGGTGATTGCGAGACAATGTCTACTGAATGAAAACGGCCGTCGTAATGACAATACAGTTAACGCCGACAAAAGTGCAAAACACTTAACGGAATGAATAGTGTGGCATAGCAGTAATAGGTGATATACTAAAGTAAGATAACAATCAAACATAAACACTAACAATATACTGTCACTATCTTGTTGATTTCTGGTTGCTGCGTAACCAAATCACGAAGTTCAGCCAGCCCTGATCGCTCAGGCTAACTAAAACCGTGGAACCGGCTACTCTAACAAGACATCACCGAAGCCTGTTTCATCATTTAATGGATTGTCTGATTTGTCCACCATTGGCCCAGCACAATCTGAATGGCTAATGTCCAGGATTTGTTATTCGACCACGATTTATGGCATGGCACCGCCTCAAGCCTTATCAAAGCAAAACCATTACTTATAGTCTTCATACATAGTGTTGTTAATAGGAACTTTTATTAGAAGTACATGTAAGCTAACAGATGTCAGTTCAGTGACTTATGGGCAGTTATGAACAATACATGAAATAGACTAGCACAGAAATTCAGCTTGACTCAGCACAGAAAAATTATCACAAGGTTTTGCTGTACACCTTAGTCAGCTAAAACTATATTAAAATACGAACTGACTTTAAGCTAACCAAACAATGTGGTAAGTGGGTGGATTCCAATAATTGCCACCCTTGAAAGTGAAAGTTTAAGGTGATCCGAATTGCCACCCTCATGAACATGGATGAGCAGTTACAGCACGATTGCTACATCTTTGACACGCGGCCCCCACAGCTTCCACTATAAGTCACTCAGTACGAGAACCCAAACAATACAACTAACTTACAAAGGAACCTAATTTTGTAGCGAAACGTGGGTACTCTCCTCAGCTAGTTTTAACTATAATTATTTTGATTTTGGAAACTTAACCTGTCCCAAAAGTAAACATTGCTTCACCATTATACGCTCTCTTTTTAATTATAGAATAATTTGTCAAAAGCTTAATTTCTTTGCCATTTATTTTCAAAGGTTATATGCTATTGTATAGTCTTTCTATACGTCTTAAACTTGAAAATATTCCTCGGGCACAAAACCCTACGTTAGGCAGTGGCGTAACCAGGATTTATTTATCGGGAACGCTGAGTCAAGGTCCTCCCTCGAAAACTTTTAACGTCTAAGACTAGAAATGGTGCATTTTAGGCTGATTCCAACGGTTAATTCGTATACTAGGACCAGTATAAAGATACATGGGTTTTAAGACAAGAAATCAAATAATTGTTAGTTAACATTTGAAACTAAGAACCAACTTTAATCATGAAATCAAATTGTAATACCTACATTTTTGATAATGATCGAGTCCTAAATTTAACTTTAAATTTTTGAATGTTAAGTTCGTTTTTTATGTGCTCCCTTGCAAAAATGTGTGTAACTTATGTAAGTAATTTTATACTACTTTTACAATAGATATATCTGCCAATGAATGACAACAAGTCTATCTATCTATGCAGAGTCAGGTGCTGGATAGCTGTCAGGACCGCCTGTCAACGGTGAGGTGAAGCGTACGATAATTGCTCATCGATGTTCACGGGGTGGCACTTGGGATCACCTCGAACTTTCGCTTTTAGGGGTGGCAGTTGAAATTCAGCCGTGGTAAGTACCTTCCTAGGAGTATTTATCCATGCAAGATGACTAAAGTGAGAGTCGCAGGAAACTCCAATCACTTCAGTATTGATTTTCTTGAACTCATCTATGTGGTCGCTGAAGGCGATAATTTCTGTCGGACATACGAATGCTGAAAGAAAATACACAAACATTAAATCCTCTGCGGTTAACTTCAAACATGTTAATAACTCTGGGTAATTAATCCTTTATTCCACCAGTTTAAAAATTATTTGTGTTGGTATAAAAAACATTGAAGTGAAAGGTACAGGTCATTGCAGCATTAGGAGATTACTAACCTTACTGAATTATGAGGTCCTTGTTTTTTTTTTTTAGGCATATTCATTAAAATTTGTTACAATTATTAACTTAGATAGAATAAAAAGTGTTTATTGCCCATTTTTAAATTGTTTACTTCATTGGGTCCCACACAGGAGACCCTAGTTTAACAGACTGTCTACTGATTGGCTTCTCATTCTTTAAAAAATCTATGTTTTAAAACAAAATTAAATGTTCTATTCTATTTACAAATCATTTGCTGCTACAATTAATACTTTTGTTAAATGGCAAGTCATATAAAAGTTGCTTTGTTGGTGGTCGCCAAATGATACAATGGTGCGGCCTGCCCAGCCAAAAGACCAATTTTCCCTGTGACGTGGTATTGACGGCCCTTTTCTTGTCAAAGTCAAAATATGTTTATTTCATTATCATTAAGATAAGAGTAGTGCCATAAAATATAGTTTAATAAGAGCTAAGGTTATAATTGGTTACTTTGGATTAAAGAATGCATTTCTTTCAATTTATCTCATTTCAAAGAAATTCAAAACAGAATGGCCCAACTGGCATTTGGCCAAATACCGGTCAGTCATACCGACTCTAGCAAACCATGCTACTTACAATTTGTTAACAGATATTACAAATATTTAATAATTATTACTAAATAAATTTGAAGACAAAAATATTTGGACCGAACCGGGATTTGAACCCGGGTCTCCCACTTGCCGGGTGGTTATGCTCACCTCACTACAACCAAATTTTTTTATATTTAATAATGCTAGTGTTACCCAATGTTTACTTAAGCGTACACTGTATGGTTGTGGTGAACTCAAACACTTACAAATCAAGGGGGTAGAAGAACAAAACTAAATATTTGCCTCTATAGTCACAGAGGTCGATTTCTTTAAAGTCACCACAGATGACAGCTGTGCCTTTGAATCCTGGGGCAGGCTGCTGAACCTGGGGTCCAAGGTGGTGGCTATCTGTCAACATACATTATCTTGGTTTAGTTCATAACCTTAAAAATTCTTCTTGAAACTACTACCATTACATATGGTAATCAACGAGAGTCTTGTATTGGTTTTCAGATAAGAAAACGTCTTGTGTGCCTTTTTTCTCTGTAGGATCATTTTTGGATAAAGACATTCTACTAACTTCCACGTTCTTTTGGTATATTTGGATACACAGGACCTTTCCCCTTCTGGATTGTTTTGTGAGTACTTAGCTACTGAGGGCCTATTTAATTCAGGATACTTTTAAGTGTAGTCAGCCATTGCAATATAATTTGACAGCGATTGAGTGCTTTGGGGGTTCTTTTAAGGGGTTTTAAAGGGTTCTTTTAACTGTTTTTTCTTGTTGCATCAGACCTAGCTCTACATTTTTGTTTTTAGACTGATTGTGGTTGAAGACTGATTGTGTCACTGACCGAAGTTGTAAAAACTAAAATCAAGTCATGGTTATTTAGCTCAACTTACATCGAATTAAGTTTAACGAGGTAGACAAGCCAGGTCTTCTTGATACCGAAGATATCTCAGTACTCAATCCATTAGAAGCAGCTCTAACCTAAACCATAAGACAGATAAAATGTTATATACATATAATAGTTAAAAGGTATTAATTTTAAAAACTTGGATGATAACACAAATACTGGAATTCAGAAAGTGGTCATGTGTGGGGGTGGTTTGCCGTTAGCAGTGGCATGCCAAGCATTACTGCTCTCAACCATACACATACTTCATTCCCCGTTTCATAACTCAAACACAATAAACCTGTGTTTAATACATTATTTGTGCCTTCTAAGCCTTTATAGTAAGACGAGGTAAGGGTCAACTTAAGTTGGACGGAAGCAAACTCAACCCTCTTTAGAACACGGAGTTCATTATAGGTATTTCAATAGGTCATTTTATTTAATACTGATTTAATTTATAGTGTTCCAGCCAGGGCAGCTATAGCAGGAACACTAACAAGTAAGTGTGGATTTTTAAGTAGTAAAATAGCAGTCACGCATATTTCAACAGAATTATTCACCGTAGCACAAAACTACTAAAATTGATTTTGGAACAAAGTAGGCAGCTAAAACTGTTAGAGAAGCTAACAAGTAGAAAATCTATACTAATATATAAAAATAAGATGGTGTGTGTCTGTTTGTCTGTTTTTCCTCAATCACGCAAATGCCACTGAACCATTTTTAATGAAATTTTACAGGAATGTGGCTTATATACCTGGTCAACACATAGGCTATTAACATGTTTGATAATTTTATTATTTTCAAGATGGTGGTCATTGATAAGACCGCATTACATGTGAAAATGTGTAAGGTAAAATTCTAGAAAACCGTAACTGATATTTAAGTTTTGACAGCCCATAGGAGCTTTAAAATTTAATTTTTACACAAATAGTCCTGAGCACTTTTGTCGTATCTTCAACCGTTTGCTCGGAAAGCTTGCTTCAGCAAGGAGAAACAGGCTCATGATATGCCGCTGCACGCCAAACTCGGCACTTCAAAGGGTTGTACCTCTCCTCAGCACGTCCGGGAATCGACAGTGTTTGTTGGCCATATTACTTACGATTCATGCTTTGCAGCGTACAAACCAAATAAGAGCGTTGTACTACAGCCATGTAGTTACCCATTTTTAGCTAAACAAAATTTGTTTTTTTTATTTCAAACTTATGTGGTTTTTTATGATAAATTTAAAATAAATGTTGTACTATAGCCATGTAATTTTCCACTTTCAACTAAACAAGAGTAGTTTATTTTGGATTTAAAACTTATGTGGTTTGTCATGATAAATTAAAATAAATGTTGTACTATAGCCATGTAATTTTCCATTTTCAACTAGCTAATCACGGAGTGTGTCTTCAGCTACATTTTATGCCAAATAACATCCTCAAAATACATCGCAATAAATTAAAGCGGGCTCTAAAAACGGCCAGAACGACGGAGGTAACTATGACTCTCACAAGGTAGCCAACACTTATAAGGAGAAGATGGTGAACTAACAGGCAAACTAAATGTTTTTTCTAAGGATAAATAGGAAACTTTTTGTTTACTTTAAATTTGCAGTTTTATTAAAATATACACACAGCTATGTTAAGAAAGCCCCGAGGCGAAGCGCGGGTACTCTCAGCATAGATGTTTGAACTAGGGTGAAATGATAACCTTACAGTATTTTGCCAACTTTAGTACATGGCTACAAACGCACCACACTCAAAATTCCTCAGAGATTAGTTACATATCATACAAGCGGCGATTACGAATGATTTGTTGCTATTTCAGCTCAAAAAGTAGGTGAAAGAATTATTGTTGATTGTAACCTGCTGACACTAAAAACTGATAGTTGCAAGAAAAAGTGCCCCTTTTTCCTTAACTACAAAAAAGTAGCAGTAAGTGCTAAAGTAGTAGGCTACTGTTATCACGCTACTCTCCAACACTGGTTATAAACAACTGCGGTTTCAAAGCAACAGATACCGGACGCAGTATTCCAATATATCAAACTTGATTTTAATTCACCTTATGTTAAGTTTTACATGCATATGTAGCCTGCTAGGTATGTAGCAATAATTATAAATTGTTTATTATATCTTGGTAACTCTAGTGTGTATCCTCAGCAGAGCCCTTTTTAAATTTTATACAGAAAAGTATCTAGGCTACTTGATATTTGACTTGAGTCACAAACCACTCTTAGCACATTTTGTGGTAAATGTTTTGATGGATGGTTAAGTCTATTTGGCCTTTTCGACGTGATGCACGCACTAAACCGCTAAGCTACAGCCACCCCAATCTTATACCTAAGTCCAAGGCTGAAGCTAAGGTTACCACATTATTACGTAACAAACCAAAATAGGGCCTACCTTTTTGCCAAATAACATCAATGTAAGCTTTGATTCCCCAATACCTAGCTATAAATAAGCTATAATAATTTACATCTTACCAAATGAGAGTACCCTCTAGCAAATATCCTTCCAATCATTATAAAATTACAGTCCAAATAATTCTCTTGACTTTGTTAGCAGTTTGGTAATTGGTTTGGAGTAGTCTGCACTGCACACGAAAAAATAAACACACAAAACGCCGAAAAGGAAAAGCAAAGCACTAAAAGGCAGAAAATATATGGCCAGCTGGTGTCGACCTTGGTAAAGCTACATTGGAGCCGAATTTAAAAACTAGCGCTGTGACATTTGAAACCATTGACATTGCTTTTAAATGGGTGTATATTTAAAGTCAATGCCATTGACTTTAAAAATCCATTTAAAATCAATGTTTGAAACCATTGACTTTCTAGAAGCGTAGCCAGGATTATGGAATTGGTGGGTTGGGGGTTCAGTGCTAGTGCGGCCCTTCTTCAGCTGTTCAGCGCGAAGTGTGAACTACCGAGGGGCGAGGGGCCTGGAGGTGTGCGGACTTTTGGAAAAAATATTAATAATACGCTGATTTTCTAGCAAAACAATAGAAGTGTTGTGATAAGGCAGGTTATAATAGGCACTCAGTCAGAACTTGCAATACCTAACATTAAGAATTATAAATAAAATACTTTCAAATCATTAGTAATACTCTTCCGATGAAAAAGGAACATTAAAGTACATAGAAGTAAATTACCGGTCACATATAAATAAGTGCACACCCTTTTTAAAAGACGACTTAACCTTTCTTCGGAAGAGTCTTACTGGTGAACTAGATTCTCTTGATTTATCCGTAGCGAATCACGGTAAACAGCTTGTACATTATATTCCTTAAAGGACCGTTTTGGGGCCTTAATCATAAGTCATGGAGGGAGGTCATATCAATTTTGGTTACGATAAAACTATATTTAATATATACTTCTCTTTGAAAATTGAGTTTTATAATTTTAGCAGACGAGTGCCAAATAAAATTCTAATAATATACTTCAATTGTGTCAGTCTATTGATTTTGTTTACTTTTTTATTATGAATACCTGAGTTATACATAAAACCCCAAAGATATTGTCTATAAAATTACTCTGTGATATTGACACTTGACAGATTGGTCGATAAAATAATGTTGTTCCTTGTTCGTTAGGCAAACGAAATCTTCATGCTCGTATAATAATATGTTTCATTTATAAGCAATCATAGTAATAACACGTACAGCGTTTTTGTACAGCCATTGACTAAGTCTATGGTACAACCCAGACTCAGTAATTTCTTGTTCCCATTTAGGACTACGTACAGTGATCAAACTATTTATATTTAATCAGTAATTTCATGTTCGTTTTACACAAATATTGGCCATTACTTTTGTTGTTTTTTACGAACATAGGCCTATTCAAATACAGTGCTAACGTTAGGTTTCCCCTAGGCTAAGGCTGTGATTTTTGTCGGGGGGTATTCAGTATTAATAGTTTTCTCATTGCAGTTAGTAAGCCTTCACTTGACCATCTTCAAATTATGCTACTTACTTCAATTAGTTTAACGTCCTAATTCTGTCTATTGAGGTAAGTTTTAACTTGAGTCTTAATCATGACTCTTGTCTTTTACCTTGTAGCCGTACTTTAATTTCTTGGTAATGACCTGGTTATATTGCCTGTAATGTAATGCATCTATATTTATAAAAGGCTTTGTCCTGACTGACTGACTGGACTTAATTTCACTCATCATCAAGCCGAGCCAAACTATTGTGGCCTAAAGAGTTGAAACTTTGTACACCTGTTTGTGGTGGTAGCCCAAACCACCCACTAAGAAAATGGTTTTGTAAAAATTTGGATTTTTAAGGGTGGTTTCTGAGGGGGTGAAATTACAAAATGGGTCTCAGTAATGCCTCTACTATTTGACCGCTGGCACCTAAAATCCAGTGATCCGACCTTCAATCTAATGAAAATCGTTAGTGAGGCATGAAATTATCTACAAGTTTTATATCAAACACTTTTTGTATCTCTAAGTTTACGAAGTTATTGAGCAAAATGTAATCTGGTCACTTGGCCCAGTTTCCCACCTCACCCATATTGACAATAATCTCTTCTATCCAGTTGCTGCCTCTGTGTAGGTAAAATTTCAGATAACGATGTCCTGTTAATCTACTATTTAGGTATTCAACGCTATTCAGACTAAGATAGGTTTCACCCCACGTTGAATGGTTAGAAACAGTTAATGACGAGTATATTACTGTTCTAGAATGGTTATAGGTTCGAATTCTTCAATACTGCAAATCAAAAATTGTACTTCAATAAAGCTCAATTTAAGAATTTCAAAGATGTATCGAATGATTATTAAAAGTATGAAAGCTGAATTAAAAGTATAATCAAGGGTAAAGGTGTCAAATTTTAAAAGTCTAACGCTGAGTGTTTCATAAATTGTCCATAAGATGACCATTAAGGTAAAACAGAAGTTTTACGCAGGAACGTATATTTTGACGAGATACCAGTATTACCATTTACATTCAGCTAATGTATAAATAGCAAATTTTTAAAAATTAGTTTTAATTTCATAAGGAATTTCCAAAGACATAATATACTTAGTAGGTTCAACCATAGATCTTTGTGGAACAAATTTAGTATTTAAAATACATTTTGTGCCCATCTTAAACTAATTCATACTAATAAAAAGACTTTGTCTGATTTGGTGGTTAATTTGCAAAGACCGAACTGATACAATAAAATTCCTGTCCATCTGTCCGTTAACGCTTTTAACAGATACAGACTGATCCAAAATCCAATTGATCTAAAAAATAACAAAGTTAACTTCCAATTCCTAAGACCAAAACAAATGTGATGTATCTTCCTTCCACTATAGCTATCACTCCTGTTATTTCTAAAGTCTTTGAAAAAATTGTCCGCCAAACGCATGCTGAGTTTTGAACATGAATACTTCCTCTCCCTCCCAATATGGTTTCCTACCAGATGAACACCTGAAGTCGCATCAAGCAGTTATTTCAGAGAATCCTCTCGCCTCACTCGCTAGGAACGTTAAGGCTTGTTTTGTGATCTAAGTAAAGCTTTCACGTTGTTGATCATGAAATGCTACTAAGTTGCATTATAGGTTGCGTTGAAACAGTCAACATATGCGAGGACTACGCTACACTAACGAACCCAGCAGAGGACACCGAAACTACCACTCCTCCCTCCATGGTAACTCAAGTGTGAGTTTGACAGCCCACCTACAAACAGCCCGATGGTTTAGTGGTTATAAAGTGACAGTTGGCCCCTGTCTGTCACAGCGGGTTCAAATCCCACCCGGTGCTTGGTACGGTGCAATGCTAGTCGTTGGATCATTCCGGGTGCGGGGGCCACAATGACCCGCTGAGGATCACACTTAATGGCTCATCAAATCCAGTGAGGCGGTGAGTGGCACTTTTGGAGCTTAGGGAGACGCTAAATCCCAGCACTTAGAGGAGTGGTTCAATGACTGGTAATGCACCATACCAGAGAGCGGTTTTGCTGAAATTTTGCTTACAGGGGACTGAGGAAACCCATACGGGAGGCCTTTTACAAAAATTTAAAAATAAAATGAGACTGCAAGGGTTAATTGATCTTGTTCACTGATCTTGCGGTTGATGGCCACGTCGAGGTTTATTAATTCCTTTTCGATGTTCTTTGGTTTGTAATCTAAGTTTACATTGTACTTAAGTGATTTACCTAGAAAATTCGATTCTTCATCAGTAAGATTTTGAACGGTTGGGTAGAAGTTATCAACACTGGCTTCTAAATCTTGGTGCAGATGTTGATGTTGATCATTCTTCAATTGCTTAAGTTTCTTAATGTGAGTTTGATTTTTCTGTCTAATTATAGGTGCTATCCAAGATTGAATATATTCTTTTATTTCTTCCATTGTTTCGCTACGATATATGTTCCTAAGATTTGCTTCTTCATCTTCTAATCGTTTATTTAAACTATAAAGCTTCATGTACTGACTTAATTTCTTCTTTCACCCATATTTTTCTTGCGATTTCTAGAATTGATAGCAGCTCTTGATGTTGCTTTTGAACTCAGTTGTGCATAGTTATGAATCCTGTTTTCTGTTATGCATTGTTTATTGAAGAAATTATTCTTTTTAGTTTTCTTGTAGTTTAGCTTAAGATATTTGAAGTTGTGAATCAAAATGTATACGTGTTTAATAACATAACAGCTCTCATAATGACGTGTTATACTTACAGGTACACTAGCTTTGAACAAAACACATCCACTCAAGTTAGCAAGTGAAACGTAACGAAACGGTGAGTCATCATTTGTTTTTAGAACGGATGACCATACTGTAAAGGCTTGAGCGCGGGGGTTGGGGTGGAAAGGTCAGTATCCTATTGTTACGCACGTAAGCCCTACTGCCACAGCCATCTGTGTACTGCCCGTCATATCTGCGTTTTTAATTGTAGGTTTATTATTGCAGGTACTACAAGACATACATCATTTCTTACATTTAAATATTATAAAATATTTGTTGCTCACAGTCGTTATATGACATTATAAGATCAACATATAATAAATGCACCAATAATTATATGCCGAAAATCCGCTTAATCCGAATGTTTGCTAATCACCCCAAACCTCCCAGCGATGATCGCCCGAAAGTCGCACGCAGATTAGCAGATGCACAGATCAGCAAAAATTCAGATTAAGCTGATTGATGTAATTATTTATTATATGTTGAACATATAAGGTCATATATTGATATGAGTGACTAATATTTTATATTTAAATGTAAGAAATTATGTATTTAAATCCTGTAGAACACTGCAATAATAAACAGCGCGGAAGTAACATGCTCAGATATGACGGGCAGTGCATAGGTGGCTGTAGCAGTAGAGCCTACGTGCATAACAGCAGGACACTGGTCTTTTCTCCCCCAATCCCCGCGCCAAAGCCTAAGCCTACAAAATATAGTCATCCATTCAAAAAACAAACGATGACTCACCGTGTCATACTGTCAGTGTGTCGCTTGCTACCCCGCCGAGTGGATATGTTTGGTTCAAAGCTATTTTTGTGCGCATAAATGTGTGTATGGTGTATCACATTGTAAGTGTCGGTTTGTTATCAAACACTTACAATATGACATAGCTTGGAAAACTAGTTTTATTTATTTTATAAATGTTTCCTTCCAACAGTGTTTGGATTAAGCAGATTTTCAGATTAGCGGAACTCTTGTGTATGTCAGTTAAGTAGATGGCGGATTTAAGTGAGACTTGACTGTAGCATAAATGTTTACGGTTTTAAGCAAATATGTATTAAATGTTCTTCTTGGTTTTAGGAGAAAACTATGGCAGAAGATGTTGAAATTGAATATCTCCTAAAAGAAAATGAACAAATCCTTGAGGACGCCGCAAACTTTGCCCAAAAACCCTGTTTGGCCAATGAAAACCAAACTAACTTAAAGTGTGCTAGAACCACATACCATGAAAGTGATGACGACGAGCTTGATTTGGAAGATCAACTGGATGACCATCTGCTACAATATAAAACCAAAGGAAACCCAAAGTTTGTTTACTCTTCCACTGCCCTAGATAGCCCGTTTGAAGATGAAAGTGACTTTGATGAAATTAGTGAAGATGAGAACCTTTTTATCAATGAAATTTTGCCTGATGATGAACCGAGATTTAGGGGAAGGGGGGTTGAAGAAATAAAAAAAAAAATCACAAGTAGTTCATCTCAAGTCGAAAAGCACACAGCATCGTTAGGGAAACTTTTTGACGCCCATAAGCTTCTTACAGACCAAATGGATTTAGCAACCGCTGGAATAGAAAAGTTGTTGCAAGAACTTAACGAAAATTTAGAATCCCAAAAACAAATTAGAGACAAACTTGAATCTTTGTCTTCAAAGCCTGGCCCAAGCATGAGAGAACCAAGTTTTACCAAATGTTTTTTTAAAATTTTTGGAATGCCATATTTTGAAGATTATAAGGGGTTTACTCCTCCTCCTAATGAAGACACAAAGCAAAAGTTAGAACGAGGGGAAATTTTACTGTCAACTTTGCCAAAGATGCACTATTGGATTAAGCCTCACAAAAAACAACTTCAAGAATCCATCAGAGAAACTCTAATAAAAGAAAACAGAGAAAGACTATTGAATGAAACAAGAAAAATAGAACAAAAATTGACTTATGTATCTGACGAGGAAGAGAAATGTGCTTTAAAAGACCTTCGTAAATGCCAGAGTGAGCTTAGAAAGCTTAAAACTATATCCTTTCTTGACCTTGTAATGAAAGAAAATCCTGACAGAGAATATGACTGGCTTAAATATCATGCAACAGTTTTCAAAGGTCTTCATAGTGCTGAAGAATGTAAAAGGTTTTGGCATGTATATCTGAAACCTTGTGTGAACAAATGTAGCTGGGAACCAGATGAAGATTTTCGACTTTCAAATTTAGCTGCAGAAAATAACTTTGAAGATTGGGATACAATAGCAAAAAATCTGGGAACAAATAGAACAGCATATCAGTGCTTTGTTCATTATCATACACAAATATCAGCCAGTCAAGATTATACTTATGGCAAGTGGACATTGGATGAAGATAACCACCTGATTTCTGTAGTGAATGCTTCAAGGTGGGGAGACTACATACCTTGGGCTAAAGTTGCTGCTCACATTCCAAACAGAACTCGTTCACAAATTTATAATAGGTGGTACAACTCACTAAACCCTACAATTCTGAAAGGGAGATTTACAAGGGAAGAGGATTTACTGCTTTTAGCTGGGGTAGAAGTGTACGGTTTGAGTTTCAAAGAGATGTCAGCTTTTTTGAAAAATAGAACCCCCAACCAACTGAAAGAGCGGTTTGAACGGTACCTTCGTCCAAAAACAAGAACATCTGGAATATGGTCTCTTGAAGAAGACAAAAAACTTCTGGAACTAGTAGGGGTCCACGGTGACCATAATTGGGTTAAAATATCTAATGCCATGAGAACCAGATGTAGAACTCAGGTGAGACAGCGATACAAGTTTATACAATTAAGTTTAAAGAAGAACTCCTCTTGGACTCCTGAAAATATTCGGAGACGCAAAAAGACACGTGTTAACTCATGTACAAGATTACTAAAACAGATTCAAGAAGCTAAACAGGAAATGCAGGAAATTGAAAGAACGTTCAAGTTGTCACCTGTTGAAAAGGAAACTTTATGCATTGAAAAATTAACTGAACTCAGAGATAAGGTGTTTATGAAAAAGTATGATGTAAAAAGCAAGAAGGAATATGTTCCTGAGATTTCTGAAGAAGATCATCGTCTTTTGACTTTTCTTTCACTTTCAACCAATCCAAAAACTACCATTAAAGCTGAGTATGTGTACAATTTAGACAAAGTAGGTAGTGTAGAGGAAATCGGAGGATTAGAAAGACTCTTCAAAACAAAATTAGGCCTTCCGTTGTCAAAAGATGAAATAAAAAACAACATAAGTCTAAAAACACGGACTAAAGCATTTCTTTTAAATACAATCGAGGAAAGAACTCTAAGATCAAATCAAAATAATTCTGTCAAAGAATTGCTGTTGATTACTACAGGAGACAATTTGGACTATACACCTCCAGAGTTTGATGACACTTTGGAAAAACCAGAATGGTTGAAGACAAATGAATGGTACGATAACCCTCCTGTTGATGTAAAGCGCTTAAATTTCAGTGAATTTTTTAAACGCACAGTCTTTGATTATTCTTCTGGTATGCATAAAGAAATTTGGGAGGCAAAAGCCAACAGGACATATACATTTAACCCTAGTTGCCAACTAGACCAAAGTTTGTCATCCACAGCTTATCATCCAAAGTCTGTTTTTATAGCTCCAAGTGCTCTCACCACTGAAGCAATGAAATCAAGCATTTTAACCAGGCAACAATTAGGATCAAGGCAACAAATAATAACATTTGAAGCCCAAAGCAGGGAAGCAAAATTACTGCTAGACCTCTCACAAAACCTTCTGAACTCTCTGTTGTTGATTCCTAGATTGATGTCCTTCAATGGCTTGACCATGACACCTCTTCAAGAAGTTTGTTCTAGCACTACAGACAAGAAACAATCAAGTCTTAAAAATATACTGACGTTGTTGGAGGAGCCTCCTCCAGATGAAGACAGCGGCTTTAAAAAAACTCTGAAATGCCCTGTAACACACTCAAAACTGCAAAAACAGAAGATGAAAGAAACCATTATAAAACATAACCGTGTTCGAAAATGTCAAATAGACGATTACAAGAAGGGAATCAGATCAAGAAAAAAGTGAACCTTGACCATCTGATTCTTAGGAATAAATGCAGTAAGAAAAAAGCACTCAAAGACTCTTCAAATATTTTGTCTAGAGGTTCAAAGCAAGTTTTGAAAGTAAAAATTACAAAGAACGCAACAACATCCAAAAAGCCAATTAAAACAGTCAAAGAAAAAGTCAGTAAATCTGAGAAAGATGGAAACACTCAAGGAATTAAATTAGTAGATGGCGGTAGTGGAGACAACCAAGTTTTAAAGTTCGTTTGCAGGAAGAGAAAGTAAATCGGACAAAAGACACTAAAAACACAAAAACATTAATCACAAAACAGATTGAGAAATTCAAAGAACAGCTTAGTAAATCTGGGAATCAGAAAACCATTCAAGTCAATTCACTAAATTTTAATAGTGGTGACAACCAAGGTTTTGAAGTTTTGAAATTTAATCTTCCTAAAGTAACGTACAAAAGAAGAAAAAGGCAAGAACAAGAGGAACAATCTTCCATGAAAAGAAGAAAACTATCCACCAGTCATGATGTTGGAGGGAAGTGAGAAAAGCAACAGACTTATCAAACATTGAGATGATGGCTTCACTACAGTAATGAAATCCAAGAATAATTCAAGGTAAGCTAATATGTCCTTATTTATAATTAAAAAGTACATACACCTGGTAAAATTGTGGTTAACATAATAACTAACTTTACACTCCTGTAACACTTCATAACGCTATTGGAAACATAAGGTCAATTTGCTCGATTTTACCAAATTGAGTAAATCAAGATATTAACATAGAATACATTTGTAAAATGAAGTTGGTTGAGTAAAACTTAAGTTGTTCTTGCATTTACATTTTAATTCTATTAATTAAGACCCATTTAAAAGATATATCAAAATTTCAATGAAGGGTTTACTCTACCCCTACACACCACTCATCAACTTTTTTCTTTATCATTTCCAAAAAACATTTTGGTGAGAGTGTGATTCACTAATAATTTTGGAACATTTCTACCTAGCCATCTTCCCATGTAATCACAAAAGTTTTGTAAGTGTATGATTTTCAAAACTGCAAAATCGCTGGTCATTCTATTAATAGAAACAGTCTGATAAGAATCTTAAATATTGTGTATAATATAAAATGTCAGGAACTTCTTATCTTTGATTTCTAAATAGTTCTACTTTAAATTACGTGTTTAATATACAGGATTTTCACTATTCAAATATAAGGTGGAGTCTCTTTACAGCACACGTGTCATTCCTTAAAATAAAAATTACAAACACTAAATAATTTACATTTTATATAAAAGAATCAAATATATTACTATCAAAAAGATAACAATATTACAAACATTTATATACACAATAAAAGACCATTTTCAGTAAAAGAAACACACAGCAATTTTACCATGGATTTTGACTGTTAGAAAACATACGTAAATAGTAAATTTTACAAAACTGCAATGTACTTACATGGAAGTATGGCAGTTGAAACCGTCAATGTAAAATGTAATAATTTTACCAGGGTCTATGAATAATTTTTCTTATATCTAATTATAATTTACAGTATCCCCCGTGAATCTGTTCTAAAATATAATATGTCCTTATTTATAATGTAAATTAACACAAGTTATAACCGATGTTTCCAATAAGGTGTTAACCCTTCATCTTTTATTCCTCCTTGCAATAAATGAGTTTGTACTTGCTTAAAGTTTGCACGTTCAAAAAAAAAAAGAAAGTTTATTTGAAATGTCTATTTATGTAGAATTTTAAGTAGTATGCACTGGTTATTAATATTTGAAAATTTATTTTGGCCTAATTCCAATTACTGACCAAAATAATTTTAAAAGTACTCCATAAAACTTTACTATAGAGCCCTAATACATACCTATTAATTCTGAATTTTTTTGCAACCCATACATGGCACTCTATAGGATGGTACGGTACGCATTTGCCATTTTTATGGGTGTATATGAGAATTTTTATCTGCCATTGCTTTCTAAGCCCTTAGTGGGAATTCTACTGTATGAACTTAAAGCTCCAAGCACAAGTGTTCTTTCTTTAGCTTAATAGAAGGTTGAGCTAAATTTAATTTAATGGGTTTTCATATTTTATACAATAAAAGCATCAATATTGTGCTTTTGACTACATAATTTTAAATTTTTTTTGTTTTGAAATTAAAAATTATGTGGTGAAAAGTACAAGATTGGTGCTTTGTTTAGTTACTATTACCACAAAGTAAATGGAGAGAACATAGAGAATTTCATATTTTAGTTTTGTACATATATTTTCTACACCAACTTTCTTATCTGTTAATTTCATTTGTAACTTTTTGATAACAACTAACCGCCGAAATATAAGGGTTTTTGTTCTTGAAGTGTTTTCTTTGTGAATGTATACAGGGTGATTCTAAATTTCAGGGCCGGGTTATTTATGCAAAAAAAAGAGAAAAGTTCCTATAAACATGGGTGCTAAAATTTTGTTACCCGGTAGCCGCCATTTTGTAATTTTACTTAAAAATTTATATCTCCAGACTGATTGCATTTGACTGATTGACCAAATATAGGGTTTTGTTCTTGAAGTGTTTTCTCTTTGTGAATGTATACAGGGTGATTCTAAAATAGGGTGCCAAATTTCAGGGAGGGTTATTTATGCAAAAAAAATGAGAAAAGTTCCTATAAACATGGGTGCTAAAATACTTTGTTACCCGGTAGTCACATTTTGTAATTTTACTTAAAAATTTATATCTCCAGAACCGCTTTGACTGATTGACCACCTAAATATTAGGGTTTTGTTCTTGAAGTGTTTTCTCTTGTGAATGTATACAGGGTGATTCAAAATAAGTGCCACCAGGGCGGGTTATTTATGCAAAAATGAGAAAAGTTCTATAAACATGGGTGCTAAAATTCTTTTTGTTACCCGGTAGTCATGCATTTGTACTATTTACTTCACGTTTGACTGATTTGTATTCAAACTTGTATGGTTTTATGTGTCATAAGGTCAATTTAAGAAAAATGTGATGTCATAAACCTTACATAAAAGTATGGTAGGTTTAAAATTTTCAAATTGAAATACCATGAAACGTGATTATACAAAAAAAAAATTAACAAAATGTTGTATTTTTAATTTTATATAAAGATACACACTTTATTTTTTTAATTTTACATTAATATTTACTTTAACTTACAACTGGTTCATTGCTAGATCTTTGATGTTCACATCAAATTTTATTTACGAGTCAGTTTGCATGCAGTTAACCTACATTAATATTTACACTTTTTAAGGCCCTTTACAACTGGTTCATTGCCAGATCTTTGATGTTCACATCAAATTTCTCATTCTCACCCGAGTCAGTCGCTGTGCATGCAGCTAACCTCACACAAAAGTATTGCAGCCCTTCTCGATGCAATGACTTAACATTTATACAGTACTGATAAATAAATTATAATGTACATCGTGATTCTTGGTTAATTAGACGTTATTTTGCTTAAAAAATGTTAATTTTCGTTCAAACTTGTCATTTAGCGTCTTTTTCCGGTTAATCCGAACTTTCGCTAATCCAAACTGTGTCCAATCCGAACTAGCTCGGATTAACGGAACTGTGGTGTACTAAGAGAAAATGGATGGTATTAATTTTTGTTTATAAATTGTTTGACATTTTATCAGTGATGTGTTAGTTTTGTCCAAGAGTGTATATTCACACATGCTAGAGTCAGCACATTGTAAACAATATAGTAATACATGCAATTTTTTTTAGGTGGTTGTTCCAGAGAAGCTCTTTACTGGAAATGAACAGAAAAAAATTGAAGTACACTATTCATTCATCCATAAAGATGTGTTTATTTTACATTTTCTTGAAGCTAAGTTAGGGTAATTCTAATGTTGCATTTATTTACAATCCAAGACCACAATTTATTACATATTGTTGTAATAGCATTTTGACTTGTAACACACAGTGGCAGAACTAAGATGATGGTCCTGGAGGGAGTGGGGAAGGACTACCCCACCTACAGTATTGCATATATTACCTATGGGGTATAGATACCCCCCGAAATTTTGAAATGAGTTGAAAATCGTTTTATTTGTATTTTCTAGATGAGCTTTTAATGGGTAGTCCTATTTAAAAACTGAGTAATCATTTTTTGTAAGTCCAAATCACTTCAATTTTAAAAAAGTACAAGTTCTTGGAAATTACTAAAGTTACCTCAATCATTCAGTATATTGTTAAGCTGGTTTTCACTTTCAACATGTTCTGTTGTTGATATTGGGGTTTTCTGCACTGTGTAGTTCACCCAGTAAACTTTGGGATTACCCCTATTGCAGTTTGTTGACATCCATATATTCCTTGTGTTATAATAATTTATGAACATACCTTCTGCAAGTAATTTGGTTAACATTATCCCTTATATATATTATGCATTAAAATGTAAACAATAAAACAATATTAAAGTTTCTAGACCAACAAACATTTTTACAGTGATGAAGACTTGCATCACCTGAAATTAATCTTATATCCTTCTTTTGCATTCTCAACACTTCCTCTGTGTGTAAGGATGATCCCCATACAATCAAACCTTAATTTAAGTAGCATTGAAACCCCCCATGACATGCTTGTAAAGTGACTCCCTTTCTAGTTCTCCGGTTAAATGCTAATGCAAATATGCTGGAGCTTACTATTTTTATATATTTATTATGTATGGTGCCAATTCAACTTAGAATCAAATGTTAAACCTAAAAATTTAAAATTTCATGCTTCAAGGTTAATAAGACATTCTCTAAGACTGAATATAATAGTAATAATTTTGTCATCATTTAATACTAAACTGCTTGCTGTAAGCTAGTAATTATTATATTGTGGTTGTAAACTTTGTACAGAATACATTCATATTTTTCATTTTAATATTAAAGTATGTGTGTTAAACTTTATGTATTTGTACAGTGTAATTTTATCATGTGCATGTAAATAAATTAATATTTATGATGACTCATGGTCGAACTTTTTTTATTTCCTCCTTTATGAGAAACCTATTTTACTAAAGCTATGGTTTCCTAGAAAGCGGTGACCGCTATTTTACGGCTGTAATATGATGGTGAGTTTTGTTTTCAATGTTATCAGATGAGAGTGGTTTCAGAAAAGGTGGACGTAAAGTAGCGGTGAAAACTAGTTAAGGGTTTTCTCGCCAGGTGACACATATTGTTTTGTAAACAAAAGTGTAGCTTATCCATTACTACATATGTAAATAAACTTTGACAACTAAAATAAACAGCATGTCAAAAGTTGTTTTTGTTTACATATGTTTAAATATTGTGTTATGCCCAATCACACGGTTATGCTTCACACTAGAACTTTTTCTAGGAAACCATAGCTTAAGATCCTCTCTCAAGTAATAATAATAATAAATATTTTATTGCAAGAACATTATAAAAAATGTATAGCAATCGTCAGGAGTTATCTACAAAGCTAAAATTTTCCATTCATACACATCGAGAACCTTTCAGACTTACAGTTTATACATGCACTCTCTCCATTCATTCGAATTATCCCACTCTGCACCCCGTCAGTAAATCAATTAATGTATGGTCTCCCAAGTAAGTATTCAATTCAACTAATTTATCTATCATAAAAGTTTACATTAACAATTTTGTACAGTAAGCATATGATACGTCACAGAACAGAATATTTGGTGCTACATTATAATATAGTCTAATATTTGCAATAACTAAATTTAAAATTTACAATTTTCAAAAAATTTTAATAGAATACGGGCAACAGTCTACTAATTTATAAATGTTCTTCTTTTTTAATAGTTTTTGGAAGAAAATTGAAAAATTTCAATCCCATATAGTATGGTCCCTGTTCATACATTGTAAGTCTATGCCTTGGGTATTGAAAGTCATCTTTCCTTCGTGTCGGAAAATCTATGCTACCAATTTTCTTCACTATATTTTAATTGATTTTCCAAGAATATACAGCCAACTCAAGGATATATATACTTGGCAATGTTAAAAGATTTAGTTCTTTGAAAATTGACCGGCATGATGCAAAAGGGTTTTTTTAAAGCTCTTACAGCATTCTTTTGAAGAATAAAAATTTTATTGGCTAGTGATGAATTTCCCCAGCTGACTATGGCATATCTAGCTATGCTCATAAAATATTCGTGGTAAACTTTTACATCTTATAGCATATAAAGCACTGTTGAGTCTTTTTGCTAGTAGGTTAATATGTTCATGTCATTCTAAATTGAAACCCTTAAAAACTTAGTTACTTGCGTATGAAATATTACCTCTGGTTTGTGCAAAGGAGTTTGCTGTAACCCAACCTCTTGCTCACCTGTTGTCTACAGATTTTTAGAAGAGTGTAAACTACATATATTCAACCAGATAACTTTTCTTGATGTTTAGGAACACCATAGTTTTTTATTGAGAACAATTGATTTGTATCACAAGATTCTATAAGAACTTTTGATTTAGCTTTTTTTTTAAATGAAATAAAACATTGTTGTATACACAGAGGCGACCCGAGGGAGTCGGGCTCAGGCCAGGGAGCGGCATTTTGGGGCCAGTGCATACAGCTAGAAAAAAGAATTCTTACAGAAAGAAAAGGGAAGACTTTTAGAGAATTAACAATACCCAGAACAAAAAGGAAATTATATTTTATTAATTAACTATGGTGTTAGACTGCAGTAATGCACAGTACGCTTAATCTTGCAATTCACCATTTGTTTCAGACGGTTCTCTTTTCAAGAGTTGAACAGTGATTATTCGTTTGAATTGAGTTATTGTGATTGATTTGTGTAAATGTGTTGGTGCCCGGAGGTGTATAGGGCAGGGCAATACTGTAACATGAGCTTTTCTAAACCAAGTAGGGCAAAATTTCAGAAAAGGGCGGCTGTCACGTAACAACAAGAGGAGGCCGTTCTTAAAAAAGTCCCCAAAACCGGGTTCTTTCAAACAAATTGCCTAGAGCTAGTCAAAAGGTTTCCATAAACATTTTATATTAAAAAATAATGCTTTCTATTCATAGTCATATAACTGATAATGTAGTCAGTTATTTTGTTTTAGCTGTTAACACTAGGCCCACTTTAAAACACATTATTTTGCTTTGAAATTAAAGTTCTGGGTCCCCACTTTGGCTGGGATGTCCCCCAGACCACCTCTAGCTGCCGCTGAGTCTGCCCACATGATGCATGCTCGATCGAGTCACTCTGTATAGCTACAACCACAATAGTGAAGTACAGTGTAGCAAATTCGTTTTATTGTTCAATTTTAGTACTAAAAAACAAATACTTCAAAAACTCACACCTAAAAAAACACCTGAATTTTAAAAGTGTCAAACTTTGGTTGTAAGTTTAAAATTACATACCCACCCATTAATATTTTAATTTCTTCAAATTTTCTAAAAGTGAATATCATTTTGAATATTGAAAACGTTGGGCTTTACTGAAGTTGCTTGCAAATACAGTAGTAGAGTTTACAGCACTTTGAAGACATTCTATGAACTAAATCAAAACTATACACTTATACTTTTAAACACCTTAAAGAGTCCAAACATAATTTCACAGACATTTTTGATATTTCAACCATAGAACTACATGGAAAGCGTACTAAAACTGGATGGTAAATGTGCACAGAGAGATTTTCATGGTTGATTTATTGACCAGTGATCATTGAACTCTAAAGGGTTTTATGATGGTTACTCACCCTTCGGTTTCGCTGGGGACTACTTCATACCCCGCCCAGCCTATAGCCCGCTTGATAAAACAGGCCATTCGGCTGTGCTCAATGACATTGTTCGGCTTGTCGCCGCCACGTAGCTTGATAAAAAATAAGTATATAAGATGTTTATGGCAAAATTTAATTTTTCCGTATAGTAAGTTTTAGTCGTTCTAACTTAAAGGCTTTCGTAGTACAAAGAGGTATATAAGTATCTTTACTCAAATAAACAATACCTAAAAAGTAAATTTTGACCAGTTTATCTTAAAGTTTAAATAGCAAATTGGCCGACGCTTATTAAGGGCCGAAGCACTCCGTTAAAAATTGCTTTTAAAGATTTTTAAACCAATACGAGCATACGGTTGAGGGGTAGCTATACAGGAAGTGCTTAAACATTTCTCTCGTTCACCCGTCAGTAGTATATTAATATCCGCCTATAACTATATCATGAAGACATTTGTGGACCAAACCGAGACTTGAACCCGTACCTCTCACTCGCCAGCGAAAAAATGTCTATCCCCAAAATTCCATTTCATTTATTCGTCACCATTTAAAATATACATCTGTTGTTGAAATACTCCAAATATTTAGTCAACTGTAGGAGTAATATTACTTAATTTTATGTAAATTATCCAACATTAAGTAAACAAATAAATAATAATGAAATATTGTTTCCAAAACTGTTTGCTTGCTCAACATTTAAATTTGCATGAAATCGGAATTTATTGTCAAGGATGGTCACCTACAGCCTACAGTAGAGCAGAGCAGAGCAGGTCTGTTGTTGCCTAATGTCTGTCTGTCTGTCTGTCTGTGGTCCAGTCCAGTATATATATGGAGGGGCAGTATAAGGCTCTGCTCCACTGTTATCACTACAAGCATATCATGAGGTTCACTGTGAGTACTCTAACTATATATAAGTAGCAAATACCCAAAGTAAATATAAATTAAAAAACGCAACTATTGCTTTACTCCAAAATGCATGTATCGTTTTTAGCTTATTCTTAGTGGGGTCCACCACCACTAAAACCAAAGGTACAAGTTTAATGTACAGAGTTATTACAAATGATGTTCCTGATTTCGATTATAATTATTAATGGGTAAATGTGCTTTTATATCATTTTAACTGGTACCTACCATTGGAAAACTCATAAAGTTTTATTTATACTGGTTTGGGTGCTATCTGCTGTTTCTAAAGTCAATTGTTGTACGTGTTGTGTAATGGTTGAATTGGAGGACAGTAATGCTTGTTGTGTAATGAAATCCAATTAACCATTTTTAATAACAATGTGTGCAACCAATTTTAGAACCAGATGTAATAAAGATTCTTCCAGTAATCAATCTGATCGCAAGTAATTTAATTTCAAAACAAATCGCATTTTTGTAAAAAAATGCTACTAAAGCTCATCATTTGTGCTTGTGACATGGATCGGGCGCGGTGGTCCGAATGATGACGTACTCTTGAACTAGCCTCCAATATCTTCGGATAACACTCTTTATTATTTTTTATTGTGGGGACAGAACAAAAATAAGGTGTACAAACCAATAATACCTTAAGAAAACCTGAGATCCAGCAATGGATTACCAATGCCATCGAAACAATGGATCAAGATACTCTTATCAACTTATGGCAAGAGCTTGATTATAGGATTGAAATCTGTTGTAGCACAAGGGATACCCATATCAAAAATTTATAGTTAAGAATAGTTGTGATGAGTTTTTGAAACTGTGAGTTTTTCTTAAAATGTAATAATTTTGTTTCTTTGTATAACATATAAAACTACATTTTATATACACTTTAAATCTTGAACATCATTATTTTGTAATAACCCTGTATAAATTTAAAAACGCAACTATTGCTTTACTCCAAAATGCATGTATTGTTTTAGCCTATTGGGGTCCACCACCACTAAAACCAAAGGTACAAGTTTAATGTACAGAGTTATTACAAATGATGTTCCTGATTTCGATTATAATTATTAATGGGTAAATGTGCTTTTTATATCATTTTAACTGGTACCATTGGAAAAAACTCATAAAGTTTTATTTATACTGGTTTGGGTGCGTATCTGCTGTTTCTAAAGTCAATTGTTGTACGTGTTGTGTAATGGTTGAATTGGAGGACAGTAATGCTTATTGTGTAATGAATTATCCAATTAACCATTTTTTAACTAATGTGTGCAACCAATTTTTAGAACCAGATGTAATAAAGATTCTTCCAGTAATCAATCTGATCGCAAGTAGTAATTTAATTTCAAAACAAATGGCCGCATTTGTAAAAATGCTACTAAAGCTCATCATTTGTGCTTGTGACATGGATCGGGCGCGGTGGTCCGAATGATGACGTACTCTTGAACTAGCCTCCAATATCTCGATAACACTCTTATTATTTTTATTGTGGGGACAGAACAAAAATAAGGTGTACAAACCAATAATACCTTAAGAAAACCTGAGATCCAGCAATGGATTACCAATGCCATCGAAACAATGGATCAAGATACTCTTATCAACTTATGGCAAGAGCTTGATTATAGGATTGAAATCTGTTGTAGCACAAGGGATACCCATATCAAAAATTTATAGTTAAGAATAGTTGTGATGAAACTTTGTGAGTTTTTCTTAAAATGTAATAATTTTGTTTCTTTGTATAACATATAAAACTACATTTTATATACACTTTAAATCTTGAACATCATTATTTTGTAATAACCCTGTATAAATTTAAAAACGCAACTATTGCTTTACTCCAAAATGCATGTATTGTTCTTTTAGCCTATTGTTGTGTGTCTTTAGGGGTCCACCACCACTAAAACCAAAGGAACAAGTTTAATGTATTAAACAAACTTGTTTGAATTGATGTACGAGTAAATAAATACCATATAAATAAAAACATGTTTTAACTTTCTATTTACCGACTTTAAAATTTTGGGTTTTAACTGTTTTTGAACCTACATTATTTGCTTAATATACAGAGTGTCCCATAAGTAAAGTGCCAGACTCTAGAAAAAGGTTATATGGGTCAAAATAAAGAAAAATTAAGAATACAATTTTTCCAAAAACGCTTAGTTAACCAGATATTCGCCATTTTATATTTTCACTAATTATTTATTATCTTCTACACCATTAATCTGATTTGACTCAAACTTAACATAAATTTGTATCTAAGTAAGACAATTTATGGACGAAATTACCAGGATGATCTAACTTATCATTTTAAAACGGTGGCTGTTTTAGGGTAATTTTTGGCGTTACACCTTAAATAGCGAATAAACGGTGAGTTTAATGATAAAATCTAAAGAATAACGTTTTGTAGTGAATTTTATTATCTATCTATTGACATCAAGGACATAAAAATCTATTGGGGAAACAACGCAGCTTTAGCTGAGAAACTCTGGCTGAAAACAGACAACTTTCCATGTTATTATCTTGATGTTTGCCACGGTTTCCACTGTGACTTTGTTGATTCTTAATCGTTTTTTTACTTTCGTGTGGTACAAATTTATGCTGAGTTTGAGTCAAATCCGATAAATGATGTGGGAGATAATAAATAATTAGTGAAAAATATAAAATGGCAAATATCTGGTTAATTAAGCGTTTTTGGAAAAGTTTTATTCTTGATTTTCTCTTTATTTTGACCCATATAACTTTTTCCTAGAGTCTGGCACTTTACTTATGGGACACCCGGTATAGGATTTTCCAGGAGAATATCAATCTACTCGTGCCATTTTAGAGGCAGTAAAAATTTGAAACAAATAGTGCAATAAATAATGTTTAACCCTACGAAGTTTCTTCTGTATTGGCCATTCAAATTTCACTCATACAGGCTGCCTTCTTGTTTGGCTGGTCGTGTGTAGTACAGGATGACTTCGTAGATCTCAAATTTGACAAGTTCTCAAATATTACGTACCATTTATGATTTAATAGAGGTTTCTATTTGAAAATGTTACTTTGATTTCGAAATAACCTTATTTAGGAAGAGGAATGGCATCATTTTTTACTTTCCAAATTTACCGTATTATTTTGATGGACATAACTACTTTTGGTGTTTTTTTTTGTATAAGCGTTAGTAAATAGCGTTATTTCCTAAATAGGTTTGGAAAAGTTAAAGATTTTTTTATGATCGGTTGGTGTTTTATTTTTATATTAAGCATATCATGTAGCGTCTTTTGGGTCGGGCTTTACAATACTGAAGCGTTATGGCCCCCATTAAAAGGGATAAATGTGTACACTTGCTTTACTTCAAATCGGAAATAAAGCGTTGGAAAATTTTGTTGAGTGTTCAATTTTTCATAGCAAGGCACACATGACAGAGAGTTAATGAGATATATTGGACCAAATCCATTCAATCTTAATATTGGAATTCTAGAACAATTCAGCCTCTCATATTCTAACTTTCGCCAAAAACTTAAAAGTATAGAGTTTTGTTTATGACAACGGTAATGGGGCTTGCGGGCTTGCCTGAAAATAGTTTTAAATCTTCAATTAAATACTAGACATAAGTTTGAATACATTGTTCAAAGATTTGCAACGCTGGTGTACAAAGTCAGAATCATTATTTCTTCAAATTTGTTGATTTGTAGTACAATAATAATAAGTTAAACTACCTACACTTCAACACAACAAATATTTTAACAAACAGTTAAACACTTTATTCTTCCGATTTGCAATGTATACATTCTAAATTCCATATAACCTGTTTTGAATTGTTTAATTTATTTATGTTAGTATTAATATAAAATACTATATGTTCATATATGCATGACAAAATTTGTAAACCTTGTTATAGCTTTTCCCCATTAGCAATAGCTAGGGGGGATAAAATGTTACTGCTATGTATGTATAAATTATGAATTAAATAAAGACATTGGATTGAAAACCAATTTGGCCATTTCCAGCTCATACGATTTAAGGTGGGAGGAAGGACCTAAAACACTATCAAATAATTTGTACACTAAGATATTAAATAGACTCACTTGTAAATTAATTAAAACTTAATACAAGCTATATGCTTACAAGGATCTTGGCAATATTTTATGTACTTTGTCTTGTCAAAATTATAGTAGAGCTCGAATTTGCATTCACCTTGGCCCAGTGAAATTTGACTGTGGTCACCCTATAATTATATTTAACAACATCAAATTATTAAAACTGTTAAAGGTGAAGCATTTGGTTATGAAACCAATTGCTCCTTCTGAATAAACGAAATAAAGTGGAACACCTCCCCCAAGACTGCTTCATTTCGGAGTGTTCTCAGCTGACATGGCTTACTATTGGCTTATTAATACCGTCTTATAAAATGGATTAACTCTCACTAATTGACTATGATGGTTGGGTTAGGTATCATTTTGCCATTTGACAATGACATGAAATCAATTGTGCCGAAGTTAGGAATCAGCTCCGTCCAGCTCCCACTAAACTTATACAAAGTGTATCTTCTGATCACTAAATCACTATTTTAGATGCCGACCAAATCAGGGTTTTGAGGCAAATATGTGAAGGATGAGGGTGATGAGTGGTAATAATGAGTGAGGTGTAGTCTTGTTACAAACTAAGCCGACTCTTCCTTAGAATGGGTCATTAATTAATAGCCCAATGACCAATGAAAATACAAGGACCAACGGCTTAACGTGACTTCCGAACCACGCAGGTGATGGTCTGATATGTCTAAACGATGGTGGGAGTTGATGCGGGTATCATCAGATGATCACTGAGACTATCTGAGCCTGTCAACTGCTTTGTGTAATCAAATTTATACAGTCAACCATCCAAAATATTTTGTGTGCGCAATCATAGTGCATAACCATAATTGCCATGAAAATCTCTTTATGGAGAAAAAAAGTCATGACACCATAATCATCCAAAGGAGCATAGTGTAAAACCGCCATCGTAATTAAAATTCATTTAGTCAGATAACCGTGTTTAATAAGTGCCCGGTACCGTAGGAACAATGCCAGGAACTTGAGGGGTCACTTGGACCCTGGGGACGTCGCCAGGTGATATGGTTTTTAGAATTAAATCTTTCCAAACTGACGAAAAGGGTTCTTGGGTTGATTTTGAGATTTTGCCGCTCGAGTGTGTGTAAAGTTCTCATTGGTCTGGACAGACTCCCTTGGCATCCCTAGATCATAGATGTCAGTCCTGGAACAAAAGTTACCGATCATACAAATATTTTAACAAGAGAAATGTGTTTTCTATTACATTTTATTTTCTAACTCATTGTTCGAGCAGTGTCACTGCCTATATATGATTTAATGTAAACGTAAAAGTCATATACACGTTTTGGTATGTTTTCAATTTTCAAAGAATACTACCCTGTTCATTTCATTTCGTACTGAAAGTTAACTGACTCTATGAAATCGGCAAGTCAACCGATGTAATTAAATCATTCCACAAGAGTACTAATGGTCTTGAATGAGAGCAGATGAATGGAAAGTAGGCCTTGTGTTTTATGACGTTTTACTGGTTTTGCGAGTAGAAGTGGAACTTGTTGCTTGGGCAATACGCCTATCTATTAGCAGTGTAACACGTCCCAGGGTGTGTCACACTCACAGGGGATCCCGTCACTACAGTAGACTCACCAAACATGTTCCTCACCTTGGCGAGACAACGCTCGATCCACTTTTACTACCATCAGGCCACTTGATGACCTTTAATTAACAATGCTATTCATCTTTGTAAATTAGAACCACTTTTTCACATAATGTCACTCACAATCGTTTTTTGCGATCTTTTGATTCGATTGGCAACTTCAAACGCAAAAAAGAGGTTACACATTCAATCCGAAAATCTTTTGCAAGACTGCCTCATTCTTTGGTGGTGTTTGTTTTGACGATTCGTGCCTGCAGTGCTCGTGATCTCTCCGAGTTCTATATTTTAATAAAAAGCACAATTTCCAACACAGTGTAAAGCACAATAATTTAGACTATAAACAAATAAATAAGCTAAATATAACATAGAAATTAGTAATCTTGTAGTTATACAGTTATACTTTAATGATGTTCCTGATTCTGATTATAAATATTACTGGGTAAATTTGCTTTTAGACCATTTTAATTGGTACCATTAGAAAGAAAAACTTATAAAGTTTTATTTGTACTGGTTTTGGTGCGTATCTGATGTTTCTTAAACAATTGTTGTACGTGTTGTGTAATGGTTGAATGTGAAGCAGTAGTGCTTGTTGTGTGATGGATTATCATATTAGCCAATTTTTTATTAGTGTACAACCAATTTTTAGAAACATGTTTAATGAATATCCTCCTAGTAACCATTCTAATCGCAATTAGGGCCATTGAATTTTAAAACGAATGGCTCCATTTGTAAAAAATGTTACTAATGCTCATCATTTGTGCTTGGACATGGATCGGGCGTGGAGGTCCGAATGATAACGTACTCCTGAATTGGCCTCCAATATCTTCGGATAACACTCCCTGTTATTTTTCTTGTGGGTATACACCAAAGATAAGGTGTACAAACCACCATTACCATTAGCAAACCCGAGATCCAGCAACGGATTACTAATTCCATCGAAATAATGGATCAAGACACTCTTATAAACGTATACCAAGAGCTTGATTATAGGATTGACATCTGTTGTACCACAAAGGGTGCCCGTGTCAAAAATTTATAGTTATGAGTACTTGTGACGAAACTTTTTGAGTTTTTCTTAAAACGTAACCATTTTGTTTCTTTGTATAACACACAAAACTACATTTTATATACACTTGAAATCGTGAACATCATTTGTAATAACCCTGTATTTTAACCCCAAAGCATAGCCGACGTAGGCGTGGTCACAAACGCTTCCTCTCAAAAATTGGGGTTTATGTCATAAACATTGTATTTTGGAGTGATTTTATTAAACAGGGTAAAGGTATTTGTAGCACGGTACCAATTATGTTACAAATATAAACAAAATCCAATCAGGCAGACCAAGATAACCAGCATAACACCCAATTTGTAAAAGGAAAGAACCCTCCAAAAGGTCACCCTCAATGGACCGAATGTGCTGACTAACAAATTTAATCTAAAGAGATATCAACAAAATCAGACTGTTTAGTAATTATTGTAGACATAAGCTTCTTAGCTACCTCTGTAATAATGTTAAGTCACTATTTGAGATGCCGACCACTCTCATGAGGGTATTTTAAGGCAAATATGTGGTGAAGGATGAGTGTGATGAGTGGTAGTAATGAGTTATGAGGTGGGTGTAGTCTTGTTACAAACTAAGGCCGACTATTCCTTAGAATGGGTCATTAATTAATAGCCCAATGACCAATGGAAATACAAGGACCAACGGCTTAACGTGACTTCCGAACCACGCAGGTGATGGTCTGATATGTCTAAACGATATTGGGAGTTGATGCGGGTATCATCAGGTGATCACTGAGACTATCAGAGCCGCTTTAGACCTATATCATCCTCAAAACCTGACCTTCATGAAGCTGGATTACACGACCACGCCACGAGTCCCAGTCAAATTGTTATTAAATTGAATCGTGCCTCTACTATATATTCAACAAACTGTTTCAGACGATAGCTGTTATCTTCTTTGCTGCCTTTGTGGCGTGCAGTGAAGCCATCTTTCTGAAAGGCCTGGGACTGGGTCTGCACGGTCACCCCACTGTAGTGAAGACCATCCATACCTACCCCAGCTATAGCAGCTACAGCTACCCCAGCTACAGCTACCCTAGCTACAAGAGTTACCACAGTTACCCTGTAGTTAAGAGCTACAGCAGCTATCCTGTGTACAAGAGTTACCACAGTTACCCTGTAGTTAAGAGCATCAGCATCTCCAAACCCATCTGGGGACATTCTGATTGGTGGTGAACATGATGTAGGAAAATCTGCAGTTTTATTTGAGTCTAGTGCAAAAAATATAAATCAACATTGTTGTTGAAAGACACGATTGTATGTAAATATTTCCGGTTGCACAAATTGAATCGCCCAAATACTCCAAAAAAGTAAATCAATACCTAGAACAGTTAAATATAAGTATGAATTAATTACCATTTCTTTCTTTCAGTGTATTTTCAAAAACAAAGTTCTTCCCATTGTTTGTTAGTTTGTAATTCGGTCTTTAAAGTTGCCAACTGTTGTTTTAATAAAATATGAAACCTTACGTATGTGTTGTTATTTCCAGTTTCTTAAAAACTATGTTATTTATTTAATTTAAATTTTAAAATATTTAAAAGTGGTGTTTAGGCAAATTGTGTACAAGTTTACATGGGTAATTATAACCCATTGAACAACTAATAACACTCTATTTTGTTTTCAAATACTCCTAGTTTAGTGTTATTACATATTCTATATACATGTTAAACTTGTCCTCATGTCCCTATTACTTAAGGATGTAATAAATTAAAAAATTCAATTTAGCTTTATAATTTATGTGATGTTATTAAAAATCTATAGAAATAAATAGACATTTAAAATAATTTAAATTTTGAATCTTACAGTAAAATTGTTGGTACTAATTATTGGTAAAAATATACATAATCAAATAAGCTCCATTTTATCAAATTATACATAGACCATTTCAGCTTCTTCCATATTAAGAAATATGAATTTTTAATATGTACCACGTACAGTTGCCTAAATTTCCTCGCCTTATCAAAGTACATTAAATTTTGATACCTATAATACCATAATAGGTACGCTATTTTCAACATTTCCCTCAACCGTTAAATGTCAGCTAGTTTTCTGAGCATAAAGATTTCAGTTGAAACTGTATTGGCTACATGACGGATATGAGAGTGTCAAGTTAATTGTCTTTTCTAGATTAATGTCAATTATCAGTTAAAGTGTTAGTTAACCCTTGTACTACCCCCAGGTAGAGCTTAAGGACTTGGAGGTCGTAGCTTCCTTTGAGGATAGCACAAGAATTAACCTCAACACTCTGATGATTACTTTTGAATTAAAGGTTTAAATAAAAACACTTTGAAATAAAGAAAGTTATTAGATTTAATTTGACGAATACTCGCAGTGAGGGTACACAGGAATTCATTACAAAAATGCAATGAGATTAGATGAGAACCGATACTGAGGAACAGGCTACCATTCACAACTGTTATGATGATGACTGAAGATTAATTACAAGTTAAACTTTAGATCAAATAGGTAAATTTAAAATAGAAATTTGGAATTGAGTGGAACGTTAATTAGATTAAGTCAAAATTAGAATTAAACTGAACTTTAAATAAAATCAATACTACTAAATTAATGAAATTAAAATAAGTTGTGAATAGTATTTATGTTTGGCCCCTAAACCCTAAGTACCTAACTTAGGAGAAGCGGTCAACGAAAACTCGAAGCTAACGTCCTCCTAAAGTCGGTCCTGGGGCGGGGCGAAGGTCTCAGTCAGGGATGATGCAAAACTGGAGGTTGAAGACAGACAGTCCTCCCAGACGGTTGTACCCCGTAGCCCGTAGGTCAACTCTGCTGACGCACACAGTATTGGAAACCCACTGTCAGCAATCAGCACTGCCAGCACGAGGCAAGCAATGCCGATGTGAGCCACTGCGATACACTTCCACTGGTCTTAGGGTAAATTTAAATATTTTGGAAAGGTGCAACTCCGGTATATGTTAGACAATATAGGGCACGTTATATGAAACACTATGTCTACTGACAGCCGTCTAGGACTCACTATGTTGCCTTCAAAATATCAAACGCAACAAACTGCACCACTCAGAGTGTACAAGTTATTTATTCATTGAAGGCGTCCAAATCAGTTCTGTTGTAAGCTATGATATGAATTTGACTGATTTCTGCGTTTCCCGTCTACAAACGGCGTTTTCTACTGAACGTACTCAGAAGCATTTTTAGTAATTTGTCAAAGGTATATTTTGTACTTTTGCAAACATCTTCTAACAGCTTTCGTGGACAATTTACTTTCACAACTAGAGATATAATCGGTTCTAAAACTAAAAAGTCTTCAAACCCTGCGAACTTTGAAGTTTATTTCCTAACATTTCGGACAATTTACTTTCACAACTAGAGATATAATCGGTTCTAAAACTAAAAGTCTTCAAACCCTGCGAACTTTGAAGTTTATTTCCTAACATTTCGGACAATTTACTTTCACAACTAGAGATATAATCGGTTCTAAAACAAAAGTCTTCAAACCCTGCGAACTTTGAAGTTTATTTCCTAACATTTCGGACAATTTACTTTCACAACTAGAGATATAATCGGTTCTAAAACTAAAAGTCTTCAAACCCTGCGAACTTTGAAGTTTATTTCCTAACATTTCGGACAATTTACTTTCACAACTAGAGATATAATCGGTTCTAAAACTAAAAAGTCTTCAAACCCTGCGAACTTTGAAGTTTATTTCCTAACATTTCGGACAATTTACTTTCACAACTAGAGATATAATCGGTTCTAAAACTAAAAAGTCTTCAAACCCTGCGAACTTTGAAGTTTATTTCCTAATATTTCGTAGGAAGACTCGGATTCTACTTCCTACATAGCGTCTGTAAGTGCAAGTACCTCGACGTAAAGATCCACATCCTTACACCAATAAGCCTCATCCAGAGTAGATCAGATAGCTGCAAAGTATTAGAGAATATTTGTGGAAATAATTGTAATAAAATGTTTTCAAAATTACGTAAAACTTCTCGTCTACTGAAATCTGTTATATACTGCATTGTGTTCGCATTGGGCCACGCCTTTGACCCAGATAGCGTACAGAACCAGACCAGAATGTCTGCATTCATCGCAATTAACTATGATTTCAGACTTGTTTTCAATCTGAAAAGTCAGAACTGAGAACGCTCATCATTCAAGACCTGCAAGAGTAACTATTTTAAACACTACAACATTGCAAAGTGTAAATCCTCTTATGTTGACCACAGATAATTAGATCCCGTCCCGCGGATAGTCAACGTTCTTGGACAGTATAATTGAATAACTCTAGTTTCGAAATCCTTGATAACCAGGCCGACACGCATGCAGTTAACGTAGAGTTACATAGAAACACACGTACTTATTTCAAATTCCATCTAAATCCGATGAAATGTACTGTTTTTACATATTTAAACCCACTATTTTGGTAACAACGCCACTTCCAATAAGAAAAAGAAGAACTTCCCGTAGTCTGATTTTGCTGGCTAACAAAATACATTAAAATATTAACAAAAGGAATATTTTTACAAAATGTTATAAAACATAGCCGACACGCAGCCACAAGCGCTACGGAGAATCTTAACGAATTTCCAATAAAACAGAACAAGCTTTCATTAATCTATTTTAAATTAGACGAAACTCCTTTATTCACTATCCCCGCAGTCACCCCTTACATTTGTAATGTGACAATATGGTAACGCTAGGTAAAGGTCGAGGTTGAGTGGTAAAGAGGACTTTGTACTCCTTACTTGGCTTTGTTAAACAAGACTAACTTTACCTTTTTACTTTCTGTATCCAAGAAAACGTAGGCTAGTACATTATATTATAACAGCTTAATTTAGTGCTCTGAATGTCAAAGTGCAGAAATTCGAATTAAAATATTAAACAGAAATTACTTTTAAGCGGTAGGTTCTAGAGCAACGGGGTGATTTTGATCGGTTGAGAAAGTAAAACTCTACTATACATAACTTTGTATACAATTATGGTATTACTACAAAGTGATAGGTAAACCAAAACTATGAATGGCCACAATTTTGAAACAGACTGTCCGATATAGCTGGTTAACGATTTACCTAGAGATTTGCAAAAGGAACATGTGTATCAAATTTCGTGAGAATCGGACCAAACATGTGATCTGTAGAGAGCTCACACATATATACATATGTACAATTTTTTTTAAATCCTCAAAACGTTATCTGGGCATTAAATCAGACCAACCGCCATTATAACTATTGGCTTCAACAAAGACAATACCTATGTCTCTGCTTCCACACTCTCTTTAACCTCATTGTCACAGATAATAATACAATTATATAAACTATTTGTATTAGTCATAGTATTATGTATTCACTTTTTGTTAAGTTCTTTCTTCTGACGTAACGCCATCTCTAGCACAACCGCGATCATCCAGCGCAAAACACCGTACACTGTCATTTATACTGTAATTTAATCTTATCATTTCAAACCCTCACTGAAATGCATGCCCGATATAAAACCTACAGTTAAACTGTAAGATGGCCATATTATTGATACAAAGTACAAACCAACCCTGATGAAGCACAAACTGCATGATTTTTTTCCATTTTATTTAAAAAATTATATACTTTACGTTTTAAATTTTTCTCATGCACATTTGTAAAGTGGGAGAGCTAGTATAGAAGTAGCAGCTCTATTGTGAAAACAATATGTATCACTCCCATTATGCTCATGGGGAACGTACTGAGTGGACCCAACCCATCGCGGAGAGGAATACAAACAAATACTTTAAAATCTCAGCAAAAGTTACAAATGCCTCAAAATGCGTTCTTTTGAGTTTAATGTTTTTTTAATGCGTGGTCCTGTAATCCAGCTTTATGGAGGTCAGGTTTTGAGGATGATATAGTCTAAAGCGGCTCAGATAGTCTCAGTGATCATCTGATGATACCCGCATCAACTCCCACCATCGTTTAGACATATCAGACCATCACCTGCGTGGTTCGGAAGTCACGTTAAGCCGTTGCTCCTTGTATTTCCATTGGTCATTGGGCTATTAATTAATGACCCGTTCTAAGGAAGAGTCGGCCTTAGTTTGTAACAAGACTACACCTCATAACTCATTACTACCACTCATCACACTCATTCTTCACCACATATTTGCCTTAAAAGAGTGGTCGGCATCTCAAATAGTAGTAGTATATTTTCTCAGGGGAATGGGGAGGGCCCCTGCCCCGGACCCCTCTTGCCCTACCTGATCCAGACTTCCATCTCGACTACCGTGTCCACTATATTTTACACCCAGAAAAGGAAACTACCTAGTTCCTGACACCTAAACCCATGTAATACAATACAAATGTAGCGACCATTGCCGGTTGCCGAAGACGTGTGAGGCAGAGGAGTAGGCCATGTGGGGCAAATTGGGCGGGAAGGAAGAGCCCGGAGTAGAGTAGGTCGCTTATCAGGAGGTGCTTGTAGCCCCCATGTGAGTGTGACATCAGCTGTTACTTCATTCCTGATCCTGATCAGCTGATATCCCCCTTGACTCACTCTAGCTGACCGGTTCCAGCTATAGGCGAGTCACTTGCCAACATAACATCGTAGCCTGCTTGGGATCCTCTGAGGTAGTTGTCAACCTGAACTTTGTGAACTGTAGCTCTGAACTTGTTGAATCAGACTACCATCGCTATCCGAGTGTGACTTTCCCATCCCGACCACAATGTGTTTCGGTAATCCTCACTCATTGTTCTATAACTCAATAACTTAGCTTGTATTAAAAAAGTACATTTTTCAACCGTAATATTTTTTTGGAATAGCTGTATTGTTCATCCACTTTAAATTACCATTCGTATACGAGTTTAAATTTAAATACTGTTGTACAGAGTTTCCACAAGGTCTTGGGGGCGGGGTTAGAATGATATGTTTTCAAAGTATACATGACTGGAAAAACTAACCGTATACAAAAAACATGCAACACAAATAGTGTTTTTGATCAAATATAGTACTTCGATGTGTGTGCCATTGGTCACTCTGCGTATGTTCAAATTGTAATCGAACTCTCGCTAAACATTTTTCAGAATTGAGTGCTGGCTTGGACGACTCTCTTAATTGAAGTTTTGCAATTATTCGAATTGCACGTTTTTGGAGAATAAACATTCTTGAGTACCTGAGTTAGGCAATATTCGGATAGTTGTCTCAAAACATAACTGTCTGAGGCTAATTTAGAGCAGACATTGTCTACGTGACAGTCCCACATCAACCCTTGATCAAGGTGGATTCCGAGGAATATTGTCGAGTAGACTTCTTCGACTTCGGTCTCATCCACATAACAGTCGTACTGTGATTCGCGTCTTTCTGCCTTGTGGAAGTGAATGATGATGATTTGGTTTGGGTTCGTTTTGAAATTGTAGAGCTCGTTGAACGTGATTTTTTCACAATAACAATCAAACATATATGTTATATTCGTACAATCCCTATTCACTCAACTCTTTCCAGTCTACCCAGACAGTCTATTTTTTCCCGAGTCAGGTTGATAAAGATAGTGTAGGTAAACCTTATGTATTATTATTTCATCAAACATTTTCACAGTAGCCTTATCATATCGGGATAGAAGTTTTGTGTACCTTAGGCTACTACAGATTACTCTGTATGTAATAAATACCGCCTCATCGGTCGATTATACCTTCCTTTTGTGCCTCACATTGGGTTGAACGTTTATGTCCCATCTTAACTAGTAATACAATTTTTATCGTAAGTTGATTGTATCTCAGAAGAAAGTTGAGCTTGGAAGTATGAACGTCGAATGAGAAGGTCAAGTGTGATAAATTGTAAATACCAATGAACACTTCACCGGCCACAACAAGAGTAATGTTGTGGAATGAACTTCTTCATTGACTCCCTCTCCCCGCACAGCACTTGTGTACCACACAGGAGTCGTAGTTATTCTTGGTTTTGATACATCTCATCCTTGGCAGTTTGAACAATTAACAGTTTTGCTGATGAAAATGTGTACTTTTAATTTAAAAAACATCCCTTAGGGTACGTACAGTATAACTGTATCAGTTTTAAACGCCTATTTTATAGGATTCAAACACATACCATAATCGCAAATAAAATAAGTCATAACCAAATAGTATCCCTTACATAAAGGGCAAGTATACCTTGATGTTGTCCTATCAATAAATCTATACTAATATATAAAAATGAGATGGTGTGTCTGTGTGTCTGTTCCTCAATCACGCAAAACCCACTGGACCAATTTTAATGAAATTTTACAGAATGTGGCTTATATAGTTCTAGTTTGCTATGTTCACAGCCTTCTTCGGTCTTCGGCTTCAGCGTTATGTCCTGTCCTACTACGGGTGTTACAAGGTTGCTCGCTAGCTCACAGGCTCGCTTCTGCCTTTCGCTTGAGAATTACATTGTTTTACTACAAGTTTTAATAATACTTATGGATATCAAACAAGGGAAAACCATTTGAAATGTCATTAAACTTGGACTACTTACTCCACTTTTATTCTACTCACCTTTTTGGTCACCATCTTAAAAAGACTGAACGAATGTTTGGTATATTGATGGACAACATTAAAGTACATATGATATAGAAGGCCAACTAAAATGAACACTTTGCTCGCTGACTTTAGCCTGCCCTCTGTCGGCCTCAACTTCTGACGTTTCTTGAAGATTTGGTGAATAGAGAACCTAGTATATTGTAAAATCTCTGTAAAAAAATAAACCAGGGATTGACCCATATACATCAAACTACGTAAGAAACTACAATTAGTTGCGTTCAGATAGCATCATTTAGTTCATGTTCTATAACGTAAAACTTCAATGGTAGATTAAAACAATTATTCTGTGTACATCAACATATTTAACATCCAGCCTAGACCCAAAATTAAACGTCAACTAAAAATAATGCTTTTAAGTCGTTTCTCTACATATTTTTTTCTGTACATAAAATAATCTTACTATGTCAATTTATTTTTGTATTTATATATTTAAATAAACAAATTGAATTGAGAAAAACCTTTACGTCCTATCGAGAAAAATCGTATAACATAATTATAACGAATACATTTTCTTTTTGTTCGTAAATCAATTTTTCTTATAGTAACAGACCCAAATCAATCTAAGGACAACCGAGAACCGAGCACACAAGTTGTATGGAATGAAAAATAATACAAACAAAAGTGTAAGCTTTAAAAATCATCCTGTATTCATAATAATTATTTTAAACTACAGTTGTTATTTAATTTCAACGTTTTACAATTTAATAATCGTACAGTACTTACTTTCTTCTGATTTAAGATAACACGATATCAGTGAGGTGCTTATAGCAAGCTCTGTCCGAGATACTCTTCTCATAGTCTCTATAAGTGGTACAAACCGCTAACAAGGTCCCGATCCTTGAATAGCTTCTTCATAAGCCTTTTGTTCTGCTTCCAATTGTTTGATGGTTTCAGCGAGTTTCTTCACGGACTCACTTTGGCCGTGCTTTCCTTGATCTCCTCACCCAAATCCTTGACGTGCTGTTTGCATTCTTCTTTTAATTTTTTTCATGAGTTCCTCTGCCTGGAAATGTCATGAAGCACTTTGTGTTGTTACAGGCCTGACGAACAACACCTTTAGTAGTCTACTTCACCATCATCAAGAATAGCATCTCGGTTTGACCCCAGATAAGAAAAAACCTTGGTTTTGACAGCTTTGTACATCGCAAAGTGGCAAATAGACTCCTGAAGTAAACTAGGTCTGGCCTGTAAGTCTGGCTGAAGTGTACGTAGAGAAAATGAGGTGTTTTACAGAAAAGAAGAAGGTGGTGAACAAACAGGCAAACTAAATTGTTTTTCTTAAAACAGGAAATAATATTTACTTTAAATTTGCGTCTTTTCTTAAAGTATACACACAGCTATGTTAACGAAGCGCGGGTAATCTCAACTAGTACTCGATAATTATACTGTCAACCCATGCACCAAGGCAAATGCTAAAAACTGTCTCTTTCGGAAAAAGTTTACTTGTCCCTTCGAGCTTGCTTCACATAGGGGCCAGGGGTAACTGAGGAGGTTGTAGCTTACGTGGTTCGATAACAGAGTGTCCACAGTTTTAAAGTGTCAAAAGTCCGTACACATGTCAAAAAGTAAATTAATAGGCCTACTGAAAAGCCCCGTTCTTGTAAAAGCATAGACTAACGTATTCTATTGTAGAGTTTCTCCAGCCTGTAGTAAAGTTAAGTATTAGTTCTTGACATTTTGAAATTGATTTCTATTAGCCTCCAAAACTAACCTTAGCATCCCCTTCAAAATTGTAACAACCCTTACACAATGTACAAAAATAGCGCTATCATATCAATAGTCTTAAATTGAAAATACCAGATCATAACACTTCTTATTACACACATTTCCCAGAATACAATATGGCTAAATTATTTAATAAACTTCCAAACAAATTAAAAGAAGAAGCCAATTTGAAAAATTCAAACGAAATTTAAAATTATTTTTGACAAGAAAAGTTTACTACTCTATTAATGAATATTTACACGACGACATGAAGAGAGAAGATTGGACTACAGAAGCCTAAATTTATTTGTTTTGTTATATTTTTATTCTTTTCTGCTTTTTTATTTAACTTATTTTTCTGTTTTTTATATATTTTATTTATAAGTTTTTTATATTGTTTTATACTTATATTGTTATTTAATGTTCTTTTTTGTATTCTGTTATAGCTCATGCAAAGGCTACCTTTGTAAGAGGTTAATAAAATATTTCTATTCTATTTCTAAGAGAATTATTCTAAAAATAACTCGTAAAACCCTTACTTTGTCATCAATTTTGAACCTGAAAAGTTACTATTAAAGCCTCGTGCTTATGTAGTCATTCCTATCGACTCATTCGACTAGTCATACTCATCGACTCATTCGACTAGTCATACGAAAGCCTCTCCCAGTTGGCAGTCAAGTGCTGCTCAAAATGCAACAGTTACTTCCAGACAACGCTGGAATTACCCGAAATCACGTGACATTGCAAGGTAAACAATGGACGGTGGGCGGAGAGAGTGGTTACCCTAAAGATCAGCTGAGCTGAGCTGAGTCTACAAGTGTACAAGTAGGTCAGGCTTCCGCGTGGGTGGTGAGTATGGTCGGCACGAAAGTGTTTGTTCTTATGCAACTCTCACATGGGGGTCGACAAACTTGAGCCCAGCTGAGTTCAGTTGGGCACTGCGTCCCTCGGTGTTCCTGCTCGCCCTAACTCATCATCATGAACCATCTACATTTATATGTGAGTTTTTACATTTTTAACAACATGCTTTTTAATCTGGGTTTAAATTTAGAAATATATAAATTTAAAGAACAAAAGTTGTTGTTTTTTAAATGTAACAAAATAAAATACTCAATTTCATCGGATTTTAAGTACTGTAGCTAAATTAATTTGTTCGACAATTTTTAACACTTGGTCTCTCGGAGTTAAAAACAATATGGTAGCAGTAAAAATTGTAAGGTTTGTTTTAGACATGTAAGTTTAAAGTTTTCTTTAGCTAAATGGGTTTTAATAAATAATTTCAGTATTGTGGGTCTATAACAGGAAACTCCATATGATATAGCTTTATATCATATACACATTATTATTTGTTATAACATTGCTATGGGGTAAAAAGATAAATCTTAGTAATTTTTTTAAAATAATTTGTTGTTTTCTCAATATTTTATAACAGTTTTTGTGATATACTACAACAGCATGGTTATTACATGGTATTTGTTTAAGACCATAACATCCCTTTAATTTTCATTTTTTAATAGTATTTTTGGTATATTTTTGGCACTATGCAATTGTTAAAAAAAAAAACAGTGTGATGTACAAAATGTTTAGGGTAACTTTTCCTAGGACATTTTATTAGTTATCAACTAACACCAAAATCTCAAAATCAGTTGAGAATCACAAAAGTTACAAAGAAAACTTAGGTAAAAAACAAGGTAGCCTATTAAATTATAAAGTTGTCTGTTTTCAGTCAGTTTCTCTGAAACTCTTCCCAGTAAGTTTTTATGATTTGGTGTCAATAATTATATAGTAAAAGTGCCAGGAAAAAATATTCATATGATTTTTGTTTGTTTACTTCATTGGTTTTCCGCTAGGTAATTTTTTTCATAAAAGGTTTTTAAATAGCAAACTGAATCGTTCTGGTTTCTTTCATAGAATATTTTACTCACATACCAAATTATATTAGGTTTGAGCAAAATCACATAAGTATTGTAGGAGTTAGACGAGAATTAATAAAAACAAACCAAAATGTCGGCTAGCGGGTAAGTGAAGCATTTTCGGACTCATGTCAACAAAAACCCTTTTGTTGCTTTTGCATAAGAAACCTGTCACATTAATTTTTACACCCTACTTTAGAATCACCCAGCAATCAATTACAGTAGTTATTTTTAGTTCAATTGCAACTATCATCAGCACGTTACAGAGTGCTTATAAAACAATAAAAACTGGCGGTGAATGGAAACTACGCTTAGTACTTATAAATGTTAAATTGAATTATTACTGATTTAATATGTGTTTACATGTAAACCAATATGTTGGATTTAGAACAATTTGCAATGTAGATACAGCATAACTCCTGTAGTAGAGGAGGCTGTCTCCTGTCAATTTAAAATTATAAGAAACTAATGCATTTAAAAAATAATGATTAAAGACTGAAGTACAAAGCTATTGTGAGCCAAATTTTTGTTTTCATACTTAAATTCCAAAAACAACTCAATACACATTGGTTTGTGCTTCGCTATGGGCTGAGAAACATTGACACATGATGAACAGTTAGAAGATATCTAATTTAGTGAAATAAGTCTAAAACATACAAAAGAATACATTTAAATCTACCATCGCTCAACGAGCAAGATTTTGTTCCTTCTAAATTTTTTTGGGAGAAAAACAATTTCCTCTCCCCCCTAAACGGTTTAAACTTTTGAATTTCGGAAACTTCTTTCTTAGAGAATCATTACCCCTTACACACCCTAAGGGGAATGCGTATTCCCGATTTCAAGTTCCTCGACCAATTGTGGATTCCCTTCTACCTTGATATTCAGTGAGCGATCAGGTCAAACCCCCTTTTTAAATATGTCAAGTTTGAAAATCCGGCTGGCGGCCACTCTTTTACCTACCTAAAAGAACAAACTCAAAACCACCCGTACAGCTTCGAATTTTGAAAAATCTGTTCCTAGTGTTCTAAAAGGGGCGCCCATGCATGGCCAATTTTCCAAATAGTTAAGGCAGTGCAATGATAAGTGGATTTTGGCAAAACTTTATATAAGAATGAGGTTTTTTAGTAAGCTTACGCAAGAATTAAAATTTAATAATGACCTTTACAAAGTTAAATCTCAAGTAAGAGACTATTGGTTGGTATGTGTAATATTTTTACAAATCTATATATATAAAAGAAATTGTCCTGACTGACTGACTCATAATCGGATCACAGCCCAAACTACTGGGCCTAAAGAGTTGAAACTTTGCACATTTTTGTGGTATCCCAAAACCATATATTATATTTTAAGTAATTTTGAATAGTTTGACATAGTGAGAGATGTTAAAGGTACTAAATACAAAAAAATATATACAGAAAACAGTCTTGTTGTCAAATGAATTTGTATTAAGTTCTAATAAAATTATGAGGTATAAAAAGTATACATAGTACCCTGTAAGACTTTTTAACTAACTTCTGTATACCTCATAAGTTATTATAAAAATAACCCTTTTTGAATTACTTTCAAATAATTGTGTTTTAAGATTAATTTTATTTTTATCAAGGGTGTTTTGACTATGTATTTTTTATTTTTAAATGAAACATTGTTTATCAGTACAATCAACCTTTGAAGCCAATCTTACACATGGAGCAAATACATTTTTAAATATAATCAAATATTGTCTGATCCAAAAGCTCACAGAAGCAAAAAAGGTTTGGTCAATGACTTACTTGCGCAGTGACAGTCATTACCATATCCGTTGAGTCTGCTTAGGGAATCATTTTATTTTTATTTTGTATTAATGTAAGTTACATTTATTAGTTTAATTCACATTTTATTTGACATGGTCACCTGGCTTTGTGTAGTTAAGGTTCTCCGGGCAAAAATGTTTTATGTCATATTTTACAGTAAAGAAATTATTCTATTCACTTTGGCTTTTGAGATATTGAAAATTCATCAAACCTTCCAAGAACATTACCTATTTTAAGGTTTGTCTTTGAGTATTAATTGCTTGAGTATCTACAAAAAATCTTCCAATTTTGTTAATATTGGTTACAGATTTTGCTGTCAGCAGTACCTCTGCTTTTGGGCTCTGTCTCCAGTTTACCAGTGAAGTTTGAAGATGGCAGAGGACAAGAGATAGGAAGATCCCTGCAGCAAGAAGAAGGAAGAGTTTTCCATGCTCTTGCTCTCAAGAAAAGGAAGAAGAAGAAAATTCTCCACTGTCTACTAGGTTTGCAACGGAGTAATCCAAAAGTATTTGAGCAAGCTAAAGCTCAATCTCATGGTGATCCTCGGACTCTGTTTTTCAACTATGTAAACTTGGAGTACACACAACACGGAGGAGGTGGAGGTGGAGGGCACTACAATGATGACAGTGGAGGAGGAGGCAGCGGTTGCCAGAGTATACTCGGAGGGTTGGGAGGAGGTGGAGGTGGGGACTACGGAGGAGGTGATTCAGATGGAGGATCTTCGGGACTTGGAGGAATTGGAGAAGGCATCAACAACTTGAGTTCTTTAGTAGGTCAAGTAGGACAGCTTCCAGGGAATCTGGTTAGTTCAGTGGGAGATGGTATAAAGCCTGTGTTTGAAAACCCAGAAAGATACCTCAACAGATATATTATAAGACCTCTTTACAGGTCTCTTAGACCTTTATATAGACTTTTTTGAAACACAGATAAAGAAACCAAATATAAATTATCTCAACATGTTTTTATTGTGGTATGTGTAAATATTGTGACTATTAAAAATATTTTAAATATTAAATGTAATGCACTTTTTTACCTGATAATGTCTGTAGTAAATGTTAAAATTCCTATGATCAGTATTTTATGTCAAATCACTGGGATTAGGCCGACTGAAAATTCTTCAAATTTGCCGTAATTCTTTCTGTTTAAAAATAAAGGCTTTTATTATTGTAAGTTGTAACGGTGTCAGAAAAACTATAAAACTTCAAATGACCGGCTGATACTGATTAATTAGTCTTATGTGACAAAAAGGTATCAGTTTTTATACCTGAATAAATAGTTACACTTTTATTGCCGATTATCATGTCACCTATGAACGGATTCAAATAGGTGTGCTGCCCTCTCAACAATTTTGGTCAAACTTTAGTTATAGTATTTAAAAGTCAAATACATATTTTCATAAACAGTACATTCAACTCAGCTCTAAAATTAACTCAAATATTTTGTGGTACTAACTAAAATTTAATGTGTAGCAGTTTGATCTACAAATTCAAAAAATTATTTTTAGATAAAAATTATTGTTAAATGATTGTTGAGTGATTTTTCTGTAATAGGACCCCATCACCCAAATCACTTGTTTGTTCTACACGGTAGGACTTTATTTTGACTCAAATATAAATTATTAATAAAATTTATTATTTTGGATATATTTATTAAAGAAAGACACATTTTCATTAGCACTACAAACTATTCACATACGAGATGTTTAGGAAATAAATATTGCACATACTAAAAAAGTTATTTATTTTTACAGTTATGCTATTTACAAATATCTGTATTATATATACAATATTCCCAGACTTTTATTAAGTGAAAGCTTTATTGGAGTGCTGGTAAAATTAGATGTTTAATACACATGCCTTCCCTTATTTCTGTTTCTATAAATGATCAAACGTCTGACTAGTTTTCCAATTTCTGAAACATACATACAGTAAACAGTTAAATATTGTAATGTTTATTTAGATTTAATAATTTATTACTAAAGAGAAAATATGTGGACAAAATTTGTCTCCATATTTGTTTAGTAATAAATTAGCTATTTTTATATCAATTAAGATCTTTTGATTTAATAAGTAATGTTTAGGTTTTAATGAAATCATTCAGAAAAATTATTGAAAATAAATATCAAAGTAATGATGATAATTATTTATATGTTAAATAATTTGTTACAATAATATACCACAAATGTAGTCCCTAAAACAATAATAATACTTTTAGTGCGGCAATGTCTTTCCATTTTATTGTATATAAGTGGTAAATTAACTCGTCAAACAGTTTCAAATGAGTGGGGTTCCACTACATGTTTCGGACAACGGTCCCATATTCAGATGGTAGTACAGGTGCTGGAGCTATCATCAGTGTTCTTTTATGTTTTTATGTACTACCACGAAGATGGACCGTTGTCCGATACATGTAGTGGAACTCATTTGAAACTGTTTGACGATAATTTACCTTATATAGTCTACACACAGTTTCGTGGCTAAACACAATGAATTTCAATTTTTATTGGTTTAAAGACTACGTTTGTTGTTATTTGTAAGGATACTAAAACCTCTTCCTTGCTGGTTTTAACAAATAGGCAGGGCAGCCTAAGGCACCGGTGGGCTTTAACCCCCTCAAGGGGCAAATTTCATAGTAAAATATTACTTACATTATTAATATTCTATCACATTGTTTTTAAATAGAACATCTGATTAATAAAATTATAAATATTTATTACAACCCTCAGGTTGTACTTCTATTTTTTGGAATTTCATACATAGCACATAATCCAGAGGTGACCAACAGTGAAAAAAATCTCAGAAAGAAAAAAAGATCTATTCAAGTCAAAACAGGCAAACCCTGAAATTATGTATTTGTTGAGAGATTGTCAACTAGATTTGCAGATCATACAGTTGGTGATGTAAAACTAACCTTCAGATGGATATGTATATTTTTCTGCAGTTCCAGCACCGACAGTATGAATCTTCTCTTGATTGAAACCAGCGACTGTGTGGCAGTTGGAGTAGACTTGGTCGTGGAGAGTGCGAGAGTTGTACCCAGTGTCAAAGTTTTGATGTTTATACTTGTTAACTTGCTGGGAGTTTTCACCAAATCCTGTTTTTATAAACGATTTACTAGATGGTAGATTAATCATTGATGGAATCAACGGGCTGATTCCCATAACTGGATCTCCGTAGGAATAATACCCAGAGTTTACCGGGTTCTCGGTACTGGGAATACTATCATAAGGTTCAATGTCTATTAAGAAATAGCTGTTTTGAGCTCCCAATAAAGTATGGTTAGAATTTGAAACTGGTGTACTATAATTTTTGGTGTCTTGAGTTGGATTTGCCGATGAAATACTTCCTACTGTTTTCCTCCCATTAGGAGTGGTGTATGGTTGAAAGGGATTGGAAAACTGTGGTGTTTGTTGTGGAAGGCTGCCTGTGTAAGGTGGTGTAGGTCTAGTAGGGGAAAATTCAAAACCGATTGGTCTGTAAGTTCCTTGAGGGGCAGGAGAGGGTAGATCAACTTTGAAGCGATATGGAGAGACCATGACTGGTGGAAGATCATTGCTCTGTCCATTATCAGAATCACTGTCAAAAGAATAAAACGGAATTTTACCCTCCGTATTCTCATGTAAGGGCGATTCTCTTGAATAAACGTCAGAATGCTGAGTTTGAAAGGATGAGGAAGGGGCAAGACCTAAATAAGACAGACGAAACTGTCGTTTGTCATTATTTGCAGCTTTGGTTGGAAATAAATAGCTATTTTTAAATGCATATTTATCCTCAAATTTATTGGGCTTTGAGCCTGTAAAATCCATTTCCAAATAAGGTTTTTTCCTTAAGTCAAAATATCCAGAAGTGTAACGGTTGGGTGGAATTCTTCCATAAAAGTAACTATTTGGCTGGTTATATAATCTCTGGTTATTTATGAAGGGATTATATAAACCTCTCATAGACCAAGAAATTTCAGGATCCTGAGTTTGATCTTTGTGATATTGTCCGCTATAGGATGAAGGGGGCCATGTGATACTGTAGGATGATGGTAATTGAAACCTTGAATTATCCGTAGTGATGAAACTCAAACCAGGGTAGGTCCTTGCATTTCCCAAAACTGTTTCTGAACTAACAGATCCTTGGCTTTTGAGCTGTGCATGTATCAGGAGCAAGATTTGAGAAGTAAGCAATCTGGAAATAAAGAATAGAACAATTCTTTACGATCATATAACGTGTGTTTATAAAAATGCGTACGCTAATCTACACAAAGACAAGTGCCATTGTCAATCAGTGGTTTTTGAATAATTTCACAATAATAATTATTAGTACTGTAATCATAATTTTATTAGTAAGTGGTTTGCATTCTATTTTCATTCTTGTGCATGCACAATATTACAATGGTCTATTAGTTGATAGTATTTATCATATAAATTATAATCTAGATGTTTTAATTAGTTTTCAAAGCAATGCTTCTACTTCTGAGACACGCTTGTCCATGTTAAGTATGTAGTTGAATATAGGGTGAAAATAGAGAATGTAGTTTGGGAGGAGTTATTTGAACCAAAGTGTAGTATCTATTGCAAATTTAGCAAACTGTTGTAAAGTTTCAACCACTTGGAGCTGGTTTCAAACCATGTACACAATGTAATAACAGAGATAAACTACAAACTCTAGATAATCTGAGGTAATAAGTTGCCAATAATGTATTAAAGAAAAGCTTTAATGGGAAATTTCAATGTATAACAAATAGCTCCATTTCCTATGAAAATTTGATATAAATTAAACATGTGTATGGATAAAAATAGAACCGAGCAAAATGTCTAAAACAAGAGACTAAAGCTATAATAAATTACTCTAACGCTATAAAACAAACATTTCTAGAATAACCTTATGTTAACTATGAACCAGGGTTTATGAAGGTGGTAATTTCTAAGAATCGTTAGCTCAAATATTCAATCTCAACGGACTGCATGTTCAGGCAGTGTTTTGTTATTATTCTTATCTACCAAACTACTCTAGATGGGCATAGATGGGTTTTAAAATCAAGAGCTTCTTGTGGTAAACCAGACATTTTCTTAGAATGTCGCAAGTTTGTCTTGTTAACGAGGTGAAGTTGGGACTACCGGACTATAAATTCAAGATATACCAACCTGACAGGCTATGGTAAATAAGTAGTTTATTTTAGGGTTATTCAAGGCTCTCCCATAAAATTTCTAACATAGCATTTTAATTTTTCATGAGAGTGATGAGTTTTGAAGGAATAGGTAACTGTTTGTTGTGACTCAAAATATTTAATACTACTACTGACTCCGTGTTAATACCTGATTCCTGGTTCATTAATAACACAGGTTCATCATGCCGAGTTTGAATTTTTCCTCAGCACTAATTGGCAGTGTTTTAAAGTTTACTTAATATAATAAAACCCCTATAACAGGTGACACAAACTTTGACAAACCTACATTCAAAATTAAGCAGCACTCTTAACCATGTGTGTTGATTGGTAGGGAGTGTGAGTATAGTAAATTTGGCAGTGACATAAAATTTTATGGTTATCATAAATATTAATGTAATTGATCCTAGGCATTTCAAACCAGAATATGCTTACCAGAAAAATTTTCAAAATTTTTATTTAAAAATCATTTAAAGTAACTTATTTCAATGCTTACCATACTGTAACATGAGGACAACTATGTTTAACATGTTCATACGTATTATAATGAGCACCAAACTGTCCAGAAACCCATCAACTGATCACAACAGGTACTTTCTCAAAAGTCCTTCTTCAGGTACTTTCTCAAGTTACCAATTTCTCAAGAGTCTTCATTCTTAAAAAGTTCGAACAATCATGAGACTTCAAAGTAAAGTCGTGCTGACCAGCATTCAAAATCTCAAATTGTTGACATTACCTTGCCTCTACATTCTAGAAACCTGCCTTTTTCAAATCAAAATGATCCATGAGGAAATTCATTCTTATGGAACCAGAGGCAGGAGAACTGAACTGTGAGACACAGAGCGGTAGCTCACGAACATTGCCTTCTCAGGCAGGAGTTCAACTTGTCAACCGGTTGCCAGATTCCTTCAAAAGTGCTGCACCTGAAGTTCAAGTCTCGTCTCAAAGGATTTTGATGCAGAAACCTTTTTACAGTACTGACATTCTTAGCACATGCCTGGGAGAACTTAGAACAAACAGGCTAGAGTGGGAACAATTAGAATGAATGGGAGAGAAGCGAATGAACACAATGTATGTTTGAATGGGGCCTGATGTCAGAATGCTTGCCAAAATTTTAAGTTTCATTCTCTTCAATTGACGGTTGTATAACATGTAATATGTTTGCTACAATAATTTATATATTTATTTACTTTGTGTTTTAAAGTCCAACAAGAAATGGATTGCTAGTGTTGCTTGCATGTAATGTTTACTTGCTACAATATACGTGCAACCCTCTCGAATCAGCTCACTGTATGTAGATGGGACTTTAAAGACGACTTCATAATATTTCGGAAGGAATAAGATTAAGATTATGAATAATAGATTAAGCCCGTACAGCGGAGCATGTTTTGTTTTACATGTACGAATAATTCTATTACATTATGTATAATTATTATGAACAAAAACTACTTTGATTTGATAAAAACGTTAAGATTCATGCAAAAAACCAATAAGTAAAGAAAAAATGCACTTTATTTTGGATGTACCAAGCAGATGTCCCCTCCTCTGAAGCAAATAACATTTGTATTAAATTATCCAGACATGTGTATATTTTACCCGGCAACAAATATTTTGATGAGGAGATTTAAAGTACTTTATAGTAAAAACATTTAAAGTTATTAACTCCAAAGTTATATCGTTTTTTTCATAGCTTATTTAACAGATTTTGATGTATTAAATCAGATAGGGTATTTACTATAACAGAATTCATGAAACAAAAGCTTATTTAATGTCATAGTTTCCTTAAATGTATCTCATTATACTTTAAACTATTAAGGTATTTTTGAACGCTACTCTTGCTTGCTATGGGACACTTACGAGAGTTTTTATTGTTGTATTTTGGTCAAGCAGCTTCACAAAAAACTGACATTGTGAGCTAAAAATAAAGTCTGGATGACACCTAAATTTAATATAAATAAAATACTACAATAAGCTTACATCCCGTTAAAAAAAGAAGCATGTTGAAAAATGATTTCTGAAGATATCGTTTGATAAGCAGCTATAGACAGAATGATGTGTTGAGACCAAACTGCTGGTGAATACTTGTGCTGAGTCGTAGTTGTCAATAGTCAGCAGAACAACTGGGGCACCAGGTGACAAACAATTCAGTACTTTTGTTTGTAAACAAACCATATTTAAGAAAACATCATCAACTCCTCTGAGGACCTGTGCTAATTATAATTTTGTGTACAGAAATTATGTCCAGTAAGATCAAATAAATGAAATCTAGCCTAAAAGTTGTGGTTTACTTTAAAACGGGTTAATATATAAAAATGGATCCCTTATAAAGTAAATATGTTGAAACAAAACAAAAATACCGTAAGTTTCCTCACTTGGGATTTTAAATTAAAACCTTAGAGAACTTCAGAAACATGTCACGATACTATATCTACATTCAGACCAAGTAGGTGTTTGACCCGATGATAGAAACATGTTTTTTGAAAGACCTCACCAAAAAATAACTGTATCGTGCAACAAACACAATAGTGTTAATATTTGTCTGTAGTGTTTCTATTGGGTTACAATGACCAGCTGATTCCTGATTTCATATTTCTTCAGGTCCAAGTTTTACTGTAAGACAAAAGGCTCAATCAAGCTATGGTTTCCTAGAAAAAGTTCACACAATATTACGGCAGTAATGTAGCGGTGAACGTAACCGTGGTTGATGGGCCTTAACACAATGTTTAAACAGATGAAAAAAACAACTTTTGACATATTGTTTATTTTAGTTGTCAAATTTGATTTACTTATATATTAATAATGGACAAGCTAGACTTTTGTTTACAAAACAATATGTGTCACCTGGCGAGAAAACCCTTAACTAGTTTTCACCGCTACTTTAGCACCACGTTTTCTAGAAACCACTCATATGATAACATTGAAAACAAAACTCACCGTCATATTACGGCGTAATGTAGCGGTCACCGCTTTCTAGAAAACCATAGCTTTAAAGACAGAACTACAAAAATCCAATCATCGAAATCAGTAAAGACAAAATCTGTTTGAATAATACAATAAAATATGCTTTTCCGAAATAATAATTTCTTTCCATTTAGATTGTTCTAAATTGTTACAGTTTTTGGCAAATTGAAATGTATGCTTCTTTTTCAAAAGTTTAACTTTGTAAAATTGGAAAGTAGTTGATTCAAATAAATGTTCCAGGATAAATGGTTATCCAGCAACCCTGATGCAGTTTATCTGGCAGCTGGATAAGGCCTGGGTCATGATTAATAAAGTTGGAGTTCCCTTGTAAAGATTTAATAACTGTTAAAGATATTGTAACTGTAAAGTTACGAGGTGGGAAATAATAAGCTATTAGCAAATAAAACACAAGAATTTATTTTTGTTTAAAATTAAAACTTATAATTGCTGAAAACATTTAACATAAATAGAACCAGTACTTATCATAACTGTAGTGTTAAATTCTTACAAATTAAAAGAAACCAACTTTCAAGCTTTGTCTTAACCAAATGTGAAATCCTTAATCAAAATACGGTAATAGCAACAAGAAATATACACATTGTTTACATATTCATACAGAAAATATATTCTTTTATAGCAATAAGATACATTGATAACAGAGTAAATATGCATATGGATAAAACCGATGATGAACGTATTTATTTTTATATAATTTGCTTTGATTTTTCTGTGCTAATTATTTTGTACGATAGAACACGTAATTTTGTTTGACTATTGATGTTCATACTGATGGATTGAATTCTGAGAGAGAATATTGTTTGCAGTACAAGTCTGTGTTTTATATATAGAACGTTACTAGAAGTCTCGAGTAGTATAACTTGCCCGTGTTAGTTCCATTATGTACATTTAGCAAGCAGAAGTTTAAATTAAATGGATTTAACAAATAAAAATGTTATCTTTTTATGTTACCGACTACCACAAAGTTACCTGGCTACACAAAGAGAATCATTATGATAATTTAATTGAGAACAACTTTTATTGCTAGGAGTTGTCAAACTGATCAATTCAACCGTGGCTTTTGCCTCTAGCTTAGGTATACAGGTAACCCAGTAAGTCATGAATTGAACCTGGTTATTGCATTACTTTTGTATGACTCTTAAACCAGGTACGTGATCATTGGAACTAACAAGCCAATTTCTCCATTATTACCGACATTGCATACAAGCATAAACTGAGGTAAAAACTAACCTACCTGTTTCGGTCAAGCAATTCAGTGAAACAAGAAAGTAAAAGACAGTGACTAACTGTTTTTAAGCATCTTAAAGTATTATATAAAGTTGTAGAAAATTATAAAACAGTCTAAAAAACTGTGGTAAAACCACTTCACACAGCACACAAAATATCAAAACAAATTATATAAATATACAATAAAATGCAAAAATGTACTAAATATTGACTGCTAAAATTATAAACTAAAACACTCTGCCTCTAAAGAATGAAACTAAAATAAAAACCTCTTTAATATGATATTTTTATCATAAAGTAAAATACTTGTGATTTAGAAATGAGCCAGCTATGCTCAATAGCTGTAATGTAACTGAAGAAACAAAGACATTGTTGATGAAGTTCAGTAGTATGTTGTAGATGAAAGATATTCACACGTGTTTCACTAAAGCACCACAAGGCATCAGAACTCTGATTCCCCTGGTAGATCTGAAACAAACATTTACATCATTTAAATTTTTATATCTTTTTATTGTAACTAAATTATAGTTGAAAAATTAATTGACGTTCATTTTTAATTAGTGTCAAAATACATTGAATAAGTTTTTATTCAGTTCATCCTAGCAGGAAAACGTCCACACTCATCATACGATTTTATGAATCATATTAATTTAAAATTTGAAGTACAAACTACAACAAATAATAATCCAATTGACAAGTTTCTTATTTCGCTATGACAAGTAAAAGTCCTGTGAAATTTGTAATACAATTTTACACATAATGGCAACATACAAATACAGCTTTAAACTTCCATTTCAATTCAAGATATTGTTGTTTTGGTTTAGCAAAGTTTCAATCAAAACCATTGCAAACTATCAAATCAATCTAACGATCTCTTAAGTCATAAACATTTTCACTTACTAGCATTGCTATTATGGAAAACTAAAATTCCATCAGTAAGATTGAGATTAAGTGCCGCGACATCATTAAATTGCTCTTTGATTTTTTATCAGCAAAGAATAAATATCCAAATTAGTTCCATTGTGCACTATTTTATTACTGTACTTTATTATTATGAGTGAAAGTACTCCCTTAGTACAAGTGTATCTTTTAAAGAGGAGTAGGATGATATAGTATTTAAGATATTCTAATAAAAAGAATTGACTTTTCACGTCCTTAACACAACTTTTTTGTTACAAACAATACATTAAGCTGTTGTGCAATTCAAAATCCTAGACAAGATATATTGAGTTTGTAAAAAGAAAATATTTTAACTTTCTGTTTTTTAATATAATAGCAAAAGACAAAACTTTAACAGTGTTTTAGGATTACACTGTTATACAAAACTAAACAGTAAACTGCAACTGCATGGCAGAATTAACAACTAAGTTACTATTTAGCGACGGTTAAAAAATATGGCATAGTCTTAAAATTTGTTCAAAATTTGTCAAATTTTTTTTTAATTTAACCTCAGAATATTTTTTTTTATAACTTTCAATTTAAATAGTTGAAAGTTAGTCAAACTGATGAAATCATGCAATTGTTTTTGAAAATATATTGTTAAATAAAAACCAAAATTAAATCAGTTCTAAATTATTTAACATACACACATAAAGCAAAAAGATCTGATATGTTACAGTCGTCAGCTTAAAAAACAAACAGTGGAAGTGTTCAATGTGCTTAGATTATGTTTTCATTATCTATTTTCGCTATAAGAATGTTAACAGATTTTTATCAAACAAAGATGTTTAAATGTAAAAAATTAAAAGTTTAACTGAAAGTTTAAATAATTTATAACATTTTAATATTATCTTTAAAAAATAAATGGACTAAATCATGGATGTATCCTTTGGTTCTTATAACCTAGTACAAGATTGTGAATGGTGAAATTAATACTTCAAGTAGTATTAAAAGCTAATATTTAACTCCAACAATCTCTTAATTTCTTTATATTTCAAAAAATTTTCAAATTTGAACCAAAATTAATTTTAATAGTTAATTTAGAAAATGGTATATCCTTATGTAAGAAAGTGTATTTTTAACAGCATTTTTTGTACTTTATGATTATTTCACAAAACACACAAGTTTACAGGATTTAAAATTTCTTGCATTTTGGAAACTATTTCAATCAAACACTAACAATCAATTATTTGAGTATCTTCTTCTTATCCCCAGTCCTCCGATTTGCTTTTGAACTTTTGAAGCATTTTCAAGTCAACAATAGATTTCAAACTGTGTACCAACTGCTATGTACGATTCCATGTGCTTTTCCTAACAATTTTAAGTAGTTCTGGAATGTGTTGTACCAAACTGGCGAGCCTATTTGAATGCCCACATCTTCCAACTATTTGATTTTTTTTATATTTTCGTAACCAATATTTTTCACAAGGCATTAAACCTCGTTGAATCTCTTTTATAACTATTGAGTGCTTAATTAATAAACAGTAGGCTTAGATTCCAAATATAATAATGTAGGCTTTAATATTTCAGTAAGCATTTGGTTAGCGAAGATCACCTCACATCAAGCCAGTTAAATGCTATGAGTAAGTCTTTGTAGAAAACTGCACCTTTTTAAAATATAAGCTCATGAAGGTTGCTAGGTGAAGGAGCATCTGTCCAAGTTACACGTAACACTCTCGGGTATAAGTAGTTAGTGAATATCTCATCAATTTTCAAGATGCATTTGATTAATATTGTTAATTGAATTAAAATGTTAATATTTACAGCTGTAAAATATGTTGCCACAGTGTAATGTTTGTGGACACCCAAAGTCAGTTGAAAAAGAAGAATATTGTAACCAAAGTGTTACTTAAACATTGCTATTAACTTTATAATTAAATTATAACCATTTGTTTTAAATTGGGCAACAAGTACAAATATTCTCAAACTATACAATTTAACTGCAAAATAATTTTATATCTGTTTCAACTGAATAAGACTGTTCACAAAATAACCATCTTAATACATTAATCGTAGGGAAGTAAATTGTTTTGAAAATTTTTATTTCAAAGTATTATCAACTAACAAGGCTAAAAGGTAGACTGTTGTTCAAAGAGCTAATATGGTTTTCATTTCAAAGGTGGAGTTTACTCCAAAGAAGAAGACAATTAAGTTAACAATTCTAGAGAGAGGTTTTACAGAAAGAAAATAATAAAAACATCAAATTGTTATGTCTACGGACACAGCAAATTAAAGAAAAGTTACAATATATTGTTATACAAGGCTACCTTGTGTAGTCATACTGCACTTAATTTGTCAAGACATTTTTTTTCCAAAAATGTCAACAGATAATATCCCAGGAAGTTCCCACTGGCAGTTCATGTTTCCGAGGAGGAAGAGGCTGGTGGGCAAGGATCAGGTAAAAGAGCTTCAGTTTCTTCCTTAGGAACTTCATTTGAGTTAAGTACTCTCGGACATTTTGCTGTCAGGCCTTCGATTGTACCTGAGCTAAAGCCGTGAGGAGTTTGAGCTCTTTCCTGCAAAATTCTAAATGCACGAGAGGGAAGAATATCATATCCTAAACTATCTTCTACACCACTATAGTAGTAGGGATTTCCCCAAGTGTTATAATAATCACAGTAGTCGTAGTAGTTTCCCCCATACAACTCATGGTTTTGAGTTGAATGGTTGGTGGCAGTGTTATTGTTAGTTTGGCTGGCTGTCGAGTCACTGATTGGTGAGTATCTGAAACTATCATCAGAAGTTGAACTAACTGTGTCATAAGGGTCCATATCCTCCTTCAGTATTCTCATAGCTGCGGCATACAACTTATCCATGGGCAGTTTTCTGAAATGTCTTCCTTTTTTCTTATGCAACAAACTTTGAACTAACTCTTTGACAAGTCTATCACTGACTGTAGGGGAAGCAGGAGAATTGATACCGGAAGATGATGACATACTGTCTTGATCGCTAACAGTTGAATTTTGTAAAGGAAGAGACAATTTTTCTTTGCGTGAGCATAAGCTTTCAGAGTCGTCACAGCTCTTTTTATCTTCTGTCTCGTTTTCTTCATCTTGACATTCATCTTGAAGTAGTTTGAATAACCTCGAGTGAGTGGAAGCTCTCTGGTAGGGAGAAAGTTTTCTAAGTTCGCTTCCACATTCTGGATCGGTATCAGTTTCTGAAATATGTCTGCTCATATCTGATGTTACACCTGAATCATCCTCCTCACTCTCTTCATGTGATTTGCAACTATTACCCCTAATATTCCGTGGCTTTTGTTCTACTGCCAAGTGGTTACTTCCCTCACTTTTAGTACTTTCACTGAGGAAAACATCATCATCAATCTTTTCCTCAGCTCTGCTACTGCTACCAGTGGAGGTTGTCGCCGTCTCTTCTACTTCTTTGCTTACCTCACTTTCACTCTCTTCAGAACTCTCACTGGAAGAACTAGACGAAGTTGACTCATCGTCATCATCATTACTTGAAGAACTATCATCATTGTAAAGCAAATCTTCAATGGGTATGTTGTTAGATTCTTCTTCTACTTCATCATCTAATTCAACTTCATGTGTAGACCTTCTATCTTGATTATCATTACACTCAGTTGTTCTGTCCAGCATTGAAATCTTTGTTTCTTCTTCAGTTTCTTCAGCAGTGCCAGCAGTTTCAAACTCACTACTACTGAAATGATCACTTCCTGAACGTTTTCCAATTCTTACAGTTTGTACACTTGTACTACTTGAATCATCTTCCCAATGTCCATCACTTTCCTCTGGTTTGCTTTCTTCACCTTCTGAAGTAAGATTGTCATAAGGTGATCTTGAGCCTGATTTGGATAAACCTTTTGGGGCCAAAGTTACATTAACATTCAAATCAGATTGCATATACTTGCTTTTCGAAGGAATATCATCACAGCTCAATTCTTTCCAAAAATCTACTGGAGATTCAGATGTACTCCTAGCAGAATCTCGTCTATCTTCTCTATTACAGTCACCAATAATACTAACAGCTACTGAAATTTCATTATCACAGATATCCTCAATATCATCCTTTAGTTGTGTTCCAGTTCTTAACTCATCACTTGATCTGGGTGATTGTTCATCATTTTCTGAATTAATTACAGCAGGAGTAATATCTATCAAACTAGTTACACTTTCATCCAAAGATTTATTTCTTTTCTTAGGAATAGTGAATGTCACAGACACTTCCGGTTCCTCTTCATCTTTTGTTACTTCCTGAATTATTAAGTCACCTTCTCTGATCTCATCATCTTCAGGACTTGCTTGAATTTCACTATCTCCAACAGTAACCGTTGTCACTTCTTCATTATTTTCTGTCTTGCTAAATTTGAGTTTAAGAGGCAGTCTGACAAGAACAGTTGAAGACTCAGTGTCTATTTCATCGTCATCAGTATCATCATTTCCATGATCCAAAGTTGCAGTGGAGCTTTCACCTTCACTTGTAGTTTCCATTTCCTCCGGATCTTTCCTCTTTATTTTTTTAATGCTCTCAGTCTCAGATGTTTCACTTTCTTCAAATATCACACTGAGTTGATGAGGTAGATCTTGCTGTTCCTGTTCATCATACTCCTCCTCTACCTCACCTTCATTACATTCCTCTTCATCTTCATCATCATCATCAGAGTTTAGGGACTGAATATCAGTAATACTACAATCTTTATAAACACTTATGTCAGGAACAGATTTTATAGTTTGTAACCCTGGAAGTTTAGAAGGGTTATCTTCCTCAACTTCAGTGTCGGACCCGTCTGTTGTTGCCTCAGAGTCTTCGTTTACACTCGGAGAGCTCTGAGAACATTGATTTATGCTTTGATCTGACTGATCTTGATCAGAGTCACAAGCCAAATCTCTGTCTTGACTATTTGCATTTGAATTGCTCGGAGTGATTATGATTTTCGGGGTTTGGGCTCTATTCTCTTGATAATAACCTCTGTACGGTTGGATCGGGGGAGGATACTTCTTAAAAAATGCAGCATAGTAGTTCATTTCATCTGTGGAAGAATATCCACATTCATCTGAATCACTAGCGTACTGCAAGTTTGGGGGTGGTGGTGGAGGGGTATAAAGATGTGGAGGATAGCAGTAAGGAGGATAGTTGTAATTTTGACTCATTTCTGCCATATAAGAGCACATGGCATTGTAATGTTCCCAAAATTGCTGTTGCTGTTCTGGAGTTTGTGGGTAGTTTGGAGGGTAGAAGTAATAGTTGTTAGGATCTGGTGGGGGAGGAGGATAAGGGGCCCAGTTAACCTCTCCTCCATTACAAAATTGCGGAGTGTTCCGCCCATCTGATGGTGCCGCTACAACAAATAACACCACCAGATATACACATCCACCCTGCCAGATTGTTGATTCAAAATATATATGTTTAAAATCTACTTATAAGATAAAACTTTATCTTAATGATGTTCACCGAAAAAACTACATATTTCTTCAATTTTCAAACTTTGAAAAAGTAATGGTGTGGTTGGTAATAAATTGAAAATACTAATTTTTAAATATAAAACAACGGTACTTAGTTTCAACTTAATATTACAATAATGTAAAAGTTAAACAGACATTGTACTATGTCTGGTATTGCTAAAATGGTGTAGCTGGAGCAATATAGGTAGATCATGTAGGAATCATGATGCATAAGATAAATATAGAATTGATAATGTTTACACTATTTTGAATCAGCTTTCAAAACATTAAAAATTTTAAACGTGTAAATAAATAAGCATATACTTGTCTATGCACCATACTCTAAATAACATTACATTTAGCCAATACAAAAAGGATTTACTGAACACATCTACTAAATCCCTACAGTCAAGAGCTTGACATTTATTTTGCCATAAATTTGCTTATTTTGCCGAACAAATAAATTTGGCTGAACACAGTACTATATTTTGGTCAGTTTATATTATGTAGCATCATTATTCCCACGTTACGGTATCACGTTATCAGTTCAACCATGGATGAATGCATTATGAAAATGTGCGGTACTTATTTACAAATGACAGAGTGGTACGGTAACCTATGTACAAGTTAGGCCGAGTGTGTACCTGGAGCCTCAGAGGCCGTCATGGCTTGCAGCATACGGAACGACCGGGACGGGATGGCACCTCCCGTGTACTTGCGAGGCTCAGGTGCCTGCTGCTCAGAAGCAGGGATGTGCTGCTGTGGTGTATCTGTAAGCACAAAAGCACAACAACAGCTAAATAAATTTTAAATCTTTGTAAATATTTCTATTAGTATACTACTAATTTGAAACTGATTGTCATGAACTAGACTTTCTTTTTATAAAAAGAAAACTTTAGCTAATAAAGCTGATATAATTGGTTTTAATATTATTCAACCACAACAAGTTTATTTTACAATTAAAGTAATAATTGGATGAACTACATCAGTTGCTTAAGCTATGGTTTCCTAGGAAAGCGTTGACTGCTATATTACGGCCGTAATGTAGCGGTGAACGTAACGGATGGTGGACGTAACACAATATTTAAACAGATGTGGACAAAAACAACTTTTGACATGTTGTTTATTTTAGTTGTCAAAGTTTATTTACGTATATAGTAATGGACAAGCTAGACTTTTGTTTACAAAACCAAATGTTTCACCTGGCGAGAAAAACCTTAACTAGTTTTCACCGCTACTTAACGTCCACCGTTCTCTAGAAAACCACTATCATCTGATTGCATTGAAAACAAAACTCACCGTCATATTACAGCCGTAATGTAGTGGTCACCGCTTTCTAGGAAACCATAACTTTAACATGAATTATTTACCAATCTTATACCTTATTTTATGTTAACCTTAAAAAAGTATAAATGAAAAATCACTTGATGCCACATTTGCTCATGCTGTTAAAGTTTATTTAATTAGTTACATTATATAAACCATACGGATGCTAAAAACTATTAATAGTAAACCAATACATACATACCTTAACTGAAAACTAAATTACAATACAGTACCTACAAAAGTCAAAATTTTCTAAGCAGATTTTGTCCAGGTAAAAAAATATACTAAAAGTACTTTATCCAACACCTATAGATAAATTTTTATTTAAATTCATTTGTAATTTTTAGTTTTTGATTCAAATAACATTTTGATTCAAGTGCAAATAACATTTTGAGTGGCTTAATGTTATTACTAATTTATTTATGATCAGCTTTCCCCTATGTTAAAATGAATACAGTATTCAATTTGCACAGAAAACTTGGCTTTACTATATTTTGGGAAGTTAGTAGAATAACTAATCAGCTAACTATCAATAATAACTAACGAGCTCAGACAGATGTGCATCTCTGTCTTGTCAAGATGTTGCGGGTTAAGCATTAGGGAGAACTCATAATAGCACAACCTACAGTGACATAAACAAACTGAAACCTCTTAAATTAAACATGCTTATTAAATTAGTCTCACAGTCAACAAGTTAGTGTTTAAAAGTAAGATAAAGGTCCAGCTTGCATCAACAAAAATCAAGAAATGAAGACACAAAACACCAAACTGCTGAAAATAACAAAACAAAATCAACGTTTGTGTTAGAGGTACACACAAAGAGCAGAAATACCGTCAGAGTCATCAGAGGCACTGTCCGTCATCGTCTGCAGTATCCGGAAAGCTCTGGACGGGATGGCAGAGCCACGGTACCGAGGATCCGCCTCATTGTGTAGAAACACTTCGTCATCAACTAGTCAAGATACAAACTCTTTGCAACAACAACACATTTCATCCACCTACCACTTACAAACTTAATAAATTGGTTGTCCGATTTTACTAATGTAAACTATATTTCGATACATGCTCCCATTCACCACAGATAAATTCTTCCACCATTGAAAGCGTAAACTTTTTCATTCGGCAAGTCTGAAAATATTTTACCACTATCATCCAACATTTTGAAGACTTTGGATGGTATGTAGCCTCCCCTGTACCGAGGGTTTTCCTCGTCTTCTTGAACTATTGAGTCTGAAACTAATAGGAAAATCCCCTATAGATTCAAATAGGAAATAAGTTTTGTCCACATGCTACTCACATATGGCTTTAACCCGGAAATTAATTATTGAAACCTTTTGTGCTAGAAACTAAATATTTACTTAAATAATTAATTATGAAGTCAAATAACATCTTGTTCTGAGATTATAAAGATGTTTATATAAAGATGTTTGATTTGTACATGTATGTTCACTAATTGAAATTCCTTTTCATTAATCTTAAAAATATAGTTTATTTTGACCAAGTTTTACTGAAACTATGATTTGAAGGAACAGCACTGATCCTTACCTTGAGATTTCACTTTGTTCATGAGAGCACGATCGTCGTCAGACAGTTGAAGTCTCCTCAACTGATCTACTTCACCTGAAAAAAATAATAGGTTTTAATATGCTGGTAAACAATTTTTGTAGGAAAAGTTTTCATAGAGAACTGCAAGGTTTTGTACTGACAATGATGAAACAATTGAGGCATATTCCAGGGGATGAGGTCATTCCTTTGGTAGGTAAACCTTTCTTCAGATACTTATAAGCAAACCTTTAACAAACAAGACCTTTCCAATGTAGATATGTGTTCATTGCCCCAAAGTTTAAATCAATGCCTCAGGCTTTAGAAGTGTTTTAATGCAACCTTTTTCCGGGCGCCTTCTAATCGTTGTTTTTCCAACAAATTCAACGAAACTCTTCTTGATTTGATTGTTGATGTATCAAGCTTAAAAGCACCCAACACTCTTAAAGTAGACAAACAGTGAAGCAACGTATAGTACCGTTGTCCGTGCCGGTTATTTTCTCCAGCACCTTGAAGGAGCGAGACTGGACGGGCTGAGACTGCAGTGTGCCGTTGCTCTGAGAGTGTCTCCAGTTGGGCTGACCATCCACCTGAGACCTGTCACAAAGAAAGTATTATTTAATATTGTAAACAGTATGTTAAAGTATTTTATGTCAAAATATTCTATTCAGAAACAAATTAATTTTATTGTATTTTATTTGACTACCTGCAAACTAAAGGTTTGATACAAAACTGAAAGAAATTTTGATTGAATTTAGCCAATTACAAAAAAAACTACCTATATCCTTCAAATTTACACCAGCTGACAATTTAAAACATCTGTTTTTTACAATATAACTGAACTTTTATGTATTTTATTTACTAATATAAAAATGGCAGAACACAATACTGGGGGCTGTTCTGAAATTAGATGAACGAATCAATGAATGTAAATTTATGTCATGAGAAAGCCTGACTCATTGTGAATCCAACAGTATGTTTAAAGTTTTATTTGTAATTTTATGATCTCTAAATGTCAAAACAAAATTATATCTACATGTAATACTCCCGCCAATAATAGACCTATTGACTTTAAAAATAATTTGTGGCATCTCAATTTTTTCTGGAAGGGTTTCTAAAACCCTTTTATCAAACATATTGGAATGTTGTCTTTAACTTGAAAGGGTTGCACGAGTGCAATCCAGTGATTTGCAACTAAAGCAGGTTAATGTGTGAACTGCGTTCATTTTCCGTTACGGACACTGGCGACGAAATGTCATGCAATAGCTTAGAAAATCTTGTGCCTTGGTATAACAACTGCACTGAATTGTATATTGAATGTGTTAAAGATAGGTGAAAGAATGCTCTTTAATATGAACATAATGAAATGTTTCTAGAATAAATGTGCATTTTACAACTTTTGAGTGGAACTTAACTTAAGAATAGCCCTTGTAACATAATTTTCTTTTTTTAATAATGAAAATTAGTTGTAAATTAAACAATGTGAATGGATTTTGAAGTGTTATTGGAAGACTGAAAGCACTGACAGATGTGCCAGTGTGTACGAGACTGATGTGTTAAATGTATAAATCTTAATGGTAATATTTTTGAACATTTATAAATGTTTATAACAAAAATCATGTATAACATTCACTAAAATGTTTCATTCAATAAAATATATGTTTTGTTAATATTGTGTTTTTTTACACCATGTATTTCAACCACCAGCTCTGCAAACAGGTTGCTGTTCCATAGTACCTATTTTATCTGGTTTTCTTAATTATTTTAATTTAGCTACCTTTAAAAAATGGTGAAAGGCTATCTTATCAAGCGAAAAATGAAGATATTTTAAATTTGCTCTCTACTAATAGAGATGTTTGCTTTTAAAAGAATTTACTTCCAGCTTATGCCAACATTTCTGAGTACATAGTGCGTGTAGTTGAAAATTGAGAATTACATTTTTACACACCATTCTACATTAAAAACCTGACTAAGGTGATGATCATTTTATCAAGTTTTACAATTCAACAAAGATCAAGGCACCAAACTCACTGGTCTGAAGGAGCAGGTGACGAGGAGCTTCCGTTGAACTTGTTGTGGACATAGACTGGTTGCTGGTTCGCCCACCGAGGAGTCTGAGGTGTTTGCCGTCCGGACTGTTGCTCATAGCTCGGCTGTTGCTGGTATGCAGGATGTTGTTGATACATAGGAGGCTGCTGTTGATACATATGAGGCTGCTGTTGGTACATAGGAGGCTGCTGTTGGTACATATGAGGCTGCTGTTGATACATTGGCGGTTGTTGTTGTTGATACATAGAAGGTTGTTGAGGGTACATGGGTGGTTGTTGATAGTTTGGTGGTGTCGGTTGAGGAGAAGGTGTTCCTTCCATCTGAATGGGTATTATTCTTGTGTTTGGTGAAGTCTGTGGTTCCTTTCCTTCAACCTGTAACACAATAACATTTGGTACAATATTCATTCATTAGAATATTACTAAACAACGGGTCTGAGTAGGTTTATGGCTTCTGAACCGTGTAAATATTTTAATACAACTTTTTAAAATTTGTATGTTTTGTTTCTTTTGTATTGGTGTTGTGATATTGACCATGATTAATAGAACTACTTTTAACATACATCCTTTTTAGTCTTTCAAAAAAATAAAGTTGATTTAAAGTTAACCATCATCAACTCCTGAGTTATGATTTGCAAACACTTCACAATATCTCATCTGGAAACAGCTTCATATTGGAATTTAAAAACAACATAAAAGTACCGGTACCACAAACAGCCCAATGATAAATTTTATATAATTTAAATATATACAGTATATTTTTGTTTTTAGTTGGTGTTTGGTTTGAAGATGAAAAATGTTTTGTTTTTGAAAGGTCTAGCCAAAATATAAATAAGTCTGTCTACCTGTGAATATTAATTATTTTTATGGCAACCCTAAGAAAAACCATACTTCCTTCAGTTATCCTACGGGGAATATATGCAGTTTTATTCATCAGTATTAGCTAGCAAACACAATTTTTTATGAATGTATGTTATTTTTCACATTACATTTTTCACATGAAAAAATGTGAAAATGCTAATCCATCTTTACAATTTACATCTTTTACCATTTTTCACACAAAAAAAAAAAAAAAGTTTTGTGTTTTCTGGGAAAATTTATTATTGGATTATTTGTGGTTACCAGCAAAATCAGAGTACCGAACCTTTGAGGGGACTTGTCACCAAAAAAGGGTTTTAATTATCTAAAAACTATGAAGTTTGGTGAAATTTGAAATAAAATGTTATTTTTCTACAAAAAGTTATAAAAATCTATCAAGTCATTTCAAAATGGCGGCCACAAAAGTGATTTTTTGCTTTAACAGCAAAATGAGTTGTCCTATTTCAATGATATTTGTAGTATGTTATCGCTTCAAGATATGTAGGTAGTAAAAACTATACCTGTATAGGAATAATCCTTGTTTTTATTTGCTGGTTTTGATTCTGATTTTGCTGTTGAGGAGTTGGACTCATATTGGTATCTTCCCTGTGAGCCCAGCTAGGGACTTCTTTGGGCGACTGTTGAGTCTGTCGAGACAGCCAAGGAGTCGGAGCCTTGTTCAACTGACTGACAGGAGTCGGAGGCTTCACTGGCTCTTGGGTGTTGATCGGTGGGATGTACAAGGAGCCAAGCTGAGCCCTTGTCTGGTGTTGTTCAATAGGAGGGATATATATACTTCCAGGAGTAGACTGTGGTTCACTCTTTGTGTGTCGATGCTGAGGTTGGATCTTGGGAACTGAATTAAGGGGTGGAGACGGTTGTCGGTTGACAATTTGTGGGGAGGTAGTTTGCATTTTGTAAGGAGGCGGTGTCGGTGCTTGTGGCTGGAATGGAGGTGGTGGAGGGATGTTTTGGGCAGGAGGGGATGTTTTCTGTTGTGGGGGTGGTGGAGGAGGAGGAGGGTGAAGATTCATTCCTCCTTGTGGAAGCACTGGTATGGCGATCTGAGGCTGCATGGCGGCAAGGGCAGATGGAGGCAAGGGCTGGCTGGGCACGGACATCGGTCTCGGCTGGCTGGGTGCTGAATCTGGAGCGTTTGCATTTCTGTTGATCCTTCGCGCCATACGCGGCGATCGGATCTCTGACAGGTCCAAGCCTCCTGGAGTGTAAGTGAATGGTTTCTTGTCTTTGGTCATCATTGCGTTCTGGATTGCTGCTGGCGGCTCATATGATGTCCTTCTTCTGTCTGGTATCTGCAAACAGTAAGACATAAAACCAAATCAAAATTTAATCTCAAGTAACTTACTGTAGTATAATTTTGTAACATAAAATAAATATCAACATAACACACCTTCAAAACATTGACTCTTTGAGTTATAAATTAAAAGTTGCTCTAAGTCCAGCAAAATTGATGAGAAATAAAAAAAATCAGACATATTTATGGGTTTAAAATGGTTTAGTCTTAAGCATGATCTTCCATGTCTATAAACTGATTATATAGTGATTGTAGTGCTTGTGTGTACTGTCCAAGATTCCAATATTTCAATCTAGAATATCCTATCAGTTGAATTAACAGTATTTTAGTAAAGTACACATGTTTTTTTCATTAAATGCTTTAGAATTCTCTTTTGGACAAAATTCTCATTCTCAAAGAATAATGAGTTAATATGTTACATTCCTTTCAATACACTTAAACATGTGTTTAAACAGGGTTATTACCTCAGTTGACAGGCGGACACCGGGGATGGCGCCAGGCAGTCCTGGTGGAGGTGGAGGTGGGGGTGCCGGCGGACAGGGGGGTGGTGGTGGCGGGCAACCTGAGTCTCTCCTGTCCATAAACATAAAATACAAATAATCCTGAAGATGAGTCTTGACGATAATTGAATTACATATAAAATTAGTAACAATGATCAGGAACTACATTGCTTTTAGTTTTCAAAGAAGACAGTTCCTATGCAAAGCCATGAAAGGTGCATTCCACGAAAACTCATGCTCGGATGAATTAATTAATTTGGTTTTACTGACTAGAGAGGATTTTATAGGGTCTTGATACAAAAAATTAGTATTCAGTATTCACAGTTTGTTGGGCGGGCTGTGCACAAGAGCCCTTCAGGACAAGCCACTGTGAAATAGTCTAAAATAAAACATCGTACGAGTATGCTAGAAAATTTGCTACACCGGGAAGTCTAAGGTATCTCTGAGTGACCTGCTGTATAATAATAAATGGCTGTATAATGATTCTTGGTACCTTCTTGTTACAAACTCCCAAGAGTCATGAGCTTAGTTAACACGTTACATACCCCCCAGTCAGTATCTGTCTGGTCAGTAACTGCTCAGATTACTTTATACTGGGGTACATCAAAAAAGAGTTGTTCACAAAATTACTGGGCAGCTTTGTAGTTGTCCGGATGTTGAACACGCTCCGTTCCCCACCAGGGGAAGTTGGATTAGATATCATTTTAAGGGGACGCGGCAGCAGGGTAGACCGTGACTTCAGGAGAGGCTTGCCATAATCTTGGGGGGAAAGGTCCACCGAGTGTTGGCAAGGCTCTCCATGTCTTGGGGGTTAGAGTCCCATAAGTGGTTGTGGTTGCGGCATGCTCTTATATCCGGCCGTGCCTATCAAACTCTATTTAGGCTGCCTTAGTTCTTGGGGGAGAAAGGACAATATTTCAATTATGTCTAAAACTTAATTTAGGTAAATAAATTCAGGTAAATTAACCTTTTGCTTGAGAAGTTGAGGTCAGGTAAACAAACTCATTTAACTTTTAATTCTTTAAGAATAGTCCAACAGTCTTTGGCACACATTCTGACTCTGCTTGAGTTTATGAATCCAAATTTGTATGAAGTAGAAGTATGTTTATACTGTACTTTATAGAATTTGAAATAGTAAGGGATATTATATCACTTTATTACTATTTGAGATGCCAACCACTCTCATGAGGGTATTTTAAGGCAAATGGTGTTATTATGTGGTGAAGGATGAATGTGATGAGTGGTAGTAATGAGTTATGAGGTGTAGTCTTTGTTCCAAACTAAGGCCGACTCTTCCTTAGAATGGGTCATTAATTAATAGCCCAATGACCAATGGAAATACAAGAACGGCTTAACGTGACTTCCGAACCACGCAGGTGATGGTCTGATATGTCTAAACGATGGTGGGAGTTGATGCGGGTATCATCAGATGATCACTGAGACTATCTGAGACTATCTTTAAGGTATTAAGTAGAAATAAATAAGATAAAAACACACTTGTTGAAAATATAATTTTACAGTATAAGGAATTTTAGTTACTTGTTTCGACTTTGAGGCCATGCTCACACTTACATTAGATATACAGATGTTAATTTAATTATATAGATGCAAGCTTTACTAGAAATTAATTATTAAAAGTATTGGTTTTCCTCTCATATTTTCGAAATTATACGTAACCAATACTATGGCTCAATTATTACGTCATTAAGTCTGTTGTCTAAAGACTAAGGTGATCACGAAGAAATATATTTATTATCACCTGTTTAAATTATACCTATAATACAATCTTGTAATACAAAACATGTGTACTTATTCTAGTAGGGCAGTAACACAAATTGATTGGTTGTTTAGGTATGAACCATGAGCGCCCATACCTGAGGGAAGGGGGACGTGCCCCTGGCTTTAGGAAAATGATTTTAAATACTTCTTAATAGAGTAAAGTTTTTGTGAACATTCTATTTTACAACAAAATGTGAACAATTTAGTCCTTTGGTATCTGGGAATGCAAGTTTAGTAAATTCACACTGTTTTGCACTTTCTTTGGAATGTGAGGTTTTCATACTCCCCAGACCCCCGGCATGTTGCTCCCCCTGGAGAACACCCTATGGGCGCCCTTGGAGTGAACTGTGTTGACTTACCGTGAGGTGAGGCCGGGACCGGGCTGCCTCCTCCAGAGATCTGGCTGGACTGTCTTCTGTAACACATCAGACACAATGTGTTAATTTCACTCATAATCAACTAATCTATCTAAATATTTCAAACGCAACGTATCTTTCATATAGCAAACAGAACACTGTCACAATGTAAACACAGCTGATGCGTAGCTATAAGTGCTACCGTGAATCCGAGCGAATTATCTGAAACGAGGCGGTGGATCATTTACATTGGGTGTGCCCTTTTGGAACCTTTTGCCAAAAAATAGGTGTGTAATCTACCAAAATTGCATTTATAATAAATCTGATTTTGAAGAAACCTGGTATATACCCTACATTTATTTCACCATACTCATCCAACACGTGTATTCAACAATTTTCTACCTGCATCAAAATTTGGCAGAATGGATTCTTCTTATTATTAGTAAATTAAAAATTTTAGTACGGTGAAAAAATTTGAATACCAAGTTTATCGAAATCAGAGAAAAAAAAAATTTTACAGCATCAAAAACACTTTTTGTGGGGAAACCCCCCTTCTAGGTCACTTAATTATGGTGGACCGTTTTTGCAGATTAATGAACTTAACAAAGGGATGTACATAAGTGTATCGAATTTTGTAATAATTGGGGAAAGGTGTGACCTGTATGGTGGTCACACATACAGTTCGTCAGGTTTAGCATGACCGGTGAGATGGGCTATAGGGCCGTAAGCGGCCAGCAGGAAATCTCAAGGCCACCGGCCATGCTATACCTAACGAACTGTAATATTTACTCACATATAATATGTAGTACTCGATAACCACTTTTGAAAATAACTTTACGAAAAGCAATTTTGAGCTTAATTGGTAATAAAATTATAATACTAAGGGTGCTTTTTGTATACCTTACAAGTAATCTCTACGGGGTTTTTATTAAACTTGTTGTCTGGTCCATTACTGTTCTGTGTTGCGACGAACCTTTCCCCGCCATGTTTTCATTTATGACAATCTTCAATTCATAGTTTTCATTACTTCAAAATTACTCAAGTCTTTAATTTAAAATACCCATAATCATTTGTTGTTCAAGTGTATGTTTGTTGTGTTTGTGTATGTTGGGCTTGATTTTTGTGTACAAAGTATAGTCTAAAAGTAAGGTAAAATCCACTTTGAAGGAATACTTTGATTTATTAGATAAAATGAAGAAAAAGTATTTAAACCTTTAATGCATTAGACTGCTTTCTTCATTAAATTTAAATAATCCAAGGATACTTATGTTTTATTCATTCCTTCCAATATAATTTACTGATTTGTACAGCACAAACGTCGTCAAGTCGTACCAATTAGAAATACGTACTACAAAACCTAATAAAATATCTAACTCAATTTTTGTATTAGTTTTTTTTTGATTTAACACCAAGCTAATTTGTTTAAAGTCCACTCTTTAAAAGCTAATGATATTTTTACCTTGTTTATATGCACTATAACGCTGAACAATCACTGTAGTACCATACACTGAACTAACTCACTACACACGACACGACACGACACGGCGGAGCACAGACACTGACACGGACTGAGGTCTGCGGCGCAACAGCTGTTCCGGAGGCCGTGCCGTGTCCTCGTCCCAGGCCAAGTGTGCAACCAACTCCACACATCAATCTCGGCACATCTATTCACTATATCACTATTTGAGATGCCGACCACTCTCATGAGGGTATTTTAAGGCAAATATGTGGTGAAGGATGAGTGTGATGAGTGGTAGTTATGAGGTGTAGTCTTGTTACAAACTAAGGCAGACTCTTCTTTAGAATGGGTCATTAATTAATAGCCCAATGACCAATGGAAATACAAGAACGGCTTCACGTGACTTCCGAACCACGCAGGTGATGGTCTGATATGTCTAAACGATGGTGGGAGTTGATGCGGGTATCATCAGATGATCACTGAGACTATCTGAGCCGCTTTAGACCTATATCATCCTCAAAACCTGACCTCCATGAAGCTGGATTACAGGACCACGCCACGAGTCCCAGTCAAAACTGCGTTCTCTACCAGTAGGCACTTACTGTATCAAGAAACAGCGTAAAATACGGAATACCATCCTATAGAGTATAATACGAGTATAATGGTTGCTATGTGAAAACAAAAAAGTCCCATTAACGAGTGTGTTTTGATGTAAACAGAATAATACGAAGAATGACGTCATCATGCCACACACCTTGTACGGCTTAAATAAGTAGTCTTGACCTTCACCTTCACATGATGGTTGCCCTGGCTCTAGTGTTACAGTGTGAGCTGCACTGTTACAGTTGCGGTCACATGACTCACGTGTTCAGATCTTAGCTTCATGATGAAATATAAACGAAAGCAAATGGTACATCAATGTTTTTATTGTCAATAAAACTTTACTCGATATTGGAAATCAACAAAATAATCGATTACAGAATTACGATACAAATTTAGTAACATAGAACAAAAAATTAAACGAATGAATAATTAAATACACCATAGTTTATATAAAAATGAGTTAACTCAACAAACTACTCCTTCAAGATTTTATTCCCGAAGGTCATTACAGCAAAACGTTCTTATCTATATTTATAAAAGGCTTTGTCCTGACTGACTGACTCACTCATCATCTCTGAGCCAACACCACAAGGCCTAGAAACTTGAAATTTTGCATGAACATTCCTTCTATAGTGTAGGCACTCACTAAGAGAGGATTTTTCAAAATTCGAAAATTTAGGTGGGTTTTGAGGGGCTTGAAAGTTGATAAGAAAATACCTGTTTTCTCTTCAGAATTTCGTTTCTAGCGGCTAAACGAGCGATCCGATGTTGAATTTGAGACAAAATTGTTAGTGTAGAATAAGATTTCTACACTTTTGTCCAGTACATTTTTTTAACACAACGCACCTCGCGCCTAACTTTTGTTAAATCCTAAAAGTTAGATTCAAATGAACACTCACTACCTACTGTCCATACATTTGTTACATGAGTTTTATACTTACCAGGGTACAAATATATAAGACGCAATCAAAATTATTTACACCCAGAGTAACGATTGAAATGCTGCGGGAAAGTGCGCGAAATTTTGCTTTGGCCCCTATGAACCAAGGCGAAGGCGTCCCTGCCTCCTGGCCAAATGTAAAAATCATTCATAATTTAAAATTTACGTCTAAATGAAATACACCACAATAAAAGAAATCAGCTAAATTAGAACCCGTGTATAGTATATCAACTATCACATAATACAAAATTTAAAATGTATTCATTATTTAAATTAAATACCCTTATAAATAAAATACCGCATAGTGTAAGAGAACCAGTTCAAATTGAAATAAATATATTATAGTACATTATTAATTTTACAAGCCAATCATTTGCACGAAATTATATGTCAGCTGTTATCTGTGGTTTGTGTTTGTTTATCCGTGAAACAGCTGACTTCTCCTCAGCACTGCCTTTATCAAGTCGTCACATGAAAGTTACTCATAAAGTTCTCCTTGGTTTTTGTACGTGTAGTTATTGATCGGGAGTGATATCGGTAGTAGAAGATGTTGTTTCTGTGAAGTTTACAGTGATAATATTGTGTGATATAAGTGCTGTGTACTGAATAGAGGTTTCAAGACGAGCCTTAATGGATTTCTATAAACAGGTAAAACTTAATATTACAACTGACGTGATAAGATGATGTATTTTTAATTTGAGTACTTGAAAGCTAATAACTATTGCAAACGAAATTCGCTTTACTCGTTCCAGCGGTGCTTTAGGGCTTATCTGTGTGTCGGTCTGGTTTAAAATACAATAGTTAATAGTATTGTGCGAATTATTTTAAACGCCAATGTTTCTAGGCGTGTATTTGGATAAAAACATGAGTTGGAATAGTCATGTTGAGTACATATGTTATAAGCTTTCCTTAGCAGTGTATTTATTAAGGACTACTCTAGCCACTGCACACGAAAAGTACTGATTATGGCATATTATACTGACTTGTGTACCCTTACCTGTCTAACAAAATTAGTATGGGGGTTTGTGCCAAATGAAAATTTGCGAGGATTTTTATATTGCAAAAGAATGTTTTAAGAATTATATCAAAAGCTAATTCGTGTAATATATGCCAAGATATTTTCCAATATTTAGAGATTTCTCACAGGTTGCTACAACGACTTTTTGTATGTGGTAAAGTTATTACTTTGTTTAAGCTGGGCTATATTACTCGTACACTGGTTTGAGCGGTTTCACTAGGTTTTGTTTTAGTGTATAATATATACACAAACAATTGTACACGAACTCTTAAGTTTAAATTGGGTTCGTTCAATCTAAACAATGTTTTTGTACATTTCTATTAGCATATCTACTTACACGTAACGTTATTTTTACTTTTTTAGTACATCCTTTTCAGTGTTAATGTTTATTTGTTCCTTCCTTTAGTTTTCCTTTCATGATATGCAGTATAACTTGCAGTATAAAACCAGTATAAAATAAATATTAGTCTGATGCCGAAGCACGACTGTGAGCATAGCAAAAAGCCTTTCAACGCCCGTGGTAATAGAGCACGAAAAGCTGAGGCCAAAGGCAGAAGCGAGGTTGTGTGCGGAGTGAACTAGAGTTAAAATTAGTGATTTAGTGTAACGCATTGCAGAGGAAATTCGTGTTATTCATACCAGCGGCGCTTTAGCGCTAAGCTGCGAGTTGGCTTGGTTATGTACTAAAACTATAAAGTGGCAAACTGATAGTGAAACAGTAAAATTCACTGAACAACACGAAAGGTCGTAGGCTATCCAGTAAGATCCAGAGGGATTGACTTTTGTCCAGAAAAAGGTAAAAGGTAAAGTTTGTCTTGTTTAACGAGGTGAATTAGCTAAAAGTCTTCTCTACCACTCAACCTCGACCTTACCTAGCGTTACCGTATAGTCACTTTACAAATGTAACTATTAGTGACTGCGGGGATCGATTCCGCGCCAGCGGAGTGACAAGCTCCGGAGTCACGCACGATTCCAACCCGTCACGGGTCCGAACACCGAACGATGGTGGGAGTTGATGCGGGTATCATCAGATGATCACTGAGAATATCTGAGCCGCTTTAGACCTATATCATCCTCAAAACCTGACCTCCATGAAGCTGAGAGATGAATTCTACCTTAGAGTAGAGATGAATTCTCGGACTGACTGGGATTGCGACCTTAGAAGAGCGCGGCGCGACACAGCTGAGATGGTGTGAGTGAGTGTGAGATGGAGACAGGCGGCGCCGGCAAGGATTGTACCCGGGGCGGGCGTCCTCGCCTCTCTATATGGAAGTGGAAGGTCTGTCTCTCCTTGCTTAAGCAGGAGGAAGTCACAGATCATACCATCTGTGGACATAATCCTACCTTCCTTCACTTCCTTCCACAAGCTTTGCCAATAATTGAAAGGCTACCTTCCATTCTTGGACGCCAACAAATTGAGTGAATTCATCAGATTCAAGTGAAACGGAACTGGGTGATTTGAATGGTTTCTTGTGAGGTTATCTGTGACTGAAGTACTCAGAAGGATGATTTTTGTTTGTGATCGCTAAAGATAAGGATAATACCAACTTGATGCTATCACAAACAATAACTATAGTTCGGTAGGTTACCGTATATTAAATTGTCATCGTTCGCCTAGTTGATTCCTGATATCTCAGTGCTGAGCATGTCTGGTGGTGGAAATTTTCATATAGGCACTTGAACATAAAGCTTGTATTTACATTACGTATTAATGTTGGTAATCGACTCAAGGTTCTCTAGGTCAATCATCTTTCAGTTGCAAACTCTTCAGGTGAAAATATTTCACACCAGTTTATTTCATTCAAGAGTCAAGTATCTAAACAAATCGATAGTAAATCGTCCAAAATGCGTGGTCTGGGACTGGGAGTAAAATCATATAAAACGCGATAAATGTATTAAGGATTTGATACAGAGTAATGGACTTAGTTATGCTACATTCTCGTCTGCATACGTCTTTTATTTGTTAATGAACAAGACAAAACTATTACGGCCAAAAAAAGAGGAAAATGCTACAAAAATTGGTGAAATGAACGAATGAATAAAATTGTTATAACTTTCATCGATGATTGGTTGGTCAGCATTTGACATGTGTTTACTTTGATAAGTAAACTTGACATAATCCTGCACAGAAAGCCGTTAGATGCAACTACAGGTTTTGAGGATGATATAGGTCTAAAGCGGCTCAGATAGTCTCAGTGATCATCTGATGATACCCGCATCAACTCCCACCATCGTTTAGACATATCAGACCATCACCTGCGTGGTTCGGAAGTCACGTTAAGCCGTTGGTCCTTGTATTTCCATTGGTCATTGGGCTATTAATTAATGACCCATTCTAGGAAGAGTCGGCCTTAGTTTGTTACAAGACTACACCTCATAACTCATTACTACCACTCATCACACTCATCCTTCACCACATATTTGCCTTAAAATACCCTCATGAGAGTGGTCGGCATCTCAAAAAGTGATTTAGTGATTCAACATATCGTGAAACAGTTCTACGGAGTTTAAATCAATCCCACAAACAAACCTATATGTTACTAGTTACTACTGATACTACTACTTAGACTGGAAATATTGACTAATGATTCGTACGTAAAATATTTTATCTCTTTAGAAAATTCAATGAGTAACAGTTGCCGGAAACAATGAAAATACGAGTATGTTTAGTGCTGTAAACCTGGAAAGGCTTTCACAACACAAATTCACTACAAAGTTTTCCGCAAAGCTTACACTATACCCAGCATCATCTAACTACAATGTAGCTGTTGCTTGTTGTTAGACCAACAGCTAACAGTTACAAAGTTCATTTACGTTTCAACAGCGCGGGATATCTCCAGCAGTCAGTGTTTACACAAGGTTCACAGTTTATGGATATGGCCGAGCAGATCTGTACATAAATCAGACTATTCTCGCTGCGGCTAAAGATAGCTTGAGGCCACTATAGTGGTTTCAGCACGTCTATTCCTGTTCTCGCCTCCGCTTGCCGCTCTATTTGCATCATCTGCGGACACTGGTCTGATGAAGCGGAAAGTTCAATAGCTTTTGCTCGTTCATTGGCTCTTGTTTTTGAGATCTGTTTGACTGCCTTTCAATTGAGATGAACGTTTGGGGTACGTCAAGCTTTGGATAGCTAGGGACACGTTTTAAACCCTTGAGGGGATATCAATGTGTAAAATTAATTGTGTTGATTAAAAATAGGGGTCACGCTTGAAATTGATCGGATTTTTAGAAACCATTATGTACTATTGAATCTATAGTAGCTAATTGGTGATAAACTTTGGTAATAGTAATTGGTAATAGCCGTTGATAAACGGTAATTTGTAATACGTATGCCTACTATGATTAATATAGTTTCATTTACGTGTTAGTTTATTTGCCAATCGAGCTACAAGTTGTGTAAGAATACAAAGGTGTAGGCCTACACAAACAGCCCATGGTAGCAACATACTTTTTAGGCGGACTTAGGTGACGAATGATAGATAATAGGATCCCAAAGGAACTTTGAAAATACTCTCTCTGTAAGAAGATTCCAAGTTTAAGAAAGGAGCAAGAAGAGATGATAGAAGAATCCATTGTGATCATCGTAGCATTTCTCAAGTGGATTTCTCGATGTGCTAGTCAGAAAGATGAAACTGTTCCCTCCTTCAATTCAATCAATGATTACCCCTCTGTCTATTGGGTAGATTAGTAATCATTGATTCAATATTAGGAGACTCGTACATTGATACAGAGATAATCTTCGGTAACTTCGGACCTGAACCTCTTTTAACATGATGATCCAACAGTGTTCAAGTTGATGTCGCGACGGCTCATCATCATCTATTGAACAAACATTGTTCTGATGATGATGCATTGTGTCTGAGACAAAGCAATGACCTTTGCCACAGACAAGCATATCTGCACAGTGTACAAGGTCCAATCACAGCACAGACCTTGATCTTACAGCAGGTCAACTCCTGCTGTGCTCACAGCGATAGATTTAACCTTGAAAATTTCTTTTCAGGGGAGAAGTTATGTTTGATAGCCAGAAATTAAAAAGCCTAATGTACGTGTTGACTTTGTTATCAATGCTAAAACCACTGAGTTTTAATATGTAAAATCGATGTCTAAACATATTGGATACGTGTTGACATGTTTAGTGTGACTTTCTAATCATATGAGTGAGCAAAATTACGGTTTCTGAAAACGGTTGACTCATAAAGTCTGATAGACCGCTTGACGCCTCCACTCCTTGTCCGAGAGTGACTAATACAATATCACACTTATGATTATCGGTTTCTAGGCTACAATATAATACACGAGTATAACTCAATATGAGAGTTTAATTCATTGAAATGTTGAATAAGCCGGAATATCCCATTCTAGAACTGAAATATCCCTTGTACTAAATCACTATTTGAGATGCCGACCACTCTCATGAGGGTATTTTAAGGCAAATATGTGGTGAGGGATGAGTGTGATGAGTGGTAGTAATGAGTTATGAGAGTCTTGTTACAAACTAAGGCCGACTCTTCCTAGAATGGGTCATTAATTAATAGCCCAATGACCAATGGAAATACAAGGACCAACGGCTTAACGTGACTTCCGAACATCGTTAAGCCGTATATCCGTTAACCACGTACTGCAAAATTCTGAACTACTTGTAGTTAAAAGTAATGTTTTGCTTGAAAACCCAACCGTCAACATGAACAACATGAACGGCAAATCCAAACTACCTAATAGCATTTACATGTACTCTCAAGAAAGGTTCTTATTAACAGTACGTTTGTAATTTGACTCCTGGCGACAGGTTGCACTACTGCGGCCTCTAAGGAATGTGTAGGCTGATTCTTGACGAGATAGTAATGATTTCTAACAATTTAATTACACTCTGGATTCGAGTAGACTTTTCCATGCCATTCTGACGTCTAAGCTTTAGTAAAAACAAATTTAAAAAAGACAGATGAGAGGGTGTGGGATCTTAGTCTATGGGTGTTTTCTGTTCATAGACGGAAAACAAACTCGGTGTGAAACTAGTAAACAAACACACGGCTCTCTTGTTGACTGAATCATTAGTGACATCACTCAGGGTTATCTTCACCACTTAGCATTCTGCTGAATACACGATGCTTCTATAATGGCTTTTCTATTGTCAGCCATCAGTGTAAAACTTATGAATCACCAATTATACATTGATAAAGAGTAATAGTCGAGAATATTAATTTTTATGACCACTCTGTGGAATTATTGTTATGTTTCAGTATTTAGAAATGGCTTTTCAAAAGTCACTACCCATCGTAAAAGTTAATTAGACACAGGTAACTTTGAGTGTTAGACTGGACTTTATTGCTAAAATTGGCACTTAAGGTGTATTGACTTTTTATTCGTGGTGTTTTTAAAACTGGTGACCACCTTTGTTAATGTATTTACGCCGGAGTTTCGGCACGCTTAGGCAAACTTTCTCACACAATTTGTTATCATCTTTTTTTGTGCGAGTTTTAAATGGCTTGTTTAATGTATTCAATTGTTGGTGGATATGTGTGATACACTTTGTCTTTGACAAAACCCAAAAGGAAAATTTTCATTTGGGTTAGATCAGTATTCTAGTGATTTATATTGTTCATCGTATTCTGTTTCCGTCATATGTTTCTCACAATAGTTCTCACAATAGGTGGCATCATGCTAAAAGTAAATGGTATCAAAGTTTTCATAAGTTCTTTTTTTATTTTCCGAAACATTACTTAGTCAGAATTATTACTCAGAATTTCTTCAATTTGACATTCAGAGCACTGGGCAGAAATTAGATTTACAGAAAGTAAACAGTTTTCTTATTTCATAATACAACTATTAACAGCTGTTGTTTGTTTACTATACCAAACCATAGAGTAAGTAAGGCAAGTCTTAAAAAGAAATTGTAAATTTTAAACTAATATTGTATGAAAGAAGTTCGTCAAATCCAAAATAAATAAATGAAAACTTTTTTGTTTTATGGAAAATTGCTAAGATTTACCGTAGTGCTTGTGGCTTCGTGTTGGCTATGTTTTTATATTTTCCTTGAGGTAAATCACTAAATCACTATTTGAGATGCCGACCACTCTCATGAGGGTATTTTAAGGCAAATATGTGGTGAAGGATGAGTGTGATGAGTGGTAGTAATGAGTTATGAGGTGTAGTCTTGTTACAAACTAAGGCCGACTCTTCCTTAGAATGAGTCATTAATTAATAGCCCAATGACCAATGGAAATACAAGGACCAACGGCTTAAAGTGACTTCCGAACCACGCAGGTGATGGTCTGATATGTCTAAACGATGGTGGGAGTTGATCAGATGATCACTGAGACTATCTGAGCCGCTTTAGACCTATATCATCCTCAAAACCTGACCTCCATGAAGCTGGATTACAGGACCACGCCACGAGTCCCAGTCATGACAATACCGAAAAATTTTGACTTGGGCTCGGAAGACAAAGACGGCAGTTCCAAGAATCAAAACCGCTTGCATTCCGCACAATGCACTCGCGCATGCGCCGTGGCATGTTCACTATTCACTCCCACGACCATAGAAATGTGTTGCATTCCATCACTAGTTACAAACAAGGAACAAGTTGCAGTACGCACTTTGTGCTGACCTCGCTCAACCACGCTTGGCTTCACACAGTGAGAAAATACAAAGTGAATCTCGAGAAGAGTTTTTAGATTTCCGGTGAGGAAAGTTTTCATGGCGTTTTCAGTATCTTCGGCAGATTTCTGTTCCTTGATCCTGCGTACAAATACGTGAAACTTCTGAGTCCCAAATATTTCGCTGATACATCTTTAAATTCGATCTACTTCACTGAACATACCGCGCATATTTCCACATGGAAAAAACCTTCCTTTCCCTTCCCCGTCACAAATGAGTGTTTTCATTCCAGAGAAATGGGTTGATAATTACCAATTTTAAAACAAATTTTCTAATTTGACTGGGACTCGTGGCGTGGTTCTGTAATCCAGCTTCATGGAAGTCAGGTTTTGAGGATGATATAGGTCTAAAGCGGCTCAGATAGTCTCAGTGATCATCTGATGATACCCGCATCAACTCCCACTATGGTTTAGACATATCAGACCATCACCTGCGTGGTTCGGAAGTCACGATAAGCCGTTGGTCCTTGTATTTCCATTGGTCATTGGGCTATTAATTAATGACCCATTCTAAGGAAGAGTCGGCCTTAGTTTGTAACAAGACTACATAACTCATTACTACCACTCATCACACTCATCCTTCACCACATATTTGCCTTAAAATACCCTCATGAGAGTGGTCGGCATCTCAAATAGTGATATAGTGATAAGTTTTACTGTATTATGTAAAATGTGTTAGAGTACTGTATATACAATACTTACATCATGCTCTCGATACGGCCGGTGACACCCTTGTCCTCAGTGACGCAGTGTCTGGGCAGAGCGTTGATCATGGAGTTAGCTTTGTCATTGTACTGTCCCAAGATATCCCGGTACATGTTATACACAAGGCGGCGCACCTTGGGGTCCGTGGGGTCTACCTTCACCCCAGACATCTCGCACGCACTACTGAATAACGCACAAGCTTGTTAAAAGTCTAGAGATACTCAGGTTTGAGTTATCTATAGACTTAAAAACTATATGTAGGATATGATTATGTCAACACTTTCGTAGCGTAGAACTAAGTAGAGATAAAATATTTGTTTTTAAAGCAGTTTGCTTAGTTTTTTACGGGGTCAAATAACACATGGATCGTTAATTACTTTTTCGAGGTGAAAGGTTAAGAGTAACTGAGAAGTGAAAAGTTTTCAATCGATTTGTAAATGTTTAGCAAGCGCTCCTGAACTATTGTAACAAATACGAGCATCCACTATGAGTGTAGTTGTATGTTTTTGTACTTTATGTCGCGCTGTCGAAGGTTATCGTAGCATTTACAAATCAAACATAATTTCTTGATTTCATTCAAATGAATTGCAGCTAAGTTAAATGAAGACATTTGTTTATTTTTAACAACAGTACACCTAACAAATACTCTAATACATTATTATCGAGGGTATTAACCTTATGTTTAAAAGTCTTATGGTTTCCAAGTAACTTTGCATTCAACTACTATACGTACTGATAACTATATGTGAAAGTATATAAGTTAACAAGAATAATTATACAAGCAAGTTTCTTGCTCGTTACAAGAAAAATATCATAATAATGAATAAATTGTTGATTTTTTTGAAGGACTGGTAACAAGGTGTGGGAAAGTTGTTGATTTGTTTTGACCTTGAATCAGCTGACTCTGACAGTTCATCAGACTACTTAGCACAGCTGATTAAATGCCTAATCAGCTGTCCAGTGCATAATGGCGGGAACCTGAGTTGAGTGTAAGCCTTCCTGACATTATTGCGTGCATTATACCCGATACGTACACGTCAAATAGTCAATAGCATGCTACACATAAGTACCATCCACTAGTAAGTGCGTAAGAAACGTCAAGGGCAAGGAACAAGCTTAGTTTTTGCTGAAAGTTGATACAACGAAATTGTAATTATGTGTATTTTGTCCCCCACTGGTTGTCCAGGTCCCTGTGCATAGAGTTGAGATTATAACTTTGTACTACGCGAAATATATTAAAATAGTACCCATTGACCAACTGGTTTAATGATACGTACTTTTAACCATTGTTGAATTTTGGAAGAAGGCATTGCTAAGGTTCTCTATAAAGCACTAGACGTGAAATATTTTACGCATTCAACCCGCCAAACCAAGCATTAAAGCTTGACATTTCCCAGACCGGTGATGCAACTAATGAGGTTTCTTGCGTTTATTACGGTGACAACCTGAACAGAAACCTCATCTGGCAGTTTAGTAGGGAGGGCTAACTGCTCGGAGACCGGAGACGTGCAAACCGCAAACAAGCAGGGTTAACCATGACCACGCCGAGGCGAGTTTGGCAATATCAGGTTCCAGCATCTCTCACCACAGAGTGTACATTCAATATTATATTCACTTTTGGTGAAAGCTTATTTTAGTGGTCAGATTTGTCATCGTATTTTGTTTCCCGCAAAGCTTCAAGGCCATGATAAAGATTACTTGCTGGTGTGGATGGTAGAGTAGATTATCGGGGGACAGTTTATGAATTGGGATACTATTGTCCATCTGTGTCCCATTTCTGGTTTTCAGCGTGTGACCGTTATCAACAGATAAATGTATGTATTGTTTATGCATGGAATCAAGTGAAACTCTTTTCAATTATTTAACGTAGCAAACAGCTGCAGTATATGAACCTTGATTATTGTATTATAGTCTTTTGATTGTTTTTGCCAAGAAAGATTTTAAACCGATCCATATGTTTTATGTATTGATACTTTTCAAAAATACAAATTATGTTATTTGAAATTTGTCAAACTAAAATAGCCCTTTTTACTTAATGTAAGTACAGTACTTCATTTATGAGTGTCTCTTTCACGTAATAGCTTTTATACATAGTGTTTTGTCAAGAAGGTGCTATAATGATCTTCTTTTGGCCGCCATTTTGAAACGACTAAATGGATATTTGTACTTTTTTCTTTATTGATAGATAAATCATATTTTTAATATTAATTTTCTACCAAGTGAAGCGTCCTCACTCTAAAACTTGTTATCAGTTGTGCTAATGTTACGTTTCAATACACACTGATAAGGTGGTATCGCGAAGTTTGCCTAGTTTTTGCAGTTCTAACTAACATAAACATACGAGTACCAGCTGTTACTATACAAGAGAATTTTAGTTTTAAAGATTATTGGTCCAACCTTACCAGTGGATTGCTAAACATGTTTTGTGTGATTAATGCTATTTATATGTTAAATGTATATACAGTTTTAAAACACTACATAAAGACGAAATAAACGTAGTTTTTCCCTTATAACACTGCATTAAACACCATTCAATAAACTTGAATTTCCATCCGACGGCAGCCAAAATTTAATATTGCAAGCTGCTACTTGTTAATGTTAAAACTGCACTTTTTAACTCAGTTTTATTAACATTCATGCTGTATATTTTAACTTTACTTTTTATATGTTAGATCCAGTTGTATTTCTGTATTATGCAACTAATCCCAAGTTAGAATGTGTGTTGTTAAAGTTAACAAAGCGGTAATAGTTAAAACCTAAGATTGGAAATTAAAGTGTTTATGATTGGCACAATATTTGGGATTGAAAACTATCGACTTTTAACTTCCAAGCTAAAAGGAAATACACTGCAGTACCTTCAACCATATAATAATTCCTAACTATTGAATGTCGCGATCCATGTGTTCATTTAAACTGAAAGTGTATAAAATTCTTATAATAAATTTACTTTTATTCGTTCAAAAATTAAGACTCCAAACAAAAGAAAATATGTCAAATAATTAATTAAAAAAGTACCTACTTTAAACAATAATTACAAAGTATCGAGTAAATATTTATAAATTCAACCTACTGATAACGAGCAATAACCCGGTCGCAAGGTCGAACTCAATAACACGCACTGTCCGTATATGGGAGACCGGTAGAACACAACACACTGCACAAGGAAGCGAACTGCGAGGCAAGGTCCGAGGTCGGTGACTATAGTGACAACAATCTCCGCACTACCTCCTCCTACCTTCAAAATTCCCGCCACAAGGCACAGAAATCCCTACTTTTCCCATGCATTACCCTGTACAAGCAGGGGATTTTTAAAGATATCTATGCAGTGGTTTTATAGAGCTTCTTCACTATTTGCCTGAACACTATCATCTATTTGAGATGCCGACCACTCTCATGAGGGTATTTTAAGGCAAATATGTGGTGAAGGATGAGTGGTAGTAATGAGTTATGAGGTGTAGTCTTGTTACAAACTAAGGCCGACTCTTCCTTAGAATGGGTCATTAATTAATAGCCCAATGACCAATGGAAATACAAGGACCAACGTGACTTCCGAACCACGCAGGTGATGGTCTGATATGTCTAAACGATGGTGGGAGTTGATGCGGGTATCATCAGATGATCACTGAGACTATCTGAGCCGCTTTAGACCTATATCTTCCTCAAAACCTGACCTCCATGAAGCTGGATTACAGGACCACGCCACGAGTCCCAGTCATAGAAATAATACTCTAATAATAAATAGAGCCACGTTCTTGTTGTGTTTTGTCTCTCTAGGATTGTACATCTGTTGAGGAAGTCAGGTTCATCTTACTTGCTCCTTGTTCCAGAGCCATCTAAAGTACGGTCTTATTCTCAGGGCATTTGTCCCATACTTGTTGAGTTTGAGTCTCTAGCAAGCTGTGATCAGAGTTTTTTCTTGTGTTCGAAGTAAGAATCACTGTCGCCCTCTCTTCTCCTACCTTCATGTATTGACAGCGATAAATCAGTATATCTATGACAGTGTTTTCCTTATCAAGAAAAATATCAAGAAGTTCAACCTCAGGCAGAAATCCATTACCCTGTTCTGAGACAGGGGTGTTTTAATTGTCTACGACAGAGGCGTTAATTGTTTGCTATCTACATACCTTGGTGTAGGCTTCTGAATTCACGAGACAACCGTTTCCCTTGTCAAGCCTTCAGCTGTCATAAGCTGTCTCAGTGCTTTAAAGGTTTAATCGTAAATAGTTTTGAAACTAGAGTTTGAAAAGACTCGGTCAACATTCGTTTTACATCTTAGAGGAGTTCAACACACAAGATTTCAACTGTGTCCAGCCTCCCACCACCATGATGCATCTTGTTTATTATAAACAGTATGTAATTTTTGACGCAGTCATCCAAAGTAGTTTTATCCGCGACGAAAGGGCTGTAATAAGGTAAAAGAAAAATTCTCAAAACGTGTTCTGAGGGTCAGGATCGGTGCTCTTATCATAGTCCGGGGTCTAAGACTTATTGCTGGTGTCATGAATATTTTATTTTTCCAAAATAAATTATGATAAAATACTGCACATTGTAAACGTTATAATCAATATTTGTGCGAACATAAGCAGCTGAACCCCTCATTCCAAATTTTACACATTACGATCAAGAACTTAATCACTGTTATCATCATATTTATCCTCAACATTGTTGAAATTCCCGAAAACAGGGAGAAAGTCCCTGCGTGTGAGTGACTGAGTGTCTAGCGAGAACCAGTCTCAAGCTGGTGACGTCACTGCTTGGTCGGGCTGGAGATTTGAATGAATGAGTCACCAGCAGACACGCACTGCCAGTACACACAGCTGATATCCATCCGTACAGTCAATAGTGATTCCGGGAACACCTTCCTACACCAGCTGGACATGTGCCGTACACCCACAATACCAAATCACTAAATCACTATTTGAGATGCCGACCCCTCTCGATATGTGGTGAAGGATGAGTGTGATGAGTGGTAGTAATGAGTTATGAGGTGTAGTCTTGTTACAAACTAAGGCCGACTCTTCCTTAGAATGGGTCATTAATTAATAGCCCAATGACCAATGGAAATAATATAATGAGCTTAGCAAAGATTGCGTTAATAACGCGCATGGGAATAGTGAAAATGGACTTCTACTACGATTAGACCTTCGACGATTTCCGCACTTTTAAATGTTTTTATAAGTGTGTTACAGTTGGACGATGCATTCATTTGTTGATTGTAGCGCCTTTTCAAAAACTCTTTCTTTGCATCGTTCGGCGAGTCGCGAACACCTGAACAGGCAATTAAACGTTCTCTACTTACGAGTTCTCAAAATAATTTAACTTCCAGACTTTAATAACTATTTCCACAAACAGTCAAATCATGTAGACTGTAGAGTTATTATTGATTACAGTTGACTTTCATTGCTGTATATTTAACCGGTCAGTCTGATAACACAAAACTTTTCAAATCAATGGTCTCAAATCATTGAAGAAAATATAGTAGGTTATATAGCCTACTTCAATTTCACTAGTAGACCTGAAATTGTAGACCTCCTTGCGAATGTTACAGTTAAATGACAAGATATGAAATATTATCATTGTCAGTGTTGTCTTCAAACCCTGACGCATGTACGTCGATGCCCATTCAGATGAGTCGAATCAGTTGTTTTACAAGACACTTTGAATGTCGTCTAATGGGAAGGGAAAGTGTTACCCAACGAATAGAGTCGTAGACACATTCCAGGGATGACAAGTAGCCTCACTCCAGCAGGGCTCGAACCCGAGACCATCGCTGTGTACTTTCACTCGCCGTTGGTGATGCGGTACTGATACCATTGCATCAATGCCGGTACTGAACAAGAAGGATGAACGCCCGTCTTTATTAACTTGACTCAAGTTTAAATTTTTAGTGACCAAAGCTTTTTCAGAAACTTACAACGTTGTGCTTCTGGGATTCAACCTGTGGGCCAGAACGGGATGCGGTGCTCTGGATCCACGTAAAGTTCGTTGCTACAAAACAATCAAACCTTAGGACATTTAGTGTCAAAAATAAGTATGAATCAGTAAACAAAAATAATTATCTTGTCGTATTGTCAAGTACAAGTTGAGTGTAGGCTTCGACCAAGGGCTCATGATGTTGAAAATTAAGTTCTTTTGGAGAAGGACCCCGAATGAAAGTATTCCATCCTGGTCATCCATCCCAACTTTCGAAAGCTGTCCTCTCATCCCTCCCAAGACCTTTATAACCTTCCGCTTCTTTATATACTATTTAAGTTAACCTATGCACTGTTGCTAATCAAGTTATACCAGAGACAAACTTATCTGTGGCTATTCCTTTAATAATAACCAATATTTCATTACTTGTCAAGGGCATACTTTCTCTGCCAAGCCCAAGACTGCAGTTCACAGTTGAATGATATATGACCTGGTGGTGGCCGGTTTAACAATGCTTTCAGTTTCTGTCTGGCCAGTTTTCTCTACGCTCATATTTTATTACTTTCTCTAAGAATTCAGGACATATCTTTTTACGAGTTCTTTACACCGTGTACGTTGTTATAATGTAAACCTGAAAGCTGACATGCATAGAGTTGAGGTGAACCAAACATGTGTGGCTAGCCGTGAGCCTCACGCATTGAATTGGGCATTCCGGCACTTAGAAACTAAATAAACACACAACAAACTTTCCGCAAAAGACAGTTCCTTCGCCGATAATCTACGTCGACGCGTGCGAGAAAGGCGACACCTATGAACTTGTATGACGTCAGAAGCTTGATTCATGGAGAGACTCCAGCAACGCGGGGCCTGGAGGTAAAGAGCTTGGCAGCAAGTCATCAGGACTCGCCAGGAGAGATCTCGTCGTCAGTGTGCATTTTAATCAAAAGTGAGAAATTAGTTTCATCACATCGACACCTTCCTTGTTATAATTCTGACGAAAACAGCTGCTCTGCTCCTTTTAATATACTAGACCAATCCAACACACCTCCATTTAAAAACCATTGTTTCAAAATATACCTTACTTTAATGTTCATCAAATTCTTCAATTCGTTTTGAAAAGCTGCCCTTTCTACATAAACATATTCTCCCTTCGCCTAAGTACGAGCGTACTTACACTACACTACTCCAAACCTATAATCACGTTTCGTAACTCCAAGTTGACACACTCTAAGTACACCACCTTGTAGGTAGAGAGTTGATGGTAATGGTTCAAATCATAGAGTGTTGTGAGTGAGTCACACAGCTCGGCAGTGTGCATATTGTAATCATGCACAATACTGGTACAAATGCCAAACATATTTCATACAGTACTCAATTTGTCATGAACAATACTTCAGCTATACGAGTATACTTTAACACAACTGTTTCCTAATCATACCCCAATACGATAGGCCATAGGGTATGATGCCATAAACACCATACACTCATTAGGATTTCCAAAATATTTCTCTGATGATTTTGAGTATGTAGCGCAAAGGAGTGCAAGTGGATCAAGATCTGGGTCCTCTTTGTTTTGAATGCCCCACCATAGAACAGCTGTCTATGAAAATCCTTTACCGTTTCAGCATGCCGCCTATGGAATTCCCTCCCTATTGAAATTACATCGATTCCTAGCCGATTTGTGGCGTCACTGAACGTTATTACTTGAGCGATGATCGGTGCTGGTTAGACTGGTCTTGGGCTTTGCTGGGATGGGCAGATGAACGAACGGGGATGTTTAGGAGAGAACGAATACTAAATTGTAAAATTAAGATCTTTATTAATTTAGTTATTTCGTTATGTATACAGTTTATTTTAATTTCCATATATTTTATATTAGGCTAAAACTGCATTTATGTCGTTCTTTATTTTTGTAAATTCTATTTATATAATTATTATAAGGTTAAGTGTAAGTCATGAGGCCCTAACTTCGCCTTGTTTGTTGTGTATAACTTTTCACATAAAGAGATTTCTATGATGTCTATGTATATTAGGATTTGTGTAGTGTATAGGCCTAATTGTCATTAGGACCTGACCTGAAGCCCCTTCTCTCAGTTTTGACATGCCAATTAAGTGTCGAATTGCAGTTTTATTAAATTTTGATAACGCTTAAAAATGGAAACTTCAATTGTACCTTCAGATTACCTACCTCCGCCAGTAAATGAAAGACTCACTTGTTTTTCTTTCAGTACATTATTGATTTCCTACTATTCCGGCATTCCCTATTGAAACTATGTTCTGTCAACTAGTCCACATTAAAAAGGACAACAAAACACAGGTATACCATCAGGTGTTATATTAAATCCGTGATAGCTTGGACGGTCCGTTGTAATCCCGAAGAATGTTAAGAGACGCAAGGTCATCGTCACATAATCTACTGTAGCACCTCAGTGACAAAATAACAGTCACTGTTCGTATTTACATAACATTCCGTGACTCAGTGCTGGAATCCTTGTTCTGTAATGTATTAACCAACTTCATGTGACAGATGACTTGTTCATACATCCAGTGACGTCTCTCCATGATAATAATCCTGTAACGTCGAACGATATTTAAAATAACATAAAACTTTATTGATGACAAGTGTTTGTCAGTAGTTTAATTCTTTGTTTACCAAACAGTTGTACTCTTATTAGTTTTTGATAGTTGATTATCGAGCAACCCTTTATTATTCTAATCAATATAAAGAGAGTCATGAGAGGATTCGTCCTTGGACCAACGTGAGCCCTGTGTAGCCTATTACTTATTTCTTCGAGGAACATTCTTTGTCAAGAAAAATATCATACCGAGAGAGTAATCTCTTCTAGTATTTTTACTGGGACTCGTTTCTTGTAATCCAGCTTATGGAGGTCAGGTTTGAGAAGAAACAGATAGTTCAGTGATCATCTGATGATACCGCATCAACTCCACCATCGTTCAGACATATCAGACCATCACCTGCGTGGTTCGAAGTCACGTTAAGCCGTTGGTCCTTGTATTTCCATTGGTCATTATTAATTATTAATGACCATTCTAAGGAAGAGTCGGCCTTAGTTTGTAACAATATCATAACTCATTACACACTATCATACACTCATCCTTCACCATTATTTGCCTTAAAATACTCATGAGAGTGGTCGGCATCTCAAATAGTGATTTAGTGATCAAGGTAAGTATAGGTAACAGCACTCCCGTGGAAGCTGATGTAGAAATACTATATGACTTACAGCATAGCAATGGCTAGACTATGCTGATCCATTAAGTTTTCATTCCTCTCGATTCATCAGTTGCAATTCAGCAAAGACTTCCTATCAGTCCAGACCAATGAGAAATCTTTTATGTCAGCCAGTAATCATTGGTGTCATCTATGATCCAGCAACGCAGCGGCTGATTCACTATCACTAAATCACTATTTGAGATGCCGACCACTCTCATGAGGGTATTTTAAGGCAAATATGTGGTGAAGGATGAGTGATGAGTGGTAGTAATGAGTTATGAGGTGTAGTCTTGTTACAAACTAAGGCCGACTCTACCTTAGAATGGGTCACATTAATATCCCAATAACTAATGGAAATACACGGACCAACGGCTTGTGACTTCCGAACCACGCAGGTCTGAATGTCTAAACGATGGTGGGAGTTGATGGGTATCATCAGATGATCACTGAGACTATCTGAGCCTCTTTAGACCTATATCATCCTCAAAACCTGACCTCCATGAAGCTGGATTACAGGACCACGCCACGAGTCCCAGTGCAAGCCGTGCTTTACCTCACATACCGAGGATTCTGCCCCACACAGAAGACTTTCCCGTCACATGTGTTGCCGGACCCCCCGGTCGGTTGCTGCCATGAGTCACCGCTTTTTACTGCCCTTTCCGGTCAAATTATGCCGGGGAATTCCTTTCTGACCCCGGCCAGACAATTCAATATCTTTTTGCTCCACTTTTAGCCCAAGTGGGCGCCTGTCGGGACACTTTATTTGCAACTTAAGAAGTGTGTTTTGCATTGCTTTTAGCACTTTGTTGGAACGGTCTGATTTCAATATGTAATGGAATGTCAAGTTTCTTTGTAGCTGCAGAGAACTGGGGTTCTACATGAACATTATTTTTTGTCCTGAACCTTTAAAATTAGCAACATTGTATTACCTACAACAATTTGGCTGTGCATGCCCAATTTCAATAGGAAAAGTGATTGACATTAGAACCCCACAATATGTCATCAAAACTGCAGTACATCCTGTAAAGCTTCTTATTGAATTTACAATTTTGATTAAAACACAAAGGATCCAATAAAATTGTTAATCGTTGGTAAGGCCTTTCGAGAATATTGTTCCCATCTACAGACCATAACATCAACTGATACCATAACAAGTTGATGCTATGGTCTGTAGATAGGATCATTGTTCTCGAAAGGCAACTATAAAAAGTTTTATTGGATCGTTAGTGCTTTCCGTCTACTTCAAAACTTCAGTATTAAAACTAATTGTGAATGTTGTAGAGGGTTTCTCTCTATCGGAGGATATTGAATCCCAAAGAAAGATCTTCCATGACTTATGAACCAGAGAATCTCCATTTACTTCAATTTCATCAACTCATCATACGTATTATAACAAACCAAACCTTAAGTATTTGGGAAAGAAAAGTTTTGAGACAAGCGTTACTAAATCATTCAAAGCGGTCTGTAGTTGCTGGTTTGAGTGAAGGACACAGCGACAATCAGAGTTAAGATTACCTACTTTCCCTTCTTTGTCTCTTGGGATGTCTTGTTTGATGGGTCGAGGTATCGTTTGTTTGTTACGTGCTTCGTTGTTTGATTTACATGACACACTCTTTGAAATAAAGATAACCAAGTGTGACGTAATCCATGACGGAGGAGAAAGCTAAATGTGTTAACTACAATTTGTTAATTCTAAACGAATGGGTTTTCAGGTCTCCTGGAACGCTCACTGTCGTCATTATTGTATTTCCGGTAGTTTTATGTATGTAGGAATAGCTTATTAATATGGATTTTGAGGTCACTATTATAGATCTTGGCAGTATTCACCGTTGCTGAAAGCTATTCGGATTAACCTGAAAGTCGACAAATCTTCTTTTTAGAAGATCAAAAAAATATTGACGAGAGATTACTCTTTAAATATGGTTGCATCAAAGTTAGTTGGCGTTGAATCAAAGATCGAAAATAAAAATACCGTTAAAATAATTACTGAGCTTTTCATCTTTTGCAGTGCGCTTGATCAGGATAATATTTAAAGACTAGGAAGTAGGAAGTATGAGCTTGCGACATCGCATGATCCAGTATCGTGATCAGTCTGTAATTGCTATTGTAGATCACTATCTCACTGTTCTACATCTAGATAGCTGCTTGACCTCTACCGTCTAGACGTATATGCGAGTCTCCTTTTCAGTTTGAAAGCATACATAATCCTATGTCGAAGGGCAATGTTCTGGTATATGATAAGATGCTTGGGGGTTCGGCACGTTGATTTTATACGGCTGCATAAAAGATCGGCTTACAGTAAATCAGGTCATCATCAGATCTGGGACTCGTGGCGTTGTCCTGTAATCCAGCTTCATGGAAGTCAGGTTTTGAAGATGATATAGGTCCAAAGCGGCTCAGATAGTCTCAGTGATCATCTGATGATACCCGCACCAACTCCCACCATCGTTTAGACATATCAGACCATCACCTGCGTGGTTCGGAAGTCACTTTGCCGTTGGTCCTTGTATTTCCATTGGTCATTGCGCTGTTAATTAATGACCCATTCTAAGGCAGAGTCGGCCTTAGTTTGTAAATAACAAGACTACACCTCATAACTCATTACTACCACTCATCCTTCACCACATATTGCCTAAAACAATTTTTTTATGAGTGGTTGGCATCTCAAATAGTTTTAGTGATATGGATATCGCATGAATACAGTACTTCAAGTATCAGATCAGTCGGTATTTGCTATTGTAGATCACCTATCTCACTGTTCTGTTGATCTACATCTAGATACAGCTCGCTTGACTTCAACCTCGTCGTCTAGGGATGCATATTACGAGTCTCTCCTTTTCAGCTTGAAAGACCATACATAGTCCTATGTCGAAGGGAAATGTTCCTGGTATGATAAGATGCTTGGGGGTTCAGCACGTTGATTTTATACGGCTTTACAAAAGATCGGCTTACAGTCAATCAGGTTAACTTTGGCTACTAGCCAAATTTGATTGTTTCAAGCTCTGTTGTCATGAATTAGTTATACGAATTAAACTTGAAACAGTAATCAGTTTTCCTTGATAACTAATTGAACAGCGGACCGGTGACGGGTTGGAATCGTGCGCGATTCCGTAGCTCATCTTTCTGCTGGAACGGGTTCGATCCCCGCAGTTACCACCTGGATTAATTTTGTGAAGCGGTGACGCTTGGCTGAGGTCGACGTCGAGTAGTAGAGAGAGCTTTGTAGTCCTAACTTCACCAAGTTAAACAAGACAAACCGTACCACTATTCCCTTTACAACACTATTATTTCAACTTTTTTAATTGGTAACCATGGAAATGTAAAACTTGTAGAAAGGTCACTTGCTCACTAACGATGGAAAAATGTCCCCAATAATATTTCAACTTCTGAAATCCTCCCATCGACAACAACAAACTTCACTTAATCACTATTTGAGATGCCGACCACTCTCATGAGGGTATTTTAAGGCAAATATGTGGTGAAGGATGAGTGTGATGAGTGGTAGTAATGAGTTATGAGGTGTAGTCTTGTTACAAACTAAGGCCGACTGTTCCTTAGAATGGGACATTAATAGCCCAATGACCAATGGAAATACCAACGGCTTAACGTGACTTCCGAACCACGCAGGTGATGGTCTGATATGTCTAAACGATGGTGGGAGTTGATGCGGGTATCATTAGATGACACGGAGACTATCTGAGCCGCTTTAGACCTATATCATCCTCAAAACCTGACCTCCATGAAGCTGATTACAGGACCACGACACGAGTCCCAGTTTTAAACAAAGGAGAGGTCAAAGTTACACCTGTAGCCAAAGCTAGCCTTAATTTTAATTATCCTCTACGCTTTGAAAAAAAACAACATTACAGACTTCTCAGTTCAACAACGACATAAAAACACACAGCCACCGAAATTGAAACAGCAAATGGGTTAGATAACCAACAGTGGAAGATTGTTCTTCCACTCGTATCTCTCTATCTGCTGGCTACACTACACACTTGTAGGACATGGAATAGTGGGCACAGCTATCAATGTACTGTACAGTGTGACAATGCCACCAGACGTGGGTCTCTATTTTAGCAGTTCTCCCTGGCCGGTGGCCTGTTGGCACACCCTGTATACACGCTGCCTCACGCCACGCACTCCATACAGATCACTTCACATCGCAACAGCTGTCAGGGGATATATCTTGTGACCAGTGTCGCTTTGAAACTTAATTGGCGAATCTGCCTAAACCTGTCCGTAATTATCTGAGCTATTGTATACGAGTGGTTTGACTGAATTTTCGTAGGTTGATTTAAATGTACTGGAAAGGTTTAAAACTGCTCAACGACAACGCTACGTCGATTGAAACCTGCTGCTGGAGATGTGCATTAAGTTTAAAGTTGGAAAAGGTTTACGTAAGAGTGTATTAGGTCAGTACAAGTTTAATCATAGAAAACTACAAGCAAAAGGTTTTTTCAACCGTTCAATCTGCATTATTTAGGGTATTTGTTTATGTGACAAAAACTTGAAAACATGCAACATTACTAGCGAAATCATTCAAAGCCTGGACAAACAAAATGCGTGCACTAAAAGTTTAGTTTCTAGATCACTAGTTTAAGAATTTGGAAAATAAATATAACCCTAAACGTGTGAATGCAGTTATTTTAGAGTTGCAAACATATATTTCTTTCGAAGCCGAATGGTTACATAATAAACTGTAACAGTCGAAATATCAAAGGTAGGGGAGGAACGCCCTTGAAGTAGCATTTGTTGACCATATCGTAATTACATTTATACAGTCCTTTGAGTTTAATTTGTGTTTACTAACAAATAACATTCACAGACTGTATTTTAAATCTATAATATAAAATAAATCGCAAAATGTGTTATACGCTTAGCAAAGAATTGCAAATTGCTTCAGGCGTTGTTGACTGTGCGCTTAGCAACTCAACAACGCCTGACCAATTTGGCCAATTTTTAATGTTCGTTGAGTTCAAGGATGGTTTTACGGCGAAAAGTTCGAATAATTGCCGGAAAACTCCTTAAAACAGCTCTCTTTTTCCTATACAAACGTTTTCTAACTAAAACGTAAACAATTTGATCTTTATTGCTATTCGTTGCCAGCTGATATTTCTATTTACAGACATAAAACATATGTACAAACAAAATCTGCCACATTACAAATCTTTTTGACAGGACGAAGTCTGTCGGGTCCGCTAGTAATCTATAAATATTTATGCAATCTATAAATTAACATTTTTACTGTGCCTCATTTCATTGTAGTGTCAAAATACTTAGACAAGAAGATTTTCTGAACAAAATCGATGGATTTAGATATGTTGTGATACATTAGATAAACAGTAACTATGACAGCACATATATCGAAAGATAATATGATAAATTTTACATCCAACCGTTCATCATACAGGTTTAGAAAGATCTAAATAAAAACGAATGTTAGTATTTTCGTCATCGGCCTTGATCCGTGAGAGTTCTGCTCTAAATGTGTCGGGAGGGCGAGGAATGTTTTTGATTTCGTCGGTTTGAAGAGTGACCCATTTAGTAGAGTTCTGGCACCTTCACTAGCATTGACACAGAAAAAACTCTTTGTTAACAGGTCAATGTTAACTTAAATATAACACGAGAAATCCACTGTTGACAAAGTTGTCGTATCGAGAATGTATTTTTTATTTGGGATATGTTTACTACTTCTATACAAAATCAGACACTGAAGGGTTTGTTTCAGCGTTGAAATCAAAGCAAAAGTTTACACGATGAAAATTACTACACTTTTTGAAAGATGTATGTACATTTATCTTGAATTCCTAAATGTCCCTAGAAGGATCGACGCCAGCTGTGAGACTGGCAATGTTAACTGTGGGGATTACGTCATCACTGGTCACGTGACATCATTGTTTACATTGAACTGTTTGAACACGTGCGTAAACAAACTGAACAGATTCGCGAGTTGAACATAATTATGGGCGTGTTTTTCTGGTTTTCTTTTACGTAGACTACTCAATAGAACGTTGATTGTAGTTACATACTGCCAATAGTACAGCAAAGCCGTGTTTTTCTCGTAAACCATAAGTGTAAATGTGTTGTTAGTTTTATGCACTTGATACTAAAATCTGCCAAGGTCTGGCAAGCCCTTGTCATTAGGAAAATGTTATAATTTTCAATTTATCACTATATATCACTATTTGAGATGCCGACCACTCTCATGAGGGTATTTTAAGCCAAATATGTGGTGAAGGATGAGTGTGATGAGTGGTAGTAATGAGTTATGAGGTATAGTCTTATTACAAACTCTTCCTTAGAATGGGTCATTAATTAATAGCCCAATGACCAATGTAAATACAAGGACCAACGGCTTAACGTGACTTCCGAACCACGCAGGTGATGGTCTGATATGTCTAAACTATGGTGGGAGTTGAAGCGGGTATCATCAGATGATCACTGAGACTATCTGAGCCGCTTTAGACCTATATCATCCTCAAAACCTGACCTCCATGAAGCTGGATTACAGGACCACGCCACGAGTCCCAGTAAACTTTAGTAAACTTGAGTAAATTTAGTAGTCTTCGTTTTGAAGATCTTAACTTTTACGTCGGATAAGCAGTTAAATATAAGAAACAGGCTCAAAACTCTTCTTGATATCAATGTTTATTCGCGTGTTGGTAAACATTTGAAATGTAGTCTAATGATTTCTTTGATGTAATGTTTAGACGTTTGTCGAAGAGCCGGTGAAGAAAACTCAAGTATTTTTAGGAAGTATGCTTAATTTTAGGGCAAAATTCTTTGAAGCGGTACACATTAAAACGCTCACATAATTATCAATTACAAATTTAAATAAATATTTTGCCAAATTTGTCTAACGTCCAAAATAAAACTGAATACTGCAATAAGATTTGGCGTATGTGGCAGCTAATGGGAGCTGGTTTAAAATGAGTTTAAGTAATGGGTAGAGAACAGAACACTAACACTGCCAAGCGGCCAACCTTCGCACTATCTTGAGCTCAGGAAGTCCCCGTGTTCAAGCATGGGCCAAAACCACACACCCACGAACACCGAGGAGAGTCATAAGACAGTTAAATACTTAGCCAAAGAACTGTTATATATTTTGTATTTAAGAAATCAATCAAAAAAGACCTTGGAGCACAACACTAACATATATGTTTCCAATAGCTTCTGGTTTTAAAATTGAATTATATCAGCCTAAATATGATTCAATTTGAGAATGTTTATTTGTGTAGAGCATTTTTGAGACGCGGAAGATCACTTACAACCTAAAATACGTGAGAGACTTCTTAAACATTAGCACGCCGAAATTTTCCCTGTAAAGAATTAACAAGGATTTCCTTGACCAGTCAACTGTACACACAAACCCTAAAAAGCACTAACTACAAATAAAATGACTATAATTAGGTAATTACCTCCGTCAAACAGTTCAAATTTTGCAGTACGTTCTGTTAGCTACATGTTTCGACGAATAATCGTCATCTTCAGGCTTGAAAATCTTGATGATTCATCCATGTGGACTTCGTTATGTAGACGTTCACACACACACATCACAAAAACAATTAAAATAAATTAACACGGCAAACAGTTAACAGTAGGCCTACACACGTACAACAGGACACGCACTAACAAACACGACGACAGCTAACAGAACGTACTGCAAAATTTGAACTGTTTGACGGAGGTAATTACCTAATTATAGTCATTAACTACACAGTTCAGGGGCTAATTGAAATGAGTTTTAATACAAATAAACGCAAACTTTAATTCCACAAGAACTTTAGCGTAAATCATCACAAGTTGCGTATTTTTGATATCACTGTTTTGTACAGGTACTCTATACAAACTGTTTGTAGTTCATACAGAAGATACGTACAACGACCTTGCATGTCTGCAATTAATTGCAAGTAAAAAATGCAATATAGCCAAGGATATAACGGTGTAACCTCATCCAGCCTCGCCCGGCGTTTGATAATGAGGTTAGAACTGTCTAAAAAATGTTTTATATTTAGGCGGGATGCACACTGGGGAAACGCGTTTCTTGCAACTCGTTTCATGAAACGTGAAACTTAAGTTGCGTGCAACTGATGGATTAGATTAACACAGGGCTGTGCACACTGCGTTTCATGAAACTGTAGTTTCGTTCATTTCATGCAACTTGCTTCAACGAAATCCAAAAAACAGGTTTCATCTTGGTTTGGTTTCACGTTGCAGGTGGTTGTATTGACTTGACGTATATTTAATTAACGTTTTTAAAGTGTTAGCACTCAAAGCTAACCTCCAGTTGGTGTCCTTCCTTGTTATTAGTGGGCTAACTAAATCCACCAAATTATCAAAAAGAGGCTTCGATATTCTAAAAAAATCCTTAAATTTGTCAGTGCAAAGTTGACGAGCTACAACGTAAGTACCATGTTGGCGATCCCTAATCAACGGGTGAACCCAAAACTTCCTTCTTCTCTTTTTTCTTAGCCACCACCACAAAAAATCACTTCATCATCGTCTGAATCCATCAACCCGTTTCCTATGTGTGCATGTCAAACGAAAAACAGTTTCCTTGAAACCAATTTCATGAAACCAGTTGCAAGAAACGCGTTTCTCCAGTGTGCACCCTGCCTTAGAGTATTAAAAATAAAAATAACCTCAATGATTTGTACATAAAATCTTCAAACTACCACCAAATAGGTCGTCTCTACTCTCTGCATGCCTCAACAGCTGGACTTTTCACCAACACGTACACAAGTGCATGTATAAGTTAATTCTCGTTTGTGTGTTGTGAATTAGTTTAGGATGCTGATAGAGGAGGTATCAGCAACCTGTGAGCATACCATGAATCAGAACAACATATGTTCATAATGTCATGCGGTCGAGAGAAGCCTACTTCAATATGCGTCATGTTTCAAAAGCTATGACAGACAATGTGAACCAATTTCATTTATAACTTTGTGATTAATTTATTAGCGTTCTGGTATTCATTCGAACTATTTCACTACAGTCCTCTTGTCAGTTTGTGTCTTTCACGTTCTCGCATTATCTCTTAAACTTGCCTGTATGATAAAACTCCTCGGCGGTAAGTTATTACCGCATAACTACACCTCATAACTCATTACTACCACTCATCACACTCATCATTCACCACATATTTGCCTTAAAATACCCTCATGAGAGTGGTCGGCATCTCAAATAGTGATTTAGTGATATTTACAGGCGGTTTTGAAAGCCTTCAGCATTGGGGCACTGTTGATATAGACCTGTTGACGACGAGTCGAAGTGCAACCGTTCGTCAACTACTGTCCTGGGTCTACCAGTTCGGTGGGAGTTTCATTATGTGCATAAGTCTCATGAGAGTCATATAATTTCACTTCTCCTAATGGGACCGAACTTAGATTCGAAAGAAATGCGAGTTTATTAAATGCTTTATGCTTATTAAATGAGTTTATTAGAAGCGCACTTTGATCTTTTTTGCAGATTCGTGTTTTTTATGATTTTTAAAGTTTAGATTTACGTTTGAGCAACTACCCTACAAAGCCAATCCGTAGGAAAGGAATGCGTAAAGATTACTCCATAATACGCAGTAGCTACAACATGTTTGTAACGTTATAAAATAGGTACGGTACCTCCATGGGGCCTGGTCCTCACTCATGTCGCAGCGTGGTTCGGAAGTCACGTTCACTAATCACTATACTCACTAGCGCGTCACGTTACATGAAGATGAAACTGTTAGCTGAAGTAGAAGGTGCAAAGCAAAGCGTGAGATACTGAAGCTCCAGAGCGAGGCTGGGCAGCGCGCAGAGCTGAGGATATAAATACACGCGCTGGCGCTATACTGCCCACCGCTCTCCAGCCGTACCGACCACCGACCACCGGCTCACCGACCATCGGCTCAACAGTTAATTAGCTGACCACTAGGCAGGGTGCAGACTGGAGAAACGTTTCTACAACTGGTTTCATGAAATTTTTTAAGGAAACTGTTTTTCGTTTGACATGCACACATTGGAACGGGCTAGTTTCATGGATTCAGACATAAACTGAATCTGAAACTGAAGCGATTTTGTTGGTGGCTAAAAAGAGAAGAAGGATGTTTTGTTCACCGTTGATTAGGATCAACATGGTACTCACGTTGTAGCTCGTCAACTTGCAGTGATCCCGACAAATTTAAGGAATTTTTAGAATATCAAGCTTTTGATAATTTGTTGAATTTAGTTAGCCCACTTATAAGGAAGGACACAACTGAGGTTAGCTTTGAGTGCTAAATTTAAAAAAACGTTAATTAAATATACGTCAAGTCAATACAACCATGCAACTGAAACCACCAAGATGAAACTGTTTTGGATTTCGTTGAAAGTTGCATGAAATAAACACAGTCTCATGAAACGCAGGTGCACAGCCTGTGTTAAGAATCTATCAGTTGCACCAACTTAAGCTTCACGTTTCATGAAACCAGTTGAAGAAACGTTTCATTGTGACCTTGCCTAAGATACATGAAGAGTTTTAAATGTCCCCCTCACTTAACTTTTGAAAAGAAATTTTTAAAACCCCTTTGGGGATGTTTTATTGATTCTGAAGTTTTTGTCGTTCTGCATCACAAAAAACCGGGGCCTTTAAAAATCCCAAATCCTCTATGGGAATCATCACAACTCTATAAGCATCCCATAGAGTATTTTGAAGACAAATTTGTCGAAAAATTGTATGTTTAATGTCGCACCTGATTTCTTGTAATCTTTGAATGGGTAGTGCAGAACAAAGAGACGAGATAGAAGATTTTTCTTAGCGTCGTTGAGTTTGTATTAAAATTTTCTTTTGAGATTTCCACCAGGGGGAATTTGTACTTAAAACATTTTGGGGCCCTCCCCCGGTTTTTGTGGAGGTGGGTGACGCCTAGTACGTCAAAACAAACTTTAGAACTGTATAAAAACATCCACTAAAATGTGTTTTAAAAATATTTCCTGTTTCAAAAGTTATGGTGGGGGGACATTTAAAACTCACCCCGTATGTATAATATATAAAAAAAGTTGTTCTTGAGCATACCTTTGCTCAAAGATTTAGATACTTTAAAAATTAAAGCGAATTAGAACCGTTGCATGTGGTACTGTGTAGGAGAGGACCGTGCAACCTAGCGTTCCAAATTTGTAACATCGTTCATGCCACTTTTACAACCAAATTGTGGAAACGTGTCTTTTTTCGAGTCAAATTTCTGTATCAAAAGAGACATTAACACTCACTATTATGAGACTAGAGGAAGGGTACTACAGAGCTGGGAGAACGGTGGCTTGTGAACTTTTGGCTTCACAGGCTCGGTCAAAAGTGCCCCTGGTCCAGGGCTTTTCAAAGCTTGTCTTAAGAAAATATGAATCGAGAAATTATTTCATAGCGTGGAAGAGTTTATGGCACATGGCAGGGAGAACGCGAAACAGACTGGCCGACTAGAGTGGAACGAATAAATGGACACAGCTGTATGGTCGGAAGAGACTTCGATGTCAGAATGTATAAAAAATTATACGAGGTATTATTAAAAAAAAAAAACGATAACATGTAAAAATATTTTCACGACAACTATTTATTTATTTACGCGCGCATCACTTGCTCTGTTGCTGATTTTCAGTTTTCAACCGATGGATGAATCATTGCAAGCGGATTTGTTGCTTATAGTAATAAACTTAATCTTATATAATTGACTGGGACTCGTGGCGTGGTCCTGTAATCCAGCTTCATGGAGGTCAGGTTTTGAGGATGATATAGGTCTAAAGCGGCTCAGATAGTCTCAGTGATCATCTGATGATACCCGCATCAACTCCACCATCGTTTAGACATATCAGACCATCACCTGCGTGGTTCGGAAGTCACGTTAAGCCGTTGGTCCTTGTATTTCCATTGGTCATTGGGCTATTAATTAATGACCCATTCTAAGGAAGAGTCGGCCTTAGTTTGTAACAAGACTACACCTCATAACTCATTACTACCACTCATCACACTCATCCTTCACCACATATTTGCCTTAAAATACCCTCATGAGAGTGGTCGGCATCTCAAATAGTGATAGTGATATACTGTACCGATTGTCAATGGATTAAGAAATGGAGGTGAGGTGAAAAGAGCGACGTGGAGGAGATATGGGTTGAGGCTTTTGCTGTCGCAACCATTGTGGAATCAAATAATATTTAATTATTTAAATATTTAATTTTATCATGGAGAGCGATTCTCTCCAGGCACTCATTTGGAGACAACAGACAACCTCGTGTCAAGCGATTCCGCGAGGTTTTGTCGGACACGCGTTGGTGGGTGCAACACCGGCACAGCGTAGGAAATACCTGTAGTTACGTCCTTATCGGTGCGTGGCCATTTAGAACATTTCCTAATTGAAAAAATGGATTTAACTCAAATATAATGTGTTCTTTCTAATTTCCCGTAATTTTGTGTGGTAATCCACGCGGCATACTTTATAGCGATGGTGACAGAATCTTCGTAATCATTATACTGACCACCTTTACCAAAATGTTTAATATGTCCATATGTTTTGTCAAAATAACCTTTGACTCAGACGAGTTAGAGAGTTATGCAACTTGGCGATGTGACAGAGGTTTAGACACTGGCCGAGAATACAGTTTTGAATAATCATATACTGCAGAAGTGTGCAGATTAGTGAAAAATAATTCTGATTCATTGTTTCAGCTGCTGTCTTCAGACGCTAAGAACATTGAATGAGGTAAGTGTGAGGTAGCTACTCCGTTACTTTGCACCTTTAAATTTCTGATATTATTAAGTAAAAAGGTAAAAGGTGTCCCTTGTTTATTGTGGGTTAGTTAAGTCACAAAGTCCTGTCTACTACTCAACCTCGACCTTTACCTACCGTTATCGTGTAATCACTTTAGAAATTGTTCGTAGTGACTACGAGAATCGAACCCGCGCCAGTGAAGTGGTGAACTCTGGAGTCGCGCATGATTCCAACCCCTCACGAGTTCGTTCAAACGTTTCGTATGAAGTCAAATACAGCGTAAGACGTGTTTGTGAGTGATATAAGTTGTTTGAAAATTAGTGTACGTTAATTCATAGACACCCAAAAGCATATTACGACAAAAAATACACATAAACTAAAACCCCTCTTTTGAAATTTTACAAAACGTTTGGAAGTCTCCGATTTATTAACGACGACAGATAGGAGAACAAACTGTATGTAGAGTCCGTGCGTTTCTTCGTGGCGCTTGACCTTGACGACTAAAACCAGTTATAACTGGGCTTTCGAGGGTGGGGGTAACCAACTGTTCAGTCTTTCCATGGCACTCGTACTGTGAGGAAAGGCTATTACTGTACTTTCTGAAAACATCGATTTGTACCCCCACTCTTCCCCTCACCAAGCGCCACGAAGAAACGCACGGACTCTAATTCAAATAAATTTCAACCCGCTAGTCCGCTACTAATAGTTTTTGATGTTGTTTATGTGACATTTAACTCTGAATTTAAAGCATACATTCCGTGACAAATTTCAATGTTTCAGAACAGTATATTGTTTGTAGGTTATATTCTAAGCCATGCTGAGGCTCAGACTGCGAGGTGACACTGAACCTGGCCTGAGGCCTAATGTAGGCCTACAAGTGTCGGTCAACAACCTGGCGTTGGCCGTAGGCCGAGCTGTTACTTACGCACCTCACATTACACACACACAATGTACATTACAAGTTCATTACGATAGGTAGTTCAAACTGTTGTATTGGTAATATAAAACTATGTATGTCCAAGAGTAACATATACAATCATTAATCCTCGTTATTCATGAAGCCAGGCCGACACGCAGCTAAGCGCTAAAGCGCCGCTTGCATGAGTCGAATTTCCTTTGCGATTTGTTACTCTTATTCGCTCCGTTCACAGCCTCGCTTCGGCCTTCGGCCTCGGACTTACGTATTCTTTTACTGCAAGTTCTTTTACATATCTTGAAGCGATAACAAATTTAAAATACCATTCAAATATAATTCATAGCGAAAATCAAATTTTTGGCCGCCATTTTGAAACGACTTATTGGATTTTCACAATTGTTGGTATATTAATAGATATTGTTAAAATGCATATTTAACAATTATTTATTATAATTATGTTTATTATTAATCTAAATTTGTTGAAATTTACTGTTTTAAAGCATTAAAACCCCTTTTTGAGAAAACTCCACCTCCAAAAGGGGTTGCGGTGATCCAATTTTTCTGCCTAACGAACTTGACTGAGATATTTATAAAAGAAAATTTGTACCAAATTTCATGAAAATCGGACAAAAAAGCGACCTGTACAGAGTAAACACATTTATACATCTATATGTATATAAAATCGTGTAAAAATGCTCAAAACGTGTTTTAGGGGTCAGGATCGGTGCTCATTTCACGGTCCCGGGTCTGGGTCTTACCATGCTGACGGCATGAATGTCTCATTTTCCAAAGAAAATTCGATAAAAAGGAAAAACTGTTTACTCAGGCGAAGGTTAGGACTGTGAGAGTCCTGTCTACCACTTAACCTGACACAATATGTACAGTATTCCTAGAGAAAACTAAAGACATTGGGGACATTGGGAACATTAGAGGGTTTCAATATTGGGGACGTTTGAAAATTATTCTCACAGTTTTTTTTCAGTAATGCGCGAAGCAACATTTATCATGTACAGCTAGACTGCAAGAGCATGATTCCCTAAGCGCTATTCCATACGATAGACTAGCCCAATTTCATTATTTATTAGGATTTCTAAAGAACATGAATTAGAAAGAAAACGCAAAGAAATTCCCAATTACTTCATATTGGGTAATTTTCCATCTTTAGGATCAAGTACCCTCAAACTTCAGCCAAGTAGTGGAAAAACTAGAAACGTCAGAGGTTTGTATAAAATACGTATAATGTGTTATTGAAACTCGTCAATCCGTTTGTAGGATACAGGATAGAGGAAGAGAAAATATAATAATAAGCCGGTCACTATTCTAAAGTAATGTATGATATATCACTATCACTATTTGAGATACCGACCACTCTCATGAGGGTATTTTAAGGCAAATATGTGGTGAAGGATGAGTGTGATGAGTGGTAGTAATGAGTTATGAGGTGTAGTCTTGTTACAAACTAAGGCCGACTCTTCCTTAGAATGTTCATTAATTAATAGCCCAATGACCAATGGAAATACAAGGACCAACGGCTTAACGTGACTTCCGAACCACGCAGGTGATGGTCTGATATGTCTAAACGATGGTGGGAGTTGATGCGGGTATCATCAGATGATCACTGAGACTATCTGAGCCGCTTTAGACCTATATCATCCTCAAAACCTGACCTCCATGAAGCTGGATTACAGGACCACGCCACGAGTCCCAGTCATGTGAGAAATCCACGGAGAAATAACGGAGAACTCATTGTAGTGGGCAGCAAACCCCAACTAATCCAGAACATGCATACAAAGCTGAGACGAAATGGAAAGCAGTTGGTGGTGAATACACATTCTTGACGTGTCTATGCACAGGTGAAGGCAAGGTAGACAGAGACAGAGGCTACATGATCATCTATCTGCAGGCAGAGTGTGAATACAACAATGGCAAGTCTCGAGCCAACTCACCAAGGTAAACATATGATTGGTTCGACCAAATTAGCTCCAACCTTTATTAACATTTTACAACACCGCCCGCCTCAGCTCTGTATAACACGTTGAGCTTGCTTGGCGGAATATGTTGGGTTAAACTGCGCCTTTTTGCGGATAGTACGGTAGATTATAACTTTATGACATTCCTAAAGTATCAAGTAGTATATAACCTGAAATATATCATTTTTTTGGCATGTTCAAACTATACCACCCCCACAACTCATTCGATACGATTTTCCTTACTGTGCCTTGGAGGTAGATGCTTTTCAAATTCTTTCAACCTTCAAATTTGAGCTTTTAAATAAGTGGGTATCCGGTACTTATTCAAAATTCAAAAGATCATAGGCATTATTATCTTCGTCATAAAAACTTCAATTTATTAAAACTTTAACCCACATCAGACTTTAAAAATATCTGTTCAATATTCATCAATTTTTGTATAACACCTTTTAAGGACTATAGATTGAGTTGTACATAGAAATTAAGGTAAGCAGATGAAACGAATGAAAAAAAACTTTCAAAATGTGATTTATTCAAAACCGCATCATTTCAAAAGTTAGATATTTAAAACTTTAAACATTCGCCATGTTGTTGTAGGTCATCAACACTGAATTCCAACTTAAATATTTAAACGTGTTTTAAGACGATATGCCCATGCATATGAATAACAAAGAACGTAAATATGACATACGAAAAGAAAGATTGCTATCAATGTGTTCATGTTCTTTGAATTTTTCATAGTGGTACTATCTATCCTCTGTCTGCCCAATTTGAACTCTGTGTTACACGGATCCCTGTATAAGGGAACGGATATTGGTACCAACACACTGTAGTTTCAAATCCAAATTAAGAAACAAGAAGACGGATTTGAAAGAAACCGAGGATGGAAAACACTTTGAAGATTCTACTTATAGTCTTAAGTGCAGTTTGCTAGATGAAGAGAATATGTATGAAGAGAATATGACTGGGACTCGTGACGTGGTCCTGTAATCCCACTTCATGGAGGTCAGGTTTTGAGGATGATATAGGTCTAAAGCGGAAGTGGTTCAGATAGTCTCAGATCATTTGATTCTATCCAACAACCCCCACCATCGTTGGACATATCAGACCATCACCTGCGTGGTTCGGAAGTCACATTAAGCCGTTGGTCCTTGTATTTCCATTGGTCATTGGGCTATTAATTAATGACCCATTCTAAGGAAGTCGGCCTTGATTTGTAACAAGACTACACTTCATAACTCATTACTACCACTCATCAAACTCATCTTAACCACATATTTGCCTTAAAATACCCTCATGAGAGTGGTCGGCATCTCAAATAGTGATTTAGTGATTTTCGTTCTGAAAATTTCGAAAGAGCCATTTTTGTTGTTTCTTCAATCATGAAGTTTGGGTTTTTCTCAACTAACCAAAAATATTTGCATGAATTACAGTTCTCTTTTACATTATTCGTAAAAAAATATTTTGTTAACTTATATTTTAATTTATTTGCAAGAATATGCCGTTTTTACTCAATGCATTTTCAATCAAATAAGTGTTATTTTCCAACGTTTTCCCGGTTCACGTGAAAAGTGTTCACGGAAGTGGTTTTGATCTCCCGTTACAATTTGGCGGCGAGTCAAAGAGTATTTCTGGCGGTGGCCGGTGTTGGGGGATGGGAAGGGGGTAGGACGAGGTTTCAGCATTGAGCACTGGTAAGTACCAAGTACCAAGTACGAGAGACAAGGACAGTCTGTACTTTATCACAACAATACAATACATCTCAACCAATCAATGTCGGGGTGGCGGGCCAGAACCCATTGTAATCAATTGCCACTGTTCAATTAAATTCATTACCAGCTGTTAAAGATTTCGCGCCGATAGATTGAGATTTGAAATGACACGAGAGTAGTAAGATTGTTACTTTTTCTTCAATGTGTTTTAAAATATTTAATTTCAAATTTTATGTTCATTAGTAGTGCACGTTTTCCTCAGACCACAATTATAAACCAGGCCGACAAGGAACTAAACGCAAAGCGCCGCTGGCGTGAGTGAAGCGAATTTCTTTTGCAATACGTTGTACTCTGAATCGCCAATTGAAATCTAATTCGCTAAACTCAGAGCCAAGCTTCGACATTTTGCCTAAGTGTCTCTGCTCTATTACCACAGGCTTTATATTCCTGTATTTATTATCTGATTTTAATAAAACTTGGTATACACATTTATAGTACCGTACATCGCATGTGTACTACAAACAAACAGAATCCGTTCACCCAGACCAAGATGGCGGGGAAAATAGTTGTTTTCCGTCATCTTGGTCTGGCTTATTGAATTTTGCTCATGGCTTTTACACGTGTTGACTGGGACTCGTGGCGTGGTCCTGTAATCCAGCTTCATGGAGGTCAGGTTTTGAGGATGATATAGGTCTAAAGCGGCTCAGATAGTCTCAGTGATCATCTGATGATACCCGCATCAACTCCCACCATCGTTTAGACATATCAGACCATCACCTGCGTGGTTCGGAAGTCACGTTAGTCCTTGTATTTCCATTGGTCATTGGGCTATTAATTAATGACCCATTCTAAGGAAGACTCGGTCTTAGTTTGTAACAAGACTACACCTCATAACTCTACTACCACTCATCACACTCATCCTTCACCACATATTTGCCTTAAAATACCCTCATGAGAGTGGTCGCCATCTCAAATAGTGATTTAGTGATGCAGTGCCATACATGTTTATACCACGTATAATCGAAATCGGGTTAGAAATTACCAGTTGGATTACAGTTGTATACCATAATACCCCATTTTAAGGGACTCCAACACGAAAAAGGTTATTCCGTGTAAATTATCCCCGGTTACAGGAAATTCGCTAGGATTCACGGCAGCACGTTGGCTATGTTTAGTTTTGTATTTTTATGCTCTTACAAAATGATATGTCACGTGATAAGGTTTAAATTTTAAATTTAATCCTAACAACACCATTTTAGATGCAAAGAGCAAACCTCTCTAAAACGTATTACAGATTAAATCCACCAAATGTGTCAAATCATGGGGTTAGCCACAGAGCGTTATCATTATGCTCTGTGGGTTTAGCCATTCTAAAGATTGGGAGGGAGGTAGATATATCGGACATATTCTTTTTTTACAATTAAAAATTATAATCAAAAGTATGGCAGTATGTTTCTGCAGGAAAGTTGAAACTTCATGTTTCATTTTAAAATAACTAGCAGAACAATTTGGAAGTTTACAAGTTAAACCCCAAAACCTCGTATTTTGACGTACTTGTTAGGTATTTATCTCTGTATTGTTTAACGAAATTGTTCTACAAATCCATGAATTCAGATGCAACACCCCGAAACAGAAATCTACAAAATACTTACGAACCCAAAATATTGTACGAAGAATACAACTTGACTGGGTTGTGCTGTGCGGAAGACAACAGCAGCTTGGTATGGTAATACATGACAGTACATGACATATTTTCTATAAGTTTCATATAATTTTATAAATGTATAATATAAAGTGATTAAACGGATTAAAGGAGTTCTATTAGAGCTAGAAAGATAAAACAAAATTTATTCTCTAGAATCGTACATGGAGATTTGAGGAAAAATACTTTTGAGATTCTCAGTATATAGTAGTGAAACTCGGGGTCATAACTCAAGATTTTTAATACGAAGGTGGGTTATATCGTACATAATTTAACAAAAAAAACATTTCTCGACATTTTGACGAAATAATTTTTTTGATATGTTGCCTCGTTACAAAACTAGAGCTATAAACGTAAATCACTGCTTTTTCACCTGTAGTCAAATTATCATTATATTAAAAATATGGCGTTTACGTATTGTTTCTCAGAATTAGACATGTCGTGAACCGTGTTTTAGAAACATTTCTACTCTCAAAATCGATATAAACATTGAAGTTTCTTCTATCATGAACAAGTGAAAAATATTGAATAGTTTTAGCATTTTGATATCATTGTAAAAATAAGTTTATTGTGAACATTTTGTATTAAAACCAATTTTATATATTTATCTGTTGAAGATTATAACAAAAAAAAACTAATTTTAATCTTGATTTTGCCTGTATTTTAGTAGTTTTACGGTCGTTTGACCTGCTTGGTACCTTAAATTAAGAGCAAAAATTCTAATAAAGTAGTTCTTCTTGGTAAAGAGCTCATAAAATTATCCGTTTTGGACACTTTATCGTTGTCACCCGGTAGTATATTTACTATTGACGATGTACAGTTCAGTTGACTTGGTAAGGTTTCGAACACGCGTTGGACAGTGTCCTCTGACCACGGCTCGTGTCATGCCTGGAATAGAACACGTGGGTGTCTCTTGGCCTCTCTACTCGCTCCACGCTTCCTACTTACTGTACTGTATATCCCCCGGCGTCATCTCATTTGTTTGTCTCATTTACATCTGCTACATTTTGTATCTTTAGCTTGACGATTTCGCATTTTAGACGGATGGCGTAATATAAATTAAATGTTGACGAACATTGATAATTTGACAATTGTTTTAAGAATGTATAGCATTTCCATTATTTGGTGTTGGTACATTTTAAGTACGAATTAAATAACGAAATACAATAAATCAAGCCCCTTTACTAAATTTCAAACCAATGTGATGAAAAGCTAGTAATTTAAAATAAAATCATATTGTATGTGATCTTTCTTTCTGTAAGATAGTAAACGAAAGAAATAACGCACGTCTGAACACGCAAAACAATTTAACCAGATGAGAAAGTTTATATAAAGTATAAGATGGATTCCTTAGTTCAAACATGGTGTCCTGTATCATCGACATAAAGAGATTATTGGGAAAAATGCACAGTTTTTCTTAAATTAGTAAACAAGCTACGAGTGTTTGTCAGAAAGTGGATCTTTCTTACCTTGACAATTGGTCAGCTGATGGGCAGAACATTTGGGTCTCCAAAGGTGAGCGAATGTCAATTTCAAAGTAGTTTTCCTGCAACGGGCTTTCCTCCTGGTCTTCATCGTCCTGTTCCGGGATAGGAGTAGAACTCAACCAACGTCTAGCATCGAGATTCCTCCGAGAGAAAAGAGGCGAAAAGCTTCTCAGGTCGTCTTCTTCATGGTCACTTTTCACATAACTGTTCCGCGGCACTCCGCCGCTTTCCAATTTGATATTAGGAAATTCAGGAATACTTGAATTTTTGTAGGCACTGGCTTTGGACTCTGCATCATGGTGTGTTTGTACGTTGTCGTAAAAGTTGACTGGTGTAGAATTGTCAATTACTTCCTCAGAGCGTTCTTTACTTTTCGTGCAAAACTCTTGATCTCCGTCTTTCATTCTTTCTATGATTTTTGAATCTTGGATGATCTTAGTGGATTCTTTAGGTTGGCCGTCTAGATCGTCTTTATTTGCCAAAATGTACTCTTTGTTCTTTTTCGTCTTTTCGATTACTTCTTCTTTTCCTTCGATGTCCTTTTTTATTATCTTCTCTGTGTCTCTGGTTTTGTTTACATGTTCATACGTTTCAAAAGATTTGGAACCATCTCTGCTCGAGTACGACTTTTCACTAAGGGACGTACTCCTTTTAAACTCTGACTTCGAAGACAATTTAGCTTTTGTCCACAATTTGTCCAAATCCTTAATAGGCGATGTTAACCGCTCGAAACGCTTTCTCAAACTATCATCTTTGAATGTATCTTCCCAAAAGTCTGACGGTTTTTTCATAAAACAGTGGTTCACCTCAAATGGTGATTCCGTTCTTGAAGAATTTGCTCCTGAAGATGTTACGTATCCAGATGAGAACGAAGACTGCTCATTGGTTGTTTTGTTATGTTCTGACTTGGAGTCCTTATTGAAAGTTTCACTTCTAAAGAGATTACTCTGATCTGGAGTGTAATCCCAAAACGTGATATCTCCTTGGCGTTCTTCATTGTAGTCATTCTTTTCTCCAACGTTGAAAGAGTTCGGTGTTGGCGTTCCTTTTAGATTGTCGGACGGTGTAGGACTCCACACACTTCGAATTTTACTGGTATCAAATCCAGCGTCTGACATTTTCCTTGTTCTTCCAAGATTCCCTGAGAAAATTGAGTTCGAGGAATCTTCAAAGTTACTATTGTACCTCTCTTCCGAATGACATCTCTTCCACTGGTCAACTCTCGGGCTTCTGACTTTGTAAGGACTATCTTCACCTTCAAGTCGAGTGAACGTTTCTTTGCAGTAATCCGGTTTTCGGGAACTGATTCTGCTCCAAAAGTCTTCTTTCCGAGATTTCTGGTCCCGGAGAGCGTTCTCTTGTGGTTGAGGAGAGCTGTAGGAGCGATTGAATGTCTTGTCCGTGTTCTTCTGGATCAGCAAGTCTAGACTCTTCCCAGGCTGCGTCAGTAGACTCTCTACCTGTGAATGCCACAGCTGTCGAGTGTCCACCTTTTCAATCTGAAGTATCGTGTCTCCCGGTGCCAAGTACTGCGCTGCCAAGGTGCCAGGCGTCACCTGAAATACCATCCATCAAGTTAGAATGCAACAGCGAGTTTACACGCATAAGTAATGGCTGATTAGTGGTTCTGGAAAAAACTGAGACACAATTTTTCAGTTTCAACAATCTACTCAAACTATGTTTACCACACACGAACAAGACCTCACGATCTTCAGCCATCTATTTCAATTTAACCTATATTAGCTCAGTGAAATGACTTTAGTAACCCGTATTCTGTGGCTGTAGTATAAAACTGATCCTTTTACTTTTAGTGTGTTTTAAAATATCACTATATATCACTATTTGAGATGCCGACCACTCTCATGAAGGTATTTTAAGGCAAATATGTGGTGAAGGATGAGTGTGATGAGTGGTAGTAATGAGTTATGAGGTGTAGTCTTGTTACAAACTAAGGCCGACTCTTCCTTAGAATGGGTCATTAATTAATAGCCTAATGACCAATGGAAATACAAGGCCAACGGCTTAACGTGACTTCCGAACCACGCAGGTGATGGTCTGATTGTCTAAACGATGGTGGGAGTTGATGCGGGTATCATCAGATGATCACTGAGACTCACTGAGCCGCTTTAGACCTATATCATCCTCAAAACCTGACCTCCATGAAGCTGGATTACAGGACCACGCCACGAGTCCCAGTCAAAGGGAGCCTCAAGACGTCCAAGAGGATAACCAATGACAAAGAAAAAGTCATTTAATTCGTAATAAACTGTAATGTTTTTGAGACCTTTTTTGGGACCTATGTGAAGTTAGCAGTGAACAGCAAGTGAAGTTGGCTAGTAGAGGTGTCGGGTATAGTTAGGTTGTGAGTCACACTTGGCAAGTACTGATAGACTGCTGCAGCACGCACACACACACCACACACTACACAGACTACACACTAGTGTGCGAGTAGCACTGTATTTACAGCACTTTACATACAACACCTTGCATACCACACTTACTCACTCATTCCACTCACATATGACATGCTACTTACGAAAGAAACAAGAGCTGAAAATAACCGTAGTCTCTTGTATTTTTAGTTTTGACAGTATTATACAGAGTGTCCCATAAGTAAAGTGCTAGACTTAGAAAGATTTAAGGGTCAAAATAAAGAAAATCACAATTTTTCAAAACGCTTAGTTAAACAGATTGCAATTATATATGTTTCACTAATGATTTATTACCTCCCACACCATTCATCGAATTTGACTCAAACTTAACATTATTTTTATCTAAGTACACCATTTATGGAAAAATACCAGATGATCTAACGGTGGCTATTTTATTGAATTTAGGACATTTTATGTTACATTTTAAATAAGGATAAAGGGTAATTTTACAATAAAATGTATCAATAACGTTTTGTAGCAACCTTATTACCACCTATTCTTGACATACAGGTAATAAACCTATTTGAAAACAACGAAATTATAGTGGAAACTGGCTGAAAACAGATAACTTTCCACCTTATTATCTTGATGTTTGCCACAGTTTCACTATAACTTTGTTGATTCTAAATAGATTCTTTTGACCTTGGTGTCAGTAGATAGGTAGTAAGATTCGCTACAAAACGTTACTCTTTACATTTTATCGTAAACTCGCCTTTTATTCGCTATTTGTTGTAACGCCAAAAATGCTAATAAAATACCATAAATAGTACCGTTTTAAAATGATAAGTTAGATCATGCTGGTAATTTCCTATAATGGTCTTACTTTAGATACAAATTATGCTAAGTTTGAGTCAAATCCGATAAGTAGTGTGGGGAGATACAAATAATAGTGACAAATATCTGGTTAACTAGACGTTTTCGAAAAAGTTTTATTCATAATTTTTCTTTTATATTTTGATATATAACCTTTTCTGGCACCTTACCTATGGGACACCCTGTATTACTGTATTGTATTTTAACTATCCCTAACTATTCTGTCAATAATTAAAAAGCATGTTCAACAATGCCAGGTAATCGTTCGCACTTTTGTAATCTATAATTCACGGCTGTTTTGTCTAAATGGCGTTTAAAACACTTCGCAGCATGAACGTTAGCCATGGATATAAATTACCACAATACAGAAACATACAGGTACCAACATGTTTACTTAAGAGTGCATGTACCTGTCGGCCATTTTGTTGTTTGTCCTTAAGAACAATGTGAAAACAGGCATTTCCTGAGACACTTCACGCCTACAATTTCCATTAGATCCTTGTGAAATTAGATTTATTTGAAAGATGACAATGTAATGCAATGACTGCGCTTTACATATTTGAAATTTTACTAGTTAAAACTTAAACCAATAAATTCCAATACAAGAGAGTTTTAATTTTGATTTATGTCAGATGTTATAAAAGTTAAATGAAAATGGAAATTGGCTCAGGGAGTCATTAAAACAATTAATGCTTTAAAAAAATATTATTATTATCACTATTTGATGCCGACCATGAGGGTATTTTAAGGTAATATGAGTGATAGTATGAGTTATGAGGTGTAGTCTTGTTACAAACTAAGGCCGACTCTTCCTTCCTTAGAATGGGTCATTAATAGCCCAATGACCAATGGAAATACCAGGACCAACGGCTTAACGTGACTCCGAACCACGCAGGTGATGGTCAATTTCGATGAAAACTGAAGTGTCCCAAGAAAATTCGGTTTTACATTGCTCATATGGGACGAAATTCAAGGTCACAGCCACTACTGCAACTCTTAATGTGTACTGTACATGCATTTTCCCACCATCGTTTAGATATAATTATCAGACCATCACCCGTGTTCGGAAGTCACGTTAAGCCGTTGGTCCTTGTATTTCCATTGGTCATTGGGCTATTAATTAATGACTCATTCTAAGGAAGAGTCGGCCTTAGTTTGTAACAAGCCTACACCTCATAACTCATTACTACCACTCATCCTTCACCACATATATGCCTTAAAATACCCTCATGAGAGTGGTCGGCATCTCAAATAGTGATTTAGTGATTTTAAAATACAGTTCAAATGCATAATTGTATGTTATAAAGAGAGAGCCTTCTGTTTCTGTGCTACTCACAGTCTAGCAGGAATGTGCGTTATATGCCTTGCTGTAAACGCCGGCTTTTTTCACTTATACACACAACATTCAATGAGTCAACGATGTATTGTCCCTGTGCATCGGTAATATCATGAGACAATTTAATACTTTCAACCGCTGACAAAGCAAAAATAATTTTATGTGTCAAACGAAATTTTACTATAGTGTCATTTAGTTAATCTTACTCTATTTACAAGTAACTTATAAGTCAACTTTTCGATCAAACTTGACTATTGGTCGAAAGAATTAATGCTGCGAATATTTCCAAAATTAATAGCAAAGATTGACTCGATCTTCAAGTCGAAAAGTATTATACCTACTAACATACAGCTAAAGAAAAGGTATTACTAATTATGCAACTCATTTACCCCATAATGTTTTTGTACGATTTACTGTTCTGTGTTATAGCAAAGAGACGGATTTTTACCCCATTTAACAACCCCTCCACCACGATATAAAATACCTATATTATAAACTCCTTTCATTTTGGACAAGTTGTGCCTGCTTACTTTTACATTACCTCAAAAATATTATCAACTTCTATTAGTGTACAGTATAACATTGTTGTACGGTGTTGCGGGAACATTCTAGCGGAGATTTTGTCAACTACCCGGACAAACGCTTCTCGTAGAACTGAGTCACTGTGCACTAGGGTATCACTATATCACTATTTGAGATGCCGACCACTCTCATGAGGGTATTTTAAGGCAAATATGTGGTGAAGGATGAGTGTGATGAGTGGTAGTAATGAGTTATGAGGTGTAGTCTTGTTACAAACTAAGGCCGACTCTTCCTTAGAATGGGCATTAATTAATAGCCCAATGACCAATGGAAATACAAGGAACGGCTTAACGTGACTTCCGAACCACGCAGATGGTCTGATATGTCTAAACGATGGTGGGAGTTGATGGGTATCATCAGATGATCACTGGCACTATCTGAGCCGCTTTAGACCTATATCATCCTCAAAACCTGACCTCCATGAAGCTTCCGCAAATTTACCATAAATATAATTGACGGATAGAGATGAAAACTTCAACAGCTGTTAGTAATGGCACTACCATTATTCTTTAATTCTTATTTGGAGCTAATCCGTTTGGTTTTAAAACTACGCGTGTTTCATTTGATTACAGATTTTCAACTATGGTTTTAGAAACGCGGTGATTTTTGTCGCTATCATAATGGGAACGGCCACCGCTCTCTAGGAAAACACGTCATTATACATACATATTACATTGAAAGCAAACGTTCATTGACATATTACGGCTGTTATATAGCGGTCACCGTTCTTGAGAAATCATACCACAGCACGACAAAAATATAATGTTTACAAATATTTTGTTATTTTAATTTAAACAACTCAATGATTTCCTAGTTGTATAGCATTTATATTGGTATAAAACATATTTTCAATACAACAGAAATAATTATACAAAATAATTATGAACTAAATATAAACAATGAAATATATTGTAATCTTAGCTCTAGTGTTTACTTACACTCAATTAGTTTTCCCTGGCGGATAATTCTGTAAACCAGTTTGAACAGTGTACTATTTTTTCTGAATACGCGTTTTGAATTTGAAAAACTAATAATTATAAGAGTTTAAAAGCAATGAGTAGAGTAATACGTAGATTCAGAGGTCGAAAAGCCGAAGACGGCAGGCGTAGAAGGGGTATATGGGCGTGTATGAGGCAGTATATGGGCGTAGCGAGGCAGTATATGCGCGTAGCGAGGCAGTATATGGGCGTAGCGAGGCAGTATAAAGGCGTAGCGAGGCAGTATATGGGCGCATGAGGCGGCATGGGCGTAGCGAGGCAGTATATGGGCGTAGCGAGGCAGTATATGGGCGTAGCGAGGCAGTATATGGGCGTAGCGAGGCAGTATATGGGCGTAGCGAGGCAGTATATGGGCGTAGCGAGGCAGTATATAGGGTAGCGAGGCAGTATATGGGCGTAGCGAGGCAGTATATGGCCACCCAGCAGAGCACTCGATTTTTTCACGGGACTCAATAGAGGACTGTACCCTTGTTTATCAGAGTATAATACATATCCCACTTGTACGAGAATACGACGTATTTCACGTGTACCGTGTAAAATTAAAAACTACTTATACGCTTAAATTATGTAGAAATGTGATTGGAAAGTTAGTAAACGAAGAGGTGTAGCCTAGAGCGATGAAAGAAAAGATATCACTCTGAAAGGATAAAGCAAGTCCGGGTACAAAGAAAAGCTAGGTTTTCAGGACTGTAAATCAATGTATGTTATTCGGCTGTTCAAAGAATAAACGTTTCATGAGTGATTTTAAATTGTAGTTCAAGATTCATCATTTATACGCTGACCATCTTTACCTTTCGTACCTAAAATAGAACCCCGCCTTATATCGGTGACATTTACCATTTCGAAGTATGAAACCAAGCCTATTTAAATTATTTTTAATGTGACTGAATTATTGATTTAGTGAAAAGTTTGAACGCATGCAGCATGCACGTCCTGATGCCCAGGTGAGGCATCCTCGCCGTGGAGAAGAGGAGTGTCACATTGCACCGCCGGCAGAGCGTGAACAGCTGATATCCACACAGTCACCTTCACCTTGTCCTCTCTCAACACGAGTCAGTCAAGATCAAGTGTATTGCAGACCATCGTCACAAAGAATACAGTGTCTATAGTATGTGGTCAAGGTCAAGGACGTAATCCTTAGACCTCGTAATCACGCTTTGCCTTCTGTTACGAGGCTATTAGCTACGCTCACAGCCCTAGCATTTAGTTCTGTATTATCACAGGAGTTACGAGGCTGCTCGCTACGCTCACAGTCTCCCTTCGAGCCTTCGGCCTCAAACTTACGTGGGGGTTCACTGTTAGTTTCTATACATTTCATGAAGCGAAAACATTTCAAAATTCTTTAAAATTGGACTACTCGATCAGCTCTAACAGCAATAAACAACTTTTCCGGCCGCCATTTTGAAACGACTCAATCGATTTTCATAATTTTTTGTATACAGATGTATTATCAAAACACATATTTATTCACTAAATCACTATTTGAGATGCCGACCACTCTCATGAGGGTATTTTAAGGCAAATATGTGGTGAAGGATGAGTGATAATGAGTTATGAGGTGTAGTCTTGTTACAAACTACGGCCGACTCTTCCTTAGAATGGGTCATTAATTAATATCCCAATGACCAATGGAAATACAAGGACCAACGGCTTAACGTGACTTCCGAACGTTACAAATTCCGAATATTACAAATTTCATGAACATCGGATGAAATTGCCTGTTTTTGGAAGATTAAAACTGTTTTATTCGAAACCCCTTCCAAAAGGAGAATTCCGGTATTCATAATTTTTGGAATATTGATGGGTATCATTAAATGTATAAATATTTCACATTTAATCAAATTCGGATGAAATTTATTTGTGAAACCCCGCCCCACCCCCTCATCACCAAAGAAGGACAAATCGGTCGACAGATTTTGCTGGCTATCGAACTTGACTAAGGTATTTACAAAAGGAACACTTAAACAACAATTTTATGAAAATCGCAAAAAAAGGCCTTTGAGACATTTTAAACTTTTTTATTACTAATATACAAATAAACATTGTACATTCAAGTGTTGAAAAGTGCTCATTTCATGATTCCGGGTCTGGGTTTCCCCATGATTCTGCAGAATTAACTCTTTAGTCAAGAGTCGTGTAGGCCAGCATTCAAAAAATAGAAATTGTTGACACTACCTTGCCTCTATATTTTAGAAACATGTCTTTTTCAAATCAAAATGCGGTCTCGTAAGAGGAAGTGACATTCACTCTTATGAAACTAGAGGCAGGGAAAACTACCGAACTGGGAGACACAGAACGGCAGTTCATGAACGTTTACCTTCTCAGGTAGGAGTTCAACTCGTCAACAAGTTGCCAAATTCGATCAAAAGTGCCCAGGAGCTAAAGGCTTTTAAAACTCGTTTGAAAAAGTTTTGGCCGCAGAAGCATTTTATAATACAGACGAGTTAATGGGCCATAACTGGGAAAACGCGGAACAAAATGTCTAATTACGGGACTAGAGTGGTTCAATTCGAATGAATGAGAGAGTGAATGTCAAAAATGTATGTATGAACGGGATTTCGATGTTAGAATGTGTGGAAAATTTTAGCTTCAAAATAGAACTGACGATTGCATAACATGTCACATGTTTTTCGCACTAAACCATTTATTTATTATTTATAGTCCAAAAATTCGCTAAAGCCAACTTTTGTACGCAAGAACCATTAACCTCTTCACCATGGCAATGAGTGTCTGTACTGTTTTGTACCAACAATATACAGTAAATTCTGAAGGAGATGTGTATCAACAATGCAGTGACATTCTCCATTATTCTCGGCTGCCAAGTCTGATCTGCTTTGTTTCGGTCCAAAATACCTCTTGTTTAATGCGAAGTTAGCAACTCGTGCCCACATGTGCTGTTGTGCTTCTCGTCTCTGCCACTTAGTGCGAGTGGGTTGACTGAACCCTCGTTCTATTGTCTTTTTAGCTAATTTCCTTTTATCGAATTTTTTGTCTGATTTTGCAAATATTACTTTTGCAAATTATATTTTAGCTTGACTATCCGAGAATGAAATCCCTTTGAGGATATGTCCACAAAAACTATTTTAAAATATACAAGCAGTAAATTTCATCAGACTTTGATTAAAGAAGTTGAATTGTAAACATTTTCATCGTTATGGCTGGAAAACGATCAACGTTTGGTGATCTGCCTGATCCCGTCTTCAGTTTTTTTCACTGAAGACGGGATCACTGCAGATCCCGAAACGTCGTGATATTTTGTTCACTAACGATGAAAATGTCCGCAATAATAGTTCAACTTCTGAAATCCTCCCATCGTCAACAACAAACTTCAAACAAAGAACTTTGATTGTATTTTAAATGAATATTTACTTATTTTAGTATTAATGAACAAAGTTCAAAAGTTATGAACATATATTTCGTTACTTCAAAATTGTACAACAAGATGAGTTTTGCTACGACACATGTTTGCGGATTAGGTAGTCTGATTTTAATGTAATTAGAAATGCGTTTTCCTTCCATGGTACGTATTAAAACTTTGAGTAATAGGCTTCGTAACGCCTTTTTGAGGTCATACAGGAAGCGTTCGCCTGTGGTAATGGAGCACAAAAGCTGAGACCGAAGGTCAAAGCGAGACCCTTAAGAGTGCGCAGTAGTAGATTTGACCTTGAATTGTGTTCCATAAGAGCAATGTACAAACATGAATTTTCTTGGGACACCTCACAACTTACAGTTTTCGTCAGATTCTTATTAAATAAATTTCGTTCTAAAGTGCATTAAATGTTTTAGTACTGCTTAATAAATTTCCATTTTCATGTATCGGATGTGGCAAATGACCTGACGGTTTTGCTGCCTTGCTTACAAGCGAATAATGTGGTGGGGTGGTTGATAGCGGCGTTCATTGCCTAGAACGCAAACATTTTAAAAGCCAAAAAGTGGTCGGACTGAGCACCGTGCGTTCATTGTAACATTTTTAAATGGCGATATTTAAAATTGTTCTGTTCAGCGGAACTTGTAGGCGTTTTAATATGGGCCGAAAGGAAATTCCAACCTGAAACACATTTTTCCTTCCTTTGTTTAAAGTTTGTTATTGACGATGGGAGGATTGTAGTTGAATAAAATTGCTAAATTTTCCACTATTATTGCACGATTTTTCTGTGGGTGTAACTTTAGGCTACCACCTTAGCATTAAAACGGAACAATGGCCGTTCATGTGGTCAGCCGGACGCTCAGAGAACGTCAGAGTGAAGGAAACTTGGAAGCCTTCCGGCGGGTGCACGCAAAGAAGCTGCCGCCTGGGTGCATGTCTGACCGCTTGGTAAGAAGAATATTACAAATGACCTGCACTTCTGTCCACAAAAGGCTATCGTGCAACCATTGAAGCCACTGATTATGAAAGCGCAAAGCATTTTAGAGCAAATGATTGATTTGCTTACAGATGATAAACTTGTTCTTATGAGCGACGAAATTACTTTCATTTGATGGATATGTGAATAAACAGAATTTCCGCTATTGGTCGGAAAAATCCAGAAGAACTGCATGAACGACCTTCATAGTCCCAAGGTCACTGTGAGGTGTGGCGTAACAAATAATTGTGTTATAGGCCCATACTTTTTAAGAAAACGGTCGAACTGTAACCGTCACCTCAACGATATCTGACTATGTTGAAAAACTTCCTGATCCCCGAACTACGCAGAAAACGCTTAAACCGCAGCAGAATTTGGTTCCAGTAGATGGGGTAAATGCCCACACTACCATGTGAGGTAATGAACTCTTAAGAAGCAAGTTCGTGGCCGAGTCATCTCGGGTTTGGGACACTGGCCAGCTCGCTTCCCGGATCTCAGTATTTATAGTCTTTTTCTTTGTAGGACTGCTAAGTCAAGAGTGTACACAAACAAACCCCACACATTGATGACCTGAAGGGAAGTTATATACGCCAAGAAATAGCCAACATTCTGTAATGTAAGGAAAGTGTGTGACAATTTGCGTAAGATTGAAGAATGTATGGCCCAAGATGGACATCACAGCACGTCATTTTCAAATCTTAAACGGATCACATAAACATTTCTTTGGTTATCTTTATAAATGTTCATAAATAGCAATCTGTACTTGTAATAAAACACTTTGTATCTCTTCTTAAAACGATTGTTATATTTTATATTTTAAACCATCAGATCTTTTGCCGCACCTGTATAAGATCGTGACATAAATTCAAAAATTAAAGAACATTTGTATTTTAATCTCTCTTTGATTTACGAGTAAAATAATACAATTTACAAAAATTGGTCATGGAGTCATTGCAGTACATTGTTACCTTTTTAAATCACAAACCTATTTCAAAAAAGAACTGATGAAAACGTACGGAGGGGTCTCAAGAAAATGCTTGTTATTACTGGGACAAAAAACAAAATGGCCGACAGGTATTGTACACTCTAAAGGTAGCGAACAGCCTTGTAAAGCCCGTGATAATGAAGCACGAAAAGCCGATGGCCGAAGCGAAGCTGTGAGCGTAACGACTTAGAATTAAAATTGCAAAGTAAATTCGTTTCACTGTAAATTCGCTTAGTTTTCTGTGGCAGTAAAATTTATGGATATTGAAAATTATAGGTTGAAACGTTGAAGATTCTAGGGAATGTATGTGCAGTAAATAAAAGACACTATGTGCAGTATAACTAAACATTATAGTTATTCAAACCAATGGTGAACCAGGCTAAAGCGTTATGGCGTGAATGAAGCATATTTTCCTACTATTAATTCTAAGTACTACAGTGTCGATCTGGTTTTGGCCCCTAGCTTTTTCCTGCTCACTTTTGCTTCTTTCTTATTACGAGTGTTAGGATTCTGTTACGCCCACAGCTCCTCGCAGCGGCATTCGGCAAAGCTTCCTGTAAGATCACCGGCGTTACGAGGTACGAGGTAGTTCGTTCCCCTCGGCCTTTGGCCTCAGATTTACAAGTTCTTTTACAGCAAGTTTTTTACTCGTAATCTGCATACCACAAAGTGAAAACACATTTTGATTTCTTAAAACCAGCCTACTGCGCTGTTGGAAAATAACGAAAATCAATTTTCCACAGATTATTACTGAAGTATGAAAATCAATACTAAATTATTTTCTTGTTGCGTAGTAAAATGGATTTATTGATCAGATCCTTATGAAGTGAATTACGTTGCATGTATAGATAGGTTTTGCTTTCTCACCTCTGTATGAGGAGGGAATTTAAAACTGTACTGTACAGACTTTTATAGTTAAAATATATTATTAGCTCATGTGAAGGTTTTATATTAATAAGTCCTTAGAACATAAGTGTTTCATATAAAGGTGTTTCAGATGTTGAATTATTATTGCGGACATTTTCCATCGTTAGTGAACAAAAGAATCACGACGTTTCTCTAGGCTATTACTAAATTCTAAGGTTTAATTATTGTTTGACTTAACAACTACATGTTGTTTGTAGAGTTTGAATTGTCAGCTACGCTGACTACTTTAGGCTAGCTCATTTTCTAAATGTTCTGTGTTGTATTTGTAGGTTATTTTCACCTGAAGACGGGATCGATTGCATTCAACGATAAAATGTCCGCATAATAGTTCAATTTCTGAAATCCTCCATCGTCAACAACAAACTTCAAACAAAGAATAAAGGTGTTGAAGGGTACAACGGATGTAAATATACTTTTCACACTAAAACTAGTTAATAGAAACAATTTATTTGGGACTCTTGGCGTGGTCCTGTAATCCAGCTTCATGGAGGTCAGGTTTTGAGGATGATATAGGTATAAAGCGGCTCAGATAGTCTCAGTGATCATCTGATGATACCCGCATCAACTCCCACCATCGTTTAGACATACAGACCATCACCTGCGTGGTTCGGAAGTCACTAAGCCGTTGGCTCTGTATTTCCATTGGTCATTGGCTATTAATTAATGACCCATTCTAAGGAAGAGTCTGCCTTAGTTTGTAACAAGACTACACCTCATAACTCATTACTACCACTCATCCTTCACTCACATATTTGCCTTAAAATACCCTCATGAGAGTGGTCGGCATCTCAAATAGTGATAGTGAGTGATTTAGTCCTTCTATTGAGATATAATGTGCCTGCTGCACGCCTGCACAACAGCTTCTGGTTTGATTTCTGTGCCGTAGTGTCAAAGACAATACATACCCATGTGTATGTATTGTCTTTGGTAGTGTCTGCGTTTTGTGTATTAAGACTAGTATAAAGTGTCTGAGTTTATATAACTGATCTTGTCATATTTTGGCAATGTATTGAGTTTGCAAACTTTTCAGGTCTATATGCTTAATGAGATCTGTAAACCTACTTTATCTAGAACTTTCCTTAAGGAGTTTGATTAGTTTTTTTGGAAATTAATTGTGTCTCGGGCTTAAATTGCGAGGTTATCTGCAAAATGGACTTCAGTATACCCTAATAGTATGTAATGTCCAAAGTATATGTTCGGTCGTTCAAAAGTGGAAAAGTTGTCTATGTGCGTGTTTTTTTATTTATTAATTTTGTAAACTAAGAGTGTTGAGGGGATGCGCGTAAAGACAATTCGTCTACCTTTTAGGAGCATGTAACCCAGGTCTTCTGTGAAACCTCCTGGGATCTCCAAAGGCTTCCTTTCATTCCATTATCCTATTTCGAAAGAAATGGACGAGCAGATTGTCTAGTACAGTACTCACTTGGCTGATGGTGAGAGGGGTGCCCTCCTGAGCTCCCCCCTGCACGCTGAACCCCCAGGCGTACTTAGGGTCGCTCCTCTGCAGCAGTAGACTCAGCAGCCTCGCCATCTACACACACACCACACACTATACACTACACTGACACACTACCACACACGACGAGTATGTATTGTGCACTGTGACACTAGAGTTGGCTCTCTCGCTCCCTCTTGCCACACTTTGCATTGAGGAGAGACGATTCTGTCTCACCTTACTGTCACCTCTTGTCTCGTTGCATCTAAGGCTTTTATATCAACTTATACGTTTAGTTGAATAACATGTCTTAAGCACTTACTATTAAGTTTGCATAACTTGTAGATCATGCTCATTGTATATAATGAAAGACTTTTAAAATGTCTCAAACTAAAGTTTAAATACAATAACTAAATCCAAATGAATTTTGGTTGTAGGCTTTAAAATCAATTTAGTTTTAACCTATGTTACCATTGGAAATTGGCGATATTTGAATTTTAAAATTTTTAAGGTACGGTATTTATAACTAATTTTTACTATGGAAAAGTCAATAAAACTTTTACATTTTTAAGTGGGTATTTATTTAATTGTTAGATTTGGGAGATACTCGTTTGTCCAGATGTCATTGAAAGCTGACAATAAAATTCACCGCTCAATTCCACTCCAAAGACGTTGTGCCACGCTCTCCAAGCAATAACAAATACATACAAACCTCATTTGTAGAAAATGTGTTTAAAATTACGGCCTTTAAATTAATGTACAACATAGCCTCGACCTAAAATATTGTATATAACCGGCTATATATCGCGGTTATACTAACTTGTATCGAATTTATTAAATTACATTGCGGAAATATATTTGATCGCATGCAGCCTCATGGAAGCTGAGAATAGCAGTAGGTGATGTCTATAGTAAACTGAATTTGTGAAAAGTATATATAGGTCAAAAAAATAAAGACAAACTATGAAAATTTTCAAAAAAAACATTGTTAACTGATATTTGCCATTTTATTTGACACTACTATTTATCATCTCCCACACCATTTATTGATTTGACTCGCTTAGTGATAATTTGTATCTTAAGACTATTTAGAAAAATTAAAGTATATTAACTTATCACTTTAGTTTGTAGCTATTTTATGTATTTATTGGGAATTTTTGATTTGATGTTCTAACAGCGACAAACGGTGAGTTTCACGATAAAATGTTAGAATACCGTTTTGTAGAGAATTGTACCACCTATCAAATAAACACCAAAGTCAAAAGTCTATTAAGAATCAACAAAGTTACAGTAGAAAACCGTGGCAAACATCAAGTAAGGTAGAAATTTTCCTTATAGCTTCATTGTTTCAAAACATTTTATGACCCAACGTCATTAGTTAGGTAATAAAATTCACTACAAAACGTTATACTATACATTGCTATCGATAAACTCACCGTTTATTCGCTATTTAAGATGCAACGCCAAAATGCCCTAAAATTACCATAAAATAGCCACCGTTTTAAAATGATAAGTTAGATCATCGTGGTAATTTTTTCCATAAATGGTCTTACTTAGATACAAATTTATGTTAAGTTTCATTCAAATGCGATAAATAGTGTGAGAGATAATAAATAATTTGTAAAAAATATAAAATGGCAAATATTTGGTTAATTAAGCGTTTGTGGGGAAATCTTTATTCTTGATTTTCTCTTTATTTTGACCCATATTACCTTTTCCTAGAGTCTGACACTTTACTTATGGGACACTCTGTATATAATTTCCAACGAATAAACCTACACTATCCCACTTTTTACCTCATTCTCGTACTTCAAGTGAAGCTTATTTACATGCAGACTCGTCCTTGTATACATTAAAAGTGTCAAAGAAAATTAGCCAATTCATAGCTTGAGATGTGAAATCTACTCTCACACACCTCGCTGCGTCATTTGCATCTGCCAATACTCTGTGGGAATGTGTTTGATGATCTCCGGGTTCAAGACAGGGTCAGAGATATGTACGTGCGCAAATTGCCAGTCATTGTTAGAGGTGTGGATGTGACAATTGCAAAGTTATCGCAGAAATACCTCTTGGGTTTGTGGTTTTGGTGTTACTATAAACTAGTTGTGTACCCGTGCTTCGCTAAGCGAGGACTGAATTAGTTCAATACTTCCAATTCACACCTGTGAAATTGAATCCTGCTTCTGTGGAAAGCACTTTAAACTTAGCTTTGAAGCTCCCTCAAAATGTAAAATCCTCCCCGAGAGTCACCTACATGGGGGAAGGGGCTTAAAGTGCATTGTCACTGGTGCGGCTGGAACGTCTATCGTTCAACGTCAGTCGTTGGACGTTTATCGCTCGGAGATTATCGTTGTAGTGGTTGTTGTCGCTGATGCGATTTTCTCACGGTAGTCGGTAGCTCAGTTGCTTCTTGACTGTCGGTGAGTGTACTGTTCAATGATGAATTCAAAAATCGTGCAACGACTGCGACTATGACTGCTCCAAGAGCAGACCCCTACGATAGACGTTAACGGCTCTAGCGGCGGCCGTGTGAGTGACAATGGCACCATAAGAAACAATACAAAGCAGGCGCTCTACGAAAATCGTCTTACGACGTTGAACGATAGACGTTCCAGCCGCACCAGTGACAATGCACCTAAAGGGGTTTTTTGGCATAATAATTCAAAAACTGCGAGTTTATGAGAAAAGTGATTGAAACCAACACTGTGGATTATCGATTTTTCCTCAATTTTGTTCAAGACAAGTTTAACCCTAGGCCACTTAGATGCTTACTCCAGTTTGGGCTGAGCAAATGATAGGTGGGTTAGCCAAATATTTAGTTCAACTGTGAGCTCACACCATTTAAAGTTGAGAGGTACAGAGATATGTGTAGGCATTGTGCACAACGCACAATTTCATCAGCATCTCTTCAGCCATTTTGAGTGAAAGCATTACAAAAACTGCCCGTATAACGTAACGTACAGACGACAAACATTTGACTAAAGTCAGTTTCTTTAAGGCATAAAATTACTAAATTCACTGAAATTGTTCAATTCTTAACAATGAAACTACAGACACAACTCTTATTTTATTTCTGTAGATATGTTTAACAAACCTGTTCTAAAATGTTGTCTCTGTCAAATTTTACATATCAACCGTAGCCGGTGCTGACGTTTTTTTCTGATTAGGCTTAACGTTAAAACTGCTGACAGTACTTTTTATTAATTACTCGTACTTTGACTTGTCAAAATTAAACTCAACCCTAATGTTTAAATCAACTGAAACAAATGTTTTGTTTAGCAAATGAATAAGTGACACACAAATCCTACATTTAAAATTTGTTATTTTTAATGGATGTAGCCTACATTGTATATGCATCAACTACATTTTCAGCTCTTAGAAAAAACACTTCGTGTATGTAATGAGAGAATTCTAGAACATATAATTAAATGCAATACCTTGTAATAACTATGAAGCTACGGCGTCTGGCAAGTCACATGAAGTTACTCTGTCTGGTTGTCTGGTACGTCAAAACAAAGCAGACAAGTAGTGTCCTGACCTCGCGGCAACTGACTACTGAAACTTGGTCACAGATAAGACACGACCTTCCAGTCCACTGACAATCAGCTGATAAGCGAATCAGCTGATGACTCATCTCGCAGCATGTGTGTGGTTTCTTAGGTTCCTACCACTAACTTATTGTTGTTTTGTTATAAACGTTCAACCCTTTGACGTATTTGAAACTTAAATCAAATCACTATAAGTCACTATTTGAGATGCCGACCACTCTCATGAGGGTATTTTAAGGTAAATATGTGGTGAAGGAGTGTGATGAGTGGTAGTAATGAGTTATGAGGTGTAGTCTTGTTACAAACTAAGGCCGACTCTTCCTTAGAATGGGTCATTAATTATAGCCCAATGACCAATGGAAATACAAGGACCAACGGCTTATGACCTCCGAACCACGCAGGTGATGGTCTGATATGTCTAAACGATGGTGGGAGTTGATGCGGGTATCATCAGATGATCACTGAGACTATCTGAGCCGCTTTAGACCTTTATCATCCTCAAAACCTGACCTCCATGAAGCTGGATTACAGGACCACGCCACGAGTCCCAGTCTTAACTTAAAAGGTTACCCGCTTTCCCATTTTATATTATTAAAAAGGAATAACCTATTACTGTCGCGTATATATAGCAAGTTCTTCTTTTGATTTCAATAACATTCTTTAACGAATTTGCCGTTAGTTAATTTGAGAAGTTATTGGACTGTTCGTCCCTTTACAGTTTCTCAGAAATTAGAAAATGCCCGGTTACAAATTGGACGAATTCATATTTTGCGAAAGAATCTGATAGCTGATAAGTTTTTGTCAAATCCTACTATAGATGTGTGCGCCATAATATGACTTGACACTTAAAATTGTGCCAACTCGCTCAGATGTTATAGGTTTAGTCTTTCTGAGCACCAGCAACAACGAGAATTGAAATCGCTGGATAGGCGAAACTGATACTCGAGCGGTACCTGGCAGAGAAAGCAGAAAGCTCAAGTTGATGTGTAAGGACACAGACCTACTCTCCACAACAACACCAAGACCGAACTCCACAGGATAACCGCCAAACCAATCACGGGTACGTAGCGCGGTCAACTGACCTAGATATTGTGTCATCCAAGTCTGTTTACAACTCTCTCCCTCTCAACTGGGGGCGTAGCTCAGATGGTAGAGCGCTCGTTTAGCATGTGAGAGGTACCGATCGATACCCGGCGCCTCCAGATACACTTTTATTTTGCTCAATAAATAATGGACTAATAATGGAATTTAAATGATTTAAGTTTTACTGGTAAATACCATATTTCAGACACCTAGCACCTCATCAGAGGCATGTAAACGCATCGAGTGGCGGTTAAATAAAGATACCTTGTGTTTTCGTTTTTTTCACTCTTTTAATTGGCGCTTAATATTTTTCTTGAACATTCTTACACATAAGAAGTTATAGTTTGCAATTTTCAGTAAATTGTTCACTATCTATAGCTTAGCTTCAAATAATCATAAATTATGGTATGAATTTGAGAAAATAACTTAAAACTAATTAAAGTAAAAGTGTGGGTTTTGTGAAATTCAAATGAGTTTTACTTTGGTATGCGCTTTTACGAATAAAACAAATCGCGATTCTATAGCGGTTCCCAAACTATTTCTTGTACATCAACGCAGCAGAGGGGTATTGTAGTCTGGAGTAACGCCCCTTGCCGAGTCACACATCAGTGAACATGGCTTCCACTGTAATCGGATGAGCGAATGAAATGAGTGAGGTATTATCTATTGTGCTCAGAAATGTGATCTATTTCGTCTTTGATTATGATCGCTGCCCTGAGGGTATTCAACCAAAAATATATTTTTGGATGCATTTGTTTTAATTTTATATAAGAGATGAAACGCATATCATTTTTCATAACAACATTTTCTACCTTATCGATAAGGTGTTATGTTTTAACAATGACTTCTCGATAAGGGCAAGAGATGTTTGTTTATAAGAGCTATAGCGAAAATTTGCCAGGTTTTCGATATTAGTTATTACCTAGTCTTTTCACAACAGGTGTTTGAATGTAGTTCGCACGAAATTAAAATATTTTGGCTTCAATTTATTAGATTCGGGACTCGTGGTGGTCCTGTAATCCAGCTTCATGGAGGTCAGTTTTGAGGATGATATAGGTCTAACGCGGCTCAAATAGTCTCAGTGATCATCTGATGACCCCTCATCAACTCCTACCATCGTTTAGACATATCAGACCATCACCTGCATCACCTGCGTGGTTCGGAAGTCACGTTAAGCCGTTGGTCTTTGTAATTCCATTATCATTGGGCTATTAATTAATGACCTATTCTAAGGAAGAGTCGGCCTTAGTTTGTAAACAGGACTACACTCATGACCAAATACCACTCGTCACATACTACCTCTTTTCACCACATAAAATGCCTTAAATACCCACATAAGAGTGTAATGGCATTCAAATAGTGATTTAGTGATTTTAGAAACTTAAGCTCAGCTCGACCACTAGCTAAATTGGTTGAGGTTTAACGGAAAGTAATTTTAAACGCCATCATGCGTTTTTATTTAAACGCCATCATGCAGCTAAAGATAGGTTATTATACATATTTAAATCTCTTTGGCTAATTTGTATAATGGCCTTTAGTCGGTGTTTGGTCGGAAGATACAAGAACTTTGTTTCTGATAGACTCGCACAAATATAAAACTTTGCAGTGGATTGTTTGATTTTAAAGTTTAAAGGTAAAGTTTGTCTTATTTTAACGAGGCTAGGTTAGGACTACAAAGCTCTCTACCTCTCAACCTCGACCATTACCTAGCGTTAACGTATTAATCACATTGCCACTGTAAGTGGTGACTGTGGGATCGAGCTGCGCCACCGGAGTGATTAGCCCGAGTCGCGCGCGATGTCCGCCATGGATTGCTAAATTTAGATCTTCATTATTTTAAATTTTAATAAGAACATTTCTCGATTATATTAGTTTTTCCCATATTTATTTATATTTGAAATAAATATAATAAAAATAATATTAGCTAATAAAATAGCTAATATTAGCTCAACTTCACTAAGGAAGAAGGAGTTAAAAGTTATTTCAAGTAAAAGCAGGGCCAATTGTTAAATTGAATTAAAGAATTAAAGTTTGGTTTTAAGCTAATAGTTATAAAGAGAATTGATTAGTTACAGTTGTTCTGTTTAAAATGTCATCAGCTGAGAGTACATGGACATGGAGAAGTGCAATATAGAGCGATGGCGCCTGGCCAGGGACTCGAGCCAGTTGCAATACCAACTTGCACTTCTACTCAGTTCGCACCTCGTCAAATCATCGTGTAATCAAGCGCATAATATAATGCTTATGTAAGAGGTTTCAGACCTTCCCAGCTCGCGTGATTGACTGGAACTCGTGGCGTGGTCCTGTAATCCAGCTTCATGGAGGTCAGGTTTTGAGGATGATATAGGTTCAGAGCTCAGATCAGTGATCATCTGATGATACCCGCATCAACTCCCACCATCGTTTAGACATATCAGACCATCACCGGTTCGGAAGTCACGTTAAGCCGTTGGTCCTTTTGTTCCATTGGGCATTGGGCTATAAATTAATGACCCATTCTAAGGAAGAGTCGGCCTTAATGTACTCATAACTCATTACTCACTCACTATCCTTCACCACATATTTGCCTTTAAAATACCCTCATGAGAGTGGTCGGCATCTCAAATAGTGATCTAGTGATGTGTAACGAGATATGAAAAGTATATTTATATTTTATTTTATATTTCAATAATACTGTTGGGTTGTCAAATCCCAGTTACTTGGACACGGAGTCACTAAACTGATGTGTTAACGAACTTTGTTTAGTAGATACATTTTGGGCTTTACAAAAATATCAGATTTTGTATTGCTCAAACCTGTATACCGAAAATAGCAATATTACAAACTAATGCAATGGCTGTATTTTTAAACCTTTGCCACGATAAAAATAAGTAACAGTCACAACGGTACAAAATAAGACTGCAATCCAAGTGCCAATAAATATTACTTCACTGTAGCTCGAATCCATAAAAATCATTTTTTTTGCTGTCTACGCCAGTGGCATTTTTAATGAACTACTTAACTTAGGGTTTGTGGGAATCACAAAACGCTTTTAGGGAAAGCGGTCCAAACCCTTGTGCCTGCACTGGGAATCGAACCCGTGACCTTGCGCTTTGCAAGCCGTGACTCACTAATCGCCAACGGTTCAATATTTAATAACTAGTTTTAAATTTTTCATAACATTAAAAATGAGTGCTAATTATATTTTGGTAGGTAATTAACTAATTATTAAAACGAAAAAATTGTTAATAATTATACACCGTTGGCTAAATTTGGGCTATTAATTAATGACCCAATCTGGGAAGACAAACGGCCCTAGTTTGTAACAAGACTACATCTCATCATCCATCAAAACTCTCACCACACTCACAATCATCCCATATTCACCTTAAAATACCTTCTAAGAGTGGTCGGTGTCTCAAGTAAAGTAAAAACTTCATGGTTATCTATTACGTCCGAGCAAATTACAAGAAACGCCAGAAACGCCTGCAGAGTATAAGATACGCAAAAATACACTCATGTACTTGTATATTGTGGTACTGAAAGTGAAGGCGCTTTATACATGAACTGAATGGCATTCTATGTTGTTAATAACAATGGTTGTTTTTTTTACTACCACGGATTTCGTTACTTAGTTGAAATTTATTTTCCATTGATTTTTTGTTAAGATTTAGAGTTTCAGTTTTATAAATAACTGTTAAATGTACTGGCAAACCCTACCGATTTATATAGTTTAAATTAAATGTTTACTATTTGCTACGCAACAAAGGTCTTTTTTAATAGAATAAAATCATGTCTTAATTACTTTATTTGTTTCTTTAATTTATTTCTTAATTACGTTGCAGCATTTCTTTAACATTAGTATGAAATCAGTAGTTTTGTATAAAACCACAGCTATTGATTAAATTAATAAATAGTTTATTGCGAAAACATTCTTACATATTTTGCAAATGTTAGTATATTTTATGTAATAGCTTTTCAATAATGCAGACATCGAGGTTCCTTCCAAACCAAAATCTTCAAACTCTACCCAAACTAAGTAAAACATATCAAGTTTTTTCTGAATTCATTAGCCTTGATTGCTTGTAACAATAACATATTATAGTCTCTCAATTTAGCAATCAATTATTGATTTTGTCTTCAAAATCGATTTTGGGTCGAAACTCCATAGTCTCACCCGGTTTTTTAATTTTACGAAGTTTTTTCTCCTCGGTGTTTTAATTTTTACTGTCGTTGGCGCAAGTCATATTCCGCTACACATTTTTCGTGTCATATCATTAAATTTACAGTCATTTCTAATAAAAAGATTTATGTTAGTATGAAAGTTCATAATAGTAACAGAGAGCAATTTAGTAAAAAGAAGAAACGGACTTTCCCTGCCAATTCTGGAGAAAACTAGATCAATCTCACGATTAAAACTGTAATTGAGTGACCATTCTCTTCGTACTAATTATCAATAGTATAGCCTGGTACAATATTATACGAGACGTACCTGCTATCGGCAAGATCGGGTGACTGACATCTAACACTGAGGACATTGTCAAAGTTCACTAACAAGTGACAATAGAGAGTAAGGTCGAAGCAATTCACTTCTCGGAGACTCCCACTGCAGTAGTTTCCACAAGTACTGTACACTGTGTAGGTGTGTGAGTGTGTATGGGACATCAGACAACACATTCATAAACTCGTCAGTTATATTTAATCACGTACAGGGTGTCAGAAAAATGTGTAGCGTGCTATGCAGAAGCGGAAGCTACTTGCTTCTTGCAAAAGTGGGTCGAAAATGTCTAGTAACATTTTTTATTTCGGCTAAGTTTAGCCGTAGTCCGCCATTTTGTAAATTTTTGAAGGAACTAATAATTAAAAACCCTTTGAGATATTTTTGTGAAATTTGGTATAAACCTTAATTGTTTTCCTAATAACATGTTCCAAAATTTGTTATCTAACTTATCAAATTTCAAAATGGCGGCCATTTAAAAATTTCAAAGTAAAACGGAATCGAATTGGAATTCGACTTAGAAAGTTTTAAATGGGCGCCATTTTGAAATGTGATAAGTTAGATAACAAATATTGTTGGAAAATGTTATTAGAAAAACAATTAAGATTTGTACCAAGTTTCACAAAAATATCTCAAAGGGTTTTGAATTAATAATTATTTTCAAACATTTACAAAATAATAGATTACGGGTAAACTAAGCCGAAATAAAAAAAACGTTACTAGACATTTTCGACTTCGTTTTTTAGAATTCGGTTCTACATAGCGCGCTACACATTTTTGTGACACCCTGTATATTAATGACACTCTTGGTACACGTACAATTGATATACAACCGATCTACAAAGAATTGTTTTAGGGTTTGAAGATAATTTAACTCTAATGAAACCGAGGCATTTTGTTGATGATCCAATATCTTAAGCAGATTTTAAGTTGTATACGAAGTCAAAGTTTGCTGATTTAAAAGTATAGCCTCTTAACGACCATGATATAGTAAGGAGTGATTAAGAGGGACGAAAGCCGAAACTCTATTTGGTCACAAGCAGCGTCTGCCAAGTTTAAAAGTTAAGATCTTCTGTATAAGTTATAAAATGCATTGTGTCTCGCAAAATTATTTGACTTCCATACATCTTACAAGGAAAGCTAGCAAATCCAAACCACTGTAGGTGTCTACGATTTTGGTTTTATACGAGTTTGGCTTAAAAACGAATCAGCACAAAATATGTACGTTTTATAAAATATATTCTAAAACTCAGTAAAACTGATTTTATAAACTGGTATTTTAAAATCAACAAATTTAAAAAGAGAATACACATTTATTTTTAATCCGTCTCTTTCCATATATTAATTTTAGTGCGCGTTTTGATTTAGATACTACAGAGTTATTCAGATTTTAAAAGGCTAACCAACTACAATTTGAAATGAACATGTAATTTAGTTTAATATACCGGGTAATAATAACAACCTTTATAACTTTAACATGGTTTGTTATTTATGACTGTACAGTTTGTTAGGTATAGCATGGACGGTGGCCTTGAGATTTCCTGCTGGCCGCTTATGGCCCTATAGCCCATCTCACCGGCCATGCTAAACCTGACGAACTGTAGATACCTATGTGCCTGGTTTTTTTTCTGAACAAGACAAACGAAAAGCATTTCATGAGACGCTCAAATGAAATCATTTATAGTTTATTAGTTGGATGTATAGGTTACTTAACATTATTCTGAGCATTAATTTTCCCATTTTGATTATTTGTAGGTTTAAACATAGTTATTATAAATCAGTTTATTTTTTCATTTATATCAGGTTGGTTTATGGGTAATAATAAATTATCCCAGCAATCTAAAAATAATTAGACGCCACTGTTGAAACATTAAATGTAACTCAAAACTTTTATTTTACTATAAAGCCAACCTACATCTTGATAAAGCCATGAACAATAAAAACTTTAGTGGCACTCTATCAAATAAAGTTAATGTGAAGTTCCTCTCAAGAGCAGTGTTGAAGTTGTAAAGTTGTTTTATAAACACTGTATAATTACGCGAATTGTATTATTTGTTTTATTTTATACTTTATTATTTCTTTAATGTTTATACCTGTAACACTATTTTGTTTAAGCAAATAAAACTTGTTTATTACGCGATTATACAGAGTGAGTAAATGGGCAAAGTTGTAATAGGGACGAAAGTTCACTTTTATTTTTATGATCCTGCGTTTCATTGTTTTATATATCCATTTAGAATTCAACAGGGAGTATCTACACTTTTAACTAACTCTGATTTCACATGTATGCATTATCCATCATACGAAGTTATATTTTCACATATTTATAATGTATAATTACTTTACTTGAGAAACCGTATCAATTTAGGCGAAATAAACTCGCTATTATACAGGGTGTCTGATAATTAACATAAGTAAAGTGCCAGACTCTATTTATATGGGTCAATATAAAAAGAAAATTAAGAATAAAATTTTTAAAACCTTGAATTATTGAATATTTGCCATTTTGTATTTGACACTATTTATTTATTATCTCCCATACCATGACGATTTAACTGAAACTTAGCATAAATTTGTATCTAAGTAATACCATTTATGGAAAAATTGTAACATGTAACATCGTTTTAAACGGTGGCTATTATAGGTAATTTTAGGCATTGCGTTATTTTTACCTTAAATAGCGAATAAACGGTGAGTTTACGATAAAATGTAAAATTACCGTTTCTTAGCGAATTGTATTACCTATCTATTGACACAAAGTAAAATCTATTAACAATCAACAAAGTTACAGTGGAAATATTGGCAAATCAAGATAATAAGGTGGAAAGTTGTCTGTTTTCAGCCAGAGTTTCCTAATCTTCGTTGTTTTCAATGACTTTATTAGCTTGGTGTCAATAGATAGATAATAAGTACAAAGTTAACTTATAAGTTTTATCGTTAAACACACCGTTTATTCGCTATTTAAGGTGTAACGCCAAAATGCCCTAAAATTACCATAAAGTGTTTAAAATGATAAGACGTTAGATCATTTGATTATTCCTAAATAGTCTTACTTATACAAATTTATGTTAGGTTTGAGTCAAATCCGACAAAAGCTGTGGGAGATAATAAATAATTAGTGAAAAATATAAAATGGCGAATATCTGGTTAACTAAACGTTTTTGGATAAACTTTTATTCTTGATTTTCTCTTTATTTTCACCCATATAGCCTCCCCGAGTCTGGCACTTTACTTATGGGACACCCTGTATAATTTGTATAACTACTCGTATGTAGAATTGCAGTGTCAATGACGCCCGAACTTATGGGTTTGCTACATTCTATACAGTAAAGACATGCTAAAGAGATTACTAATTTGCAGGATCTGCTCATCGTAATTTGTTTGGAAGTAAAGTTTCCATAATTGATTTGGTTTAGTTTGTTAGTTTACAAGTTAACTTCTGTAATAAGAGCCATGTTGCACTATCCAGAATAGAGTCAACTGTACAATTCTATTCTGTTTGCCATGAACAATTTTATAGTTGATTATTGACAGTCCTGTATACAATTTCAATAAATAAATTACCAATTCAATCATTATTCATCATTGACTGGGACTCGTGGCGTGGTCCTGTAATCCAGCTTCATGGAGGTCAGGTTTTGAGGATGATATAGGTCTAAAGCGGCTCAGATAGTCTCAGTGATCATCTGATGATACCCGCATCAACTCCCACCATCGTTTAGCCATATCAGACCATCACCTGCGTGGTTCAGAAGTCACGTTAAGCTGTTGGTCCTTGTCCATTGGTCATTGGGCTATTAATTAAGGAAGAGTCGCCTTTAGTTTGTAACAAGACTACACCTCATAAATCATCACACTCATCCTTCACCACATATTTGCCTTAAAATACTCTCATGAGAGTGGTCGGCATCTCAAATAGTGATTTAGTGATTAATAATTATCCATATTTGCCCTTAGGAAAAGTAAAATATATATTTCATAACGCTCAAGTTTGTTCATTGGGTTTATATTTTCTTTTACTTTCTTCATAGTTTCCTCGTGTAGGTATGCAACTCCGGTGTAAACCCGGCTTAAAATCAGCCACTACTTCAACAGTGCTGGGGCGTATAGCCTCGCAATCTACTTGACTCTGTCCTAGTCCCGGAGGAGGAATCCCTATAGTTAGGGGTGTCGATGGTGGATTGGAAAACCGATTGTTGGCAGTTTAAAATCTAACATAATTCCGAGGAAAGAGCCGTGGGTGTGTGTTGATGTGGTGTGATGGATCAATGACCGGGGAGGTGCAGGTGTAGCGCGTAGTCCAGGTTCCGTGGACGTGCTACGTGAGTATCCTGCTTGCTACGTGATACAGTGACGTGATACAGTGTCACACGTCCATAAACAATACCGTAACAACATTCTGTCACTAGTAGAACAGGTATAACACCGTGATCCTCATCAAGCGCATAGGGGAAGCATTGAGTTCGAAGAAAAACGTTACATAGCTAATAGTTTGGATAATTTTTATTTTATTTGTGGAGCAATTTAGCTTTGTGTGCTTGGTTTTATTTAGTTTGTTGTGTCGTTTTATTTAATTTAATTTTAGTAAATAATTGATTTATAATAAATGTGTACTTCATCAGCAAAAATCTCAGACAACTGCCCATAAAATAAACCGCGGTGACTAATAAAAATACGTAATTAATTAATAATTCAATTAAAATTAAACCCAAATAAACTATGATTTCCGGTTTCAGGACCTATTTGAAGTAAATTACCTTCTTTGTAGCCTGGAGATCCTGATGAACTAGGCTAGATGTGGTGCTGACGATCGTTTCGGTTAATAAGACCATCTTCAGAGCACTAAACTAAACTAACACTATAACTGATTATATACACTGTTTATTTACACTTTACATGGAGAAAACTGTACATTCATTGAAGGGCAACGCGGGGGGATGGTAATGTGTCTGCAAGGTAATAAACCCAAATAGTGATTTTCTTGGAAATGACGACTGACAACGATTCGTATTATAATCACGCCACTATAACGTCATCTGAAGACTATTAACTAATAACTTACCACGGATACTAAAGCGATCTCTATTATTTGCCATCTTACGATAAATAACGAAAAAATAATTATAACAATTTATTAAATATAAACAATAAAATATGTAATCTTAGCTTTAGTTTTCCCTCAATAAGTTTTCTAGAGGGGATAATTTGTAAACTAGCATGTATATGTTCCATTTTATGAATAAACGTGTTTAATTTGAATTGCGGAGGAATAGTTACATTGTTCTCTAGCCTATACTCCCTCTAATAATCTATACTATTAGTATTTCGGTTAGGGTTGTCCAGTGTTGAGATCTCGGAATCTAGCTGGGAGTAATTCAGATTTTTAAAATAGAAATGGTCCTTATTGTGTGAAGGGTGGAAACAGATAAAATTATATATAGATTTTTATTTTTATGGGGTTTAGAGGTCCCAATTCTCACGTTACATTTATTTTTTGTAAATATTTATTAGTAAATATCAACGGATTTGTTTGAAACTCGACACATAGTTGTATACCACCATTAACCCAAAGACCACTACTGATTTTGGGGTTCGGGGCACAATATATGGATTTTGGGGGTTATAGGGGTTACAGAAATAAAAAATCTATAAAAACGATGTAGGGTACAAAAAGGAATATTATGCTTATTTCAAAATATATTTAGTTTGCTGTCTACCAAATTGTTTTGGGGGAGGCGTAGGCCAGTATAATCAGTGAAGCATATGTTCAAAGGTCTAGCAGAAAGCCCCATTCTACAGCTAGTAATATAATGACCTCTAATAATATATTGTTTGTGAGTGAATAAAAAAACAGATTTTAGATCAATGTTTGGTTTTGTGCATTGTACCTACGGTTGTAGGCTACCTATATATTAGGTATAATCTGATCTGAAACTTCAAAAGATATGTGTATGTATTTTAAAGTTTTCTTTAAAATAAAATATAAATAATAACAAACAATGATATATTTTTAACGCCAGAGATATTATTCAACCGTATGTTTTGGTTGCGTGTACAGGTTTGCTCCAAGATCCAGGTTTACGTCAGGTACCGCTTTACCAAATTAATAACTAATCATGACGATATACTCGTAGGATGATATAGGTCTAAAGCGGCTCAGATAATCTCAGTGATTATCTGATGATACCCGCATCAACTCCCCATCGTTTAGACATATCAGTGCGTGGTTCAGAAGTCACGTTAAGCCGTTGGTCCTTGTATTTCCATTGGTCACTGGGCTATTAATTAATGACCCATTCTAAGGAAGAGTCGGCCTTAGTTTGTAACAAGACTACACCTCATAACTCATTACTACCACTCATCCTTCATCTTATTACCTTAAAATACCCTCATGAGAGTGGTCGGCATCTCAAATAGTGATTTATATCATCACGGTTACAAGAGGAATCGTGTTCTCCTGCATCTCACTGGCTTTGCAGTTCGGCTAGAGTACGAGAGAATGCGCTGCCGCACTGAGTAATCAGCAGCTGTACTGTCAAGTGTAAATGCTAAAGAGAGGACGATGCTCCTTAAATGGATAATGACCTTCATCCTGGCAAGGTCCTTCTTATCGGTTTATCCTGTGCCAGACCTACCGACACAACCTCGACAGCAGTGGGCCTCAACAGATGGTTGCACCTATACTAAATATCATCTGCGATAAAATTATTAGCAATGTCCGATAAATTACATACCGGAAGCTGTATCATTTTCATTGTTTATTAATAGAATTAAAGTAATCATTGAGGAAGGGAATGTCAAAAACGTGACATTTTAACATTGTAGTAAACTAATGATAAAAAAAACAAATTAAAACAGTTAATCTCATTTGCACTGTAATTTAGTTTTGCTTGGTCTTGTAGTATTCCTATTAGAAAAGCTATTATTTTATCACTAACCAACTACAACTAACTACATATGTACAACTTATTCGTCTTTAAATTGATTTAATTTTGAGGGTCTGCGCGTAATTTGGAAGTTGTTCAAACAGATTTTAACAACCTCCATAAAATATAAAAATGTACGAAACATTAGATTTCAACCATTTAACAATTATGTGTAGCTTCTTCCATAACAGTTCTCATGGTTGACAACCTTCAGAAATTCAATAATTCAATGAATTCACAAATTTTAAAATTTCAATCTAATGGGTTAAATAAGGTAACAAACTACCACATACTTGTTAAAGCTATGTAATTGTCTTTAAGAGGATGTATAAAATGGAATTAAATAAGGAATGAATGAAGCGATGTGACTTGATTATGTGATTATTTGTAGACGTAGCTCTCCGCGCCTCCTCGACCAAAACCTGAAGCAAACATACACAAGAGTTAACTCTTATATCAGCTGATTCTGAGTAAATTTCAGGGAAACAACAGCTGTTTCTGGTGATGACTGGAACTTCCGTGAATACTGGTTCCTAGAGCTGCTCCGTAAGTAGCTCAGTACGTCGTGCAACTTTTACATCTGGATTTTGATTGGCTGTAGCTTGGGAAGAACTTTGTGTACAGGTGATGGTGGTGGTGGTAAAACGAATTGAAAGTCATCGAGAGCCAATCATTGTGATTATTCAAAGACAGGTCTTATTTGATTCATTGCAACAGACTATGAATAGTAATTGATCATCCGCGCATGGATAAAGTACAGTTCGTCAGGTTTAGCATGGCCGGTGAGATGGGCTATAGGGCCATAAGCGGCCAGCAGGAAATCTCAAGGCCACCGGCCATGCCTAACGAACTGTAGAAAGACTTTAACACATTTGTGTATTTGATAATCAGATTATTCACTGAGTTGGTCAGTTGTGTTGTAAATTAACACCATCGAGTGCCTTGAACATTGAATAAAGAGCCACAAACATATGGCATAAAATGTACTTTTTCTTTTTATCTTGCTTCAATCAAATACAAATTGCAAACTGTTGTGTGATTTAAATACAACTGTTTCATCATCGTGGAACAACTAAAGCTCTATCATATTTCCAATTCCAGTAAAAATAAAAATGCAGAATTCATTATATGTCTAACGTTAACTTTTGAAATGTGTTGTCTTAAATGTGTTGATAAAATAACTCAGACTTTCGAGCCGATTTTTTAAACACGTACAAACAGTCGGTTGTCAATTGGCCCTTTCAGACAATTTTACCAACTTCTTTCGCATCATTAGCATAAAAATGAAACGTATTTTGAAAGATGAAGTGTACAATATGCTTACCACCAGGACCGTACAGGGCGGAGTAGCAGGGCTGGTGACAGTAGGGCTTGCCCTCGTGTTCAGCGTGACTCCCAGGGGTCAAGGTCTTGTTGCACTTCTCACATCGCAAACATGCAGCATGCCAGTCCTTCCCTAGCGACGTCTTCCTCTCCGCTGTAACACACAAGGGTGATGAGAGCGAGTGTCTTCCGGGCGACATGGACCACATGGGTCAGCATTGGCGAGCGTATTACCGGCAGCTAGATTGGAGGTGCTTGCAGTGTATACTCAAGTAAACTCGCTTCTTTGATTGCATAGCGATCATTGGTCAAACTTTAGCAGTGCAGTCAAATTTCAAAAGCTTCTTCAACGTCTGAAATCTCCTAGAACATTTGCGTACTGCTTACTGGGACTCGTGGCGTGGTCCTGTAATCCAGCTTCATGGAGGTCAGGTTTTGAGGATGATATAGGTCTAAAGCGGCTCAGACTCAGTGATCATCTGATGATACCCGCATCAACTCCACCATCGTTTAGACATCAGATCATTACCTGCGTGGTTCGGAAGTCACGATAAGCCGTTGGTCCTTGTATTTCCATTGGTCATTGGGATATTATTAATGACCCATTCTAAGGAAGAGTCGGCCTTAGTTTGTAACAAGACTACACCTCATAACTCATTACTACCACTATCACATTCATCCCTTCACCCATGTTTGCCTTAAAATACCCTCATGAGAGTGGTCGGCATCTCAAATAGTGATTTAGTGATTTCATGTTTATGCAAATCCTGGCAAGAAAATATTGGAATTTGTTCCGACGTTCCATGTATGTACATTCAGTCTCGCGAGTCTTCCCCGATCATTACTAAAAAAGCAAGAGAATTGCCCTGTGCTTGCGAACAACTGACTGCCTCCCTTTCCAAAGAAGCCAGGTTCCCGAAGCGCTATTGTTGTAGGTACTATCTGGAACTGAATATTTCCAGTAGAGGGTTTGAGAAAATTGAAATATTGTCGCAGAGATTATTGCCTATATATTGCCATGGAGAGTGAAGACTCCAAACCTAAGAGGCGGGGTTAGGATGTAGGTCGTTAACTGAGAGTTGTTCTCTCACATTGTTAATTCATCCATCAGGAGCACATATTATTCTTCTGGGATATAATTGCTCTATTTAATCTAGGTTTCTAGTAGACTGCTGGTTCGTGATATATAGATTCCCGGTGCCCGTCAATTATATTGTTTTCGTTTTGCAGGTCCATCTTCAGAGCACGACCACTAAACTAAACTAACACTATAACTGATTATATACACTGTTATTCTTTACACTTTACATGGAGAAAACTTGTACATTCATTGAGGGCAACGCGGGGATGGTAATGTGTCTGCAAGGTAATAAACCCAAATAGTGATTTGGAAAATGACGAACTGACAACGATTCGTATTATAATCACGCCACTATAACGTCATCTGAAGACTATTAACTAATAACTTACCACGGATACTAAAGCGATCTCTATTATTTCATTATTATCATCTTACGATAAATAACGAAAATAACGAAATAATTATAACAATGTATTAAATATAAACAATAAAATATGTAATCTTAGCTTTAGTTTTCCCCTCAATTAGTTTTCTATAGGGGATAATTTGTAAACTGCTTGTATCAATGTTCCATTTTTCTGAATAAACGTGTTCGAATTTGAATTGCTAAGGAATAGTTACATTGTTCTCAGCCTATACTCCAATCTCTAATTTTAATATAATAACCCTCTAATAATATATTGTTTGTGAATGAATAAAAAAACAGATTTTGATCAATGTTTGGTTTTGTGCATTGTACCTACGGTTGTTAATACCTATATATTAGGTATAATCTGATCCGAAACTTCAAAAGATATGTGTATGTATTTCAAAGTTTTCTTTAAAATTTAAAAAATGACAAACGATGATACTCGTATATTTTTAACGCCAGAGATATTATTCAACTGTATGTTTCCTATTGTGTACCGCTTTACCAAATTAATAACTAATCATAACGATATAGGATGATATATGTTTTGAGGATGATATATCTAAAGCGGTCAGATAGTCTCAGTGATTATCTGATGATACCCACATCAACTCCCACCATCGTTTAGACATATCAGACCATCACCTGCGTGGTTCAGAAGTCACGTTAAGCCGTTGGTCCTTGTATTTCCATTGGTCACTGGGCTATTAATTAATGACCCATTCTAAGGAAGAGTCGGCCTTAGTTTGTAACAAGACTACACCTCATAACTCATTACTACCACTCATCATCCTTCACCACATATTTGCCTTAAAATACCCTCATGAGAGTGGTCGGCATCTCAAATAGTGATTTATATCACGGTTACAAGAGGAATCGTGTTCTCCCTGCATCTCACTGGCTTTGCAGTTCGGCTAGAGTACGAGAGAATGCGCTGTCAGCCGCACTGAGTAATCAGCAGCTGTACTGTCAAGTGTAAATGCTAAAGAGGACGATGCTCCTTAAATGGATAATGACCTTCATCCTGGCAACTGGCAAGGGTCCTTCTTATCGGTTTATCCTGTGCCAGACCTTGACACAACCTCGACCTTTGGTCAGGCCTCAACAGATGGTTGCACCTATACTCATTGATAGTATCTGAGTTTGTAGTACCTGAGGAGGATTGTGGAAGAACTCTCTTTCAATTCCTGATCAGGTACTTCGGGAAATATCACCTGCGAATAAAATTACGCTGTGTCCGATAAATTACATACCGGAAGCTGTATCATTTTCAATGTTTATTAATAGAATTAAAGTAATCATTGAGGAAGGGAATGTCAAAACGTGACATTTTAACTTTGTAGTAAACTAATGATAAAAAAAACAAATTAAAACAGTTAATCTCATTTGCGCTGTAATTTAGTTTTGCTTGGTCTTGTAGTATTCCTATTAGAAAGCCTATTATTTTATCACTAACTAACTACATATATACAACTTATTCGTCTTTAAATTGATTTAATTTTGAGGGTCTGCGCGTAATTTGGAAGTTGTTCAAACAGATTTTAACAACCTCCATAAAATATAAAATGTACGAAACATTAGATTTCAACCATTTAACCATGTGTAGCTTCTTCCATAACAGTTCTCATGGTTGACAACCTTCAGAAATTCAATAGGCAATTCAATATGAATTCACAAATTTTAAAATTTCAATCTAATGGGTTAAATAAGGTAACAAACTACCACATATGTTAAAGCTATGTAATTGTCTTTAAGAGGATGTATAAAATGGAATTAAATAAGGAATGAATGAAGCGATGTGACTTGATTATGTGATTATTTGTAGACGTAGCTCCGCGCCTCCTCGACCAAAACCTGAAGCAAACATACACAAGAGTTAACTCTTATATCAGCTGATTCAGTGTTAACTTCAGGGAAACAACAGCTGTTTCTGGTGATGACTGGAACTTTCGTGAATACTGGTTCCTAGAGCTGTCCGTAAGTAGCTCAGTACGTCGTGCAACTTTTACATCTGGATTTTGATTGGTTGTAGCTTGGGAAGAACTTTGTTTATAGGTGATGGTGGTGGTAAGACGAATTGAAAGTCATCGAGAGCCAATCATTGTGATTATTCAAAGACAGGTCTTATTTGATTCATTGCAACAGACTATGAATAGTAATTGATCATCCGCGCATGGATAAAGTACAGTTCGTCAGGTTTAGCATGGCCGGTGAGATGGGCTATAGGGCCATAAGCGGCCAGCAGGAAATCTCAAGGCCACCGGCCATGCTATACCTAACGAACTGTAGAGAAGACTTTAACACATTTGCATGTATTTGATAATCAGATTATTCACTGAGTTGGTCAGTTGTGTTGTAAATTAACACCATCGAGGGCCTTGAACATTGAATAAAGAGCCACAAACATATGGCATTAAATTTACTTTTTCTTTTTATCTTGCTTCAATCAAATACAAATTGCAAACTGTTGTGTGATTTAACTATCAAGTACAATTGTTTCATCATCGTGGAACAACTAAAGCTCTATCATATTTCCAATCCCAATGTAAAATGCAGAATTCATTATTTGTCTAACGTTAACTTTTGAAATGTGTTGTCTTAAATGTGTTGATAAAATAACTCAGACTTTCGAGCCGATTTTTAAACACGTACAAACAGTCGGTTGTCAATTGGCCCTTTCATACAATTTTACCAACTTCTTTCGCATCATTAGCATAAAATGAAACGTATTTTGAAAAGATGAAGTGTACAATATGCTTACCACCAGGACCGTACAGGGCGGAGTAGCAAGGCTGGTGACAGTAGGGCTTGCCCTCGTGTTCAGCGTGACTCCCGGGGGTCAAGGTCTTGTTGCACTTCTCACATCGCAAACATGCAGCATGCCAGTCCTTCCCTAGCGACGTCTTCCTCTCCGCTGTAACACACAAGGGTGATGAGAGCAAGTTTCTCCTGGTGCATGGCAACATATGCAGCATGCCAGTCCTTCCCTAGCGACGTCTTCCTCTCCGCTGTAACACACAAGGGTGATGAGAGCAAGTTTCTCCTGGTGCATGGCAACATATGCAGCATGCCAGTCCTTCCCTAGCGACGTCTTCCTCTCCGCTGTAACACACAAGGGTGATGAGAGCAAGTTTCTCTGGTGCATGGCAACATATGCAGCATGCCAGTCCTTCCCAGCGACGTCTTTTCCGCAACACAAAGGTGATGAGAGCAAGTTTCTCCTGGTGCATGGCAACATATGCAGCATGCCAGTCCTTCCCTAGCGACGTCTTCCTCTCCGCTGTAACACACAAGGGTGATGAGAGCAAGTTTCTCCTGGTGCATGGCAACATATGCAGCATGCCAGTCCTTCCCTAGCGACGTCTTCCTCTGCTGTAACAACAAGGGTGATGAGCAGTGCTCCTGGTGCATGGCAACATATGCAGCATGCCAGTCCTTCCCTAGCGACGTCTTCCTCTCCGCTGTACAAGGGTGATGAGAGCAAGTTTCTCCTGGTGCATGGCAACATATGCAGCATGCCAGTCCTTCCCTAGCGACGTCTTCCTCTCCGCTGTAACACACAAGGGTGATGAGAGCAGAGTTTCTCCTGGTGCATGGCAACATATGCAGCATGCCAGTCCTTCCCTGAGCGTCTTCCTCTCCGCTGTAACACACAGGGTGATGAGGCTTGTTGCTCTTCTCGCATGGCAAACATGCAGCATGCCAGTCCTTCCCTAGCGACGTCTTCCTCTCCGCTGTAACACACAAGGGTGATGAGAGCAAGTTTCTCCTGGTGCATGGCAACATATGCAGCATGCCAGTCCTTCTAGCGACGTCTTCCTCTCCGCTGTAACACACAAGGGTGATGAGTTTCTCCTGGTGCATGGCAACATATGCAGCATGCCAGTCCTTCCCTAGCGACGTCTTCCTCTCCGCTGTAACACACAAGGGTGATGAGCGAGTCTTCGGGCAACATGGACCACATGGGTCAGCATTGGCGAGCGTATTACCGGCAGCTAGATTGGAGTGCTTGCAGTGTATACTCAAGTAAACTCGCTTCTTCGATTGCATAGCGATCATTGGTCAAACTTTAGCAGTGCAGTCAAATTTCAAGTTCTTCAACGTCTGAAATCTCCTAGAACATTTGCGTACTGCTTACTGGGACTCGTGGCGTGGTCCTGTAATCCAGCTTCATGGAGGTCAGGTTTGAGGATGATATAGGTCTAAAGCGGCTCAGATAGTCTCAGTGATCATCTGATGATACCGCATCAACTCCCCATCGTTTGACATATCAGATCATTACCTGCGTGGTTCGGAAGTCACGATAAGCCGTTGGTCCTTGTATTTCCATTGGTCATTGGGATATTAATAATGACCCATTCTAAGGAATTCGGCCTTAGTTTGTAACAAGACTACACCTCATAACTCATTACTACCACTCATCACACTCATCCTTCACCACATGTTTGCCTTAAAATACCCTCATGAGAGTGGTCGGCATCTCAAATAGTGATTTAGTGATTTCATGTTTATGCAAATCCTGGCAAGAAACCTTATTGGAATTTGTTCCGACATTCCACGTATGTACATTTAGTCTCGCGAGTCATCCCCGATCATTACTTCAAAAGAAAGCAAGAGAATTGCTCTGTGCTTGAACAACTGAGTGCCTCCCTTCCAAAGAAGCCAGGTTCCTAGCGCTATTGTTGTAGGTACTATCTGAACTGAATATTTCCAGTAGAGGGTTTGAGAAAATTGAAATATTGTCGCAGAGATTATTGCATGTATATTGGCCATGGATAGAAGACTATCCAAACCTAAGAGGCCAAGGGCCGTTAGGATAGTAGGTCGTTAAAAAACTGAGAGAGAGGTCATCAAGAGACATTCAAACAATCTAATCAATATTACGACGTTTGCCTTCTCAGGCAGGAGCCGTTTTTCAACAAATTGCCAAATTCGATAAATAAAATCTAACGCCACAGGCATTCAAGTCTCTCTAAAAGCAGTTTTGACCGCGAACACTTTCTATAGTTCAAACGAGTTCTTGGCACACCAATGGGAGACCTAGTGAGAAATGGCTACAGCCTTCATGCCATGGGAGAATTCAATGAATGGTTTTCGAGACTGGAAAATTGTATGATGAATGAGTTCTCGATGCAAGAATGAGGACAAAATTTTAGCTTTTAAAATATTTAAACCCGACGAATTTCAATAATGCATTTGTTAACGAAATAAAATACGTATTTTATTTACATTGTTAATCTAATCATCAAAACTATCAGGAGCGACAAATATTAAAACATCGTCTGGAAGATAATAATTGCTCTATAATTAAACTTGATTTAGGTGCTTGGTCTTCTTACTACGAAACTACCTCCCTCTTTATTCGCCATTGTATCGTGTATACAGGGTTAGTTAAAAGTCTGAGACACCCTTTAACTTTTGAAAGAGGAAAAAAGTTTAAAAACCCCTTTGGGAAATGTTTTTATAGGGTCCTGAAGTTTCTTTTGACGTACTTTTCGTTACCCAACGTACAGGAACGTCGTAAAATATTTTTAATGGTATCAATGAGTTTGCGTTTTTATACCCTTTCAAATAAAGTGTCACAAGGGGGTTCATTTTAAAATTTAGGGCCCTTCCCCGTGTTTTGGGTAAAGAGATACCAGTGGAAAAATTGACTGTTTTCAGCCAAAGTTTCCCCTAAAACTTTGTTGATTCTTAATCGATTTCTTTGACCTTGGTGTCAATCGGTAGGTAATAGAATTTGCTACAAAACGGTATTCTTTACACTTTGTCGTTAAACTCACCGTTTATTAGCTATTTAAGGTGTAACGCCAAACATTCCCTAAAAATACCATAAAATAGCCATCGTTTTAAAATGATAGGTTAGATCATGTTGGTAATTTTTTCCCTAAATGGTCTTACTTAGATACAAATTTATGTTAAGTTTGAGTCAAATCCGATAAATGGATTGAAAGATAATAAATAATTAGTGAAAAATATAAAATGGCGAATATCTGGTTAACTAAGCGTTTTTGGAAAAGTTTTATTCTTGATTTTCTCTTCATTTTGACCCATATAACCTTTTCCCAGAGTTTGGCACTTTACTTATGGGACACCCTGTATAGTCTGAGGGCAAGTGTTCAAAATTCTTTTCCCGTGGGATGATTAATGACTACTTAGCATTAAATGCCCTAAAAAGAGAATACCAAAAGTGACAATCTCTTTCGTCATCATCATTAAAAAAAGATGGTGGCCAAAAGTAAACTATATAAATCCTCGTATACCTGACCTATACAAACCAAACATAAGTAAATGTGTATGAATTTTACGTTTTAATGATGCAACGGTTATCACCCTCTTGATGATAGCAGAAAAGCTTAAACATCCACTAAGGCACCTGAGAATCCTATTTTTAATAGTTTTGGATGGTCCTGGATGACCGCCTCTACAAAGCACATCGTATGTTTGGTAATTCTACTGGGGTCTTGTGACATATTGATTCATATGTTTATGGTCTGCAGAACCTCAAAGGTTATCCAAATCATGTGGAAACTCAGTTGAACCAATTTATTATTATAATAAAGTACACGAATTACATCTTGCGACTGTAATAAAGGCTGACAAAATAACCACTTATTATTAACAAGACCGTTAGTGCAATATTTCTTTCAGATCATGCTACCAGCATATAAAATTAGCTCCTATAAGTTGGAAGAACCCTGAAAATTGCATTTGGCTACCAGGAGGGGCAACGGCCGGATTTAAGAGCATGCCACCTATAGGATAAATGTTTATTTGCCGCCTCTTTAAGAGTGGACAGTAACTTGACGGTCATTTTGTTTCGTCCCGTTATAACAATGTAAAACAAGCATTTTCTTGAGACACCTCACGCCTACAGTTTTAATCCAGATCTTTAAAGTAAGCTTTATTAGAAACATGACGTATACTGTAGTAACTAAAGTTTTTCGTACATTTCATTAGTTTCATAGTAAAATCAAGAAATTCAAATACAAAAATATCTTCAATTGTTGATTTATGGCATGGTTTATGAGGGGAAAAATGGATTCAGCGGAGTCACTAAAACATTAATTACACTTAAAACATTTCATAAAAAATCCGATGAAAACAGTAGCGTGAAGTGTCCACTGAAAATGCACGTTTTACGTTGCTCATAAGGGTGAAATTCAAGGTCACAGCCTCTGTGGTGGAAATTCAAGGCCTGTTTTTAGAGTCGTTACCACAGAGATACTACATTATATTATTGCTCTGTGGTTGTTACGTGCGTGGTGTTATTTGCGGACGAATTTATATGAGATGACACTGAGGAGGCGGTTCCACACATCTTGTACTGCATTCTAACATTGACTTTAAATATACATTTAAAAATGTTTCCTTTTAAATACACATTTAATGTCGCATGTTTTTCAAAATAGGTTAGGAAGTCGTAAAGAGAATGTAGTTTTATTTGAAAAGAACCATTTTATACATTTTAAATTTTCTTAACAGCCGCTCTGAAAATTTGCCGTTCTAGGCTGCAGCCTACTTAGCCTATTTAGAAATATGGCCCTGAGGAGGGGTATGAGAGGGCCTAGGACAGATCTCACTACAGGTATCTCTGCTACCGTAGAGGTATGGAGTGAAGACTGGGGAATGTGTATAACAGTGAGGCTCCAAGTGTTGTCTATACAGTATGTACATAGACTGTCTGCCTGTCTATAGAGAGTGTGTTTGAGTGGAAATTAGCATTTGTCTGTCTCACTCACGTCTCTACTGTTCCTCCCCTCTCTCCTCAGTAGGCCTACACTACACAACTCGATCTACAGATTCACGTTCACTAAATCACTATTTGAGATGCCGGTCGGCAAATATGTGGTGAAGGATGAGTGTGATGAGTGGTAGTAATGAGTTATGAGGTGTAGTCTTGTTACAAACTAAGGCCGACTCTTCCTTAGAATGGGTCATTAATTAAGAGCCCAATGACCAATGGAAATACAAGGACCAACGGCTTAACGTAACTTCCGAACCACGCAGGTGATATGTCTAAACGATGGTGGAGTTGATGCGGGTATCATCAGATGATCACTGAGACTATCTGAGCCGCTTTAGACCTATATCATCCTCAAACCTGACCTCCATGAAGCTGGATTACAGGACCACGCCACGAGTCCCAGTCAACTCGATCCACAGATTCACGTTCAGTTGTGGATCATACAGAAGGAAGGTGTTTCTCTCTTTACCTTGAAATCAATGCACGTTTAGCCTTCAGTATGTAAGAGTTACATCATAGCGGATTGGCAGTTTAAAACCTCATTTCGTCATTTTTCAGTTATATCTTTGAAATATTTAGTCAAAGAAACAATACAGTAAAACAAGTACTTGAGGAAGCTACTTTTACGATATAATTTAAAAACGTGAATAATATAAAATTTTGAAAATTGCGAATTCGGAACTTTTTTTGAAATTATTAAAGCAACGAAGCATGTAAAGTATATAAAGAACTGCACTACATAAAAATCTCAAACCAAATATCCTGGATACTCTGATTACAGACTCTGATCACAGCTTCGATTCAATGAGATGTTTTTCCGACTAATATAATGAATTGAACAACTAACATGTGTATTTACATCAGCTTCTTAAAGTATAATTTATATATTAATTTATACGGTATTAAGCGAGTAAACATTCCAATTCAGCCTGTCTCAAAGATTTAGTTTAGCAATTGGTTTTATAATAGTATTACAGAATAATGAAATGTGTAATCATTTTAGTACGGTGTTCTTGGAGTTCACTATGATGTTCATAGAATCATAGAATAAGTATAACAGTACTGGTATGCTTATTCTATGATAGAATGCAGCAGAGATTATGAATGATCAGTGATCATCTGATGATACCCGCATCAACTCTCACCATCGTTTAGACATATCAGACCATCACCTGCGTGGTTCGGAAGTCACGTTAAGCCGTTGGTCCTTGTATTTCCATTGGTCATTGGGCTATTATTAATGACCCATTCTAAGGAAGAGTCGGCCTTAGTTTGTAACAAGACTACACCTCATAACTCATTACTACCACTCATCACACTCATCCTTCACCACATATTTGCCTTAAAATACCCTCATGAGAGTGGTCGGCATCTCAAATAGTGATTTAATGGTCTACTGTAGAGTATGGTTATGGTAAGTTATGTGTGGGTGTGTTGGTATTATGTTGCCACGTGGTCCAGCTGACTTCTGACTCATTGTTGACATCAGCTGTCAATCATTTCAAGGAACATTGCCAGCTGATGAACTAAGTATTGTACAAAGTCATAAGCACAGAGTATTTATTGGTCATAAGCACGCAGAGTGAGCTTATCTCAGCGTTTATGACTGCAGTTGTTGTGATTGTGTGATAAGTCACGTATACTTATGTATCAATTGTTAAATAACTGACAAGGTATTGTTTTTATTTTGAAATTTAGTCATTTTAATTGAAACTAGGCATGATTGATAACTAAACGTGAGTTCCTACTCGAAAACATAGTTTTAAGACTTGATAATCCAACCTTAGATAAGTGTCACTCCTTGAAACACTCGTAAACCCTTGTATATGACCAATAATTTGCCGCTTTTATATCAAAGCCCACATAAGTTCTCCAAATTCGTGTAATTCCTACACTTGGTTCGATCAACACTATCACACTGTAAACCTTTATCAACAGAGCAATGTCTGATTGTGAAATGCCAAGTTTGAAGAGTTTGTTGGTTTGTTGTGTTTCAGGAAAAAAGGGTGGTAATAAATATCCGAGTGTTACCACTGTCAAGATAAGGATATGCTTATCTGCCGAAGTTTACGAAGGTTAACAAAGCAACAATAACTAGCTTATCTCCAGGGCCAACCAGTGTTTACAGTTTTAGTGCCTTTAAAATCACATCAGGCATTCATTGCTTAACTAACCAAGGTTAACTATGTTGATAGCTTTAATAGTTTTGGGTGCATTTAAGTTGTCAAACTGCATAAATTAAATTATTTAAAAAACACACAATCCAAACATAAAAGAAGTTATTTTATCGGTAAGGTTTTTTTATATGCAACACTTAAATGATCAGATAACCATATTTTAAATTGGTTGACTTATAATTTGGAGGCAGTAGCCTACGTACGTTAAATTTTAAAACATAATCCTAAAGTGTATTTGCACATCGTTTGCACAAAATGTTGCAGACATAAATGTATTACGTTATCAAATGAGAAAGATCGATTGTGGAAATGTCTGAGTGATAACAACAAATGTATTTATTTGTCTAAAGCCTCACTTGATTTTTAGCACACATTAATCAAATAAGAAAGCAAATCAATTGCCTTGAAAGCACAAGCTTCAACGAAATTAAGTAAACATGTTTGAGATTTATCATCAAAAATATGTAGTAAGTTTGATGGAAACTACGCAAAACACTATTTACATATTTCAATTTTTTTATCTAAACGGAGTGTAAGTGCCAAATTTCAACACAATCTAATTGAGATGTGAAGTTCTTAATAAAACTTAATAAAAAATTGAGTACTTAATACTTATATCACGACTGGGACTCGTGGCGTGGTCCTGTAATCCAGCTTCATGGAGGTCAGGTTTGAGGATGATATAGGTCTAAAGCGGCTCAGATAGTCTCAGTGATCATCTGATGATACCCGCATCAACTCCCACCATCGTTTAGACATATCAGACCATCACCTGCGTGGTTCGGAAGTCACGTTAAGCCGTTGGTCCTTGTATTTCCATTGGTCATTGGGCTATTAATTAATGACCCATTCTAAGGAAGAGTCGGCCTTAGTTTGTAACAAGACTACACCTCATAACTCATTACTACCACTCATCACACTCATCCTTCACCACATATTTGCCTTAAAATACCCTCATGAGAGTGGTCGGCATCTCAAATAGTGATTTAGTGATTTAAGGATTGTGAATGTGCGCTTTATGTTTTGTTGTTTAGCTTCAGAGTATGGCGAACTGAGTGAGTGAAAGTTAGCAATAATCTCTGTGTACTGTGTTTATTTTGACACGTCCGTTCTGCTTTCATCTGCCAACTGCAAAATGTGGTTTAACTGGGTTTAAATCCTGTAACGAATTCACCTGAACCGGTTCCCGCTTTCTTCTACAATCCACCTTCATTTCAGCCTGATTATAATAACATTGTTTATGTAAACATCTGTTATTGCAAATAGACTGCTCAATGTTGTTTTCGTATTAAATACAGAGGAAACAAGATCAAAATCTACCAAAAGAATTTCTATTGTTCGAACCGGACAAATTTGGACTTCACCGATAAATAATCCAAAGAAACATTCCGGTCGTGCAATTTTTGGTGGGGAGAAGTTAACAAAAATTAAACCCTCTGCATATTCTTTGGAAAACATTAAACCTAATGTCTCGCAGGCGATTGCTTTCAATTAATGTTTAGGACACACGATTTTGGTAATAATAATGCAATAATAATTTTGGTGATAACATAAATGATTTTGGTATAGTTTGATGAGCGATTCAAAGTTCATCAGGGCATCTTTTCGAACGGGTTTAAACCGCTATCCCCACTGAAGGAGGAAATGTCCCCTCTCCCAAAACCTTACGTTTTGTGATATTTTGTTCACCAAACTACTTGATCACAATCATGATAAAACATGTATGCCAAATTTCTTCAAGATCGGGGAAAAGTGCATCGCTTGGTAATATTTTAAGGGTTTAAGGCTTTGATTACTTTCCTCACCCCAAAACCCCCTCTTGTAGGATTGGTATGGTTAATCTAACAATTTTTACTGGTTTACCGATGGACAAATTTTTTTTAGACATTTACTGCATAACATGTTTAACATGACATTTTGTATTTGATTCATTGTTATGACCGAGGCACGGTTCTGTGCCGCTTGCGGTAGATTGAGAACCCGCTATTTTTACCTGAGCTATTTAAATTTTGATTTGAAGTACATCACTAAATCACTATTTGAGATGCCGACCACTCTCATGAGGGTATTTTAAGGCAAATATGTGGTGAAGATGAGTGTGATGAGTGGTAGTAATGAGTTATGAGGTGTAGTCTTGTTACAAACTAAGGCCGACTCTTCTTACACAGTTTGGAAAGCCAGTAGCTATTATATTATACTTGTAAGAACAATCGCACAGCCCTACAGAAGACAGAAGAGGGAAGAGGCCTTGCATAACACAGAGAAGACAATCTGCAGAGAATAAAGAGGGCACCGGTCTGAAATCATTGGCTCTCGTCTCTGCTCTCTGTATTCAGTACATTGTTCTGTACATTACTCTTCTGTAATCTGTACATCTAACAATGAGTGTGTCACGTGACTTCTCTCCTCGGTGTTTATCAATAGCGCCTTTCTTATCAAGTTTGACCTTTCCAAAAAAAAGTATATACTGTAATGAAGTCATTAGAAAGTTTTAAGTTCGATTAATGAGACACAAACTCTCAATTCGTATCCCAAAGTTGGTTTTTACTTGTGATTTATTTATTTCAGTTTGAAATTCAACGATGTTGTGAAATAATAAATCTTTAGCAAAACCAAATAGGAATACATGTTTAATCTACGAAGTTAAAAGTCTAGAGAAATGTAACTAATGTTTCCTTTTAATTTATCGTAGTTTTGTTTCGGTTGTCTTTTAAATATTTTTTCTATACGACAATGTATTTTTTCCATTCTGGTCACAAGTTTAAGTTATAAAATCAATCAATCAAATCAAAATAATTTACTGCAGAAAGACAAATATACATTTGTATTACAAACGTCAAAAGATTAACACCAAAATTCACCATGAGAACTAAAATAAAACATCCTTGTCAGTTAATAGACTATAAAACAAACAAAGTTAATACTATTATTTAAAAAAAACATACAAATAAAACTAGGTATTGGACAATTATGCAAGTAACTTTGAACTATTTATACATTACATAAAGTTAAGAGGAGTTGAGGAATTCAGTTACAGAGTAACAAGCTCTGTCTAAAACAATACTTGGTTAAAGCATTTTAAATTTGTTATATGAATTTTCGCGTTTGATTTGCAGAGGTAAATGATTCAGTATTTAGGACCGAAATGTTGTGGTAGTTTTGCCGCGATTTCAAGTCTATGGGGAAGTTGTGATTATGTCTGTGTCTAGTGTTGTAATCATGGGTATCTGCGCCAGTTATAGATGTGGTACACTTAAATTTGTAAAACATTACTTTTCAAAAATATATATTGATGGTAATGTTAAAACTCTTAGGGATTTAAAAGATTTCTACAGTGAGCCCTCCTGTATGTCCCCCACCATTATGCGGATCGCCCTTTTTTGCAAGCGAAAAACGCACAAAAAATTGACTTGAGAGGTTGAGCCCCAAAGAACAATACCGTATCTTAATCTGGATTCTATAAGTGAGGAATAAATTAATCTCATAAGAAATAAACTCTAACAATTGGCAAATCTACTCAGCAAGAATAATTAAAAAGAAAGTTTGGAACAAAGTGTATTAACATGAGATGTCCACGAAAAAGATTAATCAAAAATGACACCTAGGTATTTTACTTCCGTTTCTAAAGGTAGTTCAAAGTTATCCATAAATATATTGGGATTAGCTGAGTATTGAAAAGTGACCATTATGTAAACCAAATGTAACCATTTTAAAACACTCTGTATTGAAAGTGTCTCGAATCGAATGGTGTTTCACGACTAAACAAATCAATCTTGCATGGCGGATGTTGCGCGAGGAACAGAACACACCCACATTGATAATGTGACTTGTGTGAAGGTGACGTCACGTTTACACAAACAGCTGATTGTAACTAGATGATGTCATCACTCGGACTGACCCCCGTGCTTCAACAACCCATTCCATCATATCTGCAAGGAGTAACGTCGAGTAATAATTTTTGTAATAGTATCAATAGTATTAAAATAGTTATGAAGAAAAGTACTATGTATCAAACAACGCAGCTTTTCTTTTCAGAATTAAATGTTTTTCAATAAAGCAATTGTTTTGCAAGGCATTTTTAGTACATTTTTTAAAATCCGAAATAAGGTTTAAAGAGCCAGGCACCATGAGTACACGAAGTACCGAGAATGCGTACAACCGCCGGTCAACGCTCAGCGTACTATTTAGCTCCAATGTTGTACAAAAACCTAAGACAAATAACAAATCTCAAGTTGTTTAGTAAACTTTTGCTAAAATTGTTTATAGTAAATGCAGAATGGGATGTTGTAAGGTATTTATTAGTTTAGCGTAACGTATTTTAGTCATACAAGGGTTAGTCCGTGTTGCCTGTGCTCGCTTCTCCGGTCCTTGGTTATTCATGTCAAGTACGGGCTGGCGAAAAGCCGGCTGCCTTTTTTGGGCGTCCAGCCCAGGAACGCTTGAATGCCTTGGTCCGGAGGGGTGAGCTCAGATAACATACACTCTATTTACGTTTAATCTTGGCTAAATCTGTGTGTAAACTTTGGAGTAACTATTACAGTTTTTGTATTTGTTATTAATATTTATTTTTATGTAACTATAGTGTAATTGTTTTCGTTATTTATATTATATATTGTTATGTACTGTTGTTAGTGTGGTGAAACTATGTTAAATCTGTTGTGCATGGACTCAGAGACGGTGACCCTCCCCCAAGCACAAGATTTATTTTTTGGGGGAGTAATTCCATAATTTATTGTAACTATTTTTAGCACGAAATCAATGGAATAAACTATTTTCATTCATTCATTCAACACATTGATTTCTTTTTTAATTTTGAAGTATTATTCAAACTTTCAAAGGGCGTATAAAGTAATCTACTCAAATCTACAACCCACAGCTTTCGATCGTCAATTGAAAGTTGAATCAAGATTTGTCGATTTGAGTTTTCATGCAAGATTCTCAGCCAACCGGAGTGGTGATTAACGGCATGTTGAAGTCAAATTGTACTTGTAGTTATTAAACACTTAGCCAACACGCAGCTAACCGCTAAAGCGCTGCTGGCGTGAGTCAAGAAAATTTCCTTGTAATTTGTAACTCTTATTACGCCATGCTCCCAGCCTAGCTTCAGCCTTATCAGCCTCAGTCTCTCGTTTTCTACTACTTCAGCCGTTACGAGGCTGTACAAACTCGATTCGGCCTTCAGCCTCATATTTACAAATCTCTTACTGCAAGTTTGAATGCAGACCGCATTTCAAATTTGATTACAATAGGACTATTTATTCCAGTGTTATAGCAACAAACAAACAACACTTTTTTGAAAAGATTTACCTTTGTGTGGTGCCTCTTGATCCTACTGTAGTTGGTACTGTAGTACCACAGTGCGACGCTGACGATGGGGCACAACTGCCCCGAAACGCGCGTCCGTTAAGAAGAAACCAACATCTGTAGGGTCAAGAGGCACCACACAAAGGTACATCTTTTAATAGATGGTCCTACACTGGCTCTACACAATAATTAAACACTTTTTTGATAACCATTATAAAACGACTGATCGGATTTTCTTAGTTTTTAAGATATTGATGAATACAACATCGAAATACATATTCATAAAAAAAAATTATGCTGACATTTAATGTTTTGGAGGATCAATAAAACAGCTTTGTCAAAACTCCCCTATCCACCACCCAAGGATCCTTCTGGTATTTCAAATTGTGTGACGAACCAAAATATTAACAAATGAACATTTGTACCAAATTTTATGAACGTCGGACACAAAATGCGACCTATATGCCACATATATGTGTTTGTAAAGTTTGAAAAGACTCTCGTAACTTGTTCTGGGGTCAGAACCGGTGCTCATTTCGTGGTCCCGGGTCTTGGTCTTGCTATGCTGACGGCATGAATATCTCACTTTTCCACAGGAAGCTCACTAACAATCATCAAAGTGGTTTGAAGCGCCCAGTAGACACAATATGCAAAGCAGCAGTGGAATATAACAAGCTCGCAGAAAGTAGATAGCTTGCAGTGTACCTGAGGTCACATTTCGAGCTAGCTTTAGTTTCGCTGAGTCCCGCAGATTAGAAACCCTAGATGACACGTCAGTCTGATGTCAACTGTAAATAGGATGTACAGGTGCTAATACCCGGAAATAAACCTACGATAGGACAGGTGAAATCTGTGTGCAAACACGGCAAGGGCGGGGGTGTTGTGGTGACATCAACATCGAACAGCTGAAACCCTCCAAGTGATCACGTGAGCGAGTAAACAGCTGTTTACCTCAGACTTAACTCTGTTGAGCTTGCATGTCTATAAGTAGAGGAGGACATCTACAGCTTTCTTTCAATAGTGGGACAATAAATACCCAGGGAAACATTCGCGTTAGATAATAAATGTGAGAACTTAAATGGATTGAATACGATAGTTGTGTACAAACATCTGTGACAAGTTAGAGAAAAAATAGCAATATACCAAACTATGACCAAACCATGCCTCACTTCACTGGGAGCTGCCTAGCCTCTAAAACACATGAAAACCAGAACATTTCTTCCCGTACGACCTCTCCCCTCGCACCTTGGAATCGAGGGGCTCGCTACCCTGTCTCGAAACCTGAGTGGATACAGCGGGTTTGGGTATTAGTGGGTACCCACGTTTTTGTTACCTATCAAAGTAAAGTTTTAAAATATATACTTTAAATTACAGTAACTAAACAATAAACTTAAAACTAAACAGTAACTTAAAAGTATGTTATTTTATAAAGAACACCTTTTCCAAACGAAGAACTAGACTTATTGTAAACTATAAATATTATTTTTAAAATACGTATGCAGGGTCTGTGGAAGTTTTAACACGATTTCTATTTTCCAAAAGTGAATTCTAATTGACTTTGAAACCCTTTTGTGATTTTCCACAGACATTAAACCCAACACTCGAACCCCATTTCCTAATGTACTCAATAAGGTCTATATACCAACATGTTTAAAGCTCTGTGTATTTGGCGTTTTTATACATTTAGATATTAACAATAAATAACAACAATACTCACCGAAATAAACAGCTTTGTCACACTTTGGGCAGTTGGGCATGTTTACTACAGTTGTCCGCACTGATTACAAATATAACCTCAAATCAACACAACACAAAACTCTTCGCTTCTGACTGCTGGATCGTGAATGTAGAGTTGTCGTGTTGGACAGACTGGAGGTGTGTTGGTAGAGAGGGGGGATAGATAGGTCAAAGAATGTCCGCTAGGTACCTCTGTAGTCGACAATCCGGTTATCAGCGACCTTGCCACTTCGAGTAGGTTCAGTGAGCAAGGCAATCCATACTATCTATATAACATCACATGTTCAACACAATTATTTGGAAAGGGCTGATAAAATATATAATGTGCAGCGTTTTTATAACTCGTTGCTGTAAAATGCTTGTTTAATTATTGATTGTTTAGTAGTTATACAATTTAGACAACTATTAGTAGGTCCATAGCCAAGGTGTAGACACGGCACACCGACGGGCGACAAGGGTTGTCGTGATGGGAGGGGTGGAGGGGGGCGTTGATCCTCCCAATAATCTAGGGATTACCCAAAGTCGGGAATTTTGGGGGTTGAAAGGATTACAAGTTTTGAAAATCAAAGCTTAAGTGTTGTTGCGTTCCGAGATAATGCAAGTTAAAGTTGAAATTAAATCAAATGTAATTTGCCAACTTGGATCAATTATTCTGAATGAGTTTTCCAACTTGGTAAGTTAACAATGAATTTACCGACCTGAAGTAAATAGCTTAAGGCCGTTGACTGGGCAGATGAACAAAAGCAGAGTTCAGTTGGCAACTGGCGGGAAAAGAGTTCAGAGAAAATCGTTTTACGAAGAATGGCCAATTTCCTTCAGATGTTGTGTAATATGATTTAAAACCATTTTTTTAAGTAACCCTTTTTAAGGACGTGTCATACTTTCTGTACCATTACCTACATTAAAATAGACAAATTTTGGAAAGAGAGACCGTTTTCAACTAATATAATCACTTCATGAAATAGAAGTCATTTGCTTTTAAATCGTTTTAAACTAATGTGCAAGTATAATTACAAAACTGTCTAAAAAGAGGCAAAAATGCATTATTTTGCGTCTAAAATGCATTTTTTTTGTAACTAAGTTGTCGAAAAGTTTTTCCACACTCCCTATAACTTCCCGGTAGTGCCCGAAAATTTTTGAAACAACACGTGAAATTGCTTAGTTGTCAAAAAATTACTTTTAAATTTGGGAAAATCGTTGCTTTAGTACCCACAATTAAACGGTAGGTATCAAAACTGTACTATTCTTACAAAACAAACTTAATAATCTTTTTGTTTTAAATCAAACCACTAGGCCTACCCCTAAGATTAGGCCTAATCCTTTTGATCCATAGTTTAAACTAAACTTTTAATTATTATTCATTAATGTGCATTTCTTTCATTACAGTATTTGGCTAATGTACAGAATGCATAATTAGTAATAAACTTAATTGGAAATTTAACCTAAATTGTCAAATACTCGTCACCCAGAGCGTATTCAGTTACATAATTATCGTTAATTATTTTAATATTTGCACTGTTCAAGTAAACCCGAACTTACAATTACCAAAAATGATTTTTTTTAGTTTAATCGGAATTTGGTAGTACTAAGTCAAGCGAAGTAGAGACAAGATAAGATGACAGCAAACTGTGCAATGCTTAGCAAATCCACTCTAAACTCTATATAACGTTATCTTTGTAATGATAACATCATGTGCGTTCCTCAGTATGTTATATACTGACCACAATCTCCCTCTATGGAACATACAGCCCTCGCAGTTCAACCCTAGACCACTCACCACTGTACTTTGTCTAACCATGTCCCAAGTCACGTTAATGTTGGTGTTCCTCATGGTCTGTATTGGCTTCTCTTCGCAAGCTCCGATACTGCTTGATGATGATTGGCCCATGGCGTATGAGAGGTTTTACATCCCTGCAAGTAAGTTAGTGTTTAATACACACAAAGTTATATGTTTCATTTTATTATCTGTATATTATTCGGGCTATAGAGCTGTGCTAGTAAAATATTTTGGTTAATTATTGGTTCAATTACATCGTTCATAAAGAGAGATTGACTTTTTTCAAGTGCATATAAAATAAAACTAGTTTTGGTTGAATCTATCTTTTAGTAATTGACTTTCAAACCTGTTAGGTACCGATGTTTAAAAAAGTGTTAAGTTTGGGTAAAATAACCAGTAAAACTGTATTACTTTCATTAAATAAAAATACAAAATCTTTAATTTTTCTTCAACTAAAATCGTTTTAATGTAAAATTAAATATTTTTACTACATTTTATTACTTAATAATGTTATTGTTAAACTATTGAAGTTATTACCGTCGTATTAAAATTTTAGATCTTAGTATACTATAGATTTAAATTGTATAAACAATATATTTAAATTGTAATATCTTTGAACTGTGGTTAATTGGAAAAGAGGACTTTATAGTCTTCACTTCGCCACCTATAAAGACGTCTTTCATTTCATTTCAAAAACAAAAAGAAGGCTCACAATTTCAAATTACCACACGAAACAGGGGGCTGGCTAAAGTGGAGACTGAAAAAGAGCCACGCTGAACGGTTTATTAATATAACTAAGATAAAGTTCTCCGCTATCAAAGCTTTAGAAGAAGTCACTTAAAATTGTATAGATCTTTAGACGTGTACCAAATAATAGTCAAATATCTTAATTCGACGTAAAATAAGAAGCTTCAATTAACAACTAAGTAATTTAACGCTAACCCAGTTTTAATTTGGGATTATAAAAATAGTCTATTCAATAATTACAAAAACTGTTTAGCTACAAAATTTACAATGGTATTAACCTATATACAATATCAAGAAGCAAATCCAAAAAATGTTCTGCTAAAATTAAAAATCAAATTAATTGGCATATAATTTAAAAATTTACAACTTTTAGTTATTTAAAAAATTTGACGGCAAAAATGTGTGTGCTACACCTCAAATTCAAAACTGTGACCAAAATGGGTTTATATTGTTTTCAGGGAGATGGTCCACTGGAGTTGAAGAGAGTGACCACTCTAAGGAGCTCCCAGCAGCTCAGACCCCGGCAGTGCCCAGGACCAGGACAGACGACTCTCTCGTCAGGGTGACACAACGCCGCGCCGCACCCCAGCCGACCCAGGAACAGTTCAAGGAACATCACCCCCTGGACTTACTTGACACTGCTGTCTTCTTCTCCTTGTAAACAACAAGATATACACTACCTTGTGCAAAGGACAGTTAGTTGTTGGATAATTTTGTACTATTCATAGTTTGAAAATTCCAAAAAATTGCTGGTAACTTAGTTCCTATCTGAACGTGATAGCTCAGAACCTACATGTATTCTTTTAAGAAAATGGTTTTAATGTGTTTTATTTATAACAGTTGAAATATGTTTTCAATAGCTGAAACAGTGTCTAAACCCGTACGTGATACCAGATTATAATTTTAAATATCCTAATAAAAACGTTATTTTAGTAAAAGGAAAGAAACGGACTTTTCCTGCCACTTCCGGAGAAAAACTACTCCTAACGTTTCGGGTAGTTAAAAACTCCACCCGTCTTCAGAGGACTACACTAATCTAGGAACTACATTTGATTAATATCTTAACTTAAGATCTAACCTAAGACTATTCCAACCAATATTTAAAAATACCACTACAATATTAATATTGGTTTTTATTATTGGTTTAATATTGGTTGGAATAGTCTTAGATGGTTAAGATATTAATCAAATGTAGTTCCTAGATTAGTGGTCCTTGGAAGACGGGTGGAGTTTAACCACCCTAAACGTTAGAGTAGTTTTCTCCGGAAGTGGCAGGAAAAGTCCGTTTCTTTCCTTTTACTAAATTGCTCTCCGCCACTATTATGAACTTTCAAACTAACAAAACGTTATATTTTTAAACAGATTGGTGTCTTTCACAATGTGTCGTTTTTAAGCGCTAGGCCAGTAGTTTATTTAGATGAGATTATTTATAGTATTGTGTATTATTTAATGTGCCGTTCAAAGAAATTGGTCATAGTAGTATTACTTAATATGCTGTAGGAAGGACGTAAATTGTGTGTGATATAGCCTAGTTTCTTAGTAAGTTTAGCAAAGTAGTAGTTTTTCTCCATCCAGTGACATTTTATTATTTTGATACAACATATTTGAATAAATAACAGAATACAAAAACACAGTTGTATCGGTTAGTAGTTAGTAGACAGATATATTATCTTGGTTATTATTTATTTGTAACTAGATTAAATAACGTAGCTACTTGCGTATTCAATAATCAAAATTCAATAGTTCTACTATTACTTTCGATATTATAAGTTATAAATATGTCTTTGGAAATAAAGGTTTGTTTGAATAAATAATTATGTTAATATTATCCACTTATTATCCAAAAAAACTACCCAATGGAGTTTCTGAAACATTTATTTTATCAGGTTCGATTGAATGTAAATTATAAATGTCATAAGTAAACTGCTGTTTTACAATAATTAAATTTTTATTTTAATAAATTTCAATATTTTTTGTATAATAATAACTAGTTTGATAATTCATAATTTTATTTATTATTTTTACCAGCTCTAGGCAGTAACTTACTGCTTTTAAACTCACTAAAGCGCCTGTTGTTTTTAAAACACATTAAAGTGACAGAACTGTAGTTTTGTTACCAGTGTAAAATTGAAGGCGCTAAATAAAGGCCATTAACGCTTTTACGGCGTCTGTTGGCAGCGCCTCTTTTGGTTCTTTGTTTTCCAAATTCGCCACGCCAGCCGCGACGTGATGGTCGCGCTTTGCTCTTGAAACTTCCAAATGAGATTTGCAAAACCGTTCGTCGACATTCGTTATAGTCTAGATAGGAACCTCAAGCTTGTTCTAAACCCTTGGGGTGCGAAATTTAAAGGGTCTTCGGAATTGTAGCACGTCATTTCTAATCCTTTTTAAAACTATGGTTGGGTGAAAACTAGAAACTGGTTACGTCATTTAGTAGAGGACATTGCATCGCATCTTGTCTAGATTTTTTGATCGAATCCAAATTTGCTATTGACAACCACGGTGGTATGAAATGTCTGTGTAGATTACAGTCACCTGTGAGTGTCTGTGGGTTAGAAAACAATATTTGCTAGCAAGTTCCTGACCAAACAATTATTCATGCAAGCAATGAGAAAATTAATATGGAAACCACAAGGCCCGCGTTAAATTTTGTCACCCTGTATAATCAAAGTCAAGTCAAATTTTTTGTCATAGGTACATCAGTGTACATCGTCATCCAGCATAAATTCTTAGAGCTAACTCATAAATTTAAACAATACAAATAAACAGAATAAACCCCAAACTAATCAAGTCTTTGTCAGGAACTCCTCCAAACTATAAAATTCCTTGTCTATTAGGATTTTTCAAACGGGGAGGAAGGACACTTCGGGGTCGATTCTCGATGGCAACTTGTTGAAAAACATAGCTTCAGCGCATATCGTGTCCCGTTGGGACAAAGCCAAACGGTGTCTGGGAGTGCATTTCTGAGTATTATTCCTTTATTATTATACGTACACATCTTGCTATGCTATATATTTCCAAGTGTATATGTACACAGTAGACTTTACAGTTTTACCGATCGTTTGGTAATTTTGCCTTCAAAAAGAAAATACATAGTTACAATTTTCTTGTAGCAAAATATAGAAAGTTATATTTAAAATCTTGATGATATTTTGGTCAAAATCCGTGAATACAGGTGGGGTATCTACGCTGCCTCAGGGTGGAATGCTGACTGGACTACGTCAGCAGAAGCAGCCAGCAAGTCAGGCGCCATGCTGAACAGCATCTGGCTCAGCACACATGAACTGTGACTGTACATGATCAAGAATCAGCAATTATTGGTTTTTGGAGCATGTGCGAATTTAAGTATAAGCCACACGTTCATAGTATTCTTTTTCGAAATTCTATCAACGTTTTATTAGGTATTTATGTACACTCCTATGAAACTATAGAGACAGAGAGAACTATACCAAACTCGAAGACATAAAATGGTATTTTATGAACGTTTCATTTATAGGCAAGAGTTTAATTCGTCAACGGGACTTCCAAATTTGATCGAAAGTGCACGAAGACAAAAGGCGTTTAAAGTTCGACTTCGATGAGTTTATGGCACACAATCGGGAGACTTGGGAAACAAATTTACTGACCAAAGTAAAACTGGGAAGTTTTGAGTAAATGGAGGTATTATGGATGTAAGTTGCTTATTCGAAAAATAATCAAAGGCCTAAATCACAGTGAATGCAACCTATTAAACCAAATTTATGATTTGGATAAATTCTTCTTAACTCTATATTCAATAAAATATTTATTTATTCATCCGGACAGCTACGAATTTGGGTAATAAGCTGTTCTTTTGGTAAGCATACTATAGTGTTAAGTTAAAATTGGGCAAAGACAACCAATGTTTGAAAAATTGAAAAATATTCAATAAAGTTTGACGAAGATGGTAAAAGAAAAAGTGGAGGCTGGTCATGTATATTGACGCATCATTATTATGAGGACAGTTGAGAGAGGTAGCAAAGAACATAAGTAAGCTTTGGATAACGTACAGAACTATATGTAACAAAAAATTACACACTAAAAAAATAAGGAAAGAAAAACACTACTACAATCTTCATCTAAAAGATTTTTTGTAAAATCTGTTTTTGGCCAACGCCTTTTCTTGCGTGAAGTTACTTTCTCGTATGTTACGATGGCATAGACATGTTTTGTGCTAACAATAGTTAATAAGTGGTATAGGTTTTTGCAACAGTGTGGTGGGGGAGGGGCGGCACTTTGATGTCACGTGACAGGGACAGGTAGAGTACGTGAGTTGAGTACTCAATTGAGTGCGCGCTTTCGTCGTTTTACTCACTGTGTAGCAAGTAGGTGCTATGTAATGTAATTGGCTAACGCAAAACAAAAGTTTCACTTGTACTAACAGGGCTGAGGGGCAAATTCCACGTTACATTGTTCTGGGGCGTAACTTGACTTTTGAAGGGGTTAAGCAAAGAATTTTCAAAGTTGAAAAGTAACGTTTTCCCACTATTCCTTGCCTGACCAGCACTACCGGTGGGTTTGGAAGGTATAGAATACCTCCCAAGCGAGAGAGTGAGTGGGGTCCGAGGGCTCCACCAGGGAAGAAGGTGAGGATCAACTTTCACAAATAGTATAATGTCTCTACTATTTGTTCTATATACTACTAGCTGAGAGTACCCACGCTTCGCCTCGGGGCTGTATATTAAAAAAGTGCAAATTTAAAGTCCAACATCGACCTTAACTTAGCCAGCGTTTAAGTATAACGCAAGAACCCAAACGTTGTAGACCTGGCCCACGGGGTGCCGTGCTGTAGTGTGTTTCTCCATACTGAAGCGAGCTTTCCGAGCAAACGGTTGAAGATACAACAAAATGCTCGGAACCATTTTTGTAGAGGATTAAATTTCAAAGGTCGAATGGGCTGTCAAGTTTTAAATATATTTTTGGGTTTTCTAGAATTTTACGTTACAGTATTGGGCTTATAAATTTTCAAATGTAATGAAGTCTTATCAATGGCTGCCATCTTGAAAATAATAAAATTATCAAACATGTTAATAGCCTATGTGTTGGCCAGGTACATAAGCCACATTCCAGTAAAATGTCGTTAAAGTTGGTCCAGTGGTATTTGCGTGATTGAGGAACAGACAGACACATCATCTCATTTTTATATATTAGTATGGATTGTTATCTCTATATTTTATTACTAAAGAAATTTGAAGACAAAAATGTTTGGACCGAACCGGGACTTGAACCCGGGTCTCCCGCTTGCCGGGCGGTTATGCTATCTCTATATTTTATAACATGTACTCGTATATTGATGGCAAGGTCTTAATTTTCTTTAACAATTCTTTAACAGGTCTAGATCTGAATTCAAACCTTTTTATTCTCTGAAGCATAAAAGATGACTCATTCTTGTCGAACCATGATCCAGGATTGGAATTCCATATGCTAAGTGGGGGTCGATTATTCCGTAGTAAATCGTTAAAATATGGCTGGAATCAAGTTGATCGGACAATGAACGAAGAACGGTAATACCTAAACTAATGATATTTGATTTGTTCGATATGAATATCAAATCATAAACAATTAAAGTCATATCATGTGTATGTAATAAACAAAATAATACGCCTCTGGTGAGTTTATTTAGCGATTCAATAATGCTTGAAGCGAGCGAGCGAGACTGGGCATGGAGAGTCAAGATCCGTACAAGGAGCGTCTAGTTCTTCAGACGGCCGGTGGCAGCGCTAGCATCAAAGTGGTCTCACAAGGTGTTGTGCTAATTGACAATATGCGACAAGTCAAAGAAGAAACGTGTGTGATATCTTGTATCGATGATAAGGGGAAGGGGGTATGTCATAGACGTGCAGACTGCATAGCTTACAAGATTTGTGGAGGTAGAACAGACGGAGTGAGAAACGGCCAAATGTGACGAAGATGAGGAATTGGCAGAGAGAAGCGATGACTACCAGAGTCTTCAGTATACAACGGATTTGTGGGAATGCGGCAATATACTAAGGCTTGGTTTAGATGTTGGGTTTCTGTCGAATTGGTTGTTGTTTGGTTGAAACAAAGCAGTTTTTTGTTTTTATATAGACTGGAACTCGTAGCGTGGTTCTGTAATCCAGCTTCATGGAGGTCAGGTTTTGAGGATGATATAGGTCTAAAGCGGCTCAGATAGTCTCAGTGATCATCTGATGATACCCGCATCAACTCCCACCATCGTTTAGACATATCAGACCATCACCTGCGTGGTTCGGAATTGGGCTTATAATTAATGACCCATTCTAAGGAAGAGTCGGCCTTAGTTTGTAACAAGACTACACCTCATAACTCATTACTACCACTCATCACACTCATCCCTCACCACATATTTGCCTTAAAATACCCTCATGAGAGTGGTCGGCATCTCAAACAGTGATAGTGATAGTGAAACAAAATATTGTTTATAAAGACGTACAGTAATCTTGTTAACGAATTTCCTTTGGAAAAAATAGATATTCATGCCGTCAGCATGGTAAGACCCAAACCCAGGGCCGTGAAATGAGCACTGATCCTGACCCCCAGAACACGTTTTGAGCATTTTTACAAGACTTTATATACATATGTGTATACATGTATCGAAGTAATTATGTGTATATATGTGTACTCTTTACAGGTCGAATATTTTTGTCCGATTTCCATTAAATTTGTTTCAAATGTTCCTTTTGTAAATATCTCAGTTGAGTTCGTTAACCAGCGAAATCGGGCTACCGGAACCGCCCATTTGGGAGGAGGGTTTGGCCAAAAAGTGGGTTTCATGAACTAAAAACAGTAAATGTCATTCGATTTAGATGAGTTTTAGATAAATATGTATATTGATAGTGTATATGTATAAATAAATGTACCAAAATATCAACATTCATTGTGTCGTTTTATAATCGCGGTCAAAAAGTGATTTTCGCTATAACAACATTATTAGTAGTCCGATTTCAATAAAATTTAAAATACGTTTTACTTTCACGATATGTAATAAAACTTGCAATAAAAAAACACGTCAGTTTGAGGCCGAAGCGAAGCGAGGCTGTGACCGTTGCGAATAAGAGTAACAAATTGCAAAGTAAATTCAATTCACTCGTGCAAGCGGTGCTTTAGCGCTTAGCTGCGTGTCGGCCTGGTTTGTATTATATAGACAGTACACAAATATGCATTTTGTTGTTGTGCAGTGCTGGATTTGGTGGAGCGTAAATCGTCGTGTAAGACTTGCTGGTAGTTCAGGAAACCTTTCAGAATTCCAAGGAAGGTTCAACCAAGGGATAGAATGTTTCTTGATGGTGCATGATTATTTTGAATGCACACCTACACTACTGCTTATAACAAAGGTTTTGAGGGTCCAAATACCGCGTGCAGGGGTTGTTGATCTTGGACATTGGAGAAGATGTGAAAACCTAGCAAGACCAATAAGATGATCCATGAAAAAAAAACACTTTTTACTTGAAAAAATTCTTTGTGTACCACAGATTATTCATCAATGTATACAAAAATTAAATACAGTTTCACATCCTTAATATTTAAGATATTGGATTATTACGTGGGTAAAACTGTATTTAGTGTTTAACAAGAAGTATATAAAATGTGTGTCTTGAAACTATCCCACATTTGAAAATGAAAATCGCCAACAATGTAATAAGTTTTGTTTCATTTTAAGGATGTTGACGGGCGTTTTCCTCAGTTTATTTTCGTGATTTAACAGGTCACGTGTGGATTGAGGTATGCGCGTGAGGCCTGAGTGTTTGTTTTTGCAAGAATGAGACAGACAAGGAGAGAGATATGCCAAGCCGTATAAGGCAGTACTCGTCCGGCGAACATCAAAGAGACCGCCGTGGGCTGGAGGGAGGGGGAGGTTATTTAAATTGCAGAACAACCCTTACGTTGTTGATAGAGGGGCTCATGTTAAAACATTGATCGGAATTGGATCTCACTCACACGCGCACGCACGGCAAGACACACTCACACACACACACTCACACCTTGACGCTGTTTTTGTTCAAGTCTAACATTTGGGTCTTGACCTCTTGACGATTTTACGGAAAACAACTAAAGGTTTGAAAATTTATTTGGAGACTATTCATATATTTGGGCAAACGATGATCAGCCAAGCTACCTAAGAATTTATGCAGAAAATGAATTCGCCAAATACTAAAATATTAATAACCCCTTGCTACAAATTCTTTCAGCTACAAATTCAAAATGGTTCAACGGTCATTCAGACAAATCGCAGGTTTCCATAAATAACAATAGGAGTACTTTCAAAACGTTTTATAACCTCAGCTACAAATTATTCAACTTTACTCCCAAAGTTTGTATATCGTCCCCTAATATTTTAAATGTCTTGCAAAACATGTTTTCTGGATTAATATTTTAATTGTTACGTTTTTTAGAGACAAAACGCAAAGTCAATAGTTTTGTAAGTTTTACTGAATTAATAATAACTAGCTGCGCCAGCTGGGGCTTCGCCCCCAGACCCCTGTTCTGGCTGGCCTACGGCCTCGGTGCCCGCTTTGTAAAACTCGGCCATCCCGCCGGCCTATCTCATGGATTTTTTAATGTTTTACCCCCACTTTTAACCCCCTTCCTCCCCCCAAACAATTTGGTAGACAACCAATATATTTTTGAAATCAGCATAATATTCCCTTTTTTTGAAACCCCACATCGATTTTTATGATTTCTTTTATTTCTTGCCCCCCTTGAACCCCCCCCCCCCAAATCCATATATTGTGCCCCCGAACCCCAAAATCAGTAGGGTCTTTGGGTTAATGGTATACAACTATGTGTCGAGTTTCAAACAAATCCGTTGATATTTACTAATAAATATTTACTAAAAAAGAAATATAACATGGGGAATTGGGGACCTCAAAACCCCATAAAAATAAAAAATCTATATAATTTTATTCGTTTCCCCCACCCTCCACACACTAAGGACCATTTCTATTCAAAAATTCTGAATTACCCCAGCCAGATTCCGAGATCTCAACACTCCGGACAACCCTAACCGAAATACTAATAGTATAGATGTGTAATTGAAAAATGTTAAATTGTTGACAACTTGCAACAACAGCTGTTTGTAAAATGAGCTAGAGTGCATTTATTTAATATCAAAACACACATAGGTTTATCAAACCATGCAAGAGAAAAATGCTTGCCAAAACTAAAAACTAAACTAAAGTTTCAGCCAGTAAATTAATTTTCAAGATAATTGGGCACCTTTTTTAACTGTGAGCACCTTTATGAATATCGAAAGGAAAATTCTCCTGTATTTGACCACAAGCACAGGGTGTAGCAGGAAGTGGCCGCCCATTGTGCATGCACTTGGCGGGAAACTTGAAAACTATAAGAACACAATTACTTAGCTGACCTTGAACTTTACCGTGACATACGGAGTAGATAGTAGCCGGATGATTAGACTCTACTAGTAGGCTACTTACGCTGATAGGTGAACATAGAGTAGCCAGCACTTACCTTAGACCAGTATGGACTGACACAGGCACATGTAGTGCAAGGACGAGTGCCTCTGTGGAGCTTGGTGGATTTGATAAACACATTTGGCCTGAGGTGGTACTATTTCTAAAAGAGCGCTACCAACAATTTTGAAGCACAGCACCAAACGGTTAGGCCATGTAGCTACAATACGTATGAAATGGAAGGATTTAATGAAATTCGTTGCTTTAATAGTTTTAGAACGAAGATAACTCGTCGTAGTTGAAAAGTTTGTAATAAATAAGCTGACAAGCTGTATCAGTTGGCTTCAATTAATTTACTAAAAACCATATGTCCTCTGTTGCTAGGTATTTAGGCAACTTGTCAACAACATGCTTAAACAGCACACAGTTATCCGTTTCTAGGCAACAGTCAAAACATTGTTTACACAGCACACAGTTATCCGTTGCTAGGCAACTGCACATTGTTTACACAGCACACAGTTATCCGTTGCTAGGCAACTGCATTGTTTACACAGCACACAGTTATCCGTTGCTAGGCAACTGTGAACAACATTGTTTACACAGCACACAGTTATCCGTTTCTAGGCAACAGTCAAAACATTGTTTACACAACACACAGTTATCCGTTTCTAGGCAACAGTCAAAACATTGTTTACACAGCACACAGTTATCCGTTCCTAGGCAACTGCCAAAAACATTGTTTACACAGCACACAGTTATCGGTTGCTAGGCAACTGCACATTGTTTACACAGCACACAGTTATCCGTTGCTAGGCAACTGCACATTGTTTACACAGCACACAGTTATCCGTTTCTAGGCAACAGTGCGGCTAGGCAACTGCACATTGTTTACACAGCACACAGTTATCCGTTTCTAGGCAACATGTTCTAGGCAACTGCACATTGTTTACACAGCACACAGTTATCCGTTGCTAGGCAACTGCACATTGTTTACACAGCACACAGTTATCCGTTTCTAGGCAACAGTCAAAAACATTGTTTACACAGCACACAGTTATCCGTTGCTAGGAAACATGTCAAAAACATTATTTACACAGGTCTCCGTTGCTAGGCAACTGTGAACAACATTGTTTACATACCACACAGTTCTCCGTTGCTAGGCAACAACGCAACAATATTGTTTACACAACACACAGTTCTCCGTTGCTAGGCAACTTGTCAACAACATGCTTAAACAGCACACAGTTATCCGTTGCTAGGCAACTGTGAACAACATTGTTTACATACCACACAGTTCTCCGTTGCTAGGCAACCTGTCAACAATATTGTTTACACAACACACAGTTCTCCGTTGCTAGGCAACAACGCAGCAATATTGTTTACACCCACAGTTTTGCACCCTCAGAAGTTTTGGTTTTCCTTATTATTAACACTTCTGTATTGGTTCCAGAAACACCTACAGATGTTGCTGCTGCTATTACAGCTGCAAGCACAACGAGTACGATATTTTGCGTTTCTTTAGTGTTATAATATCTTGGAATTGGGTTATCGTAGAAACACAGTTTTTAACTGTATCCTCTGGCAAGTATCTACAAGATATAAAAAATTATGATTAAAGTTTAAATTATTATAAGGCTGCTAAAGCTAATTTGCCAGACCTACCGGATAATAAAAACAAATGAGGGTATACGCAAAACGTCAACATCGAATGCGTTTTGGTATTTGAGGTGTCGTTTTATATGTTTTCCGGGATGCTAAGTCAAATAAAAGGCATCTTGTATCGATATAATTCCTGATATAATATATTCTTTACACACAAAAATATAAACACATAAAACAAGTCACTTGTTTAAAGGCTTATATTTCGGTTCTTTCAAACCTTCAACGGAGCAAAAAATATATATATATATTATTCCTGACATAATAGATATAGATGGTTTTATTATAATATATAAAATGGTAATTTTAAGATGGAAGGGGGATGACCCATCGAAGGGCCATGCCAGGTATCGATCGTAAAATATGTTTTCAAGTTCATAATTTAATTATAAGTAATCTGATGTCAATTGAACGGTTGAAGCAAGATTTAGAAGCTATAACCCACTATGCATACACTTGGCGGAGCTATTTAGAATCCATATGTATGCATATATACATACATTATATATCAAATTTATTAGGGCTTTGTTGGAGAATCAAACAATGAAAGAATTTTGTAAGTATATTGAGGAGTGTTTACGATTTTGTTAACTGTTTACGATTTTGAATCGTTAAAATAAATGTTTGGTAAATTTACTTTAAATATGAAAAAGCCTCCTTTACGTGTAGGCAAAGTCTGCAGCAATGTTGGACGCATTTCCGCGGCATGTTTCCATGAGAGCAACATTGTTGACAACCAGCCAGCATTACTGCACGTACGCGATCCGTTTCCATGCAGCATTTCAATCTAGTCTGACTGTAATCCATTGGTCGCCAGCGACTGCATCACTTTTGTTTTTACGCATATGTAAAATAAATTTACATCTGATCTAGAAAATAATTATCGGCAAACGTGACAAATGCTTAAATAACTTTTTTAAGTGAAAACACCTACGTTTTGTTTATCGTGAGAAAATGACATTTATATTCACTCTGCATTTTATTTACCGACATTTGACCGATCTGTCATATTTTTTACATTTTTGTAAACTGTACCATGAACTGTGTTAAAGTTGTAACAAGTTACATTCGCCAAAGAAATTGTAGTTGAAGTTAGTGCAAAGACCACCCCATAGCATTGCTGCACACGCACCAGTATAGATAGGCAGGGGGTGGAGAGGGGGAAATGCTGTCGGCGTTGTTGCAGAGCCCGTTTCCATGGCAACGGCTAATTTACACTGGAGAACATAGGTTGTACTACTTGTACTATGATAAACTAAAAGTTAGTTATGAACCTGTCCATAGAAACGAACATCATCCGACAATATTATTTTTAGTCAGTCAGCTCAACTGAATAGGGGTTTCTGGTATATAAAGAGGCTAATTTACACTAGAGACTCAAAACAACATATCACTATTATATCACTATATCACTATTTGAGATGCCGACCACTCTTATGGGGCATTTTAAACAAATATGTGGTGAAGGATGAGTGTGATGAGTGGTAGTAATGAGTTATGAGGTGAAGTCTTGTTACAAACTAAGGCCGATTCTTCCTTAGAATGGGTCATTAATAGCCCAATGACCAATACAAGGACAAACGGCTTAACGTGACTTCCGAACCACGCAGGTGATGGTCTGATATGTCTAAACGATGGTGGGAGTTGATGCGGGTATCATCAGATGATCACTGAGACTATCTGAGCCGCTTTAGACCTATATCATCCTCAAAACCTGACCTCCATGAAGCTGGATTACAGGACCACGCCACGAGTCCCAGTCATATCTAGTCTGTAGCTTAGTCAACACTCATCTCAGTCTTAGTAAACTTGATATTGCACACATTGTTACTGTATTTACTACTACTCAACTGCCCTAAAAAATTAAATAAGTAAAAACTATTCAGGTCAGACAAAAACTGCTAAATTCCAATCATAGTTGACTACTCATTTTTATTAAATCCATTGCATTATTAACCTGCATAATTTGTATTTGTTGGAGTAAAATTATTACTCCCGCCCGGAATTACAGTTTTACTTTAAAAATGAAATTTCAACAGAAACATGTTTAAATTACAATTTTAAATGAGAACTGTCTAAATTTGCACCTTTTCCAATATTATTTTTAACATTTTCCAGGGGAGAGCCTCCCAGACCCCCGGTATGCTTACACTAGAACCGCTATAACTTTGCATCTGTGCTTCTATAAATAAATACATACATTTTTATCGCAAAACATTTTACATTCTATGGCATTTGTCAGAAAAGTTGATTGGTGAAATTTCCTATTCACTCTAACATCTAAGTACCTTTCATACTTACAATTTTGTCCATTCTCTCTCTCATTCATTCAAATTATCCCATTCTTATTTTGTGAGATTTGTTCACTTTTGAGGGATACTTGGTATACAAGAATTAAAAACTGAGAAGCACCCTTTAAACATTTATTTAATTATAAGGTCTGGGAATCTCCCATCTTCCTGGTGGTACAAAGCATCACAAATTACCTACAAAAATTATACAAAGTTAAGTATTTTTGTAGGTAATTTGTGATGCTTTGTACCACCAGGAAGATGGGATAATTCCCGAAACCGGTAGTTGTAAAATAAATGTTTAAAGGGTGCTTCTAAGTTTTTTCAATTCTTGTACTAATATCCCATTCTTAGCCTATATAGTCCCTAGTCGGTCAGCCAATTACAAGGTCTCCCGATTAAACGCCATAACCTCGTCTATGTTAGCGGATCCGTGGCGGATTGGTATCGCACGCGACTCCGGAGCTCATCACTCCGCTGGCGCGGGTTCGATCCCCGCAGTCACCACTTACAATTTGTAATGTGACTATACGGTGACGCTAGGTAAAGGTCGAGGTTGAGTGGTAGAGAGGACTTTGTAGTCCTAACTTCGCCTCGTTGAACAAGACAAACTTTACCTTTTTACCTTTTATGTTGTAAAAAGCTTGAGTGGACATAAGACAGCGACGAGCTTTAGCTATTTTTAGACGAGCTTTAAATGCCTTGAGCATTTGTGCGTTTTAAACGAATTTGGTAATCTGTTGATGAGATAAACCCCTGCCTGAGAAACACACTAGAGAAACTCTACCGTCCTTAGTATATGCTTAGAAGGTAAGCGCTCATGAACTACCCTTCTGTGTCTCCCAGTTCGGTAGTTGTCCCTGCCTCTGGTTTCATAACAGTGTGTGTCGCAACCTCTTATGCATTTTGTTTCGAAAAAGAGACATGTCTTTAGAATGTAGAGGCAAGGGAGTGTCAACAGTTTGATGTCTGAATGCTTGCCTTCAATGTATATACATGGAAATGGCAATACTATTCAACAATCTTCTACCTCTGAAATAATTAAAACATTTATTCAAATTTGGCCAACTTCAACTTCTGTTCGCCAAGCTATTAGAAGACTGATAAAATGATCTTTTAATAGGGATACTCAGGAAAATTTGCAAGCCCGATAAATTATTTTAAAGTTTTGAAAATCGACGTGCGAAAACATGTGTTTACTGCAGAAACCGCCCCAGTAGGTGACTCATATCTAAAACGGAAACAATCCTGTACACGGCGAGCTCGGCGCCTTGGAGGAAACTTGTACTGGGATATGTTTTTCAACAGTAAAGATTGTTCAAACGTCAACACAAACTATATGAAAAATACTTGAATAATTAAGTGATTTATTTTTATTCTTTCCATGTACAAATTTAGTTGATCGGCCAACTGATAGCTGCAGAAATGAGGATTAAAGATTGCGTAAAATTATCTTGTTGAAGTAGGTGCATTATTTTAAATATTGAAGCCAAGATGGGTTAAACGCGACGTTGCCACGATGAAAAAGTTTCCGATGCAAAGTTATAGCGGCTATAGTGTACAGCTCGTTAGGTATAGCATGGCCGGTGGCCTTGAGATTTTCTGCTGGCCGCTTATGGCCCTATAGCTCATCTCACCGGCCATGCTAAACCTGACGAACTGTAATGGACTCTGCAAACTTTGTGCGGTGGCAAACAATAAACATTACGTTCGGTATTTGTTTTGTATTGGAATAGTAATAAATTATTTTTTACGGTCGGCCTCAGCCCTTAGTACAATTATAACTATTGTAAACTATTGAAAGAGTCATGGTTGGCTAATAATAATGTAACGGGCTGTGATTATGATTATAATTTGTATTTAAAAATTGAACAAGTTCTTGGTTGTTTATTGATTAACATAATATTCACGGTATTTCATTAAAATATATAATTTCTACAGTTCTTGTTTGTAAAGATAACGATATGAATAAATTATAATCAAAATTATCCTTTAATAAATACGTAATTCAGAAACAACAGTCTGTATATAGATAAAAGTATAAAAAGAACTTAATAAAATAGTATATTTCATCACTAGATCCTAAAGTGACGCTATTTGATACGATGTCTTTACTTATTTGTAACGCATTAATCCAAAAGAACTAAACATAGAATTTTGATATTAATATTTTTTAAAGAAAATTAAAGGTCTCTAAAGCTAGCCTGTTTAGAGGTTCCTGTAATTAACATATACTCGCATATCATTTGGAATTCAGAGTTCATTAGAGGTGAAAAGTTCAACATTCTAAGTGGTAATAAATTATAAATTTGAGTAAAGTATGAGTTGTTAGGTTTTGGAACTGTTAGAAATTACTACTGTATTCTTTCATATTTTATATTGATAATCATTTACTGTATTTGGTTTTAATATATCCAGCAGTTACACATAATAAGGATAATGCTATTGATAATCCGCTTCTAAACAGGTACAATACCAAGTCGTTTAATCTTGCAAATCCGCTTCTACACCTATGAGCGCGCAACGTACAACATTCAAATTTTTGGCTCCTTGTTGATTCTTGTGGGACAGGACGTCAGGAGCATTGTCTTATGGCTAGCGACTCCACAGTACCGCGGCTACTCTCGGAACTAGAGGTGACTTCGGCTCTTTTCGGTGGCGCTCGGGTGGCCATTACCGGCGTCGGCTGTGAGGGGGGAGATCAAAGGGGCGTTCTCATTGGTCGGCGAGTAGATACTGCGAGGCAAACGCGCCGGCAGACTTTACAGACTCAGTACTCACTAGGATGGCAGCTAGCGGAGGCCGCGTCAAAGCATTTGTCGAGTCTTTGTGTACAAAACAGTTCCTTCCTGTGCGTATTTCGACCGGTCATCTGGGACTCGAGCTGTGATAACCTACAACCACGTTAAGACTGAGTGAACAAGTGGAGAATGGAACGGTGGATCGCGCGGGTATGTGGTTCGTACATGTTAGGCCGTATTCTAACCTCACTTCAGGCCTAACAGGATAGCAGTGTATAAGTGACGTGCTAGTGTGTAGTGAAAACAATGCCGCATGTGAGCAGTGGTGGCGGCGGTGATGATCTAGGAAGTACAGATGAAGTGAAAGTGTTCAAAGAGGAAGGAGACGATGAAAAACGTTCCTCGGAAAACCTAACTGAAGAAAAAACTAGCCTAATTGATCTCACAGAATCAGAGGTGAGTTTAGTGTGTTTTAGATGTAAGATTATGTGAACGTAAATAGCGAGAGGCCTATTTTTAACAGTCCTGCACGAGGAGCCAAGAACAACTGGCAGGGTAGCCGGTCGGCTTATCTCTGTTGTGTTGTGTTTTGTCCCTCTGACTGAGATAACTAGAATCTCATCACTGTAGCTTTCAACCTATCCATGCTCAGCTATCAGGATTATTTACGTATTGCTAAAGCCAATGAAGCGATTGTGTTGGTAGCATCGGTGTTATTGCTATTCATCTTATGCTATGGTTACATGTTAGCATTGCAATAGCCAAATTAACGGTTAGGAGTAGAGATGTAAAGAATGTTCACTGCCGATGTAAAGAGGTTAATTTAAAATATTTTAGTAGTCCCTTGATCCTACTCAAAAGTAGTACAAGAAGACACGGTTAGTTTTGGCGCAAACTTAATTGTCCTTGGTGCACGCTAGTTTGATAACAATAATTAACAATAGCAGTTTAAATATGGCGGGCCCCATCAGATCAGCTGCTTAGGCCCCACAGAGGAACATAACGAGCATTATAATCTAGCAGAGAGTAATAAATCAAGAATGTCTTGAAGAGTTTGTGGGCGGAGGTGTGACGGTCTACCTACCTGGCCTAACAACCTGCTGGCCCTAGTCCTAACTGTACAACCCCTTTCTGGCTTGCTTTTATAAGTTGTTATTAAAATGTGATATTTTAAATATCTTCTTTACCTATCCAGTAATATGGACAGTGCTTTTAGGCGTACGCGTATTTTTGGTAGAAACGAGTTATACTACGGTTTGTATAAAAGAGTAATTTATAATTACCCAACGGCTAAGTATACAATTTGCTCAAAATTCCTCAATTAACCGTGATCGTCTCAACCGAACCGTGATAATATTGTGTGGTTAAGTTGTTTACGAGGTGTACAAGACTTTTCATTGTGTAGGACTACAATGTCGGTAGATGAAAACCAAGTTACCACATTTTTAGGTTCAGCAGTCAGTGCATTAATTCCTCCCCCCTCTAACCGGATAAAAAATATTGTCTAAATTGTTAACACAAATAAACTCCAAGAGACTACACTGCTATTATTTCTTAATAATGGATACGTTTTATAACGTGTTGATGTCATAATAATGTAACATCTCTACATTGTTATAAATGTTCCACCAAATATACAAGCAGTATTTTAATGAAATATACAGTATTTATTTACAATTATGAATCTATTGAACTATTAATTTCCCTCGTCAAACAAGCTTATATAATTTCACAAATTAATAATACGCAAGGGATCGAGTTGTTTTTAAGTGGTGTCGACTGGTATTACTTTTCTATGCTTTAGTCGTCTCTTGAATGTTCCTGAACTAACGTAACTTTAACTAGACCTGGAATGCAGTGTAGACTTATACAAGTTCCTAACAAGGACCTTCAACACTTAACAGTCCACCCTGCCTCCGCCTGCCGAGACAGACCCATCGTGCTGCACTTGCCCAGGGTCGCTGCCCCCGGCCCCCGCCTTGACAAAGGCCCGGGCCTACCTGTCCCTCTTTCCATTCTATGTTTGTACCGTTCAATGCCCGAATTTTGGGCACTCCTTTGACAGGTTTTGAAATGTTCTCGGTAGGCTTTCTTTGTGTAGCCTCGCGCTTCATTGATCAACGATAATGTCGACCGAAAGCTGCGCGTGTGACTGTGGACTAATTTGGAATCAACAATTGGGTAAACAGACAATTTGTTTGAATTTCAGGCAATGTGAGCGTACTGTAGCGTCTGCGTACTTGGGATACAAGGGCATTGTGTTATAGTCTTCAGAGAAGTAGTCGCCACTTGCAAACCCTGATCAGCACTTGCTTGTAAAACAGTGGTTTGCAGCATGACAGCAATATCGCCATTATCAGCTGTAGTTACCTGCTTTATCAGAACTACCCCCCCACCTCGGCCGTCTCCTGCCCCCACCCACCTCCCACCCAAGTCCCGCCCAGGAGTCCCTAAGGAACATGTACATTTTGTACATACTCCTTCCTTCTTGTTATTTTTTCTTTTAAACTCTTATTTATGTCCATTAAAATGGTACATATTTGTCAAATTGTTCTAATGGCCAAATTTGAATAGGCAACATTAATAATTGAAATTTAAATAGTTAGCTTTCTTAAATCACTATTAAAATTACTATACTAGGTCTCACTTGTCAGTAATGTGATTGCGTGCTAGACAGTAACTGACAAAAATCGATAAAATCCTATATCATCCATCAACAATTTTTATTAATTATTAATACTCTTGTACAATAATTCAGTAGGCCACAAAGCCGTCATCAAGGCGTTATCAAAAGTTCGAATGACTCGGGTAACAATAGGTGCACAGCTTTGCAGAAAATAAAAATAAAACCGTTCTCCCCCTTCTTCGATTAAATATTATAACAAAAGTTAAATATCGCAAAATATAAATATGTTGTATTTCAGGTAACTTCTGGCAACCTATGCATGCCCGTACACATAAGGCTCAGAATTCAGATCCCCTCAATATCTGCCAAAATACGATATAAATTATACAGCATTGGTTTGTAACACCTCATAACTCATTACTACCACTCATACTTCACCACATATTTGCCTTAAAATACCTTCATGAGAGTGGTCGGCATCTCAAATAGTGATATAGTGACATTAACCTATTTAAAATACCAAAAAAACAACCAAATTTGTTCAGAAAGGAGTGGCTCGATTTGTTCATAAACCGATGGTACGAGTCTGAAAATGGGAACGGATTTCACCTTACGACTAAAATATTTGTGTGAGATTCTTATTGATTTACGCATACTGTATTATTATTCAAAGTAAAATTTACTAAATAAAATAAACTTACTGAGGATTCATGTTCGTAGACTAATGTACCATTTGTGTTTATATGGTACTACAAACAACTCTATCCAGACACACATGTCAAAAGTACATCATATATGCGCTTAAGTCAGTGGGGCCCCAGACTGTCTTTTTACAGTTGACTTTTATAGTTTACCTTTAAATTCCAAATTCAACCTCTGCCAGCAACTTAATTTATTCTCCTCTAAACTGCGTCAGGTAAGCTAATGACCCAAATTTGTGAAATATAAATAACCGGCCACAAAGCGACCTGGAACAAATTCCACTATGAAAGCGTCTCGGGGCGGTAATTTATAGTTATTTTGAAAATAAGCAGTGTTCTCATTTGCTGGACATTAAACCTGTTCACATGAGCAAAGGTCTTGACACAAGGTGCCATAAAATCGGACGGTATGCGCGACGGCGACGCAACTACCTAGTTTATGCCTCTATAAATGTTTGTACATGTAGCTAATTAGAGTTCAGCTTGTTTATTTACAACGCACAGCTGATATAACCGTGTGGAGCGTGCGTATGACGAACAACAACTACTGTGGGCATACATTGTGTTAACTAATAATATATAGGAGCACACTGCATAGCACTACACCGACTTAAGGTGCATTGTCACTGGTGCGGCTGGAACGTCAACGTTCAACGTCAGTCGTTGGACGTCAGACGTAGAGCGCCTGCTTGTATTGTTTATATACCAACGGCTCTAGCGGCGGCCGTGTGGTGACAATGGCGCCATAAGAAACAATACAAAGCAGGCGCTCTACGTCTGACGTCCAACGACTGACGTTGAACGTTAGACGTTCCAGCCGCACCAGTGACAATGCACCTTTAAGCAACCCGATACACGAGCCCGGAAATACTAGGATACCTACGTTTTCACGTGTCGGGATCAAACATATGAATACGGTAAGGTTGTAAAATTTTCTATAATCAGCCTGCACTGCTTCTTTCTCTAGTCCCCAGAGTCTCTCAGGGCAGGTACTTTTGATACTTTTGATTTGAGACACCGACCACTCCTAGAGGGTATTTTAAGGTGAATATGAGATGAAGGGTGAGTGTGTTGAGTGTTTTTGATGGATGATGAGGTGAAGTCTTGTTACAGACTAGATAGTTCAGTCCATGGTAAATAGAAAGAAAGGTAGGGGCCATGGACTACACGAACCTCGTAGGACGGTGGTGTCTGGTGCTTTGAAAACGCAATTGTTTATAACCAACACGGCTTAATTTTATTTGAAATATACCTGACTGTTCAAGTGGCTGTGAATTTAGAAGCCATTCTACTAATCTAGGACCTTTGGAACCTAGGAAGAAGATGTGGAATAGGAAATTACTAAATTTTAATTATATTTTTATTTTACTAATAGAAAATGAATCAAAAGAAAAAATCAAAATTCAACACAAATCGTCATTTAAAATCATTTTTATTCACTAAAGTATTTAAGGATTTTCAAACAATTATTTTTGGCTGAATTTTTTAAAACTGCAGTATTTGTGTGTTTTGTCTAGTTGCTATTTTTATACAGGATCTTGTGTTTACAACTAATGATCTCTAACCGGCGAAAGCGCTCTTGCTTTTTAAATTAAATTATTTTTTAAAACTAGTAATTATTGAAGGTCTCGAAGTGCCTGTAATCGACAACTGACAGTGACAGGTTCACTGCGGTCAGATCTTCACTGTGAGACAGACAAGTGAGTTTATGAAGTTGTTTAACTAGAGTTCATCTGGTCCGGCAGCTTCTTCTAATTGCAAACCACTTATCCTTCTTTCTTTATGCATTTCTCATGTCTCAACTCTCAACTGCTAGAGCTGTGGCCAGTCCACAAGAACCTGTACTAATAATAACATTGATACACCGTAAACCGTAGGGGTGATTCTGGTCAAGTCCATTCTTCTGTATAGAGTACAGACATCCACGCGATTGGTGTTTAATGAATGGTTCAATTTCAGAATTTATTTCATGCCTTTCCGGTTGATTTGATCAGCAAAACATGAGGAAATATTGTTTTGCACGCCGTATTAACTACAATAAATACCAACTAATAGTTTTGGTCGTAAAATGAATAAACAATTATGTTGGAATTTAAAATTCAAAGCCCTTGGCAATGATTTTGTCTCGAGATTTATTGAAATATAAAGAATTTAAGTCTCAATGAAATCAAGCCCATCCAACGCAGTCATCCATGTGCTATGTATAGTTTGTTGGAAGTTCACGGGTGCTCTCTGCATAAGAAACAGAAGAAGAGACCATCAATTTCGCTCTTTGATAGCAATAAACCCATGGTTAGGACTGAATATAATTTTCCCGTCGTTGTAATAAATATGAGATGGAATCGATTTCAGGGTTTGATCGGGTTAGGTCGAGCTCGTTGATCAAAATACTAATGAATATTGATCAAGGATATTACTGGCTTGCATCGCTTCTTGTACTCTGTTCTCGGCGTTACTCTGTTAAATGTACAATTTGTCATCACTTTCAACCGAATGATGCGAAATTACTCTCCTCTGAATTTGTATTGGGGATTTTAGAAATTTGTTTAGGTCTTGGAAAGGTTGAAATCATGGAATCTGTTGTGGGTATAGTCTTGTGCGTCTTTGTCGGGCATGGATGGGTGCGGGTATACTGCCAAATAAAATCGTTGGACTTTTAGTTTTCTCTATTTGATGCGTGTTGGATGTACAACAAGTGGTAATTGAGGACAACTCTTGTCTTTCAGTTAAATTTTAAATTTGTCATAACTTTCAACCGAATGATGCGAAATTACTCTCCTCTGAATTTGTATTGGCGATTTTAGAAATTCTTTTAGGTCTTGGAAAGGTTGAAATCATGGAATCTGTTGTGGGTATAGTCTTGTGCGTCTTTGTCGGGCATGGATGGGTGCGGGTATACTGCCAAATAAAATCGTTGGACTTTTAGTTTTCTCTATTTGATGCGTGTTGGATGTACAACAAGTGGTAATTGAGGACAAATCTTGTCTTTCAATCACTTCGTTGTAAAATTCCCTGGAAGATCTACCAAAGAAAAGTGAGAATAGATTCATCCCACCGGACCTTTAAGATGATATATTTGATTCAAACGATAAGAATGCCTTTTTTTAAAGCTAATGAATTGTGATATTTCAAAAACTAAACTTCGTTACCTGCGTTCAAATTTAGAAACCATTGATCAACGAAATTATTTCCAAGCGTAGATGCAAAATGAAATAACCAATAAAGTCTTGTATACTAGAAGTAAGACGTGTGCCATCAGACAGTTAAACTATCACGATAATGAGCCTGTAATCGTGTATCGTTTACCGAGCGCGTTCATATACAGGGTGCGGTGTTTATCGAGATATTGTTCAATCCCGTTAAGAAATGGTTTATTGGTGGACCCTGGACAGGGCAGAGGCAGTAACGGTGGTTCCAAACCTGTTCAATCCATCGTTCCTCCGTCCATGGCATGTTTTGGGCCCAGGTAGGTGTGAAATTTGATTTACGTTGGGTCTGATTTATAAACGCAGATGAAATTAACGATAATAGCTCGAAGAAGGTTTAATCCTAGTATCGGTTGCACGCTGGGACAAGGCTTGTTTGATGTGGGCCCAAGCTGTACGGTCTATACAGATCTGATTTTGATGATGGCCTACCAATTTGATTTATGCAATATGCGAGTATTTTTAATTTTTGAGGATTTGAAAGAAATATTTGACACAGTTATACGATCGAAAGTAATCCACTAAATGAAAGTTCATCCGTTATTATTCAATGGGGAATCTGATGTATGGAATAACAAACTGTAAACTCGTATGAATGTAATCTTGTCGTTTCTTCTCATTTTTTGTGTAATATAAACATTAAAATCTCCCTGTCCAGAATTTTTCAGTTTTATGAATTGCATTGAGGTAATGACTGTGACTCGTGGCGTGGTCCTGTAATCCAGCTTCATGGAGGTCATGTTTTGAGGATGATATAGGTCTAAAGCGGCTCAGATAGTCTCAGTGATCATCTGATGATAAAATTAGCATCAGACCATCACCTGCGTGGTTCGGAAGTCACGTTAAGCCGTTGGTCCTTGTATTTCCATTGGTCATTGGGCTATTAATTAATGACCCATTCTAAGGAAGAGTCGGCCTTAGTTTGTAACAAGACTACACCTCATAACTCATTACTACCACTCATCACACTCATCCTTCACCACATATTTGCCTTAAAATACCCTCATGAGAGTGGTCGGCATCTCAAATAGTGATATAGTGATTCAAAATACAGTTTTGAATATAACTTGAGCCTCCTAGTTGTCCTATAATATTTCATGCGATTTATCTTCATAAACAATTCTTAATACGAAAACATGACGGCTATATGATGACCTAGAAGAATTCAGCAGTTTAAACTGTGTGGTTAGCACGTTATGATTGTCGTAGGACGTTTTCACAGTGTCGAGCATTAGAAAGCGTAAATTCAAAACTGGAAAGAGCCTATGCTTCAATGAAGAGCAAGGATGACCAGAAGTGAATATTTTGGTCGGCTACTGGAACTGGGTACTGAAGCTGTACACGGGAAGGAACGCCGCGGACAGTGTTCACACGGCTTGTAGTGTACAATACATACACAAGTACAATAGAGCAGGAGATGTCGTGTTTTTGCACCACCTGGTTCACAGTACCAACATTTCTACCACATTCCCACATAACTGCGCTGTACGCGCCACTCAACATTTTATCCCTCGCTTTTTCTCCGTTTAGTCTCTCTAATTGAGGCAAAATATCTTGATGGGTCAGCGGCGATGTTTTTGCTCGAACTTTGGCCAATGTTGTGTCCAAGATAGATTTGACATCACGAATAGCTACAGGATTGTGGTTTTAGTATCGCTTGTCGGATTCGTGTATCAGGTTATCTAATTGACTTCTCGGGGACTACTGTTTCCAGACTTTCTCTTGTTTATGTCCTGCAGCCCAGTTTACGGCGGCTACTTTAGGTTCGTTAAGGCTTACTGAATCATGGTTTGTGATATAAGCAGGTGGTCTGACCAAACATAGGAGGGTCTGGTCATAGTTTATATTTTTATTGGTAACAAAAAATGTTTCTATTGGTACTGAATACACTTTGACGTTTAGTATACAACATAAATGTGTGCAAACGATTGGGAAATTAATTTTTAACGTCTTATTGGAAGAAACCAGGTTTTCTCGATTGCTGTCAGGCCAGTAGTCGTTAGAGACAGAGTTTTACTTTCTCCGATAAATAAATCATTGCAAAAGTATTATCTAACATCCGCAGAGCACTATCTCTGTCCTCACGGAAAACAACATAGTACTTATTGCTACGTTCATTTTACCCCAATGTTCCGTATTTTAAACTCGTGATGGTGTCAGCTAAAGAGCTTGTTCTAAACCAACAATAAATTACCAACGGGGAATAAAATAGAAAATAAAATTGACTGGGACTCGTGGCGTGGTCCTGTAATCCAGCTTCATGGAGGTCAGGTTTTGAGGATGATATAGGTCTAAAGCGGCTCAGATAGTCTCAGTGATCATCTGATGATACCCGCATCAACTCCCACCATCGTTTAGACATATCAGACCATCACCTGCGTGGTTCGGAAGTCACGTTAAACCGTTGGTCCTTGTATTTCCATTGGTCATTGGGCTATTAATTAATGACCCATTCTAAGGAAGAGTCAGCCTTAGTTTGTAACAAGACTACACCTCATAACTCATTACTACCACTCATCACACTCATCCTTCACCACATATTTGCCTTAAAATACCCTCATGAGAGTGGTCGGCATCTCAAATAGTGATTAGTGATTAATATTTAGCTCTGATTGGCGACATTCAAGCGATGTTTAGCAAGCCGCGTTGAACATTAGGCAAGAGTTAAGGTACTCGGACTTGAGTACAGGTCATATATAGCCGGCTCGGGGTTTATTGGTTTATTACAACTGCTGTAAAAGGGTGATTTGGCTCGCCTGGATGGGCTCTTCCCTCGTTCTCTTCTCCGCATACTTCTGAGCTGTTGAACCTCTGCAGGTTTATTGCTAAAAGTTATGTTTCATGTTTAAGTCCTCGTTTTCAATGCTCGGTTGTTGATAATGACGATGCATTTAGAATATTTTCTGTGTGAGTTGATTTTTCCAGGCTCATGAACATCGTGAAAGCATTCGAAGTGTCGAAGGCGGGTACAAATCATTTTACAACCATTAAAGTCATGAATTACATTTAGTAAATTTAGTCATTACTAATTTTAGTACAGTAAAATGTCAATCTGTAGCTGCAACTTGGGCTGAAGTGTGGAATGATCGTAATTCCCGGAATCAAGACCACGAACCGTGGTGCTTATTATCTTGGGTTATCACAACGAGATTCAACTACTCATTACATTACGAGATTGTAACAATGCACTTTTACTTATATCAATACGGTTATAAGAAGATCCATCTCCATAGATTTTTTCACCGTATAAATCATTAGGATTTATTGCCAGGTTTGGGTATTAGTGGAACCCAACTACTTTGTCTAACGAGCTTTAAGTACATCATGTTTGGTTTAAGTTTGTTTTTCTTAAAAATTAAAATATTTTCCCTTTGGGTGTTGCTTTTTCTCACTTTCAATTTTTCAGTCAACCCCAGAGGACTTTTAATTATTGTTGTCATGCTTTATTGTGTGGGAACACCGACAACGCTTTTTGGGAAAGCGGTTCAAATCCACGTGTACTCAGGCACCCCCTGAGTTGAAGTGATTCTTCAGTTAGGCATGTCTGGGGGCCTTTAAAATTAAAGTGCGTTGAGGACGAAGATAATTTCACCAACGTTGCCTCCTCAATGCCTGGTGCTGAAATGTCTGTCCTGGTGTCTACTCTTCTCTCTGACCTCATCGTTGAAGTTGTCAACATTTCTTCTACAGCTTTCTTCTCCATGCTCAGAGTGTGACATTTTTTGATTACACCTCGCGTTATCTGGTCGCGAGCAGAGTAGACCGCTTCCCACATGTCCATTCAAGGCGAACGTCCCAGCCTCTGTGACTTCCGGTAGCATGCACTGAACTTCCGTTCTGTACCGTCCTGTTCTGGTTCTCGAGCGTGCAGTCGGTGCAGCACATGCGTTATCTGACTGAGATATCAGTCGGTCTTGTCCTGGCGTTCAGTATGATTCGACGAGATTACAAAGGAAAGAGTAAAAACTCTGAGGATGCTGTACTGGGTTTTGAACTGTGAGAAAGAAAAGGAGAACAGACATTTTTTGCAAAGCTCTTCCAAAACCGAGGTAAAGTTGCGGAGGTAACCCTATGATAATTGTTATTTGTAACTGCCGAACAGCCGAAGAAGTACAGTGGTGTGTCGGCGTGGGATAGCGCGTATAGCGGATAAAGTCATTGGAAGCGACGCGGCTTGGCGTCTGTTGTGCGTGACGGTGCCATCAGATAGCACAATATCGCGGAGATATCTAGCCCGACCTCCCCCTTAACAATAAAGTACCACTAATACTTCCTCCGCGTCACAACCGCTCTGACTTATGTCGCCGCTCCACGCCAAACCCACTCTTGAACTAATCCCAATCCTGCTGCTCTCTGTACAAGGAGATCGAACGGGAAGGTCTAAACAGACGTTTGTAGTCCTAAAATTTCATTTCTATCTGCAGAATTCGGAAAAACTAAAAATAATTGTACTGGGCAACAACACACTTTCGTCTATCTTTTGATTTTCGAATAGTGTACTTTTTGAGTTGTAGTTATAGTTTTCAATGAAATTGCTCGCTTGACATGTGCAGTTGATTCCTTTTCACGGTTGTATTCTCTCTTGTGATCGGTGACTTCTGCACCACCGTGTCCTAAGACTGCAGTTATGATCGATCGACCCCTACCTTTCAGTCACCCCTCGCGGAAGGTTGACGTTGACGACACCTCGGTAGGAAGGCGGGGAAGAATTGTTTGCGATCAGGAGCTGAGGCTAACGGAGCTCAAACAAACAATTAGTTGGCCAGCAGCGAGTGGAACTGTTAGCTATTGTGTGAGCCGCTTTGTCCAATCCAAATATGTCTGCAGAACTCTGCACACACACTCACCACAGCGTGACTCGTCAGTCGCCGTTCCCGCAGTCAGGTGGTCTCCACGTCCATTGTGCCAAATCCACCTCCATAACCAGTCATCATTTTACTCCCTGAGTGTTCTTCAGATTGGTTTCATTCGAGTCTTTTTCCACCGCTGGAATGTCTTTTTGTAGAGTTTCGCTAAGTAGTAAGTAGCCCTTATTCGCTTCATGAGGGGTCTCTTCAAGTGTTTTCGTTGGTCTTTGTTGCGAATTGGATCGGAGAAGAGAGGTTGTCGGTGGCTTTCAGTTGTGATTTTCGGTTCTTTGTACGTTTTGTTTGAAGAGTTCTATTTTGTCTTGTTTGGGTTGTTTGTGAATCCAATCGGAAACAGCACCAAGCTCACAGAAATTTCATGTCTTGAGATCTCAAAAGAAGAAACGATATTACCAAACGCGTTGAGTTGCTGGTTGAAAGCTCAGTGTTTATCCACGAGTGTATTGATGACTGGTATTACTCCATTGACAAGTGAAACAGCCTGAGCTGTTGATTATGCTGCCTGAGGTCTAATCTAGACTACAAGTAGGCTTGGTTGCGTGCCGCTCCGATGTGGTTTAGAAAATTAGCCGTTAAGTGCATGGTAATCGCCAAGACCTCTTCTTAACGCCATTTACATATTAACGCAGTGTGTGAAATTGTGCGACCGGCGCTCTAATACTATGGATCCTTTTCACACGATTCTACGCCGATTATCGGTGTTTGGTACACGGGTGATGATGGTTTTCAAACATCGTACGTTGTGTACTACGTCGAGAAAATTACGATACAAGGCACTTCCTCTTTGATAACGTTAGGTTTAGAGCCGTCTGCGACAAGAATGGTTTATTATGCTGGGTTACGAGAATGTTTTGTATGAAAAACCTTCATTATGGTGTTAATACAGTACAGTGAACTTCCGTCAACAGCTAATTTGAAATTGTACGTCTACTATTCCTTGCTTCTCTGTCTAGGCAAACCTTGACGGTTTTATTGTGCCTCTGTAAAATATTTATTTTTAAATTTTCGTATATGTATATATTTTCTTCGAATGGACAAGCGCCGAGAGTAGGCGGCTGATGGAGTACATTAACAGCACACTCACACTTGTATAATGGCATGACGACTTCTGTGAGTGCATTTCCACCCCTCCTCCCATCATCACCACAACATCACTCCCATTTGCCTTATTAGTCTTTCCATTTGCATTTTTTGCAAGACCTGCTGCTACTTCCACTCCCTCGTCCTCCCATTTGTCCATGCTCTCCTTCGCTTCGTTAGTCAATCCATCTCTCTCTTTCGTGATATACTTTCGACTGGGACTCGTGGCGTCGTCCTGTAATCCAGCTTCATGGAGGTCAGGTTTTGAGGATGATATAGGTCTAAAGCGGCACAGATAGTCTCAGTGATCATCTGATGATACCCACATCAACTCCCACCATCGTTTAGACATGTCAGACCATCACCTGCGTGGTTCGGAAGTCACGTTAAGCCGTTGGTCCTTGTAGTTCCATTGGTCATTGGGCTATTAATGACCCATTCTAAGGAAGAGTCGGCCTTAGTTTGTAACAAGACTACACCTCATAACTCATTACTACCACTCATCACACTCATCCTTCACCACATATTTGCCTTAAAATACCCTCATGAGAGTGGTCGGCATCTCAAATAGTAGTTAGTGTCTCTTACTGGTTGGTTTATTATCAGACAATATTTGAAGTAAATGATAATCAAAGTTCTAGATACTGTTTTCTGCTTATTCCTTCAGTACAGTTACAACTCAGCAATCAAAGGTCAGGAAGATTCCTTCAAGAACAGGCGGCCTTGGTCATGAAGGTCATTCCTCAAATACTTATTTAAAAGAATGTGTAAAATTCTGTGTATTAAAAATTAATATTTATGGATTTTGTCGTTTTAGTAATAATATCTTAATTCTTTATTCTTGAGTAGTGTAAAGACCTATTTTAAATAAAATATTAATTGCAACGTATTTAATACCATCTTTCGTGGGACATATATTGCGTTCTAAATTTACTTTGTATACATAAGAGAGGTTTTCACTTCATTCCCAATCCTAAATAATTCTTCACATGCTCTATTAATTTACAACTTTGACGTCCTGTTAAGAAAACAAGAATTCGTTGTAAACTACTATTTTACAATGATGCTAAAGGTTTTTATTAAATTCCACGGAAGCGACTACATTATTTCTTGTACTATTGGTCTGTTGTTAATAATGTAATTAAGCGTTCATAAACTCAGCAATAGAATCCACCAGATATTTAATGACTAAATAATATTGGCTGGTGTAAATGTAAATAAACAGCACATTTAATGGAATCATATTAACAGTAATGGCGCGCCTATTTACCTGTTCAGACCATTAAATGAGTTTTACTGCTGTAATTTATAATTATACCGACGATAAAACGCAATACATCTACTGCAAGTAGCAATCAGTTTGTAATAATTTATTCCGAGCATTAGTTAATAATTGGGTTTATTGGAATAACTTACTCAGCTATTGATTAGTTTCATTTCGTGTTTGTTCTCTTTCCCGTTAAACTTATTGGCGAAAACTATGCAATTTAGAAATGTATCGCGACTTTTTATCTGTTGTATGGACTATAGAGAGTGGATGTAATTGCTTAAAGTTTCTAATACTCGTCTTGAAATGTTTCATATTGACTTACATAACGATAGAATACCCCAACTAGAAATTATCAACAGGTCTTCAAACTAGCCCTAGTTGCTGAAAATGCTGATCGTTTATAAGAGTGATTTACACCACAGGATAATTTAAACCTAACAACACGTGCAAACATTACTAATAAGTAACAGTGAGGATCTAGGGCTCTAGGCGATGACCATTAGGCCAAATTATTTGATCAGAGAAGCCTCACGACGCTGCTGCTGCCTCGAAACCTTCCAATAATAAATAATCATCGTTTTCTTTATTTTCTCATTTTCCGCGTGATTTTTTTTCATTTCTCTTTTCGTAAGAGAACTGGCCGTCCTCGAGTTACGCTATTACCAATAAAAACTTCAGTTTCAGTTTTACTTACACTAAGATAATCGGAGTCCTGGAGTTGATTGAGCCGCACTGTGGAACCGAGGAAGATGTTCGTCAAGAGCGTGTGTATGTGTTGACTGTTGAGCAGCGCGATGTGATGGGAGTAATTTTAGTCTCCCCTCGCTGTATAAACTGTGTATGTGATAGTTGTTAAGCCCGGCACCGACACGTGCGCGCAGACGCCCGCGCTCTACGCTTCTCTACAGTACGCCTACTCGTGCATTACTCACAAACTTTAATTTTCTAAAAGGTGCTATATTTGAGATTGTTTATGTGATCCGTAAATAATTTACCACGCAGATTTAAAAATGGGAGAAACAAACATTACAAGACAGTGCAAGTGGTACTTGTATCAACCATACATTTGCCGGCAAGATTTTCCCACCATGTGATGACTAGGTGATGCTTGTTGGTGCGTGGATTGTTGCGAGTCCCTTGTTGAATCTGCTACAGTGCATGCCCTCTGCACGCACAAGTACTACGCCTGCTGCACAGCCAGGTGGTTTACTAGCTGATTGCACTGTACAGGTAATGACAGAGCTGCACACTGAACAGAGCGTACTTAGCGCCATGAATCACCGGCCTTGAACCTGCTGGCTGCTTCACTCCTCTGCTCTGTCTGTCAGGTGTTACTTCTTCTCTTCAGATCCTCTCTCTTTCTCTGTCTCACATCACTGCTGGCTGCTGGCTGCTTCACTCCTCTGCTCTGTCTGTCAGGTGTTACTTCTTCTCTTCAGATCCTCTCTTTCTCTGTCTCACATCACTGCTGGCTGCTTCACTCCTCTGTTCTGTCTGTCAGGTGTTACTTCTTCTCTTCAGATCCTCTGCTCTGTCTGTCAGTGTTACTTCTTCTTCAGATCCTCTCTCTTTCTGTCTCACATCACTGCTGGCTGCTTCACTCCTCTGCTCTGTCTGTCAGGTGTTACTTCTTCTCTTCAGATCCTCTCTTTCTCTGTCTCACATCACTGCTGGCTGCTTCACTCCTCTGCTCTGTCTGTCAGGTGTTACTTCTTCTCTTCAGATCCTCTCTCTTTCTCTGTCTCACATCACTGCTGGCTGCTTCACTCCTCTGCTCTGTCTGTCAGGTGTTACTTCTTCTCTTCAGATCCTCTCTCTTTCTCTGTCTCACATCACTGCTTTGGCTGCTTCCTCCTCTGCTCTGTCTGTCAGGTGTTACTTCTTCTCTTCAGATCCTCTCTTTCTCTGTCTCACATCACTGCTGGCTGCTTCACTCCTCTGCTCTGTCTGTCAGGTGTTACTTCTTCTCTTCAGATCCTTTCTCTTTCTCCATCTAACTTCCCTGCTCGGAGTCTGGTGGCTGATTTACTCCTCAGATTTGTCAGTTAGGTGTTACTCCTTCCAATGATTACTAATCTACTCAATAGTAATCATTGCCTCTTCTCTTCAGATCCTCACTCAGATATTTCAAAGCAAGGCATATCGTTCTTATGCCCACAGCTTAACTTTACTTATTTTGTGTTATCTCTAGGTGATGAATGTCCTTAGCTACTTTATCCCAGTGTAATAGTTTGTGAATGGCCTTAAACTTAATATATATTTTGTCAGTATGATTTTTGTTATTGCTCATCGTTTAGTAGCCTCTGTAATTATATAAAATGTCCGAGTAAATGTACATCCGTATGATAGTCTGAATCAAGGAACCATCTGTTAAGAGACTGATGGCTGACAATATGGAATAGATCATCATGCGTAATAGTTATAGGGCACGTTTGTCGAAGTGCAATGTATTTACAGGAAAACAATGTTACGCTACACAGTTTTCATCCAAATAGTACGCTATGTATTTCTTTGTCATCACTAAGATCACGATTATAATACAGCACACATTTCTCTACATATATATATTTATAGTATTCTCTGGCGTACTGTACATTTCTTTCACGGACCCATAGCCAATTGTTTCGCCCTTTCGAATTCAGGGTTGCTGGCCAAATGGGCTGCGCTCCAAATAAATGCCAGAAGCTCATCGACGTGTTGAAATGTCAGATATGCAAAGAATCTTGTATGCAACGGTTTGTGAGTGATTTCCAGCTATCACTTATAGGGTCATAATCTTCTAGAAAGGACTATTTTTCTTGAATTGTTCTGACAATTGCCCTAATTTTTTTTTTTTTTTGGAAAATAAAGGGTTGTCCTGACGGTTATTTTACCCTTAACAAGATTCGTCTCCCTCCAAAGTTTCAGTGGCATACATTCTAACACTGAAATTAAACCATCCGCGCTCACTTTACACCGTTTTTTTACCCAAGGAAACAATTTTTTGTCTTAGAATTCCGATTTTGAAAGTAGCCTTGGACCCTGATGCCGCAAGTTCAATAAAGTTCTGTTGGTTGGTTGGTGTGAGTGGGGGCACAGTTTGCTGGATTCTCTACTCTCCTCGCCAAGTTGTGACCACCAGCAATCACCCATGGTCTGGTGTGTTCACTGCAAGTTCTCTACTGTTCTGCTGGCTGGTGTGCGGGCGAGGGCAGGGACGGAGCAGTGTGGAGCCGTGGAGGTTTCCTCTCTACTCACCAATCAACAGCTCGTTGTGTTGTGAGATCGTGAATCAGTGACCTTGACTCGCCTGAGTCTGGACCTTCTATAGTGCGCGCAGCTTCTCTTGGTCAACCCTCGCTTCTCCAACCGACCACATGTGATATACCGCTCGTCTTTATCACTTACTAGATGATTTATTATGAATTCAATAGTCAACTTTTATAGATTCTACATCCCAGAATGGTCTTGCTCGTGATAGCTAAGACCTAGACTGTAGTTATCAATCAGTCTGACCTTTGCTATCTCTTTCGTCACTGTTGGTGTTGTTTCTTCACGTATAGTGACGGACAAAATAGTCTACGTTGTGTCATAGTGATGTTGATTAACAGGTATAATTATTGATCCCATGTCTTTGATCCTATGACTTTTCTGGACCTCAAATCTTCTCAGGCTATTTTGGCCCAATGGGATAAATTTCCCAACCTCTGGTTGGACTTAGGAAGGTTTCACGGTAAATTCTTTACAACATGGGTTAAATGGTCTTGAACCTTAAATTATTCTGAATAAAATGCAGATTTTGTAAGATCTGCATAAAATGTGATTTAACATCTGTCGGTGGATAAGCATTTGCTCAGCGTAGTCTAGGTTGGTACACGTGCAAGAGCCTGGTCCTTTGTTATTGTGGTATGCTGTTAGTTATTTCGATAAACCATTTCACATTAAAGCAGACGCCATACGGTTCTCCTTTCTCAACGATTAAACTATCTCAGGAGGCCCTAGTTTGTGTTCAACCGATTTTGAACTTATTCTTCGTTCCTAAAACTCAAGCTACAAAAGCCTCCCGGTGCCCCCATTGGCCGCAGTCGGTACGTAAATCATAGAGCCTTGTACTGACAACAATTACTCGTATATTGCTGCCTAATTGCATTTATTGTAAGTGGCTACCTGTGGGTGGAAAGTGGGTGGTGTTAATTACTTGATAGTGATAATGAATTGTCTGGAGTGTGGATGCGGATGACTCATTACAGGGTTATCTGTGGGCTCGGTCACGTGACTCCTAGTCCTAGCTGTTCCCAGGAATCAGTTGTGTAGACGTATACGCTTAATTACCCTGCCGTGTCGGTTTCGTTCTAAAAAGTACAATTCTGTCACATTGCAGATATAAATCTGTCAGTAATTCCACCTGATGTGGAGTTTCCGTTAAGTTTTCGTGCTAGCTTTTGCTTTGTCCTTTGAAATACAGAAAAAGCCTTCTCCTTTATGGGCTTTATGAGGATTCTTTTGGAATGATAACCTCTTGATAAATTTGGCAACTTTATTGATCACGATTTTTTTAAATCTGATTTTCTGTAATAATTGTGTGTTTGATTGTATTAAGTGGTTTTGAAAGTTTCATTCAATGATAAGTTTGTTGATGCCCGTGTTTATTGTTTCAGGAAAAAGTAGTCTCTGGTCAAACCTATTCAACTAATAAAAATGCAACGAGGTCGGATCTTAGTCCCGTTTTTGGTGAGTATTCGAATTTCATTTCCTACTTTGCAAAGTATAATTTATCTTATCCTTTTTGCTTGTAAATAATATGTTTTGAAATTATTAAGCGAGTTTTTTCTCTGAGAACATGAACGCTTAGTTAGATGATATGTGCTCTACTTTGAGCGAAGACAATAGTTTTCAAATTGAGTGTCTACACAATTTAAAAAAATACTTGCCAGTGTATATAACTTTTATGCAAATTGAGTTCGGTTAGTTTTTGAGATCACGGCCTGTAGAGTTTATTATAGAAGGGCTCAGCAGGCCAGTCCAAGCAACATAATTTCCACAAAATCGATCCCTATACAAACAATGATTTCCACACCGAGCGTTCCCATCATTATATCCTCGTGTTGGGCGATTATATTAATCAGCCACAGCAAGAGTTGTCCACACGGCGGTTAACTAGGTAATTGAGGATATCGGGCCTTCGGACCCAAACCCAGCTCGAATCCGCGTAAAAACGTCAACGCCCGGGCCGGGCGCCACTAAACAAAGAACCGGCCGCCAAATTACAGCCTGCACCTAATGTGGAATAATTATAATAAGGCGAGGTGAATGAGCGAGAGTAGAGTGGAGTGGAGTGGTGTGGCGTCTGCGCTGCTCCTAGTTAGTATTGTCCAAATGTGGCCGAGTGCTGAGACAAAGGCCAGGCCGGTCAGAGAGGTGAGACGACTAGGCGGTCTCCTGCAGCCTCGGCGAGAACCGGCCCAGGCAGTGGAGGTGCGTCAGGTAGAGTCTCACCACGTGGAAACCTGGTTAACGCGTCATTTCCAATAGGAAGAGTAATCATTGGCGCTTACTCTGAGGAGCGAGTCAATTTAAGATCACCGTAAAGAATTCGCTCTTTATCTGAAAGAATTTTGATTTCAGTATACAATTTTTATCCTTACAGAGAGTCTGTCTTCCAGGCATCTTGAGGTTGATCCTCATTCCTCACAACATTAAAAATTCATTTTCGTTTCTTAGCTTTTGTAAAAGTTTCTTTTTTACGAAAATGACTTTAGTTTTGGGACCGAATAGAAAGAATGGCTTCTTTACCATAGTAAAGTAAAGCATTATCAGAACGTTTTTCACAAGCTTGAGAACGGTCCTGGGTCAGGATTCTCCCTAGCCAATGCTAAAACTTCTGATCATCAGTATCCAGCACCTCCAAATCTATGTTTTTCGTAACTTTTCGGCCGTCGATCTTACCCAGATAATTCTAATCTTAATCCACTAGTTGAGCTCGTGCTTTGTATATGTTGAGGTACAACTCTTTAATAACTTAACTTTCTGGGAATCTCAATCAAACAATCTGGAAGTTTCGTCGAATTTCGCCTTAACACTATTCAATAGGCCCTGAACAGTATGTGCACATTTGACTGAAATTTCCCAGTCTTCACTTCCATCTTCAAGTGAGGCATAAACTATACCAAGGCGTGACTCTAATCTGAACCGTAAAAATCTCATCTGCATTCTTTATCCAAAACGACTTTTCACCTGGTGAGCGATTCGACCAGGCACACCTCTCGTGTTGGAGTAGAGAACAGAACTAGTTTGGAAGACGAGAAGGAGAGAGACGGAGAGAGAAGGAATAAGTGGGGGAGGAGGGGACAAGAAGAAAAAGAAGCATGTCGAGTTTGGAATGAGCTGGGAGGTTAGGCTTGTTTGGTCGCTGCCTCCTTAGAGGTTTTGAAGGTCGTCTAAGCATCCAGTGAAAGCCTGTACTGTCCAGTCTGAAAACATCGAGCAGCCGACAAAGACAATTATGGCAGGTGTCTTGCATACTTGGCTTCTGTCCTGTTACAATTACTGAGCCAGGGTATCCGATGTTTTTGTTATTATCATGTCTCGCGCTCCACTGACGTGTGATCCATTCATTCTCTTCTCTTCTTCACCCTGTTGTAGTAGGGGAAGGCGTACACAATTACTAATGAATAATTTCAAGCAATATTGGAAGTTCATAGGTCAGGCAAGATAATGTACAAGAATCAACTTAACTCGCTTCTTTGACCAGTTCGTTTCACTTGCAACTCGATCGCTCTGTTATTTTGTACGTATTGAAATACGTCTGATACCAAATTTCAGAGATAATTTTATGTTTTATTGATTTAGTAAACTTAAAAAAGTAAAGAATAAATTGGTCACAGTTTTCATTTTGTCATGGCCTCAGCAAAAATAAAATGTGTATTAATTAATTCTTTGATTAACGGTTATTTGTTTCCGTAGTGGAAAATTGTACTAGTTTTACGGATTAGAATATGATTTTGGCTACGTTTCACTTGACAACGAGAGGAGTTCATCTCTCGAAACGTTGTGTAGGTTTAAACACAATAAACGGTAGAAAAGTCTATCTATTTCTATGTTAATGTAATTAATAACACCGGTATTATAAATGTTCAAAAATTATTAAAATGTGTATGTTACGTAGTTAAGTTATTTAAATATTTGTTTAATTGTCAAATAATACTTATTCAGAGAAATTCCCATGAATATTCTAGCTGTGACGTTTTTATAAGATACAACGTGTTATACCACTGTTATTATAAAAATAATCCTGACAGACAAGAGATAGGTATGTAGACTACTGTGCAAATTTGAAAGGATCGCTCACAGTATTGCATGGTAGATGAAGAGCGTTGGTGATATGGAAACGTCGGCTGTACAAAGCATTTATACTGTGCTGACTTGTTACTGCCACAGGATGCGGCTTTTACCTCAAAGACAAACAAGACTTTTAGCAAATACGTGCATCTAACGTCAGAAGATTCCCGGAAATTCTTTACTATGAAATTATAACTAAGTAAACATAGTATCGACCACTGTCTCAGTACGGTACTTGTGACTGTACTGCTGTTTCTGAAAAACTCTAGTGCCGTCCAGTCTGGCTTATGCTATATTTTTCCTTTTCCTCTTGGTGATTTCCCTCAGATGACGTATTTTGGTCTTTGGTGACTACCAGTTATTAGTTTGATCGCAATACACTTGCATATTTGCCCAACCTTATCGCGTCCGATGACGATGTACAAAGTGATCCAACGGTTTTACTTCTGACATAAAAATGTCCAAACTATGTACAAATAAGATCTAAATTACGAGTCCTCCGTTCAAAACTTAACTTCGCGAAAGTCTTTGTTGAGAAAATTACGCTTTGGCTCTCATCGCACAGGTTAACTTGCAATTTACTGTCCTTCATCCAATTGGCAAGCCATTATGTTGTTTGCACACCGTTCCATTTCAATTTCATGCAAATTGTAATTTGGAAGCACAACGACCATTACACATTATTACGTAGATTAAGTAACAGCAGCGCAGCGATATTAACGTGGAAGAACTGCAGAAGAAAAGAACACAGGAAACTGAGATCGCAGATAGTGCGCGTTAATTGTCTCGGGGATTAGACGTGTAATTACGAGTACGAGAAACGAGATAAAAACCGAGAAAATACTCACTCGAAACTAGCAAACGCCGAGCAATTCCACCTTGCGGTCGGTGACAAGCCGTTTAGTAAATTGCCAACGGATAAATTAAGACGAAATTATGTTAATGAACTCGGGTGTATTTCCCTGGATCCGTTCCGGCGGGGATAAGCATGTGTTTATAATGGGTAGTACCCTCTGACAGGCGAGTCTCGTCCTAATCACTCTAGTAATAAGGCTGAAAATTGCTCACCCGTCTGTCCGATTGTTGAGCGCGCGCCGAAGATATACCCGTGTCAAAAACATCGGCCGCCACTGCAGTCCGCCGCGACTCGAGTTATCACGAGATGCCGCGTCGTAGTTATGCCAATTTGGTAACAATGTAATCTCAGACGTGCCGATGTTTATTTTGCGGATGAAACAGTTGATTCATTCATCGTCTTCACGGTCAGTGAATGCGCAAGCAGTGGAACCCTTGTAATTTCCTGTCGTTAGCAATCGGCCTGGCACTGCAGTGCAATTTGTTTGTTTCTAAGGTAATGGTCGCATCTTTGGAGAGGTTGAAGATTCATACTCTGTACTGTTTGTTTCAACTCACCCCTGCCGACATCTCCGCTCACAAGACAGTACTCGTGTGATGGATGTACGAGGTGGAGGAGGAGGAATGACACGAGGCACTGAGGCAGTGAGTGTGGGGTGTTGAAGAGGCCTCACCTACGATCACGACAAGACGCGCAGTCGGTTCAGTCACGCTGCGGGGAGAAGTACCGGCTGTTTAAGTGCCAGTGGGTAATCAAATAACGGAGGAATGTTGCCGGTCCTGGTCACGCTCATCGGATCATCCGTCACGGCTGGTTGTAGCGTGGTACCACCCTTGAGGGCGGCTAATCGCCCATAAACACCCTGGCCATGCTTCCGGGGGTGAGCAAGTCGCCCGTCATTACTGCCATCAAGGGGCTCATCGGGTCAAAATCACAATTGTCTCCTTTATGGTTCAGAACGGTTCCAAGAGTCATTATGAACGTTTCGGTTGGCTATTGCCTCATATTTCAGTTTCAAAATCAACTTTTTGGTCTTCATGGTTACTACTAGTGGCATTTAGAGTTGAAAAATTACATTATGGTTGATTGGTCTTCATAGTAGGCTATACGTTTTAGGAGTTGTCTTAGCCTCATACCCATATTTAGATGGAAACGTTCTTCGATAGGGGCACTTCCTGTGTAAATTATCCCCCCGCTGCAAGAAATTTGCTACGAATCACGGTAGCACTTGTGCTAGCTGCGTGTCGGCTGTGTTTTTATTGGTTATAATTATAACAACGAACTGTAAAATCAGAAGAGTTGGATTTCATGTAGTGATTTCCAACGACTATGTAAAGAGTTATTGAAAAACTACCTTACACAAGACAGAATTTTGCTATCAATGACCATTCCACAAAATTCGAGCATCAAACCTAGAGCGCAGAAGACAGAGAGAGCTGCAAGGGGCTCCAGAAGGAAACAATTTCAATCAGAAGCAGGTGTAGGTGATTCCCAGAGCCAGGAACTATTAGGCCAAGGATTGAGGATAGTGACAGCCCAGATGGGTGTTGTGAAGGAAGATGGATTGTAGGCCACAAAAACTCACCCACGCCCCTCACCAACCCCCGCCCCCGCCCCGCCCTTGGTCCAGAGGCTCTTCCTTATCTCGGGGTGTAAATGGGGTTGGGTGACTTGCTTTCGCAGTTCTTCCTTGCTGCTAGCTAGACTCTGGCCAAAGTCTTTATTATAGAGCCTACCTTTTTATTGAATTGAGTACAGTATAGTACTTCCTCCTCGTAAGGCTGTAGTACTTCTCAGTACAAAAGGTTACAGCGTGAGCCTGTCAACGCTGAGCGGGCTGACTGTTTTGAGCAAAAGATAAGGGGCCCGGTCTATGTTTTAACAGATAACAAATTAGTGCCCGGAAATACATTTGTTTTTACAAATCGTTTGATTAAGTTGATGATACACAGCATCTACAGTCTGAATATTGCTGCAGACGACTGATAATAAATTCCTTCCAAAATATTCGAAAATAATGCAACTGTGAATACTTTTGGTTATAAAACGTGGTTTTGACTGGGACTCTTGGCGTGGTCCTGTAATCCAGCTTCATGGAGGTCAAGTTTTGAGGATGATATAGGTCTAAAGCGGCTCAGATAGTCTCAGTGCAAGGTTAGTATAGAGGACCCATATACTAACCTTGGTCTCAGTGATCATCTGATGATACCCGCACCAACTCCCACCATCGTTTAGACATATCAGACCATCACCTGGGTGGTTCGGAAGTCACGTTAAGCCGTTGGTCCTTGTATTTCCATTGGTCATTGGGCTATTAATGACCCATTCTAAGGAAGAGTCGGCCTTAGTTTGTAACAAGACTACACCTCATAACTCATTACTACCACTCATCCTTCACCACATATTTGCCTTAAAATACCCTCATGAGAGTGGTCGGCATCTTAAATAGTGATTTAGTGATTAATAGAATTGTTTTAATTTTGTTGCCAACATAAATGTAGACAAGGTTTCTCCCTACAAAACCATAAACATTCTCAGGGGAAGACATTGTACACAAGGGGTTTTTTACCAGTGACGCAGGTAGATGTCCACCCGGGGCGCGGGTCCAAGAATGCCAGCTAACAGCGTTCCTCCCCAATGTTTGAGTTATGCAAGCCCTCCCCATAAATCCACCCTGCACCCCCCGGCACCCACACACTATAGTCTGTAGGGCTACCTGTCACTCATAATTTAGTCACGCCATTTCTTTATTTCTCCGGCCCCGCTGTCAGGAACGATATAGGTCGATAGTTATAGTTGTTTGTTTGTGTAGGACTCAACTACTCTGCTATTTGCACTGATAATAGCTTCTAATCATGGGTTACAGTGATGTGAACAAATAAAGGCTACAGAACGTTTGAACCGCTTGGCCATGCGCAATTATCCTGTACACACAATATGATCTCTATTGCATTTAACGGTTTGCTATGACTTCAGACAAGGGCCTTAAAAGCAGGGTGTTTAATTATTGGGTTCTGAATATACCAAGAAGAAAAGTGTATATTAGGAGAGAGGTGGCAAAACATTTAATACAAAATGATTTTATTTTGATTTAGAAATATTTAAAATACTACATAGACTTATATACAATGTAGATTGTATAACGGATTTGAATTGTTTTGGTATAAGTTGCAACAATGTACAGCTGATAATCAGTTTAGCGGGAAACCCAATCAGCTGATTGACCTCTGGACAGTGAATCCGACAAGCCCCTTCCCCCCTTCTTCAACAATCCCTCATTCGCTCACCAACACCCGATCCAATTGATCCCTATTCCGCGGGTCGAATGTTAATTTTCTGTTGTGAGTTTTAAAGTCTTATAATAATAGTATAATAAATTATTTATTGCATGATAACAAGTATTTGTTATAGCAATCGTTAAAGATTTGAACATAAATGTAACTTTGCGATCATCCAACATCGAAATCTCATTTGAAATTCTTGAATGTCATATACGCATTGTAGTATTTTTAATCGAATTTGGAAGTTTGTTGTCAAAATGAACTCCTGCGAAGGAAAACGTTACCGCACAGACTACCGTCCTGTGTCTCCCAGTTCGATAGTTATCCCTGTCTCTAGTTGAACTGATAAAAGATCACGACAGATCGTCAGAGTTAGATCTTTTCACGTTGTTTGTTCGATGATAACGCACTGTTCTAAGGAAGCCGGTGGTCAAACATTTACTTCTCCTTGGACGCATTGTAGTATTTTTAATCGAATTTTGAAGTTTGTTGTCAAAATGAACTCCTGCGAAGGAAAACGTTACCGCACAGACTACCGTCCTGTGTCTCCCAGTTCGATAGTTATCCCTGTCTCTAGTTGAACTGATAAAAGATCACGACAGATCGTCAGAGTTAGATCTTTTCACGTTGTTTGTTCGATGATAACGCTCTGTTCTAAGGAAGCCGGTGGTCAAACATTTACTTCTCCTTGGACGCATTGTAGTATTTTTAATCGAATTTGGAAGTTTGTTGTCAAAATGAACTCCTGCGAAGGAAAACGTTACCGCACAGACTACCGTCCTGTGTCTCCCAGTTCGATAGTTATCCCTGTCTCTAGTTGAACTGATAAAAGATCACGACAGATCGTCAGAGTTAGATCTTGTTCACGTTGTTTGTTCGATGATAACGCTCTGTTCTAAGGAAGCCGGTGGTCAAACATTTACTTCTCCTTGGACGCATTGTAGTATTTTTAATCGAATTTTGAAGTTTGTTGTCAAAATGAACTCCTGCGAAGGAAAACGTTACCGCACAGACTACCGTCCTGTGTCTCCCAGTTCGATAGTTATCCCTGTCTCTAGTTGAACTGATAAAAGATCACGACAGATCGTCAGAGTTAGATCTTTTCACGTTGTTTGTTCGATGATAACGCTCTGTTCTAAGGAAGCCGATGGTCAAACATTTGTCTTGCATTCACTTCTTCCTGGTGAGGCGGTGGATGGGATGACCAGTACAGGAGGTAGCGCGGCGCGGTGAGGAGCGCGCTTCACTGATAAGCCGAGTGGGCGTTGCACGTAAACTGCAGATAAGGAACCAGCTCCGAGGCAGACTTATGCGACGCTCACGGTTAGTTATTGAAAACCGCTGACACGAACATGGAGACGCTCGGCGAATTCATTATCCAGAGCAATCATGCAGTCCGCTCGACTGTCTACGCACAGTTTCTCGTTTAGTTTATTCTGTTCCGTGAATACAATTTCACAAATAAAGGTAATTTAGGATTGCTTTAGAATTTTTTTAGTTAAAAAACTTGTAGGCTCCAGGCTGCCAACATCATGAACGTCCTCGAAAATATTCTGTCATCTCGAACGAGCTACAAACACCGTGAATATAACTCCATTCAAAACCCCAAAAATCACTCACAAAACATTATTACCTTTACCTTGGACACTGTACAGGATCGATGTGTTGTGAATGTACACTGTACTGTATACACGAATAGGTAAACACAGTCGCTAGTGTGAGGGATGGAGCCGATATTTGGTGGTCGCGTCGCGCGTTGTTATACATTAGCTGCAGGCCACTCAAATGACGGGTTGTGTTTGACTTTAGTGCTTGTAACCTGCTCAGATTACCGTCTTCAATGATGCTTATGCGTTTTCAATCTGATCCACGCAACGTGAATAGCTTCAGCGTGACAATCATTTACATACGTGAAGATTTTGATCGTTAAATTCTACGAGCTTTGTTATGTATAACATGTTTTTTCTAGGTTGAATTTGGGATTTAATACAAATGTCTTTGTATTATTTTGCAATGATTGTTTGGATTCGCAATTAAATAGTTTTTAGACGTGTCAATGAACGCTACAACAATACAACCATAATGTCTTGAGGATACCAACGAATTTCACAAATCATTGTTGTAAGACGTTTCATTCACGAATTTTCCAAATTCGTATTTAATTTTTAAACTGCACGCTTTTAAATTGAATTATAACTATTTTAGTTACGAAGTACTATTTTTGCCCTCACAAATTGCACATTAGTAGAATCTCGATTATCCGAGTCTCGGTTAACCGAGCCTCCGGGTTAACCGAGCTAGTAGTTAGAAAAAATTCAAATTATGCTGTTATCAATTTATGAGCTTTGCGGTATGAAGATACCTGTCATTGTCATTTCCTGGTAGTAGCAGTTAACCTCCGTATTATCCGAGCTTTTTCTTATCCGAGGTGGTCTTGGTCCCAATTACCTCGGATAATCGGAGTCTACTGTATTGTGAACTAGTTGGAAAACAAACAACAAATGCTTGTGCCGTTTGATTTTATGTTTTCTAGGTGCTACATAATTATTGTATTTCTGGCTGCTCATTCGTCTGAGGAAAGCCCATCCAGAATTCGTAAAAATGCATGAAAGAATAAATAAATGAATTATAGATACACAAGTAAACTCACCGCGTACCTCAGTAGAGATTTTCAAATAGCCCAGTGGAAAACTATAAATCCTGCTGATCATATGGATACGGTACTCATAAACATATGCTCATAAATTGGAACTATGTAGTTAGATGGCTAATGAGATGCAGGTATTAAAATAAAAGCGTATTCCGGTTAAGTGGGCAGTAGTGGATCGGGATTGAAAACTAATCACCACCTTTGGTTTGTGAAATGACCACCTTCAATAAGTAAGTGGGGGAGAAGAGTCTACAGAGCGCCTTGGACACGCAACCGCTGCACTATAGTCAGTCTCACGGTCAGTTGTGGAGGCCCTTTCGAACATTGTTAATTAAATCTCCTTACGTGTAAATCACATACATTTGTGTGGTTGTGTTTGAAAATATTCGTATTTTATTTCAAGGAAACTATTTTGGACATTTTTTGAAGTGGGGGCAAGGAGGGTATTTTGTGTGATTCTGGCTTTGTTTGACGTATATTTTTGCTCAATCTTGAATCAAGCTCCTATCTGAAAAAAAAGCGTGTAAACTTGGGGTCCGAAACACTAAAACTTGCTTTATTTGTTAATTTTAGGTGCATTAAAAAAATATAGCCTTAGTTTTTTTCATTCGGGTTTGTGTTGTAGAACACCGGGAAAAGGTAAAAAAGGTAAGGTTTGTCTTGTTTAACGAGGCGAAGTTAGGACTACAAAGTACTCTACCACTCAACCTCGACCTACCTAGCGTCACCGCATTAGTCACATTACAAATGTAAGTGGTGACTGCGGGGATCGAACCCGCGCCACCGGAGTGATGAGCTCCGGAGTCGCGCGCGATACCAATCCGCCACGAGACCGCCGTGAAATAAAATTTTGATTACGCGTTATCGCTGACAAAGTACATAATGTTTTTTCAGTATATCCTATTCACCCCAATTTCATGTATACGTTCACTTTGATTGACGAGGCAAATGTTGACCTTTTGACGTACATGAGAATTGTACCTGTAAAGTTCATAGATGATTTTCTGACGACATATCAGTTAACCGGTGCTGGATATCAGTTATCAGAGCGCGTGGTGGCTGAATCGGTAGCGTGCGCGCGAGACCAAAGTTCGCAGGTTCGAGACCCGCCTCGTCGCCGTGGTGAATGTTGCCAGATTACCTACCATACCTTGGCGTACCATTGGTCTTCTGTGAAGTGTGAAGGTGATGGTGGTATAGAGCATGCAGAGTTGGAGTGCAGTGCAGTGTAGGCGTGTTGAGGCGCGGAGGGGAGTTTGCCTAATTAAAAGAGTGTCCGAGACTAGCAATAAACTGATCAGGGCAATTACAGCGGCACGCATGCACGCTGCCTAGCGGCTACAAACACAACTACAGTATATGCACAGTACTCGCTGCATTCACCACTCGTCTTCATTCCTAATTTTGTTGGACTATTTAATTTATTTACAGCAATTAGGTTACTTTTTCCCCGATTCTCCATTTATGAATACTGTCCAATTCAGGTACTGTGGATTAATTCACCCACACATTCCTTACGGGTCGATCCTGTGGTAGATTTCCCCAAGCACGGGTCTTTCTACAATTTTCATCCTCAAAAAAGCAGTTCGAACAACAAAAATCTGTGTAGAAGAGAGTGTTATGCAGACCAGATTTTTCAAAATTTGAAATGGTTGACATTACCTTGCCTTTACATTTTGAAAACATACTTTTTTATGGCAAAATGTGATTTCATAAGAGGAAGGTCACATTTACTCGTTTGAGACTACATAGAAGCAGGGACAACTACCGAACTGGAGATCAGAGAACGGTGGTTCATCGGGCAGGAGTTTTATGCTGGGAACAGATTGTCAAAATTACACCGTTTTAAAATAATAAGTTAGATCATGCTGGTAATTTTTCCCCTAAATGGTCTTACTTAGATACAAATTTATGTTAAGTTTAGTCAAATCCAATACGTGGTGTGGGAGATAATAAATAATTAGTGACAAATATAAAATGGTAAATATCCGGTTAACTAGGCGTTTTGGAAAAAAATTTAGTCTTGATTTTCTCTTCATTTTTACCCATATAACCTTTTCCCAGAGTCTGGCACCTTACTTATGGGACACCCTGTATATACACTAACCATTCTTATCTACCTCACTCATTCATTTACTTAACTGGACTTTAACAATCAATAAAATTGAAAACTACAGAGGCCGTAAAACTATCGTATTTATCTGTAAGTAACAGTAATTGGTGTTGTCTAGAGTGACTGGGTATGCGGTACGCACTCTACACTGAGTACCGTGTATCTGTGCGTGTCTCTCGTGCTTGCAGACTGTGTGGCAGTGTAGCACAGATATCCCGCGCCGAGTATAATGTACCTACACGCTTCCTTATTGCGTGTTAACTGCCTGTAAACACTTTGACGCCCGATTTTCTCAACTTCCTTTCCAACGCTGCTGGCCTTTCTCTGTCCTCCAGTCCTAGCGTCCATACTGCCGCCGTGGAGCGTAGAAACCAACAATACACGCGATAAAAATAAATATTTTTTTACATAAAATGTTTTTTATTCCTAAATTTAAAAAATCATTAAACCGTGGCATTTTCAAAACTAAAATTTGTTGAAGATATGCTCAACCCTTAACAAGACTTCCCATAAAGGTTGTAACAGTTTTAAAAATTTATTTCTTTATAAGAATCTAACCCGTAAAAGTTGTCGTGTTTTACCTGCGGTAAACATTTTGAAAAAAGAGGCAACTGAAAAATGGCACATTCAAAAAATGTTTTGTTGGTTATTTATTATTTATACAAATATTATGTAAAAAATGTCCTAGGCTGACATTTTAATATCATTGATTTACTGAAACGAAACAGTCTGTATTTTGAGTAAACTTTCCAACGCCCAGACTTCCCATGAAGGTTTGACTGATAAAACAAAACTGATCAACAGTTATAAACATTGATTTATATATAAACAATATCAAAAGTTGTCGTGTTTTTACTTGCGGTAAAAATTTTGAAAAAAAGTAGCTTAAAATGAAATATTAAACTGAAAAATGGCACATTCAACAAATGTTTTATTGGTTTTTAAACTTAATAAGACTTCCCTAAGGTTTACTGATAAAAAAAAAACTGATCAACAGTTATAAACATTGATTTATATATAAATAAGAATCTAAGCCGTCAAAGTTGTCGTGTTTTTACTTGCGGTAAAATTTTTAAAAAAAAGGTAGCTTAAAAATGAAACACTAAACTGAAAAAATGGCATAACATTCAAAAAATGTGTTGTCGGTTGTGAAACATTATAATTGATACAAATATTATGAAAAAAATGTCCTAGGCTTACATTTATTTAATATCATTGATTTACTATATAGGAATCTAACCCGTAAAAGTTGTCGTGTTTTATCTGCGGTAAACATTTTGAAAAAAAGAGGTAGCTTAAAATGAAATATTAAACTGAAAAAATGGCACATTCAAAAAATGTTTTGTTGGTTGTGAAACATTATAATTGATACAACTACTATGTAAAAAATGTCCATGGCTTACATTTTAATATCATTGATTCACTGAAACAAAACAGTCTGTATTTTGAGTAAACTTTCCAACGCCGCTTTCAAAGCAGCAAAAATAACAGAAGTTGATTTCTGTTTATCAACATATTTGAACAGTTTGTTGTTTGAATGTTTGTTGATTGGAAAACAAGCTGTGAATAAAATGCGTTGTTTACACAATGTCTTTGTATGCACAGTTTCACTTTTCCCAATACAGGCTACTCGTACTCCGGACGTTTATAAATTGCATTGAATTTTGTAGTCAACTTTCCAGGTAATAATGCGCTTTTAACGTATCATTATCAATGAAATAGCATGTAAATAAATATTGGTTGATCCCTCGTGCTGTATCAATACGGGGTAATGAAAATCAAATATTGGAACATGGTACGTAGAAATTATTAGTTTGGTAAGAAACTGAACTAATCTGGCATCGGCTTGCTATGTCAGGATAAAACCAATCATTACACACTTTTCTCAAAAGCACAGTTCGTTTTTACATATCCTTCAGGAAAACAGGATCTAACACGAAACTCATGGGGAGGTTCTCAATCAAATGAGCTCAGTTGAAATTGAAAGGTGTTTACAGACGAATGATGGTCATTTGTAGACATTTTTTAGGCTACGTCTGTTAGTAATAAACATGTATATATTTAAAAATTCAATATATTTCGATACAGAAATTTTCTGATATCTTCATCAGTCAACAAGAAAATAACGATAAACATGAACAGATTCAAAAACCATATGACAAAATTGTAAAATACAATAGTAATGTAAAAGCAAAAAGCTGGAGAAATTAAAGCAAATTTCTATCTCTGATAGTGAGGGAGTTGATTGTGTGTGGATGTTGTAAATGAAAGTGTTGTTGATGTTTAAGAGGATTAGTCAACCAAGAAAGAACCCATGAAATAGGGAGGATCATTTCTTTCCGGTGGACGAGGGGTAGGGGAAAATCCAAGTTTGTCTTCTCTATCTAGTAGGGTTGTCTTGTCTGGCTCAGTTCTTTGAAGTGTCTTTTAAATTTATACATGTTCATTATCAACAGACGTAGCCTAAAAAATGTCTACAAATGATCAAATGAGCTCATCTTATGCTACAGCAGATTCATCTGAAATCGTCGCTAAGGCATCTCCTTTTCTTCATAAGGACAGTGCATGACTATATTAAATCATTTTTTGAGATGCCGACCACTCTCATGAGGGTATTTTAAGGCAAATATGTGGTGAAGGATGAGTGTGGTGAGTGGTAGTAATGAGTTATGAGGTGTAGTCTTGTTACAAACTAAGACCGACTCTTCCTTAGTTCATTAATAGCCCAATGACCAATCAAAATACAAGGACCAACGGTTTAACGTGACTTCCGAACCACGCAGGTGATGGTCTGAAATGTCCAAACGATGGTGGGAGTTGATGCGGGTATCATCAGATGATCACTGAGACTATCTGAGCCGCTTTAGACCTATATCATCCTCAAAACCTGACCTCCATGAAGCTGGATTACAGGACCACGCCACGAGTCCCACTCTGTATAAAAGGCATACAAGGGGCTATTACTTATGTATATACACAACTGCAACGGTCGGCTTGAGCTAGTTGCCCGGACTCAGAGCTCAACCAGAGCTGCACAGAGTATAGCTCGTGCTGCTAATGCGGAGGAACCGGTGCCGGTGGTGTGTGAAGCGTGGATACGTGCGCCAAATAAGGGACTGCTAATGAAATGACTAATGAATGGAATTGAGACGGAGTAACAAACAACGTGCGTGCAGCGCTGCGTGACGCGCGTAATTGAAACTAACCTCCAGCTGTAGCTATCTTCAACCACTTAAGTACATGTTCAACATTCAACACACGAGAACAATATATGTACAGTGCTTTAACTGTATTAGACTAAACGTATTCAATCATTTTCAAAAATTGCAAATTTTAAAAGAACGGTTTCTGCCACGAGTATATTTTATCTTTTGTAAAATCATTTCACTGTTTAGACCTTTCTACGGATGTATACCCATGGTCCGTGCTTGAGAAGGTTTGATGAGACTTCTAAGCAGGGATGATTTCTACATTCCCATGGCTGTAACCACTTGGTTTTGGGGCAAAACATTATAGAAGGGTCAGGGTTTTGGCACGTATTCGTCTCGTTACCCCCGGCATACCCCCACGACCCCTTGTAGGGGCATAGTCTTGTCTCAGGCCAGTCATGTCCGTAATATGCAGTAGTTATGCCCCGCAGTAGTTGAGGCCCTGCGGATTCCCCTTTGTCCTTTGTTTAATAATGTGTTGAACATTAAAGATACTCTGAATATTTGTTTAATGTTTACGATGTTTGTTTGTGGTTGCAGGGAAAGTGGAACCGACGCCTCACACCTCCTCATTCAACATGGGTTACCTGGTGTCTCCCTACCCCTACCACAACGGCACAGCGGGCCCTATCCCCGTCTCTATGGTGAGTACCTACTCTCTTGTCCCTTGTACAACCTAGAAAAAGCATTACAACAATTGTATGACGACAGTAACTGACTACTTAAGAGTAACGCCTCCAAAGTTTGTGAGGTGTTGATCTCCCCCTAAGCCACGTGGGGGTAACTACGCACCGTGCCGTGTATGTCATGGCCGAGAGCCAGTTACTGGTAAGGAAGGTAAGGCGAGGACCGTGTGGGCTGGTGGTAGTAATTTGAAAAGATTGGCCATTGTTGGCCGCCTACAGTAGGGGCCTAATCAACGCTGGATGACCGTAGCATTGTCAGGCCACCTGCGAGCCCCACATAACTTCAGACCTATGTCACTCCCCCATCATGTTGAAAACACAAATAATTCAATCATCACCACCACTTCTGGTTTGATTATAAGCCTTGGAATAAATGTAAGTGGTGGTTTTGTGTTAGGCAAGAAACTTCTCCATCATAGATTCAAATCACCGCCAATATAGTTTTTTTTCAAAAATACGGTTTGTTTTCGGCAATCACTAAAGTGTTAGGTTTGTGTTTGCCAAGGTTTCAATTGAAATTTTATATTAACGTCGGTTACGAGATCTGTTGAATTTTCAAATATGTTCAGTATAATTATATAGATATTCTATACGGTATAGGACGCATTTTTATTGGCATTTTTATTAACATGCAACTAGAGAAATGTACGTTTTAACAGGAGCATAACTTACAATGGAGATAGGAGAATTGGGTCTCAAAGATGCGGCCATGGAATAAAAACACAGGGTTTCGTTATAGTTTTAAGCAGAGAACGAACTATGCCGTGGAAAAATAATTCAGTGTTAGTAGTCTTAATAACAATGACATCAATAAACGTTCATGGCTTATTTGGCACATCAACAGATCATTCGCAGGCGCGTGGTATTAAAAAACCATACAACTCGATCCCTTTGAGTGTAAACTCTGCTCAAGAGTTTCCCCCAATGTGAAAGCTGTTCTTAGCATGTGTTCACTGTTCAATGGTCGTACATAGAGGTGACAAGAATGGAAAAGGGCGAGGCCGGGTATTGTCGCGCCCAGAGTGTTTCTCTATGTAAATCTGTCCCAACCGTAGATTACACTAGGCCTACATAACAACTCCACCGACTGTTTCCCTATGCTAAAAGCTCCATACTGAATTGTAAATGACCGTCTTGGAAGAAAATCATTCTGCGTATGGTGATGATACCGCTGCAAATGGAATAACTTCATGATCTATCAGTCACGGAGTCGAAGAACAACGTTGTGAATTTTAGACTATAAACGAAGTTCTATATATTTAGAGTGCAAAACTGAGAATATTTTTGATGTACAGTATAGCCTAAATATCCTTTGTTTTAAGTTTGTTGTTGACGATGGAAGGATTTCAGAAGTTGAACTATTATTGCGGAGATTTTCCATCGTTAGTGAAAAAATATCACGACGTTTCGGGATCTACAATCTGATCCCGTCTTCAGGTAAAATTAACCTAAAAAATATCACAGAACATTAGAAAAAATTTGTTCTGTGTTATGTTTTAGGTTACTTTCACCTGAAGAAGGGATCAGATTGCAGATCCCGAAACGTCGTGATATTTTTTGTTCACTAACGATGGAAAATGTCCGAAATAATAGTTCAACTTCTGAGCTAAATATCTTTGAAATCTAATGGTAAATTTGCACAAAATCGGTAAATATGCAAAATGTGTTTAATCGATTAGGATAGTCAGCAATATTAATGTATTGTATTGTTAACAAATTATGTCTTTTTTGTTGATGTAACTGTCTATTTCATTACATCCAGTAGAAGTGATCCTTCCTGTTAAAAACGTTAATCGTCTCGAGCATTTTTAGTTATGGACGTCAACGTCAACTTACTCCACAGACAAGTCATATTTCCAAACGTTCATATTTAACCTTCTATGACACTTTAATCCGGGTCCTGATTGTGATCGACGGTTCCTAGAACACCGTGGCAGGAATTAGGTGAGATTAGAAGCTCTCGAGCTGTCGGAGGCAGGAAGTCCACTGACAAACAAGGGTACAAATTGAGGGTTGAAACAGGTATTTTGGGCCCGGGTGGCGCCTGGGGCAAGCTACAAGAGGCGTCTGGGGGCGGATTTGCGGTTTGACCCCAGATTCCTTTTAGATACTTGAATGGGGTGTTGGAATCCGTGTTAGTAGCCAAACTAGAACAGGGTAGTCATCCGGTTGAGAACGAAGTTGTAGTGTCGCAAGTTCCTTCTTGAATGATGAATCTTTTACTAAAGGTTATAATGTCATTGCGTATGTTTGCATCGTTTTTAGTGAAGAAAAAAACGTCGTTTCGAGGACTGAAATCCAATTCCGTCTTCAGGTGAAAAGTAAAGCGGCTGATAGAGCGCAAAACATTACTAAACTTGAGTAAGCATCGTTGTAGAGGTTTATTTGTACTATCTACGCCAACGGCATTTTTTTATTAGATTATATTTCAGGGTTTCACAAAACGCTTTTAGGGAAAGCGGCCAAACCCTTGTGCCTGCGCCGGGAATCGAACCCGCGACCTTGCGCTTTGCAGGCCGTGTTTTTTCGCGTAAGGATATACTGATGACGACGTTATGGCATAAGTTAATGGTACTATTTTGTTTTGAAAATTCTTTAACTAAAGATACACATAAAGAAGCTTTTGCAGCAAGTCTATAAATGTGTCATGTGTTGTGTCCCGGTGTTCATTTGCTATTAATGTTTGTGCAATGGTGATCAGCGATCATCAAACATAACATGCGGATATCATACTCTACTGTAACATTCATCGTCTAAAATATAAGTCCAAATCTGCCGAACTTTTTTATATTTCTTCTACATAATTTAAGACAAGCCGACATTTGTGGAGATGTACACCACAGTTCCGCCTTTGCTCTCACATCATCTTCCCTCTTTGTCTCATACATTATGTATTCTCTAGAACCAATTCATCATTGATTTCTTCCTCACCCTCACTCTTGTCTCGGAATGCTGATGTTCCGTTGTTTTACCGACGGTGCAAAGGTGCGATGTCGCCTTGTTATTTATAAGGGTGAAAAAGCAATTCCATGTAGATTAGTCGAGTGGGAAAAGCCTTACCTTGCTTATCAGGAATTGTAGATTTCCCCGCAGATGATCGTACATTGTATGGTAAAACAAATATTTGGATGTTTTACTTACATGTATAATTTTTGTGTGTTCAAACTGTATTTCAGTATTTTATTTATATAATTATTGAACACATACAGGAAATGTGTAGTGCACTATGCAGAACCGAATTTTACGTACAAAAGTAAGTCGAAAATGCCGAATAACATTTTTTGATTTCGGCTTAGTTTAGCCGTAATCCGCCATTTTGTAATTTTTGAAAATAATGAATAATTAAAATCCCTTTGAGATATTTTTGTAAAACTTGGTATAAACCTTAATTATTTTCATAATAACAATTGAAACAAAATGTTTTTATCTAACTTATCAAATTTCAAAATGGCTTATCATATTTCATTTAAAGTCAAATCCCAATTTGATTCCATTAGAATTTGAAAATTTGAAATGGTCGCCATTTTCAAATTTGACAAGTTCGAACAAAATATTTTGGTAAATGTTATTAGGAACGCAATTAAGATTAATACCTAGTTTTACAAAAATATCTCAAAGAATTTTTGAATTATTCCATATTTTCAAAAAATTTACAAAATGGTGGATTGCGGCTAAACTAAGCCGAAATCAAAAGAATGTTACTCGGAATTTTCTACTTACTTTTCTGCATAGCGCGCTACACATGTTTGTGACACCCTGTATATGCGCTGTATAAATACTGAATTTTCCAATTTTATTTCCCAAATGTTACAATCTAGCCTAATTTAACTTTTTATTCACGCATATTATGAAAATATATTAATGTACACGGTTTAAACACTGAAAAGCAAAGTGATTAAAGTAATTCGTCGATGAGACAGCATTTTTCTTGTCGATTGGGCGAGAACAAAAAGTGAGGTCGAAGCAGGAGCTGTGGAAGCAGTGCTTTTGTTTGATCACCACCGTCACTCACTAATTGATTATGGTTAATTGATTGATTGATTAGTGAGCCGAGCTCGACCAGACAGACGGACGGACAGACAGAAATCAATTAGTGATAACAGGGTCCAGACTCTCGGACCTCTATAGTGATAACTTAACTGCGTCTGTTTCTTACGCAACTGGTTTCTACAATCTTTTTACAGTTCAAGACATTATTCTTGATTGCTGTAGTATTTTATAACTCAAACTTAAACTCGTATTTCATTAATTAAATATAAAAAACATTGTATATTTGACTCTTCAATATTATGTAAGTAATTTAAAAGTTAAACAATTAAAATACAACGTATATACAAATGTTCACTCCATTTTCGTCCGTTTTAACTATATGTGTTCAAATCTACCTATAATGAAGCATATGTGATGCTCTTTGGCGTTTAATCGAATTCAAACACTTACAAGTTTTAAATAATATGGCTTTGAATTCTTAAAAGTGTATATGATCTTGGGTACACTGAAGGTTTGTTTGGCTAGCTCGTTCAAGAAAGTAAGTTTAAAGTGCGTTTATAAATTTCTGAAATGTTAACTTTTCAACCAACAAAACAGATTTTGTTATCAAACTTATGGACATGCAAACACGTGTAATACAGTATAGCTATTTGTATAGATAATAACCTTCAAGAACCTTGTATACGTTTTAGGTTTTTAAACCACGAAAATAGTACGACATAATAATAAAAATATTATAGTCATTACAATAAAATTATGTCATCTTTCCAACAAAATTGTCGATTGAAGCAGTTTTTTTTGTGACTTAAGAGTGCATAGTACCTGTATTTTGTTTTTTGTCCCATAAGAGCAATGTAAAAACAAGCATTTTCTTGAGACACTTTACGCCTACAATTTTTATCAGATCTTTTTGAAATAGGTTTTATTTGAAAGATAACAATCTACTGCAGTGGCTCCGCTGAGCACTTTTTTGAAAATATTATTAGTTTACTAGTTAAAAAAGGAAATTCAAGTACAAACTTTCTTCAATTTTTGGATTGATGCCACGGAATTATAAATGCAAAAATGGAAATTCGGCTCAGTGGAGGCACTAAAACATTTAATACACTTTAAAACAAAGTTTATTTCATACAAATCCGATGAAAGCTGTAGGCGTGAAGTGTCCCAAGAAAATGCATGTTTTTACATTGGCTCTTATGGGACGAAACTCAAGGTCACGGCCACTACTACGCACCCTTAAAGGATCTAAACAGCTCGAAAAGAATTTTGTGAATCTATAAAAAACATAAATTGGACAAATACAAAGCCCTATTTCCCGTGATGCTTCCGTCGACTGACGCAAGCGCCAGGGCGGCCTACAGGAGTACTACTACATATCGGAAGAGGAGAGTGACGGAAGACCGGTGTGTGAGTTGCATACTAACCATTCTCACAGCCGTGAAATCATCCGTAATGAGCTCAATGATTTTATATTAGTCACAGGTCCTAACTCCTCGTAAACCGGAGGCTCCATGTACTGGTACACTCTGTTCTTCTGTGAGCCGCCTGTTTTGTTGGTATAGTCTGGTCAAAGAAGGATGAGTCGAGGCTCCAACAAACCACAAAGACACACAGATTTTGTATCTTCTTGCTGCTTTTCTTCTCTCTTATTGCTTGCGGGAAAGTTTGTTTATGATATGTCATTTAATTTTGCAATATATACGGCCTGAGCTGTTGCATAATACCATGAAGTAATAACTAGCTAAAACTAAGATTTGATGTATCACATTCATCCTAGTTTTTATTATACTATAATTATCAAATTTACCAAAACGTATTTACTTTTACATCAATCATCCACATGGTGACTTTGTCTTTACCTATGATGATCCCGACAGTTGTGTCTTCCTTTGTTAATTTTTATGTAGTAAGGAGGGATTTCTTGCACTCCAGTGAGGGGAGTACTTGTAATGCTGTAAAGTACACGACAAGACAGTAAAGTAGGCATGAAGTACTGCGCTTGCGCAGTGCGCAGGGTGGTACAAGACAGGTAGCGAGGCGCGGTGTTGTCAGATCTCTGCGCCGCTGTGAGATCCACGCATGCGCACTACGCACCTCGCACTGCGCCGGCGCTTTAAGTTCACACCTCGCCAACGTAAAACACCGCCAAGCCACCCGTTGTTAGCGTTTCGGGTTTGGTGGTCGTTTTACTCTTCTTTTTCCTTCGTTTTTTTGGTCATTTTGCCTTGTTACGTGGCCCTCTGTCCATTGAATTATAATTTTATTGCTAACGAGGCGATCGGACCGCGTTACCCCTGATGGTCTGATCGCCTGACGGGATGGTTTCTCAGACTTTTTAGTTTTGTGTCTCTTTTAAAACGGTTTTTATGGTTGTAAATTTCGTTGGACTGTTGTATGAGAATAGAGAAGTGAGCTTTTGATGGGGACACGGTTCTTTCTCTGATTTTTCGTCTCGACCGTCCTGCATTTTTGTTAGTCTCAACTTTGGTATTTAGAGTGTCGTCGAAATCAATGTTCGGTTGGATTAACTTATAACACATTAAATAACTGTAGGTTTAACTACGGCTACACCTAAGTTTCTGTGAACGACGATTAAAAGAAAGCTTACTCTTAATGCAGTAAACTGATATCTTACTGTAAACAAGTGGGTGGTACTGTAATTATCAAGAAAAACATCCCCCGAGAAGAAGAGGAATGTCAGAGTTATCGAAATACATGGAATATAACGTGTACATTGAAAGTTGTCTCCCACCTTTGACAACAGTGCACTTATTTATTTACGTCTCTACTCTCATTGTATCGGCCCAGTTTCGCCACTCGAACGTTATTTCACTCGGCAAGTGGGAGTTTTCTACGGCAGAAGGAAGCTCTGGTCAGCCTACACCGAGATAAAATATAATAAACATGGCCATAAACATAACTAAACCGGCACGGCGGCAAGCGCGCATGCGTGGGCGAGGTGGTCTCTACTCTCCATTCCTGGCTTGGTTGTCACTTTCTCGTCAGTCGACCGCAGTCTAGTCTGGTTAGGGGTCAAAACGCATCTCCAAAAAACAAATAAGCCTTTAATGTCGATTACGAAATAAAATAGAAGCTCTGCTAAAGCCTCTGGTGAATGAGTGTAGATGTTTCATTGACAAGTTCCGTTGTGCAGCCTACTATGTAAGTGTGGTGGGCTGTTATCAGGAGTAGTCTGTTATCTCTGCCATGTGTCTGTCTGTCTACAGATATCTGAGCTGGCCGGAAGGGCGCCAGTTGCTACTGCACTCAATATCCGAAGTACACTAAAGTTACTTGTAGAGTGTTCCTGAATTGACTCGTGCTGTGTAGCAACTTGTACTTGTGTTTCGCAGTTTTTTCCTCTTGTAGTGTCGACCCCGGTTAGCCTGTGCCCGGAACATACGCGGAAGTGGCTCGGCAGCCAAGGGTGAGGATGAGGATGGTTAGCGCAGCTCATCTGCAAGCATCTGACAGCCACATGTCCAGACAGTCAGCACTCCTACACCGCTTTCATCGTTTAGTTGTTGTTCCACTAGCAGTTTTGAATAATCTCTAAGATTCTGTTGACTTTACAATGATTCCTATGATAGTTGCCGAAATTCTTGGCCATCAGAAAGGGTGCTGAAAAACTAAAGTATACTATTTGCAAATATGTAGGCCTATACCAGGTTTATTTGTGCGTATCGCTAGAAGTCTAGCATGCACGTAAACCTATAAACTAGACCTAACCTTATTTAGCAGGTAACTTTCCCGAGTGTCTCCCTTCTCTCTCCTCGTGTAGTCACTAACAGCCTGTTTATATTTACTGCTCCTGATACGCGGTAGTTGTACACCAGCCTTTCATCAAGTTAAGAAGTCTAAATATTTTAGATGCATTTTTATAGTTGTTAAGTCTTGTTTAAGTCTGATAAATGCAGGAACAAACAGGATTGGGCTGTTTAGGTTAGGATAATAATTGGGCTGAAAATCTCGAAAATGTATCACTAAATCACTATTTGAGATGCCGACCACTCTCATGAGGGTATTTTAAGGCAAATATGTGGTGAAGGATGAGTGTGATGAGTGGTAGTAATGAGTTGGGTAAGGTGTGGCTCCTTAGAATGGGTCATTAATTAATACTACCGAACCACGCAGGTGATGGTCTATATGTCTAATCGATGGTGGGAGTTGATGCGGGTATCATCAGATGATCACTGAGACTATCTAAGCCGCTTTAGACCTATATCATCATCAAAACCTGACCTCCATGAAGCTGGATTACAGGAACATCACGACAAAGACAATACATATAGGTATGTATGCGTATGGTCTTTGGTAGTAGGCTGAGCTTGACTTTTCGAAAAGCAACATCGAGCGCCGAACGTCTCAGCTCCGAATTCCCCCGATCTTTGCCTGATCTGAATTCAACTTCAGGTCGGACACGGATATGTAAATAAAGCTAGGAGAGGAGAGGAGACTGTGTGGTGTACTGGAGCGGACAGCGGACCACCCAAAACTCGCGAGTTATCTTCATCTGAGCCGACCGACTTAACCAATCTCATGTTATCAGCCTCATATAGTGCCAGACTAATCCACTTAACACAACACACAGATAACCCTGTCTCATCTACACTGCACATAATCGCACAATCAACTTGTACGCGAGAACATGAGAACAATCAGGAAGTTCTCCGCTCTGTCATCGCTCTGTTATCTGCAGTTCTAAATCCCTCTACATACCTTATTGGCAGTATGCACTTTAGCCAAACAGACCCATAGACAACTGTACAATTTTGTAAAGTGTGATTTCTAACTTGCAGGACACCAACAAAAAAGATGCTTTATTAATAACGCTTGGGTATAATTATAAAAAAATATACTGCTCGCAGTCACCCAAGAGACGCAAAAATACAACACCGAACACAGAAAAGGTAATACAGTAAATAGGAACAAATAATGCAATACAGCAAATCAGAAAGAGCTCCGATACAAAACCCATAAGCTCTTCGTCGCCAAAAATATGACCTATTTAACTATCGATGGGCAATTTAAAATATCCACGTCGGTCTAAAATAAGTCCAACAAAGAAAAAAGAATAAAAATAGACCTGGAAGAGCCGAACATGTGGAGATCGATGTAGTCTCGTGGACGAGTGCAGTTTGTGGTGACAGAAGTTGTGGAGCCGGGTCTGATTAGCATTGGAAGAGTGACGGTCTGTGAGTGATGGGTACAAGGTGTCTGGGCTGGAGATGATAAGAGTGATAAGCGAGCTTGTCACACGACATGTACATGTTGCCTCCTACATGGCCACAGGGGTGAACACTCAACATACAGTATACTGTACCGTTCAACTCTAGCGTCAGCTTTTCCAACACACGACAGTCACTTCTATCCCCGTCACACAAACTTGTTTAAGAACGCATCAAAGTGTTCTCCTAAATTGACTTAAGCGTCCTGTAGCATCCGCGTAAAAGTCTAAAGGCGAAAATTGATGTGAAATACCTAGTTTGTCAAAAGTAGTATGGTATATGGGCGTGTTTCTTTGTGAATGCAATAATTGTGTTAGAAACATTTCGTATGCTTACAAGCCACCTTCGGTAAAATCGATGTCAATAGTGAGACAGAGTTTTCGACTTGATCAAAATTGTCCTAAAAGTGCATTGTCACTGGTGCGGCTGGAACGTCTAACGTTCAACGTCAGTCGTTGGACGTCAGACGGAAGCGCCTGCTTTGTATTGTTTCTTATGGCGCCAACGACTCAGCGGCGGCCGTAGTGACAATGGCGCCATAAGAAACAATACAAAGCAGGCGCTCTACGTCTGACGTTGAACGTTAGACGTTCCAGTCGCACCAGTGACAATGCACCTTAAGGAATCATTTCAAAGTAGCCTTTTCAGTCGTCCAAAACGCAATAAAGTACTTATCTGTTTATTGAGTTGTTGAAAAATACTGTATGTTTTAAACGCAATAGGCTCATATAATGTAATCTATATTCGCAGATTCGCTACATTAGCTTTCTTGTACTTGTAAAGTTTGTCTACTATTTGCCAATAATCTCTCATCTTCACAAGAATTTATTAATTTGCTATTAACATTTCATCCAATTTCGATTGTAACGTACTGTACTATAGTCATGTATACCAACGTTTAGGCTTCAATAAAATCACCAATAGCTAACTTATTCCCACAATTTAAATCGATTAAAAAAGGTTCGTGAATATAAAAAATGTAGTGAAATATCTAACAATATTATTTATTCCCAGTCAGGTCCTCACTTGACTGTAGTGTACAATTGACATTCCACAACACACCTGGCAATGAAAGCGAATTGAAATATAAACACTGAGAGGAAATAACGAATGTGAGTAAAATAAACGTTTTGTCAACGAGAGTGAGCGACTGTGTAGTGAAGTGGTGGGGGGGTGGATAGAGTGGGGGTAGGTGTAAGCCGGTCGCGGGACACTGTTTCGTACAAATCGTGCAGATAAATAAAATAAATCCAGTCACCGCCACCGCCACACCACCGCTATCAAATATCTCCTACCGTCCTCTCCATATACACTACATACAGTACCTCCACTCCAACAACTATTCTCCCACTGTGTCAATGTTTCTCCCATAATCGACACTTTCAATCCACCGCTTGTTCACGAGTGTTTGCATTATTTAAGGGTTTTATTGTTTTCGGTGTGAACTAAAGTGGGTTTGAATTCAATATTTTTAGTTATTAGTGTGGATTTGTTCATTATTTGATTTTTGTTCGTGGTTTTATTAACCGTCATGCGTGAACTTTTAGTCTACTGCGTAGGAAAATCAAAAACCTTTTCTCTTGTTTGACCGCTTATTTTGTGACTTGTAAAACGTGCCTAAAATAAGAAATTGGTTCCGGACAAGATTCAAAACCTCTGCAAATTTCACGGGTTGGCTAATAATCTACCAATAATTTACTGGTAATCTGAGAAAATGAATCATTGCGATTAATTAAGAACTGAAATTCCTAAGATGAGTCCAAAAGTTTGACTTAAAATTTGGTATCTAGATATTGACTGGGACTCGTGGCGTGGTCCTGTAATCCAGCTTCATGGAGGTCAGATTTTGAAGATGATATAGGTCTAAAGCGGCTCAGATAGTCTCAGTGATCATCTGATGATACCCGCATCAAGTCCCACCATCGTTTAGACATATCAGACCATCACCTGCGTGGTTCGGAAGTCACGTTAAGCCGTTGGTCCTTGTATTTCCATTGGTCTATTAATTAATGACCCATTCTAAGGAAGAGTCGGCCTTAGTTTGTAACAAGACTACACCTCATAACTCATTACTACCACACATCACACTCATCCTTCACCACATATTTGCCTTAAAATACCCTTATGAGAGTGGTCGGCATCTCAAATAGTGATTTAGTGTGTTATGACGAAAAAAAGTGTTGGAACGCAATAATGAAATTAGAAGAGTCAAAGAAATATTTTTTTAATTTACAACCAGCAGAAAGGTTTGTTGAAAAGTACGGATTAAATTAGTTGACTCGTGATGTAGTACGTACAATGCGACGGTACAGTAGTACAGTTCAGTAGAGTTGGTGCAAATGGTTGCTGGTTTGAGTGAGGCTGGATGAGGGAATGACGGCAGGCTTATTGATTTCACGGGACAGGACAAGACCCCATCACATCTCACATGCTCTTGAGTGGGGGCTAATTGTGCCCTTAAACAAAGCCGTGCCCCCGCACCCCCTGCCACCTGCATTTTCAAAATGAAATGGGTAATCTAAGCCCAGCGCGGGGCGGCGTCGCCTACCCAGTACCCATGAATGCCGCCGTGCACTCTACTTACCCTACATACGTGCAGTGACGTTTTGTTCCTAGGTGTACGCCATTGTTTCACCACTTTTGTCCCGGTAATTTTCGCTAAAGAAACTAGTTTGCTCGCCTTTTATCAGAGTTGAAAAGATTCGCTGTCTTTTCTGTTGCTTTTATACTAAATCCATACATGTTGTGTTTTAAAACATTGAAGTTTATCAGCGACTTTTGTTAATTTAGTCCCAGTTTATTACGAAAACACTGTGTTTACTCTTGCCTGCTTATTTCAGAACACAAGTTCACTAATAAGGGGGTTCACGTGGTTTTTTACCTAATATTTACGTTCTCAGTCATGCAGTATTCTCGGAGACAATTTCCACCGCGAGCATAACAACAATGTTAGTTACGAAGTGAGAATCCAGCCCGCGAACCCACTCTGCGGAAAAATATAAAAAGGGTAACAAAACAGTCCGGAGTAATTACAGGCCTATTTCCCGATGTTCGGCCGATTCCAACACCTAGTAAAATTGTCAGTTTTGGTCGCGACGTGGTGCAAAAAGGTAATGACAGAGGGAGCTGAGGTATAACATTCAATTATCGGAGTCGGGGAAGCGGACAGAAGAAAGGTAAACTGAAGCGAAGGATAAAAAAGGAGCTCGGGAGCAAGAGGCAGTGTGTAATTGTGAAAGCAAACAACACCGAGGTTCCAGGAACATCTGTGACGTGAGCGGGCGAGGGTGTAGACTGTTGAGGAACATTGTCAGTGGTGTCGACACTAAACACCGTCGTCCAGACCATTGACCAGCAGTGTTGAGCAGAATCACTGTCTTTAGAAGCAGCGTGTTTCTGAAAAATGACATCAAAATAATATAATTAGGGGTGACATTTTCCGAGTCTGTGAAATGAAGAGTAAGAGGAGTTAAACATAGTAGAAAAGATGGTTATATACCAAAAAAATTAACATAATCGTTTAAGAACTAGACCCCGAAGAATTTTGGACAGATGTAGTGGATTAAGGTGATGATTGAGGAATTATGGAACAAGTTGAAGCTGCTAAAGAAAGCGCAAGACTGATCTAGCTGGATAATTGGAGGAATTGACTGGGAATCGTGGCGTGGTCCTGTAATCCAGCTTCATGGAGGTCAGGTTTTGAGGATGATATAGGTCTAAAGTGGCTCAGATAGTCTCAGTGATCATATGATGATACCCTCATTAACTCCCACCATCGTTTAGACATATCAGACCATCACCTGCGTGGTTCGGAAGTCACGTTTAGCCGTTGGTCCTTGTATTTCCATTGGTCATTGGGCTATTAATTAATGACCCATTCTAAGTAAGAGTCGGCCTTAGTTTGTAACAAGACTACACCTCATAACTCATTACTACCACTCATCCCTCACCACATATTTGCCTTAAAATACCCTCATGAGAGTGATCGGCATCTCAAATAGTGATATAGTAATTATGTAGGCCTTGCCCAATTCATCACTGAAATTCCTCGGGTGTGAGATGATTGGCTGAAACAACAAACCAAAAATAAAACAGGATGTCCCAAAAGCGTAAATTTCCAATTAGAAGAAGCAACAAACGTTGTTTTCTGTGGTTGATTGTCCGGTTTGGAAGAGCCGGTGTTGTGAAGGTGTGGATGTTCCTAGAAGAGCCACAGGGTGCCGGGGCCGGTCCACTTTCTTCTGCACAATGCACAAGGTGAAGGCGCTGTTGTCCCTCCCCGCGACACTTGCAAAGGGTGTTTCCACAATTCAATTTGTACGCGAGGTTTCACACCCCGGTCACGCATTTGACACTCAAACACTGTTTGACTTGGGGTTTAGAAATGCTTCTCTTTCTACGGCCTTATTCCGACCGTTTGTATTTCAAGGGATGGGGTTCAAGTTGTTACCGAACCAGATGTTTAGGTAGCGTATCTTCGTCATTAGTAGGGGTGACTATCTATCAACCTTGTGAGCATGTTCCTTAAAAATATAAATTAAACAAGAGACGTCTCAATCGGCGGACTGTTTACAAAATTGCATCCTTCTTCACGTTTGTCGATGGGGGTTCTACATCTTCACAGCAAGGCCAATGAATTAAAATCCCATACTTTCTCTCAACTGTTTTAACGGTGTCATGTCAAACAACGGGCATCATCGGTAGTTTCCGATGTAGATACTACTTTCTTAAGTTTCTTCAGTTTAGCCTTTTTCATCCGTGATGACGATTTCTCATTCGGAGGGATGAAACACTAATTTTACTAAGAAAGGACAGAAAAACCAGTGATAAAAATATAAGACTCCGTATGGCCCAACTTGAAAGGGTTGTTCCAACTTTACTTACGAGAAGCCCATGGAATAACGTCTTCTATTGTTGTGCTTTGTTCAATTTTTGCTCAAGGAATGTCTCGACAACAGTTGTGACCACAATAAAGTTGTTTTAGTGGAAAAGTTTAGTGTCCCCTGAGCAAACACCTGTAGAGCGAGTCCGGGAAAGCCCCCAGCTGGGCTCAAGAATGTGGCTGCGCACCCTGCTGTGTGCGACACCGGGCAATATGGTCCCACACCACACCACTTTGCAACACTCGAATCCAATCCAACACGGTCCAGTTTGGAGGAACGCTCTGTTGGAGACAACTCTGCTCCGTTGCAATTACTGATCAAAGAAAGATTTAACTTCAGCTTGTAATTCAGTAACGAACTGTGTTGTTAGTTAGTTCAGGTTTAAATTTTAGCACATTATGAAAATGAACAAAACCACTGTAAAAGGTATATACATGGGATTTTTAGGTAGGCTGGTGCCATTTTTCTACCCGGCTTTTTCAGTTAGATTTTGTTTTCCTTAAAGACATCACTACCAGTGGGTTTCTAAAGAGAATCCTCCAAATAATACTAGCGTTAAAAGTTATATACTCGTATAGTTGCAAATAAACTATCGGCGTCTGTAGTCTATTTTCACGGATCGTGGGAATGCGGTAACGATGTATTTACCCTCAAACTAGGGAAGCAACAAATGGGTGGTGGTATCAGCTGAGATAGTGGTGGTGGGGCGGATATTTGCGGACCTGGGGGTGATAAGACAAGACAAGGGTGTGTTTGCCAAGAGCCCCGATGTGTGACCGGACCGCAGAACTGCAGAGCAAATAGAGGGTGGTCAAGACAAGACATGATCAGATCACACACACATATACCTTCTCTTCAGCTGTCGTGAGCAGGGGCTGGGTAACATGATTACAACACCACAACTATAGGGTCTGGAATCAAGGGTTTTGTATAAAATGTTTGGTTCTTTCTTTTCATTGTCAGTGGACATTTTTTGGTTTGAGCCACGCTTAATATTTTCATTGGAATTATACAAATGACAATCACGTATTTGATAAGTAGACCTTTCAGCACTGACTCCACATGCCTGTGTGTTATCAAAAATAAAATGGAAACAATTTGAAGCTTTTAACAGTAGTTTGTTGGTTATATTTAATTGATTGAAGTTGATCAGTTTTTAAGACGTTTGAATTAGATTCACTACTCTTCCTAAGGCTTCATTTGAGATATAATCCGGAGCGGAAAAGATGTTCTTTAGGTTTACGCTTTTCGGATGCCATCTTATCTTTGGTATGTTAGTAATATTAGGGTTTACAGATAAATAATATTTGCAAAGGCATAACATGATCTTCTGCTGAACTGCTAGGTGGAGAGTGAGTGATTATCCAGGAGGTTGTTGAGGTAAGGTCTCGGCTAAAAGCCTCTCTCTACTCTGCCTCAGCTCGCTCTGCACAAGTCCCATGCATGGATCCAGACATACTATCAGCCTAGCGAGCTGCTACTGAACTGCTAGGTGGAGAGTGAGTGATTATCCAGGAGGTTGTTGAGGTAAGGTCTCGGCTAAAAGCCTCTCTACTCTGCCTCAGCTCGCTCTGCACAAGTCCCATGCATGGATCCAGACATACTATCAGCCTAGCGAGCTGCTACTGAACTGCTAGGTGGAGAGTGAGTGATTATCCAGGAGGTTGTTGAGGTAAGGTCTCGGCTAAAAGCCTCTCTACTCTGCCTCAGCTCGCTCTGCACAAGTCCCATGCATGGATCCAGACATACTATCAGCCTAGCGAGCTGCTACTGAACTGCTAGGTGGAGAGTGAGTGATTATCCAGGAGGTTGTTGAGGTAAGGTCTCGGCTAAAAGCCTCTCTACTGTGCCTCAGCTCGCTCTGCACAAGTCCACTTTGGCTGAGAGGAGCCCATCAACAGCCCAATTTCATCCAGCCCCACCATCAGACTAATCCATCACTCCCATCTAGTAACCCTGACACACGTTTTGTACCTTTTGTTTTCTATTAAATTTCTATTTCTTATGATTTAGAATTTTAAATAGCTGCCTCCTTTTCGGACAAATGTCCATCTTTCTCCCTTTAGTAGGAAACAAAGAACCATATATTGAATTCTGGCTCCAAGGTGGTACGTATTTAAACATTTTAAAACTTCATGTAGCCAATGTTAAATTTTATTTAGTTGACTTTTATGTTAGTTTAAATATTTCCAATAACGTCAACTTCAAGACAACGACTGACTATATATGTACTAATTTTTTCCCTTCTGGACAAAACCTTTTCATTTTGGCCTATTGAAAAACTTCAAATATACATTGTTTTAATAATTATTATAGCTATCATTTTCCTCGTACTTAGAACTTCTCCACTACAGAACTCCACTACAGTGAAGGTTTAATAATAACTGTTCCAATTAATTTATCTAGCATGAGGCGACAATCAAATTATTTAGTGATATCTTCAGTCTTATCTAGAGCTCTTTATTGCAATTTAGTGTTTTATTGATTTTTAGTATGTATCGTTCTGAAGTACTTGCAAACATCGAAACTGCTTTAAATTGTATATTGTACACATTTGTATTGGAGTTCAAAAACTGATACTGAAATGAAACACGCATTTATTTAAATCTGACTGATTACTAATAAATATCTTTTATTTTCAGGTAAGTGACACGATTCGGCTTTTACATCTTGCAGTACTTGATCGGTGCTGCATAATAGTAATTGTAAGTACACTATGGTCTTTAGTGTTTGGTACCAAAAAAAAAAAGTAGGTTATAATTTATTACAGTACTAACCTTTAGAATACTAAATCACTATTTGAGATGCCGACCACTCTCATGAGGGTATTTTCAGGCAACTGTGTGGTGAAGAATGAGTGTGATGAGTGGTAGTAATGAGTTATGAGGTGTAGTCTTGTTACAAACTAAGGCCGACTCTTCCTTAGAATGGGTCATTAATTAATAGCCCAATGACCAATGTAAATACACGGACCAACGGCTTAACGTGACTTCCGAACCACACAGGTTGGTCTGAAATGTCCAAACGATGGTGGGAGTTGATGCGGGTATCATCAGATGATCACTGAGACTATCTGAGCCGCTTTAGACCTATATCATCCTCAAAACCTGACCTCCATGGCTGGATTACAAGACCAAGCCACAAGTCCACTTGTAGTTGTGTTTTAGGGCCCTTTTACTCCAAGCATTTTCAAAATTCACGTGCCTGCGTCCGTGGCTCAGTGGGTAGAGTCACGGCTTGCAAAGCGCAAGGTCGCGGGTTCGATTCCCGGCGCAGGCACAAGTGTTTGGACCGCTTTCCCTAAAAGCGTTTTGTGATGCCCACACACTTCAGGTTAAGTAACACATTAAAATCCCATTGGCGTAGACAGTACGAAAAAAATTTACGTTGATCGTGGAGTTGAAGTTGGATTTAAGGGATTTGGATGCCTAGTTTTACTCGTCTTCTTTGTTTACGTCTACGTCTACTCCTCCCTCTGTCCACACGTGATGTGTCCTAATGTTCGGACGGCAATAACTCCGCGTCCCTCGTTTCCGCTACTTATTTTATTTACGTTTCCGACAGCTCATCGTTGATACTTCTCTATTCTCAGATCACGTTCACCGCGTCTTCTTCTTCTATTTGGGAGAAATCGTGTTGGAATCCTTATTCGTGTAAGACATCGTGGTCCCTGAAGAGCTACATATTTGTTGAGAGATGTATGTCAATTGATCAGTGTGTTGAGTTTGTTTTAAGGCACGACACTATGAACGTCACTATGGCATGAAAGCGGAAAGTTGTTCTCTGATTGTATTATTTGTTTTAAACATTCTGGCTTATTGAGACGGATTCGTGGCGCTGTTTAGTGTCTGTGAATGAGTTTTCTTAAAATACCTCCGCTTGTGAGTGTGCACATGGCTTAGCGGTAAATTACTCCTGAAAAGAATGATTAGCTAGTTTCGTACGTCTCTTTAGACGTTTTGGACCAATTTAAATTATTGTAGGTCTTCTGCAAGCTGACCTAAAATGAAAACTCGATTGACCACAAAAACTCTAAATCATCTTTAAATCTTCAGTTGGTTGGCAATGTCTTAAGTTAATATGTCTTCATCTTTTAGAAATCAATCTAAATCATCATTACAATAACAGCGAAAATGAACTGCACAGTTATTTTCTTGATGTAGAAATCTGAAAAACTATATTTATTAATGTGCATTGTAATAAGTAAGAAGGAAAGGTTAGGACCGGGGATTACATTTACAATTATGACATTGTCGGGCGGCGAAGCACGGCTTTGTGGTGAAGGTGGGGTTGAAGGAGGTGCCGGAAATACGTTTATAAACACCGGGTGTTCAACAAAAACAGGCCTACACAAATAGCGCAAGACAACCCGGGCTTGCAGCGGCCGTGCGGGCATACACCACCCGCACGCGACCGCACATGCGGCACTTCAGCGGCCGCAGATTGGGAACTTTGTGACTCGATAAGGAACGCCCGAGCTCCGAAAAACACATAAATTCAAATGAAATTCTTTTAGTCCAACTATTGGGCTCTTTGTGACAATCTTCGTTTTCGTGAGCAATCCATTTTTTGACGCGGATAGCTATGCGTTTGCATGCTTGTGGTTGGCAGTATAACATGTACAAAAGTGGAATTGAGATTTCACTGGGACTCGTGGCGTGGTCCTGTAATCCAGCTTCACGGAGGTCAGGTTTTGAGGATGATATAGGTCTAAAGCGGCTCAGATAGTCTCAGTGATCATCTGATGATACCCGCATCAACTCCCACCATCGTTTAGACATATCAGACCATCACCTGCGTGGTTCGGAAGTCACGTTGAGCCGTTGGTCCTTGTATTTCCATTGGTCATTGGGCTATTAATTAATGACCCATTCTAAGAAAGAGTCGGCCTTAGTTTGTAACAAGACTACACCTCATAACTCATTACTACCACTCATCACACTCATCCTTCACCACATATTTGCCTTAAAATACCCTCATGAGAGTGGTCGGCATCTCAAATAGCGATTTATTGATTATTAGTTTAAAATAATGCTTTGCCTGTTGTTCTCACAATTTAACAAAGTAACATTTGAACACTACAACATAGAACCCCTTTTGGCGTATTGTATTGATGTTTGGTAAACAAAAGCGCCGGTGGGCCTGAGTTAGGAAGTTGTTGCGAGAGCTCGCCAAACAATTCACGGAGCTCAGCAAAGTTTGTCTTCTCGTCAAGTTACAATCCGTAGTCTATTGTTTTTGGGGAAAGGGCAAAATTAAGAAACGAGCACTCTAGAGGTCATTAAGTGTCGAGAGCCCTTGCCTTTAGACTGCTCGAGCCCAGGCACTCTGCGCTGCCGTGTCCTGCGCTCTTCCTGCGCTCCCCCCCCGTGTCGTCAAACACAACTAAACATACCAAGAATAGAAATAATATCATACCCGTACTGTTATATTGGATTGGACTCCACGTGTTTAATAATTAGAGTTTTCAAAATTTAGTGATAAAATCTTATAGGGTTTTATTTTCACACATGCCCGTCCATATGGATATTTTAGGGGTTGTAACCTTTTAGAAGTGGAAAATTTGTATACAAATCTAGTTGCTAACAAATTACTATCAAATCTTTGGAGCCAAAAATGTTATATGTTTGTTGTGTTCTGGAATTACACACAAACAACTCATCTTTAAAAATTGCAATCTCGCTGCTGTTGGGAAATTTACAACAAATACATTCTTCCATAAATATCCTCATTCCTCCTTGACAAAGTTGTCGCTTCAAGCTCCGTCCTGAGTGTTGATAGGGGTAATTGTATCACTGTATCACTATTTGAGATGCCGACCACTCTCATGAGGGTATTTTAAGGCAAATATGTGGTGAAGGATGAGTGTGATGAGTGGTAGTAATGAGTTATGAGGTGTAGTCTTGTTACAAACTAAGGCCGACTCTTAGAATGGGCCATTAATTAATAGCCCAATGACCAATGGAAACACAAGGACCAACGGCTTAACGTGACTTCCGAACCACGTAGTGAGTGGTGGAGACACTGCGGTATGTACGGGTTTCGCCACGGTACAGACGCTCACAGCTCCGTGGCCTATTTATCAATGAATACCGCCTGCATGTTGAATGAATGACAGGCGGTTATACAACTACTTCACTACCATTCCACTACCGGATGTCAGCATTTCCTTCCACTTCATTCATTCCGCACCACACTTCTCACTCGCTCTCTTTGCATTCTTATCGCGCTGTGTAGGAGATCTTGCTGGCCGTCAACCATCGGTCACGTGGATTCACCTCTTGTTGCCGTACGGTGTAATTTCAACTAGGAAAACAGCTGTGATATCTTGAGATTGTAAACAAATTTGACGTTTGGACGAGTGTTGGAGGGTGGTCAGCAAATCTGCACGGATGGCCACGGATTCATTAGGTCTGATTGGCGCAAATGGCTCGCACATAACACATACTGCACGCTGTGGTGTCACCAAGGATGGTTTATGTGCGCGATCAAAGGCGACCAGGGTTTACGGCATCGTAAAAATTACAGCCCGACTAATAGAGCATGAGGCTTTGTTGTCGGAAATAGAACATTGTCACCCGCGCCGAGGTGGAGCGAGGCCGTGCTTACTGCCAGAGTACAGTGTACAGTTGCACTCTTTCAATCAGATCAACAGGTTGATAATTATATTGACAGCAATGTTTTTCTGTCAAAAATACCACATATGGATGGATCTTTACCATTGTGTTATTTATTCTTTATCTTTTGATTGGTTAAAATCTTATTTAATGGGTAGAACTCAAAGAGTATCAGTAGAGGATGTATTATCATCAGAAACTAATAATAACTTTGGAGTACCTCAAGGATCCATCTTAGGCCAGTACTTTTTTATTAGGCCGTGCTTACTGCCAGAGTACAGTGTACAGTTGCACTCTTTACTTCGATCAACAATCAGATCAACAGGTTGATAATTATATTGACAGCAATGTTTTTTCTGTCAAAAATACCACATATGGATGGATCTTTACCATTGTGTTATTTATTATTATTCTTTATCTTTTGATTGGTTAAAATCTTATTTAATGGGTAGAACTCAAAGAGTATCAGTAGAGGATGTATTATCATCAGAAACTAATAATAACTTTGGGGTACCTCAAGGATCCATCTTAGGCCAGTACTTTTTTTATTATACATTAATGACATAGGAGCTACAATAAATTTTCAATTTTGAAATCACATCGAACTGACTAACCGGGTTTGTGGTTCTCGCAGAATTAACCGATCAAACAGGGATTTTAAAAGTCAACGCTTTTCGTACTTATGCACAGAAAAACACGTAACTTATGAGAACAAGTATAATCCAGCCCCGGCGCTCAGCACACGATCACGTGACCGAAGCACAGTGCAGCGGCCACGAGAGGTACAGTCTACCTTGAACAAGCTGCAGGTTTACGACGTTTTTCGCAGCTCCTTATGCAAACTCAGATTGATTGATCCGTGATTGGGGAATTATACTGGAGATAATGAGGGAGGCGAGGCGCGGCGTGGCGACTGCTGATGCAGCTTCTGTCTTGGCGCTTCATCACTCCGGACCGGTTCCACACCGCTCCACCCTCAGCAATCCGCTCATCATCAAGTGTACACACTATGTATGTCTTCTTGGTGGTTCGTCAAGAATACTACTCGCCACATGTGGAGAATAAAAGATTAAAGAAGGGAGCGTTGTGAACGTTTCGTACTGCCTCTAGTTCACTATATCACTATTTGAGATGCCGACCACTCTCATGAGGGTATTTTAAGGCAAATATGTGGTGAAGGATGAGTGTGATGAGTGGTAATAATGAGTTATGAGGTGTAGTCTTGTTACAAACTAAAGCCGAATCTTCCTTAGAATGGGTCATTAATTAATAGCCCAACGACCAATGGAAATACAAGGACCAACGGCTTAACGTGACTTCCGAACCACACAGGTGATGATCTGATATGTCTAAACGATGGTGGGAGTTGATGCGGGTATCATCAGATGATCACTGAGACTATCTGAGCCGCTTTATACCTATATCATCCTCAAATCCTGAACTCCATGAAGCTGGATTACAGGACCACGCCACGAGTCCCAGTCCAAGTTCGGTTGTTGTCCCTGGAAATTGAATAAGAAGCCTAGCTGGGACATGTACTCGCTCAACCAGTCGATGCAAAGAATATTCAAAATTAAATAACACATATCTTTAGCCCTGTATTTTTGATGACTAACTCTGCATTTAAAACTTGGAGTCGATGAAAACGTTAAGTGGCCGGAGTTAAGACTATCATACAAGGCTTCCGTTACAGTCCGCTTCAATAAACTATTTAATATTTCACTATTTACAAGCTCAGCAAGTCCACTGACGATGCCGGATTGCAAAATGACCGAAACGTTTTGGACCTGTAAATAGTTCATTGGCGCCGTCTAAAACTGGAGTAGATCAATTTCCTTTACTGCTGCGTGAAGCTTACACTGTTCGGAATTCAAATTTCTAGCCTTGTCTGATCAAATACGCGCTGTGTTTCAAATCGCAATAAAATGAACTCCACAGTATGCCTGAGATGAAAGTTAGCATTTTCCAATTCGCATACGTTTAACAATCGCACATACTTCAAGGATATGCATAATTTTCAATCTACCGCTAAAACGAGCTCTAGACAGTTTTCTTCAATTGAAAACATCATTAAAGCGTCAAAGTGGGCTCCTATAAGAGTGTGTGAGAAGGCGTGCAGCAGCTGGGCGAGGTGCAGCGGCGCTCAAAGCATGGATAATTATCCAATCATCGGCTGTAAATGCTTTTCTGCTGAACACATCTGTATACGCGCAAGAACAATTGATTGGCAGTCTCACCTCGCCTTTCCCTTGCCGTCTGCACCTTGCGACAATTAGTCCAAGTGATTAGTTACAAGCGCTTTGAAAACAGTATGGCAACCAAGAAATAGTAAGACAATTCAATTTGAGATTTTATGTAGGTTTAAGTGATAACACCATAATATGGCAAGAACAATTGTCAACTTAGTCGACCATTTCTACTCGTCAGCACTTCTCTTTGTGAGAATTTGCCGCCACAACCGGCAACGAATGAGGAATATTCCTGTATTCCCAGTTAGCCGGACAAATTAGTTTTATAAGCAGACAGACGGTCGGACTGCGGTTTAAACAATCAAGAATGGTTATCCTGAGTCGAGTTGAACAACCGACAGTAGCGAAGTGGGGGCGTGAGTGCGACAAAGACAGAAGATACCGTACCACAAGTACAAAGAGAGAAACAAGCTGCAATTGCAAGCACCGACATAGTCTACATCACGTTTCAAGTTCAGTTGAACTATAGCAGATGGTTACACTTTACACACGTTAAAATGGTTGGCACTTACGTGAACAGTGTGAACTGATACATAGTCAAAAAACGCGAGAAACTAATTGTTATGTTTACGAATTGCGATAGCCAGGACTTTATGTTTTACCATTCTCATCACTAAATCACTATTTGAGATGCCGACCACTCTCATGAGGGAGGGTATTTTAAGGCAAATATGTGGTGTGATGAGTGGTAGTAATGAGTTATGAGGTGTAGTCTCGTTACAAGATTAGATTAGATTAAGTAGGGCTGGTAGTGAACCAGTTGTACGTCAACCAAGGTTTATTGTACTGCCCCGGTTATCTTAGCCTGGGAGACCGCAAAGCCTCAAGATGACTCCTCCCAGCTCAGACAAGTGAACTTCATCCCAATTACGCCCCTCTAGAAGACATCTTCTCCTAATCTCCAGAGAGGGACATTCTAGTAGGATGTGCCCAGCAGTTTCTACTGCCTGCTCGCAAAGTCTACATAGAGTATTACCATTATGCAATCCCAATTTCTGTAGATGATGCCTGAAGTGCCCATGTCCAGTTAAATATGATATTAAGAATCTGATGTCAGAGCGTTTTAGTTTTAAGATGCTACTGGAGAGCGCCCTGCTAGGCCCTTTTAAAAGCAGGTCTTGTTACAAACTAAGGCCGACTCTTCCTTAGAATGGGTCAATTAATAGCCCAATGACCAATGGAAATACAAGGACCAACGGCTTAACGTGACTTCCGAACTTAATCAGAATCAATCCAAACCAAATTGGTTGAGATTTCATGCAGGCTTTTAGCTTTCCCAGGTTATGTTTCATGTGTGCAATTAAAAGTCAGTTATCGCTGGATTCTTTTCCATGTGGTTTACTTGTCATCTGCTTATTATTCTATGTATACTTCTTAACGGTTTACGGTAATTGAATTTATAATATTTTTATTAGTGACTTAAACTAGAGTTTGTGGGAATCATAAAACCTTTTTAGGAAAGCGGTCCGAGCCCATGTGCTTGCTCCAGGAATTGAACCCGCGACCTCGCGTATTGCTAGCCGTGATTCACTGTCCCACGAACAGGGGATCCGTTTGACAGTGTTCCAGTACTCGTGATGCAGATTTTACACTCTTTCTTCATTCGTTTTTGTTTTACGATGAATCCGGAAAAAGCCAAATCAATAATTTAAACCAACAAATTGAAGTTTGTTGTAGACGTTTATTTGGCAAATATTTAGAACGCATAGAAGTGGGAAGCCAAACGTAGAGCACCGTGTACAATTTCAAACCCCAGTAACCTTACCAAACTGTTTACTTTGAAATGTAACTTTATTTATAATAATTACATGTCACCGCAAAAGCAAATAGACCTAAAATCAACTATGTTGGGAACAAGAACTACACTATATCTTGTGCAGTGTGTGCGGTGTGCGGTAGTGGCGGGCTGTCTTCTGAAAGCGATATGCCCGTGGCGTCACATTCCATTGCCGGCAACACTTGATGCATTTGCTTGCAGTTGCATCTTCTCGTATTGCGCGGCTACCACCAGTTCTCAGATAATTATCGCAAAGGAATTGCAAAATACGCCGTTAAATTGTCGAAAAAACCATTTTCTTTAGAAATTGTTGATTTTTGAGGATGATATAGGTCTAAAGCGGCTCAGATAGTCTCAGTGATCATCTGATGATACCCGCATCAACTCCCACCATCGTTTAGACATATCAGACCATCACCTGCGTGGTTCGGAAGTCACGTTAAGCCGTTGGTCAGTGTATTTCCGTTGGTCATTGGGCTATTAATTAATGACCCATTCTAAGGAAGAGTCGGTCTTAGTTTGTAACAAGACTACACCTCATAACTCATTACTACCACTCATCACACTCATCCTTCACCACATATTTGCCTTAAAATACCCTCATGAGAGTGGTAGGCATCTCAAATAGTGATAAGATATATTTTACTGAATCAGTGTTAAAATTATATTTTTATCACTCTGTTGGTATAGCTTCTGTGGCTGTGAACATTTAAAGTGCGTAAAAAGGTTAGCAAACGAAAAGAAAATATAGGTGACATTTTTCATGTTGCATCAAAGTTAATAGCATTGGAAACGTTTTGTACATTCAAACAAATGCACTATTATAGAAAGTATTCAAAATGTAGCTATAACACATTAACGATATCACAAGGAAAATACTAGTAAATGGGCTAAGGTAAAATAGAAGCACCAAGTAACTTCATGTCCATAACACAACGTATAGCAGAGCAGAGCACGGATGCCTCTCTGGTCGGCCTGGGCCTAGGTCGATGATAAGCCTTATCAATGGTCGCGCCCAGTCTGATAAGCTGTCCTTATCAGGCTCAACAAATACCTCTCATTATAGACAGGTACTCGTCCCTATCTCCCCTCCCCACATTCCCCACTCGTGCTATTCAATACCACCGAATATAACTTCAAATCTCGGTTAAGCCTTTTGAATTTTGTTCAAAATGTGTCGACTCACTGCGTATTGCGTTACTCCACTATGATTTTTACTTATTAACGTTCTGTTCCGGTTCGCTTATCTTGTCACCAGGCTAGCATTTATTTAATAGCGTTTTAGAGAAATGCCAGACTTGTTGGTTTCTCATTTTCGAACACTGCCTGCAAATTTACATAATACAGCTCGAACCTATTCTAAACTCGCCTGTAATTTTTAACTTTAACTTTTCCCTTACGGGTTTCAAAACTACTACTAAATCACTAATTGAGATGCCGACCACTGTCATGAGAATTTTAAGGCAAATATGTGGTGAAAAGATAGTGGTAGTAATGAGTTACGAGGTGTAGTCTTGTTACAAACTAAGGCCGACTCTTCCTTAGAATGGGTCATTAATTATAGCTGACATTGGAAATACAAGGACCAACGGCTAATAGTCACCCCCTAGTGTCTCAGCCTATTCCCAGATAGCATCTCCGTTCCTCAGCCTGTCCCCAGCCCGGGTCACGTCTCTCGTTCATATCCCACTATCAGTTCATCTAAATGTGTTGCTAATGTGTCTTATCTCTGGCCGCCATCTTGTCCAACAACCCTTCTCCTGTGTCTTGTCACCACCCTCTACTCTACCCTACCTGTCGTCAAATAATGGATTGTGAACGATTAGGTAAATAATTATTGTGCCCTTCGTTTTTAGTCAATCTTCTGGTGAGTAATTTGCTATTCAAGGCCTCAAAGGGTAGAGTTTAGGCTTCGATGTATTTCATACGACAATCCGTTTCCTCAGCACGGAGACAATTCGTTTCCTCAGCACGGAGACAATCCGTTTCCTCAGCACGGAGACAATCCGTTTCCTCAGCACGGAGACAATCCGTTTCCTCAGCACGGAGACAATTCGTTTCCTCAGCACGGAGACAATCCGTTTCCTCAGCACGGAGACAATCCGTTTCCTCAGCACGGAGACAATTCGTTTCCTCAGCACGGAAAACTCGTCTTCGGAGGAGTCCTCGGCTTGTGCAAAGAAGAGAACCACCACATTTCTGGACTGAAGTAAGACGAGAGTTGTAACTCAAGGCTGTTGACAAGCAGCAGCATGTGAGGTCTTTGATGCAAGCTCGATACATCATCTGTGCGTGGCGTGCCGGCTTCTACGCTCCGTGTAAACTCAAGTGCGCGTAGCTGTTGATTTTGGACGTCGCTTGGTCGGCGCCTCCGTGTCAATCACCGCGCTCTCGTGTATTTATAGGTAATCTCGCGGCGTTGTTGTACATTTTTCACCTGTCATTTACCTCCCCACTGTTTGTCAACACGGAGCCAAACTAATGTTGTCGTTAGCGCAGAGGCCGGTTATAGCAGTGTTTGTGACGTGCGCTGTGTAAGCTGTGTTCAGCTGCCGCGCGACAGTGACGGCTGTCATCACGGCTCATGCACGAACATACACCATATTCCCAGAAATCTTGTTAATGTCAACTGCTAAATTTATTAATGACGTTTTACAGTACGAAACTTAAGATTTCTAGTTGAACGTATAAAATAGAACAGAGTTTAGATTATGGCAAAATGTAGAGTATATTGAACGGTAAATTATTGGGGATCAGAAGCAACGGCTAGACATTGGCTTCGTGCGAAAGTTTTTTGTAATTTACAAGTATTGAATGTTTAAAGAATTATTCTCAAATAAATTATATTCAACTGAGTGGTGGCAGCTCTTGAATCAAAAACCGGTTGATCATGCTTGGAGATATATTGTGAGAAATAAATCTGAGTATGCCTATAGGAAAAATTGCCGGATACATTTTTATTTATCCAAAGTGTTCTCAACGACTCGATCAAAGCTTTGGTTCGAGTAACCCGGCTGTACCTCGATGAATCACTGTGAACATCGTTGAAGAGTCCGGTTTGATTGATTATTTCGGTGATAAATTCATCCTCGAAAGCCTCTATAATTATATCAAATTAGCATGATTTACTCATTCCACATGCAGGTGCATGGAACTTCATTCAACCTAAGATTGACCAAAACCAGTTTCTCCCTAAACAACCGAATAATGTGTATGCCCATTTAGCAAAAAGCAAACAAAACATAACCTCAACCCAAAGATAGCGTATGAATAAATTACAATCAAATGAAGCAGAGGTCTGGCCCGCACAATTACATGACGTCCAAGGTTAGAAGGACAGCAATCCATCATCAAAACTAACAATGCAAACAAGCCAGCAGCAGCCAAGGAGCATTCTTCGGCGATGACGTGATCAGAACAATCAGCAGCTGGCGCGCGAATCTCAGGCAGTGTTCTTTTTCCACTTCATCCCGGGATTTAGGAAGATTGGATTCCTCAATCATTTTTTGTGCTGGATTATACCATTTTGCGATAAAGATAGCTCTACACTAAACTACTTCTTGAAATCTAATTATGTTGAAACTTGTATATTCTTGTCCCATTTTTGGATTAAAGATGTTTGTGTGAATATATTTTTAGCGGTTGAAAGGTAGTTTTCGCATATTTTCTGTTTACTTTCTCGAATGTTCCTGTTTGGGGCACATACTTTACGTATTTCTCGAGTTCATTATCAGTTCTGTCTCCAACAAACTTGTAGCGTCCTCACTTTAGTTCCACATTAGTGAGTCTTGAGCAAAGAATCATTGAACCCAATTCCGGTCTTCTTTATTCAAATTCTAAAAATAAGTTTTTTACGGCACTTTCCGTATAAGTCTTTTGTTGAAATGGCAAACCAAACGTGCAGCAGGTACGTTTGCTTTTGTGACCAATGATTTCAAGTCGCAGAGTTTTTATCTCAGCACGTGAGATTTTGACATGAACTGTAGTAGTCCCACAAGGTAATATAAATTCAATTCAAGATTTCTTTTGTTGAGTAGGCGGATAAATGTGTGAACGGATCGAGTTGGAGGTTATGTTTGGCCTTCTTCCAGCGGACCTAGTAGGAGAGCTCGGCGTGATCAGCCCGCCCCTAGCGTCAGGTCCTACAACTTCTCATCTCATCTCATCTCGGCTATTATTTATTGGACAGGACCGGCGCAGCGAGGTCCGCGTCACACTCACACCACAGATCCTGGCACCCTGAAATCACTGTTTACATTGTTCCCACTCCGGACTGTCTTGTTAAGTTGGTGGGTTTTAATTTCAATTGTTGACGACATCTGTTTGTTTAATCTTCCGTTTCTCTCTTCATCTTTGTCGCGGTTTCTTTGTTTTTCACTGTCGTTTGTTGTTTGACTCGAGTGTCACGCTCGTTTGGGGTTTTAATGTTTCGTTTTGATGAGTGTCTGTTTGAGTTTCTTTGAATATTTGGCTGTGTTGCTTCTTATAACTTTTTGCCTTTAATGCCCTTTTTAGAAAATAAAATCGACTGTACGATGGATATACTGATTAGTTTTGCTGGCTGTAACAAACATCTGTTGACGTATATTAAGGTGTGAGTGTACGTATGCTGTAAAATACATGTAGCCTTTGAAGTTTCAACGTTAAGATTAACTTTGGAATATTTGTCCGCTTTTTATTACAGTTTAGTCGTTTGCAATTCGATTGGACACGTACTGATTACATACTAGAAATATTACCTGTTACAAATATATTTTAACAGTATAGTCTCAAGCACTGTTGACTTGCGTGGAGGTTTTGTTGTCTGGGCTATGGCCTTCCTCAGGCGCGAGGTGTGAGGAGCGCAGCGGCGTGAGTTTGGTTTGGCCGGACTCAGAAGTTACTCGCCTAACCAACGAGACCACTAAACAAACAACACTCGTCCAACCGGTTTTGGTTTGGCCCTCGCCGAAAAAATGTTAAACTGGCCGCTGGTCTCCGGCGTGCTGTGCTGAGTCCGTGTCGACTCACGGGCTTGTTGTTTTAAATTATTGCCGCCCAACACTTCAGCCCCCCCCCTCCCTCTGCCCTGTCACAATTTGCAACTAACAAACTACGTTCCCCTCGGTCATCTCAACTTATTGCTGACAGGAATTTATTCCCGAGGAATGAGAGAGGTGGTTAGCGCGCTCATCAGTGGAGTGTGGTGATGATCGCTCATCATTGCTGGCCTGTGTAAGGTGTTAAATGAGTCATATAAAGGTGTATTACCTGGTGATATAAATATTTACTCGCGTCAGAGACAATGGTGCTAACTCCGGCCCACGGCCATTGTCTTGCCTACTTGCCTCCAAGTTATGTAGGGCGTTACTTGTCAACCGACAGACTTATTTCGGTTCTTTTTTATCCTTTCAACTCTCTACTGCTGCTGCTAGTATTTCATACTAACTATGCTTTTACTCAGTTTATTACTTCCTATCGTATTTTCACGCTTAGTGCTGTTTTCGTCTTCTTGTTGCTTGTTTTGGCAGTTTTCTGTATTTTCGTCGATACATGTGAAGGGCTAACGGAAACATCTGGAGAATTCCATTTTGAGAAATTGTACGGTAGAGCGTTGATGTGTTAAGAAGGTCTAAATGTTTAATGCTGCATAGTAAATGTTGTTTTGCATTGCTTTAAATGCACAAAAGGTTTGGATTTGACTTTTATCACAAAGTTGTAAGTACACAACTGGGCGGCAGAGAACAGGCTCATTTCATTTGTTCACTGTACTCAGTCACAAAAACAACATATTTTTATGCATTAAAATCCATTTTTGGGGGAAACTCTCCCTAGCTACATGTTAAGTTTTGTCATTTGACTGGGGGGTGTTGGGAACCTCAAAACTAGGTTTAGAGTTTTGTCACTTTGTCGTTCTCTTTGACTAGAGAAATTAGTAGCTATATTTCCTATAGAAATTCACTAAAAGTTTATTCCGGTTGCCCGGGTTCGATCCCCGCAGTCACCACTTACATTTGTAACCCTAGGGTTGAGGCTGAGTGGTTGAGAGAACTTCGTTCGTCTCGGAATTACAAGACAAACTTTAGATCCTGAACCTGGGAATATGACGTGGCGAATGAACAGTCTTGTTCCGCTTGCCGTTGCCGGATTAGCGCCTGGTTACTGGTCAGTGTCTAGTCACTAGTGTCTACCGACAGGCTGAGATGATTCATGTAGAAAGTGTCTGGTCTGAGCGGAAACACCGGAATTAGAGTCGGGAACTCCACAGTCCACACCGCCACCGGGCCGTGACCTCTTCGCACAGGAGAATCCTGATTGTGTTCAATGCCAGCCAGATGACTGTATTGTTGTTGAGACACCCTGATAATTAGTCTTGAAGTCCAATTGTGATGTTACAAATTCGGTATGACTAGCTAAGGAATGAGCTGCACTATATACATTTTTTATGTAGGTAGATTTAGTTCTGTTTTGTCAGTTACCTTGACGTTCGTCCCGGTGTTAGAGTTTTCAGCACAGGGCACCCTTATCACTGGTGTTTTTTGTGGCAACGGTTTATTTTTACAACCAGGTGTATCTTGCGCAGGTATTTATGTTAACTCTAAATGGCGTATATTTTATCTCGTCAGTAAAGTTGAACGCAGTCTGGTCGAGGAAGTCTCACACCTACAATTAACGCTTTAATGGGCGCCCAAAATATAACGCCCGAGCCGGCCGTAGTCAGATGGACTGCGATAAGCGCCGTAAATTCCAGAACCGCGTTTAGGCAACATTAGCGAGCCGTAATCGACAAATAATTTCGGACGAGAGACAATCGGTTCATAAATCGGTCGACAAGCGGTGAGGAGGTAATGTCGCGCGAGTACATCTACAATGGGATATCTATTAGAGGGTATTTGCCATGAGCTTAATGCTGGAACCGGTTCTCGCCTCGGCTCGTAGCCCGTATAATTCGTGGCTAATGCGATGCCAAGATAAATACAAGCAGTGCTCCTCCCCCAGCGCTCCACGAGACGCTAGACATGTTTTTTCTCGGCCGTGTTTAGGTTATGAGTGGTGTTGGCCGGTTTTTTGCCCCGGATCGTGATTCGACTCCGGTCTGTGTTTGTTAACAGCTCTAGGACCGCGTTCTTGTTTGTTTTTCCGATTTCCAACCCGACCTCGCGGGGGACAGTTCGGCATTGTCTCGGATAATGAATGAGAGCGAATTCCTCGGCCTGTTCCTCGGATTCCTACAGCCGGCGACGTAACCGATCTCGCCAATAATGTCACATAAACTTCTTTCTAGAGACTAACTCAGCTTTTTTCCCAACACTTTGATTGGTTTATGGTTTCGTTAGAGCGGATTGGATACAAGTGATTTTATCAATCTGTCACTTTACGGCTAGTTCTACTTTGGAGCTAGGTTGATCTCGATGAGTTCCTGTTTAGTTGACGATTTGGTATCGATTAATTGGTCACGATGGTACAACCAGTCAGTTTTGTTATCCGGATTGTAAAACTGGTTACGATTCTCCTGCTGTATATGGTCATTATTTACTTGTCAAAGAAAATACAGACGGCATCAAGTTGGTTATCACCTGTATGCCTCACTGTGTATAAGTTATATGTAGGCCTACCAATTAGGCTATACATTAGAGTAAGCTTCATAGAATTTTCTCTACCACGCCCAGATTTAACCCATTTTCTCGTCCCAATCGACTATTCAGCGCGATCAGTAAATCATCAAGTCACCAAACTTAAAACTATGTCAATTTGAAATTTTGGCTTACCACTTCGTTGTGTAGATACAAAATCAATGAGCAAAATGAATCCAGCCTTTCAATCAAGCAGCAGTTACAGATCAGTGGTCAGGCAGCAGCTTTGTATATAAAAACGCGAATCCACTCCTGAAATGATTTTTATCGCCGGCAATCAGCCCCGGCGTGCCGTGTAGGCCTACTCGCTGCAGTTGCACCGGCTTGATTGACAAGAGACAGGCGCCTCTGCCGCCCGCCGGCCACCATTGATTGGCTTTGACGCTTTTCAGCTCAAATTGACCAGCTGACCCGACATTACGCGTTCACACATCCGCCATTTTATTTTGCTTTTCTGCTCAACGGCGTGTGATGAACGTTTCACTTAATTACAGATATGTTTACCACTACCGCCTCTCCACAGTTTAGCGAGACGCGTGTTTTTTATTGTTCAGTGTTTCGCCTCTCTGTGTACGCATTGATTGGAATATTTTCGTGGGGTTGTTTGTAATATATTTCCGGTGTTTATTTTTCATTAGTTTTGGTTTTAAGTGGACACTTTCAATGAATGGGTCTCGTGGCGTGGTCCTGTAATCCAGCTTCATGGAGGTCAGGTTTTGAGGGTGATATAGGTCTAAAGCGGCTCAGTGATCATCTGATGACACCCACATCAACTCCCACCTTCGTTTAGACATATCAGACCTGCGTGGTTCGGAAGTCACGTTAAGCCGTTGGTCCTTGTATTTCCATTGGTCATTGGGCTATTAATTAATGACCCATTCTAAGGAAGAGTCGGCCTTAGTTTGTAACAAGACTACACCTCATAACTCATTACTACCACTCATCACACTCATCCTTCACCACATATTTGCCTTAAAATACCCTCATGAGAGTGGTCGGCATCTCAAATAGTGTTTATAGTGAATGCGAACAGTACAGTAAATATTTTCGACCCATTCATCAAGCAAGATGCTACTTAGAATTTCAAGATTTTCGGAATAGGAAAATCTTTTCTTATTTAAGCGTAATAGACAGTTTTGGTTAATTTAAATTAGCTGGTTTTAACAATGCCATATTCGTGGAAGGCCGCTCACCTGCATCACGATCCAAGTATGTAGTGCCGACATGATGTCTAACGATTTGAAGTTGGGCGTGACTCTTTATAGTCTCTGGTAAGGAAGGACATTTCTAAGGTCTATCTAATTGTCTACATTCATTTGATGAAGTAAAGGTTTGTCTTGTTTAACGAGGCGAAGTTAGGACTACAAAGTCTTCTCTGCCACTCAACCTCGACCTTTACCTAGCGTCACCGTATAGTCACATTACAAATTGTAAGTGGTGACTGCGGGGATCGAACCCGCGCCACGGGAGTGATGAGCTCCGGAGTCGCGTGCGATACCAATCCGCCACGGATCCGCTAAATGGAATGGATGAAGTCAATTTGCTTTGGAAAAAGACCTCCTATCAACCTCGCAACAACGTATTGTATATTCTCGTGGTAGGCTGCCTGCAGGTGTGACACCAGGGCAGCGTGGTTTCCAGGCTCGACCCGGTTTTATGGTCTGGACAATCTCCTCCTCGACTTGTAACCAAACCTCAGACCACAGACAGTCTAGTCCAGCCTAGCACAGCCCAAATCCGGCTCCTGTTTCAACCCACAGGATAAAAATACCTCCTGTTGCCCTCGCCTGCCACGGCTAAGTATTTCAATAAAAACCCAAATCTGATACGGGGCTAAGAACTCGCATCATTGATGATAAGAACTTTCATAGAACGTGTGAACTACGAAACCTACGTTTCAGCCAATCAGTGACTGAAGATGGTACTCCACAGCGAGACCGAAATATTTCACCCTAATTATTATGATTTTTTGACGCGGTGTGAACCGGAAGAACGAAACCTACTAATTTTCTGTTGAGATTCTTCATAGGTATGAATCCCATCCCCTGATGTTAACATGACAAAGCCCCGGTCTCGCCCCATGATTGACTGCGGGCTGCGGCTCACTCCACAATGGCTGCTGTCTGCGGCATCCCCTGTGTGTTTGCCCGCGTTATGAATATATACCGCGTTATGAGGGGCTTGACACCCCAGTTATATAAATATTAGCTGATTGTTATATGAACACGCTATCATCGCTTCTGCTTTTGACCCTATTCATCGCTCGTCTTGATTCTTGTTTGTTGTTGTGGGGTTAGGAGGGTGTTTTGATGGTTTTGTTATGGTGATTTCACGTCAAGTGTATTAAGTAGCTATTATCGTTTATTAACTTATACTGATGTGTTGTTTTCGAGTTTCAGTGTGTTCATTTAGTCTTCGTTATGACTTTTCTTTTTTAATAGTTCATTGTTGTTTGTAGTTTGGTTATTGATGGTTGGTGTTTGACGTCATTAGTCAAAGGGTATTTTTCAGAACCTTGAAGTTCTAATTGGCAGTTTCAGTGTGTTCATTTAGTCTTCGTTATGACTTTTCTTTTTTAATAGTTCATTGTTGTTTGTTCTTTGGTTATTGATTGTTGGTGTTTGACGTCATTAGTCAAAGTTTTTTCAGAACCTTGAAGTAAGTTCTAATTGAAGTTTCTGTTTCATGTTGCATTTCCTGGGTATTTTACACATTTCCTTTTCAAATCAAGCGCTGGGAGAAATCAGTTAAATTGTGTCTTTTATAGCCTATAATACCCCTAACAAATTTCTTTGAAATAAAGAAGATAACCTTCTGAAAATCCAACCTTGAACACTTTAACGATATGGATACTTACTTCTAGTACAAGTATTGATAAGTTGCAAAGAAACACTTGATATGTGGAAAGAACACGACACAAGTGTTGTAGGAGAAGACTGTAATTGAGTGGAGTGTTTGTAAGCGGATCAAGCTGGCCGGCCTGTTGCACACTTGTTACAGCTCCTGGGGGAGTCTTCCCTCAGCTGACCAGCCAAACAAAGAGGGGCAGGAACACTGGAACACTGTTGACATACCGTCTTCAAATAAATGGTCCAGACCGCCTTCGCCCCCAGCCCTCTCCTCGCTACACTGGATTTATTTATAGTTACGACAACGCAGACCCCCTTACACCACCGACAGTCAGTTCAATACAACCGAGATCTTTCAATAAATCTCTTAAAAATAAAAATAGGTTTAAACCCCTGATTGCTTGACAACTACAAAAGGAGTTTTTCAGAGTTGCTGACAACTGAATCTGGATAGTGGTATAGTGACACATGACCCCTGAAGGCCTCCTGTGATTTTTTGACACTTGTTCCACCCCAGCTATCGTCCCTTCTGTGACTTCTACGAAACCCTGATGGATTCTGGTGCCAATAGAGCGATTTGGCTCACGTATCTGCCCACTTTGTTTGGAATGGCTGTTGTTGATTTTACAAACCAAACCAATTTTGGCTTTCTGAGGCCCCAAGAGCTACACATTCCGCAAAAAGATGTTTACGGTACATCATTTATGCACCCTGATATGAGCGTCTGCAATTCGTTCGTTTTTTATTTCAAGATTAATGAAATAAACTCGTTATTGGTAATCTCTGTAAATTATTGTGTCCAAACCTCAGTACTATTCTATACTACAAAGAAAGGCTAGGGTAGTTTGTCTGTGAAATAGCATACAGTGTACTAAAGTGGATGGAACTGGCCATTGTGAAGATAAATTTTCAAGTATGAACATTTTAGTATCTACAATCCAACGTTTGTTGTCTGTCCTATGTTGACTGAGGATGAAGTCTTACGTTCCCTAAATGGCGACACTTTGTCATAAGAACGCAGCATCCCTGTCCTTTGGAAGTATACTGCAGTCTACTCCAGTGCCAATGTTTTGCAGTAGCGGGTGACCAAGGCAATGACGCGCGTAATGCTAGCATGCCGGTCTCGCTCTCCGCATATATTTGGCCATCCAGTGTGCATTGTCCTTTGTTCAGTGAAGGACGCGCGGCGAGCCGGTGCCAGTTGTGGTTGTGCGCGTGCGTGCACAGAGGACGCGCAACGCAGAATCGCGTCCAGGAGAATCGCAACGCGTGTACTATATTATACTAATCGTAAGGTTCCTGAATAAACAAACACTAGGGTTAATTTGGGGGCAATGAAACTGGAAAGAACAGTTTTACAGGACCGAATTCAGTCAATCCTCTAATTTTGCGATCCCTCAATCGTCTTGAACTTCTCATCTGCGTTGTGAAATATTTGCTACCCTAAAACTCCAGCCATGAACCACTGTTTTCTGTGTAATTTGCCGATTAAATGAAACCTCTCAAATTTCATTGATAGAGCAACAATTTACCTGCGCGTGTAATCCCAAAAAGATACTCTCTTATCTGATTTGAAACTACAAACAAATCTGCAGTAATCCCTTAGCGGCTTGCCCGTAAGTAGCATTCACCTCTGAGTTTGTACGATTATTGGGAATTCCGCCAGGTGCTCCTAGAAAAGAAGGCTTTCACCTGTTTGGACGTGGACCTGACCGTCCATACGAGGAGAGGCTTAAGTAGCAGGCTGGAGGCCTCGACGCACTTTACAGCATTGTCCCTAACCGGTAAACCACAAGTAATTGCGACGCTGGTCTCAATGGTCATGCCCGACGGAAAAGGCGACCTATTGTCCGCTATTGGATGGAACTAATAAGGGTCATACGCTGATTTTGGTTTGGCGACTGGACTTTTGTTCCTGTTTTAGAGGTCGCTGAACTGGTTAACTGGTGCGAAAATTAAAATCACACGGTAACATAGTATGTTTACTGCCGTTGAAATCACGTATCAATTATACGTACAGTATAAGGAGTCAAAATACGAACCAACCAGAAATCCAAAGATCGTGGATAGTCCACCCCAGAAAACATTTGGTCTTTTTGACGCGTTTTAGGGGCTTTTGACGAGTGTTAAGATTTTTCTTTAACCAGAAATCTTAAGTCCTCGCAAATTAATGCTGGAACTTGAAAGGTCATAAAGCTGGTCCTAAGGGTTATATTGAAAGATACTTTGAAGGCTTTTCAGAACACGGGTGCGGCGCGTGCCCTCGTACCGTCCACGAAAACGACAATTTTCACGCTCCAGAGTAAACCTTGGTCACCTTCCACAAGGTCTTTTAATTTGTAAACAAAAATTTGATTTTTCAAATTTTTTACTTGATGTCCAAATAGACGTGTCGGTTAGCAGCTTATACTCTAGTGGAGCTACAAAATGGTCTACCGTACTGTGTTCTATTTAGAAAGGTCACAAAGCTGGTCCGAAGGGTTGTATTGAAAGATACTTTCAAGGCTGTTCAGTTGTCCTGGAACTGAGTAGTGAGAACGAAGGAGGTGTGTAGATGTGGGTTTCAGCCTGGTGTCCAGCAGATGATGACGCAGTTGCGAGTAGATGAACTGCAGGAAATGAAGGCAACGCGGAGTTTCCGGCCCCAGTCCGAGTGTCCCTTGTTGTATTCCGTTGTCTTTGTCACTTTCCACATCATCTTTCACACCTGACCTCTGGCTGAACGAGACGACAGTTTCAACATATGCAGAAATACACGTTTTTACACCGTGCCCGTCCAATGTTATATTTAATAAGTCCAAAGCCTTCATATTTGTAGCTGAATCTCTACTCAGGACAAGATACAGTGTCGATAACATACGATTTCCTAGCTCTAGCCAAACATTATCCGAATTTATATGTCAACGGGTATAGAGTAAATTGAAAAATTAAATGTAAAAGCTCATTGTATTGTTAAGTTTCCGGTAGAATCACCCAAGGAAGGCAGATAACCAAATCTACTACAGTTCACTCTCAGTTGGCAGTAAGGAAACCCCATACACCACGGGGTTCTGACTAATAAATGCTGACAACCAAGTGTTAACCAGAGTTCTAAGGAAGAGTCGGCCTTAGTTTGTAACAAGACTACACCTCATAACTCACAATACCACTCATCACACTCATCCTTTCACCACATACTTGCCTTAAAATACCCTCACCGAGTGGTCGGCATCTCAAATAGTGATAGTATAGAGTAAATTAAAAATTAAATGTAAAGCTCGTTGTATTGTTGTTTCCTTTTGGTAGAATCACCCAAGGAAGCAAGCAGATAACCAAATCTACCACAGTTCACTCAGTTGCATAAGGAAACCCCATACACCACAGGGTTCCCTGGACTAATAAATGCTGACAAAGTGCTGTCAACCAGAGTTCTAAGGGAAGAGTCGACCTTAGTTTGTAAATACATTACACCTCATAACTCATTACTACCACTCATCACACTCTGTCCTTTCACCACATATTTGCCTTATAATGCCCCTCATCCGAGTGGTCGGCATCTCAAATAGTGATAGTATAGAGGTAAATTAAAAATTAAATGTAAAAGCTCAGGCTTTGTTAAGTTTCCAGAATCACCCAAGGAAGGCAGATAACCAAATCTACTACAGTTCACTCTCAGTTGGCAGAGGAAACCCCATACACCACGGGTTCTCTGACTAATAAATGCTGACAACCAGAGTGTAAACCAAGAGTTCTTCAGGAAGAGTCGGCCTTAGTTTTGTAACAGACTACACCTCATAATATTACCACTTTCATCCTTCACCACATATTTGCCTTAAGAGTGGGTAGTACCCAGTGGCGGCCATCTTGAATTTAACTCCCATAAGAGCAATTAAACGCTTGAGACACTTTCACGCGGTTATTTTCAACATAGAAACGTTTAATGTCTCATTTGAAGATAAACGTATTGCCAGTGCCTCCGTTTGCCACTTTTGATAAAATTTCCGTTTTATTAATAACAGAGAAACATAGAATTTTTTAAGTTTGGAATTCTTTGCAGCAACTACCGCGAAAACAAAAATCTGTCCAGCGGGGCACTAGAAATTTGTACTTTTCAATAAATTTATTTCAGAAAATCGGATTACAAATGTAGGAGTGACGCGTCAAGCGCGTCCATGTTCTTCAAATTTGCTGGTGAAATCATCAACGGCTCGCTCTGTGTCTGTGACCGCCGCTAGGTCGCAACGCGCGCCTTCCTTCCGTTCCTGAGTCGCCGGGAATTTGTCCCATTCAAATCTCGGTAAGATTCGGGAATCGTGGAAAATGATACAAATAGACATATTTTATTTGTCTGATAGTTTTTTATGCCAATCTTGTGCTTATAACAACCAAGATCTAATGCCTCTACTATCCAAATAGTATTACGGGAAAGCGTCGTTATACGGTACTGATTTTAATGCAATTTATCGGAATATTAAATGTATTACTAAATAAATTTGAAGACAATGTTTGGACCGAACCGGGATTTGAACGGGTCTCCGCTTACCGGGCGGTTATGCTAAACCACTACACCATCCGGCCCAACTATTCCTGCCTTCGAAGCTATTCGCCAAGTTCATAATCGTCCGACAGCGGGAGACCCGATTCAAATCGGTTCGGTCCAAATATTTTTTGATATTCCAAAATCTTGCGTCTTCAAATTTATTTAGTAATAAATTAGCTGTTGTATTTGTACAAAATTATATATGGAATATTAACTATAGTTACGGTTATGTATTTGAAGCTATAATTTTCTGTTTTCTCAAAATAAAATCTTAACACGCTTTATTTGCATAACTGGCATCACCTGAGACTTATTTTTGAAGTCATCGCTTGGAATTATTGAACACATTACTTTTCAGACAGAAATAATGAAATTTAACTACCGGAGTAATAAGAAACCCCAAAACAAATAGCCTGTAAAAATTAACTTTAAAAATATGTATAGAATTAAAATGTAAGGCTTATGGATAATATGAGCACATTGGCTACGAACTCCCGTACGTCATGTAGATCTAGCTTCGATCGATAAACAAACCTAGGGTTAATTTGGGGGTTGAATTTGGGGAGTCAATCCTCAATGCGATCCCTCAATCGTCTTGAACTTCTCATCGGCGTTGTGAAATATTTGCTACCCTAAAAACCAGCGAACCACTGTTTTCTGTGTAATTTGCCGATTAAATGAAACCTCTCAAATTTCATTGATAGAGCAACAATTTACCTGCGCGTGTAATCCCAAAAGACTCTCTTATCTGATTTGAAACTACAAACAAATCTGCAGTAATCCCTCAGCGGCTTGCCCGTAAGTAGCATTCACCTCTGAGTTTGTACGATTATTGGGAATTCCGCCAGGTGCTCCTAGAAAAAGGCTTTCACCTGTTTGGACGTGGACCTGACCGTCCATACGAGGAGAGGCTAACAGGCTGGAGGCCTCGACGCACTTTACAGCATTGTCCCTAACCGGTAAACCACAAGTAATTGCGACGCTGGTCTCAATGGTCATGCCCGACGGAAAAGGCGACCTATTGTCCGCTATTGGATGGAACTAATAAGGGTCATACGCTGATTTTGGTTTGGCGACTGGACTTTTGTTCCTGTTTTAGAGGTCGCTGAACTGGTTAACTGGTTCGAGAAGTACTGCGACGGTTTTGTTTAATTGGACTAGAAACACGTCAAGGGATTCCTAATAGAACGAGATAGATTGGGAGGAAAGTGTTCGCGGTTGACAGTGAGTGAACTGTCTTCTATAATGAACGTATAAATAACTGAGGTTTCATTCCAGACGAGAGGCTCGACTTCGGAGTTTTATTAAGCATTTTCGTTGATGATGAGAATATCTCACCGATGTTAGAACCTGATCATAAATAGACAAAATCTAATTGGTCGCAAAGTGGGGGTCAATGCGACCACAAGTCCTCACAGAGTGAGTTGAATCCACAGAGTAGTATTTTCCAATCTTCCGACGTGGTACTGAGTAGTCGCGAGTTCTGGCGTTGACGAGGAATAGTTACCCTGTATCCACTGTCACTGTTGATTGTTGACGGGTGAAAGTGACAAGGATGAGGATGAGAGGCTGCACGGTGAAGATGTCAACTGGAGACTGGAGAGTGCGGAGCGTGAGAACTGGCGATGATTTGGCGGATCCGTGTTACTGGCACAATACCCGCAGACGTGACCGAGGTGTGTGCCAGCAGCAGTGCCAGTCAACAGCCAGCTCATACTTGCCAGTTGCCTGTCTTCAACAAAATACCTTCTTGTGACTTTGCCTTATGAAGGACTTTGCACTGGAGGAAGGAAATGTAGATGATTGGGAGGAGAAATACTTGATATCTTAGAAACGTGTCTTTTCCCGTAGAAAAATCGATAGCGTTAGAGGTCGGGGTATGTACAATTTTTATGAAACTAGAGGCAAAAAGAACATGACTAACAATTTACATTAAGAAAGATATAAATGCATTATCGTAAAAAATATGTATATACGAGTACATTCTTGTGAAACCAGAGGAAAAGGGGACTACCGAACTGGGAGACACCGAAGGGTAGCTCATGAGCGTTTGCCTTTACTAGCTGGAGCTCAGTTCGTCAACAGACTTCCTTTTGATACTAAGTGCAATAACGCTATAAAGGCGTTTAAAACTCTGAATGTCTGAAATTTGTTGAATTTTTGACGCTCAAGAAACGTAGTTTTGGGACTTATTTGAACTACAAATTTAAAGCTTCTGGTAGTTTGAATCTGTCGTTCCTCTTAAGACTATTTTCTCTCCTAGCAACGTCCACAGCCTCCTTGATTTCTCTTGGGTAGCAGTACGGCCCTTCGTACATCCTGATTCCATGGCGTGTAATTACTCTGTGAACTGTCAATGACGACGTCTTTGATTCTGCATACGATAGTGAGTGCCTAATTTGAACCAAATGTCTTGTGGAAACCATTAGGGGGTTTCAATCACTCAAATATAAATGTCTGAAATTTGTTGAATTTTGACGCTCAAAAGCAGCGTTTTGGGATATTATTTTGAACTACAAATTTAAAGCTTCTGGTAGTTTGAATCTGTCGTTCCTCTTAATATTTTTCTCTCTAGCAACGTCCACAGCCTCCTTGATTTCTCTTGGGTAGCGGCCGCATTTCGGCCCCTTCATACATCCTGATTCCATGTCGTGTAATTACTCTGTGAACTATGTGACGACTTTGATTCTGCATACGAGTGAGTGCCTAATTTGACAAATGTCTTGTGGAAACCATTAGGGTTTTAATCACTCAACCCGTATGTTTTAATGGTACAATAGCTGGCAAAAGGATATTCAGAACACATTACACCCGTGTTACAAAACGAAGTACAGTCCTCAGCTAGGGTATTACATCTTGATATCCAGAATGTTTCTACATGGTAGGCCAACGTAGTGGACCAGGCGTTTCATTACCTGGTGGGACACGATCTCGGTTCAGGAACCTCAACCCTTGTTGAGCCAACCATTCACCGAATGCCCAAAGCCGCCAATTCACATGTCCATTAATTTGTCCCGAGCCTTGAGTCGAGATGTGCGTCTTTCAACCCTCCGGATGTGTAAGACCCAGGGTGTGGCTGGTGGGAGGAGGAGGGAGGGGATGTATGGGTGACAGCCTCATTCACACATACGCCGACAGCAGCATCAGTATACATGGTTATATGGCAGCCTGTGAGACTGAGAGCTGAGACAAAAGCGCGAGGAATGATTGCCATGTACCACCATACGAAGGGACAGCGACAAATTACCTGCTTCTCTTAAGCAGCTTCTCTACCATCTCGGCATACTCTGCGAATTTACGTTCTAATTGGCTGCTCTTTAAATCTGAAAGGGTGGGGATGTTTTTGCATTTAACAATCGCGGCAAGAGCTGTTTGTGCAGAGGCGTAAATAGCAAAATGGTGCAGGGAATGTGTTCGCTCTAACGTTAGAGTATGGTTTAGAAGTAATTGTCAGAATGAGAAGCTGCTCCTGAAGATGGTAGAGTGCTTGAAAACTCAAAGGTCATGGTTGATTCAGCGAGCAAAGGGTTTGTAGCTTTATTTTGACACAGAGAACATTGCTGGCGTGAGCATAAAAAGTGCTGGAAATTTGAATAGATAATGGTTTGTAGCTATATTCCACACAGAGAACATTCGAGTACTATACAGTATACAGTGTGCTAACAGCCGTTCAGATCGTCTATGAGAGAAAGTCTGCTACAAGTCATATTTGTAGATGAATCTCTACTCAAGACGGATGGTGCCGATGCATACTCTAACTTATTTACGTAAGCATAAAACTGCATTAACACCTCTAGTTTTACAATTTCCATAACTACACGAATCTAACGATTTCCATAACAGTACTACAATTGTCTGTGTGAAATGAGCTACTGAAACAAATTTTAAGATCGTTGAGGATAACTTCCATTTTGGTTGCGTTAGAATTAAAAATACGGGTGTGAACGGCAGACTGTTGGGTATAATGTTAGTTAAAGTCTGAGTGCGAAAATTAAAATCACACGGTAACATAGTATGTTTACCTGCCGTTGAAATCACGTATCAATTATACGTACGTATTAAGGAATCAAAATACGAACCAACCAGAAATCAAGATCGTGGATAGTCCACCCAGAAAACATTTGGTCTTTTGACGCGAGGGCTTTGACGAGTGTTAAGATTTTTCTAGAAATTAAGTCCTTCTTAAGTCTTCGAAAATTAAAGCTGGTCTAAGGGTTATGTTATATTGAAAGATACTTTGAAGGCTTTTTCAGAACACGGGTGCGGCGCGTGCCCTCACCGTCCACGAAAACGACAATTTTCACGCTCCAGGGTAAACCTTGGTCACCTTCCACAAGGTCTTTTAATTTGTAACAATTTGATTTTCAAATTTTACTTGATGTCAAATAGACGTGTCGGTTAGCTTATTCTAGTGGAGCTCATAAAAGCTATTAAGGGTTATAATGTTGTATTGAAAGATACTTTCGTACTTTGAAGGCTGTTCAGTTGTCCTGGCACTCTGGGAAACTGAAGGATATGTGTGGAGATGTGGGTGTCCAGCAGATGATGACGCAGTTGGGATTATTTGAACACAAATTTAAAGCTCTGGTGAGTTTGAGATCTGTCGTTCCTCTTAAGACTATTTTCTCTCTAGAAATGTCAACAGCCAATGTTTCTACACGTGTGTAACAGGACCAGGCGTTTCATTACCTGGTGGGACACGAACCCGGTTCAGGTTCAGGAACCTAATCAACCCTTGTTGAGGCCAACCATTCACCGAATGCCCAAAGCCGCCAATTCACATGTCCATTAATTTGTCCCCGAGCCCTTGAGTCGAGATGTGCGTCTTTCAACCCTCCGGATGTGTAAGACCCAGGGTGGCTGGTGGGAGGAGGGGAAGGGGATGGTATGAATTATTAGACAGCCTCATTCACACATACGCCGGCAGCAGCATCCATTATACATGGTTAATAATGGCAGCCTGTGAGACTGAGAGCTGAGACAAAAGCACGGGAATGATTGCCAGTAGTACCACCATACGAAGGGACAGCGACAAATTACCCTGCTTCTCTTATTAGCAGCTTCTCTACCCATCTCGGCATACTCTGCGAATTTTTACGTTCTAATTGGCTGCTCTTTAAATCTGAAAGGGTGGGGGATGTTTTTGCATTTAACAATCGCGGCAAGAGCGCTGTTTGTGCAGAGGCGTAAATACTTAAAAGGTAGTTTAGGAAGTACGTTCGCTCTAACGTTAGAGTATGGGTTTGCGAGAGAATTGTCAGAGTGAGAAGTGCTGGAGAGCGTGCTGAATAGATAATGGTTTGTAGCTATATTCCACACAGAGAACATTCGAGTACTATACAGTAGTACTATGTTGTGTGTACTCTAACAACTGTTCAGATACGTCTATGAGAGAAAGTCTGCTACAAGTCATATTTGTAGATGAATCTCTACTCAAGACAGGATACAGTGCCGATGCATATTACTCTAACTTATTTACGTAAGCATAAAACTGCATTAACACCTCTAGTTTTACAATTTCCATAACACTAACGATTTCCATAACAGTACTACAATTGTCTGTGTGAAATGAGCTACTGAAACTTCACCTACTTCAAATTTTAAGATCGTCCGAGGATAACTTCCATTTTGGTTGCGAGAATTAAAAATATACGGGTGTGAACGGCAGACTGTTGGGTATAATGTTAGTTAAAGTCTGAGTGCGAAAATTAAAATCACACGGTAACATAGTATGTTTACCTGTTGAAATCACGTATCAATGCGTACAGTATTAAGGAGTCAAAATACGAACCAACCAGAAATCAAAGATCGTGGATAGTCCACCCAGAAAACATTTGGTCTTTTGACGCGTTTAGAGGGCTTTTGACGAGTGTTAAGATTTTTCTTTAACCAGAAATCTTAAGTCCTCGCAAATTAATGCTGGAACTTGAAAGGTCATAAAGCTGGTCCTAAGGGTTATAATGTTATATTGAAAATACTTTGAAGGCTTTTCAGAACACGGGTGCGGCGCGTGCCCTCGTACCGTCCACGAAAACGACAATTTTCACGCTCCAGAGTAAACCTTGGTCACCTTCCACAAGGTCTTAATTTGTAAACAAAATTTGATTTTTCAAATTTTTACTTGATGCTCAAATAGACGTGTCGGTTGGCTTATACTCTAGTGGAGCTGCAAAATGGTCTACCGTACTGTGTTTATTTAGAAAGGTCCTAAAGCTGGTCCGAAGGGTTGTATTGAAAGATACTTTGAAGGCTGTTCAGTTGTCCTGACACTCTGGGAAACTGGTAGTGAGAACGAAGGAGGTGTGTAGATGTGGGTTTCAGCCTGGTGTCCAGCAGATGATGACGCAGTTGCGAGTAGATGAACTGCAGGAAATGGAGGCAACGCGGAGTTTCGGCCCCAGTCCGAGTGTCCCTTGTTGTATTCCGTTGTCTTTGTCACTTTCCACATCATCTTTCACCTGACCTCTGGCTGAACGAGACGACAGTTTCAACATATGCAGAAATACACGTTTTACACCGTCCAAACCTTCATATTTGTAGCTGAATCTCTACTCAGGACAAGATACAGTGTCGATAACATACGATTTCCTAGCTCTAGCCAAACATTATCCGAATTTATATGTCAACGGGTATAGAGTAAATTGAAAAATTAAATGTAAAAGCTCATTGTATTGTTAAGTTTCCGGTAGAATCACCCAAGGAAGGCAGATAACCAAATCTACCACAGTTCACTCTCAGTTGGCAGTAAGGAAACCCCATACACCACGGGGTTCTGACTAATAAATGCTGACAACCAAGTGTTAACCAGAGTGTAAAGACAATCTGTGTAGAGTCTAGTATAAACCTGCTGTTTCCGACTTTTCTCGGCGTTTTACTCTAGAAAATTCAATCAGACTGCTCTAATCTACATGCGTAATGCTCTCTAGGTCGCGACTCCCAACTGCACCTTGACCGTGGCCGTTAGACACGTGGCTAGACTTCATCAATACGCTGATCTATTATACATGCTACTGTGCACGGCTCACGAGATCACCTATCTACAATAGCCTGTCGCATAGTATACACCGCAGCTCTTCTCGTAGCCACTTGACATCAAGGCGACAATGCCCGTTGCAATTATTCAGGCAAAACAAAGAGCTTTTTAATGAAGTGCAAATGCAGTTGAGTTTTTCGTATCTATATTATTAGAATGGAAAATAGGTAATTGGTTTATATTTATTTTCCGTCGAACACATTGCACATTTCTACGGACGAGTTGTGTACGGTTGTCGTGTGCCATCTGTTATCATATGACGAAACATTTAATGATAAAGCGACAATGTACTTTGACTGAAAGTGCAAATTAAATGTCCGCGTTAAAGAGCTTGATAACTGATAAGGCTGGGCGGGCAAAACGATGCAAATAGAAGGAACAGTAGTCGGTAGCGCTCGTCGTGTCAATTACTGGAATTAATGACCGGCGCTTATCAGTGAGCTTATCAGCGGGTGAACCCAAAACTTCCTTCTTCTCTTTTTCCCACCACCACAAAAATCACTTCATCATCGTCTGAATCCATCATGAAACTGACAACTCGTTTCCTATGTATGCATGTCAAACGAAAAACCGTTTCCTTAAACCAATTTCAAAAATGAAATCATTTCAAAACGCATGTCTCCTCTTTGTAATTCATAGTTTTAGCCGTAGCTATTAGCTGTAGCCAACTTTTATTGAAAGCGACTGAACACGATTGTGGGGCACGCTATGACCCCTGGCCCTACAGTTGCTCACTTGTATGTCAATATGCGAGTTTGTTCCAAATTTATTCAGGACTATATTCGATAGAGGTCAATGAACCCCCTGCCGGTCGAATACTATCACTTAAAAAAATGATATAGGGTTAAATATATGCATCAACTCATGGCTTACTATGAGTATTTATTCGTAAAACCGTTTATAATACGAACTGTGAGTGTTTAAAATATTTTAAAATTATGTGGGGTCTGGGGAGGCAAAAAGAGGACACAGGTTTATTATGTATATGGTTCACTTTAAAGAGTTAGTAGATGGTCAATCTTACTAACCAAGTGAGAGATCCTTTTGTGTATATCGTGACATAAACCGTTTTAAAATGAATAAATTATTTATTTTCCAATACTTATAAAATATGTACAAACACGTTTTTTATTTGGTAAAAGGACTGACCACTTACACAGTTATGTGGTCAGTTAAAACAAGAAGATAAACAATATAATAAGATACTCGTATTTTGATTCTAGCTACAAGTTAAAACCAAAAACGCCACCTGCCATGTTTGCAAAAACTAACATATTTGAACCAAAAGTGAGTAAAAATTATTCTAATATGTTTACCCTAAAGATTGAACAAGATCAACTAAATAAATATACATTTAAATACTTGACAGTTTGTATTCTGAAACTATTCGTAGGGTAATGAACTATGTCTACTATTAAATGTTAAAAATGAGTTAATTACAACAGAACTTAAATAGCTAATATTTTCTTGTGCTAGTAACCATTCTCTTACTTTATTACAAAACGAAGTCTTATTGCGTAGTTTTCTAATGCTAAGTGGAAGTTGGTTAAATAATTTTGGTCCTAAATATTGGAAAGAATGTCTAAAAATGTCCTTATTTACTCTTGGTAATCTGAAGCTACCTATTGTTACATTACAAAGGTCGAATGACATACGTGATGGTCCTGGTATATTTTTATTGTTCGCTTTAGACGTGTATTTCTGTAAGGCCTGCTGCCTGGTTACTCTAAAGAAGGCAAAGTGTGTGTTAAATGATTTGCTGCGAGTGCTGAGAGCCTAGGGTCCGGCAAGTACATGCACAGATTGCACTCTACAAGCTACAGAGAGCCAGAGTCCACCTTTGAATCTACCCCCCTCACCCCTCACCACTACCCGCAAGTACAATCCGGCTACATAATTACCAACCTACGTTCCTCAAAGGAACCAATTAAAAACCATACCCCAGGACCCGCTCTTTTATCATATTAAATAAAAATTACGTGCGACTCAGTCTCGCAGGAGTTGTTAACGAGGTGACCACCACTAATTTAAACCCCTCCCCACCTTCCCCATGCACCCGCCAGACCTGAGTCGAGGACCGGGGCGGAAACTAACTTAGATTGAAATTGCACTCGGGAAGTGTCCGACAGTTTTCGTGATTTTCGTTTAACTGTATTTTTTAGTTGAAGTTGGTTTTATTTCAAAGTATTGGCTTATGTATTAAATTATAGTTTTAGCTGTCGCGTTCTGAAGGACGATCATATATCCAGGCATTTTAAACTGTTGTTAGTAGTTAATATAGATAATTCAGTAGAGTTTACATGTTGAAGCACAATATTTATTTCTGATTTATTAACGACCTGTCAGACTATGTTTGCAAATCAAAGTTATGTGTTTTTGCTGATAACACTTCAGTGGTAATCTCCTGCCCTACCAAAAATCAACTAGAAATTGACATATATCAAGAAATTTTAAGTTTAAAGGATTGGTTTGCAAACAATAAATTAAAACTCAACATATCTAAATCTCAAATAGTGGAATTTTCAATAACATCTTAACTTTACAATACCTATAGCTCAAACTATTCATCCAGTCTCCAAAAATATGGCTTTGATTTTCCTATAGCAAAAGAAATTACAACTTTTAGGCATCACCTTTGATCAAAATTTGAAATTTACAAGTCATATTGAGAAGATAATGAAAAAGGTTTCAACTGGCATATTTATACTTCAAAGTTTATCATCATCCCTACAAATAAACATAAATATTTACTATGCACTAATATATTCACATTTTAACTATGGAATACCAATATGGGGCCACGAAATTTCAGGACGAAGTATCTTTTTATTTTACAAAAAAGGCCATCAGAAAATTTTTAATCTAAAACGAAGAGAAAGCTGCAAACCTAACTTCAAAAGTTACACTTATTATCATTTTTTCAATATATATCCTAGAATGTGCAGCATTGTATAAAAAATAATTTAAATTCAAACCTGTTCAAAATTTTCAAAATCAACATAATTTAAGAAATTCAGACAATTTAGTAATATCAAAATTCAATACAAAACTTTATAAAAAACAAACATCCTACAACATTTTAAAAATTTACAACAAGATACTATTTAACATCAAGAAAGAAGACAACATCATAAAACTCAAAACCTTTTTAGTACAAACATCTTATTACAGCATCAAGCACTTTTGGATGATACTATTTAAATTTATCTGTGAACTTTTCTTAATAATTTTATATTTATGATTTTTTATTACAACCTCTTTTTTTGTAAAGTCTATGCACTATATGTGCCAATGGCTATAAAATAAATAAAACTAATCAACCTCCCCTCTCCCCGCGTTAGAAACGTACAACTATAGAAACATCACGCTCGGAACAAGAAAATACACAATGTAAATTCTATAACACGTAAAGCTCACAAACTACACGTGTTGGGAAAAAACAAACATAAACATCCGCAACTAGAGATAAACAAGACGTACATCAATACAGCTGATACAGTGTGGGGAGGACACGAGTCCTGCACACAGGACATGCAGGACACACCACCCCCAGCCTACAAGACTACAACCATGTCCTACACTTGTCCACACGTTTGTATCTGCCCTTCTATCCTGTTTAATTACCGGGTTTACTGGCTTTTTATGTGTTTAATGAGTTAATTAGTGTTCCTACGTATTGTTTTAAAATCATTCTGTGCGTTTGTGTGAGGCATTTTTCGTCGGAATTTAAAGGGATTTAATTCTAAACGGTGTAAGGACTCTTTCTCACTTCCAGCAATTGCCGACTGAAAAACAGCTATTTATTTTCAAACTTTAACTCTTAATTTTAGATAATTTAAATTTAACTTTAAACGTTTTATTGATTTAAAGTCATCTATGGAAACATACAATATCAACTAAAACAAATGCTATGAAGACCTGTTAAGTCACGTTACGCCGTTGGTCCTTGTATTTCCATTGGTCATTGGGCTAATAATTAATGACCCATTCTAAGGAAGAGTCGGTCTTAGTTTGTAACAAGACTACACCTCATAACTCATTACTACTACTCATCCTTCACCACATATTTGCCTTAAAATACCCTCATGAGAGTAATCGGCATCTCAAATAGTGATTTAGTGATATGTATTTCCTTTGCGTATGTGTGCTAAAACTAAACCTCGTATCACAATATAACCAGGGCCAGCAAGCTTTATGACTGACTATTGAGTCTAAAATTAGTCTTGAATGTGTAGCAAGGCAAGGAGAGATGAAAGAGATGCAGCGGAGATAGCAAGGGTTGAGATTACGTGTTGATTACCTACAGACCCATTTCAGTCCCTCCCCTCCTCACAAACACCACGATATATAATCAACAGACGTCGTCACGCCAATACAGTACAGCTGTGGATGTGTAGCAAAGCGAGATGAGATGGAGATAGTACAAGGATTGAGATAAAGTGTTGATTACCTTTAGGCCCATTTCAGTCCTTCCCTTCTACACAAAGATTACAATGACCAGCAGTAACCGCCATGGTACTGTATTTTCTGTAGACGTGTGGAGTTCTTTTGTTCTACTTAAACCGTTCACAAAGCCGACAGTTCATAAAAAGGTTCTTCACAGGCCACTTTTTACAAACGTGATTAGAAATGAATCGAATTCCTGTTGAATGGCATACTTCCGATCACATTTGTCAAGCCGAGATTCTCCAGACATACAATTCTTTAATCATCAGACAGGCATTAAATACTGTAAGCAACATATGCCTTGGATTCTAAATCGCCTCAAATGGGCCAATCAACATTTAATCATTTGAGGCGAATCAATTAATCGTCAACATCTCGGAGGATTCAATCCGGACGAGTAGCGCCGCGTCCATTACCGCCAACAATCGAGCAAAAACAGGTATAATTGTTGTAATAACGACGGACACAGAGTAGAGAAGAGTAATTACTGTGGCCCTTGTACGGACTGGAGTAAACAGCCGCTAAGAATGTAGGGCTAATTATGTAGAGCCGTGTACTGTACTGCCTACCCTTACTCTACCCTCTCTACTGGCCAACCCTTTCCTTTGTACGCTGGACACACGCTGTCTCTCGTGAAATATGTAATTCAAAATCAGCACAATGTAATAAAATTAAATAAATTATGTTCCCTTGATATTTTTAGAACCATCTGAATACACTGCACCAGACACCATCTTTATTTTAGTCTTGCCTCAATCTTGGTTGAAGAAAAACAAAGACGCTGGTGGCATGATCGGATTGAAAGCTGGGTAACACGTTGTGTTATTAGTAAACTTAAACTAGAACCTATAGGCTATTAGGGTACAAGGAGGAAGAGGTGAGGAAATGGCGTATTTATAGTATGAAGAGGGTGTTTGTCATAGGTGAAATAGCTAGACGAGGAATGTGTGAAGCTACTGCTGCTGCTTCTATCTCGGCCGGCAATGACCCGTGAAATAGCCACTAGAGCTCAGAAGATACATTGCTTGCTGTCTCTGTCTCCGTGTAGCGTCTGTTCTGCAATACTACTGTCTGCTTGTTCTACATTTGTTGCTAACAAACTCTGTATACTGTATAATATATGCCGACAGAATAAATGTCACATTGAACTTTGTATGCTCTAGGATAATGAAGATGGATACAAAAACGCGTTTTAAGATGCCGATATGATTTTCTGGCAAAGCAAAAAAATTAACAACAAGAAATTCAAGAAACAGTCAAAGGTGTGGCCACATTATAAACTTTTGTAACTTACGTATCCTAACGGTTAACAAAAGGTATTTTACCTTGGCCAACTATTGGGTTTTACAGTAGAGGAGCGGGGTTGTGGGTGTGGGGGAGGGTTGAATATTAGCAAGTACGCTGAGGTAGAGGTAAATGTTGTTGTGTGTGGAGAGATGCGTGGGTGGTGAAGGGAAGGGGGTTGGAGACAATCTTGAGACAGCTGGCAGACGGGAAGTGTGAGGCCATTGTGATCTGCAGACATGCTTGACACACTTCCCGCGGTCAATACTTGCACTTGCACTTCACTCGCATTGCACACTGTGTAGTGTGTGTAGGTGCTCTCTGATACGTTGCCAACGTTGTTGCCACTTTACCAATACGCTGCCAACGTTGTTGCCACTTTACCAATACGCTGCCAACGTTGTTGCCACTTACCAATACGCTGCCAACGTTGTTGCCACTTTGCCAATACGCTGCCAACGTTGTTGCCACTTTACCAATACGCTGCCAACGTTGTTGCCACTTTAATACGTTGCCAACGTTGTTGCCACTTTGCCAATACGCTGCCAACGTTGTTGCCACTTTACCAATACGTTGCCAACGTTGTTGCCACTTTGCCAATACGCTGCCAACGTTGTTGCCACTTTACCAATACGCTGCCAACGTTGTTGCCACTTTACCAATACGCTGTAACGTTGTTGCCACTTTAATACGCTGCCAACGTTTTGCCACTTTACCAATACGCTGTAACGTTGTTGCCACTTTACCAATGCGCTGCCAACGTTGTTGCCACTTTACCATACGCTGCCAACGTTGTTGCCACTTTAATACGCTGCCAACGTTGTTGCCACTTTATCAATACGCTGCCAACGTTGTTGCCACTTTACCAATGCGCTGCCAACGTTGTTGCCACTTTAATACGCTGCCAACGTTGTTGCCACTTTGCCAATGCGCTGCCAACGTTGTTGCCACTTTACCAATGCGCTGCCAACGTTGTTGCCACTTTGCCAATGCGCTGCCAACGTTGTTGCCACTTTACCAATACGCTGCCAACGTTGTTGCCACTTTACCAATACGCTGCCAACGTTGTTGCCACTTTACCAATACGCTGCCAACGTTGTTGCCACTTTACCAATACGCTGCCAACGTTGTTGCCACTTTACCAATACGCTGCCAACGTTGTTGCCGCGCTAATGCGCTGTAACGTTGTTGCCACTTTACTCAATACGCTGCCAACGTTGTTGCCACTTTACCAATACGCTGCCAACGTTGTTGCCACTTTGCCAATACGCTGCCAACGTTGTTGCCACTTTACCAATACGCTGCCAACGTTGTTGCCACTACCAATACGCTGCCAACGTTGTTGCCACTGCCAATACGCTGCCAACGTTGTTGCCACTTTACCAATACGCTGCCAACGTTGTTGCCATTTTACCAATACGCTGCCAACGTTGTTGCCACTTTACCAATTCGGTCCCAACGTTTTTGTCAATAAAATGCCAACGTTGGTGTCAAATTGCCTGCCATACGCTGTAAATGTTGTTGCCATCACTTTAACAATGTGTAGTTTTAATAACGCTTTAAATAAAGCTGTAGACGTATAAGTAGTTTTTAATTGCTGACATCGAGGATATTCTATCATTGTTGTCAACTGTCTGAAATCGTAAACTCCAGTTGTTTTAACAAGTATACAGTAGTACTTTGACTACTGCCGATACAAAATCAGGTCCTTAAATAAATATACTATACCCGAGACATAAATGCAGGAACAACCAAAGTTTAACAGACTACTATATACAACAAGAGAACCAAACATCTGATGAACCATAATCAATTTTCGTGCTTATAAACACTAGCTGTCAGTATTGTTGCCAATATGACATAAAAACAGTATTTAATTTCTTACTTCCTTTATTCAACACATAGCCTAGTGATGATTCAACTCCTTTCTGTGTGTAATTAAAGAATCCCAGTAATTTCCAAGCTAATTGATAGTTTCTTTTCTCGCGTTCGCTGTAATAGAGGAAAGCAAATTTACACCAAGTTACGCCTGTGTAGTGTGTTGCAAAAACTGTTGTTAATAATTTAATAAGCGTGCAGCCATATACGCCTACCTGCGCTACCTTGCGCGGAGAACAACGTGCAAGAACAGGTCAGGTCATTACTCTCACTGGCTTTCCTTTTGTTTGTACTCTGCTTAATTGGGTTGTACCTAAGCCAAAGTTGTTTTAGAAATAATAACTTATTACTGGACATTTAGCGTAACATATTCACTGTCAAATTAGTTATTCCTTTTTCATATGATAGACAAATCCTTTGCCGCTGACTATATAACACGTTAATAGAAGTAATAACATATAATCATTTTATTTAACTCCTAGATTAATTGACTGGGACTCGTGGCGTAGTCCTGTAATCCAGCTTCATGGAGGTCAGGTTTTGAGGATGGTATAGGTCTAAAGCGGCTCAGATAGTCTCAGTGATCATCTGATGATACCCGCATCAACTCCCACCTTCGTTTAGACATATCAGACCTGTGTGGTTCGGAAGTCACGTGAAGCCGTTGGTCCTTATATTTCCATTGGTCATTGGGCTATTAATTAATGACCCATTCTAAGGAAGAGTCGGCCTTAGTTTGTAACAATACTACACTTCATAACTCATTACCACCACTCATTCACTCATCCTTCACCACATATTTGCCTTAAAATACCCTCATGAGAGTGGTCGGCATCTCAAATAGTGATTTAGTGAATTTAGCTATACACGAAGTCCCATACCTTACCCATCCTTATAAGATGAGTTTGAAGAAAAAAAACGCTTTTTAGATTAATTTCAAATCTTGAGACCTCTTTGGTTGCCTCGCCTCCATGAGGCACTTCTTCAAGTGTATTTACTACTTATCGTGGTTTAGGTGAATAACTGCTACCTATGTATAATTTTTTGAAATTCATAGAGTGAGAAAACTAATTTCATCAGTCTTACTTCATAATTGTATTGATCGAACCACAAAACTTCTAGTCTCTTTAAAACACTAACCATACCATTCCACATAGGTTTTGACTATTCCACAACTATTAACTCCCGGTGGTTTCGGAGCACGGCATTGTTCGGCCCCTGATTGCCGCGATGTTCGACCTTCCTCCGGTAGTTTGAAGGCGAGGTTAAGTATGGAAGTGGCGTGATGGACGACATGGTCGCTGACACCCCTGCTGCGCCCACCCACCTCACTGCCCCCCTCCCCTCCGCTCCTCACCCACTACTTCTAAATTTCCCTACTTTAGAGACCTTTGTCCACTTTAGTGCTCCTATACCGAGGTCATCTTCCAAGATTTATACAACGACTCAATGTCAAAAGATAAATCTTCCTTCTAGAGTCCATCAACGACATTTAGTGTATTTAAAACTAATATGTAGTTAACCTGCTATCTTTTTACACAATGATTATAATATTCTGGACATATATGCTGAAATTTGAGGAATGAACTGTTTTCAAGACTGAGTATAGAACACATTACTTGACGGCTTAATGTTACTTGCATAGTTATGTTGAGAGGTGGAATAAACCAAGTATTATTTCCTTTCTATAAACAAGAATGATTTCCTGACTTGAGTTTCTCAGCTGGTTGCTACACAATAAAAATGTTTTAATATAAAAAACGTATACAGCATAATCAGTCACAGTCAGAGCAGGTTTGCGTGCACAATACAAATCGAATCTGCCCGTTTTCTCTAAAATATTTCTGTTAGCACGTGCATTTCAATCACATGGTCGGAACAAGGGGAAGTACTCGAGCGGATTACAGTCCAGTTGTGGGAGTAGCGTGTGAAACAACAGGGTGTGGAGAAAAGAACAGTTTACAATACAATAATTAGAGCAATCACAGCGGCGAGGCGATGAAAAACTGAGCACAGGCATGAGTATTGCCGGCGACACGCGAGTCACCTAGCTCGCTCTCTCTCTCTCTCTGTGCTGCATCTAACATCGTGTTTCTCTTTTCTGTGTGCCACACGTATGTCGTACTGTATATAGAAAACAGCCAATTAGATATTTTGACAACTTTGAATTTTTGCATAATTATTTGGTACTATCTCATCTTTGAATTTAAATTTTTAACAAAAAAGAATTTTACACAATTTTAAAATTCAAGTTTAACGCTAAAAAACGTTTAAAGGAAATAAAACCATTCAAGTACGTACAAGAAAAACTAGGTAACAACCAAAACACGACGTGAATGTTGTTAAATTCTGACACAGTCTTCAAACCAGTTGTATACTTGGCCGATAGAACTCAAGTGCAAGTGCTTGAAGAAGACAAATTGAGCCATTTGAAGGTTTGTCGATGTATATGTTGGTTAATGTAGCTGATAAGACCATTCTCTTAAGTGTTGACGGATGCATAAACAACGCAACAGGCCGCCAGCAACAAACTTACAATGATGACATCCACGATCCTGGGATCAACAAACACACTCTCGAGGCGTTGACACTGGAGTCAACAGCTGTTGTGCGTGGTGCTGGCAAGCAGACAGCCCTACTATACTAGTAGAGTAGCTCATCTGTTCACGTTATTGAACACGACAGAGATAATTTTCAAAAAGTAAACACTACTTGATTACAGTACAAAAATTGGAAATATGCAAGAAATTGACTTCAAACTGACCTCTGGAGAAATAGATAGACTATTTTGTGGCACGAGCTTGACTCATTACCTTCAAACTGAGTGCCTTAACGTCCACTTTCAACCTTTCGAATATCAAACATAAATGTCTGTATCGAACGACGTTCGGCTGCGTAATTCTTTCCCTTCCCCGCTCATAACTCTTACACCACCACAATAAGATAAAACTGTTCATTTTTGTGTACGAAGACTCGACAACCCCCGCGCTTGACGGCCGCTTGTAAAAGGTTATGTCGGTCTAAATCAGCAGTGTACCAGGCGGAGGCGCCTAGTAGATCGCGGCGTTTATGCGCTCATTGCATGCGATCTGATTATTTTTCTAGCGCGGGGCGGTTATCGGCGACGCCCTCCCAGTTCTGGTCGCCGGTTCTCATAACCGCCGCAATAAAATATGAAAGATACCGACCGCGTCGGCCCGCTTCGTGCCCCGCGTATGATTTGTGTTCGGCGTATTGACTTTCCAGGGGTGGTTATGGACATTTTTGACGTAATACGGGCCTCCAGATGTTGTTTGGGGCTGTTTTTCGTATTTATGTAAATTACACTGGTAACAAAGGGAAAGGAGTGGTTTTAACGTATTTTGACCCTAGGAATAGACCTACACAAAGTGAGAGTTTCTATCTAGTGTTCGATGGTGCAGCAATGTATATACAAGGGTCAGCAAGTTTTGACAGCTGAAGAACATGCTGTAATTCTCCTACACGACTGTGTTTGTACAGTAAGCAGATTGATACTAGGAAATGTGTGATCTACGTAGGCTTAAGGCCTATTCCCACGAGGCTGGTTTATAAGCGCTGATCGTCAGCGCTTATAAACCAGCCCCAAATCAGCCACGTGAGAATACAGCGCCAGCGCTGGCAGACACCAGCAAGCTGACTGTTTCCAGCAAGCTGGTGACTTTGAACATGTTTAATATTGTCAGCGCTGAAGAGGCGAAAATGGTCACGTGATCTATAAGCGCTGAGAAGTCAGCGTGAGACAAGCACCGTGGGTACGGACTACTCTAGCTTTTAGTTGCTGTTGAGTTGTCGTAATAGGAGTTACTAGTTCCAAAAGTTCCTCAAATTTTAACTCCGACATTCTCATAAATTTTAAATATACATGAGGGTCTTCCACACAGCTCCATCAACAGTCTCGAGGATACACCAAGCTCTTCCCTCCTACCAATCCATTTTCTTATCCAAATCGATCTTTTCTTCTTCTTCAATATTTTCTCACACAATTCCTGCACTCCCATCCTCAAAATAGCCCGCAAAGTTTGTGGACTAAGCCCCACAGATGACATTTTTCAACATTATAGGCCTGAACATTACGTAAAAACGTGAACACAACTGCAACCAACGAAGTATACAGACTGTCAGCTCTAGTTAACAAGCTACGTGGAAGGGATTTCCATGCTGGTTTATAAGCGCTGACCGTCAGCGCTTGTGAACCAGCCTCGTGGGAATAGGCCTTTACGTAGGCCCCGGAACTACGTGGTTCCTTATCACCCCATGTACAGATGTGTTTACTGTATGCGTACGCGTTGGAGACAGATGCGAGCAAGAATTGAGTTCATGATGGACCACACACAACTTGACACGTGTCTACAATCTTGCAAACTATAACTCTCTGCACAACATTGCTGCTGAGGATACTGCTCATGTACTGAGTGGTTTGTTATCATCGATCACACACTTTTTGGTCGTGGAGGTGTAGAACAAAGAATAATTTTGAAGTGTTGACTCCTTTTTCGGTAACCTAATTTATGAACAGCTAGCTCTGATTTAAAATATTATTTACCGTATTGTAAAAAGTCGTTTAGTTTAATTATTATTATTGGGCGTTAGTGAGTATTGCCAAATAGGTTTAGAGAGCTTTCAGGCAGTTTTTAAAATGTGTGGTTTTTAATATGATTGCATAGGCCTACAAAAACACAATTTTTTTCCACGACTGGGACTTGTGGCGTGGTCCTGTAATCCAGCTTCATGGTGGTCAGGTTTTGAGGATGATATAGGTCTAAATCGGCTCAGATAGTCTCAGTGATCATCTGATGATACCCGCATCAACTCCCACCATCGTTTAGACATAGCCTATCAGACCATCACCTGCGTGGTTCGGAAGTCACGTTAAGCCGTTGGTCCTTGTTTCCATTGGTCATTGGGCTATTAATTAATGACCCATTCTAAGGAAGAGTCGGCCTTAGTTTGTAACAAGACTACACCTCATAACTCATTACTACCACTCATCACACTCATCTTTCACCACATATTTGCCTTAAAATACCCTCATGAGAGTGGTCGACTTCTCAAATAGTGATTTAGTGATTTATACATCTATATTAGCAGCAATTTTAATAGCATGCATTATTTGGGAATTTCTGCCCAATGTGACGTGAGCATAAATGGCTTCAAAATTGGTGGTATCATTGACAACGTGTTTTTAAATATTGGCAACATGGTTGAAATCATTGCACCGCTTGGACCAATAATACTTATATCGCAATAACAACCGGTTTACTATGTATTTGCGCGGGGAATCTGTCCTCAAACAACCAATCTCCTGGAGTTCCAGACTGATAACGTACACGAGCGGTGTTAAGGCCAGGTTTGATGATAACGCAAGGCAGATGCCCGTGTAACCTGAGCTGAGAGCTGTGTGCGTGGATTGTGGCAGAGTGGCGAAGCCCCTGTCCAGGCTCCACACATGTCGGGGACCCGCCACGCTCACGCTTACACTGGACCACAGTGTTTTATTTACGTACCGTGACCGACTCTGGTCCAAGCCCAATTACATCGAAATATGCCACAACTGTTTGAAACGATCGACGCGACGCCACACAACGTTGAAATAGTTTCTCCCACTCACTCATTATCCTCGCTCAAACCGTGTGAATGTATTTTTACGTAGCTTTCGACATGGGTTTGTGCATCAATTAGGAAACTATCAATTTCACACATCATCGTCTATCATGTATAGGTTCACTCTTGAGTCAAAGTCAATCGTGTATTGCCTTTAAATACTATGGTACATGGGCACACGTCAAAATGTTATACACTATTCAAATAGGTGGTACTGAGTTTTTCTAGCTTACTCAGTCTCTACCATTCATGGTCCAGAAACTCACTGACTCTATAGAAGGCATGGTCTAGGAGAACCTTTTTAGTTGCCTTTTGAATGAGTTGTTGTTAGGTTCTTGTTTAAGAGAGACAGGAAGAGCATTAAAAAGTCGCACTCCACACTGCAGAAGATGGAGTTTAGAAAAGGTTGTCCGGTGTCTTGGTATTGGAAGATTGCTTCTGTTACGTAAATTGAGATTGGGATTTACTGAGGGTGTAGGAAACAGGGAAGGGGTTTTTGACGAAAGTTAGTGTTTCTAGGATGTTGTGTAGGTTTGTCGGTAGCATTATTTTGACAGAGATGAGGAAATAAAATAAATTTCAATCCTCACGTAAACAACAAATAACGAAACCCGCGCCTCTTTGCCTGACGCCAGGAGAGATGGGATCAACACCGAACAATCGATCTTTTACCAAAGCCAGGGACGAGAAGCGCGAACATAGAGGAGGGGTAAGGAGGGAATAAAGTCGGGTCGAAAATTAGCGTTTTCTATGGCGTTCCCCTCAGCAAACAGTAGCCGGGATCAAAGGGTGGAACGCGCGTAAACATTGAGATGGATGCAATCAAACTTGCCCCAAACTCGTGTAAGAGGGGAGGGGGTTACAATGGCCCCGCAGATTCTATCTACAGCTAAAGTCAATACAATACAGCAACTGAGAACGGTAGGTGGACGTGTGCAGATTTTATTGTTGTTTGGCCAGTCACCTGCGCTTGTTAGGCAAAGAACTGTTTGGTTTGCTGTATTTCCACTGTTTGCCAGCCTTTGTCAAGGAGTTGTTACTCGAGTCTGGTCTTTATTGTAGTACGTTTTTCCTTTTTTAGTTCGGTTCGTGCCGGTGACACGAGAGAGGATCGGCGGCTTTATTTTTCGACAGGGGCTCAGTACAAAGTGCCCCAGAACGGATTTGCGATATTTCTGTGTCGTTTGACAAAAAAAGAACGAAAAAGTAAACGTTCGTTCCAGATTTTATTTTATTTGTTTGTTTTGTCTGTTGCAGGTATGTTTTATGAAGTTCCGAATATCTAGACAGGTCGTTCGTAAGTGTAACCGATTTCCATTAAACTTATTTAAATTTGACTAATGGTGGTTTACTCTGAAAACACCAAGATTAGAAGGTAAAGTTTCCCATCGTGAACCAAGTACGCGGGTCCACGTACTCTTCGAAAACCACTCAAACTCTCACGTGTCTTTCTTTCTTTCTGTCACAAGACAAAGCTTTCCCGACCAAAGAGTTGGTAGAGCTGTTATTTAATCACAAACTTCGAAATGGTTTGAAAGTGTCAATGTACTTTTGGCCATAAAGTGGAAATTTGTCTCTCAGTGCTGTACGTGTCTGTGTACACTGCAGATGAAAGTTCAATCAAATAATCTTTAGGTTGTCTTGGGTACTTATTTACTTGATCCCGGCGTCGTTGACAAGTTTTATACAGGGTGTCCCATAAGTAAAGTGCCAGACTCTGGGAAAAGGTTATATGAGTCAAAATAAAGAGAAAATTAAGAATAAAATTTTTTCCAAAACGCTTAGTTAACCAGATATTTGCCATTTTGTATTTGTCACTAATTATTTATTATCTCCCACACTACTTATCGGATTTGACTCAAACTTAACATAATTTGTATCTAAGTAAGACCATTTATGGAAAAAATTACCAGGATGATCTAACTTATCATTTTAAAACGGTGGCTATTTTATGGTAATTTTAGGGCATTTTTGACGTTACACCTTAAATAGCGAATAAACTGTGAGTTTAACGATAAAATATAAAGAAAAACGTTGTAGAGTGAATTTTATTACCTATCTATTGACATAAAAACCATGAAAATCTACTGGGAAACAACGAAGCTTTAGGGGAAATTCTGGCTGAAAACAGACAACTTTTCTTTCCAGAATGTCTGGTTAACTAAGCGTTTTTGAAAAATTTTATTCTTGATTTTCGCTTTATTTTTACCCATATAACCTTTACCTTGAGTCTGGCACTTTACTTATGGGACACCCTGTATTTATACACAATACATGTTCCACAAAATACCTTTCAAATTATGTATTTAATTTGTATTACTTGTTGCGGTGTGTGATGTAATATTTGAACTACGGGTCTTAATTAATTCCACAACAAGCCTACCCATCAGATTTCAATCAAAACTCAGTAGTTTTATCATAAATATATGAGAGTTCACAAAACTTTAGCTCTGCCCCGGGCCAAAACAGAACCCTGCGGGACCCGCGTCGGGCTCATTGCTTCGGTTTGTGTGGTTTAATTTGTTTTGTCATGAGTAATTAGTAAATGCGAGTGTGTGCGTGCGTAAGCGTGCGCGTGTTGTTTAGAGTAAAAGTGTATTAAAAATTCCCACCGCTAATGTTTATGATGTGCCAATTAAATAAATAGAAAGAGGGGAACGAATGTAGTAAAAACAGAATTAATAATGATTTGCGTGTTGTAAGTTTTTTGCGCCCAAAGCGCGGCTGGTTCCGTCAAGGGGTAAATTAATATATGAATACACATTTGGTTGATGTACGCCCACGGGCTGAATATCAGAGCTTTGTGGTGCCAAAGTAGCTCATTTTTATCCATCCACTTGCACTATAAATAGTTTTAATGATTTTGTACGCTTTTGAACACACCGTTTACAAAAATCGAGTTTCGATTTAAAAATCCTTTTCATTACTTTGTGTTGTGCTACTTCAATAGTTTTCTGATGTCAATTAGTTTGCGTTTGATTTTAGTTTTAAATTTTCCTTTTGTACGTCATTAGGTTTTTATCGAAAAGTGTTTTATGACAAACATTGCTTTAACGTTACTTTGTTTCTGTATTTCCGATTGTCATTATTTCGTTTTAGTTGTCATATGTTAGTTTTTCCAGCTTTTGTGTAATCGTTGTGGCGTATCACGTTATTAATCAAATCTGAAATTAGTGTTTTAATGTAGTTTTATTTTAATTTGTGTTATGATATTTTGTTATGTTTGATCTACGCTGTTTCATTGGTTGTTTTACCAAATAATAAATTAATTCCCTTGGGTGATGGACTAGTTTGCTTTTCATGAAATAGATTAAAATATTTATAACGTGTTTTTTTCTTGAGGAATAAATTAATACGCTATGAACAGTTTAATTTTGAAGAACGAGTAAATTGGAAAATTCGTCATGGTTTATAGTTTGGAGAGACACTCCTAAAATATGAATCCTGTAGGATTCAACAACTTTGAAATTATTTATGACCTGGTCGCTAATATAACCAACCGGTGACTTTGGGAGTCGATCGTCACGGATTATTTTAAGTTAGTAATTATGCTCGTACCAGCTGTTTGAAACTGACAGTTATTTATGGTCAACTTAGGCTAATAAGTTAAACCACGTATATACTCTTCGTACTTGTATTTTGCAATAGTATGCGTTCTCACAGACGGGCCTTGTTTTGGGGCGAGTGTGCAATGTTTCCCCAACCCTGCACCTGACACTTGCCCGCGGTGTCGCAGCCCAAGGGAGCTCAGGGTAGAGGGGGCCTCACACTTGCCGGCTGTTGAATCAGACCAGGGCTCCTTCAATGGGGCTTCAAAGGCGCAAGGAATTAGGATGAAATCATAAAAACCGTCCTAGACCCTCCCCCGGGGCTTTGAGACACGTCAAAACAACATCGGATCCACGAGGGATCTTATAATTCGCAAAAAGTCTTTAATTTCTTTTTGAGCTTTCCCCTCGACTGTCGCCGGATAATTTGAGACAAGGGGTCAAGGGGGTTCTTTATGCCCCTTTCCTTTCTTGAGTCCTTTCATTCGCCTTATTGAATGGCGATATTTTCCGCGCCGATTATTAGAGTGATCCGGTCTGTGTTCATTTGGTGGATCCGGTTGAACTCGATCCGTCGCAGTGAAGCACAAGTACTCAGCGCCCTCTGTGGTTACTTATAAATAATAGCATCTAATAAATAGAATACACTTAGCTTTTTAATCTTTATCGTTGATTTCTACTTTGATTTGGTTTCTATAACCGTAGAGTTTACTTCTTGCCTAACAGAGCGCTGTTATTGACTGGGACTCGTGGCGTGGTCCTGTAATCCAGCTTCATGGAGGTCAGGTTTTGAGGATGGTATAGGTCTAAAGCGGCTCAGATAGTCTCAGTGATCATCTGATGATACCCGCATCAACTCCACCATCGTTTAGACATATCAGACCATCACCTGCGTGGTTCGGAAGTCACGTTAAGCCGTTGGTCCTTGTATTTCCATTGGTCATTGGGCTATTAATTAATGACCCATTCTAAGGAAGAGTCGGCCTTAGTTTGTAACAAGACTACACCTCATAACTCATTACTACCACTCATCACACTCATTCTTCACCACATATTTGCCTTAAAATACCCTCATGAGAGTGGTCGGCATCTCAAATAGTGATTTAGTGATCGATGACAGACCGTAGATGCGCCACCTGTTTACTTTTGATAGCCGGACATTATAATAGACTTTGTTCTCTATTTACCAAATTTCAACATATTCTGGAGTAGATGCCGACAGAGTGCGGGCTGAACTCAAAACACTTCCATTTTAGTTGGTCATCTGATAAGTAAATTTAATGATTTTGAACTCATAAGTTTCAAATAATGCTCTTGTCCATTACAAAATATAAATTTACAAAGCCAGAGGAACAACTTGGACTCGGTGTGCCGAGTGCAGTTGGCTTGCAGGGGTGTCCGCCAGCCAAGGCGGTGCATGGACGCATGGCGGCTGGACTGGAGCGTCGTAAAGTTATTTCTGCGTCGCGACGTCTTGACAGGGCAATGACTCTTCTCGCGTCGTGCCATGCCGCCCAACTCCATTATTGCATTTATGCACTATCACTGCAAACATACCTCAATACTTGAACAAAATAACAAATTAAATAAAAATTATGATCAAAATCAATTAAAGAGTACATTTTTGTTTGCTAAGGTTCAATTTTAAAATACTGTAAGATTACAGACAATAACTAAATAAAGACGTTTTTTTGTACACAAGAAAACATTTCCAAACTGATAAGTTTACTTACACTTGTCAAAATATGTAACAGTATGCCAAATTCTGTAGGGAAATAGTTGCCTCATAAGATTGATCTGAAGTAAGTGAGGAAATGTTCACATCTCGGCGTCTTTGTGTCGATATTTCTTAGAAGAATGCTGAGTGCTGAGTCCAGCGTCCAGGTGCTCAGTTGTGCTGATACTGCTGACTCAGCATCTCGGCTGAATGACTCATAGCATTCACTATTCACTATTTGAGATGCCGACCACTCTCATGAGGGTATTTTAAGGCAAATATGTGGTGAAGGATGAGTGTGATGAGTGGTAGTAATGAGTTATGAGGTGTAGTCTTGTTACAAACTAAGGCCGACTCTTCCTTAGAATGGGTCATTAATTCATAAACCAATGACCAATGGAAATACAAGGACCAACGGCTTAACGTGACTTCCGAACCACGCAGGTGATGGTCTGATATGTCTAAACGATGGTGGAATTGATGCGGGTATCATCAGATGATCACTGAGACTATCTGAGCCGCTTTAGACCTATATTATAACATAATTAGTAGTTAGCTCACACTCACTGCCAACAAGTATTATAGTGACTTTGTGGAGTAATTATCGCAAAATGTATAGCCTATACGAATTACAGTTATGCATTCTCTACGGTTTAATAGCCTAATATTTCACACGTTAGTATTACATTGGCGTTCTGTAGAAATTGTTATCGTTTTAATTGTCGACTGACATCTTAAGCTATGGTTTCCTAGAAAAACGATGACAATTTTTTTACGGTCTTTAATATTACTGTGAATTTTGTATTTAATGTAATCAAATGGAAACGGCCACTGGTTCTAATGAGGAATACACTCTCAAATCATTACGTTGGAGAGATAAATTCACCGTCATATTAGGACCGCTAGGGTCACCACTTCTTAAATAACCATAGCTTTGGATACAAAATAGTCATAACATTCTTTTACGCTCATTGTTGTGATCAAATTTTATCAAACGAGACAACCGATAAACACAACCGACTTGAGTAACAGATTATGAAACACGCAGTGTTTCTTTCATACCTTAAGCAACCAAACGAAACAAAACACTAAATAGAAAAGGACACGGTATTGTAGAAGAAAATGGAAATTTATTCACAAAAACGCCAGACGTTACTACGCGGTGTGGGGAGGTAAAAATGTTGTTTACGAGGGCTATAAAATAGGCTGAGTTGTGCTCCCATGCTAGAGGGCCATAGCGCGCTAGGGCGTTGTACGGCCGGGAAATACGCGCACATCTACATCCCAGTTTCCACCGTACACGCTGGCTTGTGTGGACGAGAATAGCTGTGATCACACATCACATCAAGTCACATCAAGTCACATCAGGTTGAAGTAGATATGTTAAACTGTGTTATCAGGCCAAGGTAGTTGTGTAATGTGTATTAAAACGCACAGTATTGTTGAATTTTGTTAATATAAGATGATACAACGTAATGATCGTTCCTGGATATTAAAAAAAATCAGTTTCGGAAAGCTTGGAAAAATGTCTCAGATGATGCAAAGAACGGGTTTCTATTTTATGGTGGAACTGATTAATGACAGTCCAAAATCGTTCAAATTTATGTTACTTCTAATTTAATTAATATTGAAGTACATTACGTCTTAACATAATCGTTCTAATCAAATTCCCCTAAGGCTATTAAAATGTCGCGTTAGCGTGGACATAAGTAACTACACGGATTTGGTCCAAGTACTAACTCTGTTCAAAGCGTTGAAACGTGACTTATCACTGTATTTTACATAGTTTGATTTAAGACGGCAGATGAATCGGCCGATGAATTTTACTGGGCGTTAAATCTTGCTATAAAACAGCGTGGAAACTGCGAAATTTACTGCCAGTCGGAACTAGGCGGCCGAGCTCGCGGTATTGGCAGTCGTTCAAGCGGACCCTGGCAACACATGTGCAATACAGTATTCAGTTGTGCCTATGCGGCGGTGAGCGTGGATACACTACCACGGATTTTCTGGATATTCCGCAGATTTTCCTTATTTTCCACCCTGTGCGGTTACTTGAGTGACGACCGTTGGCTGTGGCGGGGCGCGAATCCGCAGTCTCCCGCGCTACTGACTTAGCCAACACGCCGTCACACCCTAGCGTCTGAAGTTTGAGATACCTCTTAAGTTCGTGTGACTAGAAATTTGAAGTCGTGATATTCATTCGCTTAAAAATTATCCTAACGTTTTATTTAAAATAGACAGAGGTTTCAGAAGGTTTCAACTTAGTAAACAATATACGAATCATTTAGAGAAGGTTCTCCTGAAAATGTGACTATGTTTTTAAATGAGAAGCAACTGCGAGTATATCTTTAATAATATCAATGCATTTGACTGGGACTCGTGGCGTGGTCCTGTAATCCAGCTTCATGGAGGTCAGGTTTTGAGGATGATATAGGTCTAAAGCGGCTCAGATAGTCTCAGTGATCATCTGATGATACCCGCATCAACTCCCACCATCGTTTAGACATATCAGACCATCACCTGCGTGGTTCGGAAGTCACGTTAAGCCGTTGGTCCTTGTATTTCCAGCGGTCATTGGGCTATTAATTAATGATCCATTCTAAGGAAGAGTCGGCCTTAGTTTGTAACAAGACTACACCTCATAACTCATTACTACCACTCATCCTTCACCACATATTTGCCTTAAAATACCCTCATAAGAGTGGTCGGCATCTCAAATAGTGATATAGGTTTGGTACATACATTTGTATCTAAGTAAGACCATTCATGGAAAGAATTACCAGGATGATCTAACTTATCATTTTAAAACTATTGCTACTTTATGGTATTTTTAAGCATTTTTGACGTTTCACCTTTAATAGCGAATAAATGGTGAGTTTAACGATAAATGGAAGGGGTAACGTTTTGTAGTGAATTTTATTACCTATCTATTGACCCCAAGGCCATAAAAATCTGTTTGGAAACAACGAAGCTTTAGGGGAAACTCTGGCTGAAAACAGACAACTTTCCACCTGATTATCTTGATGTGTGCCACGGTTTCCTCTGTAACTGTTGATTATAAATCGATTACTTTGAGCTTGGTGTCAATAGATAGGTAATAAAATTCACTAAAAAACGTTATTCTCCACAACTTATCGTAAAACTCACCGTTTATTCGCTATTTAAGTTGTAACGCCAAAAATGCCCTAAAATACCATAAAATAGCAACAGTTTTGAAATTATAAGTTAGTTCATGCTGGTAGTTTATTCCATAAATGGTCTGACTTAGATACAAATATAAGTTAAGTTTGATTCAAATCCGATTATTGGTGTGGGAGATAATAAATAATTAGTGACAAATATAAAATAGCAAATATCTGGTTAACTAAGCGTTTCGGAAAAATTCTTATTTATAATTTTCTCTCTATTTTGATCCATATATCCTAGAGTCTGGAACTTTACTTATGGGACACCCTGTATAATGCAACTTGTAATCGTCATCGAGTTAATGACCACGAGGAACATCACTAGCATGAATGAATGCTAGTGACAGCGTAGAAACCGGTTCTTTGCCAGACTACAGTTAAGTGCAGAAGTAATACTTGTCACATATATCACTCGCAACCATACGCAACAATAGGATGGAGAATTAACCTCATTGTAACCAACACTATAAAGCAGGTGGCCATATACGCTGATGCAGTCAGGGGTACGCCGTCCCAAGCAGACTCGTATATTCCGCTTCTTAACTGAAAATCGTGCGATCAATATTGTCTAATTTAAATTAAATAAAATATCTTTTTGACATTCTGCTCTTAAAACAGCTGCTTTAGACACATGTATTGACAGTGCTAAAGTGTCACTTTTACACTTAGGTAAATAGAGTATTGTTTTGATCTTTTTTCTCCTAGGGGATTTTAATGATCTTTTTGTGGCATGGACATCAGCTGGTTCAACGAATTTGTTTTGAAATTTAACACTGACGTATAGTAAATCAGTGTAACAGTTGTTTCTTCAAAACATTATAATTCAGACTGCTGAGCTCAAAACAATGTTTACTTAATTAATAGTTTATAATATTAAAAATTGTATTGACATTTATTTTTCATTATTATTTTCATCATGACAAAAAATATCGTTCATCACTCGGCCCGAAAATGTCTTTTTGACCCTCGGTCATTTAACAGTTAACTTGACCTCGTGTCAAAAAGTGTCACTTTAGGACCTAGTGATGAAATATACTATTATACAGGGAAAAGATGGGACTGTGAGAATCCTCACTACCGCAAGCATTGTAGACACTTTCGTTACTTTAACCTTATTTTGGGAGGTCGTGCGGAAAATCTGGCCGTAAATTCTTAATTGACACTTCCACGCAATTTATTCCTCCCTTCCTGACGCATTTTGGTTTTCACCTCCTAAACTGAAATATTACAACGAAACCCCAACAAACAAACGAAATCTTCCCTTTATCGGTTAAAAAATCCGTTTCACCTCAACCGCGTGCTGCAGTTTTTGCATTCTGTTTACGAATACTCCTGCAGACAAAACAACGCTGAAGACTCGAGCAGCCCTCCGCTCACACGTCATTCAATTATTTGGCGATCCACCTTTGCGTAAAACCCGGGGAAAAATGTAGTACCGTACGTAACTCACGAGCAGCCTGACTTTGTGAAATTAACATCAAACGACGCGGGTGAAAATGACGCGTTCTGCGAGTCTTGTATGTAGAAATTAAAAGGAGTGCTGTAGTGAAGGGAAGGGAACGGGTAAGATGTCGACATGTATTATGAACATGCATACAGTGATGGCCTGTGCTGAGCTCAGTAGCTTGCATTAGCCATTCCCTCTGTCCCCGCTTGGTTTTTTTATCACCACTCCGCCACAAAGGGTTCGAGTCGATCTCCTTTTATTGATGAGTAAAGCTAACCAAGCAACTCGCAAGTCCTTACATTCGTAATTTTACCGTGTACTGCTGAAGAATATGTTGTGCAGAATTATAAATTGTGGTTATTGAAGATTTTGGAATGGAAAATTAGTTTTTATCTGTTTGAAGTTTGTTAGTAAAAAATAATTTTAAACATCAAGACCAATATTTATATACTTTTTCCAATATTGAGCACTTTCTGCCTTCTTGAAGTTTGTTGTTAGTTTATGAGGTTAAAATATTATTACTGGCGTTTCCCATCGTTTCTGAGTTCCATCGTTTTGGTTTAGGAAACGATGGAAAACGTCCCTAATAATATCAGTTTTCGGAGTTAACTTGGAGTATTGGTCCTTGTATTTCCATTGGTCATTGGGCTATTAATTAATGACCCATTCTAAGGAAGAGTCGGCCTTAGTTTGTAACAAGACTACACCTCATAACTCATTACTACCACTCATCACACTCATCCTTCACCACATATTTGCCTTAAAATACCCTCATGAGAGTGGTCGGCATCTCAAATAGTGATATATTTGCGTATTTAAGTGTTCTCGGTATCGAGAGAGTACATTGATTTCGTAGTTCAATTAATAGAGCGCGCTGCTCTCCAGGATTGAACTAGCATAGTAATTTTATATAGACTTTGTACATACGAATTCTCTGTTATACTGGCTACACTGATGTTAGAAGAATAACGGATAAAAAAGGTAAAGTCTTGTTTAACGAGGCGAAGTTAGGACTAGAAAGTCCTCTCTACCACTCAACCTCGACCTTTACCTAGCGTCACCGTATAGTCACATTAAAATTGTAAGTGGTGACTTCGGGGATCGAACCCGCGCCACCAGAGTGATGAGCTCCGGAGTCGCGCGATACTAATCCGCCACGGATCCGCAAAATTTAAACTTTTAAAAGGTTGTGAGGTGTACACAATTTCTATCTTCTTCCGCAACGAGTGCTGCTAATTTTCTTCGATTTTTCGTTTTCCTTGTCCATTATATGAATCTCCAGCACATAAATCTCCCTGTGAGACAAAAGGAAGAGTGGCCGGCCGCGACAACACACACATGACCTATTCACCCGGGTCCGGGAAGCACGGTGACGGCGAAGCTGGAGGTGAAGTAGCCAGAGATAAGGAAGGCTGCGCCGGTGTCGTGCTAGAGAGCCGTGATTTGTCTCTGCCCACGCCACTGGAGGTGGTAATTGTAAATTGTAATTGTCAGCGGCCAGCCACACGCATGCACGACCCCGCCGTACACCGTCTCACTGCAGCATGCCTACCTTACCTACTGCCTGTGCTTACCTAAGTACGTATCTAAATCACTAAATCACTATTTGAGACGCCGACCACTCTCATGAGGGTATTTTAAGGCAAATATGTGGTGAAGGATGACTGTGATGAGTGGTAGTAATGAGTTATGAGGTGTAGTCTTGTTACAAACTAAGGCCGACTCTTCCTTAGAATGGGTCATTAATTAATAGCCCAATGACCAATGGAAATACAAGGACCAAGGGCTTAACGTGACTTCCGAACCACGCAAATGATGGTCTGATATGTCTAAACTATGGTGGGAGTTGATACGGGTATCATCAGATGATCACTGAGACTATCTGAACCGCTTTAGACCTATATCATCCACAAAACCTGACCTCCATGAAGCTGGATTACAGGACTACGCCACGAGTCCCAGTCATTCCTTAGTTTCAAAAATAAAGTTCTTTCAAGATAGCGTTAAAGGTCAAAAACACGTACAATCAATATAAAATGTGCATACTAGTAACTTACAATGATTACCATCAATACATGATAAAGGGATAATTCTTATAGTTTGTGTCCTAAAATCAACACGAAAGCGTATATAGTCTTGGATTTAAGGAGGATGAGTAGCGTCCAAGAGCATTAACGCGCTTGCACGCATCACCGCTCGTAAACCGGCCTACGCGCAACACTGGCCCGGCATCACAACCAGGTCCAGTACGCGCACACGGTAGCGCGTTATTGTCAATTACAGGACGGTGATCAATTGCAACAAGCTGCGCATATCTTAGCAGTCAAGGTTTGACCTGTACAGAGCGCATCTTGGACGCGTAAATAGCGTATAAGTGTATTCAAACACACGCGATATCTCGGGCTTTCTCAACCAGTTCAGGAGAAAAACTATTCCCTACCTTTCGGGCAGTTCATTCCACTCGCAGTCAAGGGCTTAATCTAACCTCTAACTACATTACCCAAAAACACAACCTTAAACCTAGTCTAAATCAAACTCGAGATCTTTATTGTCAACTAACATTGTCTAGAAAACATGGTGAATACAGGATGTCCCATAAGTAAAGTGCCAGACTCTCGGAAAAGGTTATATGGGTCAAAATAAAGAGAAAACACGGATAAAGATTTTTCCTAAAATGCTTAGTTAACCAAATATTCGCCATTTTATATTTTTCACTAATTATTTATTATCTCTCACACCATTTATCGGATTTGACTCAAACTTAGCATAAATTTGTATCTAAGTAAGACATTTACGGAAAAAATTACCAGCATGATCTAACGTATCATTTTAAAACGGTGGCTATTTTACGGTAATTTTTGGCATTACACCTTAAATAGCGAATAAACGGTGAGTTTAACGATAAAATGTAAAGAAAAACGTTGTAGAGTGAATTTTATTACCTATCTATTGACATCAAGACCATGAAAAACTACTGGGAAACAACGAAGCTTTAGGGAAACTCTGGCTGAAAACAGAAAACTTTCCACCTTATTATCTTGATGTTTGCCACGGTTTCCACTGTAACTTTGTAGATTCTTAGTTGATTTTTTTGACTTTGGTATCAATAGATAGACAAAGAAATCTTCTACAAAACGGTATTCTTTACATTTTATCGTAAAACTCACCGTTTATTCGCTATTTAAGCTGTAACGCCAAAAATTCCCTAAAATTAACATAAAATAACCACCGTTTTGAAATGATAAATTAGTTCATGCTGGTAATTTTTCCCTAATTGGTCTTACTAAGATACAAATGTATGCTAAGTTTGAGTCAAATCCAATAAGTGGTGTGGGAGATAAATAATTAGTGACAAATACAAAATAGCGAATATCTGGTTAACTAAGCGTTTTTGGACAAATTTGTATTCTTAATTTTCTCTTCATTTTGACCCATATAACCTTTTCCAAGAGTCTGGCACTTTACTTATGGGACACCCTGTATATGTCACAGCTACATCGCATTTACCTTCTGGTAAACCAAAGTATGTTTGACTGAGTCGATTATCGATAGCGCCAACTAAGTGAGATCGGTCTGTAGAGCCCAGAAGGTGGGGAAAAGAATGATACCGGTTCCTATTTAGATTATGATAAACACTGGACTGGAATTTGCCGGAATTCGAAGCTCGACGATTCAGGAGATTTGAGTTGAGTATAAATTAGACATTCGGAATTCCTCTCCAGTTGGTAGATGTCGAACAAGATCGAATGTATAGAAAAGATTGAACTGGATTCTTGGAACCCTGAATTTTATTTGTAGAAACACGCATTTTGATCTTATATCAGGCGGTTTTAGATGCTGAATAGTAATCGTGCACGGGGATTTCCAATTAAAGACATGATTGGTTACTTTGTAGACCGCCTTTGAAGAGTCGTTGTCAAAAGTTGTGGAATTGTGTTTTCTTTATCAAGTAATGTTAACGTTTTATTTCCGAATTCCTGTTAATCCCGCACTAATTAAGTATGGTGGCGTTGCTTAGAAAATTTGGTGGTGGCGTGGTCCTGTTATCCATCTTCATGGAGGGCAGGCTTTGAGGATGATATAGGTCTAAATCGGCTCAGATAGTCTCAGTGATCATCTGATGATATCCGCATCAACTCCCACCATCGTTTAGACGTACCATCACCTGCGTGGTTCGGAAGTCACGTTAAGCCGTTGGTCCTTGTATTTCCATTGGTCATTGGGCTATTAATTAATGACCCATTCTAAGGAAGAGTCAGCCTTAGTTTGTAACAAGACTACACCTCATTACACTCATCCTTCACCACATATTTGCCTTAAAATACCCTCATGAGAGTGGTCGGCATCTCAAATAGTGAATAGTGAATAGTCGTACGCACGATGGAGTACAAGGGTATGGTTGCTTAACGGCACATATTCTTCAAAGTTCTACACTGGAATTACTTGTTACTAAAAGATGTAATGTAGCTGGATCCTGCATGCATGACTGGACATGTTGAGGTCTTGCAGAATGCAGAAGATTGGGTTGTTACATTGAAGTAACTGCGGCGTGGACACCGGACAGTGTGGAGAAGTGTCCGGTTCGAATCCATCCTGCACGCACGCTACCGTGTCTGTGTCACCTGTAAATGTGTCACATCGCCGCCAGACAGCTGGGTACCTGAGGATGTGGTGTGATGCTGGTAGAAACGTCACTGTCGGGCTCGGCCGTGAGTAATCCGCTGTTAGAATCAAAATGACACTTTAATCACGTCGTTGTTATAATCTTATATTTCACAAATAACAGTAACGTTCAGCGGATCGTGGCGGATTGCTATCGCACGCGACTCCGGAGCTCATCACTCCGGTGGCGCTGGTTCGATCCACGCAGTCACCACTTACATTTGTAATGTGAATAATACGGTGACGCTAGGTAAAGGTCGAGGTTGAGTGGTAGAGAGGACTTTGTAGTCATAACTCCGCCTCTTTAAACAAGACAAACTTTACCTTTTTTTAACGTCACGAGAAAGTTAGAGCGCCAGCAATGAATTATTACACGAACAATACAAAAATAATCATATTATTTCTCAGATATATTGATTGATATGTTTTCCCTACTGTTCATCGACCGAAATTGTGTACTGCTGTAAGAAATAAAATACCTGTATAAAACCTACCTTTCCAAAGGTTTTGAGAACGCAGGCAATACTAAACTGGTGTATAATACCCCTAATGCCTACAAACGCACGACACTAAACAGTTAAGCACTCAACTGTAAATTGAAAATATAATTAAAACCTCTAAAATAATAACTAAAATTTCAAACGTCGCCAGTGAAAAACTGTCCTGTTGGTAACAGATTTACGGCCCAGTTCCGTGGACTGGGTAATTAATGAGCAATTATCGGATATAATTGGTAATTGGGCGTGGAGAAGTGGAAGGGAAGGAGGTGTCATTTACCATCGTGTGTGATTACACAGGTCTCTACTCTGTTATTTGCTTAATTGCGGCTACTTATTCCACGAGATACCAGCCTTCTTCCTCCACAAGACAAACAATCGACCATTTCTTCTAGGCAAAGGTCAATTCACTGTATACAGCATAGTCTATACATCGCTACATTGTTGTTTCTTACTTTTTGAGGATGGTATAGGTCCAAAGCGGCTCAGATAGTCTCAGTGATCATCTGATGATACCCGCATCAACTCCCACCACCGTTTAGACATATCAGACCATCACCTGCGTGGTTTGGAAGTCACGTTAAGCCGTTGGTCCTTGTATTTCCATTGGTCATTGGGCTATTAATTAATGACCCATTCTAAGGAAGAGTCGGCCTTAGTTTGTAACAAGACTACACCTCATAACTCATTACTACCACTCATCACACTCATCCTTCACCACATATTTGCCTTAAAATACCCTCATGAGAGTGGTCGGCATCTCAAATAGTGATATAACCTTCATTTAGGTTCTTGTTTTACTGACTAGTAAGTTGTCTTCATAAAACTAAATAACTTTAATTCTTTATCGATTTATTTAACATCGGTAAATCCAACCATTTTCTGTTTTTGTACCTTTTTTTTTCAATTTCATATACAGTATATAATACTATTTTATGTGATGATTTTGATTCTTTGTTCGTGAGTATAATCAGTTTTATCAATTATTTGGAATAGTTCATTTGAAAATGCTTACTAATAATATTATCAAGTGAAAACAAGGTTTATCAAAACATCTCTAATGTTTACTAGTAAACCCAAGCAGACATTTAGACACTTTTCCTCGTTTTATGTTAAGTTTAGGTAGTTTGAAAAGATCAGCATAGGAATGCCTCTTTTCCTGTGACGAAAAAATGTAAAATATGTAAGTAGGTAGTATGTAGCGTTTTACATTCATAACTTGGTTATTTTATTATTTTGTTCCTGTCTACGCCAATGGCATTTCAATTTGTTCATAACCTAGGGTTTTGAGGGCTTCACAAACGCTTTTAGGCAAAGCGGTCCAAACCCTTGTGCCTGCGCCGGGAATCGAACCCGCGACCTCGCGCTTTGCAAGCCGTGACTCTACTCACTCACTGAGCCACGGACGCGGGTAAGAGATTTTTGCAAGCGCACTAAGTCCGTTTTGATTAAAGTCTGTGCTTTGTAAGAATCCTTTCTTACTCCCTCAGACATTAAAAATAAGTATAAAACAAACATAAATAACTAATAAAGTAATACGCTTGTAGCGTATACTCATAGGAGCATGAGTAAATTACCTCGTCAACAATTTCCAAATGAGTAGCCCCATGTTTCGGACAACGGTCCCATCTTCAGGTGGTAGTACACATTAAACACATTGAAATACACTGATGGTAGCTCCAGCTAGATGGGACCGTTGTCCCGAAACATGTAGTGGAACTCCACTCATTTGGAAATTGTTTGACGAGGTAATTTACCACTTATATAGTCTACATACAGTTTCGTGGCTAAACATAATGAATTTCAATACAGGAGCATCTTCCACTGACGGAATCACTTCGTCAACATGTGTCGAGTGTCACATTGAACATGGCCGTTGTTCCGCAGTAAGTACGCACTGGACACTCACAGATGAAATACAATGACACGCGAAGAGCCTATATTTCACACAACGTGAAGGAAGGGGTGTCTTCTAATAGATTTCACAATGGGCCATAAATCGCGGCAAGTTGTGGCGACCCGGCCCGGCCCGGCCGCGCAGAGTGCACAGTCCACATAACATACTTTGTGTAGACGTTACACCTAATCAGGTGGGATCAACCATAGTGGAGGCCGGGGACCAAGAATTGAATTAATAAAGAAAAGTAAAAAATAGTAAAATGAAAAAAAAAATTAAAAGAAAAACGTAATAAAGAACGTACATCCATTTTTAAATTTCGGATCCGTGGTGGATTGGTATCGCGTGCGACTCCGGCGCCCATCACTCTGGTGGCCAAGAATTGAATTAATAAAGAAAAAAAGTAAAAAATAACAAAGTAAAATAAAAAGTAGTAAAATGAAAAAAAAATAAAAGAAAAACGTAATAAAGAACGTACATCCATTTTTAAATTTCGGATCCGTGGCGGATTGGTATCGCGTGCGACTCCGGCGCCCATCACTCTGGTGGCCAAGAATTGAATTAATAAAGAAAAAAGTAAAAAATAACAAAGTAAAATAAAATTAGTAAAATGAAAAAATAAATTAAAAGAAAAACATTAAGAACGTACATCCATTTTAAATTTCGGATCCGTGGCGGATTGGTATCGCGTGCGACTCGGCGCCATCACTCTGGTGGCCAAGAATTGAATTAATAAAAATTAAAAAATAATAAAGTAATTAAAAAAAGTAGTAAAATGAAAAAAAAAAGAAATTAAAAGAAAAAACGTAATAAAAAGAACGTACATTCATTTTAAATTTCGGATCCGTGTGGATTGTATTGCGTGCGCCATCACTCTGGTGGCGCGGGTTCGATCCGCAGTCACCACTTACATTTGTATTGTGACTATACGGTGACGCTAGGTAAAGGTCGAGGTTGAGTCCTAACGTCGCCTCGTTAAACAAGACAAACTTTACCTTTACAGTTGAATACGCCAATATGCATGCGATGCGTCAAAGTGAAAGACGATTACCGGTATAGAGCGGATCTACGTCAATCCGAGATAGTTCCGTTAGTTCAGTTCAGAATTGCATTGGATCAGTTGTACTAAGCTAATTATTATAATGCGATTGTATCTGTGTTATCGTAGTAGGATTAGTTGCCGTACTTATCCCTTCTTAGGTGCAATTGTTTCTATTTTTAATTATTTAACCAAACATTCTCTGTCACATTAGTTAACTCAATAATTAATACGTGATCCTAACAATGTAATGTTGGTTAGTCTACTAATAGTATCCTTTCAGATCCCAATGAAAAATGTGATGGACCAAAGAGTCGCTTTTAACATACTTCAAACAAGGAGGAGGTTTTACAATTCAACCTGTAGCTTCTGCCATGTATGTTTGGGCATAACTTCTGTACGCAGTGTGCTTTGTGTTGTAGGGTTCACTCGATGATGGCCCGTGTCAAACTCTTTTGAATCCCACCTAAAATTATGTATGGAAAAATAGACAAACGCTTAACAAGATTGAATCGCCATATAACGCTATATGTAAATGAAATTTCCAACACATTTGTGGCCGGCTTGTATTAGGCAGGATGATCGGCGTTATTCTGAAATGTTTCCATAATTCCTTTCAGTACTACAGATTACAGAACTAATATTAAAGTGACCTTACTTTTGGAGAACTTTCAGTGTTAAATTGCACTTTTCTTTCAGTTTGGGACAGTTATTCCATTTGCTAATTTATTTTCAACACCATAATTAAGTAAACAGATGTGCACGTGTATTATGTCTATGAAAAATTTATTATATTATTATTCACATATAGACCCAGTCGGACCACGTGAAGTACGTTAACCCTGTCTTAGAAAGTTGGCTTTCTTTCTGCCCAGAGTCGCTTCAGCCTTTCGGATTGAGCGCTTTTTCACTAAATCACTAATCACTATTTGAGATGCCGACCACTCTCATGAGGGTATTTTAAGGCAAATATGTGGTGAAGGATGAGTGGTAGTAATGAGTTATGAGGTGTAGTCTTGTTACAAACTAAGGCCGACTCTTATATAGGTCATTAATTAATAGCCCAATTACCAATGGAAATACAAGGACCAACGGCTTAACGTGACTTCCGAACCACGCAGGTGATGGTCTGATAAATCTAAACGATGGTGGGAGTTGATGCGGGTATCATCAGATGATCACTGAGACTATCTGAGCCGCTTTAGACCTATATCATCCTCAAAACCTGACCTCCATGAAGTTGGATTACAGGACCACGCCACGAGTCCCAGTCTGTTGTATTAATTTCTCTCATAAGACTAGGCTACTCCACTTCTCGTCTTAGTAAATTCCCTCTGGCCAATTTTCCGGCTCTAATCCACAGTACTGTTTTGCCAGTTTCACTACTACCTCCACGCATCTGTTACCCTGATACCCACCACTACTCGCTTGATCTACTCTAGCATGGAACCGAGTATATTAGCGAGCTGTAGGTGGATAACAAGGCGGTGTCTTTGTGCCAGTCTACTACTCACCTCTCTACTCACGTACTCTTTATGTGCTCACACTTTATACTCACTACTCACTACCACTACTCGCTTGATCTACTCTAGCATGGAACCGAGTATATTAGCGAGCTGTAGGTGGATAACAAGGCGGTGTCTTTGTGCCAGTCTACTACTCACCTCTCTACTCACGTACTCTTTATGTGCTCACACTTTATACTCTACTCACTACCACTACTCGCTTGATCTACTCTAGCATGGAACCGAGTATATTAGCGAGCTGTAGGTGGATAACAAGGCGGTGTCTTTGTGCCAGTCTACTCACCTCTCTACTCGTACTCTTTATGTGCTCACACTTTATACTCACTACTCACTACCACTACTCGCTTGATCTACTCTAGCATGGAACCGAGTATATTAGCGAGCTGTAGGTGGATAACAAGGCGGTGTCTTTGTGCCAGTCTACTACTCACCTCTCTACTCACGTACTCTTTATGTGCTCACACTTTATACTCACTACTCACTACCACTACTCGCTTGATCTACTCTAGCATGGAACCGAGTATATTAGCGAGCTGTAGGTGGATAACAAGGCGGTGTCTTTGTGCCAGTCTACTACTCACCTCTCTACTCACGTACTCTTTATGTGCTCACACTTTATACTCACTACTCACTACCACTACTCGCTTGATCTACTCTAGCATGGAACCGAGTATATTAGCGAGCTGTAGGTGGATAACAAGGCGGTGTCTTTGTGCCAGTCTACTACTCACCTCTCTACTCACGTACTCTTTATGTGCTCACACTTTATACTCACTACTCACTACCACTACTCGCTTGATCTACTCTAGCATGGAACCGAGTATATTAGCGAGCTGTAGGTGGATAACAAGGCGGTGTCTTTGTGCCAGTCTACTACTCACCTCTCTACTCACGTACTCTTTATGTGCTCACACTTTATACTCACTACTCACTACCACTACTCGCTTGATCTACTCTAGCATGGAACCGAGTATATTAGCGAGCTGTGGGTGGATAACAAGGCGGTGTCTTTGTGCCAGTCTACTACTCACCTCTCTACACGTACTCTTTATGTGCTCACACTTTATACTCACTACTCACTACCACTACTCGCTTGATCTACTCTAGCATGGAACCGAGTATATTAGCGAGCTGTAGGTGGATAACAAGGCGGTGTCTTTGTGCCAGTCTACTACTCACCTCTCTACTCACGTACTCTTTATGTGCTCACACTTTATACTCACTACTCACTACCACTACTCGCTTGATCTACTCTAGCATGGAACCGAGTATATTATGAGCTGTAGGTGGATAACAAGGCGGTGTTTTGTGCCAGTCTACTACTCACCTCTCTACTCACGTACTTTATGTGCTCACACTTTATACTCACTACTCACTACCACTACTCGCTTGATCTACTCTAGCATGGAACCGAGTATATTAGCGAGCTGTAGGTGGATAACAAGGCGGTGTCTTTGTGCCAGTCTACTACTCACCTCTCTACTCACGTACTCTTTATGTGCTCACACTTTATACTCACTACTCACTACCACTACTCGCTTGATCTACTCTAGCATGGAACCGAGTATATTAGCGAGCTGTAGGTGGATAACAAGGCGGTGTCTTTGTGCCAGTCTACTACTCACCTCTCTACTCACGTACTCTTTATGTGCTCACACTTTATACTCACTACTCACTACCACTACTCGCTTGATCTACTCTAGCATGGAACCGAGTATATTAGCTAGCTGTAGGTGGATAACAAGGCGGTGTCTTTGTGCCAGTCTACTACTCACCTCTCTACTCACGTACTCTTTATGTGCTCACACTTTATACTCACTACTCACTACCACTACTCGCTTGATCTACTCTAGCATGGAACCGAGTATATTAGCTAGCTGTAGGTGGATAACAAGGCGGTGTCTTTGTGCCAGTCTACTACTCACCTCTCTACTCACGTACTCTTTATGTGCTCACACTTTATACTCACTACTCACTACCACTACTCGCTTGATCTACTCTAGCATGGAACCGAGTATATTAGCGAGCTGTAGGTGGATAACAAGGCGGTGTCTTTGTGCCAGTCTACTACTCACCTCTCTACTCACGTACTCTTTATGTGCTCACACTTTATACTCACTACTCACTACCACTACTCGCTCCACAAGCTTAACCAAGTCACTCTCTACTGCATGTTGCTTCTAAACGTTGCAACACTTGCGTTCAGTAGATGACGATTTTAATATGGTATGTTGTTGTTATAGTTGAATTAAAGGTAGAAAAGTATTGTCTGGTTTCGCGCTCGAAGTCGTTTCTCCCGTGTTAAGCCATTGGGATATGGCTTATCTTCGCTCCCATCACGTTCCTCAATACCTTTCTATGATTTGATCAACTATAAATAACGAAATGAATCAATGTTGTGCTAAATTGGAAAATACACTTCAAAGATATAGAATGAATGCATTTTTAACGTTTTACAACCGTCTATTATTATTATTGTCTATTTAAAATTAAAAATGTGGTAAAATGGGGTAAAAGTACAAAATGCTTTCATTCTATAGTAATGAATACCACAAAGTTAACGGAGACAACATCAAGAAAAAAACTTCAAAGAGATTGCCTAAAGGAAGGTTCACATGGAGACAACTAGAAAAAATAGCTTCCCCTACTACTGTATGTCTATTTTCTGTAGGATTTATACAGTTCACTCTAAGTTCATAGCTGAACATGTGTCTAATGATTCAAATCAAGTAGCTGCTTATTAATCACTAAATCACTATTTTAGATGCCGACCACTCTCATGAGGGTATTTTAAGGCAAATATGTGGTGAAGGATGAGTGTGATGAGTGGTAGTAATGAGTTATGAGGTGTAGTCTTGTTACAAACTAAGGCCGACTCTTCCTTTGAATGGGTCATTAATTAATAGCCCAATGACCAATGGAAATACAAGGACCAACGGCTTAACGTGACTTCCGAACCACGCAGGTGATGGTCTGATAAATCTAAACGATGGTGGGAGTTGATGCGGGTATCATCAGATGATCACTGAGACTATCTGAGCCGCTTTAGACCTATATCATCCTCAAAACCTGACCTCCATGAAGCTGGATTACAGGACCACGCCACGAGTCCCAGTCAATACATTTTAAATGTTGCTAAGTCATTCTTTATTACCTCAAAACACTAATTACACACGAATGTTCAATAATCTAAGTAATACCTGTTTTGTCACTGTAAAATAAGTAGACAAATTAAAACTTCTTTAGTGCAATTAGTTGTTTTGAAACGGGAAGCCCCTCTGCTTGGAAATGCCTTCATGCAAAGTAACTGTTGTGGAAAAATGCAATTCACACTTTGCGCACTTGAAGGGTAAGTAACTGAGAAAGAGTCCCAGATCTGACGCGCTCGCACAAAATACGCCTCTTTTGCATTAAGGAGGCTCTAAATGATGTATTCACTCTGTCGTAATTCGAGAAGGGCTTTAACTCCTGCCTTTACGACACACATTGGAGACATACTACACAATATTGTTTGATACAACTACACTGTATAGCTTTGAAGAAAGTCACGTCATAAACTACGTGTAAATGTTAGTAGTTAGATGATATTGACGTTTACTGTAGTGCAAAATAGAGGCTTCATTTCATAAAACTTCAGAGGCCTTATAAGTGGTGCTTACCTAAGTACGTCACCTCGCGTCCATTACAGTCAGCAAATTTATCAACAACATCTGTTATTCTTGTCATCCAAATCTATCGACTCTAAGATACTAATTGTCACCATATCACTATTTCCTATGACGACCACTCTCATGAGGGTATTTTAAGGCAAATATGTGGTGAAGGATGAGTGTGATGAGTAGTAGTAATGAGTTATGAAGTGTAGTCTTGTTACAAACTAAGGCCGACTCTTCCTTTGAATGGGTCATTAATTAATAGCCCAATGACCAATGGAAATACAAGGACCAACGGCTTAACGTGACTTCCGAACCACGCAAGATGGTCTGGTATGTCTAAACGATATTGGGAGTTGATGCGGGTATCATCAGATGATCACTGAGACTATCTGAGCCGCTTTAGACCTTTATCATCCTCAAAACCTGACCTCCATGAAGCTGGATTACAGGACCACGCCACGAGTCCCAGTCAATACATTTTAAATGTTGCTAAGTCATTCTTTATTACCTCAAAACACTAATTACACACGAATGTTCAATAATCTAAGTAATACCTGTTTTGTCACTGTAAAATAAGTAGACAAATTAAAACTTCCTTAGTGCAATTAGTTGTTTTGAAACGGGAAGCCCCTCTGCTTGGAAATGCCTTCATAACGCAATGCAAAGTAACTGTTGTGGAAAAATGCAATTCACACTTTGCGCACTTGAAGGGGTAAGTAACTGAGAAAGAGTCCCAGATCTGACGCGCTCGCACAAAATACGCCTCTTTTTGAATTAAAGAGGCTCTAAATGATGTATTCACTCTGTCGTAATTCGAGAAGGGCTTTAACTCCTGCCTTTACGACACACATTGGAGACATACTACACAATATTGTGCAACCCAACTACACTGTATAGCTTTGAAGAAAGTCACGTCATAAACTCTACGTGTAAATGTTAATAGTTAGATGATATTGACGTTTTACTGTAGTGCAAAATAGAGGCTTCATTTCATAAAACTTCAGAGGCCTTAGTAAGTAGTGCTTACCTAAGTACGTCACCTCGCGTCCATTACAGTCAGCAAATTTATCAACAACATCTGTTATTCTTGTCATCCAAATCTATCGACTCTAAGATACTAATTGTCACCATATCACTATTTCAGATGCCGACCACTCTCATGAGGGTATTTTAAGGCAAATATGTGGTGAAGGATGAGTGTGATGAGTGGTAGTAATGAGTTATGAGGTGTAGTCTTGTTACAAACTAAGGCCGACTCTTCCTTAGAATGGGTCATTAATTAATAGCCCAATGACCAATGGAAATACAAGGACCAACGGCTTAACGTGACTTCCGAACCACGCAGGTGATGGTCTGATATGTCTAAACGATGGTGGGAGTTGATGCGGGTATCATCAGATGATCACTGAGACTATCTGAGCCGCTTTAGACCTATATCATCCTCAAAACCTGACCTCCATGAAGCTGGATTACAGGACCACGCCACGAGTCCCAGTCACTTACTTCTTTAACTTACTCTCTTTTGCGTATTGCTCATCAGTGATTCAATTCAAAATTTTAAATGTCACCTTGAATTTCTATGTTGTATGTATGCTTGTTATACCTTTATTTAATTGTTGTTTCCCTATTGTTTCAGGTGAGTTTTCACTTTGAATATTTGAACTTTCTATACTGCTGTAAGTATAAATGACCGCTACCAATGTAAGATTTTAATTAAATGTATTCTAGATTAGTGTAGTCCCCAATACGGTGGAGTTTCTAACTACCCAAACGTTAGTAGTACCGTTTTCTCCGAAATAAGCTGGAAAAGTCCGTTCTTTCTTTGCAATTAGTTGTTTTGAAACGGGAAGCCCTCTGCTTGAAATGCCTTCATAACGCAATGCAAAGTAACTGTTGTGGAAAAATGCAATTCACACTTTGCGCACTTGAAGGTAAGTAACTGAGAAAGAGTCCCAGATCTGACGCGCTCGCACAAAATACGCCTCTTTTGAATTAAAGAGGCTCTAAATGATGTATTCACTCTGTCGTAATTCAAGAAGGCTTTAACTCCTGCCTTTACGACACATTGGAGACATACTACACAATATTGTGCAACCCAACTACACTGTATAGCTTTGAAGAAAGTCATGTCATAAACTCTACGGGTAAATGTTAATAGTTAGATGATATTGACGTTTTACTGTTGTGCAAAATAGAGGTTTTTCATAAAACTTCAGAGGCCTTAGTAAGTAGTGCTTACCTAAGTACGTCACCTCGCGTCCATTACAGTCAGCAAATTTATCAACAACATCTGTTATTCTTGTCATCCAAATCTATCGACTCTAAGATACTAATTGTCACTATATCACTATTTCAGATGCCGACCACTCTCATGAGGGTATTTTAAGGCAAATATGTGGTGAAGGATGAGTGTGATGAGTGGTAGTAATGAGTTATGAGGTGTAGTCTTGTTACAAACTAAGGCCGACTCTTCCTAGAATGGGTCATTAATTAATAGCCCAATGACCAATGGAAATACAAGGACCAACGGCTTAACGTGACTTCCGAACCACGCAGGTGATGGTCTGATATGTCTAAACGATGGTGGGAGTTGATGCGGGTATCATCAGATGATCACTGAGACTATCTGAGCCGCTTTAGACCTATATCATCCTCAAAACCTGACCTCCATGAAGCTGGATTACAGGACCACGCCACGAGTCCCAGTCACTTACTTCTTTAACTTTATCTCTTTGCGTATTGCTCATAGTGATTCAATTCAAAATTTTAAATGTCACCTTGAATTTCTATGTTGTATTTATGCTTGTTATACCTTTATTTAATTGTTGTTTCCCTATTGTTTCAGGTGAGTTTTCACTTTGAATATTTGAACTTTCTATACTGCTGTAAGTATAAATGACCGCTACCAATGTTAGATTTTATTTTTAGGTGGTTTTGTCCTTTAGTTGGGCCCGTTTCACCTTGTTGGATGGCTTGAATTTATCATTGATTTTTCGAGCTAGTTTTGTTTGAATTTTCAACAGCTGAAAGCCGCAAAAATTATGTTTCAGAATTACAAGATTCCGATGCTAAAGGCCGTTTTTTTCAATTCAACCTTAACCGGTAGTTAAAATTTAGCCGGCAACAATTAAAAATTAGTTAGTAGACAATTGAAAATCGGCCCTTAGCAAGTAAACCACAGGCTAAATATAAGCTAAAAATAAACAAAAACATTACCATAGCTTACTTTATATTGTCAACTGTAATTTTATACAGAGGATATTTAGCCACGAATTTCACATTTCTCCATTTTATCATCTATTTATTCACACCACCTTAATAAGACACTTTAATCACACCTCAAATACGTTTAGACAGTAAATAGTCTTTACAAAAATCCAAAAAAAGAAATAGGACAGGGCAAAGATTTGCACACCAGGTGCAAGTGCAGGAGCGTGCTTGTTTCTTACTGACGTGCTCAAAGACAAAGCTAACTGAGTAGTGAGTACCGAATACTGAGTAGGTCAAGCAAGTAGGCTTTCATGCAGCACACATAATGCAATTGCCAAGCCCTGTGATTCAATAGCCGGACCATAAATGCTGCAGCTTGGAGACCTCACTCTGTGCTGCCTTATGTGCCGTCAATAAATCCTTGGAAACCGTGGAATCATCCTTCTAATAGTACTAATCACAGATTCATATACTTTTTCTATTCTGTGTGTAAACCCGTCTGAATTGACAAAAGTATACCATTTAGATTTATTGAGAATCTAAATAGTAAATATATACCATGTACAAAGGCCTTGATAAGTGTATAATGACAGTCGTGATCTGATCCTTATAAAGTTTGCACGAGGGAATCCTGTGGCTGATCGGCAAGTGGCGTGACGCTCTAGCACACGCCCCTCACACATACAGACGCTTCCTAGTTCAGTTGACAACGAGGCCTCACAGTCACCTGTCAACCAAGCCAGGAGTGAACTGTAGAGAGATAATGCTCATTTCTGGCTGTCTCAAACTCGAGCAATCGACTCAGTGACTTGAGTCGTTATCACCTCTGCTTATCAGCAATCAGTAATCTCACCCTTGCTCTGTGATTCCGCTTGTCACCTGTCAACCAAGCTAGGAGGAACTGTAGAGAGGTAATGCTCATTTCTGGCTGTCTCAACTCGAGCAATCGACTCAGTGACTTGAGTCGTTATCACCTCTGCTTATCAGCAATCAGTAATCTCACCCTGCTCTGTGATTCCGCTTGTCACCTGTCAACCAAGCTAGAGTGAACTGTAGAGAGATAATGCTCATTTCTGGCTGTCTCAAATTCGAGCAATCGACTCAGTGACTTGAGTCGTTATCACCTCTGCTTATCAGCAATCAGTAATCTCACCCTGCTCTGTGATTCCGCTTGTCACCTGTCAACCAAGCCAGGAGTGAACTGTAGAGAGTTAATGCTCATTTCTGGCTGTCTCAACTCGAGCAATCGACTCAGTGACTTGAGTCGTTATCACCTCTGCTTATCAGCAATCAGTAATCTCACCCTTGCTCTGTGATTCCGCTTGTCACCTGTCAACCAAGCCAGAGTGAACTGTAGAGAGGTAATGCTCATTTCTGCTGTCTCAAACTCGAGCAATCGACTCAGTGACTTGAGTCGTTATCACCTCTGCTTATCAGCAATCAGTAATCTCACCCTGCTCTGTGATTCCGCTTGTCACCTGTCAACCAAGCCAGGAGTGAACTGTAGAGAGGTAATGCTCATTTCTGGCTGTCTCAAACTCGAGCAATCGACTCAGTGACTTGAGTCGTTATCACTTCTATCAGCAACAGTAATCTCACCCTTGCTCTGTGATTCCGCTTGTCACCTGTCAACCAAGCCAGGAGTGAACTGTAGAGAGATAATGCTCATTTCTGGCTGTCTCAAACTCGAGCAATCGACTCAGTGACTTGAGTCGTTATCACCTCTGCTTATCAGCAATCAGTAATCTCACCCTTGCTCTGTGATTCCGCTTGTCACCTGTCAACCAAGCCAGGAGTGAACTGTAGAGAGGTAATGCTCATTTCTGGCTGTCTCAAACTCGAGCAATCGACTCAGTGACTTGAGTCGTTATCACCTCTGCTTATCAGCAATCAGTAATCTCACCCTTGCTCTGTGATTCCGCTTGTCACCTGTCAACCAAGCCAGGAGTGAACTGTAGAGAGATGCTCATTTCTGGCTGTCTCAAACTCGAGCAATCGACTCAGTGACTTGAGTCGTTATCACCTCTGCTTATCAGCAATCAGTAATCTCACCCTTGCTCTGTGATTCCGCTTGTCACCTGTCAACCAAGCCAGGAGTGTAGAGAGATAATGCTCATTTCTGGCTGTCTCAAACTCGAGCAATCGACTCAGTGACTTGAGTCGTTATCACCTCTGCTTATCAGCAATCAGTAATCTCACCCTTGCTCTGTGATTCCGCTTGTCACCTGTCAACCAAGCCAGGAGTGAACTGTAGAGAGGTAATGCTCATTTCTGGCTGTCTCAAACTCGAGCAATCGACTCAGTGACTTGAGTCGTTATCACCTCTGCTTATCAGCAATCAGTAATCTCACCCTTGCTCTGTGATTCCGCTTGTCACCTGTCAACCAAGCCAGGAGTGAACTGTAGAGAGATAATGCTCATTTCTGGCTGTCTCAAACTCGAGCAATCGACTCAGTGACTTGAGTCGTTATCTCTGCTTATCAGCAATCAGTAATCTCACCCTGCTCTGTGATTCCGCTTGTCACCTGTCAACCAAGCCAGGAGTGAACTGTAGAGAGGTAATGCTCATTTCTGGCTGTCTCAAACTCGAGCAATCGACTCAGTGACTTGAGTCGTTATCACCTCTGCTTATCAGCAATCAGTAATCTCACCTTGCTCTGTGATTCCGCTTGTCACCTGTCAACCAAGCCAGGAGTGAACTGTAGAGAGATAATGCTCATTTCTGGCTGTCTCAAACTCGAGCAATCGACTCAGTGACTTGAGTCGTTATCACCTCTGCTTATCAGCAATCAGTAATCTCACCCTTGCTCTGTGATTCCGCTTGTCACCTGTCAACCCAAGGTGGGAGAACTGTAGAGAGATAATGCTCATTTCTGGCTGTCTCAAACTCGAGCAATCGACTCAGTGACTTGAGTCGTTATCACCTCTGCTTATCAGCAATCAGTAATCTCACCCTTGCTCTGTGATTCCGCTTGTCACCTGTCAACCAAGCTAGGAGTGAACTGTAGAGAGGTAATGCTCATTTCTGGCTGTCTCAAACTCGAGCAATCGACTCAGTGACTTGAGTCGTTATCACCTCTGCTTATCAGCAATCAGTAATCTCACCCTTGCTCTGTGATTCCGCTTGTTACTCGGCCGTGTCTAATTTATCCACAGGTCACGAACATTTCCCATTTTCCCCTTTCTCGCCTAACTATTTCCGCTTGTTTTATTGACGATTGGTTGAACGAGTCTTGCAAGGTTAATGTTTATCGCCCTAAATTATATAATATATTTGTTGGTACCTTTACATGTTCTAGAATCTTCTCAGTCAATATCGTATCATGTTTGTCGTAGACACTCTTAAGTCTTGATAGATTATGGTCTTGATCCTTTGGAAATTCAACAGCAGACTAGCATTGCAACACATAGTTTATCCTCTGCAGAAAATTCTTATTTTCAATCCTCTGTACCCTCTGAATGAAGTTTCCATTGCGCTTAGACTACCGGTGCGATGTGGTACGGGTATGTAGGCCCATGCACCTGTACCACGTGACCTGCCCGGGCCGTGACGCAGGACTGATGATTACATGTGATAAGGTCGAAGGTCACCACGCCTCCGCACCCCTCTCCCACGTCTCGTTACTTTCTTCACCCGTGTGTACGTCAATCTTAATTATTTCAAGAATGTTGATTATGTTTCACCAATTTGTACTCTTGGCCTAATATTTACCTCGTTACACTGTGTACTGACTGGTCTTGGGAACACATCCTTGGTGGATTGGTCTGATACAAGCACTGGACAATGAGCGGAGCTAATCAATAATATATAAGGCAAACTATAATTGAAAAAAGAAAATACTGTGGTGTTTTTGTTTTTAATTTAATGATTTTGAAGTAATACAGGCTCCGAGATCCCGGTATATGCACTGTATAATTTTTAATTTTGAAGATTTTTATTCGTGTATTTTTCCTCGTTTCGATTCTTAACCGAAGATTACGCCTAGAGGTACGTAGCGTCAGGTCAATGTAGGTGATCGGAAGAGATTTTTGGCCCACAGGTAGGATTGTTTTGGGTATTTTTTAAAAATTATTCTTTTTAGACACTTGGTCCGTAGTAGTTTTGACGCTTTGTACATGAGTCCATTGAGGATCGCTACGCTTCCCGGCCCTTTCTTGAGTTTTATTTTTCAGTCTGTTACCACAGGCAAGAGACTCTACCTTAGTCCATGCTGTTACTATTGAACATATACCAAACAGAACCGCTGAAACAGCTTTACTAACTATGAATCCTGCGATGCTTATTCCTGTCCATGTGGCCCTGATTTACACTGCGCTGGCGTTGTTGCCACTATGCAGAATCACTAAATCACTATTTGAGATGCCGACCACTCTCATGAGGGTATTTTAAGGCACATATGTGGTGAAGGATGAGTGTGATGAGTGGTAGTAATGAGTTATGAGGTGTAGTCAAACTAAGGCCGACTCTTCCTTAGAATGGGGCATTAATTAATAGCCCAATGACCAATGGAAATACAAGGACCAACGGCTTAACGTGACTTCCGAACCACGCAGGTGATGGTCTGATATGTCTAAACGATGGTGGGAGTTGATGCGGGTATCATCAGATGATCACTGAGACTATCTGAACCGCTTTAGACCTATATCATCCTCAAAACCTGACCTCCATGAAGCTGGATTACAGGACCACGCCACGAGTCCCAGAATGCTGACGCTGATACACAATGTCGCCACCCACGTTGTGGTCCGGGATGCTGTCTTGTCACAGCTATTAGCCGGCCAGTCACGTCTCCGCCACCCTCCCCTCCCCACCACACACCTCGCCTTGTTAATTAACCGCTATTTACGGCCCTTGTTAATAGTTATTGTCAATTAGCTTGGTATACGACGCGATGAGTGGCATATCTCACAGCCTGCCCATGGTACATGGTCTTCACTCTTTAGCTACTGGTTACTGGTTACCCAGAACCCATCCTGTGCCGTTAGTGGTGTAGGGAGCACGGCGTGACGGAGTTGTACATAATGGCGTATTGGTGGCAGAGGGAGTTCGGCAAGGAAGAATAGATCGGTAGTCAATAGCCAAAAAGGTCACTTGATCCATCTTCCAGTAAACTTGGCAATTCTGTTCATCAGGGATGCATCACTTACCCCCTCCACTTCGAATCTAATGGTTCCCAAATCAGCTTAGAGACCATTACTTAATAATTTTAAGACTATTTCCCACCTTTGGAGACTTAGACACTAAATGGAAAGTGATCTCAGGTAAATCTATGAAATAAAATGAAACTAAAATAAAATACCGTCAACTAGAGTTTGCAAATTGTTATGACTAAATCTTTATTAGGACGAAAGTATTCTAATCTTGGGGGTAAAGCGAAGGGGTTAGCTCAGACTAATAATTAATAAGATTACAATACGATAAACTTAGAGACCTAATAATTTTAAGACTAACCTTGGTAGACTTAGACGCTAATGGAAAGTGATCTCAGGTAAACCTAAAATAAAAAGAACTAAAAATAAAATACCGTCAACTAAGTTTGCAAATTGTTATGACTAAATATTTATTAAGACGAAAGTATTATAATCTTAGTAAAGGAAGGTTAGCTCAGATAATAATTAATAAAAAATTACAATTACTAAGACAATTAATTAGAAGAAAAAAGAGGACCCAGGTACGAAAAGGTTAAGGAAGAGCAACTAAAAAGGCGTCGGACAAATCCCATGAAAAGTGAAGTTGTTTAAAATTGTATTCTTAAGTTGAGAAGGAAACAGGGTGTCCCATAAGTAAAGTGCCAAACTCTGGGAAAAGGTTATATGGGTAGAAATTAAGAGAAAATCAAGGATAACTTTGTCCCAAAAACGCTTAGTTAACCAGATATTTGCAATTTTAAATTTTCACTAATTATTTACTATCTCCCACACCATTTATCGGATTTGACTCAAACTTAACATACATTTTTGTCTAAGTAAGACCATTTAGGGGAAAAATTACCAGCATGATCTAACTTATCATTTTAAAACGGTGGCTACTTTATGGTATTTTTTGGGCATTTTGGCGTTAAACCATAAATAGCGAATAAACGGTGAGTTTTACGATAAAATGTAAAGAATATTGTTTTGTAGCAAATTTTATTACCCAAAAATGCCCTAAAAATACCATAAAATAGCCACCGTTTTAAAATGATAAGTTAGATCATGCTGGTAATTTTTCCCCTAAATGGTCTTACTTAGATGTAAATGTTTTGCTAAGTTTGAGTCAATTCCGATAAGTGATGTGGGAGATAGTAAATAATTAGTGACAAATATAAAATGGCAAATATCTGGTTGACTAAAAGTTTTCGGAAAAAATTGTTATTCTTGATTTTTTCTTCATTTTGACCCATATAACCTTTTCCCAGAGTTTGGACCTTTACTTATGGGACACCCTGTATAATCATTGCATTCAATTCTTAATGTTTAACACCCTGTTCTAGGAAATCCCCATGATTTTCTGCTCTAGTAACGTGATTGGTGTTTCTGCAACACATCTTATAATGCACACGGCATGCAGACTTAGTATGGCCGGCCAAGTGGCGGCTGCTTGTTGCCGATGGTTAATGGTTAATTAATTTGCCAGCTCGAAGTCTGTGATCGCAGTTTGATTGTTATTAAGTGGCTACGGTCCGCCGCCACTGCCCGCCTTGCCTTCCTCACTCTAGTCCGTCTCAGAGTAGTTTTTGTTTATTATACTAGAATTAACATAACTTTAGTACTGGAACTGATTGGTGAATTTATTACTCGTCATCCGGTTTTGTTAGGGATACTGGTAGTATTATTTAAACATGTAGGAAAACCCTTATGGTAATGATTTCTTTTGTTCGCATCCGTCGGTAAAAACTGTTATTTTATTAGTCAACAATAAGTCAATGTATTTGTTTATTGTTTATGGTTTTCAGGGATTAAACGCTTACTGAAAGTTCAACTAGAGTAAATTTCTGTGACTTCATTTAAGCGTTTGTCTGTTGTTTATGGAGAATTAAGAATGACTTCGTGTCTAAATTCTGTTTTAGTCTGCTATAGTGCTTTTTAGGCATGCGATATTTTTATATTTTATTTATTGTGATTTGCGATTTTATTTATTGTGATGACTTACTAAGAACGTATTCAAAAGTGCCGATGTTTTACTTGCATATTTTGGAATGAATAACTCAAACAGTAATTTTGTTGCAAAAGTAATTTTTTTTATTTTATATTCTCATCTAGCTGACACTACTCGTGCTACGCAACGGGATTTAAAAATTAATTTTTGTGATTAAATTTGTTTTTAATTTTTGCCCAGTGCTTGCAAAGTAAAGACCTTCTGAGTTGGTTTTTTCCAATGAAGAGAACCGGGTTTTTTCAGTCAGAGACCCTTGGTCCGTGGTCTGTTTACGCGGAGCCCCAGTCGTGTGCCATAAACTCTATATTAGAGAATGCTTCTGCGACCAAAATCTTTTTCAAGCGAGTTTTGAATGCCTTTGGCATAGGTGGACTTTTAATCGAATTTGGCAGTCTGTTGACTAGTTGACCTTTTAAAAACCCACCTATATTTTTTAATTTTAAAAAATCGTCTCTTTGTGGGTGCTTATACTTTAACAGGATTGTTCACACAAAATTTGAAGTTTCTAGGCCTTGTAGTTTAGGCTCAGCGGTGATGTGTGAGTACTGCTTGAGTCAGTCAGTCAGAACAAAACCTTAATAAATTAAAATATAGATTACGCGTAACTTTTTTAGAACTAATAATTACAATAAATCGTGCACCTGAACCCAATGTCTCCACTGTTGACTCCTAGTGTGTAAGAGGAAGCGTGTAAAGGTGTAGGTGTGTAAAGGTGTAGGTGTGTATGTGAGATTGCAATAACGCAGTGGAGGGTGGCGAGAGCGTAGTGTGGTGCGGCGCCTGCAAGGTATATTAGGTCTCCTCAACACACGCATCCCACTTATTGCCTCACTACTCGTACAGGCGCTGCTAGCACTGTTGCTCTCACACCTTGCTCTTCACGCACACACACACACCTCTACCTGACACGAGTACTCGGGGTCTAGTATTCTACAGAATATACGTAAATAAGCGGTTAGAGCTTTCTTCAGCCATCTTGGCGAAAATGGACGGTATCAATAAATTAGACACTTTTAAACTGAAGATGCCTTAGCCAGCGAAAGCTTGCTCTAGGAATTAAAATGTTGTGAAAAGGTTAAAGATGTCTAATTCATTGTCAAATGATTTGTTAAGAAACCTAGCGTTTTGGAAAATCACTATCACTAAATCACTATTTGAGATGCCGACCACTCTCATGAGGGTATTTTAAGGCAAATATGTGGTGAAGGATGAGTGATGACTGGTAGTAATGAAGTGTAGTCTTGTTACAAACTAAGGCAGACTCTTCCTAGAATTGGTCATTAATTAATAGCCCAATGACCAATGGAAATACAAGGACCAACGGCTTAACGTTACTTCCGAACCACGCAGGTGATGGTCTGATATGTCTAAACGATGGTGGGAGTTGATGCGGGTATCATCAGATGATCACTGAGACTATCTGAGCCGCTTTAGACCTATATCATCCTCAAAACCTGACCTCCATGAAGTTGGATTACAGGACCACGCCACTAGTCCCAGTCACTCTACTGAGACACGAGTACTCGGGTATTATGTTCTACAGAATATACGTGAATAAGCGGTTATACTTTCTTCAGCCATCTTGGCGAAAAATCAAAGTCTTTATTGAGCAAGATTAACAATTAACATGCGTTTGCAAAGTCATAACATGTAATAATTTTCTTTTAACAACAATTTCCTTCTTTAGTAAAGTAAACACCTTGACAAATTATTGATAATCTATTTATATTTCTAGCCTATTTACATTTATACATTCAAGGGTGGTATGCTAGTTTGCCAAGAAGTCCTGAACGCTGTAGCAGGTAAGATCGACCAAAGTACTTTTAAATCCTTTCTGAAATTTACAGAGGTCCGATTCCAACTTGAGATGAAGTAGAGGTTTGTTGAAAAGGTTTATTCCTTATAAAACCATGTGATTTTGAAAAAGTCGAGGTTTAGAATTGATAATTTGTTTGAATGGCGCAAAGAATAATGTCTGCCTTTTTTCATTCTTTATAGTACGCTAGTTTGCCAAGAAGTCCCGAACGCTGTGGCAAGATCGACCAAAGTACTTTAAAACCTTTCGAAATTTACAGAGGTCCGATTCCAACTTGATGAAGTGGAGGTTTGTTGAAAAGGTTTATTCCGTTATAAACCGTGTGTTTTTAAAAGATGTCGAATGTTTTGGAATTGATAATTTGTTTAAATGGCGCAAAGAATAATGTTTTTGTTGAAAAATGAAACCAGAAAGTTCTGCTTTTTACAAATTTCAAGGTTTCAAGGACGTAGATCGACGGTAGCGTTAAAATGCGCGCCCGACGAAACACCTCCCTACAGGATTGGCGCGAAACCAGAGAAAACCCCGTTCTCACAGCCCTTTTTGTAATTGGAATAAAAGCGAGTCTTGAATTTCGTGACCCCAGATAGGTATCGCATAAGCCAAGTATATAGCTGATAACAGAACCTCGCCAAAGTGGACGCTATCAATAAATTGATATTTTTAAATATACATCGGTAAATCTATTTTTCACTAATTGAGGTAACATAACTTAATCGACCCTTTTGGGTTTACACTGCTACAGATTTGTTAGCCAGACTACTAAAGAAAGAACCGGAACTTTTTCAACACAAAGAAACATCCTTACCTTTGACAAAAAAAGATGATTGAAATTAAGCAGTTGTTATAGATAGACTAAGTGTGTCAATGTTGACAGGGGCTGGTGTATGAAGAGTGGACAGATAATAAGCTATTTGTTAGGGAGCGGGTTGCGTGTCGTGGTGAATGATTGTCTATTAGTAGAGCGAGGGTTTACCTAGTGTAGCAGACGACACCACTTAAGCGTTACCGCAGGCACGCGCACACGCACACACGCACAGGGTAGCCTTGAGGTGTTTCGGATCGAAACTTCAAAAAATAAAAACTTACAAAATTTCATTTTGTTTAAATTTGTGTCTTATTTTGTATTTTGGTAATATCTTAAAAGGAAATATAAGATGGGTATCAAACGAGTGTTTTAGATTTAAACTTTAAAAGTTTTTCCTTGATTTTCTTTTCATTTTGACCCGTATAACCTTATCCCAGCGTTTGGCACTTTACTTATGGGACATTGCATGTCAGCTGCAACTAGAGATGTGAGATGGCTACTAGGCTACTACATGTAAGCTACTCGAGTGGTCAGCTGTTGGCTCGAGAGGCGCGGGCGGTCTCTGCTCGCTTACATTACACGCCAATTGTACTTAACAGTCTGACATCATACAGCCTGTATATACCACGTCACACACTCGGTTGCTGTTCTTCTCCATACACATAACCGACCTACACCTCATAACTCATTACTACCACTCATCCTTCACCACATATTTTGTTTAAACATCTCTCATGAGAGTGGTCGGCATCTCAAATAGTGATATAGTGATAACCTACATCGCAACAGTGGACACTACCTTCCTCTACATTATTTTGAGTAATGATTTCTTAAATCAAAGTGCGACCCCTTAAGAGGAAGAGGTACCTAGAGGCAAGGGAAACTACTGAACTGTGAGTGATGGTTCATGAAAAGTTATCCAACGGCGAAGATTATAGAATGGTTGGAAATTGTTATAGATGTTAATGTCGACGAGTGCATAACAAATGTAAGCCCACATGTTTCCGCAACAAACGATTTATGCCTTAATTTAACACCGACAAGATCAATTCAAGTGTACATTAAATGTGTAAGAAATCAAAATAGACGCAATAAATTGTACCTGGTTTACGGTGATAATACAAGAAGGGGACGGTATATTTAGTTATAACTTATTTATTTAGTACCTTTGGAAGTGGCTGTATAACCATTCGTCCAACAAACAGTGAAAGAGTACATTTTTTGGATTTTTAAATTAAAATCTGTTAAGGCGGGAACTACCTGACGTCAATTTACAAAAGTTAAATAAAAAAATTTTATCAAAATACCTTTTTTAATTTTGTGTGTGTATGTGTACATGTCTATACAAAATCTACAGGCAAAAATAAAAAAAGTTATCCTGAAATTAAAGACATCTGAAAAGATTAGATAGTTATGGAGTTTGGTAAGCGCGGTCGTATGTTATGTAATATGTAAAATTTAAAGGTCTGCTGAAGTTGTGATCAAAGTGTAAGGTTGGGTTTGTAAATGGGGCAGTTCAGTTCTGGAGTGTTTGTTCATTAGAACGGCCTTGGTTTCATTACAGGCTCTGCTAATAATCACAAGACCTCTCTCCTAGCAATCAACTCTACGTCGGTCTACTAGCCTCTTGTCCTTGTTGTAGCTTGAATCCTTCAAGAACTGTAAATAAATATACCAGGAGCATTGAGAAGTAGGTTTGTCTTCGTGTACTAATCATGGACGTGGGGAAGCTTTACCACGCCAGAGTGACCAGTTATACTCGGGTTGCCCAAATTTCAATAACAATTAAGTAAGTAAATAACGTGATCATTTTTCAGCCAAATGTAACATATAAAACTAGAAAATAAGTTTTCACTGATAGTGGTAGCGTTTCAGATGGATAAGTTTAGTTTTATTGGTTGAATATATAACGTTTAGCCTACTTTTAGGTGTTCGTGGAAAAGTGGAAATGGTATAAATTACAAAAGTGTATAATAGTCCATGAATAAACTACACATGGACAATGCACATCGTGTTAATCACAGTAAATAGCAATTAGATTAGTGAGTCCCACAAGTATTCCATAAATTTGAGGGTGAAACCTTTGGGGCTTGTACAATTATTAAAAGGGCTGTTACATTAAAACGATAAACAAGGTAAAGTTTGTCTTGTTTAAAAGGTAAAGTTAGGACTACAAAGTCCTCTCTCCCACTCAGCCTCGACATTTACCTATCGCACATGATTCCAACCCGCCCCAAGTCTGCCAGGTATTTCTGTTTTACTATACATTAACCTATGATATTATGTTTACATTTTAACTTTGAGTTAATTTGCATTGTTGCGCTGCAGTTTCTATTTCAACTACTACGAAAGTATTGACATAAATTTAGTACAGACTTTGAAAAGGTTCTAATTTGTTGTATATGCTGACAAAACCCACGGAAAGGGTTGGGTTGCTCAGATGACGATGTGTAACGAGGCGCCGTGTGAGGAAATGGCCTTGACCGCGACCCGAGACAGACAAAGGAGCAGTAAATAAAGATGAACAAGTGTTGTGATAATTGTGGCCGAGGGCTGATCGTGCACGCACACACACGCACACGCGCGCGCGTGAGGAGGCGCTAACATCTCGCCCGGCACCTTGCAATCACAGTCATGTGCGGAAGTATAGTGTATTGCGGCTGGAACGTCTAACGTTCAAGTCAACGTCAGAGGGAGCGTTTCTGCTTTGATTCTTATGGCGCCATTGACTCTACGGCCGCCGCTGAGTCGTTGGCGCCATAAGAAACAATACAGCAGGCGCTCTACGTCTGACGTCCAACGACTGACGTTGAACGTTAGACGTTCCAGCCGCACCAGTGACAATGCACCTTTAGTTGCAACTAACGTTCCTTCATCAATACTTTTGAAACTAGTAATGGGCGATATTTTTGTTGTGATGCAAATAATTTTTAAGTGAAATCTATTAAATTCGCTTATTATCTAGACGAATACTTATTGAATCAAGGCCGACGCGTAACCACAAGTGCTAATGTGAATTTTTGCGAATTCCCAGTCACCGGAGTGTTGCCCTAAAACGCTGTCTTACTAAACACTAAACTACACCATTGGTCTTCATCTCATCTCACCAACACTAAATTTCTAACACTAAATTAGTATTGGTCCTTGTCTTTAAAATTAGACTGGTACTCGTGGCGTGGTCCTGTAATCCAGCTACATGGAGGTCAGGTTTGAGGATGATATAGGTCTAAAGCGGCTCAGATAGTCTCAGTGATCATCTGATGATATCCGCATCAACTCCCACCATCGTTTAGACCTATCAGACCATCACCTGCGTGGTTCAGAAGTCACGTTAAGCCGTTGGTCCTTGTATTTCCATTGGTCATTGGGCTATTAATTAATGACCCATTCTAAGGAAGAGTCGACCTTAGTTTGTAACAGGACTACACCTCATTACTACCACTCATCACACTCATCCTTCACTACATATTTGCCTTAAAATACCCTCATGAGAGTGGTCGGCATCTCAAATAGTGATATAGTGACATCCGAATGGACATCAATTACAATTATTATTGTAGTCATCACAGTTCATCAAAATCTACTGTAAACCGTCTTGCATTGCGGTAACCATAAATTATTACAGTTAATTAAATAAGTTCATTTGTATTTCCATTTCTTAAACCACGTTATTAGAACCATATATTGGACAGCTTGAAAGAATATACGCTGTAGTGTTGTGGAAGGCAATATGATATTCTACTAAGGATGGTTTAACGTAACAATCAGGCAGCATTATTGCTTGTTGCCGAGGAGGAGATACTTGGAATATTAAAGTATTAGTGTAGAGCTTCCATTGTAAGTGTAGTTAATTTAGGTGTCTTGTCGCGAAGCAGCGTCGCTGATAACGGGTTTGTGTGACGGGGTGGGGAGGGGTGATTCTACAGTGCTGGGCTTCTGTAGACTTGGCTGCTTGGAGAATACCATCTAACATCCCTGTAATGTAGGGTACATTAATCCGACTCTTCTGGCGTAGTATTGGAGTTGCTAAATGATTTTCAAACGTGGACATAAGTTTGGTTTGTTGATTTATCAATATTATAAAACTAAGAGGAGGATATACCAGCAAGACCTAACTCCACGTATTTTATCCTTTACTCTCGTTATTATTGATGTCAATATTATTGCAGTCATTAGTTCTTAATCCGTAGAAAAAGGTTTATTGTGCAACAATCTTAACAATTGTTACGATCAATTTATTGTCAACTTATTAATAACTACTCAAAAATAGCACCAATTAAATTTTACAACATATCTAAAATTGCCTGTTTTTCTATGCTGGTACTTTTGCCTATTTTACTTTGTAAAGGCAGATATTTAAAAATTGTAACATTTCGTATTAATCCTAGCCCCTTAGTTACGAACAAAGAGCTTTAAAAAGTATTATTTTTTATTTATTGTTAAAATTTGTTATAATTTAGTCATGCCACAGAAGGAGCTCTTATAAGTGTCATTTGTTTTTCCTTCTTGGTAATAAATACCTAAGAATAGTTGGTTTAGCGGATCCGTGGCGGTTGGTATCGCACGCGACTCCGGAGCTCATCTCCGGTGGCGCGGGTTCGATCCCCCAGTCACCACTTGCAATTTGTAATGTGACTAATACGATGACGCTAGGTAAAGTCGAGGTTGAGTGGTAGAGGGACTTTGTAGTCCTGCCTTGTTAAACAAGACAAACTTTACCACCTTTTTTTTATATAATGGTGTTGTGAATGGTACAGTACTGCCTGAGCGTGACGCAGTTCCGTGTTACTCTGCGAGTGAGTGAGTACAGCGGGCCGGCAGAGGACAGCGAATGCGAATGTTTGCCAAGAAGGCTTAAGTCTGCGGATTATCTAAAGACTAGTGTTCAATACAAGGGCCCACCCCCAGGGCCGGCGCAGACTCCGGCGCGGGGGCGGACTTACCCCCCACATCCACCCCCACCCCTTCTTCCGGTCGAGCGCAGCCAATTCCGCCCCAAGGATTCATCCCATCAATTTCTGCCCAGTGGACCGACCCCCATCTTCTCGGATCCGGCACTAAATTAATGCTAAATTTACGTAGGGAGATTCCTCGCCCGGAGGCAGTGAAGGGCGTCTTCACGTCGAGCCTGCGTGGCTTGTTATCAACCCCGCGTTTATTCACGGCTAAAAACTCAATTGCCGATAACGACCTGAGAAAAAGTTTGCAATGACGGAAACATTGTGATATTAATCATTTTGGTACACTTGCTTCAAATAAAGAAAATTTAATGTTTTGGAAATGCAGATTTTCAGGATAAATTCGACTGTTAAGATCAATTGAATATACCTTATATACAGTTTTCTGAATTGTTGTATATACCCTCCACAAGTAGAATATTTACCACGAAATTATCAATAACTTGAGTGTCAAGCAATCATCGCCAACACTTCATACTGGCCATTTTTACAACTTTAATTTTGATAATAGCTTGTGTAAATAAAATCCGGCTTTTAGGTTTAAAATAGGATTTACACGAATAAAAAATATGTTACGCTAATCCAGACAAAACTGTGTAGCTCCTGTAAAGAAATAGTCAAACCGTACTATACAATATTGCATTTTCTTAGACACTTAGTTTTTCAGAAAGCTTGTATTTTATAGTCACAGTCCTTTGTTGTGTTGTTTTTGTTAAATACATTGACAAATAATAGAACTATCAAAAGCTTCAAACAAATATAGCCGAGAATAATTTACAAATATCTGAACCTCGGCAGTTAGTCTTTAAAACATATAAACACATGAAAACAATTACTAAATCTGAATACTAGTAAATTTGTTTCAATTAAACTGTTGTACATCTTAGTAGAGTTCCTTATTGGGTTTAGAATTGTGTCTAGTCGCTAGAAAAATCGCAAACAAATTAATAAAGCCTCCTGTTAAGACACTTTTGTAGTTGTAATATACCTGATTTAACAATATAACAGTTTTGATTAGACAGGAGAGTAGAGACGGGAGAAGGCACGGCGTTGTGCGGTGTTTCTACTACACGCCTGTGTTGCGGGTTGCTGTCTGGAGAACGCACGGCGCTACCTGTGTCCACTCCACTCGGCTCCGCTTGCTCCATCTAAATAAATAAATGTTTTATTGCATATTGCACATTTACAATAAATGTATCGCAATCGTCAAATGTTTGAGTATCTAAAAATTTCCTTGCATTCTTACATCTAAATCCCATTCAAACATACAGATTTTTACACTCACTCTCTCCCATACATTCGAATGTAGCCACTCTAGTCCCTATTCAGTCAGCAAATCATAGGGTCTCCCAATTGAATGCCATAAACTCGTCTGTATCATAAAATGCTTGAGAAATCAGAATTGTTTTAAGACGAGCTTTGAATGCCTTAGGCTCAAGGGCATTTTTGGACGAATTTGGTAGACTGTTGACGAAACGAACTCCTGCCTGGGAAGGCAAACGTTCATGAACTACCGTTCTGTGTCTCCCAGTTCGGTAGTTGTTTCTGCCTCTAGTTTCATAGGAGTGTATGTCTGTACCTCTTATGGTATTACTTTTTTATTTGAAAAAGAGACACGTCTCCAAAATGTAGAGGCAAGGTAGAGTCAACAGTTTTAGACGTTTGAATGCCTCTCTTTCCATCTTTCAGCCAATCAGTGACTGAAGATGGTACTCCTCATCGAGGCCGAAATATCTCAACCTAATTATTAAGTTTTGACGCGGTGTGAACCGGAAGAACTAGATTATAGTTGTGACACCGGCGCGAAAGCCTAAGAGGTTATTAAATACGTTTTATTTAATAACGAAATATGCTTTTTCCAAAGGTTTTGAAACTCGTCGAAAATAGTTTCTCCAGGTCGTTACGGAACTAGTGTACTAATGACTAATGCTGTACAGTGTAGACCAGAGGTAGAGTGTACTGGCAGAGTCGGGTTCAAGTGTGTGTGTGACGCTAGCTAGGGTAGCTTGTCCCCTGCTTGCCGGCCGCCGCTCACACAAAGGGTTGCCTTACCCCTTGCTCGCAATATGTCCCCGGATTAAATAAATAATGGAGCGTACGAGTCGATCATCCGGTGTCCCCATTGTCAGTCTGCTAATGATCTCTAGTATTGGGATGTTCGTTTCTACTCCGACTCGAGGGGACGTTTTTTGCACCGCCAATCGCATAATGGGGGCTTGTTCAGATGAGAAGGGGCATTATGTCATCCGCAACTTAATCTCGATTCATATTTTTGATATTAATGTTGTCTGAGGGGCTGGTTCAACGAACTACCTGATGGTCTTTATTGATTTGCCCGGCAAACAATGTGTTGAAGGTTTGTGGTATTGGGTTACATTTTTTAAGTTATTTTTAGCGTCGAACCTTTCACTGCACCGGATTTTTAATGGTTCCTAAACTGAATGAACCGTGCTTAAACAAGCTATTCTCAACTGAGCGGTAGTTTTCCTGTAAATATTTTGGAAGGAACACCAAATCATATCGCTCGAACACAAGCAATTGCATGACTAGAACTTCCCTGCAAGTTGTGTACACTGTAAATGTTTTCAACATGTTTAACAATCATCACTTGTAATAAAGTTAAAATTTAGCATTCATAGTAACACTGAGAACTCTTTCAGGCATACATTATTGTTCACAATCATTCGAATTGTCCCAATCTAGCCCTCCCAATACCGTGTTCGTTTGTCTTTTACGCGTTCTCCCAGTCGTGTGCCTTGAACTCGCCTGACTATAAAATATGCTTGCGCGATCAAAGTTGTTTTCAGACGGGCTTTAAATACCTTGGCTGTATGTGTTTATTTGAACTTGACAATCTATTGAAGAATCGATCTCTTGTCTGAGAGGGCAAAAGCTCATTAATTACCGTCCTTTGTCTCCCAGTTCGGTACTTTTCTTAGACATTAAAACCTGAACATTTGGAAACAGCCTGGTCGCGAGTTTCCAGGTTTGGAATAAGCACTCGCTAAACGGTTTATGTTCACAATTAGATCGCGTAAACCGCTTTTCAGTGCAATAAACTCGATGATTATCGTGTTGTACATGAGTTAGAGCAGAGCAGAGGTTGTAACGAGAAGATACGAGGGTGGCGCTGTGACATGCAGTGGAGATTACCACAACTACTCAGCTTTAGTAGCTTTGTCGTAAGCTGCACAGTACAGTATAGTATATGCTGCAGTACCTAGCACTAATACTAAGCTGTAGACTCCGGCTTTAGTGCTTTAGTGCAAACCGGTGCTCATCACTGAGTACGTTCAGGTCTCAGAACTGAATCGATCCTGATACTGCGAAACCTTCCAATGAGAAGCTATGAAGTTGTAAATTTGAAATCATACAATCAAGGTGAAATTTTGTAGCACTATTCCACTATGTATTTCTGACAATAATTGCCGTCTCGTCGTGAATGTTAATTTTTTACGACTAATTTGGCCATTCGGGTTATTGATGATAACAAGTTCACTGGTCACAGACCGCCTAAAGGTGTTCTCGATCTTAGGTCACAAACTTACACGTTTATGGTCCAGTGATCGCTCTCGTCACCACACAATTTTGAATAGAAATGAAAAGAGTCTTTGTTTAGGTTGCAAAGTTAGGCCTTTTAATATTATTTGGTTTGAAACCAATTCCTTGAATTGGCTTTAAGTCGTGATAACAGATTCATTGGCCATGCCTCTTAAAGCTGTTTACAATCTATATTGCACAAATTTATACGTTTATAGTTCAATGATGCTCTTATCACAATTCCAATTTCGTATCACTAGAACGTACTGTTTGGTTTTGAAAACTTCCTTGACTAGAGCTCTGGTCACAAAAAGTCACACAAAATCCTCTATGTAAAATACTTTATAACCATCGTTGATAGTTAAAATAGATAAAGTTTGTCTTGTTTAATGAGACGAAATTAGGACTACAAAGTCTTCTCTACCACTTAACCCCGACATTCATCTACGTTACCATAAAGTCACTTTAACAATTGTTGGATCAACCCGCACCACTTCATTGATGGGCTCCGTAGTCTCGCGCGATACCAATCCGCCACTGGTCCGCTATAGTCCCTTCAACATTCAAGCCAGAAACAACGTTACCATATTGTGCGACTGTTTACATTAGGCCATGTATATGGTTTCCCCTCTTACATCTGTCACTGATAGACTTGATGTTTGGTTTTCCCACAGCCTGCTCCCCCTGCCGTCTCTACCCCTGGCCTCTACAAGGGCTCCATGAGTAGACTATCGGCAACAGTGCCGTTAATCCGGTCAACAATCAGCCCTCCTACCCTCTACCCTCGGCTGCGTTATGGATATAATAATTCATATTTCACGCCACTTGAGTCGCGGAGGGGATGTTAGCCACAATGTACAATGCACAATACATCTGTTATTGTACTCGACCCCAACCCATCATCATCCTATCAATTATCATTTATAATCTAATAACCCGCTCGTGCCCTCCCCTCCCCTCAATCCGCTCTGGATACTTCTTTCTTTTTCAATTTTAGCTGTTACTACAGATGTCTTAACTGTTAATGAATGTGTATTAATGAAACAGTGATGATTAAGTTGTTTAAACTTGTTGAAATCTAAAGGAATATTGTAGAAAATAGTTATACAGTATTAAAACATGTGTATTACGTGCGTTGGCACTTAAATTTGTGTCTTGGATTAGAAATATCTTGGGACGAAGTAGGTATAAGCTTTTTATTTAAAATTATCAGAAAAACAAGGTCGTTTTGTTCAGCCCAAGCGCATCGAAAATGATGTGTAATATTATTCCTTTACTGAGAGCTAGCGAACAAATCAATTGATCGGCAAATCGTTAAAGCAAACACTCATAATCTGTGTGTTTACCAATAAGTATATTTTCTTCCAAATATCAGATTCAAAATTTTAATGTTCTTGGGTTATTTATTGAACCAAAAGGGACATTATCAAGACTTTTCGTGAATTCTGGAAGAGTCAAAGTTTTAAACAAGAACCATTAAATTGTATACCACTTACAATAATTGCAAATTTAATACCAAACCATTTATACAACAACAGTGAAAATTTGTCATAAGTATTATTCAACTTACAATGTGTAAGAAGATTGTAAATTTATTTATTAAATTTGTGTTATTTATATTAATTTTATAATAATTTTAAGTAATTTAAAAACTAAAGTATATACTTGTATTATCAATTTAAACGTCATCGCTATTTGATATGAACATTATGTAATATAACAGATTGGTGATATGTTTTGACGAATTACATATTATTAGCAATAAAAGAGTTGTTTTTATTTAAAGTCTACTAGTTTGGTGTAAGTAGTTTGGTTTTGAAATGTAAGCGAACAATTATCGAAGTAGTGAGTTACAAACAAATCATTTGAAACTATGTTTCTATTATCACTATATCACTATTTGAGATGCCGACCACTCTCATGAGGGTATTTTAAGGCAAATATGTGGTGAAGGATGAGTGTGATGAGTGGTAGTAATGAGTTATGAGGTGTAGTCTTGTTACAAACTAAGGCCGACTCTTATATAGGTCATTAATTAATAGCCCAATTACCAATGGTAATACAAGGACCAACGGCTTAACGTGACTTCCGAACCACGCAGGTGATGGTCTGATATGTCTAAACGATGGTGGGAGTTGATGCGGGTATCATTAGATAATCTTAGCCGCTTTAGACATATATCGTTCTCAAAACCTGACCTCCATGAAGCTGGATTACAGGACCACGCCACGAGTCCCAGCCAAAAAACAATGTATTGATGTACCTGTGCGGATTAGTAGTTCGATTAAATTTAAGATATTTCCTTATATGTTGAGACGCTAGTGTTTTGCGTAAATACATCTCGAGTGAAGAGGAAGTTGAAGCGTGTTGTCTGAAAACTCATAATCTGTGGCAAATCTCCGCCTCAGGTTGAATAATACATGTGAGGGAAGTAGTCAGCGACATCCTTGTCAACCATTTGGCCGATCTGTAATCCCATAAGGGCAGAAAGCCACAGGGATTGGATTATTGGGGAAGAAAGGCTAGTGCAAGTAGTCCCATTAGTGTGCAGCTAGCCCCTGCTGTGATAATAACTGCGGGATTACCGGCCAAAAAACCGCCAAGAGCTGCCCCCTCCCACCCCCGTGGCCTCATGGGGTCTCTTGGCTACCCGTCATGCACAGAGGGCTTCATAAAATAGAATAATCCTCCTTTAATTTGTACTCTGTTCAAATGTTCTTAATAGCAGTATTGGAGAATGTTTTCAATGAACAATCGTAATACAGGTGGAACTCGTGGCGTGACCCTGTAATCCAGCTTCATGGAGGTCAGTTTTTGAGGATGATATAGGTCTAAAGCGGCTCAGATAGTCTCATCTGATGATACCCGCATCAACTCCCACCATCGTTTAGATATATCAGACCATCACCTGTGTGGTTCGGAAGTCACGTTAAGCCGTTGGTCCTTGTATTTCCATTGGTCATTAGGTTATTAATTAATGACCCATTCTTAGGAAAAGTCGGCCTTAGTTTGTAACAAGACTACACCTCATGACTCATTACTACCACTCATCACACTCATCCTTCACCACATATTTGCCTTAAAATACCCTCAAGAGAGTGGTGGCAAGACATTTGATTGTTTAAGCCAAGATCTTAATCTTTAAAACTTCTCACTGGGCGTAGCTTGATAAATAGTTTTTATCTATTATCTTCTACACCAATCTTGTATAGTACTGTAATTTTAATGTGCAATGTCTGTTTCAGGTGAGTCAAGTGGTTCATGATCGAAATGATACAAAATTTGTGAGTAATATTGATAAATCTTACGTTTAATAATCTAAACATCTACATTTCGGCGTTAGCCTACCTTTGTACCGTTGCCTGGCTAGAATACTGTTTGAGCAAGTGAGTCAGTGAGCCTGTCTTGTATACAGTACAATGTAGCATGAAGTGAGACAGTGAATAGAACACGTCTCTCAGCAGCTCAAAGGCAGAGTGTAATGTAGTTATTCGGTCATCTCAGGAGAAGTGGACAGACACCTCCCTCTGACGTCACGGTCGCCAATAATGTGTCCTGGACCTGGACCTCGGCCTCGGCAACATTTAGCTCTCTTCTTCAATGTGAAGAGAAGTGATCGTGTGACTGTGTAACATTACATTTTATGTAGTTTTCAGTCAAGACCAGTATTGAGAGTCATTAGTACTATTTCATACTTGTAACTACCAAGAAATCACCCTTTAAAAAAAGGAAAAATTTAAAAGGAAAAGGACAAAGAAAGAAGGAAAAAGAAAAATTTAATACATATTTTATCTATGGTTGTATAATTTCTGTATCCATGGCTAGTTAATTGATTTAACTAGTTTAGAAATGAGTTAAAATTAATTTCTGTCCAGTGCTCTGAATGTCAAAGTTAAGAAATTCTAACTAAATAATTAAACTGAAATCACTTTAAAACAGTAAGTTCTAGAGCAACCAGAATCGTATTGATTGATTGAAAAGGAAAGAGTTTTGTATTCGTTTATGGAATTGCTACAATTGTATAGGCAAATCAACACTTTGAATGACGACCATTTTGAAACGTACTGTCCGATCTAGCTGGTTAACAATCTTAACGTTTGTAGAGATTTACAAACGGAACGTTTGTACCGAATTTCACGACAATCGGGCCAAAAATGCGATCTTTTCACATTTTCATTGAGGACGTTAAATTAATTCTAATGTACCAAACTTTAAAGCACTTAATCCGCATTGAAATTTGCAAACAATTAACACTCGCAAAACAAAGTGGGAAACATTAGCTGGGTGTGCTTTGTGGGCCGGAGTCAAAATAACAAGGCGAGCACAACAATGACGGCGGATCATTGTGCGCCGATGACATTGCCATAATGAAGCCGTGCTACTTATTATTATAATGTCCATCGCAGCTTCCTTCCTTCCTCGGTGATTACCGCCCCGTACATAACAAGTCCGTGGTACAAGTGCTCTGTGGTGGTGGTGGTGGTGGTGGGGTTCAGTCTAAACATTATTATCGCTGTGCAGTCTTCCATGTCCAATTAGGACGACTGTTCACTTGCCTCGCCGCAGTCGCTCCGTTCGTCTAAACATAATACGTACTTGGTAGAACTCCACCCTCCTACGCTCGCTGCTTGCTTCGTCTTGGTGGATCCTCAGACCCCAGTTTGTCGATTAAAGCGAGCACACAATCAACTGTCAACTTTTCTGTTATATTCTCGACCTTCTTGAAAGAAATGTTTCTTTCCTGTGTACCAACCGTTGGACAAAACATTTTAAAGAAACAAGTTACCCTTTCTTAAATAATTATCTGGTTTGGATGTATTTACGTGAAATTTGACAGGTGAACAAGAAGTGACATGTTCAACTTTTACGTTATCATGAAAGTTTTACGTTCTTTTATTTGGGTTTATACTGAATCAATCCTATTGTGTATGTATATATGAACATTAAACACATTTAGAATGCGCACGAAATATCTTGTTCCCCCTAAACAATCTCAATTGTTTTATCACTATATCACTATTTGAGATGCCGACCACTCTCATGAGGGTATTTTAAGGCAAATATGTGGTGAAGGATGAGTGTGATGAGTGGTAGTAATGAATTATGAGGTGTAGTCTTGTTACAAACTAAGGCCGACTCGTCCTTAGAATGGGTCATTAATTTATAGCCCAATGACCAATGGAAATACAAGGACCAACGGCTTAACGTGACTTCCGAACCACGCAGGTGATGGTCTGATATGTCTAAACGATGGTGGGAGTTGATGCGGGTATCATCAGATGATCACTGAGACTATCTGAGCCGCTTTAGACCAATATCATCCTCAAAACCTGACCTCTATGAAGCTGGATTACAGGACCACGCCACGAGTCCCAGTCAAAGTGATAACTAATATCAGTTTAAGTTTTGGACTAAGTATAGTATCAAGTTCTTACCAAAAATAACTTCTTAATCGTGATGATGATTGAAATAAAAAATAATTGACCACCCTCAACACCTGTGTTTAAGCTATTAAACGCAGCTCGGCACTTCAATACACAAAAAATGTTTCAAAGGAAATCCGCAAAGAAACTGGGAGTTGACAGCAACTAATTAGTAAGTGACACAGTTTCAGCGGGAGAGTGTAAAGAATAATGGAGGGAGTGTTTTAAACCCGTAAGAAGCCGAGACGCGATATCGCATAAGCAGTTAACAACTACAGTCCAGTCAGTGTAGAGAGCTGCCTCTACCCTGTGAGTGGAGACGGGGCGCTTGCAGAGGGAGTGGACTGGAGCGGCGCACATTTTGCTAATTACTCGCCTGTCGAAAACAGAACTCCGCAGGAGGCGCCGCCATCTTTTGTTCTGACGGCTTTTAAAACCAAAACCGATCGGAACAATGACGGCAGCGCAGAGAGGGTTGAGGGTTGTTTCACCGATACAGCACAGCTCGCTTGTGTGGGCCGCGTTGCTGTTGACAGTGTTGTCAAACTTTATATAAGCTACACTCTTTAATTAACTTTATGCTTGGATAGCCGACAAGATGGAAGTATTACAGCTCTTGCAACGTTGCTGCATTATAATACGGAAATAATATCGCAGACATGTTTAACAGATGGTTGTACATCCTTGTTCACGTTAAGCCGTTGGTCCTTGTATTTCCATTGGTCATTGGGATATTGATTAATGACCCGTTCTAAGGAAGAGTCGGCCTTAGTTTGTAACAAGACTACACCTCATAACTCATTATTACCACTCATCACACCATCATTCACCACATATTTGCCTTAAAATACCCTCATGAGAGTGGTCGGCACCTCAAATAGTGATAGTGATAGTTTTTGTATGGTTATGTACTCGTACAGTTTTAATAATCTCTTCAGGACTTCCCAGCAGAAAAATTACCTTTCAATAAAAATATTATTCAATAAAAATACAATGACTATTTGTCTCTACGTTAGGTTTTAAGATAATTAAACAGTTACAACTAGATTTTAGAATTTATTTTAAAACTTAAACAGTTTTTCTTCTGTGTATACTTGGTGAAAAGTTGATGGTATTAATAAATCAGACATTTTTAAACTTTTCACTTAATTTTTATTGAAAGAGCTAGCTTTCGCCGGCTAAGGCATCTTCAGTTTAATAACAAAAGACAACATCTGTATAACTAAGTTGAATATCAAAAAAAAAACATATGTACACAACAAAAAAAATTCTAAATTTAAATATAATATTGTATAAACTATCAGTCGAAAAGTTTAAAACGTCTGATTTATTAAACAGTTTTATCGATTTGTACGAGCATGTACACATTAAAATGCTATCGCTGTCGTAAGATCTGACAATTCGTTGCAATCTTTAAACTGAAATCGATCTTTTTAATTCATTGGTTCACCAGTTCAAGTTTAACACTCACTCTAGCGTCGTCTACTTGTACTTGAGAATGATTTCCAAATGTTCGATCCTCACGGTCCGCTTCTTTGCACAGTTGACATAACCCGGTCTTGGTTCGCGCTACGTATTCCACAAGAGCTCTCCTCAGCGGATTAGGATCTTGTCGTTATCCCCGAGTGGTTCGAATCTGCACTAGCAGTGTAATAACGTGGAGGCGAGGTGCACTTGACTGGGGTCTCGGTGATGGCGTGGTGGACGTTGAAAAGACGCTCACCTACCTAGAGCGTGGAGCGGGCCACTAATAAGGTCCACCGTGCGGGAGTCACACACACTTGACTCACTGCAGTGGCCGAGTAATTGGAACCGAATTATTCCCGGATTCACGCGCAATTCTTTCACTTACCTAAGTCCCCGCACTCGACGCTCGCTGTATGTACCAGTGTGGTGGATGTAATTAATGTTGTCGCCCGCTGCATTCAGCGGACGACATTACCAATTACTGAAGCCCGTGCTTGTAGCGCTCCATCTTTGTTTTGTCATTAGCGGAATACATTGTCGTTATAATGAGTTTCTTCCGGGTGCGGATTCAATGCCTTTGTGTTTACTTAGTCTTGTGCGATTTCCGAGGCTGGATTGTGTTTCTATTGTTAGTTTTTATAATGACGTTAAATAATGTTTATTTGTTTGATTATTGTGTTAAAATTTACGTTGTGTAAATTCTTTACAATGCAATCGAATGGCGTATGTGGTTTGTATATAGTTCACAAAAGTTTTAAATTCCGTATGTTAATAAAAATAAAGTTAACTAACAATATTTTAAGAACGTTTAAACGTTTGTGACTTCGAATAAATAGAGAATAATCAGTTAAAACTGTCTTGGAAGTCCACTATACCTTCAACCACACATATACAGTACAAACCTGCCAGATCAGCTAGTGGTCTACGACCAGGTGACCTGACTATACCTCTCACCACACCACTTGCCGGTGACCAGACTGTCCGCTCCTCTGTTATTAGGTGTTCTCCATGTCACTCCTATACTTACCTCATATTTTATTGTGTTAGAGCCCGCCCCAGCTTTGATCTTCCTCCTTCTCAAACACTGTCTTAGTTAATCAATTTCCCCGCCAAATAGTTTGTTTTCACTCTTGACACCTCGTTATTACGCTTTGATTTAGGGTGTTTCAAACATTTTTGTCTGTTTGGTTTTCAGCGCGTTTGGTGTTTGTTTTTTAGATGAACATTTTTGTTAGAAGTGTTTTGAGAACAGTGCGGCTTGAAATTTGTAATAAGTTTGAGGTTTTACTTTTAGTACAGGAGATCTAGGATTCGTGGAGGAACTAATTCCCGCAAAATGGGAAGCGACAAAATAAACTATAGGTTTACTAAAATTAGAGTTTGTATTAGAGTAGAGTTTTTATTATTTCTAGACTAAGGGTTTTAAGGTTATTATCACCAAACGTAACGATTCAAATGAACCCATGTTGTAATTCAGTACACCTTTTAAATATTTCTGTTACATTTTACCTTGTTGCCTTTGAAGTACAGTAGTTTGATTGTACATTTAATTTTGACGTGAAAATAAGGAAGTTATATATATGTATTATTATATAAAAGGGGCAAGACGATTAATACCGAAACTAAAGGTCGAGAAACAGAGTTTGCGGTGAGGGGGTGCGCAGTTTCCACCGTGTTCCTTTGTTGTGGGCAGAATTGCACATCAAATCTAAATAATTCGTATCACACACAGTCGAAGGCAAACCACACAATGAATCAGGCAGAGTGGCGGAGAGGAGGGTTGTGTAGATCGCTGCCTCGAGCCTCGTGGTTTAGGACTATGGTGATTATCCGGTACAAACAGTGGACCCTGAGGCAGCACACGTGACGTCGCATTACAAAGAGCCGATTGTGGCAGCATTATGGTCAGGTGATCACCAGAATCCGGCGCTATGCACTAAGGCGATCAGCTGCAGGTTGCAGTCGGATGCGCTTTCTGTTATCGGACTGTTTTGTGCTTCTCGACTAAGTACGAGTACTTGAAACTTAAGAATTGTTTCTTGGAAACGTTTCGGTTGTCTTGTATGTGGCCGTCTTCAAGTGTCGGCTATGTATGCGCGGGGTTTTCAGTTTCAACAATCATAACCTTACCTACAAGGAGTCTTAGTTGTTGGCTTTTACGTTGACGTAATGTAAATAAGGGTTTGTGTGAATTTGGAATCAGTTTTTCTTTAATACCGGGTGATTACAAATGAAATAGACAGTTTGGATGGCTTGTAGAAAATTTAATATTTAAGAATTTAGTTCATTATTTACATGATTTTATAAAAGAAATCTTTAAGTTTTATTGAAAATATTTATTTCGGTTACTGATGGTTCTTGGAAGAAGAATTACGGCCCGTAAACCTTTTCACAAGATAAAACTCAAAACACATCCACTTTAGAAGAATCGCATAAATGCTGTACAGTTTCTCTTGGGTCTTCTGTTCCCCCTAATCATACATTATGTCTATGTGAAAAGGGCATTTATCACTTAAAATTAGGCGAATAAACAATGTGTCGACATTTTCAAGACAATGTTGCATCTCCTGACAAAGATTATTACGTACAACTTTATCATTGTCAACTGTGTACTAACTGTAGTTTATGAGGTCATTTTCAAACCTTTCCGCAGAATTTTCCACCATAATTTGTACCAACATAAACTTCAAGATATTCCCCACTAACCTATCAATTACTATGTTGAAATACGTCAGTTCAATTTTGTAGAGGCTATTGAAGTTGTCTATTTCATTTGTAATCACCCGGTACCTTCGATCAACATATGTATTGAGCACACAGTTTTTAAACGTGAAAAGTGTTGTGATGAACTTTTGTATTTTAAAGCTAACCACATCCAAGTTCCGACTCTTGAGAAATATTTCTCCACGGAGCGCTCAGGTGTGAAAGACTGATGTTTCCGCGCCTACAGACACACATCACTTGAATCCTATCCAATCCACATGAAAGGTTGAATCAGTCCAAGGAAACTCAGTGAAGAGCGGACTCCCGGTCAACCGGACGGTCGGATGAAACCAACACATCTGGCACTAATGCAATCACGTGATGAAGTCAGTCTGTGCATGTATGGATGGACAAAAGGAGAGCCACTCGCTCTAAATGTCGTATTAATTTCGGCACAGGAGGGAGGGGTAGATGGTACAGAGATAAGCCAGTACTTAGCGCAGATGCTGTACAAGGGGGGATGATGATTCGCTGATAAAACCATGTGGGAACAGTGGAGTGCACACTGCACAGGCTGTCATCAACTGCTGAGGGTGGACACGTTTTATGTCAATGGTACGAAACATAATATTCGGGACATAAACTGACGAACAAGTATATAGATTAAGGGTTGCAACGGTCCAAAAGCCTGAAAGCAAAACGTGCTTTGAAAGAAAATGTACGAACTATGTTGATTATTACTATTTCTGGTAATCCATTGATAGTCTCAGTGATCATCTGATGATACCCGCATCAACTCCCACCATCGTTTAGAACCATCACCAGCGTGGTTGAGAAGTCACGTTAAGCCGTTGGTCCTTGTATTTCCATTGGTCATTGGGCTATTAATTAATGACCCATTCTAAGGAAGAGTCGGCCTTAGTTTGTAACAAGACTACACCTCATAACTCATTACTACCACTCATCACACTCATCCTTCACCACATATTTGCCTTAAAATACCCTCATGAGAGTGGTCGGCATCTCAAATAGTGATATATTGAAAGATCCCATGAAATCGTGTATATGAATGGCCGAAAATGTTCTTGGCCAGTCGTGGTGCATTCATTATTCCTTCTCTTTCGTGAGTCCAAGAATGTGCTAAAACATAAATTAATACAATACAATCTCGACATGCTGTAAATTCACTGGACAGTTTTGATAACAGTCTTGGACAACCGGGAAAACTTCGTCTTGAAAAAAGTAACAGTTGGCAACTGACAACCCTGAATTTATACTCATGAAGGGTCTAAAATGAAAACTCAACAAATGAAGGCTTTAGAGTATTCCACAAATTAATAAACCATAAAGGTTTTCCAAGCCATAAAAGATATTTGGTTCACTTGTCGTTCGTTTTAATTAAATTAGTACAAGTAGCGTGTAAGCTAACTTTGACAAAAGATTGCATGAAAATGCAATGTGCACTTGTTAGTCAAATAAATGCAAATTTAGAAGGAATGAAAGTCAAGCCATGGCGCGATACACAATTTTGCATACATATTACTTGTTGATTAACCTCACGGCGTAGTACACACAGATAGGTCAACTTGACAAGTTATTGAAAATTCTTGATTAGAAATCTTTCAACAGAGTGATGTTATTTATTACAATGTTATTTTATTACATATATTTGAGTCTCTTTTTGTCAGTAGTGTCTACAAAATCAAACTGTAAATTAATTCAATAATTTCAATTTCAAATATCTTTATTTGTCTTTTTTATATATAACAAACTTACAGATACAATATAATTATAACAACTTGTATGTAACACAAATTTATAAATAACAAAAACAATATACTACAGAAAACAAAGAACAAATAGTTAGGTGCCTCATTTAATGTGTTGAGACACCATCAAAAGAATACTCAGACTTTAGTTCAGTGGTTGAAAAATAAAGATTATACCTTAAAATAATATATAATACATAAAGCTAGTTTAAAATTAAATTAAAGTCAACTATCCTCACAAGATTCAAGAAGAAACCTGGAAAGAACAACAAGAGAAAAGTTTGTACAAGCAACTAACAGGTTAAAACATCATTAAAAAATAAATTTTAACATTTGTGATTTCAAACAACCAAGATTTCAATCTTTTTAAAAATCTTTGTAGAGAAATCTCACAGAGATATCTGTGAGGAAGTTAAAAACTTTGACACAAGGAAAGTATCTTGTAAAATTCATTATATGGTCTCGGAATTACAACATTATTTTATTTTTAACCTATTTGAATAAACTTGTAAATTTCCAATATATGACCTGAACGTTAAAAAATATTCTTAACACTCAAAACAAATAAGTATCTTTAAAGATATTTTACTGAACAAATAGGGAAAAAGTCTAACCTTATTAACCCTCATAATTACTTACTAAAGTTTGAAAGTTATTTAATTTGAAACCTTAAATATTTTAACATTTCGTGTAAATAAGTAGAATTCGCGTCTCTCAAGTAGAGTATTGAATACTGCCCCTAGCTTGTTTGTAGGGAGGACAGTGTTACTGACAGCAGCAGGCTCGTACAAAGAACCTCCCCTACACACACATACACACCCCCTACAATGTTATCTGTGCAGTGTGCAGGCCGCGCGCACTGACAAAGGCTGCACACTGTTATTAGCTAATGGCTCGGCTATCGGTGGACGATTTGTCCGATTATAAGTGGAGGTTAAGGGCCAGTCATTCACTCGCTCGTGGATTGACGTGTGATCGCTGATAAAGTCATATCACTGATTCGCCCTATGCTCATGCTCGCTATGGTTCTACTCAGCAGATTGGCTGATGAGATCACTGCATTGGGTACGGAAGTGTTTGTGTATTCCTAGTCTCTATTGAAGGCGGTGGGGTTTTAGAAATACGCTTTATGACGGCAGAATTAGTCGGACTATGTATTTTTTGTATGTAAAGTCAGAAATACTTGGCTTAACTGGGTTCTCACTATAAATCACTATTTGAGATGCCGACCACTCTCATGAGGGTATTTTAAGGCAAATATGTGTTGAAGGATGATTGTGATGTAGTGGTAGTTATGAGTGTGACTTGTTGTTACAACTAGATGACTCAGTGAACTGGTACCATCCCAATGAGCAATATTTACAAGGACAAACGGCAACTGACTGAATTACGCGGGTGATGGTCGAGATGTAATGTTGGGAGTTGATGCGGGTTACATCAGTGCACTGAGACTATCTGAGGATGTTCAAACATAACCTATGAGCTGGATTACAGGACCACGACGATCTCTTTCCTGACCGAATTTAGGTCAATATGTTGGGAGTTGATGTATATCATCAATGACCAATGGAATATCAAGGAGACCTAACATCCTCAATAACCTCCGAACTGGATTACAGGACCACGCAGGTGATGGTATGATATGTCATATGTTGGGAGTTGATGCGGGTATCATCAGATGATCACTGAGACTATCTGAGCCGCTTTGGACCTATATCATCCTCATAACATAACCTCCATGAAGCTGGATTACAGGACCACGCCACGAGTCCCAGTCGGGTTTTGAGACCTGACCGCAATTTACTAGGAATCAAAAACATATAATTGTCAAAGTCAAAATCCAAGTAATCATCATCGGAAGCAGACAATGTTCGGGACAAATTAGACCTCGGCCGGAACGAGACCCCTGCTCGCCACCCATAACGAAGGCCCCTGGCCACAAACTCCCCATTATCACTACATTATCATTAGATCCAGCACGCCTCCCGGGTCAATCAGAAGGTTCCATTTCTTGGAAACTCGGCTGAGCCGCTTTGACCTGCGAGGTGCTGCGGCTTTGTTAGTTCTTCCTGTGACCGCTAGAGTATCGGCAACTTACTGTCGGCATTCTTCAATCGTCATTTCAGGCTTGTCAGTTTAGTACTGATTAGTAAAATTGTTTGTAAAGGCCCGAATTTAACATAGAAATATACGGACTTTTCGACCGGTTTTGCTTTTTAAACCAATTTTCTAGATGTTAAAGTAGTAAAGGTTGAAATTAAATGAAATTATGTGTTTGCAAAAAGCACCCCGAATTTAGTTTCGATAATTTACTATGACTTTGTACGGTAAAACTTTGTATTTCTGTTGACCTATGTCGACTACACACGCGATTATTGAAATGTTAGGAATTTAGTCAGTGTGATAATAGACTTATGTACTTCATTTTTAGGCCGTATTCACTAGTCAAGGCCCTTTTGAATGCAGTTGGTCAGTTCACGAAACGTTGTTACTTACGTTAGTAATTTTTACCTACTTGAGGTAATACAGAGTACTAGTGTTTACCAGGATTTTTCACAATATACTGTACATTTAGTTTGTTAACAATCTTATATGTTTTCAATTCTTATAAAGTATTTGCAAGTTGGATTTGGGTTCTACACTATTGTTAACGCTAGTTTTAACATGTTTAATACGTCACTCTTTCCTTAGGACTCACTTATTCCTACGGATAAACTACTAATAGTATCGATATCTACCAGGCAATGTTGATGTAAAATTGCTTCGTGGGTCAAAGTTTAAATAGTTAGAAATGTATTTTCCTAGACCCTTATGAATTAAGAGTAACTAATAATTTGACTGGGACTCGTGGCGTGGTCCTGTAATCCAGCTTCATGGAGGTCAGGTTTTGAGGATGATATAGGTCTAAAGCGCCTCAGATAGTCTCAGTGATCATCTGATGATACCCGCATCAACTCCCACCATCGTTTAGACATATCAGACCATCACCTACGTGGTTCGGAAGTCACGTTAAGACGTTGGTCCTTGTATTTCCATTGGTCATTGGGCTATTAATTAATGACCCATTCTGGAAGAGTCGACCTTAGTTTGTAAGACTACACCTCATAACTCATTACTACCACTCATCCTTCACCACATATTTGCCTTAAAATACCCTCATGAGAGTGGTCGGCATCTCAAATAGTGATAGTGACTATAACAGCCTGAACACTGTTGGTGTGTATGGTGGTACGAGTGACCAGTGAGCGTGCGGGTCTGCGGCGATGCGGCGGCCGTCACGCTCAGGTGCCGCAGTTTAGGAGTCAACTGTCCATGACCTTAATTTGTTTACTTTGTCATCTCCCAACACTATAGTTAACCAGGGCCGCATATCCCGCCACGCCAAACAAACCACTTCTTTGCCGACCACTGCGTCTTAACTTTAAACATTGATTTTTTCACTAATTAAAAAAAATCTGTTCTATGCTCGTGCTAATATAAGAGCCACAAAGGTTATGTACTCTATTTTGTAAACTATATGATCGTTTTGATTACATTAATTGAAAAGTGTGTTGACTTCATGAGGTTCCAATAATTTATATACAAAATTCCATAGATCTGCACTTTGGCTGACATCTATAGTTTGATTTTAAAAGAAATAAAATGTTATAATTGTATAAAGGTGGTTACAAAAGTATATAAAACTTGTTTGTCTTTATAGTGGTGATAAATAATTGTCTCGCCATTATATGTCTCACGTTCCAAGCCTTCGTTTCAAATAACTTAGTTCTACAAAACCGCAGCTCCGATGTTCAGAATCGTTAATCCATTAAGGAATGGTCTTTTAAAGAAGAAGAATGATGAAAGCAGGAGGAGAGGAACGGTTAAGCTCAAAAAGAGCTCACGGGACACGACTGAATGGAGACGGTCAAGAGAGAATGGGCAAGTCCAAACCGCGCGCTTTTGTATTCTAAACCGTGGTCGCTTTTGAATCTCAGGTTTTGTACTTTCTTAAAGAGTTTAAGAACAATGCGGCCAGATTTAATAGCAGTCAACGTCTTGCTCAGTATTCCAGTGAGAATACTAATTTCAATCAGCCGAACATGGGATTTTACAAATGACGTGAGCTTTAAACCACAAATGTTTAGGATTTTGGTTTTAAATTATATTTATTGTCCTTGAGCTATTTGTAAACTGCATTCCTCGACATTAATTGAACCCTTTACTTAATTAAACAAACAGTGGTGTGAGTATGCAGAACAATCGCCCACGTCACATAGGTAGGGTGAATACACAATAGACCTTTTATCGGTGGTTCTAGCTATTGATCGGGGCCGGAGCGGCTCGGGCTTTGAAGATTTTTTAACCCCCCGCGAAGAGTTGATCTAAGAGTGAGTCTAAGGGTGGGGCGGCCAGGTGGCGGAGACCGTTGGCGGCGAGCTGCTCTCAAAGAGTCTGAAACCAGTTGTCTAGAGTCCCGGGGTAGATCAGTCAGTGCCTAGGAGAGTGCAGGGTCGCTAGCATGGAGGCCGAGGTGGAAACCGTGAGGGAACACAGGGATAGGAGAGGAAGAATGTTTGGGGTTTGGGGGAATCCGCGAGTGAAGATGGGTGTTGTGGGTGTAGGTTGATTTTAGGGGTGCATTTGTTTTAAAATGTGTCAGTTTATCGGCGAAACATCCAAGTGAAGTGAGTGTTGTGTTTTAGCGGAGGAAGAATGATTCTCTTGGATATTTCCTCAAAAGGTATAATACAAATGATTCTTTTGTTAATTATTTTAGTCGTTGTAATTATATTTAATAAAATATGAGTTTTAAACGTTTATCACTAAAAAAGTCTTTGTAAAAGACCTGATGGGTGGACTGTATGTTAGATGTATACTTTGTAACAGTTTTTAAATACGTTATAGGTATTTAAATAGTTATCATTCTTGAAGTTTATTCTTATTGGAAATTATAGACAATTGTGCATAAATTAATATGTTTAATGTGTATCTTATTTTAAAATTAGGTTAGTAAGTAATTAAAGAACATGAACATTTATTGTCAGAAAACAAAAATTATTTGCGTTGACAAAAAAAAAAAACAATATAAAATTATTAAACACAAAGTTATTAACCACAAAAAACTAATATACTGAAGTAACGTCACTAACAAATAAGGGCCTAATTGCTAATATGTAAAATTAGTTGAAAGCGACAGAAAAATTAAGGAAGTCGTAATAGTATATAGTACGCTTGTTTAACTAGAAATTCTTTTAATGCGTTTTAAAATTTGAATGAGGTTTTTTTCAGAACTATAATAAGTAAAATATAACAAATAAAGTCCTTTTCTACAGCCTTTTCCATCAAATCAAACTTCTCAAATTTCTCAAGTATTTCTCTTTACAATATCATCGCAACAGAGGCGTTAGTTCAAACATGTAACTCATACTTATTATTTTTTTTTCTTTTGGATAATCTTTCAAAGGTCAAAATAAAACATCTTTCAAAAGTCAGTTACTTTATTAAGAAAAACGAAATAATTACTCTCAAACAAAAGGAAAAAAGAAAACTTTGAAGTACCCTGAATATTTTAATTTGGTCACTACTAGTTTCCAAGTGTATAAAGCTTGTAGAGTAACGTCTAAAACATCTAGGTTAATAAAATAAAACAAAGTACAAAATAAATACCCGCTTGGTTTATTTTGTACTTTGTTTTTATTTTATTAACCTAGATGTTTTAGACGTTACTCTACAACTTTATACAAAAGGCTAAGCCCTGAAACTAGTAGTGTCCAAATTAAAATATTCAGGGTACTACAAAGTTTTCCTTTTTGTTTATGCAATAAGTAGCCATTTCTGTGAACTAAATTATCAAAATTACCTCAAATAAGCTTGATTGTGATTTATAAATAGACATATAACGTAAATTCTTTTGAATATGAAATCATACCGTCTGTTTTTAAACAGAAATCTCGTTGAGTACGAGTATCTGAGAAAGCTAAGACTCTGCTGACTTGGCCAGACGTGTTTGCTCAACATGATTCCTCTGTTCACGCCGGGGGTAGTTATTATTAAACCACACTAATTCCTCCCCTTTCTTTGCTCAACCGCGCTCATAACTTGTTGTCTTCTCTCAATTCCCATTATTCTCGTTCCAAGGGGAAATACGTCCCTCTAATGTAGCTTTATAGCTTAGGCCAGAGGTGTGGTGCGTTTTTTTATTAAAGTAAACTACCATATTAGGGATGATTGTAAATTTTAATTATATATATTCGTGTTATTATTTATTTAAATTGTATATTCCTACAAATAATGTTTGGTATACGCTTTCTGTCACGCACTGGCTCTATTAACTTTGACCACCAATATTCCGTTTTGTGTAGATTCCTTTGTCCTAATATTTTTTGGTAAGCCTAAGTAATCACCGAGATATAATTTAATATACTGTGTATTCAGAGTCACCTTTGTCTACAATATTTATCCTTATGTGAATTTAATATTAACTGCCATGAAATATAAATAATGTTGGACAATTTTGACTGGGACTCGTGGCGTGGTCCTGTAATCCAGCTTCATGGAGGTCAGGTTTTGAGGATGATATAGATCTAAAGCGGTTCAGATAGTCTCAGTGATCATCTGATGATACCCGCATCAACCCCCACCATCGTTTAGACATATCAGACCATCACCTGCGTGGTTCGAAATCACGATTCTAAGGAAGAGTCGGCCTTAGTTTGTAACAAGACTACACCTCATAACTCATTACTACCACTCATCACACTCATCCTTCACCACATGTTTGCCTTAAAATACCCTCATGAGAGTGGTCGGCATCTCAAATAGTGATTTAGTGATTTAATCCAAATTTTATTTGATAATCGTAGTCAAATATGAAGTGAGCAAAGAAGCGAATGAATCAAGTAAATGAAGTTTCCGGCTTAACAAGCAGTTATCTGGAAGGAGGAAGAAGCTGATTGGGCCACCTGGGGCAGGCAGGGGTTGATAAGAGCTAAATCACGGACTCAAAGACATTTAAAAGAGGCAATAAATTTGATAGCCAGTCACTCGTAACGCAAAGGTCTGTGAGCACAACTTCACTCCGCTCATGCCGGGCGCAGTAGTGATGACAAAATTTGCATCTTTTAAGCCCCCTCCACCCCCCAGCCCCAGCCGACACTTTTCCCTTCGGACGGTATTTCCACAAAATGAGAAAGAACTCATTCCCAGAATGAAAACCTCCCCTTTTAAATGGAAATTCCGCGCATTGAAAGTGTGTTTTAACGGCGGAGAGTGGTTGGTTTTATTATTAGGAGGGTAGAAATTATCCGGTAAATAGAGGAGTTGATAAGCAACTGCGGTGTCTTAAGGGAGTTTAGCCATTAGTGAAGACAAAGCGACGGCGTCGTGGCGTCATCAGCGACGTGGATTGATTGAAAAATTAATCCACACAAGTAGTCTTCTGTCTGTCGTCTCCGACCCATCCCTGATGAAACTGGCAATTTGCCGAGCCGTGGTGATGATGTAATCGTGCACTACTGTTCTGCAAGGGTCGCAAGACACCCCTTACTAGTGAACGGTCTTCGGTGGGACAAGTTTCTCGCAATTAAATTTAAAAGGGTAAGACTTTTAGCTAGCGTTCTCTCTACATTTTCCTTCTCGCTTTTTTCAACCCGGTTGCCACAACACCTTTGTGACTATTGTAGTGATTAACACGAATATATCGAATAGCATGACCGAAGTTACTATTTTTCACTAGTCGAACTCTAGACGTAACATCAGCCGGTTGCTACGCAGATGATACACCCGTGCTTGAAGAACGTTGTAGATCCGGTGCCGTTGTCCCCTACTGGACGTCACTAAGGACCTCGTACGACTTCAAAGGACCTCCAGTTTCAGATTCATTATCTGGTCGCCAGTAACCCTAGCTCTGTCCTCGCTTGCAATTATTCCCCCTAATCATTCATATCATCACCACTGCTCACCGTCACCCTTGTCTCTGTCCTGTCCTGTCCTGTCGCCAAGGTTTTGTGTTACCCGCTCGTTATTTTCACCTGTTTGTTTAATTTGCTACTCGCCTTCTTCCCCAGAAAGGTAACGAACTTTCTGTGGTAATTTTAGTTAGCTTTGTCAAAGTATCTGAGCGGTTATTTTGTTTTTGTTTTACTCGCATTGCCTTTAGAATTGAAAGGGAGAGTTTTATAGTGAACTAAGTTCTTAGTTTCATCTATTAATAATCTTTCTAAAAGTTGCTCAAGTAGATTTCAGTTGCTTTTTGTAGCATCACCACTGACAGTCCGAGGGATTACAGTTTTGAGTATTTCGATACTTTCAGCAAAATATTCAACATAAAAAGTAGATCGGTGATTTTGGAGAAAATCATTGAATCCCTTGAAATAGAGACACACTATATCACTATTTGAGATGCCGACCACTCTCATGAGGGTATTTTAAGGCAAATATGTGGTTAAGGATGAGTGTGATGAGTGGTAGTAATGAGTTATGAGGTGTAGTCTTGTTACAAACTAAGGCCGACTCTTCCTTAGAATGGGTCATTAATTAATAGCCCAATGACCAATGGAAATACAAGGACCAACGGCTTAACGTGACTTCCGAACCACGCAGGTGATGGTCTGATATGTCTAAACGATGGTGTAAGTTGATCATCAGATGATCACTGAGACTATCTGAGCCGCTTTAGACCTACATCATCCTCAAAACCTGACCTCCATGAAGCTGGATTACAGGACCACGCCACGAGTCCCAGTCACTACTAAATACTAGGCATGTACTAGTACGAAAGTATTACTTTTCAGCTTTGTTCCGCATCATACTTTGAATAGATCACATCCGACGGTTAGATTTCAGCACCCTTAGCAGATGATATCCGCATAGTGATGTCGAGCTATGAAACAACGTCGCTTTGCTGAACGGCTGGGAATCCTAACATTCTCGGCACTGATTCCCCGATATTGCACAGATTTGTTAACTATGTGAGCGAGATATCGGTTATGTTATGTATAGTGTGGAATGTATCGGTGGAATGTGTATGCTGCATAATCGCCGATCTATCGTCACACAGCACAGCGGCATTCAACCCCGGCGCTGAGGGTTTTAAGCGCTCAGGAATGCAGTGCGCGCCGGGGGGTGGTAAGAATGTATTGAATCTATCGGTGTCCGAGGATATTTGAATTCCTAGCAAGCCAATCTTCCCTGTACACGCGCTCCCAGCAGGCTTGCCCTGCTTCAACCAACGCAAGCATTTGTTAGCGTACTCAGCAAAACTCAACCAGTATCTTTGATAAATCAGGGTTTTAACGCAACCCAACTTTCAAACTATAGCAAGTCATTTTTTACGAGCGCTATCTGGTCATACATTGTATCATTGGTTTGTTCACTTCAAGATCTATCAGATGGTATGTATTGTTGCAGTAATATAGTGGTTTTTATTTCCTAATTTGATGCTATTGTGAAATAAACGCAATCGTGACTTTTAGCAAAGATCAAAGAGTGTTTATTGTTGAAGACTACTTAAGAAAGATATTTTTTGTGTCAAAAGGTGATTAAGATCAAGTTTGCAGGCACAATTAGGTTATTTGTTTTTGTTATTTCAAAATTCTTAAAAAGTTCTTAGGAGAATTTTGTAAGCTAACTAACATCCTCCATCACTTCTTCTTTCAGTACAGTCCGCCTTCTGTTATGTTTTCTGTTCTACGGAACCAGTTTCGTTAAACCTTTTAACAAATCTGTATTTCAGATTTGTTTGGAATACTTACACCTGTAAACTTTACCCCAAACGCCTCTTGACAAAACAAATTATCTTGCTCTAAGTTTTCTTCAACAATAAACACGCTTTAATCTTTGCTAAAACCATGATTGCGTTTATACAATAATGTCAAATTAGGAAATAAAACCACTACATTACTGCAACAATACATACCATCTGATAGATATTGAAGTGAACAAACCAATGATACAATGTATCACCATATAGCCTCGTAAAATGACTTGCTATAGTTTGAAAGGGTTGCGTTTTAAAAACACCCTGTTTAAACCGGTTTAGTTAGTTTGTCATTTGGAATTCAATTCAAAATATCTTATTTAATTAAAATACATACACCATATAAGTTTACACAAGTTTAAAATACATATAAATTTGTACGATTAGAGTATACACATAAAATAATCTCCACACAGGAAGCTTCCTGTACGTGAGGATGAACCTCTACATACAATGTAATGAGTATGTACAAAGGAAATGTTGTACTGGTTTTTAGTTTTCTAGAATTTTAAAGAACAGTTGATTATTATACTATTATGCTAAGACGATACTATTCTATTATAATAATATTTTTTTATATATTATATTTTTATTATTATATTTTATACAGTTTGGAGAAAATCAGGAATTTACAAAATCAAATGTTCAGACTGCCCAAACTGTTATGTTGGCCAAACAGCCAGAAGTTTCAAATCAAGATTTCGTGAACACATACAAAAGCCTCTGAGAGCCAAAAGATCTGCCGCTTGTCGTCGTGTTTGTTAGTGCGTGTAGGCCTACTGTAAACTGTCATCGTATCCGTATTAATTTATTTAATTTATGTAACAAAGACATTATAATAGTTCCAAATTTCAATTTAGTCGTGGAGGATTCAAAAATAATATTTTTGTTGTGCGGGATAAAAAGTTAAAATTAAAAAGTGCAGTTGTACGTGAAAAGGCTAAACGTTCGCAATGTATCTTACGAACTAATCCACTGTAACGAGTAATTTATTATGAAACTAAATGTTAGTTATTACAGTATGTTAATGTTACAAAGTTTTGGACTGCAAGACATTGTACAGGTTTTAATTCGTCATACATTGTTCCAAACGAGTTTTTGGAAGAATCTGTCTCAATACACTGTATAAAATATCTCTATTATTGATAGATATGATTAATTGATAGTGCAGCTATGTGATATTCATGCGCAACGTTGTAAATCGAATAAAGTGATTTTATTCAAACTTGTGTTTGCATCGTTGACGATGTACGGATTAAAACAATAAAACCATAACATATAGTAAACTACATATAAAGTAGTTATTTTGAATAGAAACAGCAAAAGACAAGTGTCTTGCATACACTTAAAACTAGTTATTTTATTTCAGTTGAGTTTTAAAAGTGTTTTTTATCCATGGAGAGATGAAACTCTTCTTATTAGATGTATATAATTTAAAAATTACTTCACGTTATCTAACAAAGTTGTTTAATTTCTCTGAGGCCTTTCAAATACTAAGTATTCATCTTCAGAGAGGCACCCAAACCGAATGAAAAATAATTTAATTTAAAAATATTGTATAAAACATATGACAAATAGATTTTAGAAAAATAAACTTAAAAATATAAAATAAAATCAAAAGATTGTATCGACATATTATAAAGAGTAATTTAAAATAATTTGAGGAAAGGAGAATTTTGAAATAAGCCTGGTTCGTTGTTGACTAGAAAATTTTGATTTTTGTGTATGTGTAGGGATTTTGCTGCATCAAGATATCTCGAATTTTGTAACAATTTCACTTCATTAAAATGGTGCCCGGTTTCTAAACAATGTTTCGCGATTGCCGATTTTTCTTCTTGGTTATTTTTGAAATGGTTGACATGTTCTTTTAATCTTGTTTTGAGTTTCCTCTTTGTCTGTCCAATGTATTTTTTGTCACAGCTTTTACACGGTATTTCATAAATTCTTAAAATGAAAGAAATTAAATAAATAAATTAAATTTTCTGAACTATGAAAGACTGCGATATATAGCGCTGAGGTCACTGACCATCTTAACTTGAAGATTGCAAGCGGCGCCTGTCCAAGTCCAAACTCGCTGTCAAAGCCACTGCAAACTGAAACTAATTTCAGAACAAATATTGTCCGTGAAGCTCTTGGATTGTTTTGACAGGTCGGTTCTTCTCTGTTTGAGCGGGGGATCAAGTCTACCTGTGTATGACAAGTCCGTGGAGAAATATCAATAAACAAACAACAGTGTACTAGCAAGGGGATGCGCGTACTGTGGGGAGTGTGTGGGGGGTGCGAGCCTTCGGCCTTCATATTGTATATTTTAGCTGCGAGACGTTCCCTTCCATCCATATGCAATCAAGGCAGCAGACTTCAAAAGAGCCGAAATGGAATTGGCTTTAGTCTTCCACCCCGCATCCTCCCCTGTTATATATACATCACATAAAATAATGATCGAGAGAGTCCAGCCGCCATTTTGCCCCTCTTCTGCCCCGCTTGCTCCGTTCTCTTTGCAACAACCCAATCTAAATTCTGAACGACCGGAACTTGCAAAAACCACCCCTTTAATCGGCGCGGTGCGACTCTACCCTTCCCGCCTGGACTTTATCCTTAATTGACTTGTTTCCATATTTCAATCTCGCAGAGACATGCTTGTGTGTGTGACCTTTATTGGCGACTTAGTTAGTGTCAAGATTTTTTCAAGAGGGTTTGATTCGATTGCCTTTGCCGGACTCCTCGCTCTTGCCTTGTGCGAAGCTGGAATAAAGCAAATTTATCAAAGTGTTCGATCCGCCATAAATATGATTTTGAAAGGCTTTGTTGACTCGAGAGCGAACGGGTTTGTGTATTTTCTTGATTACTCGTTGCTTTTCTCTCTGTTTACTTGAACAGAGTTTTCTTTGCTTTCGTTGATTTTTCGTAATTCTATTTAAATTGTACAAAAGCACGTGTATGGAGAGGAAACGTCGAGGGCTTTGTTTGAAAGCTTTGTTTTTCTGAATTTAATCAACAACTTGTATAATTGATTGCTTACGTTGTTGTCCTAATTTTACTTATAAAATCTGTAGCTATTGAATTCTGAACGATTGTACAAAAGTCTTTCTGTTGAATTTATCAAACCTTCAACAAGAAGTAAAGGTTTACCTTTTCACTTGCACAAACTAACATGTTAAAAACGCAATATATAAGTTGACTGATATTATCACTGTTAAAAGAACTGCGCTAATAACACGTTAAGTGCGTATATCACTGTGTGCTAAAAATCTAACTTAGGCAGATATAGTAGGTTTGTTTTACAACTTCACCATTTATCTGCAGTGTGAACTAAGAATATGAATGATATGTTGACATTAAATATATGATGGTTTCCAATACACCAACTGCAAAAGGAAAATTTAAAAAATATAATAAAAGTTACACAAACACACTGCGAGGATTGTTCATCAGAGCATGGGATAAAACACCAATATTTGTGTTATACATCTTTACTGTCCATAGAAATTCCCTCCGAAATGAAAAGAGTGCAAAACGCTTTTGAATCGCCAAATAAAGCTAAACCTTTTAAATTGACACTTTCAACAATTCACCTCGCCACAAAGAAAAGGCTCAAACTAGCGTTGGCAAACAGCAGCGGTGGCGCCCGATTAAAACAACAACTGTCAAAACTTGTTTTGTTTCTTTTCTTTTGAGTTGAAAACGAGCGAATGTCTTTTGTAGAAGGGTAGAGAAGGGGTCGGGGTAGGTTAGGCGTTGACGTAATTTGGGGAAAAGACGCGAGGTGGTGGTGGGGGGAGGAGAGATCAAAGTAGAAACAACACGGGTTGGTCGGCAGCCCCTTTGACTGCGTGTAAATCAGATTTTCGCCTCACTTGGCCCACGCGGTGTAACAGTGGAGCTGGAGATCCACATCCACGGGATATTGCCGCCCTCCCTCACCTGGCCTCACATGAGCCAAGGTGATCCTCGGCCCGCGCGGTGTAACAGTGGAGCTGGAGATCCACATCCACGGGATATTGCCGCCCTCCTCACCTGGCCTCACATGAGCCAAGGTGATCCTCGGCCCGCGCGGTGTAACAGTGGAGCTGGAGATCCACATCCACGGGATATTGCCGCCCTCCCTCACCTGGCCTCACATGAGCCAAGGTGATCCTCGGCCCGCGCGGTGTAACAGTGGAGCTGGAGATCCACATCCACGGGATATTGCCGCCCTCCCCACCTGGCCTCACATGAGCCAAGGCCAGGTGATCCTCGGCCCTCGCGGTGTAACAGTGGAGCTGGAGATCCACATCCACGGGATATGCCGCCCTCCCTCACCTGGCCTCACATGAGCCAAGGTGATCCTCGGCCCGCGGTGTAACAGTGGAGCTGGAGATCCCATCCACACACCCTCCTCACCTGGCCTCACATGAGCCAAGGTGATCCTCGGCCCGCGCGGTGTAACAGTGGAGCTGGAGATCCACATCCACGGGATATTGCCGCCCTCCCTCACCTGGCCTCACATGAGCCAAGGTGATCCTCGGCCCGCGCGGTGTAACAGTGGAGCTGGAGATCCACATCCACGGGATATTGCCGCCCTCCCTCACCTGGCCTCACATGAGCCAGGTGATCCTCGGCCCGCGCGGTGTAACAGTGGGCTGGAGATCCCATCCACGGGATATTGCCGCCCTCCCTCACCTGGCCTCACATGAGCCAGGTGATCCTCGGCCCGCGGTGTAACAGTGGGCTGGAGATCCACATCCGGGATATTGCCGCCTCCCTCACCTGGCCTCACATGAGCCAAGGTGATCCTCGGCCCGCGCGGTGTAACAGTGGAGCTGGAGATCCACATCCACGGGATATTGCCGCCCTCCCTCACCTGGCCTCACATGAGCCAAGGTGATCCTCGGCCCGCGGTGTAACAGTGGGCTGGAGATCCCATCCACGGGATATTGCCGCCCTCCCTCACCTGGCCTCATGAGCCAAGGTGATCCTCGGCCCGCGGTGTAACAGTGGTGGAGATCCACATCCGGGATATTGCCGCCTCCCTCACCTGGCCTCCATGAGCCAGGTGATCCTCGGCCCGCGGTGTAACAGTGGGCTGGAGATCCACATCCACGGGATATTGCCGCCCTCCCTCACCTGGCCTCACATGAGCCAAGGTGATCCTCGGCCCGCGCGGTGTAACAGTGGAGCTGGAGATCCACATCCACGGGATATGCCGCCCTCCCTCACCTGGCCTCACATGAGCCAAGGTGATCCCGGCCCGCGGTGTAACAGTGGAGCTGGAGATCCACATCCACGGGATATTGCCGCCCTCCCTCACCTGGCCTCACATGAGCCAAGGTGATCCTCGGCCCGCGCGGTGTAACAGTGGAGCTGGAGATCCACATCCACGGGATATTGCCGCCCTCCCTCACCTGGCCTCATGAGCCAAGGTGATCCTCGGCCCGCGCGGTGTAACAGTGGAGCTGGAGATCCACATCCACGGGATATTGCCGCCCTCCCTCACCTGGCCTCACATGAGCCAAGGTGATCCTCGGCCCGCGCGGTGTAACAGTGGAGCTGGAGATCCACATCCACGGGATATTGCCGCCCTCCCTCACCTGGCCTCACATGAGCCAAGGTGATCCTCGGCCCGCGCGGTGTAACAGTGGAGCTGGAGATCCACATCCACGGGATATTGCCGCCCTCCTCACCTGGCCTCACATGAGCCAAGGTGATCCTCGGCCCGCGCGGTGTGGTGGTGGAGATCCACATCCACGGGATATGCCGCCCTCCTCACCTGGCCTCACATGAGCAAGGTGATCCTCGGCCCGCGCGGTGTAACAGTGGAGCTGGAGATCCACATCCACGGGATATTGCCGCCCTCCCTCACCTGGCCTCATGAGCCAAGGTGATCCTCGGCCCGCGCGGTGTAACAGTGGGCTGGAGATCCACATCCACGGGATATGCCGCCCTCCCTCACCTGGCCTCACATGAGCCAAGGTGATCCTCGGCCCGCGCGGTGTAACAGTGGAGCTGGAGATCCACATCCACGGGATATTGCCGCCCTCCCTCACCTGGCCTCACATGAGCCAGGTGATCCTCGGCCTGCGGTGTAACAGTGGGCTGGAGATCCACATCCACGGGATATGCCGCCCTCCCTCACCTGGCCTCATGAGCCAAGGTGATCCTCGGCCCGCGCGGTGTAACAGTGGAGCTGGAGATCCACATCCACGGGATATTGCCGCCCTCCCTCACCTGGCTCACATGAGCCAAGGTGATCCTCGGCCCGCGCGGTGTAACAGTGGAGCTGGAGATCCACATCCACGGGATATTGCCGCCTCCCTCACCTGGCCTCACATGAGCCAAGGTGATCCTCGGCCCGCGCGGTGTAACAGTGGAGCTGGAGATCCACATCCACGGGATATTGCCGCCCTCCCTCACCTGGCCTCACATGAGCCAAGGTGATCCTCGGCCCGCGGTGTAACAGTGGAGCTGGAGATCCACATCCACGGGATATTGCCGCCCTCTCCACCTGGCCTCACATGAGCCAAGGTGATCCTCGGCCCTCGCGGTGTAACAGTGGAGCTGGAGATCCACATCCACGGGATATTGCCGCCCTCCCTCACCTGGCCTCCATGAGCCAGGTGATCCTCGGCCCGCGCGGTGTAACAGTGGGCTGGAGATCCACATCCACGGGATATTGCCGCCCTCCCTCACCTGGCCTCACATGAGCCAGGTGATCCTCGGCCCGCGCGGTGTAACAGTGGAGCTGGAGATCCACATCCGGGATATTGCCGCCCTCCCTCACCTGGCCTCACATGAGCCAAGGTGATCCTCGGCCACGCGGTGTAACAGTGGGCTGGAGATCCACATCCACGGGATATTGCCGCCCTCCCTCACCTGGCCTCACATGAGCCAAGGTGATCCTCGGCCCGCGCGGTGTAACAGTGGAGCTGGAGATCCCATCCACGGGATATTGCCGCCCTCCCCACCTGGCCTCACATGAGCCAAGGTGATCCTCGGCCCGCGCGGTGTAACAGTGGAGCTGGAGATCCACATCCACGGGATATGCCGCCCTCCCTCACCTGGCCTCACATGAGCCAGGTGATCCTCGGCCCGCGGTGTAACAGTGGAGCTGAGATCCACATCCACGGGATATGCCGCCCTCCCTCACCTGGCCTCACATGAGCCAAGGTGATCCTCGGCCCGCGGTGTAACAGTGGGCTGGAGATCCACATCCGGGATATTGCCGCCCTCACCTGGCCTCACATGAGCCAAGGTGATCCTCGGCCCGCGCGGTGTGGTGGGCTGGAGATCCACATCCACGGGATATTGCCGCCCTCCTCACCTGGCTCACATGAGCCAAGGTGATCCTCGGCCACGCGGTGTAACAGTGGAGCTGGAGATCCACATCCACGGGATATTGCCGCCCTCCCTCACCTGGCCACATGAGCCAAGGTGATCCTCGGCCCGCGCGGTGTAACAGTGGAGCTGAGATCCACATCCACGGGATATTGCCGCCCTCCTCACCTGGCCACACAGGCCAAGGTGATCCTCGGCCCGCGGTGTAACAGTGGAGCTGGAGATCCACATCCACGGGATATGCCGCCCTCCCTCACCTGGCCTCACATGAGCCAAGGTGATCCTCGGCCCACGCGGTGTAACAGTGGAGCTGGAGATCCACATCCACGGGATATTGCCGCCCTCCCTCACCTGGCCTCACATGAGCCAGGTGATCCTCGGCCCGCGCGGTGTAACAGTGGAGCTGAGATCCACATCCACGGGATATTGCCGCCCTCCCTCACCTGGCCTCACATGAGCCAAGGTGATCCTCGGCCCGCGCGGTGTAACAGTGGAGCTGGAGATCCACATCCACGGGATATTGCCGCCCTCACCTGGCCTCACATGAGCCAGGTGATCCTCGGCCCGCGCGGTGTAACAGTGGGCTGGAGATCCACATCCACGGGATATTGCCGCCCTCCTCACCTGGCCACATGAGCCAAGGTGATCCTCGGCCCGCGGTGTAACAGTGGAGCTGGAGATCACATCCACGGGATATTGCCGCCCTCCCTCACCTGGCCTCACATGAGCCAAGGTGATCCTCGGCCCTCGCGGTGTAACAGTGGAGCTGGAGATCCACATCACAGGTATTGCCGCCCTCTTTCACCTGTAGCCTACCCTCGTCTGTTATTTGAATAAAATAATTGTTTTCGATTATAGCTCGGACCAAGAACGGCAAAAAACTACAGGTTGCCTAGCCAAATTCAGTCTAGTATATACTTAAATTACTGATGTTACTGAAAATTGTCCTAAACAATGTTTTAGTCAATGGTGTTCACCTCGTGTCAAAAAGTGTCACTTTAGGACCTAGTGATGAAATATAATATAAATTTGTAGTCACACAACAATTTTGTGTCATTCTGTTCTGAAAACATCTGCCTCAGGCAGATATATTTTCAGTGCTAAAGTGTCTTTTACACTCAATTGAATTATTGTTTTTATGATATTTTTCTCCCTAAGAAGAAAAAGATCATTTTAATTATCTTTTTGTGGCATGGACATATCAGCTGGTTCAGCGAGTTTGGCCATTTTAAGGCAAATATGTGGTGAAGGATGAGTGTGATGAGTGGTAGTAATGGGTTAAAGTGTATAATGAATTTATGTGATAGGCCTTGTAACAAACTAAGGCCGACTCCTCCTTAGAATGGGATAATTAATTAATAACCCAATGACCAATGGAAATACAGGGACCAACGGCTTAACGTGACTTCCGAACCACGCAGGTGATGGTCTGATATGTCTAAACGATGGTCGGAGTTGATGCGGGTATCATCAGATGATCACTGAGACTACCTGAGCCGCTTTAGACCTACATCATCCTCAAAACCTGACCTCCATGAAGCTGGATTACAGGACCACGCCACGAGTAATTACTAACTTGTATTAATATGTCGGAAATTAGTGTATTAGGGGTATAAAAACTGGGAACACTATTTGAAAAGGTCGGACGTCGCACTTGAAATAAACCTCAACAAAGTGGAGCGTTTGTAAGGACGTGTCTTGTGGCTTTGCAGATGCACAGCGCACTCTGTCCACGAAACCGCGACTTAACTCAATTACAAACAAGTTGCAATTAAAAGGTCCAAAGCAGACTGGCCAAAATTACACTCGACTTTTACCGGGTTTAAAGCGTGTAAAAGCCAGAAGCAGTTCTGTAGAAACGTGAAAGGTGCAAATTATTATTCACGGTCGCGTATTCAAACGGGCTTTTTGAATTATTCGCGGCGGTTGAAAAGGGCGCGCGGCACCGAAAATGCATTTCAAGCCGGGAATTAAAAGACACAAGGCGACCGCGTAATGGGTGGAATTAAACGCAAATAATACCACAAACGTAACGAAACGTAGCGAGCGTAGTTGCTGACCCTTTGTATAAAATATTACCAGCCGACGACAAGAGCGGGTCGCGGTCTGTTATTTATTGAAAGCTCTCACAAAGGCTTAAAGGAATTCTATACCTTTGGTATTGAGAAAGCGGTATCGATGTATAAAAAATATTTGTCAGCCCTCGCTGGACGCTATCAATAATGCAAGCTTAGCGACACAAAGGCGCTTTCAAGGGATTTGGCGGCGCTACACGCTACACGCTACCCGCGCTACCTCTGCCTCCTCACGCTAAGTGTAGCTACTACACGCTTCTTTACACACACACACTTATACTGGAGTCAGTTTTATAAATAACATGTATAAATTACTACCTATCGTATTTTTTTAATAAGTTTTGAGTGTATATATTCTTTTTATCAGGGTTTTAAATTAATTATTTTGACGACTGAGACTCGTGGCGTGGTCCTGTAATCCAGCTTCATGGAGGTCAGGTTTTGAGGATAATATAGGTCTAAAAAGGCTCGGATAGTCTCAGTGATCATCTGATGATACCCTCATCAACTCCCACCATCGTTTAGACATATCAGACCATCACCTGCGTGGTTCGGAAGTCACGTTAAGCCGTTGGTCCTTGTATTTCCATTGGTCATTGGGCTATTAATTTATGACCCATTCTAAGGGAGAGTCGGCCTTAGTTTGTAACAAGACTACACCTCATAACTCATTACTACCACTCATCACACTCATCCTTCACCACATATTTGCCTTAAAATACCCTCATGAGAGTGGTCGGCATCTCAAATAGTGATAAAGTGATAGTGACGCCTGTTTTATTTGCTTTTACTACTGGCTACCTAATAGGTTTAATGAAGTGTTTGTGCGTTTTTTGGAGTTTCGATTATCTGTATTAGTTGTTTTATTGCGTAAGAAATGGTCATGTTCTTGAACACACTAAAAAATGAACATGTCATAGAGCTCGAGTTTAAAAAGCAATAAAACTAACTACTTCATTTGGGTTTATGTGTTTTAAATGTGATGATTCAGCGTTCTGTTGTGTTTCACAACAGTTATTTAGTAGTTTGTTTAAGTGTTTCTTTTAAATAATCACATGAAATGTTGTTTGTTGCAAACTACTGTGTTTTATATCGTACTTGAAATTATATAAATATAAACAATGTAAATTTATAAGTATATTATTAAAAGATTGAACTAAATAATAATAACTTTCGTAAATATATTAAAGAATCGTCAAAATTTTATTTTAGTATAAAAGTATTATTTATGGAACTAATGCTTGTATTGCATTTCAGTTGTAATAACGATTAGTTCTAATATTTGAAATGTATGTCATTCTAAAGTACTGACGGATTGTCAAAACAAGTCAAATAAACTTGGGCGCACGCGGGATCTTGAAGTATTCACCTGGTAAAAAATAAGCACAGAAACACAGAAATGCTACATTTTATTTAGATTATAATGTTCAGAAAACCAAACGTGAAATTCTTGAAATTTAATTAGAAAGATGCGCACTTATTGCAACTTTCAACAGTAGTGTAAGAAAGATAACAAAGCTTCCATTACCAAAGCCGTTTCACATATGTTCAGTTCTGGAGGCTCTCTCGCTAAGATGGAAATTAGTAGATCAAAGATGAAAAGTAGCGACTGCGAGGCACCAGGATCAGGATGAGGATCAGGATGAGGAAGATTCGAGATGAATGACAATGTTTTAGTCAGATTCCAGCTTCTTTGCTCGAATGTCACACCCTTTGTCCGCTCACTGCTCACAGCTCAGGTAATGTCACAGTGCATTTGGCACCGGCACATCTCCCCACTATTTCCGATACTAATATCACGAGTGTCTCCCCTTTGTTTGATCTGCAGGTTTCTTCTCCCCCGGGACGCCGAGGGGAGATCCACAGGTCTTCCGATTTATTGCAACCTTACAACTTCCGTTCAAATATTGTCCTCTGCTGTTACTCCGTCGGATTAGGGAACCAACGGGTTTCTAACTTGTATTGACTGGGACTCGTGGCGTGGTCCTGTAATCCGGCTTCATGGAGGTTAGGTTTTGAGGATGATTTAGGTCTAAAGCGGCTCAGATAGTCTCAGTGATCATCCGATGATCAACTCCCACCATCGTTTAGACATATCAGACCATCACCTGCGTATTTCCATTGGTCATTGGGCTACTAATTAATGACCCATTCTAAGGAAGAATCGGCCATAGTTTGTAACAAGACTCTCATAACTCATTACTACCACTCATCCTTCACCGCATATTTGCCTTAAAATACCCCCATGAGAGTGGTCGGCATCTCAAATAGTGATACAGTGATATTTGTTCAGTATAGGAGTGTAGAGGTAATTTTCGGTGTGCCTAATGATTGTTGGTAATAAGTAACCAAAGTTGAATATACATATTGTATACAGTATGACACTGTTTTGGTCAGCTGGTTTTGGGCGATGATAAGGTTTTATTCAATAGAAGGAATAATGACAACAATGTCTTGTAAATAACGCAAGAAGAGTAACTCAGTAGCGTATGTATCTCAAAGGTTATCTAAAACAAAATATGTTAAAGAATGAGTGATAATGTTTCTGGTTTTTGACGGTAAATTCCTCAATTTTAAGATTGTCAAGTGTCAACAGAAACGATTTATACATCTATCATTTAGGTCGAATTCATGAAGATCTCCTTAACTTAATTAAATAATTCAAATAGAAGATAAAATTCGCAAAATGAAAGTTCTCTCAGTCGTTCATTGCTAAAATTACCGTTTAAGACTTTTTGTACAAAATAGTTATGGACATTTACTAGAAATACTGTATAAACGAATGGTTTAATGATAATGATGAATTCTCAATGATCTGAAAATTATGTGCGTAAAACAAAATAATTTACAATAACACTGGTATAAACCATAGATATAGTTGTCAAACTCGCTCAGTTCCAACACAAATCATTTGTTAATCTAATTCTTCACACAATGTAGTTTTACTTAATATAGTACTTAGTATTTTGAAATAAAGTTTGTTTTAACCGTGCTCTACGTCGACTACTTTGTTTTAACCGTGCTCTACGTCGACTACTTTGTTTTAAATCAAACGTTTCACGCTTTCCGAATGTTATAGATTGATCTTTCAATTATAATCAATCGGATCACACATATGCTGTGTGCGCAAATGAAGACATAACAATTCTAACCCCATTGGTGTCTTCTTTTTTGTGTGCGTTGCGCAGAGTATGATATTAATTTTTCCCTGACGATTTTAATTTCTATGTTTTGCGAGATATGGAAAGCTAAAAAAACACGCTTTTCTTAAAGTGTTACAAAATTTTGATCTTCTGCAGAGTCTAAATTCTAGATTTGTGATCTTCTGGGAAAAATAAAAACCATGTATAACGCAACGCACGATAAGTATGCAATACATGGCTATAAATAATACAACAATGTGGGTTTGGATTTCGTAGCTTTTTATTTACGTGTCCAGCAGCGTTATGAAACCAATTGACCGTGATACAAATCCGATCTTTAAAAAAGGTAAAGTTTGTCTTGTTTAACGAGGCGAAGTTAGGACTACAAAGCCCTCTCTACCACTAAACCTCGACCTTTACCTAGCGTCACCGTGTATTAGTCACATTACAAATGTAAGTGGTGACTGCGGGGATCGAACCCGCGCCACCGGAGTGATGAGCTCCGGAGTCGCGTGCGATACCAATCCGCCACGGATCCGCTGATCTTACTTAGTAAACATTATTGAATAATCATAGCCTGTCAATTTTTAAACCAAATCATTGTACCGGTACTTATGTGTAAAAGCGCACGTTTTCTCAGTTTTCTTTTCATTTTGTAAAAACGGGTCTTTTACCCGCTGTAAAATCATTTACATTCAGCCGCATTTGAATAATATTTCAAATCATACAGTGACATTACACGGACAACATGTAGGATTGACGTGTACACTGTACTGGCGAGTGTCGTGTCGACCGGTGAGATAGCGCCACTGTACAGTTGTAGGACACGTGTAGCGAGTAGTGTCGGGGGTGGGCGGGGAGCCTGTGCGCAGACGCAAGCTCCACAACCCCTTCCCCACACAATTACCCACACTGGGCGCCATTTTGAAATGAGATTAGACCGACAAATCGATGCCGATATTCTCAATTGCGCATTTCTTGGCCGTCACAACCGGTGTGCGGCGTGCGGTCGCTTTGTACGAAATCAATCCGTGTATCCAACACCTTTCCCAATCACTCGAGATAATTGCTCACACATTTTAATATGTTGGACTTTTACTCGGGTGATTACTTTGATTTTGTAAAATTAATATGCACACAGGTAATTAATTTGTTTAAAATCAACTTATATTTTTGTTTTTGGTGTTTTAAACATAACGATAGCTTACCAGTTGAACCGTGTGTCTCTAGAAAACACATGACGTACAACAGCGCGATAATTATCGTCATGTGTTTTCCAGAGATTTCTGCCTTCAGAGACTTAAACCCTAAAATACTAAGAATTATACAGAAAAAATGTGTCGTGTCAATTATATAATATAATAATGTGTCTGACTGGGACTCGTGGCGTGGTCCTGTAATCCAGCTTCATGGAGGTCAGGTTTTGAGGATGATATAGGTCTAAAGCGGCTCAGATAGTCTCAGTGATCATCTGATGATACCCGCATCAACTCCCACCATCGTTTAGACATATCAGACCATCACCTGCGTGGTTCGGAAATCACGTTAGCCGTTGGTCCTTGTATTTCCATTGGTCATTGGGCTATTAATTAATGACCCATTCTAAGGAGGAGTCGGCCTTAGTTTGTAACAAGATACACATCATAACTCATACACTCATCACTACCTCTCATCCTTCACCACATTTGCCTTAAAATGCCCTCATGAGAGTGGTCGGCATCTCAAATAGTGATTTATGTGCAGTGCTTGTGATCAAAAACTCTAAGATTTACCATTGACATCAACATTTGACATTAGTTGAAAATAAAGTGCAAACAAAGTAGCCTATTCATTTCTAAGTTGAAATGTCCGTTGAAACACACTATGGGTCGCTGGCAACAATTCAACATGATGTCGGACATTAGAATACTCAGCCAGCATAATCACTTCGCTTTTTGACTCTCTGCTAAGCGGGCTAATCACATGTAAAGGCTAACAAATGCGGGTCCAGTCTAATCTTTTAATATGCCAGTATTTCAAACCCCCTTCCTTGTAACATTACTAAAATCATAACTTTCGTACATTTCACAAAACAATGTTTATTGCAAAATTTGTCCCTGTAAAATTAAATTCTAGCGAAAAAGACGCCGAACCTGAAAATTATAATACACTATTAAATGAATATTTTTTATTTCGTCTTATTACTGGTCTATGTTGTGAGAATTCATACTACGCAAAGAGTACATTGTCCATAAAAAATTGTGTGTTCGGAAAATATCAAAATACGTAGAACGATTATGTGACTTCTCCATAGATTGGTTACTTTTATTCGGAAACAAAAACAACTATACACCACATCCAGTAAAATATTTTCCAAAGACCTCCGGCCCTATGTTGTTAACGAGTATTTAAATTCTAAACGAGCGTGGCGATGAGAGATTACAAGGGGCGGTACAAATAATTAGAGATGATACAGGCCATTTCCCGGGCAAGAGTGGAGTAGGCAGACACAGTACAGAGGCTAATCACGAGGCCGGCAAGAGACAGGACAGGGAGTGAGCGGATAATGCGGAAATAGCGAGTCAGTACATACTATATGAAGTGTACAGCCTCACGCTGTATGCGTATATGTGTGTGTGCGTGTTTATTGTAACATGTGAGAGCCAGCATCGTTGCCAAATTGACTACTCCGCGCTGCCGCCCGCCTCAACAACTGGACAAATCAAATTATTCCTCTCTCGAATGCCACTGTGTCATTTTTTTGTCAAATGTTTTCATGGCTTTTAAATGGCAGACAATTTATTTCAGTACGAAATCAAATATAAACAGTTTCAAACATTTTCTATTATACAAAAATTGACTTAATTGTCAAGAACAGCTAATGAGTGCTTTATTGGATTTAATTTACCAATCATTGAATAGTTTTTACTTAATATGATATGAAGTATAGGTTTAAGCATGGACTGATGTTTGTTGGTACATTTGTTTTATTTTGGAGTTTGATGTTGCAAAATATACTTCGAACCATTTGTGTCTTAGCAAATTCAAATTTATTGATAGTTATGGATTAGAAATTCTGTATTACGAATCATAAACAAAGCTTACATGAAAGTTATACATGATTGTAATACGTTAGTAAAAACTAAATCATACGATCTTTATTTATTTACAATCAATGGATTTGCATTCCATCCTGTATTTAGGATTTGACTGGGACTCGTGGCGTGGTCCTGTAATCCAGCTTCATGGAGGTCAGGTTTTGAGGATGATATAGGTCTAAAGCGGCTCAGATAGTCTCAGTGATCATCTGATGATACCCGCATCAACTCCCACCATCGTTTAGACATATCAGACCATCACCTGCGTGGTTCGGAAGTCACGTTAAGCCGTTGGTCCTTGTATTTCCATTGGTATTGGGCTATTAATTAATTACCCATTCTAAGGAAGAGTCGGCCTTAGTTTGTAACAAGACTACACCTCATAACTCATTACTACCACTCATCCTTCACCACATATTTGCCTTAAAATACCCTCAAGAGAGTGGTCGGCATCTCAAATAGTGATTTAGTGATTGTACTTTATCGGTTGCCAAAATGTTGTAAAATAGAATAGTTAAGAATACGGTAGATTATTTTGCCCATATCCACTAACAATAATTTTTCTTTTCAATTAAGTATGTACGGTGGGACAAAGTAACACGGATAGGTTAATGATTCTACGAAGTGCTAGCAATTTCAATCTGGTTTAAATAATACTAAGTAGATTGTATCACATCAAAGTATTTGTACACTTTTCAATACTAAAACTCTCTCACGCAAGTAATGCAATATCAATACATAGATTATGGATTTGTCTTTTAAACAAAAACAACGTAAATATAAATAAAACTTGCAATGTTTTTACAAACAAAAACACGAGAAAACATTCTTCAAAACAGAGAAGAACAAGTTTAAGCCGGGAACAGGTAGATGTTTATTATTCTAATAAAAGTTAATAGCTAAACCAACTACTGCATGCAAATTTGTATACCCGCAAAGTTGTAATACAATCAAAATATGTCGGCAACAGTAATTGACATTTTCTTCATCTGTATAACATTGCTTACAATGCACAGACTACAAATTGTTGTACAAAAACATAATAAATCTAGATTGAAATAAAGAAATAAGTAAACAAATTCACTAAACGTTTAGCAAGCCATTGGTGACAAGGTTAGTCTAATAATGAACAATAATTTGCTAACTCATAGTTTAATTATCACCCTAAGTATACAATGTATACATTGATCTTCAATCAAGCCAATTTATAATAAGCACTAATTTAATAATTTATGAAGCACAAAGCGTCAAGTCCATGACTTTAACATCTTAATTCCTTAATGTACTTTAACAAATTTGGCACCGGCTTGCGATGGTAACCTAAAAAATGTTATATAGACTAGTCTGCCGTACTAAGTTTTTATGCCTTGTGTATATCCCAACCTAATAAAAATTAGCACATTTAATTTTCAATATAAGTTGTAAGTTTATTTTAAGTACTTAACGCAGTTAAAGATAAACGAACACTCATATTTAAGTAAACTACACAGATCTCGAGCGTAACACTCCAGTAGGGTTCTCTCTCAAAGAAACGAGTATTTACACTTTACACAGCTCATAAGCGGATTCAACACTTACAAGAAAGAAAAGGTGTTTTAAACCTTTTCGCCACTATTTGTGTATCGTAATTAAAAAAGGATTGTCGCCTTTATACGCAAAGAAGGAAAAGGAACAGCTGCGGGCGCTGGTGGAAAAGAAGGACTAATTAGACCTGAGTCCACACCGCCGAGTTAGGGACCAGGGACATCCCTGAGCAGGGCCGGCCTCGTCCCTCAGGGATAGTAGCCTCTAGCTAGCTTTGTCCTCGGCTACGTTAACAAGGATATCTTCCTTGTTCACACGGCCGTTTTTATATCTGTATGTGAATGTAATTATGTTTCGTAGCTATAGCAGTAATAAGTTGTGTCAAATTCAATCTAAAAAATGGTAATTTTAGTTTATATTCTGTTCAGTTTTTAAATTTTAATAAATCACTATTTTAGATGCCGGCCACTCTCATGAGGGTATTTTAAGGCAATTATGTGGTGAACTTAGCATAAATTTGTATCTAAGTAAGACCATTTATGGACAAAATTACCAGCATGATCTTAACTTATCATTTTAAAACGGTGGCTATTTTATGGTATTTTTGGCGTTACACCGTAACTGGCGAATAAATGGTGCGTTTTACGATAAAATGTAAAGAATACCGTTTTGCTGCGAATTTTATTACCTATCTATTGAAATCAAGGTAAAAAAATCGATTAAGAATCAACAACGTTACAGTGGAAACCGTGGCAAACATCAAGATAATAAGGTGGAAAGTTGTCTGTTTTCAGCCAGAGTTTCCCCTAAAGCTTCGTCGTTTCCCAATAGATTTTTATGACTTTGGTGTCAATAGATAGGTAATAAAATTCTCTACAAAACGTTATTCTTTACATTTTATCGTTAAACTCACCGTTTATTCGCTTTTATTTATATGCACCCAAAAGCCTTAAAATTACCATAAAATAGCCACTGTTTTAAAATTATAAGTTAGATCATGCTGGTAATTTCTTCTATAAATGGTCTTACTTAGATACAAACTTATGTTAAATTTGAGTCAAATCCGATAAATGGTGTGGGAGATGATAAATAATTAGTGAAAAATATAAAATGGTAAATATCTGGTTAACTAAGCTTTTTTGGAAAATTTTTATTCTAAATTTTCTTTTTATTTTGACTCATATAACCTTTTCTCAGAGTCTGGCACTTTACTTATGGGACACCCTGTATAGAAACGACGAATGTAACACAATTTATATTGCCAATTTACAATATAACAATGTTGAATGAAATCTCATTTTACAGCTTATTTGCATGTAAAGGAACTAAAGCGCACGTACAAGGTTAGTTTCTAGTACTTGATCTGTGGTTTCTATTCGCTCAGAAACATGTCATTCTTTACGCCCGTATAACTGTACAATATAACCAATACATTTAAAACTGTAACTTTTGATGAGAGTCAATGATTTAACACAAGTTCCATTGATGCCTTTGAGCCTTCTATGAGTTTGTTTCAAGCTATTACTATGTGTATACATTTAACTTAATAGTGAGATTGATATTATTAAACATTCATCTAGAATACCATTATCTTCTGAAACATCCTTTGTAGTATGTTCGATATACAACATCATTATTGGTCATAATAGTTGGGAATGATTTGTTTTTGTATAAGTACTTACGTAGAATTATCAGTAGTATGCAAAAGATCGCTTAAACGTGTGTGAAATAAAATAATATATACACATTGTAAGCTTGATACGTTCACACAAATTTGTCGTTTATCGTTTTACTATTAAAATCCTAACTTAGGGTAAATTACGTGCCATGTTTAAAATTATGTACACATTTTTATAACGAATTTATTGATTGCACAATGGGCCAGGTAAATTACTGTAATTAATAAAAAAATTCTTCAGTTTTTCTGGTCAAAATTACTTAAGGGTGTCTGTAAAAAACAAACTTTTCTTTTGGGGGTAAAATATTAAAGGTAGGCCTACTGGAATTTATTAGAACATGTTTAATTTGCAATTAACAGTCGGTGTGTAACAGTCGGTCTGTTACTTTTTAATTACTATTAATGTCAGTTTTACTAAATATTTTGCGCTGCAAAAATCATAAAACATCACAAAAAAACAGTTACCACAAAAAATATTAATCCAGGTAAAACATTGTAAAGTACCTTAAAATCGAATTAGAACAAATGCAAGTGGTAATACTATTATTTTACCATCGGTAACTATGAAATTTTGCAACTAATCAATTTTGGTTGATCCTTGTAAAAAATATCCCCAGATTTAGTTTTGTTAACTCTACCTTATTCAAAGATTTGAACTTTTGAAAGTATTGCATACAACTATATTTTAGTGTTACAGTACATTGGGATAAGTCAGCCTGGTTTTCGAAGTCATAACTAAATTTGTATTAGTGACGTATATTAACGTTACATATTTAAATGTATTGTATTTTTATAAAATTTACATACAGTACTACAAAATAGTACTAGTCCAAGTATTAATCCTTGAGGAACTCCTAAGTTGATTTTTGAATAAAACCCAGTCCCAACTAACACTCTTGAATTCAATTGATTCAGTAGGACGTTATCAACTTAGGGAATACCTAGAACTTCACAGGTCTTTAATTTCTTGAGAAATAATTTATGATTTAAGCTGACGAATTCTTTGCCAAGTCCCCAAGACACCGAGAGTTTTTCACCTATGTTTTTTACACGATTGAAAAAAGTTGTAATTTACGTTAAAAGTCAGATTTTCTCCGAAAACAAACAAGCATAACCTAATGCTTTACGCAAAAACTCAATATCAAAACTGATGCATTTTCAGTATTAATGTATACCTCGTCATTAACAAGACCAGTTTTGTGCCTTGAAGTTTCGGTATGTGTTAAATAATTCAACCGTCTCCAGGCACAATGCAATTAATATAAAACATACATAAATGTATTCTGGTCCCATTACAACAAAAGAAGTAAAATATTAATTATGGCCTAATTGTATATGGTCCAGTTTCCGTTGGCGATAATTTTGTTCATTTTGATGGAAACTAATAAAACACAATTAGCTGGAAAAGGGTAATGAGCAGGCACATAAAATGTCCAGTGTTGCTATTTGTGTAATAGTCTCTCTCATTCTCATAATTGGCTATTAAAACAACATCGTAGCCTACCAATATTCATTACTGAGTCACATATCATTATTTTTGCTTGTAATTTCGCTGCAGTCGTGGAAATATTCAATGAGGGGTAACTGTTTTTTAACCAGTGGTTATGCGGTTATTATGTATATTTTGTCCGTGTCCCAGTTAATGTATAGTTTGATATAATAAGTGTGGCGCCGAAATTCATATTGAATAGCTACGTACTGTACTGTGCAATCGATCTTGCCATCGTTGTGTTTGGAGTGCGGTAGTGGGGTTGAAACGTGGAAGTGTTGTTATGTAACAGAACAGAGGCAACTCCAATCAGTCAGGTCGCCAATCAGCTGATCAATAAACACAGTAAACATTTCAAGAACACAGCGGATCACTGCACGGCCTACTGAGACCGGGTTAAATCAGATCCGCCAAACAAACCGTACACTCATCTCGTTGTTTCGTTTGTCAAATTTGCGACTTTTGTTTGCACAATGGGCGGGTCTAACTTTTAACTGTCTCTTTGTTGTAGGTTTAAGGTTACGTCGAGTGTACGGGGAGGGGATGACGGTGCGGGGAGCGGGGGGAGTTTAGCTTTGATCACGGGCCGCTCTGAGAGACGACCGCTGCTATCTCTATGTCGGGGCCCGCTTTGAAGTCCTTTGAGCGCTCACATCAAAGCGAACATTATAAAACCTCTCCTCTCTCCCTCTCCCGTCAGCGACTAGTTTATATTTCAGCTCAGTTCAGCGCCTGTACTGCCGTCGTGTGCATCGTTGGCTGCCTCGGCGTGGTGTCGTGATGTGTACAGCAGCCTGTGACGTGCCCTGGTGACGTGCCGAGCTGTGGAGATGCCCGTAGTGCGAGTCTCGGGCTGTGCGAAGTGCGGGTGCGGACGGGAGTGCGCGAGTTCGCCGCCTAAGCGCTAGTGTCGACCGGCCGCTCGATAATTTATTACCTCCTCTCGTACGAAATTAATCGGCTGTGCAGGATTTTAACGTGATTTTGAATTGTTTTTAATCGCTAGAATGCAGCGAACTGTATGTAGAGCGCCAGAAAATTTACCTCGTCACATATTGATTGGATTCACTGTTTGTGCCATGCGTTGTAGAACGTGACCTTAAACCTCTTGTTCCTGAAATGATACGTGTGCAATACTGTCTATTTATTTGTATTAACTAGTAGGTTCGTTATTTATTATAGTTACCAAAATGTCTCCTGACGGCCAAGACGTAAAGGCGCAGACCAAGGCGAAAAAGAAGTCCAAGTCAAGTTCACCTCTCGCCAGCATTATCGTACCAAAGAAGAGGAAACTACTCGAATACAACAACGAACAGGAGACAAACAACGACGTTGCCAAAGAAGAACCGTGTGAGCCAGTGCCGGAACCCAAATCCCCTAAACCCAAAGTGTTCAAAGAAGCTAACTTGGAGCGAATGCTCTTTAGGTGGTATGAGCGCAGACAGACGGCCATCAGTGACGATCCGAGTAGTAGCTCAGGACCTCCAGATGTACTCAAGAAAGCTGTCCTCATGTCAAAGAGATTGGGAGCTTCAGAGGATTTCGCGAAACACTTAGATAAAGATTGGATCAGAAAGTGGTTTGCAAAGTATGGTGTGCCTGAAGAAACTGCACCCTTACCGGAAGATGCCAAAGATGTAAAGTTGGAAGTCGATACTGAAGATCCCCTGAACGTGATCAACACTGGAGAATATACGGATGATCAAATTTACAGCGCCTTTGCTTTCCAGCTTGACTGGACCAGCCTACCGGACAAGACTTTGGACGTGTGCTCAGAAGATAGAGTGTGGCTGTTGATGGCTGGGAATAGATCAGGTAGACATCGCACCAGAATGTTGATCACAGGCAAGCAGTGGAGACCCAACTGTCTGAAGCACGTAAACATGCTGAGTCAGCCAGTCGTGTACGCAGGGGGAGGAATAGGCCAGCTTACTCCAGACTTGTTCACGTGGTGGTTTCACAGGGAGTTCGCTCCTGCAGCTCTCGCTTTGAACGACAGAGGTGCCGTGTTGATCATAGAACAAGCAGACTTCCTACCTCAACCGAGCGACTGTGTCACCAGTGACGGGAAGGTGAAGTTGATCATATACCAGAGAGGGGCCAACCCTTACTCTGTGTACCCAGACCAGAGTCTTGTTGCGGCAGAGCTACGCACCCGCTACGCCATGCTGGTTCTTCACGACATCTCCCTGGAGCAGCAGAGATGGGTCTCGGTCTCGCAGTTCTTGGCCAACTTCACTCTGAAAGACGCTTTCCCGATGTTGCATCGAGCTTGGCTTAACATAAGACCCGAGACCTTCAGCAGGTGTTGGGCCATTCCCGCTCCTGTGGATGCCAACCTCGGCGTTTCTTTGTCTTTCGGTAAGTCTACTTCCACCCCTCTTCAGGTGGAGGAAGACAGGATGCTCTTGCTAGAGCTGCAGTGGCTCTCGCACGACCTCGGCTTGGAAGTCACTGACGAAGACCTCGCCCAGTGGGTTTCCACTCTTCCAGAACCCCTAGAGCCTGTCGTCGTCAAGTCGGAACCTCTAGACGAAGAAACGGAAGAAGACTCTACATCCGCTCCTACATCGACCGAGGCAGCGTCCCACCTCCAGAAAGCTCTCTCCTGGATGGAGTCTCAGCCCATAGAGCCCAACCTGCTGATGGTGGTCCGCGACATAATGACCATGGCTAAGCAGGTACTCTAACAGCTGAATAACTGAATAAGACATCGGAGTTGTTTGTTTAGGAACCGGTTTCATCGCTGTAACGACCGGTCTCGCCGCTCCGGCTAAGTACAAATATTTATACGCCGACAGACCGGTATACGACCTCCTCTCTCAAATTAATCACTCAGCTCCTTCTTCTTTTCTCAAAATCTGTATAATTACCCGAGGTCGCGACGACGAAGAATAAATTACCGATGTTTCACGCCAATTATCATAATTTGACCGCCGACGCGATACTGACTCAGGCGCGGACCTCCACTTGACTCTGCCTCTTGCCTCCGAGCACAGATAATTGCTACTTCCGACTGCTTACCAGTCAGCCAGTCTACAATATCAATGGATTGATTACGTTAGCAACCGTGTCGAGTTAAAATTACATAATAGTGGACTATGTTTTAACGAACAAATTGCAAACATTTCCCAGATTCCTTTGAAAGGCTCAGTCGCCATCTTGGAAAAATGGCGTCGCTGCCAGAGGCTATACAGTTTCCATTGATCCGACTTGTGTTGTTTCCTTTAACATGTTTAACTAAAAGACAAGAAAGGAAACAGACAAATGTACTGAAGTTTTGTATACAGTAGTTCCTTTTATAAGAACCTGTCATTTCTCTTTAGTCATGTGCACGTATAAATAGCTTTACCGAGACGGCAATTAAATAAGTTGACAGTGGACTAAATTTAATTATTTTACAAACTAGTAATTACAATAATGTTGTACAGGGACTACACATTTATTATTAAAGCATTTTTTAGTTCACTTCCGAAATAATCTGACTTAAATTTAAAATGTTACTAAAACTCTCCTCGTCGGATTTGCTACTTCTTTGTTTACAGTATACTCAAATAAGTACATTTAAATGTATTAAAACGTGTATACGTGTTCCATAATGTTTACATGGTCGTAAAAACACGTGCTTCAAAATGTCGAAAAACCGGACAACAAAGGCAGCCGTACGTTACACATTAAACAGCCACCACCCTCGCGCGCAACCCTTCAATTTTTCTCAAGCCGACTCAAAAGAGATTCAATTAAGGCACGACGGTAACAAATTTTAATGTCTAATTTCGGACGCAGGGCGGGTGGTGCGGGGTGGGCGGGGCGGGGAGGCTTTGAAGTTGTTTTCATTATTCATCAAAGGGAGCGCTAGTGCCGTGTTTACTTCTCGACAGCCTATTATTCTTTCATCGTCTGTTCTTGATAAGATAAGTGATAACGCTAGGCTACTTTGATACTGTATTTACTACCGGTTTATCGACTATCGTGTGTTTCATGCCAGTTAGAGTCTACATTTAGAAACTGGAATTAATAGACTAGAGTTGTTTGTATACAGATGGGTCCTGGGAGGATTAGCAGTTTGTGGTCAATTCAATCCGTCTATCATCAATTATATAATTGCGAGAACATTTAGTCAAAGGCAAATAAGCAAACTACTCCTCTCAATTCAATCATCATGTAGCAGGTTTTCGAAGATTCGGCCAATCAAATAATTTACCTGTATATCTTTTCTCGGATTCCAAGACTTCACAAGGTAGTTTCACAGACAGTTTGGTGTATAGCATGTGAGTAGTGATTATTCAGTTACAGTAGCTTGTTGGATAGTGGTGGGCGAGCGACGTGTGAGGCGTGGGCGAGCGACGTGTGAGGCGTGGGCGAGAGCGTACACATGATGGGCGTGTTGGCGCCACCGCGGCACCTTGTAAACAATACAGCTTATACAAGTAGTAGTAATGGCCTATAAACTGTACTCTCTTCGTTCTACTGAAAAAGAAACTTAACAATCGCAAAAATGCGCTGAAGATAGTCGACTAGGCCAGAAGCAGAGAGAACTACCGAACTGGGAGACGCATGACGGTAGTTCATAAACATTTGGTACGAGTATATCAGGCAGGAGTTATTTTTTCAATAAGTAGCCAAATAAAGGTTTCTCAACGACCAATGTGTTAACCCGTCTAAACCACCGTTTTGAAGCAATCAAACTACTAAATCAGGAAGTTACGATTGTTCAGTATGATACTTTACTTTTGATACTTTTGCTTTGAGACACCGACCACTCTTTTGAGGGTATTTTAAGGTGAATATGGAATGATGGTGAGTGTGATGAGTGTTTAGGTGGATTATGAGGTGTAGTCTTGTTACAAACTAGGGCCGACTGTTCCCCAGATTGGGTCATTAATTAATAGTTCAACGACCAATGGCATGTACCATGGAACGAACCACGGAACAAGTAACGCGCAATAAAGTGTGTTTTTGCCAACAGTCAACTTTAATCTAAGTACAATATGTAATCTAAGTAATATTCAGTATTTCTCTTCAGTTTATTGCAGTGTCGCATTCCATCCTGCTGTATAATGTGGAGTTCGATTCACTAAGGGATTATAAATACAGATTTAAGTGTACTAAACCCCTAAGAAGGGCTGAGGTAAAATTAGCTAATACAGATTTAAGTGTACTAAACCCCTAAGAAGGGCTGAGGTAAAAATATTATTGCGGACGTTTTCCATAGTTTTTTGTATACAAGAAGAACACGACGTTTCGTGATCTGGATTTTGATTCCATCTTCAGAGAGAGATCAACCTAAAACTTAACAAAAAACATTGTGAAATGAGCTAGCCTAAAAGTAATCAGCATTTGCTGACCTAAGAAAGGGTTATAGGGTCTTAAACCCAAAGTGAACTATTCTACAAGAAATGTTGACGCTGGTGGCTAATGGTTATGTTTGTGTTACAGGCGAGCAAGATGGGCCTGGGACCGGCACACCCGGGTACGGGGCTACCGTTCTTCTGCCACAACGGCGAGCATCTGACACAGCCTCCTCCCGCACACATGGGTATCCCGCCCTACCAGCTGGACCCCAAGGGTGCCGGTGAGTACTTCTTCAGGCGCACCAAACACACCACTCACTGGAGAGCTTTGCTGGCTGCCACTGCTGCTGTAGCCTCTGCGTCAGGTCAGAGATGTGTCTGTAGGGCTGGTGCAGGAGTGTTACTGTGTGTTGTCATCGTCACGGTGTTCTGCTCACTCTATCCTCTGTCACTGCATCATCAGACTTCATCTCTCACCAGGTTCAAGACTTACCGACCAAGTGGATATTGGATATATCTTCAAGAGCTGGATCTAATTAGATTATTTATAAATTTAAAACATCAAACTGCCCAATAAAGTAAAATTTGTTTAATTCTGAGGCCTTTCAAATGCATGGATTCATCTTCAGAGACTCTCAGCAACTGAAGGAAACAATGATTTTAAATTAATAGTAATTAACACATGTTATGAACCATAAAATGATTAAAATTAAATAAAAGAATAATATTAGTTGTTGTTGGTCCTGATACTATATGAGAAACGGGGATAGTTTTTCAAAACAATTATGACACTCAAAAATACATGGAAAAGCTGTAACTACGGTCCTTTACTGAAGAAATAAGAAAAAGTTTCAAAAAATATTCAAACATTAACTTATCTGTTTCCAATAAAAATAATTTAAAATCTATACTTGGCAACCCTAAAGACAAAATTCAAAATGAAGACAAATCAGGAATATATGAAATACCATGTAATAACTGCGACTGCAAATACATCGGACAAACCAAAAGGAAAATTAAAGTCAAATTAAAAGAACACAAATACAATTTTAAATATAACAAAGAAGATAAATCCGCCATTGAAAAACACTCTTTAGAATCAGGACATCATTTTTCAAAATTTAATCTAGTAAAAGAAGTTCAAAATCCAAAATTATTAGATGCATACGAATCATTGTTCATGAAGAAGAATCAAAATTATTTAGTGAACAACGAGCCTGGAGTATTTCAAATTTCCCCGTTTCTCATATAGTATCAGGACCAACAACAACTAATATTATTCTTTTATTTAATTTGAATCATTTTATAGTTCATAACATGTGTTAATTAATTTTAAAATCATTGTTTCCTTCAGTTGCTGAGAGTCTCTGATGATGAATGCCATGCATTTGAAAGGCCTCAGAATTAAACAAATTTTACTTTATTAGACAGTTTGATGTTTTAAATTTATATTTATGGATATTTGATGTTTGGTTTCATCCAAAATACTTCTTATGCCAAGTCAAACTCTGAATCCAATTGCCGTTGTATTCTTCAGTCAGTAGTTTTCACGAACTGATATTGGTTCCGTAAATTCTGTCAAATTTCTTTTTTTGTATATTTCATACGATCCGTTACTTTTATTTTAATTATAATAATATAGTAATTTTCACCATGTAACATCCACATAAAACGTGTGTTACAGTTCTTTGGAATTCAGTGTACGTTTTTCTCTTCTAGTACAGTTCAATCCAAACATCTATGAGTTTAACCAGGAGCTAACGATTTTACCAGTTTTCACACATCAGAGGCAAATCCGTTTGTTAGTTTTGCTGTGCGTTTTATAATCGCCTAACGTTTGATTGTTTCATTATGTTCACAGCGAGTTAACAAAGTCTCTCGATTAAAACTGGATTTGTGTTTTATATCGCTTTCTAAGGTTCATATCATGTATCTCCCCATGAAACGTATCAGTTTGTTTACAAACCTGGTCTTCTTTATGAACTATTTCATCTTGTTTTGCCCGAAAATTCCCCCCTCCGCCGAGTAAAACTAGGTTCGCTTTTATTCTCAGTTATTCGAACTATACCAAAAGAGTCTCTACCACATCAATACTAAAATCTAGTGCCATATTAATTGCTATTCAGTCTTAAAATCTGTTTTCATCCCAACGTTGTTCATTGTAGGAAGGTCAACCAACTTTTAGTTTCACACTAAAAGAAAATTGTAGTTCTTTGGTAGTCTGTTGACTAAACCAAGAATTTTTGAGATTTCAAATTTTGAGGCACTTGTATTTGAGTTTGAAATGACCATTTTTTGTTTTGTTGTCATCCTTCTTTACATTCTTTTCTAAATAAATGTGCGTTGAATGGTTTGTTGTTTTGGAAAAGGTCGTTTTTTGTGTTTTGTGTTTCCCGTTACATGGTGGCTGGTTAGTTTACTTAAAATGGAAAATTAAAGAGATTTTTAATTTAAAATTATTATTTACGTTCAACTTTATTTTTAAAATTATGTCTTCGTGTGCTTATTGTTGGGTGGTATGTCTAATGATTCAAATGTAACTAATACACATTCAAGTTATAACCACTGGAATTTAATTTTGTTCTAAAAGTTGTATTCTTCAAAACGATCTAGTTTAAACCAGTATTTAGATTTATTAGTTCTCTTTAGGTTGCAAATCACTATATCACTATTTGAGATGCCGACCACTCTCATGAGGGTATTTTAAGGCAAATATGTGGCGAAGGATGAGTGTGATGAGTGGTAGTAATGAGTTATGAGGTGTAGTCTTGTTACAAACTAAGGCCGACTCTTCCTTAGAATGGGTCATTAATTAATACTATAGCCTAATGTCAATGGAAATACAAGGACCAACGGCTTAACGTGACATCCGAACCACGCAGGTGATGGTCTGATATGTCTAAACGATGGTGGGAGTTGATGCGGGTATCATCAGATGATCACAAATCAAATAATAGCTGAGTCATATTATACTCTCATTATTAATTTTGACTATAACTCATGAAAAAACATAGTACTGCATTAAACCTGAGTGAATTCGGGGTTTTACGAAAATTTGTATAAGATGCTATTTAATTTAGTAACACTGGCAGCTACGTTTACTTAAATATAACTGCGGATTGGAAGAAAGTATCTAAAATATGATTATGTCTCGTGGCGTGGTCCTGTAATCCAGCTTCATGGAGGTCAGGTTTTGAGGATGACATAGGTCCAAAGCGGCTCAGATAGTCTCAGTGATCATCTGATGATACCCGCACCAACTCCCACCATCGTTTAGACATATCAGACCATCACCTGCGTGGTTCGGAAGTCACGTTAAGCCGTTGGTCCTTGTATTTCCATTGGTCATTGGGCTATTAATTAATGACCCATTCTAAGGAAGAGTCGGCCTAGTTTGTAACAAGACTACACCGCATAACTCATTACTACCACTCATCACACTCATCCTTCACCACATATTTGCCTTAAAATACCCTCATGAGAGTCGGTCGGAACCTCAAATAGTGATTTAGAAATCCACATCTAGAGCACCACAGAGTATGCAACAATACAATGGTTTTGTAGAATCCGCTTGAGTTCCATACTACCCTATAGCAAGTGTAGAAGTGAGTAACCTGTACGGAGGTGCGATGGCGACACTGTCTGCTGCTGCTCTGTCTACACTTCTTAGTCATCCTCTAATTAACAAGTCTCTAATTACCTGCCAAGTGGACTTAATTAATTGTAAGCTTACTTTGCCTCGCCTCGCCTCTACTTGAAGTGTTGCAGTCATTATATGTGCAACGCCGCACTCGAATACTAACAGACTAAACTAAGTACTGTATTGCATCTGGCTGTGTGGGATGTCTACAAACTAGTTGTTTAGGAATTAAGGAATATCAAACAATAAAAAACGATAACTGTTACTTGTACCTATCAAGAAATCTAATGACGGCTTAAACAACTTAAATACAAGTTTTTTTTGCAGTACCAGCAAAGACGTATTTTCTAAAACATCATCGTTTCCAAAAAATAATCAAATAGTCTTACACTACGACTTGTGTGTTTCTTAATTTGATTTTATGCTACTACAGATGAGTAAATGTCCCAAGAATATTCCAAATTATCAATTTCTTTTGGTTCTACAGCCTAATTTGGTCACAATGAAACAAACAATAAATTATTGGTTTGTAGCTAGATATACCGTGGAGGGGATTTGTCCTATATTAATAATTCTGCTGCTGCTCGTAATAAATTAGCAACAAAAACAACAAGTCCTTGATAACTCTTTAAACACAGCTAATTAAATGCAACTATGTATCTGAACCAAAGAGGGAATTAAAAGAAACAAACCCACCGCTAATTAATAACTAGAGATAAATGTGACTAAAGAAATACTGGCAGTCTACCCGGGGAAAGAGATGAGGAATGAAAAGTAGTTTGTGAAATAAAGGCCAATATCGCGGTAAATGGGGGTTAATTTACAATAACCTCTTGGAGAGACATTTTGTTTCAGTTACCCTCGTTGCGAGAGCTCCGTTCACTTCAATGGAGGCATTTAATTGGCGTATTTCGTTAATTAAAATGATAAATGCGGAGGAAGCGTAATGAAGGCTCAAAAGACGCACCGATGCTTAGACGGGTCGTTATCGTGGAATAGCATTTATACTCCAAGTGCTTCTCCGCGGTCCCGTGCTCTTCGTTATTTATATCAATCATTTCTACATCATTTGTGTTTCGAGTGGCACATTCTAAACGTTTTAAAATATTCAAGCTAAATTTTGTTACTTAGTTCTTTCTTCTGTTGACTCAGTTACAAGTTTCGTCATGTTGACATTTTCATCCGTTCTATTCAGAGTCCTCTCCGGAATTTAAAGTAATTAAGATACCACAAATATCATTACAGTAAACAATAGATTGTTGATAACGATTTACAGAAGCTGTGACACTAGAGGTCTATTTTCTTTTATACACTTGTCTTCGTTCAATCAGAATTATACTACGTATATTTTCTTATCCATTTTTATTTCATATCAAATGTTTCTCTGTCCCATAGGAAAATCTGCAGTTCAGTTTTCATTGTAAAATTATATTTCATGGTGGCCCGAACTGGCGAGAATCTAATGTTGCGAGTGTACAGCGCAGTCAGTTCCAGAAACGGCCGAGAGATGTCGCGCGTTGCCTCGAGCTAAACACAGACCACTGCTTTGTGTAATACACTGACTCCATTGCACGTTTTGTCCATACTTCCCCACTCTGCTCGACTGTGTTGTTCTATGCGATCCACAGTGATGAATATTAATTCATTATGCAAATTGACAATACACTCCCCTACAGTGCAACTATTTTACCAAATAAACTCTCCCCCTGTTTCAGTTATAATTCTCCGGCCCCCTACATTCACTGAGGTAAATTTAGCATTCGGGTTGCTATTTAGAATGAATAGTCACTACATTGTATAGGATCTTCTTTATTTGAATGTATATGAATCTTAAATTGGACGAATCATTCTACATATTTAATTGGAATTTAAATCAAAATATTATCAAAGATATTGTTTTAATGGACACTTATAAACTGCTGATCATACGTTGATGATAACATACATTCAATCTTCAAACATCATACCTCAATCATACATCATACGTAATAGGAGGTCATATGGCAGCTATCTTTTGATTTTCAATATTTTTTACGATCCGGTGTAGTTTAGTGTAATTAAATGTGTTGGCGCAAAGATATCCGGCGTTTAAACTTATCATCCACCGTATCCACGTTTGGCTTCAAATGTTTGTTTATTCAAACCAGTTGAACATTTTGACTTTTTTAACTTGAGCTTTTAAAAATATATAAAACCAATAGTGATCTTAATCTTGAACTAATTCCAACTGGTTTTCAGCATTTCCAGTGATCAAATATTGTAAAAGACAAATACGTGCGTGGGTTGATGAGACAAATAACGCTGTTGTATGCGGCAAGGGCCAGATGTGTATTTAGGGAGGCTGTAACGACGTAAGGGCGGGAGGGTGTGCAGGGGGAGTCTCATCAGCCTGTCCTGCGATGTGTACTAATGTATTTCCGCTTACCCTTCCCCCTCCCTAATTGAAATTGAAGACAAATTTAACCAGGGAATTATCCCCCTTTATGTCGGAGTAATGATCCCCTTCGCTTTTTAAGCGGAATCTTAATTCCGGCGGATTTTCGAAGGATCGAGTTCTCAGTGAATAGGCGCGGAGTGGCGTGGCTCCCTCTGCCGGGGGTGATTTGCGATGTCCATTTCATTTTCGGTTTAGCGGATTATTTGTTGTCAACTGCGCAGTATTGTGCGGTACTCTGTGATTGATGAGTATGCCAAGTGTGTTGTCAGGAGTACTCCTCTCTATCTGAAATTCTAAACTCTCTCCTGCTCCAGAATGTCTTGTTGTGTTCACGACTCTATTAACTTATAGTTGCACAGTACACACATAAAATAACTTCAGTTTAATAACCGTAACGTCTAAAATTTGAAATGTTTATTTGAAATTACACGAAGCGAGACGCTTTCGATTCAACATGTTCAGATACTGCATATTCCAAGCACAGTATTACCAGTTTATTCAAAATGTACATTTGAAATGTTTGGTAGTTTTGAAATTTTTAGTTATTGTAAACCTTAGAGAAAAAAGGATTAGAAAGTAAAGTAAGCTCTGTACAGTGAGGTTTGAAAGAAAACCTCTTACTAGCAAATTGGATTAACAAAACAGTTACATCTACGTGGTTCGCAAGCTAATCAGTCAATTAAGTGTTGATTGGATCCCAAACAAAACTGCCGCCTTCAATATACAGTGCGTTTGAAAAGTCTCGGAACCCTTGATTTTAAACAGTAAATGTGTCTCATATTTATTATATGACCACTACAAAAATCTAACTACTTTTCAGGTAGTTCGTAACATGAAGTCAGGATAGCACTCTACAAGGGGTTACAGATATTCAAAGTTATTTATTTGTAATTTGTCAGTAAAATGACTTAAATCCTTTTTTTCAAAGATTTAGTTCACAAAAGAGTTAGGAATTGCATTAACAATTAAAAAACTTTGAAGTAATTAGGTTACTAAGATAATTTTAGGGTACTTCAATGTTGTCTTTTATTTATTTCGTTAAACCTTATTATTGAAACATTATTAAAAATAAACCATTTATATATTTACTTGTATAGATGTACCTGTTTCCAAGCCTAAAATACAATATTTTTTGTTAACCAGGCCTACATAACTATGCTCTTTCCTTTTATTTTATTTTGGTAACAAACTTATTTTAAAGACACAATTTGTTTGATAAAATGGCATTTTGAATTCAGTTTGTGCCATATTTAAGAGTTTTTGGGGGTGTTTATTAAATCCATTGGTCCAGGATACATATTTTATAGAAATGATGAAGTTTTAATTTATGTGAGGATTGTCACGGAATTGACGGAAAACCTATGTCTTGTCACCATTGCTTAGATACAAAAGATGTATCACATTTTTAACATCAATGATTTAAAGTGACAATTTATTGAACTAAAAGGCCACATTTTTGTAAAAACGAACTAAAAAGGTAAAGTTTGTCTTGTTTAACGAGGCGAAGTTAGGACTACAAAGTCCTCTCTACCACTCAACCTCGACCTTTACCTAGCGTCACCGTATAGTCACATTACAAATTGTAAGTGGTGACTGGGGATCGAACCCGCGCCACCGGAGTGATGAGCTCCGGAGTCGCGCGCGAGACCAATCCGCCACGGATCCGCTAAACTAAGGGTAGTTTTGGAAATTGAGTTAAAACTATTTCTCTCTATGTGTTCTTCTCTTTCATTCGATTTTGCCATCTGTTTGCACGAGTAGGGTTGGAACGGTGGTGATAGTGGACACTGTGCAGAGACAGGGTAGGTGATAAGAAGATGCGCGAGGGGATGATCCGGTTAGCATTGAAGTGAGGTGAACTGTCCTGCCTTGGCAACAGGTCGCGGATATTGCATTTGCTACATTTGCTTCACATTGTGAGATGTTGAATGCGCGCGTGGTCGAGCAGTCTCTGGCACATTCAAGCTCCCTCATCCGTGAGCGCATCCTTGCTCATCCCTCGTCCCGGACCTTTTGTCCGAGTTTTATTTAGGTTTGATATTCCCTCTTCGAGAGGGACATTCTTGGGCTTAATTTGAAATGTTTTGGGGTTCTTTTCTCGTAGTACGTAATGGAAATGGAGTTTGTTAGATATTGCGGGGCTAGGGGTTCGGATAGGCAACGTCGTTTTATAAATTACTCACTGTATTGGCTCAGCTTTAAGTGCATTTGTGTAAAATTAAAATTTTATCTAATTTTCGTTTTAGGTGGATATGTATTATAGTCCATTATTTAGACAGTAAATCTTGTCAGTTTTTGTTCAAATCAAATGTTTAAATCTTAATATTAATTTTACCACAGTTATTTCTTTAGTACGACCTAAGCACGGTGTTTAAATATGGTATGATATTATATTTTGATTGTAAATATTAAGATAATTAATTCAGACGACTAATTTAAAATTAAATACACTTGCCATCGCTGGAAATCTTTCATTTCGTCCAATACAAATTATATTACAGGTAGGGTCAATAACTCAATAAATATTATAATTATATAAAGCCTTCGGTTTAAAGGTCCACTTTGTCCGTAGCCTCTCACTAACCCCGGCCTCGCTTTGTACTTTACTGTAGATTGCATTAGGCGCGCGTTTTTCCGCAAGAGCACATAGGCGCGTTTCTTTGACTCAGGCTTAATTAAAAGAGGTCTGATTGGACTCAGGGGCCGGCGGGCAGATTCAATAAACCGAGGGGGATTGATTTTAGGGCTCGGGGCACAGGGGTGCGCGGGGTTACATGCGCGTGTCCTGTGGTACGGCACAACCCTTGCCAGCAGTGTTGACATGGGACGGCACACTGTCACTAGATTACTGGCAAATAGACTCATTGCAATCTGCAGGTTCAACACCCCTTCTCCCCTCCCTCCAGCTGAGCTTAAATCTACGCTTCAAAATGGTATAAAATGGACTAATATTAATTGTTCTTAAATTAAAATAAAAGTGTTACCCTACCTTATAACGGGAGGCATATAAGGAAGGTTCCGTTTGGGCCCATGAGGGAGACTATTTCCTAATAAATTTGTATTTCTATGACTTTAAAAAACAGTTAAAATATTTTTTGTAATTACTTTATTAAATCAACTGGATCTAAAGTATTATTTTTACTCATATTTACATTTTTACATATTTTGTGTCCATCTCGGAAAAACATAACGATTTTATAACTAATCACGAAATTTAAGAGCGTCAATTTAATGTACTCGCATTTTCCTTTAACACCGTGGCATTAAACTGTACATTTTCACAAATTTGCAATAAAAAAACTTACGAATTCTTAAATACACTCATGGACAAAATTATGGAACCAAATGATTTTCTTTAATTTCATCGCCCCTTTTTCGTTTAACACCCTGTATAATTTTGAGTTTTATATCGTTTAGTTGGTTTTAATATTTACGTACACTTTCCATAGAAAATTCCAATTTTAAACGAAAAGAGGCGATAAAATGATAGAAAATCATTTGGTTCCATAATTTTTTAGTGTATTTAATTAAGCCTACTTCATTAAGTACAGACATTAACACTGAATTGAGTAATATTGCCACTGAATTGTTAAACTACTTGTGCCTGTGGAGAACAGGTTTCTCTGAAAGCAGCCAAGATATTGACAGCTGTTGTTCCGACCAAAGAGTCAATTTATATTGTTTACTCTCCTAGATCAAACGCCTGGCGCTGCCTCAGACACATAACGTGTAAAGAACTAACTCACTTCATAACTCATAAGCGTTCCGAAATGAGCAATTTTCCAAACAGGGCAATCTTGATTGTATATTTCAAAATTATAGTACTCCTTAATATTTTTTAAAAAATTTTATGATTTGGAACACAACTAGTCAAAAAATACAACGTGTTAAAAAATAAAATCAAGTAAAACACCGAATAAATTTCTTAATTTAAAACTGAAAAAGTTTCATCGTAGTTAGAACACGTTCAGTTCTCAATAATGATATAAAATGTCTGATAAATAAAAATTCACGCAAAACCTTTTAACAATTCAACGACCAGTAATTTGAATTATTTCACAATTTTCAATGGTAAATACAAAGTTATTGTAAATAACTGTAATTAGTATCTACTTCATATAAATTCGAATATATTGTGCACATACAATTGTAAACGAATAAATGCGGCGGTGTGCCGTCCAAGGCCGTACCCAGGATTAAATTTGAGGGGAGTTAAAGCACCGGGGTTTGAGGGTATGGAATACCCCCCAACAAGCCAGAGGGTCGGGGGTCCTCTCCCGGAAAAAATTGTGAAATTTACGTGTAGAAAACGCATTTTAGGCTGTTTTCATTCTTAGTTAAAAGAGTTTAGAAGCCAACAATGAATGATTAACTTCAAAATTTGGAAAAATATCTTTAGAATAACGAGGTACTTAAATACGGCATACTTATTTAAGTTTGGAAACAAATTTACTTGCATTACGGCATTTATGTAACGTAATATTACCTTGATCCAGCCATTATCCTTAGTGCATAAGAGTTTAAAAGTTGAACGATTATTGACTTACCACTTCAAACACTGTACAGTCGTTTCAAATACCTTCTCTTATAGATTGGTTTACTAAACAAATAAATAAATAAACAATAAAAAATAGGCATGAAGTATGGAAGACGTCTGTCAGCTTACTATGAAGCTATGAACCGTCTTGCAACCGCTCTGTCTCTCTGAGGGCTAAACCTTTAGCATTATCCGTTCTCTTCTGGCTTTGCATTCACGCTAAATGACACATTTTTGAGTTAGTAGCCTTCTAGTAAATACACTTACTTATAGGAGACAGAATGAACTGCAAGGAGGATTTTCATATATATACAGTATGAACAAAAAAGCGAGTGCAGGCAATTTGTTGAACACCACCAATGTAGATGTTACAAATCCCATTTTCGAATATATTAACAACTTATAATGCTGAGGGAATATAATTTTAGCTTTCACACTGTTGGGAAATCAACCATCTGTAAATATTTATTTATCTTGTTAATTTATACTTTTGTTTGTATACAAAGTTAAGTATTTTAGTAGGTAATTTGTGATGCTTTGTACCACCAGGAAGATGGGATAATTCCCGAAACCGGTAGTGGTTAAATTAAATGCGAAGGGTGCACTCAGTGGTTTCAAATCATTGTATTAATATACAATGTATCCCTCAAAGTGAACATATGACAAAAATATAAAAAAACTAATACTTATAGATATATTTTTGCTATTTACATTTGAACCCCCGAGCCCCCCCCCCCCTTGGCGATGACAACAAGAAACCGTATTTACTTGCTAACAGTTATGGCGAAGTCTGAAACAAAAACAATGGATGAATTGCACTTCAAACCGATACTACAATTTACATAATATTTCTAACACAAAACCATCATTTTAAAATGTACACCCTTAGCTGGTCTCTTTGGCGAATAAACCCCAAGTTGAAAGAGCGGTAATGGTGTAAAGTATTAGCATATACTTGTGTAGGGAGCGGGCAGGCGCGTGGCTCTCACAGCGATGAGGCCAATTTCGGGCATTTGGCGGGGCTCGTTAGTCGAGGCCGCAGGCCGCAGTGACAAGGCCGCATAGAGCCGCACAATTACCGCCGCACCGCACCCCTTGTCAAGGAGGAGCGGATATGCACGCGGTAGTAGCAGTAGGCGTGTGCTGTGCGCTTATGTGCTCATTTGTACTGGTTTAATGTTTGAAGAATTTATAAAAGAAATGATAAAAGTGGTTAGTATATTGCGATGTCTGGCAAAACTAGTTGAATAATTTTCGTTCTCAGATTCATTTGGGGTTTCAAGCGCAACTAAGACGATTCCTCTTTATACTTTAGAACATTTCCGCCGTTTGTTCTCATAGATTTTCCATCATAAAAGACTCCAAAACCGGTATTTTGTTGAAAATGTGTCGGTACAAGTTTGAAAACAATTTTATTTCACAGTTATTGCAGTTTGGGACGTAAGTTGACCCAAAAGTTTACATATGTGTTACATTAATTATTAAAGAACAAAAGACAATAAAAACGTACCCTTTTATCATCTTTTTAATACCCACACTACCGGTTTCGGGACTTAGCCCATCATCCTAGGTGTTTAGGTTAATACAAATATTTTAAAAAGATGTGTGGGTATTAAAAAGATGATAAAAGGGTACTTTATTGTCTTTTGTTCTTTAATAATATTACAAGTAGCCCTGTGTGAACAAACCTTTTCAAAAAAAGTGTTACATTAAGTTAACACGTAGTTCACTTGTTTTCTGGGATTATAAAGATTTAAATACAATCTAGTACAGATATGTTTGGCAACAAGCTTTCTTTGGACTCTTGCTACATCGGAATATTGAACAGTGAAGTTGAAATATAAGGAAATCAATGCTACGACAACTAACGGTACACATTTCTTTCCTATCAGTTCAACTTCGCGTCATTACATCTATCAAAAACAGCCGTTTTTAGAGCAAACCGACAAAACAGTTTTATTGGTCACATCTGTAAAACTACTGAAACTGTCAATGTGTTAATGTTTTTCTTATAAACTGTGCGCTAAAATTTAGTTAGCTGGCAGTACGAGTACCAGTGAGCCTGGATTATCCCCGTGACCCGGGGGTAGGGTGGAGACAGGAGACGCCTTGCACCTGTATGTCGTCATTGCATATTTCAGCTCGCGCCGAGGGCTATCACATTTCTTAGGGAGGGGAGTCGCCATCTTGGGGGAAATTTGAGCGTACAAGCAGATACGGTTGACAAGCGAGGTGGGGCCCAATTACTACGAGCTCGCTACCATTCATGGCCTGAATAGCGTCTTATTAACCCCATCGTAATAAGGCTACTCTTGTACACACACACACGCGCACACACGCTCTGGGGGTCGAGAGACTCGAGTCTTGACTCTCAAGAATAGAGAATGACTGTTCTAGGCGTTGAAGTCGCCTTGGAAACTAAAACCGGGCAACGTCAATGAAAACACCATTTCATCCGTGGACCCTAGTTCATCACTAAATCACTATTTGAGATGCCGACCACTCTCATGAGGGTATTTTAAGGCAAATATGCGGTGAAGGATGAGTGGTAGTAATGAGTTATAAGGTGTAGTCTTGTTACAAACTAAGGCCGAGTCTTCCTTAGAATGGGTCATTAATTAATAGCCCAATGACCAATGGAAATACAAGGACCAACGGCTTAGGTGACTTCCGAACCACGCAGGTGATGGTCTGATTGTCTAAACGATGGTGGGAGTTGATGCGGGTATCATCAGATGATCACTGAGACTATCTGAGCCGCTTTAGACCTATATCATCCTCAAAACCTGGCCTCCATGAAGCTGGATTACAGGACCACAAATTAAAATTAGCATACAAAATTAAAAGCTTAAAACTATCTTGCCAAAAAAAGATGCATTACGAAATTTTGAACTGTTTGTTCTTGTAGAGTAAAAATTCATAATAATGGCAGTGATTAATTTACAAGACAATAAAGCGAACTTTCCAGCGACTTCAGGAGAAAAAAAACTACTCCCTATATATAGGCCTAGGTTTCGGCCGATTCGGAAACTCCACCCGTTTTCAAGGGCCTCTCCATTGTTTCAACTAAACTCAGCCCAAGAACCTAAACTAAAGAAAACCAAACATAGCTTAAACAGTGCTACATTTTCCTATTGGATGACATAATCAAAATAAACACAATTAAAAACCTGTAAAGAGGATGACAAAAAATGTATGTTCTTAGGGAAAACCAAGTTTTAAATTTCGAAATAAAAAACACATTGTTATACAAAAGTACAAGTTTTAGGGTTTATATGCAACAGCTCCAAGCTTTATGCTTCCAGAGAAAAAGTGTCCATATGTATGTTCACTAACCATCTTAAAAGCGGATCCGTGGCGGATTGGTATCGCGCGCGACTCCGGAGCTCACCACTCGGTGGCGCTGGTTCGATCCCCGCAGTCACCACTTACAATTTGTAATGTGACTAATACGTTGACGCTAGGTCAAGGTCGAGGTTGAGTGGTATAGAGGACTTTGTAGTCCTAACAAAAACAAGACAAACTTTACCTTTTAAAACGCCGTTTGCATTTTGTACTCCGTGTTGTGTTGTGATAAGCATTACCCAAGAGGGCCCGTGGCCGCTCTATCCGGACTTTAGTTCTGAAATATGCAACCGGATGTGCTCAGGTATAAGTTGAGTGCTTTCCATCGACCGACGTTGATGCGTTCCAGCGAATTCCCAACGCTATAATAGTTTAAAATATGTAAGACAGCAAATGCACCGTGTTGCGGAAAGTACTACGTGTTGTTGTTGCATGTTCGATGTTGTTGCAAACGAAACTCGAAGATTCAGCGCGAGGGAAGACGGAGATACAGTACGGTTTCCGAGGGGCAGAAAGAAGCTTATCTTATCGGATTTAAAACTGCGATGTCATATTTTCTTATCCCCACTACATCACCTCCGCCCCGGAATATTGTCAGCTTTTCTTGGGCTTCGGGCTTCATTCTATCCGACTTCTTTTATTGTCCCCCGGCACATCCAAGATAAACCCTCCGTCAAACATTCTGTTTAGTGAATGCTGAATAAGTATTTCTTACTTATCAAGTGGAAGGAATGAGACAGAATAACAAAGTATGTGTTACAATAGTTGTATTTAATTTTAAAATTTTCTTTCAATGGGGTTGGCTGAATTTGAAGCAAAATTAAAGGAGATGCTGCGCATTTTGGGCGGTTAGAAGTTACGACGCAGAGATTGCAATTAAACGAAACCCAGAGTTATATAAAATTAATAGTGCTACTCTCAGTTTGAAACTGTTAAAAAGAAAGTAAAGGTATAGTCTTTAAAGTGAATTTGAAGCCGATTTTCTACATGTTACTTTTATTTCGAGAAAACTCACTTGAAAATAGTACTTTTTGGAGCTCTGAAACCTAAATTAAAAGTAGAATTTCAAATATGTGGCTCCAAACCCTCCCTAGAAACACGTGAGAACATCGTTTGATGGATTGTAAACCCTCGCAGATCCACTAGAAGGTTCAAAGTTGGCGCGAGGTTAGCAGTTTCTACAGAAGCCAATCGCAAGCATATTTTGTTTACACCCGCAGACTAATGTTATCGGTCAGATTACATAGTCATTGTAGCCCATTCTTAACTAAGATTGGTGTTTTCTTATGTCAAACCATTCACTTTTCCTCTCTGCAAAACCAAAATTGGACAACTCAAGCCCTGGGCATTATTCCCGCTTGGTTAAGTCCACCTTCCTAATAATAAATTTGTACACTATTCTGTGTGAGGTAAAGCTCAAGTTTGCCAGTCAAGTCTGGATGGTGGGAAAGTGTGGTGTGTGAGTGTGCGTGTGTGAGCTCGAGTGTCATTGTGTGACGTGGGTTGGTGCACTAGAGTGGTCTAGGACAAAGCACATGCACCCCTCCCCCTCCCCCCCCCCACCCTCTACACGAGCGTGTGCAACGTCCACTCACCGCGCAGGGGGTTGTGCGTTTCTCTTAAATTTGAGCGTAATTAGTTTTGAAAATCCCAAATATATAGTGCGTGGTAGCGTTTGCAATTATTCTAAATTTCAAATAGGATTTTCCTTCCAAATGTAGCCTAAACTGAAAAATAGCGTATATCAATAACCTATCAAAATAGTTTCGGTTTTAGCAATACTTTAAATCACTAAATCACTATTTGAGATGCCGACCATTCTCATGAGGGTATTTTAAGGCAAATATGTCGTGAAGGATGAGTGTGATGAGTGGCAGTAATGAGTTATGAGGTGTAGTCTTGTTACAAACTAAGGCCGACTCTTCCTTAGAATGGGTCATTAATTAATAGCCCAATGACCAATGGAAATACAAGGACCAACGGCTTAACGTGACTTCCGAACCACGCAGGTGATGGTCTGATATGTCTAAACGATGGTGGGGGTTGATGCGGGTATCATCAGATGATCACTGAGACTATCTGAGCCGCTTTAGACCTATATCATCCTCAAAACCTGACCTCCATGAAGCTGGATTACAGGACCACGCCACGAGTCCCAGTCGACTTTATTTTGACCTTTTATTTAAGGTCAATTTTGTAGCATTGCAATTGCGAAATCAACAACAACTTCAACCGGTGTATTGTTAAACAGTAACTGCTAAGTGGGGAACAGAAAACGATAATTTTAAATTATTAAAAGTGATATTGCTCTACAACAAATTTTACAGTTAGCTCCAAAATGTTCCACTCGATAATAGATTACAAGGTGAAATTAATTGTTAATCTTTCTTTTATAATAAACCGTGTGATACTTTTCTCTCGGATTTGAAAATGTACTGCAGGCTACATTTCGGTTCCTCGATAAACAAACAATGCAAAAGCGCTCGTAAAAAGTTCCTTCCTGGGACTTATAGTAGGTAAAATATATTAACTAAACTTGTAATGTTATAAAACCCACGGTACTGACTGAAAACTGCGTACAATCATATGAGGCTTAAAATATTGTAGTATTAAAGAGGGAGTTAATAACTCTATTCACATGAGCTTATACTTATGTACTATTGGTCTATGACGGCAGAGATGCTAATGATGCACAGAAGAGAAAAGGGTAAAGAAGTGTCTGCAACAGAGAGGAGTAATTAAATAAATATTCCAAGAGTGGCGGAGAGGGCAATAATTAGGCCTCCTGCACTGCATCATGGCAATGCATCACGCTACCACTGCATCTCCCTTCCCCCGCTCTACTTCTAATTAACGCCTCTATTGTTCCTAAACAGGCTTATTGTCCGCCCGTGTTAGCAGTCGTTTCACAAAAATAACAAAACAAATTACAAAAAGCGCGAAACGCAGAGAACTTACCCTCGGAGACTGAACACCCTGACGACTGGAAGGGGTGGGGACAAACGTAGTGTGAATCTGGTGTTCTAGAGCGTTAAAGGTTATTTTAGAGAGAAGCGTTGGTGAATCTGAATAGTGTTATATTGAGAACGAGCGCCCTTTATTTTCTCGGCGGAGAGGAACAAAATAAAACACCCCGTCTGACACTTATTCCACTGCGTTTCAAATGTTTAGCACATCGGTCTTTCTTCCGCAGTAGGCCTACTGAACGCACTTTTGCTCAACACTTGCATTGTCGAGTGCATTGCAATTATACGAGGGCTATCCAGAAAGTAAATTACGTTTTGTAATAAAAATTTTACTAAGAATAGGACAAGATTTTTATTATATACATTTGAAAGCCAGGTTAAAATACTACTTTTCTACATAATCGCCATACAAATTTAGGCACTTATCATACCGATGGACGAGCTTTAAAATTCCTTCGTCATAAAATTCTGCCGCTTGTTTCTTCAACCATTTTGTTACTTCTTCCTGCAGCTGTTCATCATCGTCAAAACGTTCCAGCCACTTCTTCATCGTTGGGAACAAGTGGTAGTCGCTTGGTGCAAGACAAGGACTATACGGTGGATGAGGAAACAACTCTCACTTGAACAATTCCAAAATTTCACGAGTGTGATTTGCCATTTGTGGTCGGGCGTTGTCATGAAAAATCAAAATGTTCTTGCTCAACTTTCCTCTACGCTTGTTTCGGAGCGTTCTTCTAAGGATCTCGTAGCATTCAAAACTAATTCTGCTGTTTGACGTTTAGCTATCTTACTTGTTCCTGAAACAGTGATCTTACAGTTACAGTTGTTATTTGTAAAATATTTACGATTGATTGAAAGTACATGATTTTAGTTGGTATACCAGTAGATTGTTCTATAAGTTAAACGAGCCGAGTTGAAAACCGAGACTGATATTTTAAAATTAATCGAGCTGTCCAAAAATTTCTGGCTAAAGCTGTTCATGAACCAGGTTCATATCTTCAGACTGGCAGTCTCAAGAGCATAGTTTTCTTGCTACCAGTGCATCGAATTTGTTGGTAAAACTGATCGTACACCACAATATCCTCGCCCCAGAGTGTTTGCCAATGTACCAGTGTGATTGTGCGACATCTGGGAGGAGAACAGCCGCGAGCACACAGAGTCACTTCATCTACAAGATTGAACCCGCTTCGCCCCGAGACTTGTCTGGATGAGAGTTTAATCTGTGGCCACCACAATTCATCACAGCTGTTCACACTTTGCTTCTAATGAGGTTTTTCCACAGTGTCAAAAAGCCAGGAAGTTATTTCGCCCAGATTGCTCCTGTCGTGCTTTTGTCATCCAAGAACTCTGCTTGGTGTTTTCTTTCGCACCACTTTTGCGACTTTTTCACATTGTTTCTGTCTTGGTGGGATATTCGAATGAAGATTTTGTACTTTAAATAGGCGCTTTTTCAAACAGTGGTGTGGTGTGCCAACCTCTATGTATAGTTTTTAATTTTAAGGATACAAAAAATGTTAAAATTTATGGAAAACTGTGCAGTTACTAAACACTATTATACAGTATTTGATAAAACGCCTGATTTGTTAGGTGTAATGTTCAGTTTGGGTTAATTATGATTAGAGGGTGGATCAATGTTTCAAAACAATATTTTTGTCTTCTGCCGTACTGTAATTTTGAGGGTCTTTATCAGCCGTAAAAGTTGTAAGCAAGTGATGAAAATTTCGGAAATTTTCGTTTAACAGTTTGTAGCATTTTTAATAACCAAAAATCCTAAAATAAATATTAAAATAAAATTGCTACCATATTGAAAACCTGTAAAGTTTTAAAACAACTGTATCTAGGGAACTTTGAAATCAACAATATTTTATACTTGTAAATTTATTAGACAAACACTATTAAATTTTCTTTTAGTATACACTTGAATCTAGCTGATGCTTGATTAATTTATGCAATGTGCTACTACTCGTATAACAGTTAATATGATGTGTGTTTTTGTGTGTTTAGGGTTGACGAGGCCACCTATCTACCCGTTCTCCACGGGACAGTATCCTTACCCCATGCTGAGTCCGGAGATGACCCAGGTCGCCGCCTCATGGTAAGTACAATATACAGTAGACTTGGCACGAACCGGAACTGCAGTGAAATCAGTGAATTGAATTCAAATATACCGTGATGTCATGCAAAGCGCTCATCCCTGCTCCAGGCCATTACTCGTCCATCAGGGTAAAATCGGATACAATTACCTTCCCTCGTGGATAGATCGGAAACAATCTGGGAGTCGGAAGAAATCGGGGAGTTAAGGGGCGGAAACACTTAAGTGACTATTAGGCCGTCGGGGAAATTGGCCGAATGATTGGTGGACATTACCTCGTCGTCTTCTACCCTTGTTTGCTCGCAATCCCTTTCTTTCCAATCTCCTTAGAACCGGCTTTTCTTTATCCGGATTTGCGGCCGGTGTTGACGCAGTTTGTCGAGTTGGCGGATTTCAGAGTCGATTTCCCCCGGATTGTCTCCCCCCGCTCCCCTCCTGTCTAAGATAATCATCCCCCGGCTCAGCACTATATGTATTAAACTGCAATCTCCCCGCGCTCATTGTTCAGCCTTCGTTCTGCCTTCGTCATTTTAATATCATTCCGCCCGCTGCGTCATTCCGCCCGGCTCATCACTGCACGCAGAAAAAGACTTTATTGAAAAATGACTTCGGTATATTTGCTGCTTTCGTCTGGCTTTATTAGAAACATCACTTTTGAAATTTCTTTATTGGGAAACTTTGTTTTTCATTAAAGTTGTGTTGTATTTTCAACAAAGTTTATACCTCACACTCGTATATAGTATCCCGACCAGTATTATTAGCGTCCGTGAAGACTGTCAGAATTCAGATTGTAACTGAAAGATTGCTAGGGTCAAGATATGTCTAAGTGAATGTCTGTGTATCTATCTATCTATGCTGGAGAACTCTAAACATTGTTCACTACATGAGATGTTTTGACTGTTGCAGGCATACGCCAAGCATGTACCCGATCTCAACGGCCAGCGCCGGCTTCAGGAGTCCTTACCCCACCTCTCTACCTATCACCAGCTCAAGCTTACCAAGGTAATCATCACTCGACCTCTCTTCCAAGTGTTAGTTCTCCTAGTGCATGAAGCAAAGTCTTAGCTAAGTCCTCGTTACGTACCTCGCAGTCACTGTGTAGTCTAACGGTGGGGTGCAAGTAAGTAACTGCTCTCATCACTGGACACGGCCATTTCAGGAAACATCTCTACACTCTTGGCATTTACACCGAGGCTTTGGAGTGCAGGCTATGCAACGAATCTGAGGAGACGGCCAAACACATCATACTAGACTGTGTTAGGCTAGGGGTCAGGAGAAGGGCTCTATTTGGCAATTCACAGCCAGGTGATGAGACAGACGTCGAAATTGGAAGAAAATTTTGGACCTCATTGAAGGTACTGATCTAGGTCTTCTATTCTAACGGACCAGGGTGCACAATAAACTTCGGTTGACGTGCTAGGAATATCACAAGTCCTCATACCCCGCTCACCTAATCTAATCCTAATCTAATTGTGTGGTGTGTTGGGTTTGTTGCAGCGACTTGTACAGGTTTTCGCCGAGTGGACTGATGGCTCCTCACCCTGGTCTCAGTCCGCACTCGCATCACTCGCTGTCTCATCCCGCCATCGTCACTCCCGGACCCAAGCAGGAGCTGCAGTCCGACCACAACCACAGGTAACCATCACTCACACTATACAACTTAGAGTGACCACCACGCATGATACTGGTGGTGTACGAGCGCTGAATTATAGAACTGCTGAGTGTAATTCAATTTTTGTGAGTTTATATCACCACGTTATTTAAAGACAACTGAAAGCTAATACGACGTTTGTTGGCAGTTTAATAAGAGAGTTCTTTTTAGTATTTTCCGTTCGCTCTTCATCTGCCAACATTCGTGGCAAGTAGATTGGTAACTCTTGATAAGCTCTTGGTTAACTCTTAGGCTTTCGCGGTCGGTATCACAACTTTAATTTAGTTATTCCGGTTCACATCGCGTCAAAACATCATTATAATCATCCCAAATCATGATTATGATTTGCTTGTCAGATCAGTTTCCATGAAACAACAAAATGACTTTAAACTTATCTATACAAACTATCTACAGTGACCTCGGAAACGTGTGTGTTGGGAATAATGTCATGAAGATCTCTTAACGTAAAAGTGATGACGATTTGAAATTAAGGCAGATGAAGAAATTAATAGTATATAAAGAATATAGATACTGTAACGCCTTTAACGAGTAGGTATACCAACAAGACAGGTAATGTCTTCCTAAGTCCTAAGGCTTTGGGTCAGTTACAGAAACGATGCCAATATAATGCTTGAGTGTATTTCATATAACTTCTGAAGAACAGTGACTGAAAAGGAAATAATTTGTATTGGAGGAAAAGTAATAAAAAGCATCATCATACTGGATTTTAAAACGATTCCGACGCACTGAAGAAAATAACTTCAATTACAGGAAGGAAAATATACAACAAAGTTTAGTCCTTTTAATAATTCAGGTAAATTCGACAAAAAGAAAACTCTCCAATGCAGAACATAAAAGGAATGTTCAAACACTGTGGTGAAATCAGTTGCTCAGCACTTCAGAGGTCCAGAGATAATTACAACTTTTGAATTTCCCCTAGATTCCTAAACAGTGTGTCTGAATTTTCTAGAAAATCATAAAAATTCACCCAAGCTTTGCACCTAAGTTGACTTAACTCTCAATGATTTTGAACCCTTTAAATTGTGCTTCTGGTTAATGAAATAATTAAACATAATTTTACATCCCCATTGGCATTTTTACAGCTATTCATTGCCGTGTAAAGGCACTGCGGAATGGTGTAAGATTTGCACACGGGTCATTGTCACGTGGTGTGTGCATGATTGCGAGGGGTAGACAAGATGGCGGTGTTGGCACGGCTAATTAACAAAGCATATGAGTGTGAAGATGGCGGCCAGTGTGAGGACAGGGGGTGAGAGGGGGCGGGTCTCACGAGGGTACATTGTGTCTGGTGCATCAGGGTGCAACGCCACCTTGCCGTTACAAGGGCTTTTCTGGACGAGACTATAAGTAGGTAATTCTGGAAATAAAAATATTAAAAGTTAATTTTAAAAGAGAGGAGCAACCTAGACGATTTATGGAGGAAAATGGTTTAGTACGGCAAGATTAAGCTGATTTGAGCTTTAAGAAAAGCCAGTTTGTTATGACAGCGTTGTGGCCAGATCGAGATCTATAAATCACTAAATCACTATTTGAGATGCCGACCACTCTCATGAGGGTATTTTAAGGCAAATATGTGGTGAAGGATGAGTGGTGGGTTGTGAGGTGTAGTCTTGTTACAAACTAAGGCCGACTCTTCCTTAGAATGGGTCATTAATTAATAGCCCAATGACCAATGGAAATACAAGGACCAACGGCTTAACGTGACGACTTAACACAAGTTCTGTCAATGACCACTCTCGATCTCTAACTAGCGTTAGCGGACGGCCTCATGAAGCGAACTTACGTGGCGACTGCCACAAAAGACAATATAATATTAGGTGGACAGCTTATGCATATGAAACGGTTGTGCCATGCAGGGCCTTGGCCAGCAGCTGGTCAGAGTTATAAGGCACTATGTAGTGCTCTCTCCAGACGTTGTTCAGTACTCAAATTATAACTTCTAATGCGCAGTCTACCTGTTCAGTTAACTTTAGTGCAACTACTTGGATCTGAATTGAACAAATTTGAATTCCTAATGTTAATTAAATGCTGAGACTTTGTTTGTTTTTCTTTTGAGCCGTTCAACCTTAGGAGATATCTTGAAGTGATTTAAATCTAGAATTTTGTATGAACTTTCTCAAGGTATCTGAGTTTTCTGATCAGCAGCTCGTGAACAATAATTATTGCGTGTACAAGTTTACTTATATAGGAAGTAGGTAGTTTCATATTTTTACCCGACTTCCTACGCAAGAAGTAAGTAATACAAAATTCGACTTGGATCTTTTTTTACTTAGGAACAAGATGTAGACATGAAACATATTTTGTGCAACCAATAATGGGTCGTCGTCAGCAGCAAATATGAGTGAACTAGAATATATTTTACAGCCCTCAGATTGCTGGGGTAAATGAATGTACGTATAATTGTTAATTATACAGAAACGAAAAGAACATGCAACGTGTTGACATTTGAATTGTATGTCGATACAGCCGCAACTCCTTAGTTCAGTAAAAAGGCTAATAGTGCATGTTGTACGAGTATAGTGTGTACGGAGTCATGAACATAAACATAACAAACAATACACGCCGACAGTGCGATACCGTTCATATCCAACAGTTTCATATTGTACCGACATAAACGCTATAAAAATAAACCCATATCGAAACACGTCCATAGAGGAATTTCATAATTACGCGTCGGGTACACGACACGGAACAATAAACACAACTGCAACATCGGCATCCGACACGGCCAAACCAAAGCGGGGCGGAGCGGCGGAATTACAATTACAGGTGGCAAAATCACACACACACACAGATGATCCAACTATAATTACTCCGGCAAACTTTCGAATCAGTGCGGTTACCGGATTTCCGAATTATTATTACCGACGACTCCATTCTCTCGGCGGGCTTAATTAATTCGCCAACAACTTAAAAATCTGTTTGCCTTTTCTTGTCAGTCTGCTGAGGCTGAGGGTACGGGTGGTGAGGGGAAGGGGGTGCAGCAGGCTGCTGATTGGTCAGACAGTTGCCTAGCAACCGGAGGGAAGCTGGACAGGGGGTCGGGAGACGAGGACCTAGGAGACCTGCTCAGCCTAATCGAACTCTCAACAAACCCTCCTCCATATTGGTATCGGAAAAACGTCCCGGAAAGGCGCTCGGTTTCAAGACCGGATTGGATATTTAGAATCGATTGTACGCGAGCCCTCCCCCTGCTTAGGCTGGACAACGGTTACTGGTACGGATAAATGACCATGTATGCGATGACGGACACAATATGTGTTGCCGACATTCGATGCGTTTTAATCTCAAATCGCTCGCCGAGAAGGTTCCTTTGCGATTTCATTTTGTTGAATGCCAGCGCCTAGTTTGTCGGATACAATTATGTTTCAACGATTGATGAACTTTTACAGATTTAGGAGATTGGGTTTCGGATTGAAATTAAACTGAATTGGTTTCGTGTCGTTGAAGTCCTTTGAATCATTGACACGTAACGAATTCTTTAGAACCTCGACCTATCATTCACATTCATGAGCACGCCCTACAAACTGTTTAAACGTATCATGCAAAACATTATTTTGGTGCTTTATGATAATTATTTTTATTAATGTGCGTGAGCGCTTTAAGAGGGGCCGGATAGAGCGGCCGCACGTCCAACACAGAGTACCGCTTATAACGTGGGATAAACACTGCAAACTACGTTTTAGGCAAGTTAATTTACTTAAATGTGAAAATGATCTCTCGGGAAGCATAGATCTATTGATTCTCCTTCGTATAAACAATAAAACTTTTACTTTCGTCATCAAATTAATTCTAGACTTCTGAACTAAAAACTGGATTTTCCATAAGAACATATCACTCGAAATTCAGTAATTAAAATTCTATTTTATTACCGAATTCATTTTCCTTTTTATATGCAGAAGAACTAATGACTATATGCTTCCCGAGAAAAACTTTCCACGTTTTAGTTCATTAACCTACGTAAAACACAGTTTGCAAACTTTCCTTTCTAAATTTCCTATCCCATTTGAACGCCGTTCGGCCTCTATCCGGCCCCTCTTAACGTCTATCCGCTGATTAAACTGATAACTATGCTATGATTGTTAAAATTGTTATTGTGGCAACTTTTGGTTTTTCATAACACAATTACATATTGTGCAATGGTTAAATTTAACATTATCATTCGTCCAAACATACGTTCTTTTTCATTCGCTCGCTCTGATTCATCCGAAGTATTCAACTCAATTTTGTGAAATCTATGGCGTTTTCATAATTTTAAGTGTTTGTTGTTAACTTTAAATTGAGTCGATGTTACGAAAGTTTAATGTCGTTGGGCATTTGAATTAAAACCTAAATCACAAACCCTATTTTCCAGGAATTACACCAGTAGTTTGTAGTGTGTAATTTGTACAATAATGACTCATATATTATTATACTATTCAAATGCGTTGAAAACAAAACAGAAGTTTAATTGTCAAAACCGCTTTTCGAGTTTAACAGCATGGTTACTTTCTTGTACGTAGCCTTCAGATCATCAGGAAAATTTGAAGATTTTTGTATGATGATTTATGGTTTATGATTAAATTAGATCAGAAACAATCAATTTACGTAACTAATAACTATATACTTAAATGCAGTAAACACTTAGTGAACTAGTATATTAGTTTACTGTACACTAGTTATAGTGTATAAAAGAGCTTATACTGTAATGTTTTAATCATTTTATATATTGAGAGTGCAATGCGTACAATTACTGTGCACATTTTTTAACAATTGGTTGGTAGAAAATTAATAACAATCACCCAGTGGGTTTACTCATAACAAATCATGTTATTCAAAACTAAAATTCGAATTACTTATCTACGTAAACCTTTCCTTTAACCGTCAATAAAACTGTAGCCACTCATGAAACCGATATTATAAGAGCTATAAATAGTTTTTATCATCGCTGCAAACATTTTATGGCATTGTATGGACAGTATGGTACAATTTGCCAGTTGAGTGTAAAGTTGAACATAACTCGCATGTGTTCTCCGGGTAACCTTATTCCACTACATTCGATCCGTGCGCCGATAGTATTGACTGGGACTCGTGGCGTGGTCCTGTAATCCAGCTTCATGGAAGTCAGGTTTTGAGGATGATATAGGTCTAAAGCGGCTCAGATAGTCTCAGTGATCATCTGATGATACCCGCATCAACTCCACCATCGTTTAGACATATCAGACCATCACCTGCGTGGTTCGGAAGTCACGTTAAGCCGTTGGTCCTTGTATTTCCATTGGTCACACATTAATGACCCATTCTAAGGAGGAGTCGGCCTTAGTTTGTAACAAGACTACACCTCATAACTCATTACTACCACTCATCACACTCATCCTTCACCACATATTTGCCTCATGAGAGTGGTCGGCATCTCAAATAGTGATATAGTGAAAGTTAGTTAATATACAGAGTGGCAAAAGATCTGACGGTTTTAAAATGAAAATAACTCAAACGTTTAAATCACTATTTGAGATGCCAATCACTCTCATGAGGGTATTTTAAGGCAAATATGTGGTGAAGGATGAGTGATGAGTGGTAGTAATGAGTTATGAGGTGTAGTCTTGTTACAAACTAAGGCCGACTCTTCCTAGAATAGGTCATTAACTAATAGCCCAATGACCAATGGAAATACAAGGACCTACGGCTTAACGTGACTTCCGAACCACGCAGGTGATGGTCTGATATGTCTAAACGATGGTGGAGTTGATGCGGGTATCATCAGATGATCACTGAGACTATCTGAACCGCCTTAGACCGATATAATCCTCAAAATCTGACCTCCATGAAGCTGGATTACAGGACCACGCCACGAGTCCCAGTCAATAAAGTAATACAAAGTGTTTAATTGCACATAACAGATTATTGCTTATATAAATTAGTAAAAAACTTTCAAGAAGAGTGGATTTCATACTTTTAAGATTCGAAGGTGACAACTGTTAAATCCGTGACGTGGTATTTCGTCAAGTGGTGATTCGGAAAACCACTCAACCATAACATTTAGTGGAATTAAGGCTTAGTACGTAACTACCTACCTGTCTTCGCACTCGTGGTGTTTCGTCAAGTCGAACATTTGACAGGTCTACAATACAACTAATTGGGTGATCAGATAAGGAGTAAACCCCGTTGTATCTGTTTTGATCATAGTTTTCCTAATATTGAAGTTTTTGTGAACAAGTTCTCTAACCAAATATCCTACGCAATCTGAGTGTAGCCTACATTTCGGCTATTTTTCCGTAACATTTAATAACCTAAGTACTGTTAGTATGGATTGGGAAGCGTAAAAGTAATTTATTGCATTTTATTTGCATGAAGTAGGCCTATATTAATCCGACTCAGCATGACAAACAAAAAAACTGTAAATTTAATATAAACCAAGCAGGCACCAAGCTAAGCGCTCAAGCACCGTTGACGTGATTAGAGTGTGATTTGACCGAATGGTAAAGCATACACTCAAACATTTCTCGTGCATAATTTATCTCGTTCCCTTTTATCACCATAACCCCCCTCAAAACATAACTTCGGACACAGAACGTTTATATACGCTTCATATTCCTTAAGTGTTTCAGGGCTAATCAGGAATGGTATCCAGAAGTTTTGACGTGAAAGTGCAAACAATAGACTTTTAAGTTGATGAGAAAACACCAGACGACCACATCCGAATCTACTATCAAATTTTAAAATATTTTCCCTCACTTCGAAGTCCAATAATCAAATATTAGGTAATGCTTGAAGATGAGTTGGCCAAGCGTATAACTTTGAGTTTATGTATAGTAGGCTATATCTAGTTAAAAATAACTTTAAACGATTTTTTGTTTCTTTTAACAAGACTTTTAGTTTTATTTCTGTTGCGATAAGTACAAGTATTGGGTGTAGGAGTGTAGGACCTAAACAGGTGTAGGTTGAGTGTAAACACTCATGTTCGCGATTGGAGTGCATTGAACGCATTCTATCGGCGGCGGAAAACACGAGATCAAAGACAGCGCCTCTGTTAGCGATACTTACAACTAACTCCAATCGCAATAAACACAGAACACTTTAGTCAGCATTTGTGCTTCGCTTCATTCAATCTAGCCCACAATCGTGCTAATTTAATCCAGTCAATTTGTTGTTTGACTTTAAAACGGTGTAAAGATGGATGTTCATTCGCCATGACTGTTGTTGTACATAGGTGGTTTATTTTTGATAATTAATTAAAAGATAAAAACTATTCTAGTTTTGAAGACGTAATTGATTTAAAATATTTTGGAAAGGACAGTGCGACGTTCAGAAGGTCTATTGGAGACAGATACGTCATAGACTATTTCGAAACCTATAGCCAATAGTTCTATATTAAAAATGTACGGACAAGGGCCAAGGCCTTTCAATAACAAAGCCATTTATTGAAACCCATCCAAAATTCCAAAAATAAATGCATATTTTGTACATATCTATAATATTTATAATCGATATGCTGTTGAATTGCCTTGTCCGTGTTAGAAGTTTTAGTGTTGGGGTTTAAAAGTTTTATATTGAAAAATTAGTAAATAATTGATTTTTTCAGGCTTTATATAAGTAAAAACGTATGTTATTAGGATTGTAAAGTATTTGTTACATAACTTTGAGTAAAGTAATACTTGTTCAACAATGCAGTGTATATTCCAAGTTTCAAATATCTTTCAAATCTTGAATCTAGAAGAAAATAATTCTGAACTTTATTGAAGCTATAAAGCTTTTTATGTTATTTATTTAATATTGCTTAGAGTATCATACCAAAGTTTCCATCGTACAGCACTGTTTTATATTATATGTCTTCTGTGTCGCAATCAAAATTTCCTTCATCAATCTGTTTAGTCATCTTTGTGTTAGTCTTTATCTAGTCCATCAATTATTTTAGGTTAAAGATATCACCAGCCATTATTCCGTTTTTGTTACCCATAACCACCCCGAACATTAAATCCTAGTTTTCTCCAAAAGAGTACAAAAAATAAAGTACCACTAAAGTAGGGGTGGATTGGATGAACTCACCAATTATTTTTCAATTTTCATGTATCACACACGTGCTTGTTTGTTTTTCAGCTCAATACTTATCTATTTATATTGTAAAAATGGTGTTTACCGTGAATAAATAAAATAAAATAAGATATTATAACAAAATACTACTATTAGATCGGAACGTTCTTGGGGTACATGTATTTAGTTTCGCCGCCTTGTCCTAAAACGCAGCCAAGTTAAATACTATTTTCGTAGGGGATTCATTAAAAGCGCGGTTTCCAACAATGAGGAGTTTGCGGTGCCAAGACGACAACTGAACACTGAACAGATAGAGATAGATGTTATGTACGGGACGGGTAGAGAACAATCCAGCCTTCATCAGTATGGCCACCCTAGCGGCACAAAATAATGACCTGGCTACCGAAGCCTCCTTATCAGCTGACATTTCCCTTAACAGCTGACATCTCACATGTCCTGCCTTTACACAAACTTAGAACTATTCATTTCTTAAATTTCTTCTCTATTTTTGAACGTTACCACACCGATTCCCAATCTTTACTTGTTTTATTTTTCTAACAAAAATATGACTTTAATATTCAAGCCCCTCCCGCAGAAGGCAATTTTTAGGCGCCTATGTTTAAGTCATAGTATTCGGGTGAGATGAGGGTGAATTGATATTTAAAATTTAAAGGATATTTGGTGCATTACGTAATTATTTATATTACTAATGTACAAATTCAGTTTCTGATAAAATATCTATAAAAATTCTGTAATGCAGTATATAGGCTACTCAATATTAGACTAAATTAAATATCGTTATTTAAGTATTTTATAATACGTGCTATGTGAATCATTATCAGACTTAATTTCAAATGTGGTTTACAGTAGAAACACAAAACCAACACATTTCTGTGCGAAAAAATGTTATTGTTACCGTAAACCCAAAGTTGTAGGGATATCTGACAATACTCGTAGTTTTAGATAGCTAGCTTAGTACGTATTATCACATAATTATGTTTATTTTTTCATTTATTTTCATGATATTAAACTCAAACTTGTGGAGGTATGCACATTGTACTAGTTCTGCGGTTCGGCAACAACTGCACAAGTTGAGCGAACGGCCGCTAGGGGCAGCACATACCGAGGAGCGAGAATGCGCAGTCTCAGCTGGCATTGTTCGTCGTCTCTCCCATCTCCCGCCCGAGGTGGGCCGGGGGATCGATAAACACTCTGATAACATCTCAGCCCAAAACGACTCCTCAATTTGTCTTTTAAATTCATTTCTTAGAGAGAAGTGGCAGGCGCACGGCCCTGCGGCTAGGGAGATCTTGCCATTCCCGTCCCGACTCCGTGCCGGCTGTACACTCCTCTACCTCGACCCTCTGTCGGCCGTCGCTACTCAGTATCGCGAAACACTTATGATTATTGCAGTTGTCGCCTAAGTGATGACACTGGTTTATCATTATTGACGCCAATTCCTGACCCTCCTCAAAAATCCCTCCCTCCACCCCGTGCTATCCCGGACAATCAAACATAACTCGTATCGCAGTCGAACACTCGTGTTTCGATAGTGAGTGGGACAGTAATGTATATCGCCTGTAAGTTTTAAATTCTAGCCCACGTTATTTTAAAGTGATTATACAACTAAGAAAGTGTGTTTGTTTACCCGCGAGTGGCGCTCTCTCCCGAGTCGAACGCGATATCCCTGGAAATCCAGCGTACTTTGAGGTTATGTTCGGCGCTAACATCGATACTGTTTTCGCGTTATTTACGTCATTACGAGATGATGACATATCCTTTGTTTTGGTCGCTACGCCCCCTGTTGAATGCCCTGTACTCGGCTCGTAAATCCATTTATAATGGAGGAGTTAATTGCCGACGGGTTTTTATCGCGTGTGTGTGTAGACGAGTACTCTTCAGGCGGGATTTTTTACTGGACACCTGTTACTAACCTGGACACCGGCCTCTGAAGTGATATAGATGTGTATATTGTACGTAAGTAATGACAACAAGTGAATCTCTACTTCAATGGAGGAGATCGAGTGGTGCTACAATCACGCCCGTTATGTGATAGCGGATATTTTTACACGAGGTTTACTAGATTGACGTTGACTTGTATGGTACATGTGTAGTGTCGAATAGATTGCACATAAGTGTTATAGGCGACTGCTCGAGAGCTTGATAAGATTATATTATAATATTCTCCTTTGCTACCGAGCTCCATTCAGTCGGCCATTTCCTATATTGATCAGTCGTTAACGTTCCTAACATTTCTAATTCATGGAAATTACAAGTTTTTATATATATTATTCATTATAATACTAACTAATTATTATAATGCGGGATTCGTCAATATCGTGAATAATGGATGACTACTATGATTGTGAACCGTTAAATTTGGTGAAGAAAAAACCGAAGCCTGTCGCCGTCGTAGCGCCGTCTGCCGTGGTCGAGCCCGGGACCAGTGCACCTGACGACGAGGAAGAAGAGGAAGGAAAGGTCGAGGATCTCAGCATCAAGAAGGATAAGAGAGTGGACGAAGGGAGCATTGTAGAGGACGTGAACAAGAACTGTGTGAGTAGCATGGGTTACCAGAGGCCCAGCGGGTATATGATGGGGTGTGAGCCCAGTTTCCTGACAGCACTGTACCTGAGGAGCTTAGTGAATACAGGAGTGATCCCACAGAGCTACCTAGCAGGCTACCCTCTCTACCCGCCCAGTCCACGGCTCGAGGACCCCCTGTGGGCTCAGCAACGCTTCTGGCAGATGGTGCAAGCACACAAGTCCCCCTTGGAGTCTCCCAAGAGTGCCACCTCCGTCACTGACTCACTCACCATCAAAGTGCCTCCTCTCAGCAGCTCAGTGAAGAAAGCCCCTCCAGCTCTCACCACCAAGTCTCCTGAGCCTGAGAAAGAAGAGCCTGCCCCGACCAAGAAGTCTAAGCAGAAACGGTACTAAACTTAATTCCATCGGATTTCTTTAAAATTATGTCTTTAAGGGGTTTGAACTCAATGCAATTGTCTAGCCCTAAAGATGACATTATCCTTATGTGACTCATATGATAAAATATATCTTTTAACACACTGTACTGGTTGTTTAACTGTATTGAAGCATGAAAAAAAAATAATAATAATATACAAGAACTAAAATTTTGTTTATGTTTTCAATGTGGGTTATTTGTAATGCTTTAGGTAAACAGGGCTGAATCTAAATATGTAATTTGTATTTGTAAAACAGGATGAAAATGTCCTCTAGTGAAAACCCCTGATCTATCTTAAACATTAAACAAATCATGACACAGATAAACTTGGTTTAAATGAAATGTATATTTAGGTGTCCTGTAAAATTCTGAATTTTCTAACACTTGTGTTAATCTGATTCCAGGTCTTCATCAATGGATCATAAAAACTCCTTAAACGATGGCAAATCACAAGATTCTGGTCATACGAGTAACAACCAAGGTAAAAGCATATTTCAATTAATATACTGCATTTAGACAAATGATTAGAACTAAAATTTCTTTGGGCAACAATGTATTTTAAATTTAATTTAGTTTGAAACTTACACTAAGGAGGACAAAAATTTTAGTAAAAAAGCAAAATAATAATATTGTTTGCTTAAAGTTAACATGTGAAAAAGCTTTTATTTTCTTTGTCAGTTTGGCAATAGTTTGATACTAATATTTTTCATTTCAACTCTTGTTCATTGTTTGAAAAGGTTATTTAATATAAACAATTAATGTGTAGATTTTAACTTATGAATATATTTTCAAAAGTCATTTATTCAGCAAGATTATCAAAATATTTTCATTAGCCAAGTCAAAAATAATTAATTTTACACTCCACATCAAGTGAGCTTATAAACATCCATATTACAAAGTAAACATATTACAAAAGTAAATATGTATTTACCGGTACAATGGTATTTTTTGTTGCTCTCAAGACTTATGCTAAAAGTTTACTTTTGGAGACTCTCCAGTAAATTCACGGGCTTTGGAGTAGGCACCCTACTTGACATGCTTAAAAAGTCAGTCATATAACTATTCGATTTGGGAAGCCCCCGTTTCTGCATTAGATAAATGATGATAGAGATGATTATTAAATAAGTTAGACTTGAAATACCTACTACAGTATATCCCATCCCACCTCTATGTTGCAATGTTTTATTTATACACTTGTTAGTTCATTGGAGTTGAATATTAAGTGATATAAGCAGGGATAAAATGTGGTTTTGCTACAAACATTTTTCCTGTAGTTCACTTTGAAATAGTTAAAAGCAAGGTGTCCAGTTTCAATTGCAGTTTACGGTTAGTTCTTACATAACATCTTAAAGATTAGAACATACATGTGGACATCTAACTTTAGGTACAGAGCTTAGTTCATTTAAAATGAAAATAAATTATTATACTTTTGAAACATATTGTAATTTACCAACACTTACCCAGATGCTTTATTTTAAAGGTAATAGTTCTTTAGAAATACAGAAAGCATACTTTATTATAATTTTGAACACAACTTTGTAATAACATTGTGAAAGTTCAATAAATAAATAAATAATTTTTATTGCAGAAACACATGAGAACATCAATAGTATTGCAATCATCATAATCTTATACATATCATATAACATAGTTTACAAAGTCAATATCATAAAAGTCGTCAACTTTATACAGACAGTTTCTAGTTAATAATTTATGAACACATTTTTAAACTTTATGGTAGGCAACTGCTTAATATACAGAGGAAGGGCATTGTACAATTTTATAGACATATAATAAAAGGACTTTAGAGTTTTGTGTAAGTACATTTAAAATATCCTAAACTATTTTTGTTTCTAGTGGCATAATTATGTGTGCAACCCAGGGAATCATAAAGATAGCTATTTTCCTTCATGTAAATAAGAGTTTGATATATAAATATGGCAGGGACAGTCATAATACCTAATTCTACAAAACTTAATTTACAATGACCACGGTCAGGAAGACTACATATTAATCTAATACATTTATTTTGCAAAATAAATAATCTATAACTGGAAGACCCAAATAAGTGTGCCATAGCTCAAATGGCTGTGGATTTGAGCAAAATAAACTACTTTTAAAACTCTTATACTAAAAGAAAGTCTAAGCCTACGTATTAAATAAAGACCCTTCCACACTTTAGATTCAACCCTCCTTATATGATACTCCCACTTTAAATTACTATCTAATGAAAACCCAAAAAATTCACTACTTTTTGTTCTCTATTATTGTTTTGCTTATAAGAGAATTCCAACTGTTGGGTCTTGTCTTTATTAATACAAAGTTGGTTAGCTGAACACCAATCCTCTATCAGATCAGAGGTGGACTGAACTGTTAAATTATACAAATCTCTAGAGGTTGAATCAAAACATACACTGAGGTCGTCTGCAAAAAGGTAGCTATGTATAGTAGGTGACGAAATATTAATAGGCAAGTTTACCGAAATGTTTACCAATGTTTACCGAAAATGCAGATAGGCTTGTTTCCTTTGCCTTGACACCACGTGTTGACTGTGTTGTGCAGACAAGAAGAAGCCGCACATCAAGAAGCCGCTGAATGCGTTCATGCTGTACATGAAGGAGATGAGGGCGAAAGTGGTGGCCGAGTGCACGCTCAAGGAAAGTGCAGCCATCAACCAAATCCTCGGCAGAAGGGTAAATACTCTTCTTCAACTTTCAACCATTTTTCCTTAAATGTATTGTACCGTTTGGAAAGTTTTGTTCTCCAATTATTTCAATGAACATTTCAAGTACCTCAGTCAGAGTTTATCAAGTGGGTAATTAGTTCATTTTTAATTCCATTTTTAAAAGCAGGTTCACAAAAAAACCAATTTAGTGAGAGTAGGATGGATGTTCATGACTTTTCCCCGATAAAATCAAGTTTTATATATTACCAACGGTTTTTGACTCAATATTTTCATTGTTTGTAACTGTTAGAAATTAAATATATATTTGCTTTGTAACAAAAAATTCTACTCTTAATCAGCCAAATTAAAATGATTTGTTAAACTTTTAATGATTTCATTACGGTATTTCAAGTGTGAAACAATAGCCTACTATTTGAAAATTACGTAAAAAAGAAAAACATATTTATTATAGAGTATAATTAGTTAACTACCACAACTTGCAGCTAGAAAAGTCAATATTTTTATTTCATTCATAACATACTAAGTGAATCTCCAATCTATGTTCATGTAAAACATCAATTCCAAGTAAAACTTAAGGAAAAGTAAGGTTTATATGTATTATTTTCATCTTGTAACTATTACAGGTAGAATCTTTGAATTCAGAGTATTTTAAAGCGCATTAAAAGAGTAATGTTAAATCAAATAACATAATGGCAACACGAAATGTCAATTTAAGTCAATAAAATGAAATGTTGTTAAATTTTGTATCAAATAAATAAAGGCTATTAAAAAGATCAATAAAATTCTGTGATTCAGAACTCTGTTCATTAAAATGTTTATATTCAAGTATATTCTTGGATGAGTTAAGAATACTGTAGTAATATTGTAATATTTGAGTTTTCAGAGAAATTATTTCAAATTAAACTGTTTAATGTAATGACTCAATGACTGTGCGTTGAAAGATGGTGATTGTTTTGTGTATGTAACTAGTGGCACTCATTAACACGCGAGGAGCAAGCCAAGTATTATGAGAAGGCGCGGCAAGAGCGGCAACTGCACATGGAACTTTACCCCGGCTGGAGCGCACGCGACAATTACGGCTACGGAGCAAAGAAGAAGAAGCGAAAGAAAGAGCGAGTTCCCATCTCGGATTCAGGAGGTAGCTTCGACAGTCCCGCAGTGCTAGCAGCTTAGATATACCCCAAGTCCGAACGTTTGTGTGTTTGTAGTGAGAGATTTAGTGTAGAGGATGTTTTGGTCCGTTTTTCTGGACCACTGTAGTTTTGCAATTTAACCACTGGTAGTGTTTGTGACGCGATGGCTTGGGGTGTGTCGCAGAGCTGTGATTAACCGGAGATTGACCAACCAATCGCCTCTTGAAAACGCTGTATAGGCCACTAAGAAAACGGACGCAAACAAGACCCTTAAAAGAAACTCCCAAACCCTCTTTGACTCCCCCCACCACCTCCCTCTCAATCTGAGCTGTAGCGGCACTGACGGACTTCCAAGATGATATGATCGATCTTTCTTCCGCTTCTTGATAAAGAAAAGTCCAAAATTTATCTTTAGTAAGTTCTGAAAGTAATGATTGTGTTATAGTGGCACGCGTTAGGCCGGGATGAACAGGCCAAGTATTATGAACTGGCCCGGCGGGAGCGACAGCTGCACATGCAGCTCTACCCTGATTGGTCGTCCCGCGCAAACACCAACCGCGGCAAGAAGAGGAAGCGCAAGCAAGAGCCCAATGATGGAGGTACCCGACACCCTTATCCTTCCCATTTCTTTCATTTTTATATTTTTCATTTTTATATATTTGGCTTGTTTTACTGGACGGTTTTTACTTCTTTTTCTCTTTCTCTTTTACTTTTTTCATTCCTCAGACCTTTCCTTCCTCATCCAATCGTCGCACGTTTCCGTGATACTGTTCCATTCAGCAGTGTTGGCATCCGGTTTCAGTGAAGGTTTCATTTTACAAATGAAATGTTATATTTCTAGCTGACTTACTGTTTATGGAACAGTGTCTTTATGTGTCCCATTTTATAATATTTTTGCTTCTTTTAAGGGGTGTTTGTTGGCTGTTGCATGTTTTAAATTTTTTTCGTCGTCTTCCACATATTTTGACTTTGATTTTTCAACTGTTGAGTATCTTCAACATGTCCATTTCATAGTTTATATTTGGAGTATATTTTGCTGATATATAAGATTATTTTTGTTTTGTTATGAGACGTTTTCCTGCGGTGGTTGGTTGGCCTATCTAATTAAGGTGATATTTTATTTTAGGCTCATATTTTACTTTTAATTGCTTGTTTTGCTTGTTGCATGATTGTATTTTAGTTATCTTTACATTGAATATGTTTAAGAACTGTGTAGCCAAAACGTTGGAGTAATTAGTGTTTATACTGTTACGATAAGTACCTGTATTTAGTTCTTGTATTCTATAAAATAAGGTACGATAGTTGAAACCCAAATAACTTATGGTAATAAATTACTTTACTAAAATTTAAAGTTATGTGTTATTACAGAGTGGATTTTTGATATGTTTAGAGTTTCTTCCTGTCTTTTTATGGTTTATAGTACTGCTCATAGAGGTTTGAAATCGATAAGAGCTGTGAATTAGGATGGCCAGAACGACCTTATCAACCTATACTTATTTTAAATCTTAAGAAAAATTCCACTTAATTATTATTTGAAACTTTGCATTAATAATTTTGTACTTGAACTTTATATACCTAGCATTCGAAATGCCACAGCAAGAAAAAATCCTTTCCTTAACTCACCAAACTTTTATTCCCAACATGGGTCCCTTGAGTCAGTATGCACTAAAGTAAACCAATTTAGTTTGTACTCAATGATTTGCAGAATATGCCATACTTTGTGATTGATACACCTTAATTACTCCTCTCAAACTTGAGAAACCTAGGTTAGAAAACTGGTTTGAAGCTTTGCCCATTACAATATTCTCTGCTCGGCAAAAAATGTTTAGGAAATCTTGGTGGTTATCTAGTTTACCATATATGTCTTTATTTTGTCTAGAAGATATACTCAATTTCACTTTTATATGTACCTAATCCTGTAAAGCTGAAAACTTTATAGGATTCTGAAAGATTTATGTTATCCACTCAATTTGTTGTCATACTGTTCAAAATCATTATCTATTTCAGGAATCTTAATCCCAGGTGATTTTAAACCATAAGGGACAATACAAAACAACATTTTTCCAGTTGAAATCAAACAAAAAATATTTCAAATAATGTGATCCATTCAGAGACAATATTCATGTTGGCAGCCCCAGGCAGGTACTGCTCATCAGCTGTTGTTGATTGGTTGGTCGTCTGCTTGGTTGAGAGCTCTCCACTTTTGGCGCCTCTTCACTCCCATCTCCTTCCCCCACACACCCCTCGGCTGAGCCCATTGAATCAACCTCTTAGTTATCAACAACGAGAAATTCTCAAGTGCCTTTCTTCCCCTTTCCCATTGCATTAATGAGTCCCCATCTTCCTGCAAGTACTTTCTCTCTAAAACTCGTCTTTCGTTTTCAAGCTGTTTTATATTTTACTATTCCAGCAAAATCTGTTTGCAATTTTCTCTGTTCTGAACTATGTTTTATTTAATAATGATGGATTTAACTGAAGAAGGAATTGACACTTTCAACTACTGTTTCTGAGAGGATCTCCCCATGACCTAATCTTATTGGCCAAGTCATATATTATTCAACTACATGTTCTCTAGGCTACTAGAACTCTGTGATAAGACCTTAAACTGGTCATACATAACCAAGTTAATTTGACACATCTCAATTACAACTCATTTATCAGCTTTATTTTGTCCCCTTTTGAAATTACATTGAATGAAATTAAGTAAAAACTTAGTAAAAGTAAAAATACTAAATGTTACCTCTAAATAGTATTTCATAGAGATAGATCAAATGTAAAATAGATACTACTGTAAAATTTCCCCAAGTGACATCAAAAGTTTAATTTTCTATTTTTAATAGACACGTTTTATTTTTAGGTAAGGTGTCAATTAGCTCTTTAGTATTTTTTGGGTCTCACTCACCTTAAATAGTTAGTGAAAGATGGTAATTGGATTCCACACACTGTTTTCTACTGAACCTGAAGTTTTAAACTTAAGTTAAGTATCGTCCCACGTTCCCACGGTTTTGTTCTTGGATACTCTGCAAACCAGTTCTGAAAGATGTGTCGGGCTCTCATGTCCTACTGTCACTGAAAGTAGTGGTTTAGCATTCGCAGCGAATCCTAGAAGAAAAAAAAAACGTGGGAAAACGTGTAAAGTTCTCCTAAACCTGAGGTTTTGTATGTTAATTTATATTTCTATAAAATTAACCATAGACATGCAAAATATTTGAGAATCCAACTATAGTTTCCCACTAACTAATTAAGGTGAGTGAGGCTCAAAAAGTACTAAAAAGTTAATTCTAGTTTAATGTTATCCTTAAATTTAATTCAGTCAAAGAATTTAACATGAAGGTATCAGTATTGTGTATGTTTGACCCTTTCCCAAAAGTAGTTTTTAGAAGATTAGTTGCATGTAAGATGTGCGGTAGTAGATATATGCTAATCTTGTCTTCTGGGGGTTGCAGGTAACTCTATGAAGAAGTGTCGAGCGAGGTACGGTCTGGACCAACAAAGCCAGTGGTGCAAACCTTGCAGGTAGGTCGCTTGCGTTATCACTTGACTGTACGGCCGCATGGTCTCACTGCCTCTAGATACAGTTTCCTCTCAACAAAATATTATTCAACTGTCATTTGCCTCTCCCCATGAATCCCATGTACAACTCTATACAATCTGGTTGTTTGCTACTCAGCGACATTTAGTAATACACTGTGACGGGGCACTGGGAAATCAGCTGTTTCACGTGTTTGTTGCAGTAAAACACTACAACAGTGTCTTAGTGCCCTTGATGACAGACTATTTAGCTGTTGTGGGAGTAATCTGGATCTTTTCACAATCAATACAAAACTACTAAGGGCAATTTCATGATAATTTTATAAACATCTCAATTGAACCAGCGTTTTTGATAACCAGGCGCCATTTTTGCGGATACGCAGATGGTTTAATTAGGTTCTACAGTAGGAACAAGCATTTTTGATTATTTGTAATAATTATGTTGAATCAATCTAAAAACTATATCAATTTTCTTTTCTTTAGTTGGGTCCACGTTATAATCACCCTCAACATAATCATAATAATCACACAATCATGCTTTCCAATTGAATTAGTACTAAATCCATGTAAAAATAAATCAGTGCAGTGGTCTTAGAATCAGTACTTAAAACAACATTAAGAGGCACTTTCATAGGTTTTCCACAACTCGCTATATAAATCTCGAAAATGTAACATTTCAGTATTTTAAGTTTTAATGGTGCTTCTCAATGGATGCCATTTTTATTTCCTACGGTATATCATCATCGTTTTGTTACCTTTGTTCGTCTACTATGATGACTATTTAACTATTATGACACAGTTCTTAGTTTACAATGTTGATTTATAGTGAGTGAATTGAGTTGAGAAACTGTACCTAGACGCAGCTAAGAAGTAGAACCATGTGTGTGAGTTTTGTGTGGACAGGGGTCACTCAAAGTAGATCTACTGTAGAACGTAGAACACCTTCACCAGTAGTTGCTAGCTGAATCTGATATACTTCGACCAGTTCGACAATTCAAGTAACAAACAGTTTACTTTCGCCGTTTACGTCCCAAGATCTTTAAGAGTGGCCCCTGGTTGGGATCTTCTACTAAAAACTATTTTACTTTTCTTATTGATATACTGAATGTTTTTTATTCAATGTTATTTTTAAATGTAAGGTTACAGATTATTCCTAGTATGTACGTTACATTTAATTTTAGAATTTGGATGGTTATATTTGATTTTGTAAGGTTGAATTTGAAGGGGCAACGATATATTATATATGAACTCTTTTATTCATCTCTAAAAGGAATTTTGTTGTCTTTTTTAATGATATTCTAATTTTTTAACCAACAATAAAATATTGGAAAATAATAATTAAATAAATGTATACAAGTTCACTATACCTATAATTAAATTGTCAAAATCCCTTAGAAAGAACATAACAAGTTCAGTTTTATTATCATCAAACTATTAGTCATACCTACTTGCTGAAACCAAGTGGCATGTTTTGAATTTGTAAAACCTTAGAATAGACCCTGAAAATGTCTTAGCCGTAATAGTATATTTAAAAACGCAATTAATTTTGTACAAGGCTTTTCAATTGTAGTAAAAATCATTTTTCCTCATCATCTCAGAGTGAAGTCTTTAAGTTGCAAGTTTTTTAAGAACTGTAAAGACAACTTTAGAGCGATCTGTCAGATTTTCATCAACTCCCAGACAACTCAATCTCAGCCCAAGTTGAAAGAGGAATGATAAGATAGATAACAGATGTGACCGGTGGTCTGAGGGTTAGCCGCTAGGCGCTAGGTACTGGTATGTAGACTAAGTGTGTGTGTGATGGATTGTGTTGTGACTGGATCGTCTGTGTCTAGCCCCGAGCTAGGGACGCAAGGTTTGGTACATGCCAGTCTGGTCCATCACGGACCCAGCAATGCAGCTTCCCCACAAGAACCTACCTATGTTAATCTCTAGGATTTCGTGAGTCCATTTCCTTTCTCGTTGTTAATTTTCAGACTCTGTTGTGTGTTTGATTTGTTGATTTGTTATTCATCGATTAGAAGCCGAATGTAATCAATGCTGTTTGTTCTAAACGATTCATTCTCCATTTTGGTTAAACATTGTTGTTCTCTTTTTGTAGTTTAGGAATTTGACATCGTTTCATTTTTAATTTTTGCATGGTTGTTGGTTGGTATATTCTTTGTTATTGTTGTAACCCTCGAATAGTTTTATAATCCTATATTTTGTTGTGCGATTTCATCTAATGATTTTTGTGAGTGTTGTTTTGTGAGTATAATTTACAACAGTTGGTTTTATTTCTGATTGCCAGTTTTAACAGTTTGTCCGCTGCGTTACATCAGTTAAGTTATTTTGCATGGTTTTAAGCTTTCTGCATGAGTGCACTCTCAAGCTTAGATTCAAAAGTGACCTCTGTCTTATAAACCAATCCACAATGCATTGGAACACCCCAAGTTGTTAATAATGTACAAGCAGCTAACATCATATTAAATTTAGGATTTTATTGCTTTGACTTTTCTGCTGTAGGCAACTACAGAATATACATGTGTAGCTATTTGTTCAAATGTTTAGAAAATAATCATCAAAGTAGGGAAAGTTAAGTATGATCAAGAAATAAAAGATTTCACGCCACTACTGTAAAATATTTTTTCTCAAAACATTTTTTAATTATTGTTTTGAATAATTTTATATTTTTACCTTTGTTCCTCTATTATTGATTAGTAATGACAAGTCTTAAACTGCAGAATAGTCTCTTTCATTAAGCCATTGAGATTAGGGCCGGGTTGGCTTAAAAAATTATTTTAATAAGAAAATCACTTTAGTTGACTAAATAAACTGTGTCTAAGTCCTAGATTCGTTTAGTAAGGAAAGCCTGTGTCTGCAACTCACGGAAGGAAAGGAATAGTTTTCAATGAAAATTAAATACTACCCTGAGTTAGTGCATCTATTATTACTGCCATCATACAACCTGTGTACATGGCAATCAGCGTGTGTAGGCGTGATTGTTGTAAACGCGTTGGAAGTAAACACACCTCACTAAATGACAAGTGCGGAGGGACATTACTTCAGAAAATTTTTAACTTCCCGTTGGGATCAACTGATTAAGTATTGATTAGGATAATCAGGGTTTAGATTAATACGACTTATCTCTTTGTAGTTCAAAACTACATATTTTGAAATAGTTGCATTTTGAGTTTGCTGTATGGGTTTTACTTTTTTATAATCAGTTGACAAAGTACAAATGATTTAATACTTTTAAACCTTCAAAAATTTAAAGCTTTCTTATTTAAAAATCATTATGCCTTTCGAGTTATTAAACACTCAAACTTGTGATTACTTTGAAAAACTGTCAAACCTTAAGAGAAAAGAGTAAGAAGAATTATAACTTTTCAGTAGTAGACCAGTATTTGCCTGAGGCTCTTTGATACCCAAGTTATCGCCTAAGAAAACTAGGCTAAACTCTGTATATTATAACTTGACTATCAAAAGGCCTCAGGCAAATTAAAATTTGTATTACTGGAAAGTTTTATTTTGATTTAAATTTTAATAATTCCAGTGGGAAGAGGTTGAAGAAATGACAATGTTCTGTTTGTGCCATATCCTGAATTGATGGACCTGAGGACCCCTCGATGGTACTTAGCCATGCTAACAATCTGCCTCTTAAACATGGACTTTATCTCACTAGTTTTTAAACAAGTTGTAAAAGCCGTATTATACGGTAGTTTTAACATTATCGTGTCTTACTGTTGTCGGTTTTTATACTATTGTATTCTATTTAAATTGAATTTTCATGATAATTTTATTTATGAGGTGTTTTATAAAACTTGGCTGTCGCTTGGATAGGATAGTTTTTTTAACATTGGGAAACTTGTTGAACTACAATTTGGAAAGTTGTTCTCTGGAGTCATAGAACCATCCGGTAGCACTGCTGTACATATATTTATAAATACACCAACATGTTCATTGAAACAATACACAATCATTTAAACTTTATACCTAATGTTTTTAAAGAACAATAGATTTTTGAATGTGCAAATAAATATTTGTTTGTTGACGAAAGTACAACTTAAAATTTTATACGCTGCAGCACCAACGGTTAAGTACTTCCAGAAAGAAGTCTACTTCCAAGTATAATTAACTAATTTGTAACATAGCTTTTACTCCATGTTATAAGCAGTATCCATGGTTGGAACCGTGGAGGCTCTATCCGGTATGTCTTAGGTGGGAGGTGCTAAACAATGGGGGGAGTTGTCCTGTATTTTACTTAGGTTCTACCTTGAGTATTTTTTCAGTAAGCATGGGTTGTTTTAAAGTCAAAAGTCAACAAATCTTTATTCATGGTAAATTTTTACCATCCATACATTCCAGGATACATTCTTATCTTCAATGCATTTTCTTTAATGATTCATCACAGTCATCGTTTTCATTCTGTAACTCATCCCATTGCTATTGAGAGAGGATGTACCTAGTGTACCTAGTGCAAAAATTGAGAACCGATTGTTCTTTGGCTATCACCATTTTTCAACAACAAAATTGGAACGCTTCATGGCAGTTTTTGAAACTGTGCCTTTCATTTATGTTTGTAGGATTGGGTTTTTATCAACATTCAATGGAAACATCCTATGGAATGTAATATTGACCGAGATTACTTCATTTGTATTTAAAATAACTAATTGATGTGAAACTTTGCAGGCGTAAGAAGAAATGTATTCGCTACATGGAATGTGGTGACGACGGGAACCAGTCGGAAGACAACCTGGGGAGTTGCGGGAGCGTGGGGGAGGCTCAGACATCGCCGGACGATGACGGAGAGAGTCTACAACAAAGCATGTCGTCGCCAGGCGGGCTGAGCGGTCTGTCCAGTCTCACGAGTCCCAGCATGATCCTGCCGAGTCCGTGCGCCAGCATAGCCAGTCCGAGTGTGAGTCTCGCGAGTCCCTGCATGAGTCTACAGAGTCCCTTGACCCCTCACCAGCTGGACTATGAGTGCGGCAACAAGCCCCCACCACCGTGCTTGCCTCTACTGCTCAACCATCAACTGCAAGTAGTGCCGCCGCACAGAGGACCGGTAGGCACCAACCCTCACGACATCAACAACCCCCTCAGTGTCAACCAACTCACGGGCAAGTGTATAAAGAACTCGAGTCCCAGTTCTGCGGTCAGTTCCCCCTCTACCACAAGTTCGAGCAAAGACTCGTCACGACCTGTGATTAGTGTCACGTAGCGATCGGAGAAAGAGCGGTAACTCGAACTTACAGCGACCGTTCTTGGCGAATAACCGTTTCAGTGATTTAACTGTCGAGAAAAGGTACCGAATGGATGGCTGTCATCCGAGAAAATCAGTGACTCTGAATCAAATTGTCGGCAGACTACAAGGCGAGTAGTCGTAGTAGACAATTTCAAACATAAGTGTTCTCTTCCTGTTACCATTATGCCTATTCGGGCTATCTTTCAGAGGAATCACATAATGTTACATTCCTTGAGCGGTTTGATTCGCAGTCACTGGTTTTCCTTCAAAGTACCTTTGTCAAAGTTGTTTCTTAACTTTTGGTTCAATGATATATTCTTCACATTCAAATTGTTCTCATCGATTATACACGTATACTTTGAGGGCTTTTCTTAATTCCTCAATTCAGAGACTTTCACGGCCGCATCCTAGCAAAATAATAGATCAATATATTGTTAAAAATCAGCCCTTGGTGGGTTTATAATCAAGGCAATAAACTCATCAATCGCTGATTTGTCTGTTGAAATTAAAAAGAATTTTGAAGAGATGTCGATACTGAATCCAAACTGTTCTGAAACAACTTTGCGATTACAGCTCACATGTATCATACAAATGCGTGACTGACTGAATGAATGAAAGTGGTGTAGTTTTGTTGGTGTTATAAAGTGTTGAGTGTTTTACCATTAGTAAACACTTATAAACCTAAATTACTTTTTTACTCTTACTAATGACTCGTTTGTCACAATTTGAACTATAAGAATACTCAGGAGTATGTTAATGTTATATTTGCGTTCTAACAAAATTCTTGTTTTCATCATTTCTCAATGAATGCCATCCTAGATCCAAGCTCATACTCAGATCTCGAAATGAGTATTTATGTTCCTGTGTGTAATCATTATTTTGTTATGTATTTTTTTTACTTTAGGTTTTAATAGTCAATTTATTTATAGTATTTATGCCAGGGTTGAACAAAGATCACTTGGAAGATTTTTAAATAAAATTTATAATACAATTTGTTTGTTTTTAGCCAAAATTTAAATGTAAAGTATGGTCAGTCTTTCTATTCAGCCCAACATTTCAGCAGTAAATTAATTAAATTATATATATCTAAAATATACCATTTTCAAACTGTGAAAATGACTTTTTGAAAAATGCAACCTTAATTTTTAGCCGGTTTGCTATGAATTGAATTTAAAGATCTTGTCATTATTTTATAAGATTGTAGTTAAAATCTTTTTTTCCAAATCTTCTGTGTATTTTTAAAAGCTAAAAGATAACTAAACAGTCTTCCAAGTTTTGATTTGAAAATAACTCATGACTTGAGCCTAGTCTTATGTTTAATCATGTTTGCCAACAGCACACGAAGTAACTTTCTGGAGAAAAGCCAGAAACTCATTTGACTATTAGAGAATAAAACAAGCTTTTCTAAAAGTACAGGACGTGATGAAATTTTGCACTCACTAGAAAAGCTGTTTCTTGAACTAAAGTTTGCATCAAAGTATTGTTTGAAAGGTAGGTGTCTAAAACAGTACGTAAACCATCAAAATAATACTAAAGAAACTATTAGCATTACTAGTAAAAGTCTATTACTACCAACTTCTGTGGACATATTAATTATGTAATGTCTTCTACTCCAAGGCTCAGTTCATTAGTTAACGGTATTTAAAGAAATGTTAGAAACAAATAAAATGTGTAATTATTGAAATACACAACATATTCAATGTTATACCCTTGGGAATTGTGTAATAACTAGACTAATTTACCTGCATATTTATGTACAAATAAATTAAAATGTGTTCACGGCAGAATTTATTTGATTCGACTTGTAGCTAAGTTGGAATATTTTACGTGCAATACAATGATGGAATAGATCATTTTTATATACATTTCTCTGATTTTATTCAATCAGTTATTGTTTTTAGACAACTGTTTAAGCTCTATTATGATAAAAAAATTATGTTGAAAAAACTAGTTATGTTTTATTCTATTTGTTTCGTTTTTGTTACTTTTTTTACCTATTTGTGACAGAATAACTTTGAATGCAACAATCGAGCCATTTTAAAAAATATTACGTTGGTTTTGCTTTTTAGCTGGCTACTACTATTTTGAATCTTAAATTTGAAACAATCGTTATAGCTCTCCAAGTCATCATGAATGTGTCATCTTTATTTTTAATACTCTCCCCAAATATTATGTAATAAAATGTAGAAATGTATAGGATTAATTTTAAATGTGTTGAAAACAAAGTGCCAAGATGTTCAGTTAGCGATAGACTCATTTTGTATCGGTCAGAAAGAAAGTACAGCACAAGATTTAACAAACATTTGACTACTTAATTTGTGATACTCGACATAGTTTTGATAATTTTCCCTTCACACACTTTCCACCGAATGTAATTTGGCATTCTTTATATTTTTATAATGTATATTTGTGTATTTATCAACGATAATGCATTGGTTTGTTGTTTGTGACTGAGGAAGAGTTGACCGACAAATCAGCGTTACCTCATCAACGTTAAAATTCTTTACTATCGATTATTATATGAATGTACTTATTTGTTAATATGTTTCTATAGTGTAAATATGTCTTTTTTTAATCAGACTGGAAAACCAATTGCTAAAAGCTTTATCCTAAGCTGGTGTATCTATAAACATTATTTGTTTAATACCTGTGTTAAAAGTGAGATCATTTTATTTTAAAATTATTTAAATACATTTTTATACAAATTGTAGGCTTTATAGTTGACAGTTGTTTAGTGACTGTGCCCTGCAAAGTCTCTGCAACATTTTTGTTGGTGTTTTGTTATTTACCTTTAGAAATGAAAAATACTGTAAGTCTTGTCTAATTCATTATCTTTTTATGTATAAATCTATATTATGGAAAGAGCATTTTAGCCATACTTAGTGTTGTCAATCTTCCTGTATTATAGAGACCTGATTCTTTGTTTGTTGTTTGTAACAAAGTCTGTTCTCACAGTTTTTTTCTGACCTGAATTTATTTGCAATAGAACCAACCAACCCTATACGGTATTTATTAAACATCGAACCAACATAGCAAAGCAATAGAACCATAATAAAGATGTATTGATATTGATCAGAGTTATATTTTTCCCCTTTGTTGCATAAATTGTTGTATAATCCTTTATATCCATGAATTTCTTTTTTTTTTAATTTTAGTTCAGTTCTAGTTAGTTATTTTTCTAGCAGAAATCGCTACTTACTGTTATCAACAATACAAGACAGTGGCGGCTCGTCAGGTGAAGGGAGTGAAGGGTCACTTCACCTATGTTTTAGAGGGAAAAATTAAACTTTAACATTTAATTTATCCGTTTCCAAAGTCCGTGGGATCACATATCAACGACGACAGTGAGTAAGATACAAGGTCGACAGCAATAATCAATGGTTGCCTTGATAGTCGCCACAGAAAGTTAGTATTAGTATGCCTCTATGGTTGCCACTGACTGCTTCGTGTAAGACCTTCGTTGTAGGTGAAGAGCTTTGTTCGGGCCTTCACGTGACGCTTACCTACGTGGTATGGATAGACGCTGAGGGGCGAGGAAAGAGGCTGCGTTGCTATAGCAACGAGTGATGCTAGAAGTTTATATTCAAAGCCCGTCACTTGTGTAGCCCACCAGACAGCAGACCAGTTGTCCAGCTGTCATTAGTCCCACGCTGCGCAACTACTCTGTTTTAGGCCTACTTTTGCAATCACACGACCTGATTATGTACATTGTTAAAAAACTAACAACTAATTTAAATAGTTGTATTTTTTTCACTGATCCAATACTACAAAACAATTTTATATAACAATTTCTATATGTTATTAGTACTCCACTTAGTACGGTAGTAGTTCAATGTTTCAATTCAACATATTATTTTTTGCAATATTACAAACATTAACTTTTAATTCCCTGCTAGAACTTGCAAGCTGTAATGATTACGTTTTCAATTATTTATGTAGTTTCCTAGAGAAATACTCATATTATCGATAAACAATGTACGAGGGTCATCCAGAAAGTAAAGAACGTTTTGGCATGGTCAAATAAAAATAAAGATATCAACACCAAACTTTATTTACAAATACATAGAACCTTCCTCTACTTTTCTACGCAGTCGCCATGGATTTCAAGACACTGGTTTTAACGTGGGACCAGTTTTTCCATAACCATATTCTACTCATTTGCCGCCAAAAACATGGCAGAGGATTTCTTAGCTTCTTTGAGTTCCTTATCGTTAGCAAACTGTTTTTTATTTTAAAATCCTTAAGCTCGAATAAGTGATAATCCTTTCGACATTAAGTCAGGGCTGTAGTCGTTTCTTTTGTTGCATAAATTCGACATGGATTAAGCCCTTTCGATCGGAAAAAACAGTTGCCATGACTTTTCGAGTGTTTAAAATTCACACTTTACATTTAGCGGGGTTTTCAATTGTCGATGCCATTATTAATCACTGTGGACACGAGACGCGTAATCACACAGCAAGAGGAAGAATGTAGCTAGCACCTGCACGCACGCTCATAGTGGTGAGGGTGTGTGCGCGACGCGTGATGCGCAATTGTTCTTTACTTTCTGGATGACCCTCATATCTTGAATTTTCTGTCCACGTTTTAAGAATAAATATTTAAACATATTTTTCCTGTTAAATAGTGGAGTACAGCTGATTTGCCCTTCACCTTCCTCTAGGCTCACGAGCCGCCATACTGATACATGATCTTTATTTTCCATTAAATATTACAAAGCAATTCAATAGGCATTGTCATTCTTAGGTATACAGCTTATATAGTATCACAAATCTATGTCACAGATATTACAGTCTAAAAAGTCTTTGGTTGAATAAAAACCTTTTTGTTTAAGCCACTTGACAATAACATTTTTAAATCTACTAGTAGGTAAAATATCACCAATGCTGCCACAAGGGAAGAGGCTTCTGAGGTATCAGCCCTGACCAGGGAATAAGTACTATTTACTTTGAGTATGCAAATAGAAAATGGTTGTAAAATAATAGTTTAAGCTTGTTTTTCAGTTTTCTTATTTACTAGGATTTTATAAATAGTTTAAGGCAGTGGTTCCCAAACTTCTATGTCTGGCAACCCACCTTCTGATTTTTTCTATTTTCGCGCCCCCCTATATTACACACACACACATACATATACGTATGTATGTTGTACACATAATTGGTATTTTTATACATGTGGTCAATCTTATGAAATGGAAACGTACTAAGTATAAAAACATAAGGAAATTATAATAAACATGTACACATTTTAATAATGAAAAACTATATAAAATCGGCTTAATAATTACTCAATATTACTAATAAACTGTCTCCGAGGCTAGTGTGACTTCTGGCATTGTTTTGACTGAACTAGTGATTTAATGTCAGGATTTAAATTAGAAATCTTGAGGTGCAAGTCACTTTCAACGTTCAGTCTGTTTCGATATTTATTCTTGATATGCACCAAGGTTGAAAAGGCACGCTCACAAAAATAAGTTGTTGAAAAAGCCATTAAGAGTCGTATTGCCGGTGCAGATCTTGCACAAGCACTGTTACGCTATTGTTTTTGTTTTAATGCAAAAGGCAAGCATTGTACCAAGATTTGTTATGTACAAAAAATAATAAAATGATACATCATTAAAATTATATGGTGAATCAGTTAAATTTGGTACATTTTCAAGAGCCAGGCCGTGATCTACTGGTTGGGAAATGCTCCTCACACCTTTTATCTTTAAGTTCTCAGTTTAAACCATCAAACATCCTATGATATGTTTCCTACAAAGACAAACACCCAATTATTAAATATTTTAACCAGGACTTTTTAGAGAGGACAGAACAATTGATTGTTGTGTATTTCTATTAAGGATTGTTTAGAGTGATCAGGTCTACTTAATCATACACAATAAAATTAATACGTTTTTACTACCCCAACCCATAGGCGGGTTTTATCCCCCCTCCCCTTCGAAATATGAAAAATATTCTACTTTAAAATGACGCTGAAGAAGTTGGTTCTTTGTTAATTTTCGGAACTGCGTCGAGACTCATAATTATTGCCACATCATAATTTTAAAATACCTTATCATGATCTAATAAAATCAAACCTCTTTTCAATTCTACATATGTTTTGTGATTTGTCTGTTTTTTTTTCATTAATTAATTTAATTCATAGATGTGAAATGTAGTCAAAAAGTTTCAAAATTCTCTGAAAGTTAGGTAGGTGCTGTACGTGAACGTAAAATTATGGAAATATCATCATACAGTTACCTAACCAATTACTAAGTTTTGCAGTATTACTTCTTTTTAGAGTCGTACATTTTATGAGCCAGTGTAATCTTGGAAACAGGTGGTCGTAAAATTCTGCACTAAAAGTTTAGTTTGAATAGGTAACTCGAATTCAAGTAATATAAGTATGTGATTTTATAATGTGAAATGAATCAATGAATTTCCAAGCGCTTGGGTGGAATAACACAGGGGAATTAACACAACCTATGTTCCCGCTGTTACCATATCGTGTGAGAGCACAACTCGTTCCTTAGCCAGGTTCCATTTATAAAAGGTTCGCTCAGTTATTAAAAACCCGAAGCACTCATCAATTTCCCATCACGATTTCTGCGGATACCTCTTATCGTTCAACAGTTCACCTTGAGTGCAAAAAAACAAATACAGTAGCACCAATGATTATAAAAATCTCTCTCTTGAAAAAGGCATCTTGAGTGGTTTCTTGCAGCAAGTTAGCATGGCAAATCATCAAAACAATAACTTCCCTTGGCTTTGGAAGAGGGTACTGTTGTAAAGTAAACAAGAAGATTATGTTAGTTTATATAAGATTATATTTCGTTCTCCTTATTCAGTATTTGACATGTATATAAGATCAAGACAAGACCAATAGCTGAGCTGAGTACATGGATAGTAAGGACAATGCAAGTACTCAGCTCAACTATTGGTGAGTACAAAAGTATTTACGTTGCCAGGTAGGTACATATTGCCTCAGACCATAGCTGCCCCTATTTTCTATAGGGAAGTGACAGGAATGACTGGAAACAATAATTGTCTTCTGCTTTTTAAAGTATAACGGTGCGAATACCAACACTGGAATGTCACCGCTAGTGCAAGGGGAGGAGGCTGTTGTCCTCAGACCACAGTCCTACTGCATGACATGGCAACACAGGCCCCGCTCCAATCATGGTAGGTCTGTCATCTGGATGTCCATTTAGTAGGTCCAGCTCCCCAGGTTGACTTCCTCATGAGCTTCCATTGGTAGTAACTAGTATCAATGGTCAATGGCCAGTCTCAACATTAGTTAAATACAGTATTGGCGTTTTATTTTTTATACAGTTTGATCATTGAGTTTATATATTAGGTTTGAACTGTATACAGCTTATATTCTTAAAAATAGCCAAAAACTACAGTTTTTAACTCAAATTTTAGTTTTTATTTTAAAATTTTTAATTTTTTCTGTGTGGAATACTTCCTAGTAATGGTCCCCCTCCCACGAAATAAAACTTGTGGCTACGCCACTGTTCCAACTTTGGTACATAACAACCTCGATATAATAAGTCTGCAATATTATACACAATTTATAAGTGCTGGCACATCATTCTCAGTGCCTAAAATTAATTAATTTTATATTTACTCAACGGCAAAAGCTAAATAAATATACCATTTGATTGTAACAAACATATTAGCTAGTAATGAAAAAGACAATTGACAATTTTAGTTTTGTATACAAAGAGTATATTATCAACTAGGTAATATAGGAAATAAATGAATGACTAAACTAAGAATAATAAATTAATAAACTTAAAAAGATGTAACATTGATTCATTTTCTTTACGCCTAAAATAAGAATAAAAATCGTATATTTTCTTTGTGTGTTTACATTTCCAATACATAAACAACATAAAGGACCGCATACGTACCGGTACAAAACAGCGTAAGACAGCGTTTGCGTCAAAACAGTCCAAAACCACCTGCGGTGTGTGGGTGGTTCCGAGCCGAGCCGAACCAAGACCGGCCGGAACCGTCACTGCTTTCTGCGCGGCTCGGCCCGTGTGTCAATTTCCAAGTGTGTTTGCACATCACGGTTCGGGACCGACTCTCAAACTACTCCCCAACCCTTCCTCCACCTAGGGTACACCGAATTATGTATGTCCTCTGATTTTCCTTTGCGCTCGATCGCTTTTCCGGTCCTTGGTACTTGGTTATTCATGACAAGCACGGGCTGGCGAAAATCTGGCAGTCTTTATTTTATATAAAGGCAACGTCTGCGTTGGCGTCCAGCACAGAACGTTTAATTTCTTATTTGAAATACGAGGCCGCAGGCGGAAGGGCGAGTAATCATATAAAGCCAATGGCCACTGACTTTAAACATTTAAAATCAAGCAATGGCCGAGCTGTCGAGTTGAAACAGAATACCGTCACCACAGATAATAACAGATCTCTGGCGTCACTTAGCTCGGTCAAAAATGGTTATTCTAGACAGTATTTAACCTGAAAATAATTTATGTTTTTTTATTAATCTGTAGCCACAACTTTCAAGAACAGCTGACGCCTGACATTCTTTCCTTCATATATGATTGCAGTTTTGCTGGGAGAAAGACGGAGTTTACGCTGATCACTGTAGCTATTATTGGAAGAATGCTTGAACAAGTCTTTATTATTCTATAAAGAGAATGTGATTTAATTATTTGTTTTTATTGGAATTTGAATAATGATTCTTTAAACATTTTCATACTGTAGTAAAAAAAATGAATTGTAAAGTGTTGTTTGTTCGGGTTGCGTTTTGATTATTTGGAATCGATGTTTGTTATTTTAGACTAGGTACTTACAATCAAAAAACCAGTTGCCTCTTTTATATTTTACAACCCTTTAGAAAAATGAAATCGAGTCGTAAGTGTAAAAATAGTGTTTTTAGAGATATTTATAATCAACCCTATAATGAACGCACAAGACTGAAGCTCTACAACAGTGCCAAAGGTAACTTTCTTGGTCTAAGTTAACAGCTCATTGTCTGCCCTAACTTTATTACAGCTATGTCAAATCTGGTATTTTGATAGCCCAAGCCTTTATAAAAGTTATTTTACTGGTGTGTTTGATAAGTTGCTAGGTCTACAGCACAATCCAGCCCCTGATCATCTGCCACTAAATCATAAGTGAATCCAGCATCTTTATATGGCACGATCAGTAATCTGAAATCGACAGCAGGGATTAATAAGGCTCTTTGAAACTGGGATTTTGTTATTTTTGAAGAAAGGTTAACATGTTGACAAAACGCTCTTGTTTTACGGTGTCATTTTATAAACTTGTATAGTCTTGTTATACCAGGTTTCATAGCGGATGTACATTCTTGTTATAAAAATGCCAAATCAATTATAGTTCTTTGCGTTTTCCCTATGTAATTAGGCTGTAGCCTAAACTGGTTTCTAACCACACTTAGAATTATTTTGGATTTTTCGGTGATTTAGTATGTGATAGAGAAAAGCCTCGCAACTCAAACCTCGACAGCTCAAATTCTTTGGTAAAATATGGTTATGGTAAACACTAAATACTTTCTCAACCTAGCCTATCCTACATTTACTTTCCTACACATATCAATGATTTTTACTAAATTAACTCACTATGATAAGCAGAATGAATGGACCATTTATTTAATAAGAATAATCCGCAGTTGACCCAGGAGGACCACACGACTGAATGGTTTTGAATCTGGACACAAGTAACACCTTTTATCTATTATAAATTGGCCTTTTTTTAATTATATATTTATATATGCTATGTTAATATATATTTTCAGCCACAAGGAAATTATAATATAAAACATTGAAACTGATATTGAAAAAATGTTGATTGTCTGACAAGTTTGTTAGCCTAACTTCAGAACCGCTGACCTAACCATATGAACACAACTCTATGATGTTTTAAGGGAATTTTGTCGTTACTTTTAGGGTAAAGAAAACTACCATTTACTCGTTCAAAACAACATGATGGTGGGTAAAAGTGTGCACTTCAGGTTTTGAAAGACCACTTCTGTTCACTTATAACCTCAGACCCGTTGGCCAGATGAACGAAGCTTATGAACTTAAGGACATTATTTAGTAACATTTGTGCTATGTAATATGTTAATAATAGTCATAATATATTATAGCAAATTAAAACAAAATGACTGCCCTAAATGCTAAATGGGTCTAAGTGTGCCATTAAGGCTTTAAGGGACCTCTTTTCTTTGCTTACATCTTCAAAATGGTTGGCCAGATATAAATGAATAAATAAATGATTTATAGAATAAACATGGTTATACATGTAAGTATTTCAATTGTCATATATTATGCTAAAACTTTTGATTCTCACAGATAGATCTTATTCAAACATACTTAAGCAATAGCCTACATTCATACCAGTCACATTCACTCGAATTTACCCAGTCCAACCCACGTCTGTTAGTTAGTTCATGCGGTCTGCCAATCATGTGCCACAAATATGTTTAAAGTATAGAATGCTTAAGTGATCAAAACTTTATAGAGATGACTTTTAAACGCCTTCAGCATTGAGTATTATGAAATTTTTACGTGTTACCTGACTTGGCTAATTTTAAAGTCAACTGTAAGCTTGTACTTTCAATGTAATTATGTAAGCCAAAGTTGTTTAAATTTTAATTGTTGTAGTTGAAATAAGTAGACCTTCCTTATTTTTCATAACATTTCTTACAGGTTTTCAATAAGTAAGTTGTGAGTTGTGACAGAGTGATATGTTGGTGAGTGATATGTTGGTGAGTGATATGTTGGTGAGTGATATGTTGGTAAGTGTTGAGTGAACTGTGGCTCGGTTCACAGCATATTTGTGGTGCAGGAAACGTGGACTTTGTTCAACGACTCGGCTTGCAGCGCTCACTGGCCGTCCACTCTGGCTGTGTCAATTGTATCTGTTGGAGCGACAGCGGCGAGTACCTGCTGTCCGGCAGTGATGATCAACATCTGGTTGTCTCACACGCTTATTCCTTCAAGGTATCTAATAATTTCATACATTTTCTCCAATAAGATGAAAAAAAACACACCCAAATGCTCTCAAACCTAGGGGAGTAGTTTTTTCCTTAAAGTGGCCAGAAAAGTTCAAGATTTATTTTTTAAAATGAACTAATGTATTGTGAACTTTTCATTTAAAACTTAATTTACATTCATGAGATGAATGGTGATTGAGGTGAGGTTTTGATGGACGTTGAGGTGTTAAATGTAATGAAGTTTTCTATAAATAAATATACAGTACGATCTCACTAATCCGGCCCTATATCGATCGGAAGCGCCGGATTAGTTGAGGTTCACTATAAAAGACTCAATTTGCCAGGAAAAATCTTTCTTACGTTGGAAGATGATTCACTACTCTTAAAAATGATTCAATTTCATTTTTTTCTTGTGAGTTTATTGAATTCCTTAAATAAAGTAGTTAGCGTATCACCACTTTCAAATTTTTAAAAATCACATACTTTTTATCAATTGTCAAAGTAACATGTTTACGTTTTTGCAACATCTCACGGTCCGTATGAATGGGCCATTCAGATTGCAACAAACAACGAACTTTTCTCAGGCTGTCTGCAGTGAACTGAAGTAATCGATACATACGACACACGCTTTACAGACAAGTCGAGATTTGAAAACAGGTGACTAAATGACGCGATCCCAGCGCCGGATTACTGGACGTGTCGGAGTGGCGAACAGCCGATTATAGAGACTGTACTATAACTACGAAGAATTCTAAAAATTACTGTCAGGTTGATGTTTTCTGAAAAAAAGAATACCATTGATAGTGACAGTTTCTTCTTAAATCTTCACATAGTTTTCTACGCTCTATTACATACTGTTTTCTATTTTTGGTGTTATAAGTACAGCCGAAAAAGGTGCTGTACAGTACAACTTGTCTAACGCAAAAAAAACTCCTTTAAAAATGTTTTACATTGAAAAAACACAGAATGCGTTGTATGTGGTCTTTTGCCTTAGTTGTCCTAAATTTCAAAACCTTTAGTTAGCAGCAAAGTCCCTAGTTGTGTTGTTGTTGCAGATGTTAACAGACTACAAAACCAGCCATAGAGCGAACATTTTCAGTGCTAAGTTCCTGCCCTGCTCTGACGATAAAAATATTGTTTCTTGTTCAGGAGATGGCATAATTCTGTTTACTGGTAAGTAAGACAACAAAATTTGTATAGAAATCCAGTGTGTACCAATGGTGGTTACATAATTGTCTTTGATAGTTTAGTGTATACCGTGTATGGTCACTAGTTGTTTAAACTTTTAATTAAATGTTATGTTGTGATGTTTATTTACCCCAATACTGTATTCTGTAATGTTTTGTGTGTTATATACTTTGAATGAGCTTGAGTTAAGCATAATGTCTTATGAACTCCTCATAATGTCTTATCAAATAATTTCTTGAAATGGGGATTATTGGCAATACTTAACAAAATATTTAAAATACAAGAAGGCCAATAAAGAGTGATATTTTATTTGACAAACTTTTCAAATAAAAATATCACTTTTAATTGGCCTTCTTGTATTTTAAATTTTTGTAAACTATCAAATGACGACACAAAGCGAGCCCAACAATTCTAAACAATTGTACAATTTTATAGATTTTTATAGATGCTAAATTAGCAGGCTATTATTATACCTGGTGAACGTCCCCCCTCCCAACTTTAACTTTTGAAAAAGGAAATATTTTTATTACCCTTTGGGGAATGTTTTATAGGATCCTAAAGTTTTGTTTTGACGTACTTTCGTCACCAACCCCCCACCCAAAAAGGGGGCCAAATTTTTAAATACAAACCCCCTTGTGGCACTTCAAAAGAAAGAGAATTTCAATACAAATTCAACAACGCAAAGACAAATTCGACTATCTTTTTGTTATACTCATTTAGATTACAAGAAATCAGGTTTAAAATGCCACATTTCACAATTTATTTTGAATGAAAATTTTTCTTCAAAATACTTTATGGGATTATTTAATAGGGTTGTGATGTTACCCTCAAAGAAAAAAATTGCCATTCAAAGTAAATTGTATGTGAAAAACAAAAGTGGAATATTAAACCTGATTTCTTGTAATCTTTAAATGGGTATAACAAAAAAAGGAGTTGAGATAAACAAATTTGTCTTTGCGTTAAAATTTCCTTTCTTTTGAGGTGGCACAAGGAGGGTTTGTATTTAAAAATTTTGGGGTCTGGTTTGAAATGCGTCAAAACAAACTTCAGGATCCTATAAAATTCCCAAAGTTCCCTGTTTTCAAAAGTTAAGGAGTGGTCATTTTAAACTCACCTTGTATACTGTATAACTTACCCAGTATATTAGAAAATATTTTAACTTTTTTTTTTTGCAGATTTGATGAGACCCGCGGAGACTCGTAACAACCAGTTCAATTGTCACAAAGGGACGACTTACGAGATCGCGACAGTTCCTAACGAACCTCACACGTTTCTGAGCTGTGGGGAAGACTACTCGTTGCGCTGCTACGACCTCAGGATCAAGGACAAGTGTAACAAGGATAACTGTGATGAGGTATAATTCCATTGTCAATCCATCTCAAACCCATTTCAATACTTAATTTACTTACTCTTACTCCCAGGGCCATTTATATCCGAGTTGGTGTTTAGCGTAGCGTATCCCCTCCACCTGGACCGGTCTTCAGCGTCTTCCTCAGTAGCTCCAAGCCTCCTCATGTCTTTCAAAACTTCATTCCACCATCTCTGTCTTGGTCTTCCCCTGGGTCTTCTACCTTCAGGCCTCCCTTTCATAATTTCTTGCAGCCAGTATCCCTCTTCCCTTCTTAGTAAGTGTCCAGCCCACCTCAGTCGTCTGCATCATATTTTGCGATTATGTCCGGTGCTTTATACAGGTCTCTTAACTCTGTTGTGTTTCCTTCTCCACTCACCTAGCTCGTATGTAGGTCCATATATTTTTCTAAGTACTTTATTTTCAAAAACAACAAGTTTCTTCTCTTCTTAGTTTCCATGTTTCTGACCCATATGAAAGAACTGGGCAAATTATGGTCTTGTATAGCCTAATTTTAGTTTTGTGGGATAGTAATTTTGAAGTCATTACTTTGTTGCAGGAGTACAAGCATCTATTGGCTAGGTTTAATCTATTTTGAATTTCCGGTTCTTCTGTGTTCTTATTTGGTATAATTACTCCTAGGTACTTAAAACTATTTACTTGTTCAAATGTAAATACTTAATTTAGGGGTTTTTAAATGTGGCTGTAATAGTTTTTAAATAATACTTTCAGTTTTGCTGAAATCGTCCATCATGGCTTTCTGTCAAGGTACTCGTCTAACTGAGTCAAATCATAAACAAGATGCAGCTGTAGCTCTTATATCTTGTCGTATTTTGATTTGTAATCAGTGGATTCGACAAATCTAGGTCATATGTATATAATTTGTAAATAAAACGACTGAATTGGCAATCAAAAGTGTGTAATCAGTCGTTTTATTTACAAATTATATACATATATACTTATGCAATCAGTGGTCATCATGAATAATGAATAAATCTAGGTCATTTGGTAAATCTAGGTGGTTCTGATTTGATACCACTCTTAGAGGGTATTTAAGGTGAATATGGGATAAATAATTAGTACGATGAGTGTTTTTAAAGAATTGATTATTGTGCACATTCGTATGTACGTGTTTAGTCAGTAAAACTAACGAGTTAAACTTATCCATATGTACTTAAATTGAGCGTTGGATTTGGTTGTGAATGAAGGCTGGAGGTGGAGGTTGTTTATGCCTAGCAGAAGAGTACAACAGTGCCTGTAAATAGCGGCCTGGTTAGAGTGGGGTGGAGAGAGTGATCACAGTCAGTCTGCCAAATTGCTCAACAACCTCGGATTATAAATATAGATCATTAAACGTGCAATGTCAATCAAAACTACCTACCGTACTCACTCCGTATCCACTCTTTGGCAAGGCACCATTTAATTGTTGAGAAAGTCAAAAATTAGATTTAGTATGTCTGCAACACAGTTTTACTTGATTTAATTCAATTAAACCTTTTATAGAACATTTCATTGGGAGTTCCAATGTTAAAGCTCAATTTTTGCTTCAAATGTCAAAATGTGCACCAGTTTTATCACAACTTTTCTCAATAATGTTTGAGGTTTTTACTGATTTTTAAGACTTATTACAATCACATTATGTATGCCAATTAAAGTTCACCCTAATGGTAACTAATATGTGAGTATATTTGTAAACCCGTTTGAATACATTAAAATGAATTGTTTCTTTTATTATTAGTGAATTTCCATAGGAAGAAGTGCTATCAATTTCCCTCGCCAAACAAAATGCTGTAGAACAAACATGTTATAATAGCGCATCACAACACAATAAACCAAAAATATATTGACGCAACATCATATAAACTGAAAAACTCCCAAAGTAATAAGGTTAAAGTTATTTAATCTTCTTTTATCCCAAGATATAAAAACTGTAAGGGCAAAAAGAAGTTCATTTAATTTGAAGAACTACTTATTGATCTTCTCTATATTATTACTCATAGATTTATATCCCAGCTGCCTAGTAGTAGCCAATCATGTTTTATTCCAATCTCTGTATTGTCTTCCCTGGTCTTCTACCTCAGGCCTTTCATAATTTTGCAAGCATCCCTCTTCCTTTCTTAGTAAGTGTAGCCTAACTCAGTTCTGCATTATTTCTCACTGACATGTAAGTTTTATAATTTCTCTTCTCTATATTATAGGCTGGATAAATTTGTAAAAGCATAAGTTTTTTTAAAGTATTAATTAAAACAAGTTTGACATCTCTCCCAATCTTCAAGGACAGCGGAGGAGATAATCTTCATTATGTCTGTAAGTTAGTAAGGATCTATCATTTCTCTCACTCATAGAACACTGTTAAATTGTTGTACAATAAAGCTAATTTTCACAGATGTGAAATTTTAAACGGATAAATTTCATCCAGACACTAATTTGTTATAAAACATAAATTGTCGCTGTAGAGATAAGGTATTTATACTTCCTGTAATCTAATGTTGAGTGTGCTACATTCCAGGACATCTTGGTATCGTGTCAGCGAGCTGTGACTGCCTTGTCTATTAACAATGTCCGTCCGTACCAGATGGCTATCGGCTGCTCTGACAGCACTGTCCGTATCTTTGACCGTAGGATGCTCGGCACCAAAGCTGCAGGTACACCACCTATTACTTTACTCCACAATCATTTTGGAACATTTGTAAACGTATTTTGGCACATAACGCAAACATTTGTAAATGTATTTTGGCACATAACGTTTAGAACATTTGTAAATGTATTTTGGCACATAACGTTAGAACATTTGTAATTACATAACCGAACATTTGATAGTTTCCATTAGTTCCGAGTAAAATACTTGAATCTTAAGAGGCCGCCTGATCTGGTCCGAGCAGCTTCTATCCGGAATAGGGAATTTAACATGGGAAAATTCGCAAACAATGTTTTAATTAGATTAACATACCAAAATGGGAAAAGTGTTTCTATATAAGCATACAGCCATTAAATGATGCAGCACATAAAAGCAAAAACGTAAAACTTCCATGCTAAACAAACTATTTATTACGGTTATTCAAGTTCTATGTTCTTATGGGAAAATTAAGTTTTAATAAACGTAAATAATAATTTATTGTTTGACAAAACACAAGTTTTAGAGCTCATATGCAGCAGCTTTAATAGCGTTTTGGTTCTATTGAAGCAGATTTTGATTTAAGTACGTTAACCCGTTAAAAACACCGTTTGCAGATTTTACAAACATCGTTTGTTATAAGCAGTGCCCAGAGTGCGGCCGCTCTTCTGCCTGTTCGGGGGCCTCTTAAGTCAATAGTAGATTTTTCTATGTTCAAGAAGATGCTCAAAAACTAGAGCTGTGGGATCCATTTCCCAATCCTCTATAACCAAATTTTGGGACGGGAAGTAAAATTTGCTGATAACACTGAAAACATTAATTTTTCCACTGAAATTCGTGAGTCTGTACGTCTGGTGAAGATAAGATAAGGAACTAGTGGCTGAGTAGTTTCATGTAAACAACCCCTCTCCCCTACTTCTGTGCTGAGTGTATTTTCAATGGAGGGCAGCCATTGTCAGGTTGGCTGATAACTATCTCACACAGAACCAAACACCATTTTGTACTTGTATTAAATCCTTTTAGCTTGAAATATTGTATTTTTACTGTTAAAAATCTTTGCAATTTACTGTAATTCAAAACCAGTACAAATGTATTTTTTCATTGTTTTCACAGCATGGTGAACAGACTATTGAGCATTCCATTAGCTAAAGAAGACTTCAATAAGGAGAAAGAAATCATTAAAAACTCTTGCAGTGAGAAACGGATACAAATACAACTTGATAGACAATATGATCAGAAATAAAAAGGAAGTTTAATAAAAAACAACCAATCTTGAATAGTCCATCTAATGGAAAGAAAATTTATCACCGTTTTAACCCATCCCTTGAAAAGCAATGAAAATACATTTGTCACTTCTGAATTCAAACTGAGCTGTACAAAAAAACAATGCTTTCCAAATGATAATATTACACGTCATTAGTTTCCGCAGTAAAATACTTGAATCTTAAGAGGCCGCCTGATCTGGTCCGAGCAGCTTCTATCCGAATAGAATTTAACATGGGAAAATTCGCAAACAATGTTTTAATTAGATTAACATACCAAAATGGGAAAAGTGTTTCTATATAAGCATACAGCCATTAAATGATGCAGCACATAAAAGCAAAAACGTAAAACTTCCATGCTAAACAAACTATTTATTACGGTTATTCAAGTTCTATGTTCTTATGGGAAAATTAAGTTTTAATAAACGTAAATAATAATTTATTGTTTGACAAAACACAAGTTTTAGAGCTCATATGCAGCAGCTTTAATAGCGTTTTTGTTCTATTGAAGCAGATTTTATTTAAGTACTTAACCCGTTAAAAACACCGCTTGCAGATTTTACAAACATCGCTTGTTATAAGCAGTGCCCGAGTGCGCTTCTTCTGCCTGTTCGGGGCCTCTTAAGTCAATAGTAGATTTTTCTATGTTCAAGAAGATGCTCAAACTAGAGCTAAAAGGGATCCATTTCCCAATCCCTTCCCCTAGTACCAAATTTTGGGACGGAAGTAAAATTGCTGATAACACTGAAAGCACTGAAATTCGTGAGTGTATGTCTGGTGAAGATAAGATAAGGAACTAGTGGCTGAGTAGTTTCATGTAAACAACCCCTCTCCCCCCCTACTTCTGTGCTGAGTGTATTTTCAATGGAGGCAGGCAGCCATTGTCAGGTTGGCTGATAACTATCTCACACAGAACCAAACACCATTTTGTACTTGTATTAAATCCTTTTAGCTTGAAATATTGTATTTTTACTGTTCAAAAATCTTTGCAATTTACTGTAATTCAAAACCAGTATAAATAAATACCCTAAAAACATTATTTGTCAACTGACATTCATCATTGAGTAAATGGAGATGAGATAAGGAAATAACAAACACACACTACACTCTCCTCATAGCCCGATCCCACTGTATCACATGCATACAGAGAAAATGCTGTGATTGGTTATGTAACCCCGCCCCTATGTGGTTGCCTAGCAACAGCTAATGACATAGTAGCCAGCTGATAAGGATGCAGCTGTCCCACAGTGACCCAACGCACCTGCCTTCCCCTCCTGCCCACACACACACACACACACACTTAACTACCTATATGCTTTGACTAACTTACTTTTTATTAATTGTTGAAAATTCATAATGCCGGTGTTATAACATTTGCATTGAAACAGATAGACTTTTCTGCCAGTTCTACCGGTTATCTATATCTGAGGTTACTTTTATGTGTATACACATTTTAATTTTAGGAATAAAAATATTCAGACTTTAAATTGAAAATCTTCTTTTGGAGTTAGTTAAATCTTAAAGTAATTAGATGAGGTTGAAAAGTTGAGCTAGTCTACGTACTGGACTGAGTTTGATTTACGCTTGCAGGTTTCTCGACGAGTGGGCGAAGGCCTCGTCCGTTTGTGGCGTTCAAGCCCCGAATGGAGGACAGATCCCATCAGATCACTTCACTGCTTCAAGGCGACGACGTCCTGGTCAGCTACTCCTCGGAGCATCTCTACATGTTCAATATCAAGGTACAGTAGAACTCCAATTATCCAAACTAATTGGGACCGGACCTCATTCGGTTAATCAAATATTCGGATAGTTGAGTTTTCACCAAAAATATAGGAAATTCAGAAAAAACTCTTTTCACAATATAATAGTATTATTGACTTTAATTACAAAAGTAAAATACACACATCAGACTTTAAATTGTAGCTTGTCCCAGTCCATATTTTTCCGCTGAAACTTTGCCCGTCACACCTTGATCAAATTGTTCTAAAATTTTAATTTTGTCTGATCACGATAAAACCATACATTTCTTCTTAGAATCCATATGATATGATGATACCGCATAACCTCAATCATAAATATAAAAAAATATGCAAGCAACACAAGACACCGGCACAGACAGATGTAGGTCAATGCTATCGACTCAATAGACTGACTGAGTAAACAAACAAAAGCAGGTGCAGAGAGACAGACAGACAGACAGGGCCACAGTCACAGTTTGCCTGATCTAGGTTCAGTACTGTCACTGCCACTAGTGTATTGTACAGTCACTTGAATCGTAGTTTGTAGAAACAACGAAGGAAGGCTCCTAATCATCCTTCAAATTACGTAACAAAACTTTGTGTAATTTCTTTCAAAAGTTGATTGGATGGTCGGAGTTCGGATAATTGGAGTTCTACTATACTACCAACTACATTGCATATTGTACGCGGTGAATAGGTTGCAAAATGTAAATTCACAAGAAAATTACTGCACGTGTTTGAGTACAATGTTTAACTGTCTGAGCCCTATCAGTAATAAAGCTACTATTTTGAGAGGTTAGGTGGACATACAAAATTTAGGCCTAGTCTCTGATGATGTCGAGCTTGTTTTCTGAAAGGCCCCGGGCAATAAAACTTCCTTGTTGGTGTGTGGGCAGTAACTTTATTTTAAGTGTAATAATTACAGTCAACTCTCGATTAACCGGTGCTTATTATCCGGTTGCGGATCAACCGGGTTACCTACTAGAAAAAAATTGAAATAATGAGCAACTACCATAGGAACGGATGTCATGAAAGAAAAAGAAATTGCCAATACAGTAAAGGGATCACATACTGGTTTCACTAATTACGCGCTCTGTGATTATTGCGCAATATTGTGTAATCTGTGGGCTCCAAAACTGAGGCTACTTCAAGGACAGCGCGGATCGATACAGCTGACGCTACACCGTGGCGCTTGTATTTGCAAAGCAGAGCAAATGAGATTGAGTCAGAACTGACCACGCCGCGTATATTCTGTCTCTCAGCCAAGGTCACTGACACCTGTCAGTGTCAAAGTGAAAGTGGTGCAGTTGAGACTATAATAATTGCGCGCGTGACCTAGTGATGGATAAGAAGAGGAAACGAACTGTTTTATCAATTCACCAAAGTTGGAAATAATTGAGAAAACAGAAAATGGCAACACGGTTAAATCGCTTGCTGCAGCAGTGACAATGGGGGAGAGCAGACGGTTGACAATATTTAGCATGAATAATATTTAACGGGTTAAATTCAATCGTAAGAATTTTATCCCCTCAATTTCGGCAATTTTGGTCTAGTTTTGGATTATCTGTGTTTTTTGGTTATCCGTGCCTCTCCTCCCCTTAATTAGCCCGGATAATCGGGAGTTGACTGTATGTCTAACAACAATAATCTCTGACAAAAAAAATGTTCAACTAAGCAAAGACTTTGGTTTTTCATTTTAAACAGTAATTTATGCTTTCTCAACAATTTTGCTAACTGTTAAATACTTAACACTAGTTTTGGAATTTTCATTGATTTGCAGCTATTACAGTTTTGGATTTCTTTTTGGCTAATCAAGTTAAAAAAATGTGTTTTAACTTTGCTGTACTCTTGACACAATTTTCTTAGTCTTATTTGCCACTATTGCATTTGAGAGTTTTAGTTTAATTGACATTATGTGGGTAGCTTTACGTTCACATTGGCGGGTGTATCAACTTTTTTTAGCATACTAGGGAACTGGTTATTATTTTGGTGCATAATACTTTATTTACATGCTTAAACAAGAAATCCTGACAAAATTGTTTCTAAAACTAAATTCTGTCAAGATAAAATGCTGGAATTATATAGCAGTTTTTGCCCAAACTGCAGAAACCTCTGGAATTGTGTATGACACTGGTTGTTTGCTTTTAAAGGATGAACTGGAAGTGGAGTTTGAGCCGGAAGTGAATGATGAGGAGTTGGAGGATGAGCCTGTGAAGCCGTCGAGTGGTTTGCCTCCTGTCCGCAGGCTGAGATTGAGAGGAGACTGGTCTGATACTGGACCAGACGCACGACCTGAGCTCGACACCAGCACCGGCCCAGGTACAACGTCACGCACCGGCCACGGATAGACTACTCTCGTTTGGCTGTTAATGTTAAGATTGGGTAGAATTTAAATCTCGAGTCAATCCTGAATTTATTATGATTCTCTTTGAATTTTGTTTATGGATAGTAGGGAATGTAAAGTTGCATTTTCACAATGTTCCTGGTCTGATAGTTTATTACAACATATAAGTCTAAAACTATAGTGGTCCTAAGAAATTACCCCTAATTAATTGACAATTAACTGGTGATATTTCATTAGATTAGGTTATGATTTGATCTCGACTGGAAACAACGCAATAACCATCACTGAATCACTATTTGAGATGCCGACCACTCTTAGGGTATTTTAAGGCGAATATGTGGTGAAGGATGAGTGTGATGAGTGGTAGTAATGAGTTATGAGGTGTAGTCTTGTTACAAACTAAGGCCGAGTCTCCTTAGAATGGGTCATTAATTAATAGCCCAATGACCAATGGAAATACAAGTACCAACGCTTAACGTGACTTCCAACCACTCCAGGTGATGGTCTGATATGTCTAAACGATGGTGGGAGTTGATGGGGTATCATCAGATGATCACTGAGACTATCTGAGCCGCTAGACCTATATCATCCTCAAAACCTGACCTCCATGAAGCTGGATTACAGGACCACGCCACGAGTCCCAGTCATAAATCAAACAAAAAACCAGTAAGTTTTCATTTGTGGTAGAAGTTAGAATAACTGCCGCTACGTGTGGCAGTTAATCTGTTAAGGGATTTTCATATGCTTAAAACACCTGGAGGTTGTCGCTACAGTAATGGTATGTTCACTGACTAAGTATTACTACTCACCATGAGTGTGTGCTGACACAAAGTATGGTGTATGGTGTGCAGATGCAGCGCAAGCCAGACCCACACTGCACGCCACTCTGATGCAGCGTATGACGGATGTGCTGTCTCGCGTATGTTGAACGACCCAGCGACCCGAGCAGCCCTCAGTCACGGGGAGATGACTAATGCACTACGCTTGAAGACAGTAGCAACCGGTCAGTCATACTCAATAGGCAAGGTTACACAAACAAGATTGCTTTGCTGTACACACTGTGTTTTTTATAGATATGATGCAAACTCGTTAACCCTCTCCTGGCCCTAAGCGTTGAAATGCCTGAAGGGCTGTTTCCCTGTCGGCCTTACAGCTTAGCTAGGTAAAATTCAAAATTTTCCAGTAGCATCATGTGTGGCCACAATAATGTAATGTGAGGGGTTAAATGAATTTATTTTTCTTACAAAATGAGTTTCCGCCAGTAAGTGGTTTGAAAATATCAGGGGTCTAGAGGTAAATCAAGTCTTAGTAATAAATAACAGAATTTTTAAAAACCAAAACTCATGATCTGTTTATACTTTTAGAGATCGGCCGGAAGGAGATTCAAGAAACCCCGGATCTCTAGATAATGACACTCCTGTTGTAGCTGTATCAATTCAGGGCATCTATTCAAATTCAAACCCAGCAGTAAGTAAACTATGTCTAATTATAATAAAAATACTATATTATATTTTTATATATTTCTTTGAATATAAAGTTGATTTTTGTATTCAGATAATACATTTTGGATCTATTGAATAATTGTTTAAAATGTCCTGAGATTTAGCTGAAGTTATAGGAGATATTTAAATTTAATAACCATTCAAATAGTCTGTTACAAAATACATCATTCCCTTAAGTTTAAGCAGAGTGTTTACTAGGTTTTCACCTTGAGTTCCTTTTAAGACAAATTGTCTAATCTGTATATAATATTGATGGACAGTATTCTTGTACATACGGTATTATTATTAATACTGTTCTGAAAAGAATTTCATCCGGCCTTAACGCTTTAAGAAGAGTGTCCCAAATTTGTAGCAGATACTTAAAAAGTAATTTATTACGCCCTAATCCACTAAAACATAGCCTTTGGTATTATTATCTATGGGGAAACTACAAAAAAATCTGAACAAAAATTAGTGTTACAAAAAGAAGCGTTGCGAATAATAATTGGTTTGAAATCAAAAGAATCAGTCAGGAGTTATTTAAGTAAGTTAGGAACTTTACAGTATTCAATCTGTATGTCTTTGAAACTCTTAAATATGTTAAGAGTCTAGAATCATGTAATTCAATTCAATCCAATGCTATGAAACCTAAAGGATCAAATAACTGCGCTAGCTTCGAAAGAACATTTCTGTTGGTAACATTTTCGCAGAGTTCTATAGTATAGATAGGAGAAATTTATCGCATTTTGGTCATGAGTACAAAAATCAGATTGGGAAAAGTTGGTAATTGAAATCCATCCTGATTATAATGCCTGTACCTCTGAAATACAGTGAAGTGAATATAAAATGCTATGTGTCAAGCCTTGAACAGAGAATCTGTAACAGTTTAAAGTTTTTTGAAGTAAAATAATTGTAGATAAGAACTCTCAAATTGTTAGTAACACTGTATTAAGCTTCAGGTTGGAGAGCCAGCTGATGTGGAGATGGAGACTACGCAGCTGAGATGGATGCCTCACCTTGCTCCCCCGACCCTGCCCGCCACAGAGGACACTGTCTCACTGCCTTCGTTCCAGTCAAGCTTCACAAGTGTCAAGCCCTCTGCTCCGCCTCCACCTCTAGCTGACCCTCCTCCTCCACACACCTCTTCTCCTCCACACACCTCTCCTCCCTCTTCCTCCTCGGACGTAGCTTCTGCCTCCACCTCCGCCTCTACCTCCACCTCCACCTCTGAACCTTCCTCATCGGCCTCCAGCTCTTCTCCCACCCAAGACAGCCTCACGCCACCACCAACAGTTGAACACCATGAGAACGGATTCATTGAGAGGTATGTACCTCATTTCAGTACAGCTCAATGGTTTAATTTGTAAATCATTTCTGGCAAGTGTTATTATGTTTTAAGTGAAATATAGAGTTCTTATTGAATATTTTACTGACCCTGATAACCGAAAATTCAAGGTTTGTTTCATCTGAAATTTAAACAAATTCTGTATAGAAACCAAAACCTACAAATCACTATTGCTGAAGCGCTTTGTTCAACGTATCCACTGCGTCAGGTGTACTCTAAACTAATTCACAGAATCAAATGTGATTTTCATATTTTAACATGATTATTGGAATGTGTCACATAGTTGTCCTTTTCCATTCCATCACATCAAGTTTCAAAGGGAGCGGCCTACTATTTAATTCTTAATTGTACCTCGGACAATCACAGAGTTCTAATTTGAGTTTGTTAGTTGCAACACTATAAAACATTAAAATAAACTTACTAGTGCAGTAAAATATATGCTAGTATGTTTTAAAGTAAGATGAGTCGGTTCCAAAATTCTTACCAATTCCCCGGTTCTGAGAAAAATCTGTTCTCGGTTATGTCGGGTTGTTCCAAAATGTATCTATTGACTCCTAATGCTCAAGGGGAATAACGACTGATTCCTGCTTCAGCGGGCGCATCTCTTGACTCCGGCTTAATGCCAAGGTGAAATCAAGACTGATACCGTTTCATGGGCTATCTGATTCAAGCACCAAGGTGAAATCATCACTCACTGGATACCGCTTCAAGGGCGACTGACTCGCTAACTTGAATTCAATAAACTTGGAGCATGCTCAAGGGCTATCTCATGACTCCGCTTAACACCTCCTGGCAGAATTCATCGACTGGATATCATTTCCATGGGTGTATCTTTGACTACCAGGCTAACGCTATGTATCTATCACTTCGATACCGCTTCCTGGTGATTTCTTTGATTCCAGTTAACGCTTCAAGGGTGAAATCACGACTTCATACCGCTTCAGAGTTATCTCTTTGATTCCCGCTAATGCTGGAATCATGACTTCGAGCACCGCTTAACGGTATCGACCAGAGCTTAATGACAGGGTCGGTGCCGAAGTTCGGTAGCGGTAAATAATTAAACTCGATCTATTACATGAAAATTTCACACCCCTAACCTTATGTTATTTGGCCATCAGCCGTTCCGAACCGAATTTTTGACTTTTCGGTTCTGGTTCCGTTCTGTCCGAACCGTGGAACCGAACCGGAACCGAACTGACCATCCCCCTACATTTTTTCTCACCGACTTTCTCGAGAATAAAAATTATGCGAAAAATTTGCCTGACCCCGAAATTCGAATCTCGACACCTCTACTGATATCCTTGTATTACAGACATGTTTCATATGTAGGCTAAAGAAAGAAAACAACAAACTGTCAACGTCGATTTGCCGTTGTACATTGTGTTGTTTTTCTTGGATTTTGTGTAACCTAATCTACTGAGTTTGCTTTGTTAACTAATACATGAAACAAATTGTATATCGCAGTATTGTGCAGAGTGATTACCAGTAGAAAAAAACTAACATTACAAATCTGATAGGATGGTCTGTCGGTCCGGGCTTAGTTTCATATAAAACAAGATTGCTTTACTGTACACACTGTGTTTTTATACTTATGATGCAAACTCGTTGACCTCTCCTGGCTACCGTGAAGCTGGAAATGCCTTGAAGGTATTGTTTCCCCAGTCTGCCTTTACAGCTTAGCTAGGTAAAATTCAAAATTTCCAGTAGCCATGTGTAATAATAATGTAATGTGAGGGGTTATAAATTATTTTTCTTACAAAATGAGTTCACTTCAGTAAGGGTTTGAAAAATAATGAAATAAAATGAAAAAGTCTTTATTTACGGTTTTAAGTAAGAACTTTTTATAGTCCCTACCACTTAACCCCTTTTAAATATGTGTAAAACATCAGAGGTCTAGAGGTAAATTAAGTCTTAGTAATAAATAACAGAATTTTTAAAACCAAAACTCATGATCTGTTTATACTTTAGAGATCGTAATGGAAGTGAGATTCAAGAAACCCCGATCTCTAGGATAATGATACTCCTGTTGTAGCTGTATCAATTCAGAAGCATCTATTCAAATTCAAACCCAGCAGTAAGTAAATGATGTTAGTTATAATAAAATACTATATTATATTTTTGACACAGGAAGTCGGCCACACAGGGCTATTTATCAAATATTAAATAAAGATAAGAAAATAGACTAAAACTCTTTGTTATATTTCTCATATTTTAGACGACCGGATTCAAGAAGCCCATTTTATATGTACAGCAATGACGATGGGGTTTAAATTCAAACCAGTCAGGCTTTAAATTCAAATATAAACAAAGTACTACTCTAATTTTTAAAATCTATTTATATTTTATATACTTTGAATATAAAGTTGATTTATTGTATTCAGATAATACATTTTGGATCTATTGAACAATTGTTTAAAATGTCCTGAGATTTAGCTGAAGTTATAGGAGATATTTAAATTTAATAACCATTCAAATAGTCTGTTACAAAATACATCATTCCCTTAAGTTTAAGCAGAGTGTTTACTAGGTTTTTACCTTGAGTTCCTTTTAAGACAAATTGTCTAATCTGATATAATATTGATGGATTATTAATACTGTTCTGAAAAAGAATTTCATCCTGGCCTTAACGCTTTAAGAAGAGGTCCCAAATTTGTAGCGCAGATACTTAAAAAGTAATTTATTACGCCCTAATCCACTAACACATAGCCTTTGGTATTATTATCTATGGGGAAACTACAAAAAAATCTGAACAAAAATTAGTGTTTAAAAAAGAAGCTGCTATAATAATAATTGGTTTGAAATCAAAAGAATCAGTCAGGAGTTATTTAAGTAAGTTAGGAAACTTTACAGTATTCAATCTGTATGTCTTTGAAACTCTTAAATATGTTAAGAGTCTAGAATCATGTAATTCAATTCAATCCAATGCTATGAAACCTAAAGGATCAAATAACTGCGCTAGCTCCGAAAGAACATTTCTGTTGGTAACATTTTCGCAGAGTTCTATAGATAGGAGAAATTTATCGCATATTTTGGTCAGGAGTACAAAAATCAGATTAAGAAAAGTTGGTAATTGAAATCCATCCTGATTATAATGCCTGTACCTCTGAAATACAGTGAAGTGAATATAAAATGCTATGTGTCAAGCCTTGAACAGAGAATCTGTAACAGTTTAAAGTTTTTCTGAAGTAAAATAATTGTAGATAAGAACTCTCAAATTGTTAGTAACACTGTATTAAGCTTCAGGTTGAGAGCCAGCTGATGTGGAGATGGAGACTCACGCAGCTGAGATGGATGCCTCACCTTGCTCCCTCCCCCCTGCCCACACAGGACACTGTCTCACTGCCTTCGCTCCAGTCAAGCTTCACAAGTGTCAAGCCCTCTGCTCCGCCTCCACCTCTAGCTGACCCTCCTCCTCCACACACCTCTTCTCCTCCACACACCTCTCCTCCCTCTTCCTCCTCGGACGTAGCTTCTGCCTCCACCTCCGCCTCTACCTCCACCTCCACCTCTGAACCTTCCTCATCGGCCTCCAGCTCCTCCCACCCAAGACAGCCTCACGTCACTCACCGTGCAACAGTTGAACACCATGAGAACCGGATTCATTGAGAGGTATGTACCTCATTTCAGTACAGCTCAATGGTTTAATTTGGTAAATCATTTCTGGCAAGTGTTATTATGTTTTAAGTGAAATATAGAGTTCTTATTGAATATTTTACTGACCCTGATAACCGAAAATTCAAGGTTTGTTTCATCTGAAATTTAAACAAATTCTGTATAGAAACCAAAACCTACAAATCACTATTGCTGAAGCGCTTTGTTCAACGTATCCACTGCGTCAGGTGTGCCGGTACTAAACTAATTCACAGAATCAAATGTGATTTTCATATTTTAACATGATTATTGGAATGTGTCACATAGTTGTCCTCCTGTTCAATTAGTTTACGATGGAGTGAATTCTGCTGTCGCTAATATGTTATAATTCAAGGCACAACACCTGTGTAGTTTCAAAATTTTATAAATTTAGAGCTATGTATATTACAATACAGTTTATAAGAATGGTGTGTAACACTTCCAGGCACGGTACAGAGCCTGTTGTGAATCTTACATATTCAGACAAAGGATCCACAGCATCTCGAATATCCTTATCTGTGGGAGACGAAGTCAACCGCGAGGCAGTTCCTCCACAAGGTAAACTAACAGCAGTCTGTGTTATTGTAGCGTAGCTAAGCAATTGTATTTTAATAACAGCCTAACCTAACCTTCACAGGTAATCTCCATATTATTATGATACCGTATATACTCGAATCTAAGACGCACTTTATTTACCATATTTTAGGCTCTAAAATAAGGGTGCGCTTAGACTCAAGTAACATGATAGAAATATTGAGTTAATTTGAAGAGTTACAAAAACACTCAAAACATCGACAAAAACATTCAGATAGGCCTCGAGAGGTAAGAAACACAACAGGGTTGTATTGCATTTCCTGTTTTGAAGAGTGGAATGAAAGAATTTTTTGTGACTAGAGGGGACTCAGAATTGCTTCTTATTGCATTCGACATGTTCTCCATTCTCCCTCCTTGTCTGTAGGTTGGGGGAAAGAAGGAAGAGAAAGGAAGCAGTAGCATACAAGGAGATACACATCTATTCAAAGCAAACACTAGCGCTTGGAAATATGGGGCAATCACCAGTGGCAAAAACATGAACTAACTGACTACAAAAAATAGTCCCTCAGTTGAGGTGTTCTATCATACATAAACTTATATATGATTGCTTGAATTGATTGCTTATAGATGAATTGATTGCTACTAAAAGCAACCTTATTCATTCTTAAGAAATTTAACCTTATAAAGATGGAACATGGGAGTGTTGATAAACCAACTTTATCAGGGTATTTCGGATAACAGTGCAAAATGAGTAGATTTATTGTGATACAATCTGTGAATTTACTCTGGGAATTCCGTTTGTTTTAGAAGAAACTCCTGGACCAAGCTCTCAACCATCTGTTGCTCCTTCTCTTCCACAAAGTAAGAACTAATTAACTAATCCTTGCAAATTTTAATTTAATGATAGTTGAGAGTTCCGAGGGGCATGAAAGTTCCAATTTGAGTGGCCAGTGATAACAAGCCGACAACAGTTCGGCAAAGGGAGCTCGGATCTGAAGTGCACCAGATGCAACAACTGACAATTTGTTTCTGACATTTTCAAAGTAATATCATGTTCTGTACGACTGTTAAGAGTCACCATGAAGTTTTCTTTACATACATAACCGCTTAAAATTTTACGTTAACAGTTTAAGTATATGTTGGCGTAAATCTAAAAAAACTTTGGGTTAAAGCGTACTTGGTGTGTTAGCTACTTGGTAGAGACATGTTTCACTTTTGTATTCAACTTCCTAAGGTTTCAGTCCTAAGTTCAGATTTTGTAAGGTTTCACATCTTCATAAAACATGTGTTTTATATTTTTATTTAGACTTAATAAAGTGAATGTGTCTATTTGTAGGACCTCTCGGCCAAATGTTAGAAGGAGATGATGATTTCAGCATGGACACAGACGATGAAACAGAAGATCCAACACCTGTAAAATATTCATGGTATGAACTCCCTTCCTTTTTCGTTGTTGGTTATACACCACTGCTATGTGGGTCTAAGATGTACATTATAGTTGTTTAAATCTTCTCTTTAGCTGTTTTGAAAGGAGGTTCTCTTTTTATCTGCATCAGTCATTTACAGGCCTTAGATATTAATTGTTGTAGAAGAATCAATACAGGGTGTGATTAAACTTTCAGCTATTCACCAGGACGTCGGCCTCACGCCATCGAAAAGGAGATGGAACAAGCGATCCGAAATAGTCTCAACAACCGATCTCAAACTGCGATGGACGACAGGACTAAAGTGCGTCGACCTGCAGTGAAACACAAATACATGGGCCACAGAAACGCAAGGTACTGTATCTTCCATCTCACTTACCTAGTCTCCTCACTCACCACTGTCACTAACCCTGCATCTTTCGCAGTAATCATGTTAATCTGCCCAATCTGTCGGTATATATTCTCTATTAAAAGTACGAGGGTCATCCAGAAAGTAAGGAACGATTGCGCATACCCCTCACAACTACGAGTGCGCGTGCAGCTGCTAGCTCCATCCTTCCTCTTCAGTTTGAGTGTAGGTTCGCTGTGTGATTACGCGCCTCGTTTCCACAATGATTAATAATGACATCAACAATTGTAAACTCCGCTAAATGTGAAGTGCGAAGTGTTGTTCGTTTTCTGAACGCTCAAAACGTTAAACCTGTTGAAATTTATAGGCAAATAAAGAGTGTTCCAAAGGGGAAACGATCAAGTCAGAAGCCTACGGTTAAATCACTATTTGAGATGCCGACCACTCTCATGAGGGTATTTTAACTTTTTAAGGCAAATATGTGGTGAAGGATGAGTGTGATGAGTGGTAGTAATGAGTTATGAGGTGTAGTCTTGTTACAAACTAAGGCAACTCTTCCTTAGAATGGGTCATTAATTAATAGCCCAATGACCAATGGAAATACAAGGACCAACGCCTTAACGTGACTTCCGAACCACGCAGGTGATGGTCTGATATGTCTAAACGATGGTGGGAGTTGGTGCGGGTATCATCAGATGATCACTGAGACTATCTGATCCGCTTTAGACCTATATCATCCTCAAAACCTGACCTCCATGAAGCTGGATTACAGGACCACGCCACAAGTCCAGTCCAACAACTTCAACGTGCCCATCCAAAACAAGAGACGGGAATGCTTTCAGAAAAATTGCTTGGCCTTATGCATCTGCAAAAACACGTCACGAACTTCAACGTCTACATTGGGATTTTTTTCCATCCACCTTACAGCCCTGATTTGGCACCAAATGATTATCACTTATTCCCAAAGCTTAAGGATTTTATGGGTAGAAAACAGTTTGCTAACGATGAGAAATTCCAAGAAGGTGTGAAACCATGAAACATGGGTTTGGGCCGCTTTCCCAAAAAGCGTTTGGTAATGCCCACAAAAAATCTTAGGTTGTCTTAAAATTAAAATGCCACTAGCGTAGACAGTAAAAAATATATAAAAACCCTGGCTCAAGTCATTGGCGGCAAATTAGTACAAATGGGTATGAAAAAACTGGTCCCACGTTACAACAAGTGTCTTGAAATCCATGGCGACTATGTAGAAAAGTAGAAAAGGTTCTATGCATTTGTAAATAATGTTTTGGGTTGATATTTTTTTTATTTGACCACGCCAAAACGTTCTTTACTTTCTGGATGACCCTCGTATAATAATTTGTTCAGTGTGTTCTACAAAACCAAAATTCACTTTTCATATAAAAATAATTTCATTTAGATTGTTCTTAGAGTTTATAATGTTAAAATAGCGTGAAATACAAAATTTGATTTTTGCTCTTACACCGTAGTAAATTATTTCTAGTGGCATCTGGTCAATTATTGCTCTTTTACATTTTTTGTTCTTGAAGTTTGATTTGTACGTTTGGGTGTTTGGCTTTTGAGTTTAAAACTAATATTTCATTGCTTTTTGTTTGAAGGAATGTTTTGTTTCACATTTTATTTTGGTTTACAATTGTTCATTTTTACACAATTGATAAACACTTGTACTGCTTGGTACTACCACTAACTGCTGGCTTTTTGAACTTACAAACTATCAAGGCTTTCAGTCATACATCAAAACTTATATTTTATCATCTTTTATTTATTTATTATATTTTATAATCATTGTTTTGTCTTGTGCCACTGTGTTGTCCCCTTTCACATTTCTAAAATTTCAGTATTGATACTAATTAATGATTCATTAATATCTAGTAACACTGTGAAACTGTGATGTTGTGTGTACATTATATGTTTACAATTTTATTACTTCGTTTTTCAGACATTCAAGTTGTAACAAAGATGATTTTTGTATTCACATAGTAGCTAATTGACAAGAAACCTGTCGGCACAAAGCATCAGTGTGTCACACACTAAACCTTTATGTTCCCCAACCCAAAAGCATGGTTTTCGACAATCTATTTATTTAAAAACAATTCAATCAAGTTAACCATTTCATAAGTTCATTGTTTTACTAAAATAAATATTCGTATTCAATCTCTTTAGTTTGTTGTTGTGCACTTGAAATATCTTAACACAAAGTGTTTAAAATTATAAAAATACCTATTAAAGCACATAGGTTTCAAAAGCCGTTGACGAGTGCAAGCCAGCAAACGTGTATGCTTGAAAGCCTCCTGTACATACGTGAGACTCTTCTACATAAGCATGGTGTGTGTGTGTGCGTGTGTCCCTACCCTAGGTATTTTTGCAGGACGATGATCAAGGAGGCTACGTTCTGGGGAGACGACTGCTGAGCGGTAAGCGGCTCGGACTGCGGACACGTGTTCGTGTGGGAGCGAGACTGCCAAACTCGTCATGTTGCTGCAGGCTGACCACCACGTCGTCAACTGTATCCAGCCCCACCCCTTCCTCCCCATTCTGGCCACGTCCGGCATCGACTACGATGTCAAGCTGTGGGCTCCCACACAAGCCGAGCCCAGCTTCAACCAGGAGATGGCCGAAGAGGTTAGTCACATATCATACACACTCTTAATGCTGACATTTCTCTATTGTGGGAAAACACTCTGCAGAGTAGAAACTTGATAGTTTGAAACTCTGTATAGTTTGATAACTTCCAGGTGACTAGATAATAACAAAAGTGACAGACAGAGAAAGATTTTAAAATATTTTGCATAGTAGTAATGATGTATGCAAGCTCTGTTATACAGTAGAACTGGGTTTTCTAACTTTGCAACGCTTATTGAATAAATTTATTTAGTGGTATTATAATAATTATCTGTGATAAAATATACTGGATATACTATCAAAAGTAATAGAGAGACATAAGAGACAGGAAGAATATACATCCTTCCTTTGATAGTATATCCTGGCCTAGTATTTCCTAAATATATTCTGGATAGTTTAACATTTTGACATCCCTTTGGTCCACAATTTGTCAACAATCGAGTTTCTACTGTATTTCGAAATTAAATTTGTCATTTCTTATTAGAAGTCTAAGTTTAAAAGTAGTTGGATGGTCAAAGTATAGTTTATGGAGGTTTATCACTAAGCCTAAATCCACCCTAAAACTAGGAAGGAAGCTCTGTTATATTTTAATAATTTAAAGTAGGAATCTTGGGTGGAAGTACCTTTAGTAGATGTAAGAAAACCTAAGTGAATGTTGAAATCTTGTGTAATCCAAAGTTATATTTAACTTTATAATTATTTTTAACTTAATCTTTTAGGATAAGGCCAAGTCTTAAGATTTCTGTGACAAGAGCAAGGCTTTGACTATCATGAAGTAAATTGATATCAAAATAGATATTATGTTCTCTAGGTCCTACATTCATCAAATCATATTTATAAGACCTAGCCAAATAGTCTCTGGCATTAATGTTTAATTCAATGAGGCTTTAGGTGGGATGGGTGTTCCATAGGTCTGTCCCAGCCACTTTCTTCTAACAATATAAAGATCACCAGTCAAATCAAAATTGTTCTTTATGCCATTGACATCATACATTCTTAACATAAGTCCAAACTTAGAACATCTTAACAACTATACACATAGATTTCTGCCAATGGTTTTGCTTAATCAAGATAAAACACAAAACTTGGTCTTTAGTCAAAAGCTGAGCACAACTCTCACTAACAACTATATCAATTCAACAAAGTTTTTAGGTCTGCATGTTGACACTGAACTGACGGGTTTCAAGTCACATATATTACGCCAGTTCAAGACTGTCTAGGTATTTTGATGAATGCCTAATACATTTAGTTCAAACATATGTAAGAACATCATATTTGCCTATTTTGAGTCAATATTTAGAGGCATAATTTTGTGTAATAGTAGAAGGTTGAGAAATTTTAATTTTACAAAAAAGTACTAGGAGCAATGGCCCAGGCGATTCTGAACACTGTAAACCACTCTTTACAAATCTGGTAAAATTCAAACCATTATAAATTTATATATATATATATATGATCTTTTTGTATTCTCAAAACATGAGGGAGTTACTTAAATTCAATTAATGCATGTCCATACCCACAACCGTAGAGCAAAAATAATGCTGTAGTTAAACCTTGTCACAGTAAACTCCCTAAATAGCCATACAGTCATGTCTATTAAAATTGCATAATAAACTAAAACCAATAACGGACCTTTATTCACTTAAAAATTTTAAAATTTATTTTTGATTGGTTATTACAAAAATCCATTTTATTCATATAGAGGAGTTTTTTTTGACAGTAAAATATTGATTTTAAATCAGGTTTACTCTGCATTTTCTAGCCTTTACTGTATAATAAAACATTAAGCAAATTGTTATTTATTTATATAAATATGGTTAACTACTTATTATTGACTCTATTTATAGCCATGTATATTTACCATGACATTGTCAATAATTGTAAGATTCATATGACAAATAAAGATATTATTATTATAACAATAGCATGTATCTTTTTCAGTAGAATTAAACTAAGATTAAGCTAGTAGAGAAAGGGCCAAGTCTTAACTGATTTATGGTTTATTTAGACAAGAGTATATGATTCTTAAATTTATCATCAAATTTTGTTATTGACGATTTTATTTCGTTTATTTCTGTTCCTAACAAGGGTTTATTTTTGGCTCAAATGGGTCATTACGTTTACTATCGCAAGTATGAATATTTCACTCATAATCCTAAGAGCATTAGATGTTTACAATCTTAATCTTACATTTTGTCAAAAAAAGGCCTGTCTGTAGTAGTCATGCTTTTGAAATCCCATGTTGTATCTATACTTGGTACCATGTAGTTTTTGAAGAGAATAAACAATATAATGGAATTATTTATATATTAATTTACATTAACAGTTCAACTTATGGACAAACTGTACAGCTTTCATAAATTATCAATATTTCTATAAATATTTTGTAACCAGATAAGCCATTTCTGTTTGGTTCTGGAATTAGTTATTGAGCACTTAAAACTCGACTCAGCAAGAGTAAAGATATCGATTTTGTATGACATATTATTAGACTTAGAAAAGTTACTTCAAAACAGTTACAATTGCCCTTTGTCAAATCTAACTGATTAAAGTAACTTGCGGCTGTTACTAGCATAGTGATATACAGTTGGCACTTTATAATTAATCACTTTTAGTTTTTGAAAGATACATTGAGGTTTCATGGTTTTTATTTTATGAAATTGAAAATTACTTAACTGTAAATTAAAGCACTGAGTGAAGTGCCAATGAAATCAAACAACTTTAGAGTTTTGACTCAACGACGAGTGGGCAAGAAGTTGTTTACATTTAATTTTGTCATCTCTTGCTCTAGAGCATCTAAATAGTTGACTAGGTTAATGTTGCCAGCTTTTTCTGTAGGGAATCAAAATTACTAAGTGAAAAGACAATCAAGTCCATATGTGGGTGTACTCTTTGGACTTTGAGACTAACGAAAAAGCGCCATTTTTCTATTGCGCTGGCTTATGAGTGCCGTTGTACTGCCTCAATAACTTCCAAGTGCCATTTCTCTTCTGCAATAACTTCCAAGTGCCATTTCACTCCCTAGTTAATTCTGAGTGCCTGTTTCAATCCTGTTTGGGCTTCCAAGTGCCTGTTTCAATCCTGTTTGGGCTTCCGAGTGCCATTTCACTCTCGCGATGGCTTCTACAAGGGTCGGTCTACTCTCGTGATCGCTTTCGAGTGCTTTTTCACTCCCTCAGTGGTTTCCATATGCTATGTAACTCCCCCCTTGGCTTCATATTGTTAATCCTCGATATGGTACAGTCATGAGTTTCGATGGTTTTCTAGTGCTGCATACATCACAAACATCAATTTCAGTCAGACGGCAAGCCAAGAATCCAAAATCTGTTTTATTCTCGCTGATTACACCGGCCGGAGTAACTGTTGCGTAGCTATTTTCCCAGTTTTGTGCGCCGGCTGATTCCTGGTGTTTTCATGTTTGACTAAATTCACAGCTCATTCACAATTTGTATAGTCGAATAGGTGCCCTGTAGTGACAAATTATCTATCTTCCTTTCTCCAAGTTGTTTTAGAGGCCTTTTGCACAGACTCTCTCTTTCTATTTACCTCACTTTAACTAATAGTTGAATTCATGTTCGAGGGGTTAAGTTTGTGTGATTGGTGATATTCCTGTTTAGTTAAGTTTGTGTGATTGGTGATATTCCTGTTTAGTTAAGTTTGTGTGATTGGTGATATTCCTGTTTAGTTAAGTTTGTGTGATTGGTGATATTCCTGTTTAGTTAAGTTTGTGTGATTGGTGATATTCCTGTTTAGTTAAGTTAGTTCTTTTATTATTTCACCCACAGTTTTGAGATTGTTTTGGTTTTGCTGTCGGTTTGAACATTACCTTTTATTTGTACATACCAATGCTTTTTGGAGAAGCCTCTTGTGACTATAATGTTGGATTTTGCAAGTTACAAAGTAAAGTTTCAGTAGTTTTTGTATTGTCTTTAGACTTACTCAGTAGAGAGATGAACAACACGACATCGCATTCCGCATCCTTTATGATAAGAATGCTTGCCTGTCTGAATCAAATCAGAAGAGGTAATATTATTAATTTTCTTTTTCAAATTCCATCAGAAAATCTAATAATATTATACAGTACGATCTCACTAATCCGCCCAATATCGGATCGAAGCGCGACTAGCAGAAATGCCGGATTAGTGGAGGTTCACTAAAAAAGACTCAATTTGCCAGGAATAATCTGTCTTAAAGATGATTCACTACTCTTAAGAATTGATTCAAATTTCAATTCCATTCTTATTCTTCCTTATGTCTGTGAGTTTTGATTTGCCGATCTTAACTTATCACTACTCTAATTTTTTAAAATAACTTTTACAACACTTATTATTAATGTCAAAGTAACATGTCTACGCTTTGCGATATCTCACCTAATCCGTACTGAACGGAATCCTCGATTAGCAATAAACAACGCACACTTTGGTCACACGCTTTACAGACAAGAGGAGACTTGAAAACAAGTGGCTAAATAACGTGGTCACAGCCCCGGATTACTAGACGTGTCCGAGTGGCAAACGGCCGGATTATAGAGACTGTACTTTACTAGTATAGAGTTTTCTTCTATTCTATTCTAACAAACTTCCAATCACTGGATAACTCAAACGTATCTTTTTTTTTAAGCCAGCAAAAATACTCAAAACAGTTTTTGATGTTCTCATTTGTAAGGCAGAAAACAACACAGTTCACACTTCAGTTTATCATAAAGAAACCTTCAGCGGACAATTTTTAAATTTTAATTCTAATCATCCCCAACATGTAAAATTAGGAGTTGCTCAGAATATGTTTCAAAAGATACACACAATAGAATCGAACAAAAATCAAGCAAAATTAGAAGAAAATAATACAATTGAATATTTGAAAACAAATCAATATTCAACGAAGATAATCAATCAAGCTAAACGTAAATATAATAAAAGGAGAAACAGCCACCAAGAAGATGAAACCAAACCAATAGGAACTGTAGTACTCCTTACGCGGCGGGTTTATCCAACAAATTTGAAAAGTTAATTCTAAATTTAATATAAGAACATCATTTAAATCCAATAACACTTTGAGAAGTCAGTTAACAAAATTAAAACCTAAAACCTTAATCAAGAAACTAAAAACTCTGTATACAAAATTGACTGTGAGTGTAACAAATCATACTTCGGACAAATTTCCAGGCCAGTAAAAACACTAATTAAAGAACATATATACAATTATAAAATGAAAAACTCTGAAAAATCAAAATTAGTTGAACACGCTCTGTCTGAAAACCACTCTACCAAATTTGAATCGTCAACTTTGGTTTTTAAAGAACCTTCCTGGACTAAAAGAAACCAAATTGAAAGTGCGTGCATGAGTGTTTTAAAAATAATTGTATATCTCAACCTTCTCTAAATTTTAGTAATATATTCATACCAATAGTGAAAGATCAAATTGAAGAAAAAGTTAGAAACTCAAAGAAAATTTTGACTGATAGTTTATACAATATTATATTTTTGCTTCAGATTTTATTTGTTAGCAAGTGCCATTATGAGAGAACTTCTGCTGAATATTACAGATCTTAATTAACTCAATTTAATTATACTTGTTACTGGTAAATAGCCATAATTGACTACACATAATATTGATATACAATCTATTATTAAAACTGCATAGCTTATTTTGGAATCTATAAGTTTACAAGTTCCTTTTACTTTAATAATAACAATTCAAAACATTGTAAATTAAGAGTGACTATAGGACTGTTTGTATAGAAATGAAATAACAATAACAAATTATTTTGTATTAGATTATGTTTTATAATTGTAAATTTTGTGTGATTAAAGAGGATTAGTGATCGTTAAACTTTCTATCCTTTATAACTTGTTTACGCAGTTATTGTTTTTAAGAGTTCAATTAGGACAAGGCTGCCAAAACTTAGTGCTGGACCAAACATATAATGCGTTTCATGTTCTCCATCATCACTGGTCAGTACTCATAAAACACATTCAAAGTAAATAAATAACTCCCACGATTATTTCCAAGTACAGTAGAATCATTTTTATCCAGACCAACTAGGGCTAGTCGATACAACTGAAAATCTAAAAAATCCCAAGAATACAGAAAAAAAGGAATAAATCAAGAAATAGAGAAAACTTACCCTATTTTGCTGGAGAAGTAAGGATAGGAAATAATGTTAACTAAATACCAGGCCGACACTGCAGCAATACAGTGCCGCTGGCATGAGTGAATCGAATTTCATTTGCAATTTATTACTCTAATTTGCTACAATGACAGCCTCGCTTTGCCTTCAGATTGTCCTCCTGTATCATCACGGGTTTGCTGCGCTCACAGCCTTGCTTCGGCCTCAGGGTAACAGGGTTTTTTTATTGGAAGTTATACTATATATCATGAAAGGAAATCACATTTTAAATTTCAATAAACTCGGACCACTCATTCCGCTGCTGCAGTGAAAACCCACTTTTTGTGCCATTTTGAAACGGCACGACAGATTTTCATAGTTAATAGTATATTGATGTATAGCAACAAAATACATATTTATTTAAAAATTAGACAAAGTTCACTGTTATAGATCATTAAAACCTGGTAGCCCAATTTTGCTGGCTAACAAACTTCACCGAGATATTTACAAAAGGAACATTTGTACTAAATTTAATGAAAATCGGACAAAAAATGCGAACTGTAGAGAATACACACATTTATACATACGCTTATAAAGTTTTGAAAAATTGCTCAAAACTTGTTTTGGGGGTTCAGGGACATTTCTTGGTCCCGGGTCTGGGTCTTATCATGAGGACGGCATGAATATCTCATTTTCCCAAACATTATTATTTAATTGAGAACATTGTAAAGATGTGTTCTAAATTTTCCTTTTATTTTTCTACATCAGCATTATACCAAACGTCAGCAAGTTTTCTTAGGAAATACAGCTATTCAAAACCAACCCTTTATCTATATAAATAAAATAAGACTTTTGTCTGTTTAGTGTATATTGAAATGAATCCATCGGTTTTTGGCTATTTGGTTTTTTTATACTTTGAGAAGACCGAAACTGACGGCAAAAGAAGTCCTGTCTGTCTGTAACATTTATAAGGCATATTGGACCGCTTATAAGTCAAAATCGGCTGAAGTTATGGCAGTGAAACTTTGAGGGTTTACCCATTAGGCAATGTGTCTTTAGCTATCCACAAAATAAATTGCAAGGGACCAAAGTTGGCTGTGAAAAGGTGTTTAATGCATTGGAACGTGTATAACTTAAAATCAATTATTTGTTCAATGTCATCACTTTGGCACGGTATTGTCAGTTTGCCAATCTATACCAGCCCAATGTGTTGATTTGAACGGCAATGGTAATCATTTTTAACATTTAAAGTAATAAAACACATTAGTTACTTGCACGAGGGTCATACAGAAAGTAAAGAATGTTTTGGCATGGTCAAATAAAAAAAATATCAACCCAAAACGTTATTTACAAATGCATAGAACCTTCCTCTACTTTTCTACATAGTCACCATGGATTTCAAGACACAATTGTTGTAACGTGGGACCAGTTTTTCCATACCCATGTTGTACTAATTTGCTGCCAAAGACTTGAGCCAGGGTTTTTTTACTGTCTACGCTAGTGGCATTTTAATTTTAAGACAACCTAAGATTTTTTGTGGGCATTACCAAACGCTTTTTGGGAAAGCGGTCCAAACCCATGTTTCACACCTTCTTGGAATTTCTCATCGTTAGCAAACTGTTTTCTACCCATAAAATCCTTAAGCTTTGGGAATAAGTGATAATCATTTGGTGCCAAATCAGGGCTGTAAGGTGGATGGAAAAAAAATTCCAACGTAGACGTTGAAGTTCATGACATGTTCTTGCAGATGCATGAGGCCGAGCATTGTCATGGATCAGCAACAATTTTTCTATAAGCATTCCCCCTCTCTTATTTTGGATGGCACATTGAAGTCGTTGTAGGGTTTCACCGTAGGCTTCTGACTTAATCGTTTCCCCTCTCGAACACTCTTTATTTGCCTATAAATTTCAATAGGTTTAAATTAATGTTTTTGAGCATTGAGAAATTCCAAGAAGGTGTGAAACCATGAAACATGGGTATGGACCGTTTTCCCAAAAAGCGTTTGGTAATGCCCACAAAAATCTTAGGTTAAGTCTCAAAATTAAAATGCCACTAGCGTAGACAGAAAAAACTAAAAAAAACTTTGGCGGCAAATTAGTACAACATGGGTATGGAAAAACTGGTCCCACGTTACAACAAATGTCTTGAAATCCATGGCGACTATGTAGAGAAGTAGAGGAAGGTTCTATGCATTTGTAAATAAGTTTTGTATTGATATCTTTTTTTTTATTAGACCATGCCAAAACGTTCTTTACTTTCTGGATGACCCTCGTATATGAAGTTTTGCCATTTGACCCAATATAAGGATGCTCAAAACTGCTTTTGTTTTGTTCTGCGACATTTCTTTCCATGTGGTGATTGAAATGAATAGCTCTACCTCTACACAGCTCTATTTTGTGTTGTCCGTTGATGAAAGGCCTCGCAAGTCAATTCTTGAAAGTTTTGGCTTTTGTTTTTCATTTTACTTAATTATAAATTTATTCCAATACTATGGCTTAAGTTCTCTAGCCAAAAACTAATCTCCTAAATGTCTTTTACACTTCTAAAAATATGAGATATTTAAATACCCTTTCGTTCTTTTATTGTCAGCAAATTTTGGACATAATACAACATGTGACCAATTGAGATGAGTTGGCTAAGAAAAATAATGAAATGGTTATAGTTAAATATTATATTTCAAAATAAGTAGTGTATAAAACTTAGTGCATAGAAAATAAAAGCGTTCATAACATGTATCTCAATAACAATTTTTCAGGTAATTCGGTCGTTTAAATTCAACAATATATAAATAAATGTATATATACCAACAAATATTGTTATTAAATCATTACAATATATAAAAATATTCATTTTCTACAGTACAATATGCTGATAAAATAGTTTAGTCAGTCTTATACAAATTAGGCCTAGCTAACATTCTGACTTAAATACTGTACATAGTAACAATATTCTTAAGGCACGGTCCCTATTATGTTGAACTAAACATGGAAAATTACAACACTTATTCAATTTATAATGGTGTGTCTTCCCATATTTCTTAAGGTCAGATAATGAGTTTGAATTTCCATTAATTAGTTAACATAACTACATTTTCTATGACTAATTATGAATAAAAGTACAAAACCTGATGATTCGGTACCTTGTACAAGGTTTCCAATTGATATGAGACTCTGTTGCAAGTGGACTCCTCGCAAATATAGTATACAGTAGAGTCTCGATAATTCGAGCCTCGGTAATCCGAGTACCCTTAAATATTGTACTGTACTCAGAAATGTTTAACGCTTTTTTATGAGTTTGATAACGCCTTCAATTCACATAGCGCCTGCATATTTGTTAGTGGCACGCTGTTTACAAGACAGCTGTTTGAGTAAGTACAGTATTGATTTTTTCTGAGTCAAGGTCAATGGAACCTGTCTCACGCTCTTCACTAATAATAGATGATACAGTGTAAACTCTTCCTGTCACTGTCTCGGTAAGGTCTCAAGTAGTAAAAACGTCGGAAAGTGTAAGCGGGTAATAGCGGCTCTGAATGTATCGTAGGGTTTAAAAAAGCGAACAGGTACCGCATCGTAAAAAAAGCAATCGGGACAAACCGGGTCTAACACGGGTCTGAAAGCGTACGCTGAGTAAAACGCGTCGGGGAAGGGTCGGCGGACTTTAAGCGAGGATTGGTGCAGACTAGAGTAAGCGGTCCTCTGCTACAGTGGAAGTGCACGAGGAAAAATCATTATATTGCCAGGAAAACCGGTAAATATCGTGAATTTTATCAAGCTAGCCTACTTCTGTGGCACTTTGTATGTCACGTGCTTGTACTATGTAAATTGAATATGACTTAATTACATTGAAAACTCTTTCTGTCTCTGTTTTCCGTGTGTCGGAGTTTCTCGAAATCGAGGTACCATCAGCCCCAATTACCTCGGATTATCAAGACTCTACTGTAGTTAAATCCTGACGTATATGATCTCTGATATTTCATTTTGCTAAAATATGATATTTTCAGCTATGTTCAATCACAACAGCTAAATGAGGGAAATTAGAACTCCTCATTCACAATAACTCAACCAAATATTCCAAATCTTCTTAAAATGTGTAACTTTTTACTTTAAACTATGTGCTATATATGTGGCCATAAAAAACAGCCTATGTAATCCTGTGTTGTATTTTAAGTTAAAATCACAAAATGCTAAAAACTGCCATAAAATATTCATAAGTAGTTTTTTGCTCATTAAACAATGGAAAATTCCCAAAAAATTGTTTTTCAGCCTCAAACAAGGAGGGCTCAAGTATTAGTAAGCTTTAAGTTCATTACAATGCACTCATATTCAACAAAGCCAACTCAGAGGGCTGGCCATTCAACATAGGTAATAAAAATTATGCCTGGACCACTTAACACTGATTTCGACTTGGCATGCAAAAGGTTAACTCAGAAAGAAAAAAATGTTCAAAGTCCATTAGAGATCACTTTCCAAAAGCATTATGATATTAATATTAAAGACAACACTAATACTTAAGTAAATAATCATAAGAATAAATTAAGCGAATCGATGTGTTTAAGAAGATGATGTGGCAAGGGGTTCAAGCGATGTTCAAACAGTGAATGCAAACATGTCGGTCATGTACGGCCTGTCTCCACATCCGCAGACATCTGAATCATGCAACAGAAACAATAGAGATAAATATATCAAGATCTTTGTCTTTTTCAGAATCACTTAGAAAATAATTTCAAGTATTAATAAATAAATAAATATTTTATCGAATTGACATGTTTACAAGCATGTATCTCAATCGTCCACTATTTTATCTAAAATTTTGCATTCATCCACATCTACAGGGGTGTAGTGGTGCGGGAACGCGTGGGAACGGCGTTCCCACACTGAAAAAATGCTTTTCAATTTTTCATGACTTTGAAAATTTTAAACAATTTCGGGGGGAAGGTTTCCGGATTTCCCCTTCCCTTAGGTGTTTCATACTCCTTAATCTTCTTCGTAAAGTGCCTAGGTACCATACAGTTACATTAATATATTTTATGATAACCCAGATAAAATTTTGCGTTCCCACTCTGCCAAATTTACCACTACACCACTGCACATCTAGATCCCTTTCAAACATGCATAACTCACATTCAAACTATTCCCATTTACTCGAGTTTTCCCAGTCTACCCCCGTTAGTCTGGTTCTCCAATATCCCAATTGTGTGTCAAAAACTCGTTTGAACAGTAAAATGCTTCTGCGGCCAAAACTGATTTTAGACGAGCTTTGAAAGTCTCCTTTGATTGAATTTGGAAGTCTGTTGTCGAACTGAACTCCCTGCCTGTGAGGGCAAACCTTCAAGAACCATCGTTCTGTGTCTCCCAGTTCGATAGTTCTTCCTGTCTGGTTTTGTAAGAGTGTACATCTATTCCTCTTACAAGGTCGCATTTACATTTGAAAAAAAGACGTTTATAAAATGAGAGTCAGGGTAAAGTAACGGGATTAATCTTTTGAATACTGGTCTGCACGACTCTCCATCGCAGTTTTGCGATTGTTCGCATTGCTTGTTTTTGAAGAATGGAATTACTTCCATCATATTTGAACGATTGTTCGCATTGCTTGTTTTTGAAGAATGGAATTACTTCCATCATATTTGAATTTACTTTCAAGAGGAGACAAAACAACTCGTCCCTTTTGTGGCAATTATGCACAGAAATTTCGGATAAAGAAGGCTGCTTAGACTGATTTAAATAAGTTATCAATTAGTTTGACTATGGCAGTTAATTTTCTGTACAATTGACATTGTCTATGTATGTATAATACCACACGACAAAAAATGCATAATATTATTTTTACTGGTGTGCTATCTTTTGAAATTTTTGAGGGGGGGTTTGAACCCACTTGACCTTACCCCTGGGTTTGGCCATGTGTATGCCTGATAACATACAACACTTGGTTGTGAAATGTGTAAAGCAATATAGCTACATTAATCACTGACTAATAGTTAATCACTAAAATAGTTTTATCTTGTTTTGTACTCACCGACTGCCTCTTTTTCACATAAATTCTGTGTGCTATATAAGCAATGACACACACAACCAAAATCGTTCCAATCAAGGAAGGGACAAGTACCACATTAAAAACAAAACTGAGAATAAATACAATGATGATGATGATCACCACAATGGCTAAAATACGCCATGCTCTCTTCCTTGTATCAGGGTCATTGATATCCATTATTCTGAAACATAAATAAAAATAATAAAATAACTATATTAGCCTACATAAGCTAACTAGCATACATCTAGGTATTACATAAACTACGTTTCAAATAAACCCTACAAAGGAGCCTAAATTGGCATGGTAGAAAGGATTCCTTAAACGGCAGCTGCTGGGTTAAGTAGCTTGTTTCCCAAAAGTGCTGACAAGCCTCTTCCATGTCAATAATCAGTACAATAAGCCCTGATATTAAAATTGTAATATTTTCTTTTTTTTCAGTTCTATACATGACACCTATTTTCTTATCTTTCCAACTGTCATATGCCAATTTGATTCCCAGATTAGATTTAGCAGGTCTGTTAATTAACCTTCCAGGGGCCGCATGGGTATTCAAAACGTGAGAGGGCGCGCCCAGAGGTAGAACCTTAGTGTAAATGGCAAAACATAATTTTCCTTTCAATATGATATTTTAATAAACATAACAGAATAAATTACAATGAATGAAGTGAAACACAAAAAACTATAGAACTACAAAAATGGTACAATGAAATCACCTGCTGCAAGCAGGGTCGCTTCGAAGGTTAACCGGGCTGCCTGCTGTGAGGCATCATGGAAGTTACCTCCAGGCTTAAACATTAACTACCTCGAAGCTGTAAGTGGCTAAATTATATTTTATCGTGTTCTAGAAAGAACGGCGAAAGGTACACGGAGATTCACAGGAATTTGGCTTGTGTGTAGGCGATTTGAATAACAAACTAAGATTCACCCAGAGGTAACCTCCGTGATTATGTGGTGCAACCTCTGGGAGGTTAACAAGTTTGTAAATAAGTTGAGTGATGAAACCTTTTGCAGACAGAAGGCCTATATGCTAAACCTTCCCTAATTCACAGCTGTTTCTCGCTTGAAAATGTGACAGAGCATACACTATACTGACTAAAGGCTGCTTAAGTGCTCAGACTCTGCCAAGCCACCCTTCATTCCACTCCCTAACTTATTGGCAGATGTTGCTCATAATTTGCTCTCCAGGTCGGAATTATGTCTGGTAACTTTTGCAACATTCAATAAATTATAAAAATTCCCAATATTTTCATTTTGAAACATATATTTAGTTGTTTTATTATTTGTTTTGTATGCAAGATATTAGAATATACTTAGCAATTTCAATTTACTTATTGAGGGTATGTTTGTAATACCGGTACTTAGTTATTAGATAGCAGTTTGATTCCTGAAATTTAGGATAGCACTGTGACACGCCTTTTTACTTGACAGGCCATTATCATGCCTATTTTTAGATCTGCAGTAAAACTACCAAGGTTTCTCTCAACTCTTACTGAGTTTATGAATGTTAGTAGTTTTTAAACTTAATTTGAAACAAATGTAACATTACTTACAAATTAGAAGTTGCCACAAACCGTATAACAGTACTTCTAAGATTATTTGGTCTAGGTCTGTCTGCTCCTGTCACACTGTCACAGTGTCAGTACAACAAATACCACGCCTCAGAAATTTTCTTTCTTTCTCTTTCCTCTAGTTTCTCTCTCTCTCTATTCTCTAATTAAATCAAGCTCACGAACCAAACTGGGAACCACAGAGTACCTGAAAGTATCCTTTCTGGGCACGATACAAAGTGAGTTTTAAATATCCCCCTCCACCACCACCTTAAAGTTTAATGAAGGAATAATTTTGAAAACCTTTCAGAGAATCATGGAGTGTTTTTATAGGGCGCTAAAGGTTGTTTTCACGTACTTTGCGTAATCCACCCCAACCCAAAAACTGGGGAGGGGCTCCCCTAACTTTATGAAACAACATAGAAACATGAAACAAACACAACACAATAATGTTAAGGGTCCGTCTCCGTGGTCATCGCAGAGAAAGGCTGAATTGTCCGCCCAAGGAACACATGAGTGACATGAGACCGCGCACGTATCAACGCGCTTTCTTTCAAGTGATGCGGCCTAACTGTCAAACCCTCCGCTTGCAAAGTTTCGTAGAAAGTAGATAGCGCTCTTACGAAAGTTAAATTTGGATATGTTAATTTTATCACTAAATCACTATTTGAGATGCCGACCACTCTCATGAGGGTATTTTAAGGCAAGTATGTGGTGAAGGATGAGTGTGATGAGTTATGAGGTGTAGTCTTGTTACAAACTAAGGCCACTCTTCCTTAGAATGGTCATTAAGGGAGGCTTGCCCAGCCCTGGCTAGAACCGCCACTCCACGATTTTGAACTGCGCTCTTTGTCACTGCGCTATTTGTGCACAGGTGACAGGTAAGCTGGCCAGTGGTTAATCCTTCCAAAACAATTTGGTCGACAAAGGGGTCGAGAATGCTATGAGCCAGCAGGTCGGTTCCCAGGTAGAACGGAATTACCAGGAGTTACTAGCCTTTCGGCACCCCCTCCCACAACCCCTTGCCAACTCGCAGGTGTTGACATTGTCCATCTCTCCAGGTGTCACTTTCACCGATCAGTTTCCGTTTTGTCTTTGAGGAGTGCAAACCAAAAAGGTAGTTATTTATTGTTTGGTTAGACCGAAAAAATAAATATGATTTTATTGGTAAATTTTCATATTTGTTAAAGGTATTCAGGTTTTTTTATAATATTAAGGAAAACACTCAGATTAGATACTTCAAAATGTTCTGGTTCAAATCGCGACAATTTTTGTGTCAAAGTTTCTTGTAATAAGCTATTGTTTCAGAGTTTTAAATTTCAGATCTATTACGATATATGAATCTAGAGATTATTTGCCAAGACAAGATTAATTTTTGTGCTGATAACTTTGCGAAAAACAATTAAACATGGCATATCAGAAACAAATGTTATGCATTTTGGTGACTCGACCTTGATTTAATATTTTGATTTTACTATTGACAACAATCCAATTTTTCCGGGTAGATCGTATAGAACATCGGCCTAGATAAAACAAAATACATGTGATGATACATGATCATCACATTGATGCAGTCTGTAGTAAAATAACACCGGGGAATGTTTTTGCTACAAGAGTTATCCTATCTCTGCACTAGCAAAATCTTACGAATGACATATTTTGGGTTGACTCAAACCCATATATTTCCTACAGTATTGATTCCTGGGGAAGCTGTGTGGTAAATAATAACCACGATAATTGTAAATACGTTTATTTAATACATATAAAAAACACAGGATTTAATATACAATATAATCAAAATTATTGAATGTTTAAGGATTTCATCAGTAGTAGATACCAACTTCACTTTCATTCATGTTTTCAGACAGCTGGATCAATCGACTTCTGCAACAAATATAAAACATAGTTTGAAAACTGAGACAGTAAAATATGCGTATTGTGAATCACAAAGAACTTAAATCACGCGGAGGTTGGGAATGAGATAGGGTCAAGTCTAATAACAATTTTAGCTTAGTGGCTAAACGAGTATAGTTCGTTAGGTATAGCATGGCCGGTGGCCTTGAGATTTCCTGCTGGCCGCTTATGGCCCATCTCACCGGCCATGCTAAACCTGACGAACTGTAGCCTAGAGCACCAGTTCCCAACCATAGATCTCTATCCATAAATAGAGATCTATGTTTCCAACCCGTGGGCCGCGGGCAGCTCGCTACTGGACCGCGGATGCTGGGCAAAACTCAAGACAAAATATTAAAATATGCAAAATAAGTACGGTACAAATAAATCGGTCGTCGTGAGGAAATATTAGTTTCAGAATTTTCTTTGGTAGCGTAAAAGAACAAATTTGAAAATCAAACAAACCAATATTGACTTTTTTTCAAAATTCAACATGTTGAAACATATTTTAATAATAGCCTAAAATCTCAAGATGATCGACCAAATGGAATTACTTTGGCTATATTGTTAAATTGCTATACCTTGTACTTCACTAACAGTAAATTAAGCTTATGAACAATTTACTCGTGCTTTAAGAACCCTGTAAATTTCGTTTTTTCCTTCTATTTAAAGCGCATTTTGTGTTTTGTACATCACCACTTTTGCAACTATTTATCTTTTAAACACAATTTGGTAAGCTATTAAGTATTATAATTTACGATCGGAAACCTTTGCTCAGCTTATATGGTTTTACATCAAACCGTATAAAATTATTAAAAACAATGAATAGGTTTCTTAAAAACAATGAATAGGTTATTAAAAACAATGACGTCACGGCGATGTCGTCCATTGCAATATTCATGTGGATGACGTTTGACAAAATATATAATAATAGTTGTTTCTTTGACATTCAAATAAAACCATAACATTCAAAACCCCTAATACCACTGGTAAGACTCAAATAGAAATAAAGCTTTACAAATTGGTATGTATCCAAACAATAATTTAGTTGTCCAGAAACTCTCGTAATTTATAAAACAAATTTGGAAGCAAGTACTTTTTAATATTGGTTTTAAATTTTTATCTTTAATGTTAGTGGGTAATTTATTATACAATTGCCTACCAGCTTCCATAGGAAGCTTGTCACAAATCTGAAGTCTGTGGTTGGCCGAATCGATTGGTTTCTGGTGTTGTATACATTGTTCTGTTCAACGAAAGAATATTTTGACGCAAAAACAATACCGTTCCTAATGTATAGAGAGATGATAATGGCAATATTGATAATGATTTGAATGATTCTCTGCAGGAATCTCTCGATAATTTAGCCTGGCTATTATTCTTATTGCCTCCTTTTGAAGTAGTTTCCCCATAAACAATCCGTAGGAAAGATGGATGTATAATGCCATAATATGCTATTTTCAAAACATCTTGGCTGCAGTATGATGACAAGCTTCTTAACAGAAAATTAATAGTCCTGTGGACACCCTGTTACATACTAAATCAATGTGATGATCCCATGACAGTTTTTATATACATTACATACTACTTATTTATTCGACAAGAACAGTTAACAGTTATATTTAATGGGTTTACACTTTTTTGTAAGTTTTTCTCGGTCCTCTCATGCTTTAGGGTTTTGTAGGGATTAGCTGTCCCCTCTGACTCCCGGCTCAACCGTCCATATGAGTCCACAAACATTACTAATAATCCATCTGGGACATTTGCTTATTTACGATATAATCACGGGGTTATTTTATTACAATTTATTACGATTAGCTAGTAGTTATTATTGATACTTCATTAATCATTACTATCATGAATGTAAAATCTAAATATTCAGATTTTGAGCTATTTTAATTTTACAATTACAGTATATCGAATTTGCAATTGTACATATGATCATTATTCGTTTGATATACAGGGTTATTCAAAAAGAATGTCCTACTTTCATTCTTCTGTTTAACTTTTATAGTATGAGTCCTTCATGAATAATTTACATATGGTTGAAAAGAAGAAGTTTCAAAGTTTTATTTACATATACTGAGATGTAATTTACGCTTTTAATTACCAACAAGATGGCTGCGCATTCAACACAAGATATTTTGCGTTCTTGGATTTCCAAAAAGCCAGTCAGTTCAGTTCAGCGAGAGTTTCGTCGTAGATTTGTGGTTTCCTCGATAATTTCTTTTGTGGGGCTATGTAAGAGTGAAGGTTTACGTATGCACTCTGAAAATAAATCTATATGACCTGCCGAACCGTATCAGAGCTGCAGTCAAATCCATAAATCAATATTAACTTCATGATCTACCGGAAAAGAGTTTGATTTTCGGATAGATTTTTGCCGAGCAGCCAGGGGAGGACATGGTGAGCTTTTAAGATGTGTACCAAGGAAGACAAACTTTGAAATGTGCTCTTTTTACTAGTATTTAATTTATGTATATCTGAGTTATAATTACTAAACGAGAGTTATTTGAAAGTAGGACATTCTTTTTAATAACCCTGTAGTTTGATAATAGAAACAGGAAATTACCAGCGAAAAAATGTACTTACGTGTTGGGACTGCTCCCTTCGAGTTTTTAGTACAAAGTATGTGACTGTTGCTAAGACTACTATTCCAATGGAAATAAAAATCAGGTAAATGTTGCCAATGTGCCCATATGATAATCTCAACATTATCACAATGAGAAATACTGTGAAGGCAAATACTTGGAATCCTATTGTAGACACGAGTTGATTGAAGGTCTCCAAAATGTTAGCCATTTTCTGAAAACAAAGGCACTTGATTAACCAGGTAGCAGGTTTGTACGTAGAGCAAGAGATACAATGTGAACAACAAATATCTATACTATTAGTATTTCGGTTAGGGTTGTCCGGAGTGTTGAGATCTCGGAATCTGGCTGGGGTAATTAAGATGTTTTGAATAGAAATGGTCCTTAGTGTGTGGAGGGTGGGGAAACGAATAAAATTATATAGATTTTTATTTTTATGGGGTTTTGAGGTTCCAATTCCCATGTTATATTTATTTTTAGTAAATATCAACGGATTTGTTTGAAACTCGACACATAGTTGTATACCATTAACCCAAAGACCCCTACTGATTTTGGGGTTCGGGCACAATATATGGATTTGGGGGGGGTTAAAAGGGGGCAAGAAATAAAAAATTTGTCCAAAGCAAATAAGCAATGAGATAGGCCGGCGGGATGGCCGAGTTTTTTTACACCGAGGCCGTAGGCCAGGTGCTTGCCTGCGAGCGAAGCGAGCGAGCGTGCTGGGGGTCTGGGGCGGCCCCAGCTGGCGCAGCTAGTTCTTTCATAATTTACATAGACTGTTGTATACAGGTTGCAAAAAGTTCCATTTCTATATCACAATGCATAATTATGGGGAATTCTGTCTTAGTGTGGGGAATATTATATCATCTAATTAAAATACTAATTACTCCCTTGATAATAATTAATGTTTTGTTCTGTAAATGTGGGCACATCTATTTTAGTACAGTATATTAAACTCCTATAGATTGCTTATATTAAGTCTTTTTAGCCTGTATGTGGCCAACAGGACTTTTTATTTACTTTGATTTACGGCTGAGAATAAAATAAAATCTAGCCTATACAAAACACAGTTAAACAAAAAAGACAACAATGTGAGTTTGCACTTTTGAATATGATCTTGATTTGTGTCTACAACAGCACTTTTAATTCAACTGACTATAATGCAAATACGATAGTACTGTTGCTTTTGGTCTAAGGGTGGCATACAATATAAAACAAGCAATTTCTAAATATTCATTTTCTTGAACCACAGTAACAGATATGGAAACTTCGTTCTCTGAAGTAAAACCAAACTCGCGTAGTCCTTTGATATACTGTGACTCCACCTTCGGCTTCCTACACAGTTAAGGTATAAACTACTCATAATTTATTGTATAGACTACGTATTAAAGAAGATGGGAGATGGGACATATCTTAATTGTGGCTCAGTCCATGATTGTATATTCAGAACTGAACCGTACTAATGCCAAGTTTGCGAAGACAAAACTTTTATGACATAATATTGCTTAAATTTAACTCTCAAGGTCCAAACGACGCAATAGTATATTCACTGTTCAGCTGACTCTGTACTTGTTAGTTACATTGCTCGAGTCTAATGATATCATGGTGTTAAGTGCAAGTTCGTGCGATTTGTTCTTATTGGTTAGATAAGGTGCAGTTGATGACAATAACGTGGATAACGTACGCACCTTTAGTGATAGAAACAGGACCGCTAAAACTAAAAGCTCTCAAGATCAAGGTTGGGCTGTGTTGTCCAATGGAATGTTGTGTTACTGCGCACGTAGTCTGCGCAACTAAACAGAACACAGAATACTGGTTCTGGTTTCCTCTCCACGGAGAACTCAGAACGACAACTGTGCAAACGAAACCAACCCAAACCAACTTTTAATACTGACCCAGAGATGAAAACTAATATCTGATTCTGAATAGAATCAAGGTATGTATTGGTATTCACTTTTTGAGTTTCTCCATAGTTGAAACTCGTGTATGTGTATGTCTGGGTTTTCATTAATTGCACCACAGGAAAATAAATTCCTATACTCTGTGATATCACCGTCTAGATACGATAAGTGATACAGTTCGTTAGGTATAGCATGGCCGGTGGCCTTGAGATTTCCTGCTGGCCGCTTATGGCTCTACAGCCCATCTCAAAGGCCATGCTAAATCTGACGAACTGTAGTAATGAACTACACACCACTTAATTTTGTAGTCATAAATGCCGAAGACGAGTCTCAGCTTTAGATACGAGTACTCAGTTGTTATTTCTTGAGTAGTTTTCCTTTCAATTTTAGAAAATACGAATAAAAACAGTTTTAAGGTTTCCTTGGCAGATTCTTTGATTTCACTGTACGAAACCTTTGCAAAATAGCAACGTAAATTCGCCTGTAAATACTTAGACGCAGTAAAGCGTACAGTAAGGCCTACTGGATATTCTGTAGGTTAGTTACGTTTGGCAGGAGCTGACTGCAGCTGTTACACGACGACAACGGATCCGGATACTGTACTCGTAGTCGGATTGGTCGTTTAAAAATAACAGCTGTACTGATGTTACGCATAACAATTGATATTCCAAGTGTCTCAGAATAGAAGCATTAATTACCCTCCTCCCACCTTAACTTTTGAAAATTTGACATTTTTCAAAAGCTTTGACATATTTACCACAGCTATAATATAGTATCTGATATGAATAGGAGGATTGAAAACAACAGTAACTGTTGTATACGAGGTGTATACCCTGTGCAATGTGCTCCGCTCAAGCAATTGTCAAAATTGTTCTTTGAAAATATTGACATTGTTTTGAGAATTAAGTGCCACCAAAGAAATCATCAATTTTCCGCAGAAAATCCTAAAGGTTTAGGTTTGGGCCGTTTGGTGTCAGATGGGATCATGGGAAGCTCTCTGCAACAAATAAACACAATTAACAATAAACACAAATTAATCTATTATTAATTAAATGATAAATTGATCGAGATCCGGATGAACTTCTGAGTTGTCAAAGACTTGAGCAGTTGAGTACCTGAAAGATTGTAGAAGTATAGGTTGAAAGTATTTATCACAAAACACAGTTGTGAAATATTGCAAGCCACTTTGAATGATAAATCCTTTTGCAATTGAATGTCTTTAACAATCAAAGGTAATGGAGTAATCGAGTAAGGTAATTTTCTGAAGTTCCCAAGAGCAATAATCCTGGTAATTAAGTGAGCAATACACTGGATGAAACGAGAAACGGGCTCAGCATATCAGAATGGAATGATAGCATCAAGATGTCCCTTCTTGGTTGCTATGTCGCAGCTGTCCATGCTCTCTGATCCCAGAACAACCTCTGTCACTATACTGCCTGCAGAGATCGAATCGTCAGAATACGATGTATTCACCAAAAATGCGTGAATGGATTGATGATTGATGCGTAAATTTTCAGTTATATGATTAGGTATTGGTATTTTATATTTTTACAAAGAAAAGTGGTGAACTAGACATTTTTCAAAATCACAATAAATTGAAAACCCCCTTATGACAAAAATTAGTCAACAAAGCTGTAGGTCACAAAAGTGTGTTCATTGTATTGTCAGGTCCTTTGTGATGGATCGGTTCGCGGAAAACGCGGGAAGGCCGGCCTGGGGCACTGCCCCTCCCCTCTGTCCAAAGGGCCCACGTGGATCCTGACAGCCGTCACATGATGTACACTGTTTACGGTAACCACGTCTGATTTCACTTATAAGTGAGGTTTGTACGTACAACCGCTTCTGCAACTTCTCCTTTGGTATCGAAATGTTACCTTCAAAGTGATGCGACCGACGTTCACGAAATTTGGTTCACATGCTCCTTGTTCCTTTTGTAAATCTCTAGGTTAAGTTCTAGAGATTTAAATTGGGTTACCGGTAGTGTCCTTACAAGGGGAGGGCGTTTTCATATTATAAAAACAGCAAAAATCTGTAGCCAGCCCAAGATGGCGGATGTATAAAGTCCTAACGCTTGCCTCGGGCGGTGTTGGGGAACTCAAAACTGCCTGCCATTTTGTTCTACGAGTTTAGTTCTAAAATACTGTGCAGTTTAACTACCACAGCTTCCCGCTTGTAGTATTGCTCATAGAGGAGCAATTATGTGATCCCTTACACATTACAACTGGCCATAAAAGGAAAGGTCACTGACTCACAAAGCAGTGGGAGCAGCAAAATACTTTACGTCAACTGCACTTGAGACCTGACACTGTAGATAGGTTGAGACTTCGTGCTTTATCGTTATTACATTATTATTGATTCTCGTTAAGTTTCGTCCTTTGATATTACAGCTGGTTTACTGGTATTGAATATTGGTTGAACTGAAACAAGGTCAAGGTCATATGAGCTGCCATCCGAGCCCGCGACCCGTTACACCTTACTACACCTCCGTTCTATCCACTTGGCACAGACATTCCTCTCATTACAAGTTCACAGTCACGAACAACTGTATCACTCACATTTACAAAGTTGCAGCATCAAATCAACTAGCATTTTGACTTTGTATAGAAATAAAAATGAAAAGCCCTTGTACTAAAGCTGTCTTAAAGATACGAGTTGCGACCCACATGCGCTTGACTGCAGCTAACGAATTTCCTGAGTGATGTCTGATTGACTGTCCTGTCAAAACGGCGGACTCGATTTTGTCCTTTTCTACGCTTGTCTTCTAATACCCAAAGCTAAAGAAATATTGCTATTGTACCGAAATTATCACAACCTGACGATCCGCTCGCCTCCTACCATGTTCTCTTCCCCTGCTTTATTCTCCGTGGGAGGCCTTAACGAATTTATAATTATAGATCTAAACAGCATAAATAAACTAAATAGTAATAAAAAACTTTGCAATAATCATTCCCTCTCCCCTATGATTATTAACATTACATGTGTCTAGTTATCTCGCTAGACACCTGGAAATAAAGTCAGAGAACCCATTTGAGAACAAGACCATGGCTATTTTGGTACAGTTTATAGAGCGCAACGAGGTCATTGTCGCGCGAGAGCGACTATAGAAGAAGGGTGGATGACACATCTGAGTTCTGTGGTTGATGTACATGACGTTGTCACTTCGGTGAACTTTCTCATATAAACATATCTCGAATAAATACGAGGTACAAAGACAAAACTGAGACAGAAATAGTTTAATTTTTTATTTCGTGTAATGGTGGAATTAAATAATAATATTTAATTCCACCTTAGTCGTGACTACCTATATCAAATAAAAAATGGATTCGTCATTTACCTAAACTACAGGGTGTTTTTTTAAACTGCGGTAAGTATAATTTATTCTTTACAAGCAATATACAGTATGTTCATAAGTTCGCTTCAATATCTGTATTATTGTAGTAATACTGTGGTTTTGATTTCCTAATTCGATGTGTAATGAGAGTGTTTTTGTTAAAGAATACTTAAGAACAAGATCATTGTCTTTGTGTCAAGAGGTATTAAAGGTCAAGTTTGCATGTGTGAGTAGGCTATTTTTGGTCATTTCAAATTCCTTAAAGAGTTTAGGAGAATTTTTGAAACTAACCTTAACATTTTCTAACATTTCTTCATTCAGAAGAGTCCGTCTTCCATTATTTTTCCCCTGCAGAGCGTATTCTTCAACGATAAACACTCTTTGATCTTTGCTAAAACCCATGGTTGTGTTTGTTTCACAATACAGACTAGTAGATTAATAATTAATAACTATTGTGCTCGTTCGGGAAGACCCAGGTCAGTAAGTAGTGAGAAAATCACATTAGACGTGCTTCAAACATTTATTGCAAATCCAAACACATCTGCAAGAGAGGCTGCAATAGAACATAACATAAGCCCCACATCTGTTTTAAACATTCTGCATAAACAAAATTATTATCCGTTTAAGATTATGTTGGTTTAAGAGCTATCTGAGGATGATTTCGACCGAAAGTTACAGTTTAGTGAAACGATGATGGAAAGATGGTGTCGAAAATCCTAACTTTATAGCTTCAGTGGTGTTTTCGGACGATCTACATGCTTAACGGAATTGTCAGTCACCAGAACTGTTGTTACTGGATCTGAGTGACGTGAACGTATCACTTGAATGGGAACCATGGATAAAATCAAGCAAAGCTCTGCACCCTATAATACACCCATGTTTACAATTGTTTCATCAATTCAGGTATTTAATAATGTAAAACGTCCATAACTTTGGACAGGGTCAACCCTTGCACCGTTGAAGTCAAATTTGCGGTATTCAATCCCACTTAAAGATATTAATTTTGATACTCGACATAATAGACTTACATTTAAGATGTCATACCAACCCCTGGATGGGACGTCCCCCACGCGCCGAAAAACATTGAAAATGTCATAAAATTGTGACACAATTTAATTTTGAACGAGGTTCAAGATTTCATTGGTCTACGTCTTCCTGTTCAGAAATATCGAAGCGTTTCTATATACGTGTAATCACTACTCGGCAATTATGGCCTGTCAGAATCGTGGGCCGTGCCTCTTCCCTTCAGCCCTTCTCAATGCAAGGTCAAGTGCAAGATTTTAGCCTACGATCTGATATTTTAGGATGAATGAAGTCATTAGTTGTATGCTGCAAACATTTGACATTGGTACAGCACTATTTGAATATTGGAAAAAAAACTTTGACACTTCCTAGAGGACGTTTACAGAACGAGTTTCACCAATGAGCAGGTGAATTATTCCTTAAAATCGGGTTTTCAATATGTACGTCTCATACAAAATCAAATTGAACCTCGGATTATGTCAAACGTTATCTCTTATCTTCTGATAAGTTTGACGCCACTTGAATTCCGAAGTAAGAATTATCACTAGCGTTAGCACCTTTTTAGTGCTAGGTTCTATTAGCCGGTGGGTTTTCCAGTTTTTCCGGCCTGACGCGAAGTAGGCTAGCAGTGCTGTGCAGGCAGGAGCGTTGACCTGGCCAGGACACGTCAGGCGTGTACCGTTAGAGCGCTAGCGAACACGGATTCATTCAGTCTGCGTCAGCCTCAGCCATGGCCATCATCGACTACAAGGCGCTCTTCTGTGTGCTCATGATCTCCTCCTTCACCCTCCAGAACGAGGAGGAAGAGACCAACCCCTTCGTGGAGGCGGCACGCACCCTCCTGCAGGACTCGCTCAAGGGCAAGCAGGATGCGGGTCAAGGTCTCGGCAGCATTGTGCAGTCCTTCTTGCAGGTATGTCACGTGTCACACGATACTACGACCATCTATCAGGTTAATATAAGTTTGTGTTTAAAAATTAAATACGAAATTATTTTAACAAATGTACTTTTTCTCTGTTAGTCATACGTCTTCATGTGCGTGTTGAATGACCTACTTTCGGATGACCTAAGTGCTACCGTCAACATGTTTAGCTTTTAAATCGTCAACAAAACTATTTATAATTATTATTATATTTTTCCTAGATTAAATTTTTTCTCGGAACAAATGCAATATTTATAATGAACAACTTTGTGGCACGCCCATAGGCCCATATTCGGAAAAACTCCTTAAAATGTTACTGTTTGAAATCACCGTTATCTTGGGAAGCGTTATAATTTCTGTTTTATTTCACCCAATTTTTATATTTTGGCTTACAGACCACAAAGTAGTCTGTTGTTGGTATGGCTTTACCTTGCCCTTCAAGGGTCTAACCTGGTTTACAATTGGCAGCCACTAAAAATTCGGCAGGAATTTTTGTTTTGTCGAAGAACGCCTTTAAGAAAAATGCAGCCTACTCTCATGCCAAAGGTATATAATCGTGTTCTGTTTCCCCTTGGACATATAACCAGGTGAAAAGTATACTTGGTACAATCGTTTGACTAATTCAATACGTTATTATAGCAGTCCAGTTTTTACCAGTTCGATCAATCACTATATTAAACGTATTTGATGGTTGTTAAGTCGTCCAATTGTGTTGCACTATAAAACATAAAGTGGGGTGCGTGAATCACATTTACCTATAAAACATGTGACTTCCAATGATTCATCGTAGACGTAGTTGCGTCACGAATTTCACTTTGGTAGCGTTCATGTGTACTTGGCGATAGTACAGTAGATAAAAATAATTTTTATTTCACCATACCTGTTCGCCATAAATATAGCTCACTATCGCTATGCCTATAGACGTACTGTTGTACTTTTAAACAGCACGACGAGTTTCTGCAGGTCTATTCTAAGACTATTTTCCATCAATCCAATTACTTAGCATAGCATTTATTTTTGTAAAAATAAAATACCTTCCTGTACGGCTATGCCATTATGACATGGTGTCGTGTCGATGCCCTGTAAGTATTGTTGAGACTAGAGGTAACGTGAACTTGTTTTTGCCTCCTCTACAGTCTAGTCATGCAGTCCGTCATTATCTGTAATTGAATACCGTGTATCCAGGTAAACATCCCAAATACTCCGATACATTTAGCTAAAAACTAATCGGAGCTTTTAATTAATATGAGCTTTTTAACTGGTGTTGTCTCAGGGTGATAAGTTTTAATTCTGCTCTACTTTATACAAATCAACTCAATTGTCTACCCGACCACCAAACAACAATGATTACGCAATGGCGTGTTATTATAGAGGGTGTTAACCTAAATGCCTACATTAGTTCTGTGAACTTGTTTACTTGGCATTGTGTCCCACCTAACACTCAATTCTGAGTTTATCTAGAGGACCAAATCTTGATGTCTTGCTAAGATTCGTTGCCCTAAAACGACGTCTCTTGTACTCTTGTCAATAAATCAGTGGTCTACGAAATCCTGAGAACTCGTCCTGAAAACATGACCGCAAGTTTAATACGCTGTATTTAATGAAGAATACATTAAATAGACAAATGTTCTAATGAATAGACATGTAATTAAGTACGTAACATGACAAGTATCTCAATCGTCAGTTATTATATAAAACCTGTTAACTTCCCCTTATCTATAGATCCAATTCATACATAGATAAGTGTCATTCATAGGTTTACAAGTCTCATTATCTCGTATTTGCCCAATCTGACCCTACTTTCAGTTCGTCTCTCTGTTCACACGGTCTCCCAAGCGTGTGCCACAAACTCGCCAAAACTATAAAAGGCTTCCGCGAGCAAAATTGATTTTAGACCGGCATTAAATGCTTTTGGGGTACTTTTAAACAGTGGCGTAGATAGACTTTTATAAGGGGGATACAATTATAGTACCGAGGAGTAGGCATGGACCCTCCCCAACAAAGGGGTCAGGGGAAAAATTTGAATTCATCATCTGAGGTGCATTTTAAGGCTCATTGGGTCAAAGTTTGATTCGATGCATTTTTTACCTGCACAAACTTAGGTACCAGAAGTAGCTTGGTCAATTCAGCATATTTCCGGGCAATATACATATTTTCCGGCAATTCCACTGTTGCAGAGGATCGTGTTACGCCAGTCCATTACTTGTCCGCGACTTCCCGATCGCTGCTTTACATGAACTGAGCCGTTTCGCGGACGCAATACGTTTTGACACTCGTTCCTTACCCGTGGTACTTTGAGGACCTAATTATGCCCAGACACCGATAAGGACTCCCCGGTTACACTGAAAATTTTCCCGGTCTGTATTACCTGTCTTCCTAAGGGGGCATATCCCAGATTACCACATGCTGCTTTTAAACATTTAGAAGTACGAGTATGTTTTTAAATTCATCTCTAAGATGGCAAAAGTGCATGTATTACCGTTCTGTGGGTGGTTCGGTAGTCCTTTCTGCCGAACACTAAGAAGAGGTCTACGGCACTGTCAGGTCAGAGATCTCAGATCTAACTAAGTTGATTATAGAGTGGCAATCAAGTCACCAATGGAAAGAAACAGTTCCAGCGTTATGTTTCGTACATTTGATAGGATTCAGTTGACCCTGCCGGGTGCTTCCACATTTTAATTAGGTTTTAATAACTCTGTAGTTATATTCTTATAACAACTCCATTGCGAGGCGAGAGACGCCTTTTGGGATAAAAGTCTTAACTTAGAAGTTGGAAGGTGGAAACAATCAAAATAAACGAGCTGTAATTTATTTGCCACAAAGTTGAAGTTGGTACGTATTGTAGACGGATGGAGGCAAGCAGCTAGGAGCCATGTTCGCCGGCCAAGGGGGCGCCGGTGCTGGAGCGGGTGACATACTGGGCTCGCTGGGGTCTCTGCTGGCGGCAGGAGGCGCAGGAGGCCAAGGGGGCATCAACCCGCAACTGCTGGGCCAGGTGGTGGAGGTCTTCTCAGGACTCGCTGGCTCCAAGGACGATGAAAATAACAGCGTCGACGACAATAACAATGAGGTTAGTTATTGTTGTGTTCAATGTTATGGGTAATTTTACGACGTTGTTGCATTAAGTACGAATTCCAAAGATTCTTTGAAATAATACTCATAATGAAGACCAATATTTCTGTAACTAATTATTTACCATTTCAAAAAGCGTATAACTTGCAAACGATTATAGCCAAAGGACCGCAAAGAATGAAGACAAGTCCGTAAAAAATAACAGGTATGAATGCATTCCTCAAAAATGGTCAAACCGGTTGATCAAGAACATCTGGTTACGTAACCCGTGTCTTTCAGGTGTTTTATCAATTCTTGTTCCACACGTGTAAATTGCCGACAAATTATTGCATTATTAACATCTGCGGTAGTTATCTAAGAATAGTTCGTTCTCAGTCCAATATAAAAATATAAAAATGTACAAAATATTGTTTTAGAATATGAGTGAGTTTGTCAAAGTGGGAATTGATTACGACCCGTCATATCTTATCCAACGAAAATATTAGCATTTAACCATGCCAAAGAAATACCAAAAGGTTTTCATACTGTATGAATATAAAACACGAAACAATTTTTACGTTAACAGGAGATCTTGAGATTAATATCTTGCCAACTCAAACTCTAACGTTTACTCTCACAAGAAGTCGTCAATCGATCAATATAATTCAATTTTCCGAGGTTGAAATATTATTGCAGACGTTTTCCATAGTTTTTAGTGAACAAGAAGAACATGTTGTTTCGGGATCTGGAATCTGATCCCATCTTAAGGTGAAAAGTAACCTTAAACGCTTGAAAAGATATTTTCACCTGAAAACGGGATCCGATTCCAGAACTCGAAACGTCATGTTCTTCTTGGTCACTAAAAACGATGGAAAACGTCCGCCATAATATTTCAACCTCGAAAATTCATCACCAACAACAAACTTCAAACAAATAATTTAGATTCGTAATGTATACTAAGAATGTCTGCTGTAGGTGCACTCGGGCAGCAAGAAGACTGGAGGTGAGGGTGTGAACTGGGACACCATGATGGACCTGGCTGCGGGATTCATGCAGACCCAGGGACAGGCTCAGCCCAACCCTCTGGAGGGTCTGATGAACCTGCTCCCCGCTCTGCTGCAGACCGGTCATGCTCATCATGATGACGACACAGAGGATGTGGAGGAACACAATAGACACGAGAGAGCTTCCTCGATCCTGCCACCCTTCCTCAACACCGCCTACCTCTACTGGGATCACTTCAAGGTAACTCACTCACTTTCAACTTTGGGCAATTGATTGCACGATGAAGCGTGTTTGTTTTTCGTAATATTTGTTTTTCTCGTACACAACTTCAATTATAATAGCGCGCCTACTTCTTTAAGTATTTGTGTATTTTAGAACTGAAAGTTGAACAATTCAACTAGAATAACGGTTTACTAGTTTGGTAGCCAAAGATCCACATTTTCATTGAACATCTTGCTGCCTTTTTGAACTGGTTGATATCTAGATTGGTACTTTCAGTAGCTTTTGATTACTCCAGGGTGTTGAAGTTTCGTCAGTCGGTTTTCGAATACTAAAATACCAAAGAGTTTTGCTAAAACTATAAAACAGCGTTCTAAATACTTAAATTTGCTCCATACACTGAGTACGTTTAGGGTGTTCACTTTCGTTTGATCAGTGAACTAAGAGGCTTTCTGATTATTTAATGTTAGTTTAATTTGTAATAGTAACGAGGAGTATATTTGCTGTATAAAGTGTCCATAGCGCCATCGTGGTATAGTTTAAAGTACGGGTAAACACCTCTCTGAGTAAGAAACGATCGTATTTTTACCAAATGCATAAATAGCGCAAACGAACTACTGTATTGCTCTTCAGGAATCCGAGCTCGGGCATACTCTGTGGACCAACAGTGGCCTAGAGTCGATCTTCCAGCTGTTCACCGACAACCAGGGACACTTCCAGACCGAGCGCATCTTCGAGTCCATGGAGAACCACAGCTTCAGACGCCGCTGGATCCGCAGCCTCACCAGCTTCGTTGCCGAGTGGGTCAAACACGTCGCCGACCCCGCCACTCAGGCCAGGTACACTGCATCTCTCACTCCTATCACGCTTCCATTGTTTTGTGCGTTATTGTTTTTTATAACTAATGCCGTATGATTTTGCTCGTCTTTTTTATTTTGATTAGTATTACTAGTACATTGATAAAATTTTGATAAGAGGTGGATATGTTTTGAGAGGAAGACATGCTTAAATTCTGGATTTATATGGACGGTCCTTCTCGTCATAACAATTAGTAAACTCAAATTTCTTTCAAAGAAAAGAAAAAGTAATCACCAGTTCCAACAGTTATTTAATTCCATAACAAGGAGAATATTCTTCGAACATGAGTGGCAATTCGTGTTTCCGTGGATGTTATTATCTAAAGCAGATTTTTGCACATGCATTGAAGAGACCATCGCATGCATAACTTTGATACTTTGCTTTGAGACACCGACCACTATGAGAGGTTATTTTAAGGTGAATATTCATGGGCTTTTAGTGAGTGGCAGAATGTGATGAATGTTTTGATAAATGATGAGGTGTAGTCTTGTTACAAACTAGGGTCGACTGTTCCCCAGATTGGGTCCCAATGACAAATGGAATGAACCAACGGCTTCCAAACCATGGGGAGTGGCCATATAACCCTTCAATTCTGCTAACCTTGCCACCGGTGGAAGTGTTAACTAACCGAGGCAGGGCAATGCTCTACAAGTACAGAGTACCTTGTTTGTTGCGCCAAGCGTGAAGCGAAATTATTAGCCTAATTAGGCCACGAAACTGTGAACAACTTGTAGGCTACCTGTGAATTATGTAAGGTTTGGCTCGAACTGGTAACAATAATTGTGACGCACAGAACTTTCCGGCGATGAGAGTAACCAAAAAACATTTATTTGAGTTTGATTATGAATTAAATTCATATTCACGATTTTGGCTGGCTAAAAGAGTGTTACTTTTTATAACTTCTATAACAGATCTACTATACAGAAATGAAATGGAGTAAGGGCCAAGAGGATCGAGAGATTGCAAACTTTAAACATCAAATCCATGACCGCGCGCGTTTGCCATAATTACATCGTGCGGTCGGTGCGGAACAGTCCGCAGGACGGGTGGGAGCATGGGGGGTGTGCACTCTGCACCGCCTGCACGATATGGCAACCGCGCGCGGTGATGGATTTCATGTTTGAACTCATTTGATTTCATGTAACGTCTGTAGATAATTTGCTTTCTCTAGACTTCTTCGGTTCGCTAAATACATTATCGAGTAGAGATAAACCGCGACCATTGAAATTAAATTTGATAAAACATTACATCTTTAAATCTGTGATGGCACATTGAAATGGTAAACAAGTTCTGAGAAACCCACTCGAGCATGTATAATTTTACAATGAACAACACTTTTCGATTAGGCTATACTAACAATCTTCAGTTGTATAAAAGTTATAAATATGTATAAAAACAGAAATATGTAAATATATATTTACGATCAAATTTTATAATTTGTTTTAAAGTTCCGTAAAAGGCTGTTTGTACCATCCAAAATATAAGCTACGCACAGTTTCTTTTTATCTTTCTTTTTTTAATACAAAATTTACGTTATAGAATATATATTTTTGTAAATCATATAAATATATTTCTCTCCGTACAAATACTGGAGATGATTAGCATAGGATAATTGAAAAGTGTTGTTAATTTTAAAATACAGGTGTCGGTGAACTCTCTGGACATACTTTGTAGACATGTTCCTTGGGTCAAAACAAGAATATTTTACCATATAAACAGGGGTCTCCGGCGCTTCGTTGTTCGTCTGTCTGTGTGGATGTGTTTTTTACTAAAATAATTATGACAATAAAACTAATGAACTGATTTTCACCAAACTTTGGTCAAAAATTTAAAATGTCATTGTCTAATTAGGAAAAAAATATTATTTAATTTAACTTACAATTTCAAAATGGCGGCCGTTTAAAAATTTCAAAGTTGAATAACTAAAAACAAGTACTTTTACAACAAATGTATAAGAACAATTACTTTTAGTGTATTTATTTTCCTTTCTAAAAATGTATAAACTTCGAATGAGAAATAACGAAGTTATTGTAATTTCTGTCTTACCGGCCCATGTCCGCCATGCGTTCCTCTAGTCAGCTAACGCAACAACAATGGAACTGACTACATTATTTTGATTCAGGAGTTTGTTAAATTCGTTTGGACATCTTTACAATCATTAATTAGTCTTTCCATGTATGCTACCGTATAGAAGGTCGTCATTTTGAACAGCTCTTGCACGAACAAATAAATTACATTTTATGTCCTTTGTTCTGTTTATGTCCAAACGAATTTAACAAACTCTTGAATCAAAATAATGCAGTCAGTTCCATTGTTGTTGCGTTAGCTGACTAGAGGAACGTGGTTATGGGCCGGTAAGACAGAAATTGATAACTTTGGTATTTCATTCGATTTTCAAAGTTTATACATTTTAGAAAGAAAAATAAATACACTAAAAGTAATTGTTCTTATACATTTGTTGTAAAGTACTCGTTTTTGAGTTATTCAACTTTGAAATTTTAAACGGCCGCCATTTTGAAATTTAAGTTAAATTAAATAATATTTTTCCTAATTAACAATGACATTTTAAATTTTGACCAAAGTTTGGTGATCAGTTCATTAGTTTTATTGTCATAATTATTTTAGTAAAACATCCACACAGACAGAGACAACGAACCGGAGACTGTTATATGGTAAAATATTCTTGTTTTGACAAGGAACATGTCTACAAAGTATGTCCAGAGAGTTCACCGACACCCTGTATATCAAGGGGTTTCCTAGAAATTTTACAATAAATTAATTAAACGAATGAAATTCTATTATTGTTCCAAAAAACCCTCCTCGCATGTTCGTTTGTCACGGGATATATTTGCTGCCATCCAAAAAAGCAAAAACCCTGACCTCGCTTTCGTAATTACTGGGAGAAGAAAAAAACGTGTTACATTTTTTGAACACAGAACACTTTGGCTGAGGTGTGGTTGCAAGGTCGCAGTGTTTCCTAATCCAGTCTGGGTGCTGGGTCTATTTATAGAGCTCACATTGCAACCGGTCCCACATTCTTTAGCTTAGGTTGGGCTGTCACTGTCAGACTACCTACAGTAATGACTTGCTGGCTTCTACCCGGCGTTATCTCTTCATCACATTTAGTCACTCAAAATCGCAAACCAGTGGCAGCACTTTTTCCGACTTAGTGGGGACAGCCAATTTTAATTACTGGTATATCCGGTAGGAAAACACTGTCAGAATGTTTTCTTGGTTATTTGAGTAGCCTACAATTATTTGTTTTGGTTCCTAAAACATTCTCTTCTGTTAAAAAATATTAGGCTACTCTTAAAAAATAATTTTACGTTCTACTAATTTTTCTAAAAATACTCTAAAAGATCCACCATAGCACAGATTCCGGTATTCAAATCTAGAGTGGATGAGAGCAAAATATATATTTCTCAATAAATCAATATCACACTTATGCCTAAGAAAATTATATAATATTTTCTTATATAACTTTTCGGTGCACTGTGTAAATAATCCATACGTTTTTCCAATTGAGTTTTCGTTTAGAAAAACTCCTAAGTATTTGAAATTGGCTGGCCTCTCAATCTTTTCACATGCACAGTTGTTAGCTGTAGAGCATTTAACATTGTGAAAGATAATTTCTTAAAGATCTTTCTTAATCTGCTCTATAACTATATCTATGTTTTGGTTTGAATAAATTTGAGCCACGTCATTAGCAAAAGCGCAAATTTTTCTGTCAAACAGCTGTGTTATGAGATCATTTATATAAATTAAAAAAGGCTGGCAGCTAAAACTGATCCCTGAAGAACACCCTTCTCAATCCTCTCAATATTGACAACTTACTCTCTGTTAATTAAGTACAATTTAAACCAATTGAGAGGAGTCCCTCTTATTCCTCTGCGTTCAAGTTTTTCAATAAGTAGGTATGTGTGATCAACTAAATCAAAACCTTTTCTAAAGTCAATAAAGTTAGCTATATGGTTTTATGACTATTATTAATACTATTGACTATTGTACACTTGATTGACAAAACCTAGCAGTGCATCCTCAGTGGATTTACCAGCGGTAAAACCATACTGGTGTTCACTAAAAAATTTATTTTGATTAAAAAAGTGTATTAGCTGTGTTTTTATAAGTTTTTCTAGTATCTTAGCTAAATTTGGTAAAAGACTTATGGGTCTTGGATCATCCAAATTAATAGATTGTGACTTTTTCATTAAAGGCACTACAATACTTTTTTTTAACTGAATGGGAAATTGCCCTGCAAAAACACTGTGGTTAAAACCGTAGTCAAAACACCATTGCCATCATGTTGTCTTACAAACCGCACCAATAAATGCAAAAACTTGAATTTCTTAACAGAAAAAAATGTAGTTTTGTTCAGTGTTTCATCAACTTTATAAGAATATACGCTATCCTGCATACATAATCAATTTTATTAACCTGTAGTTTTATTTTTCAAAATTGTAAACAGAACACAGGTGTTTAAAACATAATATTTTAATATATTTAATTATTTTAGAAACTATACAGTAATGTAGAAGAAAGAATTTGTTCTATGGAAATTTATAAATTTTTGATTTCATTACGTAATTTATGAAACTTACGACGAGTTTACAATAGTACAATTGTGTACCGTACATTTTTATCATGGAAAGGTGTGAGTTTGTACAAGTGATGAACTAGTGGCTATACCACTAGACTTCAGAGCTTGAATTTGCAAGTTCAAATCCTGCTCCTAGAGCTATGGTACCTCAAAATGCATGGGGTTGCACCCTTGCAGTCCATTCAGCGTCAGGCGAGTGGATAGCATGCCTAGGGGTGCATCCTGGTAACGAACACTGTAATCAAAACCCTCTGATTCAAATACCGACCATTCACAGCTAGGACCATTCTTACTGAGCCCCACCATGGTTCATTATTATTGAAAAATAAGATCCTTTTTTCAGAGTTTGAATCTAATCAAAATTCTAGTGAAGTAATGACAAATCAATGATAGTAATAAGTTTAAGGTGGCCAGGATTGAGAGAAAAGAGTGCTGATTAGAGCTGTGTGCTTTTTTTTGTCTATTTACCTATGTGTTTATACTTATGTACTTTTCAAACTGGGACTCGTGGCGTGGTCCTGTAATCCAGCTCCATGGAGGTCAGGTTTTGAGGATGATATAGGTCTAAAGCGGCTCAGATAGTCTTAGTTATCATCTGATGATACCCGCATCAACTCCCACCATCGTTTAGACATATCAGACGATCACCTGCATGGTTCGAAGTCACGTAAGCCGTTGGTCCTTGTATTTCCATTGGTCTATTAATTAATGAATTCTAAAGAAGAGTCGACTTAGTTTGTAACAAGACTACACCTCATAACTCATTATTACCACTCATCCACTCATCATTCACCACATATTTGCCTTAAAATAACCTCACGAGTGGTCGGCATCTCAAAAGTGATTGAGTGATTGTGATTGAGAAACTGATAGGTTGATAATGTTGTTATTAACTTATTGTCAATGTCAACAAATTTATTAGTTATTAGGTCTAATGAATAACACAGTGAATTTTATTTAATTTCAAATAAACAAGACTTTCTTCCTTGCATAGATACCTGGCAACAATCCAGTTCATGGGCAATGGTTTCCTGAAGGCTCAAGGCTACTCCAAGGCTGTTCTGTTTGATCCTGCAAGACCCAGCGAGTCCCTCAGTCTTCTGGCAAATGCAGTCTTCAAGAGACAGTTTGGGTTGAAAGTCAACTCAGCTGTTTACATCAAACCTGCTGTTACTTACGTTCAGGTGAATACCTGCCGATAGTTTGCTTGTTTCTTTGGCATCATGTCCTACTGCATTTTAAGATAGGGATCTTTACCTCATGCTGTTATCATTTTCAAAATGCAAAAGGCAGCTCAACATACAAGTCATCAAACAAGTAAAATCCTCAAACCAAGATTTCTGTAGCATTAACACACATTAGCCATTTCTACTCTTAACAAATTTAAGTGGTTAGAGCTCATTTAACACAACAAACAACCATTGATTCCTTGTAGTGAAGTACATGACAACTTCACAAGAAACTGTGAGAAAATTTCAGCTCAGAATCGTCACTCTTTCTAAACTCTACAAAGCAACCCGCCCCACTATATAATTGGCCTCAAACTATTTAATTTCACCAACTGTGCATTACCTTGCAAAATACCAAGTTTTTAAGCTCATGCTAATTCAATATTGACAATAAAAACCATTTACATGTGTGTACATTCAAGAAGGAAATAATTAACCAGAATGATAATACGATTTGTTTTTGTTGTATTATCATACTCATTTTAACCTTTTCTTTCTTTGGAAAGCGTGTACACAATAGGGGCTTTAAGGGCTTTGGATCCAAAGTTTGTAGTTTTTACCTCGGTAGGAATTAGCGAAATCTCACAGAACTTTACAGGGCTGACTCAAAGATAAGTAAACATTCATTATCCAACAAATAGTTTTATAAATTAAAATTGTTTACAAATAGTTTATTCCACTGTATAGACTACAGCTAACAATCCTTAAGTGAACCAAGCCGAAAATGGAGACTGATTTGTCCTTGTTGCAGGATGTGTTCCGTCTAGGCCAGAGCAAGGGGATGAGCCTGTCGCACCTGAGCTCACAAGACATCGAGAGCAAGCTGGCCGAGACTCTGAACGGGGAGGTGATAGAGCCTGTGCTGCGTGTGTGGAGAGCTTACAGGTTCACGCTGCGCACACCCCAGTGTGACCGCAACCTCATCTGTGAACTCAACAAGTACCCGCCTGGCACTGAGGGTGACGCAGGACTCAAACCTGGGGTCACTAAGCTTGCTAGGTAACTGTCACTAGGCCGGCAGGTTTACCCAAACCCCAACCTGTTACCGGATTCTCAGATTGATTTAGAGTGAAAATCAATAGCTGCGGATAACTTTTTTCTACTTTCTTTAACTTCTCTTCGTTTTAATTTGTTCCATATTGTTCAGATTATCATAGGTCATAGTCAGTTCCAATAAAACCTAGTTATGAAGAAGACTCTACTGTATGTTATAATCATAGCAAAAAGATCTTATAGGTAGTGTTGTAAGGAGACTTAAAATATCCTAAAATATAAAAACATTTTGTCAAATTGAAGAAATTTAAGAATAAAACTTTAGTGTTCAAATAAGTACTAAGATCCTGTCTCTTTACGCTTAAGGTAAAGTTTGTCTTGTTTAACGGTAAGTTAGGACTACAAAGTCCTCTCTACCACTCAACCTCGACCTTACCTAGCGTAACCGTGATAATCACATTACAAATTGTAAGTGGTGACTGCGGGATCGAACTCGCGCCACCGGAGTGATGAGCTCCGGAGTCGCGCGCGATACCAATCCGCTTAAATAAGACATTCCTCTCATGTGCCAAATAATTCTAAGCAGGTCTTTCAAAATATATCAAGGGGTATGACATTTAGAGGAACTAACACAGGGGTAACTATTTGTTACAGCCTGACAGCATCATGGTTTCTATCTGGTCACACTGGAACCCCGTTCTGGAAGCTGTACAATGCAGCGGTGGAAGACCACAACTGCCAGGTCAAGTACGCAGCTGACTGCAGCCAGTTCCACGAGGAGGATCACAAAGTCACTACCGCCAAGTATATCCACAACGAACTGTAGAAGCCAATCAACACAACATCCGTTGAATATATCACATTTCTTGTGCAAGAAAATTTGTTAAATTATTGTCAGTAGGAACGCATAAATTGGCAAAGTTTTGTGCTTTGCACAAGAGTGCTAGTCTGCTTGCTTCCTCGCCAGCCACTCATTCTGATGACAGAGTGCGGAACTAAGTCAGTTCTTGGAGTTTCCGTGACAAATTTGACAAATATTTCAACATGGGAACTGTGCTTCTTATAATATTATATTCAATGTAACATCTGTGATTCATAAATTGAGACTATCTAGGGCTTAAATTGCACCAAACAAATTTCTCTTGACAATAGAATAGAAGAATGTTGTAACTTAGTGATGGGAAGGTGCAAGTCTCATATAGATGATATTAAAATAACTGTATGACTTTAGACAATTTGTTCAAAGACTGTAAACTATATATCGGTTTGCCTTAATATGCAATGAAACTAAAGAAGATTGTTTTTACTGAATAAACACCATGCTTCAATTGCATGGAAAATTTAAACAAGTTTTGTTAGAATTGGTATACATACCAGTGCACAAATCTAATCTTATAAATTGTTAGAGTTTTTAAACAATTTTTTTCTTGTTATCAGAGGTTATTTAAAAAAGGATAATTCAAAGAATTTTTTCATTGATTGGTTGCGCCAGAAGAAATTAAAGCTCTAGCTTCAACAATCAATAGCTTAATTTATTTAATAAAAATACATAATCTATTCAAGGATCCCACCTTGAATGTTTATATTACATTTAGTGTTAAGTAAACTTGAAGTTAGGATATATTTTGTGGCTGTACATATACTTGTAAATATAGTAGGTAGAAATAAATTAAGTTTAGTTAAGCTAAAAGAATAATTTTAATGTTAGACTATTTATTACTATTATTAAAAGTCATAAAGTCAGTCAGGTATTTTATTTCGACCCATCCAATACAAGCAGGGCCATAGCCAGTTTGATTTTTCAGTGTACTTTTTGGGATCCAGGCAGTAAAGAAAATAAATTGTATGTAACAATGACACATTTGAATAAAACTTCACATCTATAATGTTCATAATACTTAATATCTGATTATTTAACTGGTAACTGCGACCCATATTAGTGTCGTGCAAGCCTGTAACTTACATGACCCACAGCCTGTTTCATTAATCTAAGCCTGAAGCTACATTCTACAGCCATAGTAACAAGCATGTTCAGACCCTAAACGTAAAACAATGCAGTAGATTAGATTAAGTAGGGCTGGTAGTGAACCAATTGTACTTCAACCGAAGTTTTATTGTACTGCCCCGGTTATCTTAGCCTGGGAGACCCACCCCCGTGGGACCACAAAGCCTCAAGATGACTCCCCAAGCTCAGACAAGTGAACTTCATCCCAATTAGGTACGTCTCTCTAGAAGACATCTTCTCCTAGTCTCCAGAGAGGGACATTCTAATATGATGTGTCTAGCAGTTTCTACTGCCTGCTCAAGAAAGTCTACATAGAGTATTACCATTATGCAATCCCAATTTCTGTAGATGATGCCTGAAGTGCCCATGTCCAGTTAAATATGATATTAAGAATCTGATGTCAGAGCGTTTTAGTTTTAAGATGCTACTGGAGAGCCCTGCTAGGCCCTTTAGGAGCAGGTTGGCGATTGAGCTTCCTGAGAGGCTTGTCCACTTTTGACAATGTGCCTCATAGGTATTATCCCCAAGGACTTATAAACCAGAGCGGACTTATCCCAACTGCGGTTCCGTCCATTAAAGGCGGACAGTGCTCCCCTCCTTGCAAGGAGGTCTGCCTCCTTGTTACCCAAGAAACCCTGATGTCCTGGGATCCATTCTAGATGAACAAAACAATGCAGTAAGATTTAGACAATGAGTTTCAGTGAAATATTGGCCTGAACAAGTCTATTTTTACTTAACATGCTGATCGTGAATTAGACTGTAGGAAAAGTGGAGATCTGGGCTAGATGATTGTTTTATCGATGATGATTCTCCTGTCATAAAGCTTAAAAAATAAAGTACAAATTATATAAATAGGAATAAAGAGGCTATAATACATTCTTTGATTACAAACTTTACACAGTATAACCTTTAACTGGACAGATAATAAGTAAACTCATATAATATAGTACAGTTTTATTGGACGGAATTTGTTCACAGTTTGTGCTTATTCTAAATTTTACTAATCAAACCAACAAAAGATGGTACAATTTAAATATATGTACTCAACTTAATTTAAATAAAAGCCACTAAATTATTTTTGTGCTTAAAAATATGTCTAGAACTAACAGCTGATTTGTGCTTAAGTTTTTCTTTTCATCTCCAACTTTAATCTTGTAATGGAGGCACGTTAAATAAAGTAAATCTGATTTCCAATAAATTTGACACATTGTAGCGTTTTACAATTTTATTTTTAAAGCCGGCTTTTGCACAACTAAGGCATCTTCATACAACAACAAATAACAATGTTCAAACTTGGTAAATTTAGAAGAACCATCTCTTGTTCACCAAGTGCAGTATTAAATAAATAAATAACAGTGATTTATTACCATTCAGAGACCATTGCTTAATCTTATCTTCAGATTTTCAAATAAGTTCTTTAGACTATAGAAGTCAGTTCCAGGTACCATCACATGTATGTGATGTCTAATGTAATGTAAATGGTGTATTCCAATAAAAGTAACATGTTTAACCAATGAAAAAAGAAAACAAATAAGAAAAAATTCAACCATTACTAGAACTAGGAATGGAAACTTGATTTTTGCAGTAAAGCTCTGTTATTTGGGCTGACTCAAGAGGTAGTGTAGAATATTTTATGAGGGAGGATGTTGTGTTGCTTATCAAAATAAGGGGCTTAATAAGTAATAATGGTACAATCTTTGTATGAAAAAGTTGGCTTCCAACAAAATGGCCGTTTGAAATGTTGATCTTCAAACCGCCACCAGGACATGATACAATGAACCTTTAGACGTTGTACTGGGTTTTAAATGCAGACGCCTAACTGGTGAGGTTTTCGTAAGTGTATTATTGTTATTATTATTTTGCATCAATGTATATCATTACGTTGCTTTCTACTAATGAGGACTTTTATTTTGATATGGAACATAACATATGCCCTCATTAAATACTTCCTCACACTGCTCAGAAAAGTTGATTATTCTATTGATGAATAAAGTTTGTATTCATGGTTAATTTATTTGGCTCTGTTAAAAGTTCTATATTTAGAACGCCGGTATATGTTAAAATGTAGGTTAATTCTAAACAATGAATATTTTGGAGAAAAACTTATTTGGTCGTTTAGTGTCATTTTTAGCTTTGGACAAATTTGACCTAGATACTAAATTGGTAATATAATAAATCGAGGTAAATAAAATTACTAATCAGCCTACAAACATAAAAACAAAATACAACTTAAGCTAAAACTTAGTATTAAATACTAATAAAATACATGATTAGACAAGTAAAACGAATAAGTTTACGTTCTTTGGTAGATATGAGATCACTGAGTAAAACAGTAGTCCCGAGGCCACAATTCAGAAGGCACTTACATCCCTTAGAATAATGAGAGACACTTCTGGTCGAACCCAACACCTGCTGTTTACTTCTTCTTGCCAACATTTTTGCTCACCCACTCCATTCCATCCTGAAAAAAACATACATTGAGTGGCATTCGTGATTTCAATAATACTAAATTAGGCTTAAAAAGCATGTTACAAGTCAAACAAACACTCACAAATGTCATTCACTGCCAATTCTTCTATTAGACAAATATATATACACAGAAACAATAATACCGTAATAATACACCACAGTCCCGTTAATCCGAAATTTCGGTTAATCCAAACTAGCAATTGGGAAACAAATGAATTTTTTCTAGACATTTTTGTTGTTACAAGGAAGAAACAAAAAAAACTAACTTTAGAACACATTTTAATAAAACAGTTTGAAAACAAAAACAGTACAGATAGTTAACACGTTAAATCGTCAATGAAGTATTGCAACACCAAACTGGCCGTCTTTATGAGAAAGCAATAATAAAATAAAAGTGGTTGGGAGGGTAGGTGAAAGAGGGGCTGTCGTGCACAGTAAGTGATACAGACGCAACTACGGCGCCGCACCGTGACAGTGCCGTGTACTGTAATACCTGACCTTGAACCGGCACCCCAGTCAATCGCGACGATGTTTGGTGCCTTCACGATGCAATGACCAAACATTTATACATTACTAATAAATAAAATATAATGTACGTTGTTGTTCTTGTTTAATTAGACGTTATTTGGCATAGAAAATGATAATTTTTGTTCAAACTTGTCATTTAGCGTCTTTTTCCGGTTAATCCAAATTTTCGCTAATCCGAACTGGGTCCGGTCCCAATTAGTTCGGATTAACGGACTGTGGTGTAATATGATCAAACTATGACTAGAACATTTTAAAACTGTGAAACTAAAAAAAACACTTTTCAAACTAAACTTGAACTTATGCAGGTTTAACTTTAGACTCAAAGGAAAATGATTGAACATGATGATTGTCTATCGTATGCTTTTGAAAGAATGATTTAGAATGTGGAGGTATAATAGCAAATGGAGAAGCATGAGAAGATGCTCTTATTTGAAAATTCAAAAGTTGGGTTGATAAGGGTGTAGTAATTTAAGTAATGTTATATCAAAATTGAAAAATTTTCTAAGCTCCTGATCCTCAGACTAGTTACAGGATCCTCAATATACAAAACCACAATTTAGGCCCTTGATCACTGGCCTGATGGTATACCAGGCTAGGGGTTCAAATCTACCTGGTATCAAAGATTCATACAGGCTTGAAAGAAAGAAAGTGGAGAAAGTGGACCCTGCTGTGAGACTGCTCGGTTTTCGATCGACGCTAAGATAAGTTGGTCTCAACATATCCCAGGTATGTGTGAAAACATCACGGGCGATCCTACCTCCTAAGACAACTAAAATTTACGCCGCCAAAGTCGTATCTGAAGACTGTGTATTATGCACTTTTCACAGTCACATCATCATGTATGGATTAATATGGGGGCATTCCCGGCTGTACATGATGTGCTGATATTGCAAAAGGGCTGTTGGAGTTATCTCACATTCTGCTATTTCGAGCCCAGTAGGCCCCTTTAAGAAGCTGGGAATTATGACTGTAGTGAGCCAGTACGCCTACAACGCCTCTGCTTACTCAGGGAGAATATAAACAACTTCAGATGAGAGGAGAACTACACAGCCACAGCACGCCGTCTGCAAAGAACATAGACCTCCGAGGTGTCGACTACACTCACGCGAAAAGGCTTACCCCTACTCTGCTGTGAAGATCTTCAATACGTTCCCGGTTAAAGTACGTGAACTAAACATCGTAAAGTTCAAAAAGTTGATGAGGGACTACCTGGTTGATAGGCCTTTGTACTCGCTGCAGGAGCTACAGATTGAGCCGATCTCAATCAGTCGGTTTTAGCCTCCAATAAAATTTTCAATGACGCAGTCAATCCGTTATCTACGGTCAAAGACGAAGGCAACAAGTAAGTAAGTAAGCTTCTACCGGAAAGCCACAAGATGAAATTAGCAAAACCTTATGAATATTCTCATAGTCTTTACTTTGTATTTGTGAGCTTTTAACACTTTTACAGGTTTTATATAAGGGATTTTTTACAAAAATGTTTTAAAGCGCCATTTTTTCTGGCGATGGCCTCTTTGTGTTACTTCACTCCTGTGAATGCTTCCGAGTGCCGTTTCAGTCCCGTGATGACTTCCAAGTTTTTTCACTACCACAATGATGAAGCTCATTTTATAAGGTAGCTTTTTCCCGGTTGAATGCAAAAGTATATGGCTTGTTCCGGGTATTAATTTCCTGAATTCATGGCTTTTACAATCAAGAGAAACCCCTGTTTTAGCAATGAATCAGAGTGTCATTTTTCTTTAGGAAGACAGCAATATGTTAGTTCAAAACTCACCTTAATACCTTCTCCGCCTGTAGCACTGCAGGCCTGTATCTGCCACGGTCTATCTTTGATCATGTGCAGTGCCAAGGCCTGAGCAATGTCGGAGGCAGAAGCAGCGTGCAGCAGATCCTGCTTGTTTGCATAGACCAGCACCGGCACGCCGATCAACTTCTCGTCCATCAACAGCTCAGATAACTCGTACCCGCTCTCTTCCAGGCGCTTGCGGTCTGCACTGTCTATCACATATATCTGAAAGCAACACTGTTGTTTTACAATAGATTACTAAAACTAAAGTTAAAAAATTCAACAAACAAATTTTAAAATATATACAACTAAAACATAGTTGACCTCTAGTCACTGGCGCTATTGTAAATCCTAACAATATTATTGTAGCGGACATCAGGTTTTGCAAAGATCGCTTAGAAGGTGCGTCAATTCACAGGCACATTGGGGGTCTTCTAAAAATTCAAAACCTTCAGAAGACAAGCTGTTAGAAAACTAACAACTATTAGAGAAGAAATTACTGTGGAAAATTCAAAACTCTAGGAGAAAAACTGTTAGCAAATTCACAAAAACTTCTAGAAGAAAATTTAGTGAAAATTCAAAAACTTTGGACGAGTTAAAAGAGAACTCAAAAACTCTAGAAGGCAAGTTTTCAGAACATTTGAAAGTAGTGGAGCTTAAAGAGAACACAAAAACGTTGGAAAATAGATTTTTGAGGATGGAGGTCTGGACTGCAAACTGGTTGTCGACGCAACTATAGGAACCTGAGAACCCAACAAGCAGTTAAACTGTCCCGTCCCTAAAACCTAGAGAGCTTCAAAGCTTTAGAGTTTGTGTCTGACAAAAGAGTCAATACGTAGGCGAGAGTAAAGATGCATAATGCAGAGAGATCGGACAACAGTGGACCTTGGACGATCTTGTGCAAAAGGTTGTTTATGCGTTAATTGGTTTGGAAGAGAAGGAGTTGCGCTGCTGTAACTGTGGTAAACTAAGGACCTATAAAACGAAATCAACTGTTGAAAGAAAAGCCACAAAAAGTCGCGTGTGTGCGAAGAATCACTGATGATGACCAATGGAGAGACAAGGAACTGCGTAGGAACAAAGAGGAGGAAGCCATTTCGAGGAGAAGTTTGCAGTTTGGGAGTAAGCCAGATGGCTAGAGATTATCGTATCTGACAAGTTAAGAAACGGGCAAATGATGTCTACGAGAGAGTCAGAACCAGCCTGCAACTCGCCAGTGAACTGATGACGGAACGCTATGACGTTAGATTGGAAAAAGTAGTTTATAGCGCTGGAAACCTGGTATGGTTGTACAATCCCAGCGGACTTCAAGGCTACTCTCCAAAGCTTTAGAGAACGGGCAGGCCATATGAAGTTGTCACCCGGATAAACGATCTGATCTACAGGATCAGAAAGTCACCGCATGGGAAACCTCGGATTGTTCACACGAATCTGTTGGTGCTCTACAAGGGGGAAAATAAGCTTCAGGAGGAGCAGGAGAACAGGAACAACAGTTGTTCTACCTGGTGACGAAGCAATGGTCACATGGGAAGCCAACATACAAGTCCGTTAAAAGGAGTTTGAATGACCTCTGCAGACCTTGATTCGATTGGGGATCGGAACTTGCAATACCAAAGCTGTCATGTGGGCTCATGGGACTTGAGTGGTCGAGAGTCAGAACATAATCATATTCAAGAACTTCGGCAATAGAAGTTCTAGTGTTTGACTGGTTGCTTCAGAGAAAGGAGAGAGCGGCTGCGTCCGATCAGCCAGGACTTGACAACCATTAGAATATCTTCTGGGACAGAACAGGCTGGAGGGGGTAATGTAGCAGATATCAGGTTTTGCAAAGACCGCTTAGACGGTGCGTCAATTCACAGGCATATTGGGGGCCTTCCTGGAACCGGCCGCTATCCTCGGGGCCTGCACTATTGATACACGCCTATTCACAGCGGGAGCGGAAACGGCATTGACCTAATTCTAAGCGCTTCGTGTTCTAGGCCATTCTACAGACACCTAGAAACAACCGCCATTTTACAGTCAAAATGTCCTTATAGAAACAAAGCCGAAGCTAAAGGTATCGTGCATGACTACTAATATCATTCCACAAAGAAACATTCAACTAACACAGCAGTTGAAAAATATAGATTGTAAAAAAGTGAAACTGCGGAAATAACTTGTTGAGACTTGCATAAGTTGCTGAAATAACTTGTTTAGACCTCTGCAGATCCGTGTTCCAATAACACTTGAAAAATTAATTATATTGAAATCAATCACTACATACAAATAAAAACACAGCTTTGCTTCTATTCAACACCAATTCAAGGGCCAAACATTTCCTTTCCTTTCTTCTTTGTACCTAGCATTTTCAAGTAAGTCTGCTCTTTTTTCTATCACTCTCAGATTGAACATCTAAGATATTTGTTGAAAGAATAGATACTTACCAAAACATCAGTGTTTTCAAAATAGTTTCTCCAATATGGCCTGATTTTCCTTTGACCTCCAATATCCCAAACATTGAGTTTAAACCCTCCTGACTGGACGGACTTTATATTAAAGCCTTGAGTTGGGGTTATGTGAGTAACGTCTTCAGAAGCTAATTTTTTCAAAAGTGTTGTTTTCCCAGCATTGTCCAAGCCAAGCAGTAAAATTCTTAGTTCTTTATCTGGGGAAGACTTTAGTTTTCGCAAGATTGAGAGTAGCCCCTAAAACAAAACAATCCAAAATTAATATTCTAATTACCACACTGTTTAAAGTAGTATTTTTCTTCTTCATTTTTTCATTTACAGTTTCTACTCAATCAGCGGTTGGAGTTTATTTGAACTGTATGACTAACTCTAAACCATAATCAAGGCATTCAAGGCATTAAAATTCAGATTTAAGTACTTCTCTAAATTTGAAAACATATACTGTAGATAGGCCGGATGGTGTAGTGGTCAGTATAATCACCCGCAAGAGTGCCCCGGTTTGGTTCTGGTTTGGTTCAACATTTTTTCTTCAAATTTCTTTAGTAAAACCACATTGTTTAAAGTAGTATTTTTCTTCTTCATTTTTCATTTACAGTTTCTACTCAATCAGGGGTTGGAGTTTATTTGTACTGTATGACTAACTCTAAACCATAATCAAGGCATTCAAGGCATTAAAATTCAGATTTAAGTACTTCTCTAAATTTGAAAACATATACTGTAGATAGGCCGGATGGTGTAGTGGTCAGTATAATCACCCGGCAAGAGAGTGCCCCGGTTTGAGCCCTGGTTTGGTTCACACATTTTTTCTTCAAATTTCTTTAGTAAATTAGCTTTTTAGTGTTTATACAAATTAGGATCTATCAATAATTAAGGCTGTTACAATTGAGTTGACTTTAAAAAAATGGTGAACAAAAGTTTATTTCAGTGACAAGTCGACTTGACTGTGCTGCTACCTTTCTGGGTTTCCATTGTAATAAAATCCAAACCAGCTTGCTGATTGATTAAAATACTTAAGTCATGATTAATAATAACCTCATTGGTAAATTTAAATTGAAATAGTTTGCAAGACTTGTGCCCGGAAGTCAAGTTGATGTGACATTGAGTTGGGCTATATATGATTATAAACATTGCAAAAGGAAGTATAGAAACCACAATAACACAAAGGTACTATGGTTTAGTCATCGTGTGACTGGCTAAATTAGAGTTGAGCTGGAAGCACCGCAACTGCATGTTGCAACGTTGTAGTGAGCTTTAACAGTAACAAAATTGCCTTTCCAACTACAAATTGTTAGCAGAACCAGCTGCAAATACGCTAGGTAAGTTTATTAAAGAGTTACCTAACTTTTAGACGCCCAATACGCAAAAGCGAACATTGTGGTTATACATTAGCACAACAGGAAAGAATGTACCGTTTGGTTCTCAAACAACTTATTGGTTGAAATCAGTGATTAGCCTGGACTCAAACTGCTCAGGTGTTTCCAGAAAATTGAGAATACAAGTAATTTTTCCAACCCTGTGGGCTGTATATTGCAGCTTGGCATTCCAGTTTAGATCTCAAGTTGAATCTCGTGTGTGGTAGGCCTAGTTATTTTTTTCAAGTTAGTTTCTTGCCATCAAAAGTATAATTTACTACTCTCTTTTTGTAGTGAAGGAAGATATATATGTGACATTATTAATGATGTTATGATGAATCTTTTCTACATACCATTGTCAAGTTTGTCGTGACGAGTCTGCTAAGAGCCTGCAAGGGGAGAGCAGTACAAAAGTGAGAGTTTAGTTATTCAAGCTCTAAATAATGTAATTTTTACATAAACTAATCCAAAAATTTGAAATTACAACTATACAGCAACTTGTCTTTCTAATGGTACACAGCAAAACAATAAACAAAATGTTATCAGAATTGAATATCCGAGGTGTTTACTTTGACGGGTTTTCTGTCTAGAAGTCAATCAACACCTAAAACTATATAATAAAATACTTTGTGCCTAAAACCACCGTGAAACTAACAACTTAATTTGCTATTGATTCAAATCTAAAGGTTTGACAACTGACAAGTCAAAACAAACTAGATTCGGCAGGGTACAGGAAAGATATTAAAAAAATCACAGGCTTGTATGTACGAAACAAGAGGCTATGGACATTCTCCTTTAGTATCATTAGGTCGAAATCATGTAATAAGCGCATTCAGTGGCGCTGATTCGCTGTATCATCCATTGTTAGTGGTAACATTACGTTCTGCTGCGCTTATTGCTCTAGTGAATGGCCATAGACAACAGAAACTATCTACAGACTCCCAAAAATAAGTATATCTTCGTTATAAAGAAAAGACTAGTTAAATTACCAAATCTATTACCGAGCGTGGTAGTTAAATGCTCATATCGTGTGCTTCACTGCTGAGTGCACAACTCCCGCTCTACCACCCACGGGCCACTCTGCACGGTATTATGGCAAACGCGAAGAGCCTAGCCGTGCCCTCCCCGCCTTGTGTGTATAGTGTAAACACAGGTGTTATTTAGCCACCACTTTGTTTTTTTAGCTTTCCTGACGCCTTATATCCAGTATTAATGGGCATCTCTGAAAACATCGGTATCAGGTATGTGATTTATTTAGTTTATTTATTATAAATAAATGAATTCAGTGGCGGATCCAAAAAGGGGATGACTAAGGGAACATCCCCCGAAGAGCCAAGGAAATTTGTCAGGTTATAGGAACTGGCAGCTTGAAAATTTACGGGTTTGATCATCAGTTTTGTTCAAAATTTGAAATCAATGAAATGTGGCACTGTAGATAGATTGTAGGGTAAAATTACATTTCTCCTTGGGAGGGTTACCGGATCCCCGTTCTCACGAGGGCGGTTATTAAGTACCACACTGGTAATCGATCCATTTTATATTCAAGTGCATGCGTTACAACACCACATTCAATTTGGAAGGCCTGCTTAGTGAACAAGACAAGTTTATTGACACATTTGATTTATATTCAATGTTGACACCTTGTTCGGAGTACACATATTCTTCTCGGCTGAGCTTTTCCTTTCTCTTTGTTAGTCCACAGCCTTTTCGATTTCCGAAAGAACCAGAAACATCTGATCTTCAAGGTTGTTGTCAGTTGTCATTCTGATTCATTTCTGCATTGCATTGTTTTCTAATACAATCTTCTTACTATAAACCATATAATTAATAATATCCCTTATTATTTTTATCCAACAATCAACCGTTTGTACCAAAACCTTGGTAGATTCCGCGCTAACGGCGTATTTCCCAATTGCGTATCTTGGTTTTAGAGTGTTTTAAGATTAAAATCCCAAATCAATCCCCAGACGTATGTACACATTTAGTAATGGCTGACATAAAATCTCTGGAACATCCCACATTAAAGGTTAGTAGGCAGGCCCAAACCCTTAACTGGCAAATTGTCAGTTTCTCCAAAAATATTAAAAAGGTGGTAAATATTAAAATAGGCGTTGTGCCCTAGTCTTAGAATTTATTGGGTTGTCCGTCAGTGCACTATAGTAGGCCTAGGCCCAACACTATCTCGGTAGCTAAGCGACTTGCGTTAAACAATGTGAAGGAAAATATACTTACAAAGCGTTGTGCAAATTGGTTGAAATATTTAAAAGGAACATCATTGACCTATCAGCACAATGCTGAGTGAATCAGCACATTGGTGGGTTTTAAATCCCCCCCTTCTTCATAGTTGAAAAAGGAAATATTTTGAAAAATCCTTTGGGAATGTTTTATTGGGTTTTAAAGTTGGTTTTTTGAGTACTTTGTGTCACCCACCCCAACCAAAAAACTGGCGGAGGGCCCCCTAAAATTTTTATTACAATCCCCCCACTGTAGCACTTCAAAAGAAAGGTAATTTTAACACAAATGCAACGGTGCAAAAAATCTTTTATCTCAACTAGGTTTTTTTTGTTTGGTTATACTTATTTAATGGTTATAAGAACACGGTTTTAAAATGCCCCATTTCACATAAAACTTATTTAGGCTGAAAGACTTTTCTTCAAAATCTTCCAAGAGATTTTCTTACAGGGTTCTGATGTTACCACCAGAAAATTTTAAAGAAAAATTTGTAATTCAAAATAATTTGCATGTGAAAATGTAGCATTTTAAACTTGGTTTCTTGTAATCTTTATATCGGTATAACAACAAAACGAGTTTAAACTAAACACTTTTCTTTACCTCGTGAAATTCCCTTTAATTTAATGTGCCACAAAGAGAGGGTAAGGTTTGTATTTAAAAAATTTGGGGACTCTCCCGCTTACGGTTTTTAGGTGAGGGTGACTCAAAGTACGTTAAAACCAACTTAACCTCACCTAACCTAAAAAAAATTTTCTAAAGGATCTTTCTAAATATTTCCTTTTTCAACAGTCGAAAAGGGGGGTAGATTTAAAACTCACCTTGTAATTTCATAACAATTCATTTTCAATTGCAGTAAATTTTAAATTGTACAAAGTTTTTTAGGTGGATTTTGGTAAACTTAATCAGATGACTGTTTTAATCATTTAGAATAGAGGGGTCCAAGATTGTGAAAGTTTATATGAATTTTCTTTGTGTTTTAAATTGTTTGGTTGTTTCTTAATTTCAATGGCCTCTCTCACAACACTGGACAAATAGTGGTTTCTCTAGCCAGTTGTTTTGTGTCTTTAAATGCAATTGTGTGTTTCGAGATACAACTATGCTTTGATTTGAGACACTGACCACTCCTAGAGGGTTTTTTAAGGTGAATATGGGATGTAGGGTGAGTGTGATGAGTGTTTTTTAAGGATGATGAGGTGTAGTCTTGTTACAAACTAGGGACGATTGTTCCCCAGATTGGGTCATTAATTAATAGCCCAACGACCAATGGAATGGACCAACAGCTTAACGTGACTTCTGAACCACGGGGAATGGCCATCGTGAAAAGTTATCACTGCCTCCGAATCAACCCGAATGATTTGGTATGAGCGCACACTGTACCACTGAGCTATGACCGTGTTCGGCTAAGGCATATGACGAAACACACAATCGCATAATTATGTCTCATCACTTAAGCCTTCTTCTGAAAAAATATATACTGTATTGTTAGTTACAATTTTTTCAAGAAATAAATCACAACTTTCATCCCAACCATTAAAGAGATGTGATCTTTAGGGGGACCAGTTAAGATGAAAATAGTAACAGTAGAAAGGGTTGGAGGTCAGAGCTGGCTTTAAAAGGCTGGCAAGTTGTAGAAAAAGTACATTGTAAAGCTCAAGAGGGTTCTAAAAGGCGGTTAAATATCCAAGCTCACAGCCAGAAGACCAAGACCGGAACCATTAATAACCGTACTATCAGATTTGAAACCTCCTTAAATCAAACTGAAGAGCTAGATCTTGAAAACAGTCAAATATATCAAGAATGTGAAGACTATCCCAAACAAAAGTATAAATTACATGTATGCATAAATAAAGTTTATTTCTCAAAATATTTACATTGTTCGTAAATGCTACAAAGAGAAAATGACTGACCACAATTACTGGTATTGTGGTCAGTTCCAGCCACAGAAAAATCACTTGAATTAACACATTCCACTTTGTGTTAGATGTTGGATTGAGGGGATCAAATGGTTAGGGACTAGTTACCCCTATGCTTGTCTTTTGGGCATATGAAAGGAAGTCTATATTCAGGAGAGGAATGGGACAGGGTTCGGTTGACCAGACAATCACGAGAGAAAGCGAGAAGCAAGCTGGCAGACAACAACTTAGGGGACTCTAACCCCCAAGACATTGAGAACCTTGCCAGCACTCGGTGGACCTTTCCCCTCAAGATTATGGCAAGCCTTTTCTGAAGTTGCAGTCTACCCTGCTGCTGCGTCCCCTTAAATTGATATCTGATCCAACCTCCCCTGGTGGGGAACGGAGCGTTCAACATCCGGACAACTACAGAGCTGCTATAGTTCTGTGATGTCCCCCAGTATAAAGTAATCTGAGCAGGTACTAACCACACAGATACAGAAGGGATTCACACTGTCTGAATTGGCTTTTTTTGTAAATATCTTAAAACGATTTAGCTTTTCCTCCAATTTAAAAACAGACATTACCTTTAAGTTACAAAAGGGTTTCATTAATAATACAGCAGCATTAACTATATTCTAAAACGTAATGTTTCATTATTATCTTATGTTATACATTTCATATATTTTGTATTATGCTTTATTGTAATAGTAATGTGTGACTGTGCTGTTTGTCAAAGTTAATTGAATTAAACTCAGTTTTATTAATTACAATATACTTTACAAATATTATGCTTTTGCAATGTTTAGGTATTTTAAATGATTATAAATTTTCAGGTTCCTTATGAACTGCTGAACAAGAAGTTCCGTGCAGCTCAGAAGTCTCTGGACCGGGAAGTGTCCCATGTGCAAGCCGCGGCGCAAGAGCTGGAACGAGGGTTGGCTGCTGACACGGTCGGAGCCGGTGACATCAGTCGCATCCTGGGAGGCATGGTGGAGAAACTACAAGTTTTGAAAAGAAAGGTCACTATTCCAGATTACTGAAATCCATATTTTCTCTAAGTTACTCTGACTCTGTTGAAATGAAAAATAGTACATTTAATTAGCATATGATATGTTGTAGATGTTTGATTGACAGGCAGAAGAAAGCATCTCGGAAGAGTTGCAAGTGGGAATGGTGTGCAAGCGGCGACTGGACCACTTGAAGGAACATAGCACCGGCAGTACGGCGTGGCGACGGCGTAGACTGGACCGCATGCTGGTCGAATACTTCTTGCGACGCGGGTATTACAACGCAGCACAGCGACTTGCTCACACTTCCGACTTGGGAGATCTCACTAACATTGGTTTGTAGATGAGCTCATTCACCACACAACATACATTCGATTTTCTATTAAGAGTCATTTTGTTTTTTGTCCCATAAGAGGAATGTAAAAACAAGCATTTTCTTGTGACACTTCCCACCTATAATTCTCATCAGATCTTTTTAACCAGAGGTTATACAGGTTGACCTGCGGCAATTTTTATTCTTTATGTCTGTTCACGAATAACTTTTGAACATCGCTTACACCCAGTTTGTGTTGATTGGTAGATCTTAACTACATAGTGGTCCTATTTAAATATCTTTTTGATTAACTAATATTTCTATATAGAAAAAGTAAAAAAATATCTAAAAAACTATGTACTTGTTGCATATTTTGCGTAGTAAAACACTTTTTGAACCAAAAAAGGACTTTAAAAGCACTATTTTGATGTAAAATTAAATTTCCAACAGGATGGTGGCTTTACGTTCTACGAATATTTGAGTGTTGGTGAAATAAACAGATGTTTTTGTCTAAAAATATTTGAAAACATATCTTTGTTTGTATTTATAGAGTTATAGGCGCCAAACTACACATTTGATCAAAGTTTTGGAGGAACCAAGTGAGGGTCAAATTTACTTGTCTTTCAGAAAATATATATTATTGATATAATTATATTCATATTTACTGAGCTATGGCCTCCTTCTCGCTAAAAATCAAATTTTTAGCATTTCATGTAGGTTTGAATGCCATAGAGACTTTACTTTCAGTATAATACTCCCGGTAATGATATATTTCTGTGCAAAGTTATGTTTTCAACAAAAACATATTTTTCATGTTTTAAAACTCTAGATTCTGTAAAAAGGAATAAAATGTCCGAAATTTCATGCTAAACGCTTACCTCCTATGCTTAATGGTATACATCCCGCTTCGACAAGGCTATAAAAATAGTAAAGGTTCAGGACTAATCAAAATTGAATTTTTTCCCTAAAATGTTTTAAGTACTGTTAAAAAAACGTATAAAAATGTTCTGAGATATTTTACGCAAGCACGCTTTTTTCCCTATTTTAAGCTGATGAAGTTTTGATGTGATGGATGTATGATAATGGAGCCCTGTCCAAAACATAACTTACTGCAAAATGGTACCCTTGATAGGTCTAAAATACTCTGTATAATCTGACTGAATCCTGATACCGATTCCTTACCCCAGGAATCAGTGGAATCAAGATTGAACTGACCCAACACTAAAGGTTTTCCAATGTATTTTTTACAAATGAGGGAATGTTTGCGTTTCTAACCTTTAGTCATGGCTGTTATTACAAAAAGACATTGAATTGACATTAGGTTCTTTCTTTATGCTAGTGTACGTTGACCTAACCCTAACTATACCAATTCCAATTGGTGCTAACACCATAACAGTTAATTTTTAAAATTAATTTCTGCCCAGTGCTCTGAATGTCAAAGTGAAGAAATTCTGACTAATAATTAAATTGAAATAACTTTAAATGGTAGGTTCCAGAGAAACATGAGATGTTTTGACCGATTAAGAAGGTAAAATTCTATTATACAGAGAGAACGGTGTATTCATTTATGGTAAAGGTACAATTTTATAGGTAAAACAACACTTTGACTGGCCACCATTTTAAAACAGATAGTCCGATCTAGCTGGTTAACAAACTTAACCTAGATAATTGCAAACGAAACATTTGTACTAAATTCCACAAAAAAATGTGACCTGTAGAGTTATATATATATATAGCAAAAAGAAATAAACAGAATAATACCTATTTAACATTTTAAAAAATTTTTTGACACACGACTGGTTTTGGGACTAATCTCTGTGATGTACACAAAATTGTCTCCGGTCGTGTGACAAATTAAAATGTTAAAAGGGTACTATTCTGCTTATGCTCGCAACAAAATCACGACTTTTAGGTAGCTAAATCTGGGAAATCAGCAAAATTTACCCAGGAATTATGTGAATTTCTCCTGAACACTGGACACCCTGAATATATATTTTTACAGTATCGATATTGGTATCGAGAAATTTGGGTATCGGCCCATCTTTAATCAAAACAAAGCAGAACAACGCTTTTAGAAAAACACACGCACTCCTCTTCACGACCTCTCAGACTGACCACACAGAGTGCTCTGAACTCAGGAAGAGTTGCGCTTTCATCCTCAAACAGCCGTAATGCGAACTATGTGGTCCCCATTTCACCCCCGACCGATTCCCGATACTTTTGTGTACCCCCTCATATAGTGATTTTTTTAAATGAGAAAAGTGTTGCAAAGTGAAACCCCAATTTGACTGTGTAAAATAGCTTGCATACATAATTTTAATGCTACAAAATATTTTCAAATCTACTTTTGTCTGTCATTTTTATTATTATCAAGTAACCACAAAAGATGTCAGATTATAGAAAGTGTAGAACTATCAAGTGTCAAACTATCGAGTTTCTACTTTACAGTGTGTAAAAGCTTATCAATTCTTTTAACATAACGTGTATGGATATTTGTCTGTAGCCATGCTCGAAAGCATTTCTCATCCTTTGAGCCAGATCAACTTGAAGAAATACAACACTGCATGGCTTTGCTAGCATTTCCTGCCACCACAGAACTGTCTCCATATAAGGTAATCATTTTTTATTTTAAATTATAAGAATGCATTAAAAATCATTATTTTTAGTGATAAGTGTAAGAGATAACAGTGCATTTATTTTAGAGGTGTGCAGATCTCGAGATTGAGACCAGACTCTTTTTTCTCAACGAGAATAATGTTCACAAAAAGTTCAAGACGAGATAAAAAAATGAAAACCAAAAAATTTGTAATACCATAAAATTGACTATAATTGATTTTAAACATGATTTTCACTGTAAACTAGCGACGATATACAATAGTTAAAATTGAAGTGAATGGTTTCAGGAAATGTTGAATGAAAGTCGATGGGAGCGACTTGTGGAACAATTCAGACAAGAGAACTACCGGTTGTTCCAACTGGCCTCTCAGTCTGTCTTCACTGTCGCCTTGCAAGCCGGACTATCTGCTCTCAAGACTCCATATCCTTTTAACCAGGAACTTTACAGTTGGTTAAACACAGTTGATTTGTGGGAAGAGTTTAACAACCCTAGTCAATAATTCGTACAGAGGGCTCTCTGTGGAAAATTGAAACACTCAAAACACATCTAGATACATGGAGTTTTTAATTTATAACCAATCTTATATCTTTTAGATTTGTAAGTTTAAAGCGGTTTATTTTCTGTACAGGAAACTGAGACACACAAACTGTTATCTTCAAGCAGACATACATCACCATGTACTCCAGAAAACTAACGTTGTGAATACACGTCTCGTTAATAGAGCAATCAACGCTTCTGACAAAGAACGCTTGGTTTGAAAGAGAAGCAAACTTAAACATGCCTTAAAGAAAATGGTTAAATTACCAGAAAAATAAATACAAAATTGCTTTAATTACTTTGGACAGCTCTTGATAGCTGTCACAAGGTTTGACTCTTAAGTTCTAGTTGACTCTTAAGTTCTAGTTAACCCTTAACACGAAAATCAGTGTTACAGCAGCCGCTGAAAGTAGCTAAATGCAGCTGTCCCGTGTGTCAGGAGTGGTTGAATGTTTTGGCGGCGCCACTGCCCTTCGCTCACTGTTCCCAGTCCCGTCTTGTCTGCAGCATCTCCGGTCTCCCGCTCAACGAACACAACCAACCCATGGTGCTGCCCAACGGCTACGTCTACGGAGAACAGGTAACCCCTTAACTGCCAACTAGTAAGACAACTTTAAGCTAGCAGAGGCTACTCCACCTATGAGCTTTATCTCCCAAAATAAATCAAATAGTTTAATCTCAAGTTTCTTTTTCCTGCAAACGTTATGTCCAACACAACATATTGTATATCATGTCTGCCGTCGTTTATCCTGGTTAGACACAATTATCAACAACACTAAATTTTATCAGAAGTAGAGCCCATGAGAAGAATGAGTCATTGACCCATTTACCCTAAAAATTATCGTAAATCAAATTTGCCACAGTTGTATTGTGAAAAACTGTCACTGAAGTTCTTTTTTTTCTCATCTTTTTTCTAGACTTGTGGTTTTTTCTTTTGTTTTTTTAATTTTAGATGTCTAATTAAAGTAGTGAATAAAATGCTTCAAACCATAAATTTGAATATTCCGCTTTTTGCTAGTAGAAACTCAGCTTAACCATTGAGTTTGCTAGTACTAACTTTCTGCGTTGGCTTTCATGTGAACAAAACACATGCTCGGTTTGGGTTGACCATTTAGTTTGTTTGCCGGAGCACTCCTTCAGATGGCTGCTGACAATCATGGACAAGTCATTTGTCCCAAGACCAAGGATGTGTTCTCATATAAAAAAGTGGAAAATGTGTATGTTATGTAAAGTGCGTGTTCCTCATCCTACTGCCATCTACATTATGTACATTGAACCCTCATGATCATTTCTATCCTGTTTTCAATCATCAGTTGTTATCAATTAAGTCAATGCGTATAATCATACAACTTATCACTTTAAATCCTATGTAACAATAATAAATAGATTTGTATTCTATTATATTTTGTTATTACCTTCAACTCTGCCTAATTCAATACAATTTGTGTGAAGTATTTTCTGACGTTTAAATTGCTACCAACAAATTGATTTACATTAATTTTTGTGGTTGTGACAATTTGTGGCTCGATATATAAGAATGACATTACTTAAAGAGAAGAATGTTTTCAGAGAAGAATTCCAATTATTTGTTTTGAACAAGCTTGCACGTTCCCTGTGTCCGTGGCTCAGTGGGTAGAGTCATGGCTTGCAAAGCACAAGGTCGCGGGTTCGATTCCCGGCGCAGCACAAGGAGTTGGACTGCTTGCCCTAGAAGCATTTTGTGATGCCCACAATTCCTAGGTTAATAACACTTTAAAAATGCCATCAACGTAGAGAATAAAAAACTTCGAAATATTAAATCTTTGATGGTTTTGATCAAAGGTGAGAAAATAATCATTTACACTAAAGCTTGGGTTTCCTGAGGTAGTAGTGAACGCCTCTCTATACCAAGGGCATACTTTATGATGGTTATTTTTGCTTTTATATTAGTCATGTGGGCCTGTTCTCAAGTGATCTTAAAAAGATTACCGTACATGTATTTTTATGTGTCACGTTGAATTAATGGGCTACAAGCTTTAAATTTTACTTTTACAATTTAATTTGTAAAATTTAAAACCAGAGAAAGTAAAATGGAACTATATTAATTACACAAGACTTAATTACGGCCCTCCAACATTCTTCTATGTACATGATTTGAGTTAAAGTATTTTTAACTTGATTAAGCTTCTCCATAACCTGAACACTCTAGCAGCTATGACATCAAGCCCAGAATATACATTTAAGCGCTAAGTGTTAACAGTAGAAGGTAAAAAGACAACATTTAATTTAATGATAATTTTATTACTTTACTATCTATATATTTTAATTAATAATTACACAATTGTTTGTTACAAAACCAGATTTCAAAAGTTAAATTTCCTATTGTAAATTATCAAGCATAGAAAAGCTGTAACCATCCAGTGTTTCGTTCATACTAGGCGTTCTACATCGGGACGATTCATAAACATCTTCCAAACTCAAGTTGGCAGTCTCTTTGATTTCATGTTTGCAAATATAGGAAGGAGCAAATCTTTCCATCCGCTTATAAGAATCAATCAGTAAAGTTAAGTCTGCTAATTTCAAAGGACGTATAAAGGCAATTTTAATTTTGTAATGCCTTCTACTATTTCTATAGTGCCAAATATCTGCAGAAGTTTGTCAACCGGTGGTACTTCTAGAAGTAATGAGTGATCCAATAATACTTGCCATTTCCCAACTTCATTAACACTTTGAAGAAAAATATTACAAGTATTAGAATCAAGGAACACATTTCCTACAGGACATACTTTAGTGCTTGCCCAGTTTTTGAGAGAACTGATTAACGACAACTCTTCAACTGAGTAGAAACTGTAAGGTTTCGATTTAACAGGACTTATTTTCCATTTGTTGACAGGTGTTTTGAACACAATAGGACTGCCGATGCTTTGGATATCACTTATTTTCAAATTTGAAGGGGTATCATAATTCTTTGGGCCTACTTGACTGTTGGAACATTCTAATGGTTTGTTTTCACAATAGCTGTCTATTGATTTGTATTCTATAAGAGGTGGAGCTTTAATAGAGTTATATACCAGAGATGAATGTATTGTGTCCAATTCTGCAACCTGGTCCATTTTCCTTCTTTTCACATCAGGTTCAGTAGCAGTTGTCAAATTGTCCAATTTGTTTTCTTCCTCAAACATTATATTACAATCAACTACAAAACTGTTGTCTAAACTCTACGGTTTGTGTTCTAATTCTTCCGCTTTCTCCCAAGGACGAGGACCTCTGATATTTGTCCAAGAGTCAATGTCAGCCTGAAAAATTTTTTACTTAGTATAAGCACTAATGGGCCCCTTAACGTTTTTGAAGCTAAATTCATTTGCAATAAATTGCTCTACTTCAATAAGCTCTCAGCCTCAGATTTTCGTCCTATATTACCATGGCTTTACGAGGCTTTGTCTTACCTTTTACACACTAATAGGATCACAGGCATTATGAAGCTGTTGGCTACATTCACAGCCTCAGATTAAGCTCTTTTGCTTCAAGTTTGACAGACATAATGACAGAAACTTCCAATTGCATTAAAATCAGACTACTCATTCTGCTGTTTTAGTGAAAAACCAGTTCCTTGCCGGTATTAAGAAACAACTTAGATTTTCAGAATTTTTGGTATATAAATGGGTAACATATAAATACAGATTTAGTTCAAACTTCCCCATGAGCTTATAAATTGATTTTTTTTTAAATTATTAAAACCTCTCATTTGAGAAACCCCTCCCCCAAAGGGACTTCTGGTATTTCTTTATTTCTGGCTGAAGAACTTGACCAAGATATTTAGAAACAGAAATTTCATGTCAGACAATAACGTGACAACCCTGGCTACGCTAATATCTTAACACTTGGAAGCCAAAGCCTGAGTCCTGATCGGGCCGTTTATTGAAGTAGTTACTATGATTGCTACTTTAGCACTAGTTTTCCGCACAAGCTTGACCAGTTAACTGAGGCGAGAGCTCTACTAGGTGCGAGAATGGTCGCGTAGTCTCTAAGTTATCAGCTGATAAGCTGGCAATTTAGGTCACACGGTTATTGCGGGTTTGAATTCTGCAGCAGGAGCAATCCATATTAAGCTTACTTAAGTGTGGTTTAGTGATGGGGAGGGGCCCACCTTAAATAAACGGTAACTGGCACGGGTGAACGTTGACGGTGTAAGGGAGTTCAATATAGAATGGCTTATAACAGCTTTTTTGCTTTGTGTAGTGGAGGAGAACACGGGTTTTTTATGTTTTTCGATTTACATCGACTTACTATAGATAGCTCTCTAACATCAAGAATAATTCAATAAACTTATTCTTAGAACAAAATAAGATTACATTTCCAAAAAGAGGGTGTGTGAGAAAGCCACAGCATAAATAATATAAACAAAAAAGGCAGAAAACTGTAAATTTAAAATAATGAGCAAGGCATCAAAGTGTCAATACTTACATCCTTTATTTCATCATAGACTGATTCTAGAGTGACTTCCCCAGGTTGCTTCATTGATATACCTAGTTTAGCCACTTCCTCTGGTTTAATAGAAACAACTTTTGAATATTCATATCTTAAACAAAGTATACAAACAAAATATATTAGTTATTAAATGAACATATTGAGATTAACAATTGTCAACTAACCCAGCTAAAATATATTGATATTCATTTACTTCTAAGTGGTAAGAAGAAAGGAAAGAGACACTTGAAAATGGGAAACTTAAGCCCGAAATGCATAGTGTGAAAATTCTCAACACATCTAGGATCTACAGGCAATTAGGTATTTATAGTAAACATTCATTCTTTGAACTGTTTCTACTTAGCCTCTTTGGCCACTCTGTAAGAGTTTATCAAATCTCCCAATTGTGTTTGAAAACTTGTCAACGCTATAAAATGCGTATCTCCCAAATTGTATTTTAGGGAGTATTAAAATGTCATCAATATAATGGCACTTTAGATCGAACTTCTTGATAGAGTAGTATATTTTGTATTGCTGTTCAAAGTTTTCACATTTTATAGCAATAATCCAAAACAATATATAAACAAGTTTATAGCCTATCTATATAAAGAAGAAACCAGGCTGACGCAGCTAAAGCGCCACTGGCATGAGTGAAACGAATTTCCTTATTACTACAGGAGTTAGGAGGCTGTAAGTGTAGTTGTCTTTGACTTCAGCTTTGCCTGCTGCATTAGACCGGACGCACACTGACAGAGCATTTCACCTGAAGCAAGTGTTGTGTGGCAAAATGTTTAGCTGGATACAAGTGCTTCGAGTGAGTCAACGGGAGACCGCGACAATGACCGAAAGATATGTTGTGAGCCTGTACAGCACCATACAGAATCAGTTATGGTTGTAGATGTACAGCCTCCAATGACCTACTGTATGACCGCATGTTGAGGTTATTCATTCAGCAGCATTCATACAGCAATTGAGCAAGTGCTCGACTTAGAGCCGATTCAGCAAAATGCTCAATGCTTCATAGAGTGAAACGTTTCGCATGCCAAACCTTCCACTACTCATCACATTAATTCTAAAATATATTCACACTACATTTAACATGATTATGACTAATTTCTAATTTAGTATTGTAAAATAAAACATCGTGGAATACCGCTATATTTTTATTTGAAATTATTATTATAGTAAAAGAATAATTACAGTTACTTAACTAGCTTTTGTTTTTTATATCTAAGTACTTGTTTGTCGATCAAAATTAAGCTCACAACACTAGAAACCATTTAATTAGACCAACTTACTACATACAATAAACTCCCAATTAAAGCATGCAGAAAGCTATAAAGTAAATTGCCAAATAACTCAAAAAAACTGCAACATCGACAAATTCAAAACAAATCTTAAAAGTTATTTTAATCAGCAATGTTTTATAGCGTTTCAGAACTGTTAAATGATTAGATAACGACTTAGTATATTGTTTTTGTTACTTGAGTCTTACTAGTACATAGCAGTAGATTTTTTTGTAAAAAACAACATTTTATGTATATTTTGACAGTAAATTTTTTTATAAGTTTCATACAATAAGCCTTTAGACGTAATTGTGTAGATTTAATTCAAAATTATTGAGAGTCTTTCTTTAGCAATGATGCTGTTTCTCCAATTTGTGTCCTTTTTGGTAAGTTTGTCTCCGACAAGTTCCAAACAAATTGAAAACTTAGCACTCTTATACGGCAGTCATTATAAAGTTTACCAGGATCTGATTTGAGTTCAGAAAGAAAGGTTTTAATGTCTTTCTTCTAGTTGATAAGGTGAAACAGGGCCTACGTAAGCTAACTTTGTTGTTTCCTTTCATAGTTTTCTCATGCATTCGTAAAAATTGCCATAAAGAAATAGCCACATTAACCTTCTCCACACACATTTACGCCACTACGGTAGAAGTACAATAAATCAAGTAAAGATATTGAGTTCTGTTGCATCATGCTTAAACCTCCCGCACACCGGCAGAGCAATTGAGCAAAACGCTGTACAGCATTTTGCTTCAAGTGAAATGCTGCATCAGTGTGCGCCTAGCCTTACCAGGTTGTCCGGTCACAACCTGGGCGGAGTCGCTAGGCTACCCCACTGCCTCAGACTAAGGTGATCTTTTGTGGCACGTTATACTGTGTATAATATTAAGAGAAAACGAAATTTCACTAAAATCAGGCTACGCATTCCACTATTGCATTGAAAAATTACTCTTTCCGCTATTTTGAAACGACTCAAAGGATATTAATAATTTTTTATGTATCGATAGATACCAATATATATTTATTTCAAATGTCATTAAAATAGGAAGAAATTTTCCGTTTTTAGATAGTTAATTCAAACATTATTTTCCATAAAAACTCCCTCCTTCCCAAAAGGATACTTCCGGTAGTTTGATTTTACTGGCTAAAAAACTTGCTGAGGTCTGTATTTACAAAGCAAAAATGTGGACCAAATTTCATGAACTAACTAAAAATGCTGGTTCTTATTAATAATCTTGTAAATCTTATCACAAAATACAGGACCGCAACAGATCCGCTCAACTAAACAACCAGATACACTAAATCGAGAGTAACAAATGACTAATAAAATGATTCATAGTCAATTTTTGCTGTCTACGCCAATGGCATTTTTATTGAGTTACTTAACTTAGGGTTTTGTGGCCATCACAAAACGCTTTTAGGGTAAGCGGTCCTAACCCTTGTGCCTACTCCGGGAATCAAACTCACAACCTTGCGCTTTGCAAGCCGTCGCGGAATCTACCCACTGAGCCACAGACGCAGGAAAATTTTCACGGAATTTGGGCTTGACACCTTTAGGTTGCCACTTGTTTATTTGTGAAAACTTCAGAGGTTGATACCAACGGACGGCAGTCAAAACTCGGCAAACTAGCTAGAGCCTCATTTGAGTTGATTCTCTATAATGTATAATATTGTCAATATAACCAGCCATCACAACCTTGCCTCACAATAGTACAAACATCACATAGCCAAATTTTTTAAGCTTTGAATCTCTACAGTTTTAAAGGACAATTTCTTCCGCTGCAAATCAGGTGGAGGACTAGTTGGAATATACGAAAAAATAGGGGCCGGTCAAAAATCTATGATGGAAAATCTCAATTAAAATACTGTATTTACCTGAGACTTGTAAAGTTTTTGAGTCCAAAAGATCCACCAATCATAAAAATGAAAAATGGAACACCATACTTGACAAATCTTGTATTGCTTTTCTTTTGAATCAATAACAAAAATCTTTTAATTCTGATCTCATTAAAGAAAGACATTCGATACGAAATAAATAAACAATGTCGCTTCTCGTAGGCCACGGTTTACTTAACCCTAAATTGTTACAACTAGGACTAGAATAACAACTGTACCAACGATTTTGCAAAATATGATGGTATCTTATCTAATTTACAAAATAAAACTAACCTCAAATGACATTATGACAACAAGCAAAGACTCAAACCAAAACTACAGCTGCTCTACAGCGGTTGAAAGGCAAGCTCTCTGAAGACAGATGGAACCAGTTTTACGGGATCCAGAAATTAATGCTGCGGTGACGGGTACGTCTTTATATTTTAAAACATTGACTATATTATATGTTATGAATACCTATTACCTATTATGTGCATGGAGCTTGTACTGGAACCAATAAAGGAATCGTTTATTGCATAAGCAAGCATACCATCGCCTTTAAACATATACAGTAATAATAATTTGTTGGTTATTGGTTAAACTAGCTGAGAGTACCGCGCTTCGCCTCGGGGCTTTATTAACATAGCTGTGTGTATATTTAAAATTGCAAATTTAAATAAAACAAAAAATGGTTCTATATATCTTTAGAAACCCCGCTAAATATGGGTATATTTCCTGATGCGTTGAAATGCGGATACATAACACCTCTACACAAAAGTGGCGATCAATCCAACATAAAGAACTATCGACCAATAACTATTCTCTCTGCAATTGGGAAGGTGTTTGAAAGTGTGGTGGTGGACAGGCTCAATATTCATGTATCTAAACTCATCCACTCTTCCCAACATGGTTTTGTGCGGGGCAGGTCTACAACTTCTAACCTCCTTCTCTTCCAAGAATACGTCTTAACAGCCTTCCGTAGGACCAAACAAGTCGAGTACATTGATATACAAAGCCTTTGACAAAGTTTCACCATTCTTCTATCAAAACTGAAAGGTTATGGCGTTGCTGATCCTCTCCTCTCCTGGATTTCTACATACCTACACGATCGAGCTGACTGTAAAGATAAGGCCACCAAACTCTGACCTATTCGGTGTTTCGGGGCTCTGGGCGGTCCCTGCTTCTTCATTGCACGAATATTTATAGTTCAACAGCCAAATAAAGTGAGTGGCCTCGTCCTTGCACTTGCCAGTTAGAGAAACAATACTTTATAAATACAAGACTTTAAAGATTATATGTCGGTCATTTGAAAGTGGTCGGAACAGACACATGTTGATGAGAGCCGAGTGAATGGTTTATGCTATGGATAACTCACCGAAGAAGACGCCATGCAAGTCCTCATTCCGCACTCCACCCACTCCAGTACAATAACAGGCTGTTGGCTTTATACAAAGCTCGTGAAACTTAATCGTTTACTGAGAATTTCTTGTGACTTGTGTAATTTGTGTGTTGCTGTGAATTATCACCTGTTGGGTCTTCAAACCATTTGGTTGAAACTCAGGTTGAAATCGTTTACTATAATAGTATTTTACAGTTTTATTACTAGACAAACCCACCGCCGGACCTAACCAATCCTCCAATTACATGGAATTTATCTGAATTTCTTTAAAAGGTTCATTGGTTTAAAGTATCGCTGTTTTTTCGTATTGATTGTCGATTGAATACCAAGCTTATCGAATGGGTGCAGCTGCTAATGTTTTTGATCGGCTTGGCTGCGTAAGGGCGTGTCATTTCACAATTGATGGCTGTCGGTGGAGGAACAGCACTATAGTGACTGTATTTATGGGAGCTTGGCTCACCGTACGGTCAGTATCTTGACAAGCGTTATCGCCACTTGTTCCCAACCAATGAAGAAGCGGGCGGCAACGCATGGTGTTCTGACGATGATGAATGGCTGCAGGAAGAAGCAAAAGGCAGTTGAAGGAACAGCGCAGAATTGTAGGCGACAAGAAATTTTAAAGCTCGTCCATCGGAAATGATAATTTTAAATTGTATGCATATTGGTGAAAAGATGGTTGTGTGGTTAAATAAAAAATTTTTCCTATTTCAGAATTTTATTCTAAATGTAATTCATTGAATAGCCCTGTATTTTCAAATTTTGTTGTAACCTTCAAGTATGATTGATACATTCTCAAATATCATATACTTATAATTGATGCTTCATAAATTATCAAGCTTACTATATAATTGGTATTTGCTAAAATGAGCTTGAAATAAGTAAAGGTCTCTCTTCCTACCTCTGTGATTGATAAAGCTGTTAGTGACAGTGAACATTTTCAATGCCTGTCTCATGGAACTCAAATCTTTTCCTGTCTATAATATTCCTATAACATAATCATTTGTTAGTATTGTTGATGACAATAACTCAACACTATGTTTATACAGCTATAACCCAAAGTACAGATAACTATTACGATAATTTTGTGTGTGACTTAGAATGCAAAGACCTGTAATCTGACCAAATGAACAACACTTTTACAATCATGTTTCAACCAACAAAAAACAATCTCCAACTGCTAGTGGTGTTTTAAATATTTAAAATTATTGTCAATTAATTTAAAATACATACTTAATACAAATTTAGACACCCTTATTAGGAACTGTTTGATATTTTAAATATTAAAGAAAGGTTTGTGTAAATTCAAATAGCAGATAAACTAAATTCAGAACTTTAGCAGTTCCACAGGATACTCTTAATAAACACCTACTGTATTCTGAATTTCTTGAAAACCTTATAGCTTTCCAATTTCAGTTTTAACAAATTGTTTTTGTTTATTTTTATAACTGAAAGGAACATTAACTATTTGTAGACTCTTGGTATCAAAGGTTAAACATCTGCCAAAAAATTGAAAATGTTCATATTCTTTTTGTTTGACAAAACCTGACGGGGACACAAAAGTAGCTTCAAAAATGTCATGCATATTTCCGGGGATTTACTCCTTAGGTAAATCTGCCTCTTTTGAAAATATTGCTCATGAAGTTAAGACAATTATTGTTTCTTGTACTGATAGTTGATATGTTCCCAATCTCTAGGTGTCGCCACGTTCGAAAACCTATTCAACCACGTGATGAATTTCAAGTTCTGTTTAAATTCGCTAGCAAGTTTCAAGGGCCATTGGTACTCTACACAATGATACATAGTGAAGATCTTTTGATACCTAATACGTTGCAATGACCTTTTGATACTAGCGATACATATGATGGGTTCTCGATATCCGTGATACATCGCAAAGGCCTATTGATATCTACTATATGTTACAAGGATGGTTTAACAACCAGGATTCGGTCCGAGGACGGCTTAACATCAGCAATACGTTTCACACTTCCACGATATGTTCTGAGGATTGTTTTACTCAACTACAATACATTTCTAGAGCCATTTTACTTCTGCAAAATGATCGCAATACATAACGGTATCCACGGTACCTTTTGCTGGTAGGAGGAACTAAGAATCTGTTATTGTAGTTGAAAAAATACTATTTTTCCCAACTTACATCCAGAACTTAATATGGTTTTATCAGTACATAAAATTACCGCATACTCCCAATTTTAATGGGTTGTCGCCACCCTAATGTAATCATTACTAAAATAGAAAATTGAAATTCCACTGTTCATTATGTAAGAAAATATGTAAAAGTAGTTTTGTTGTTCATAATTTAACACTCTAAAAATTAATACTTAAGTTCTAACTTATTAGTCTTTGTCAGGCAGTGTAAAGCCTTAAAGGTAACAAAAATCAGTATAAAAACTTATAAAATTGTCAATGTGAAAATAGTTTTCCAAAGAACAAGACAGTCGGATTGATTATCAATAAATTAAATAATCTATTCAAACGCTAACTGTGTACAGTAAAAATACACAGTATTAGGGTTAGTAATGGGTAAACAGATAGACAGATAACTAAACCATTTTCCATGATACTTTAATAAAACTAAAAGGAAGATTTGTTTAAGGTAGCTGGCTAAAACTGCCTATTTAAAAGTTAAACAAAACATAAAAAACTCAAAGAAAATAGCAAGCTAAAACAGATACTAGCAGGAAAAGAAAGAAGTGCTAAGTTTTAGCTAGCCTTGTGTTTGGAACAGTTCGAAGATGAAGCTAAGTGTGTCATGCCAGAAACTCGCCTTAGCAATTTGCCAAACTGTGTACTAAGAGCACGACCACCCCCTAAAATCAATCTGCTGCTTTTAATGCCAGACAAAACTTACAGTTTGATTACAAGAATAAGGCTGCTTTATTTTGGCTACATAAAAAGTAGCCTAGGGCACCAAAGTACTGCGCTACTAGTCGAAACCCATAGTGGCAGTAGTCCATCTGAACTGTGCACAATACAATCTCTATATTTTAACAAATTGAGATTTACCCACTACCAAAGGTCTGCTGCTAAGGCAAAGTAAGGACTATTTGCAAAAGCATTTGTATTTACAATTATTTAACAACACTTGTTTATCGTGTATATTTATTTCTTCAAAGGTTATACAGTTCAAGCAAACTATCTACATAAAGCTAGTATTTACCTTTGTAAACGTATTTACAAATGTACACAAGAATTTTCTCAAAACGAGGTACATGTAAAATTGTATGTACTATACCTAAAACTAAAGGTTATACAAATAATAAAACCCTGATATGTTGAAACATATTAAAAACAATTAAATTTAAGTTGATCCAAAGAATATTACAATAACATAATATGATACATATATAATAACAAAAAAATGCACACTACAACCTATGGTTTACAGTCAGTAGAGTATAATCATAACAGAGGGGATAATTTTATCCACCCAATAAAAGTATAGAGAATTCTAATACCCTTAACTTAACCGTGTGTATTATTTTTATAAAAATATACAACTCCTTTTAGTGATAGTACTTTACAGTTTGAAAAATGCTAAAATTTAAATGAATCAAGCAATCTAACGTTAAGAAACCTACAGTGCTAGCAATACAGTCACTTTATATACTTAGGTACATTCATTACGTTAATAAATAGGAAGTTAATAAAAATAAAAAAAAAGTACATGAATCAATTTACCAGTTCTTTAAAGTGTAAAACCTGAAAATAAATGTAACAAAACTGGCTTCTGTAAGTATGTTAACCCACCAATTTTTGGCCAGTTTTGAAACAGATCGATATTATAAAGTCTACTCAAGGATGAGAATGAACAAAAAATTCAATGGGAAAACAATGTTAGCAAGGTAACTTATTGGAAAGTAGTTTCTGAGCTAACTACAGAAATTGTACCCAACAATATTTTTGATCAATGTTAATTTAAAAATGTACATGTCTCAACCTGAAATGTGGACTCATTAGGCTGGAAGCAGCAGCCAACATTTCTTTCTGCAGAATACTTGACATTTGCACCAATCTAGGATAGAGCGCTGCTACCAGCTCAGCAGCCTGTAGAGTTCCAAGTATTAACAAAGATCCCTGTTTTAAATTTAACAGTTCCTATATATGATTTCTCATTTCTGATATATTGTCATAAAAATACCCATATAATAAGCTACAAGCTCTTAATTGCAGTATAAATACCTACTAACTAGTACTACAAGATCAAGAGTAAGCTACTTACAAATCAAACTCAGTTCGCGGTTTATAAGAGTTGGCGCAAATAAAAGACTGGATGTCTCGCCCAATGCAATGAATCGAGAGCTGTAAAAGGTGTATAAAATACTACAACTACTGGATGATCCAGGTACAACAGTTTCATTATACATCAGTTTTAAAGCAAATCGAGTAACAAGGCATATTTTTCATGATTTTTCATCAAACGTTTGCTATTATTATCTTTTAAATAAATGCGAATTGTAAGTAACTCTACCTAGTTCTAACCTATCATTCTGTATTAATGCCCTAAGCAAGTTGATTTACAGAATTCTGTTGTGCTCCAGTTTCAACTAATAAACTGTGTTAGCTTAACAATTTTTCATGATTAATTTTATTTTGTTAAAACTTAAAGTAAGAGATCAGAAACTGTCAAAAGTAGTATACAATAAATATTTGGATTATTTTTAGGTATCAGTTCCATGTTTACAGTAGAGAAACTTAAATATTTAATTTTACCCACACTAAGCTCAATATGGCCTAAATCACTCTTTAAAACCATACAAATATTATGTTTTACTAAAACCTACAAAAAGTCATACGGTATTTAACAAAAATACTCAAAAAATGTCTTCTAGCAATTTTTGTATCATGAACTGTTTCATTTCGTTCTCTGATAAAAAATGAACTAAGTCAGTCAGCTGCTACTCAGTTAATAATTAGCTTGTTTTTCAATTAACTGTAAATAGTGAAACAAACTTAAAATCAAGAAACCAATTTTAACATTTTAATATAAGGGACCTTTCGACCACGTGTGAAAGCTGTCTTCGTCAGATAACCTTTGGGGTTGATTGACACAACAAATCAAAGCATATTAAGATTAAAATTTTGGTTACTTGTTTTAAATTTGTTTCACTATTGAACCAATAAAAGAGCTTAACAGTAAAAGTTCAAATACTATGTTAGTAGAACCTCACTAAAAACATTAGAAAAATACTTGTGCTTCTATTGTGAAAAAATATTATTGTCACGATTAACATTTCTTTGTTGTGATCATGGAAGATCATTCGGTTTAAACATTTCACCATAGTTTTAGTTTGATAATACACAGCTACAACAAACCCTTACATTAAAATAGGGATGGGTCGGTTCCAAATGTTTGCCGGTTATCGGTTCTACCGGTACCATAGGTTTTTTGCTAAATAAAACCAGATGATCGCCAAAAGTCACGTGTGTAACTATAAATCCGACATTTTCGTCATACCGTAACTCAGGAATATATAAGGGCATAAGCCAACACAATTTACTAAGTTATCCATTATAAATTCAGAACTGTTAAGCTGCAGCAAGCTAGTCCTAAGCTTTAGGCCAGCTACAGCAACATAGCCCAATAAGTTACAAGTCAAATTAAAAGTTTAATTGACCTAGGCCTACCTGTATTATTAAACTTAAGTATTTTTAATATTAAAGTTATAATATGAAATCATAATAGATATTTAAGTAATTGCTAATTATTACCTACTCCACCCCATCAATGGCAGTTACATAATGAAACCATGTTTACTACTACCCTAGCTTGAACTGATAATCACAAAGTTCTAATTTAGGTATTTTGGGGTGTAATAAAATGTCATATTTAAATAAATTTGATATTGCATTACAATATACATTATATTTATTTTAGCTGGATGAAAACTCTGAATAACTAAAATCAAGAGGCTATGCTCACCTTTTGATTTGATTCAAGCTTGCGTTTGGTTTGTGAGGTTAGGTTTTGAACGTACTGAAAAAGGAGCATTTTGCCGATGTTGTATACAAAATTGGATTTGTTACTTTTTCAAACTTGATTTAAACTGTTTTTCTGTATTAAAATTCCAAAATCTCAACAAATACATAGTATTTGATGATTTTGTAACACAAGTAAAACTGACAATGTGATCGAGCGACGTATCGATTGTCTGACAGTGACAGATGACACAACTGCACATTAAACACGTCACGTGATCAGCTCATGTTTTCGATAAATTGAGAGTCGAAACTCTCAAACTATGCTATTGTTACGTTAACTGCACAGTAATAGATAGCATTGATGATGAACAAAACTAGTCGATGGTAAGAAAAATGCCATCCGATACGAGTCTTCTTGCCCAATAAACCAATTTATACTCAATACACCAACTGTCATTTCTAAAGCACGAATAACTGTTTATTTTTGGGATTGATGATATTTTATAGCCGCCTGTGTTTAGTGTATCAGCAAAGGACCACTCGACTTTTGAGTACCGCTTTTGGATCCAAAAATCATATATGAATTAAAACCTGCACCTAAATACTAAGCGAATCATTGGTTCCAGGAACCAATGTTTTGGTGTATCGGTCATCGGTTCTAAGAACCGCTGAATCGAACCGAACTCACCATCCCTACATGAAAATGTTAACTTTAAAACAAAGGTTTTCAAGAAACACGGAATGGAGCCAGGAATTGCACCTGGCCAGCTAACACCAAATTTGAGCGAACGAATGATCATTCCTTTAAACATCTTCAGCTAAATTGGTTTTAAAATCATAGAAATATCAAATACGAAAATATATGAAATACAAATAGTGAGATTCTACACCCTCCAGTTGAACTGAACACAGGCTAAACTTGTAGCTAGTGGCCAGGAATCCAATGTTTGCCCCTGTCTACGATGGTTCTAAGCCTACTGGTTATGTGTTGTAACTAGAGAGGACTGACGAGACTCGAGCCAGTCCCACCTGACAGTGGACACAAACCAAGGCATTGCCGCTGAGAACGTGATGCCGGTGAAGATCCCCGTGATGAGAGAAGCTGCCCCGAACATGCCGGCTGTGGCCGCGTGCTCTGAGTCCACCGTCCTGCAGCAAACATTCCACGTTTAATATCCATGCAGCATTTTAAATTTGTTGATTTAGTTCTAGAGACAAAGGGCTAAAATTTGAGAGCGAGTCTTTGATTTATAGCCGAAAGATAGACAACAGTTGCAGAGATTTAATAATAGAAGACTTATCACAAAGAAAAGTTTTGGAATCAGAATTAGGTTCATAATTCTTTACAAGTACTTTATAGATTGGTTCTATTACTCATCTTAAGACCGAGTTAGTAGTATGCTGTTTTTTAAACAAACAGTGTATATGGTAGAACTAAGTACTACTCAGTAGCTTTGCTATACCTTGTTAGTTTCCGAATCATTAAACTTGTGCAGATCTAGCTTTACATATTCAACGTCGATTTTTCCCAATGCTACTTTTGAAATTATTGTGGAAAATAAGCATTTATAGCATTTATCTATTTTTGGTTTTAAACTATTTTATTTTGAAATTGGACACAAAACCATGGAATTGATATAATCAATCAATTCTTGATCCTTAGTATTTGGTTTAGGAACCAACAGGACTGACAATTGACTTGTTGATAAAATCTCTATAAGACAGTTAATCTAATAAAAAAGGAAGTAACGTACCTTGGACAATACATCATACAAACAGAGCTGAAATAACCACTAGACAAGCCAAAGAGAATGGCCGTTCCCCAGTAGGCCCAGTCGTTGAGGAACAAGATCGGGAACAGTCTCTCGATGTTGTGTGGCTTGTAGTTGAACACCAGAAACAATGGTATGAACAGGACTCTCAACACAACTGGTAAACTCACCCATCGCGGGCTTGGCTGAAAACAATAATCTATGTTTAGCAAATATTAAATTGAAATCCTAAAACAAATATGTAGGTATTTACCAACCATAACTATAACATATCGTAAATGTGACAGAGCTAGCCTTAGAGCAGAACAAGCAGCTAGCTTGAATTCCATTTTGTCGAAGGGAAAGATGAGATGTCCAATACTAATGACTTACAAAACAAACCGGTATCGAGGCAGTGGTGGCTGCCCAGCAGCAAGTTTATACCGGCGTTTTCCATAGTTGCACAACAGTAATTTACAGTTATTACGAGGGTCGTTCGTAAAGTAATACTCGTTTTCCAATTAAACGAAGAAAACCCGAACATTTTCTCTCCCTTCATTGAAATTTCGGCACCAACGCCGCACAGTTAACTCGTCCATCACTTCACTATACACGGATTTAATTTTGCGGTAATTTCACTTAGGCACATGTTTTTTACTATATAAGTGGTAAATTACCTCGTCAAACAGTTTCAAATGAGTGGGGTTCCATGCATGTTTTTTGAATTCAGAAATCGAATAACTGATCTCAATTCACAACTGGCGGCGTTATTGATTTTCTTCTCCATTTTGTATGTTTACAAACACGGTAATAAGAGTTGTATTGAAACGAAATTTAGTAAACAGCTGACCTATGAGATGCTAAAACCAGCTGACTGAATCAATCATCTGTCAACACATGGACAACACAGAGATTAAAGCGAATTCTTTCGACGACCCTCGTAATATCATTTACATTTGTATGCAACTTTCAAGTTCAGAAGCTGAATTAACTTATCAAGCTCTGAAAAATGATTGGGTTCATTATACAATCACGAAACAACATATAGCCAAGACATACGTAGGACAATTTGGCTGGGTCTATAGATGCATGACATGGTAAAAGTGATGCTCCGCTGTGCTATAGGTATAGGCGTGGTGGAGGAAGATACAAAGGTTTTTTCTGTCTGACAGCTGAAATTAAGCAAGCAGGATAGGAAACTTGAAAATAGATTCACTTCGCAAGGCACACTCAACTTGACACGAGAGAATAGATTCACTGATCCAGCCACATCACCGCGGCAACTGCTGATTGTTCACACTTATAGTGTATTTATTGTGGTGTGCTAGTTTACATTTATTAACTTCTTGAATAATATACAAATTACTGTTTGTACTGGTTGTGAAGTTCAAGTAACAAGACATGCCTAGTTATTCTGTTAGAAGTATTTTTAATGGTATACTCTTTTTGTAAGTGCTTTATATTGCTAGTCAATTAAGGTTATGGTTTGGGACAGCGGTGGATGAGGTTCAGTGAGGTTTGGTAGTATGGAGCCAGAAAAGGAAACACACTGGTAGTGAGTACATTGTACTAACTAAATGTGTATTTAATATATTTGTATGGTGTTTGTGTATGAAACATGGATTAAGTTTTCAAGATGTATACAATGAAGTAAAATGTACATGTTTTACTATACAATTTGGCTTTAAAAATATTATATAGATTTAGGAAAAAGAGCACTAAGCCAGGATATGATATCGAAATGGAATAGAAAGAGAGCAGGCTCACCTGGATAAAGGATATAGACACTGGATATAATATAGACACATAAAAGAACACATTATGTCACATTTTTGCCTTGCTAGGACCTTTGTCAAGACAAAAAGAGATAACTTAAAAGAGTATAAAACTTTGGAGACAACACTGACCTCGGGCTCGGAAAGGGTGTAGTCAGAGATATTTTTTACAGAATTGAGGGAGCCTGGGGAAGACTGAGATAGGCCTAGGGAAGACTGGGATTGGCTTAGTTTATTACTCTTTAAGTTATCTCTGTCTTGACAAAGGCCCTAATAGGGCTGAGAATTTGACAGTCTGTGTTCTTTTATGTGTTTATACTTAATCCAGGTGAGCCTGCTCTCCTGTCTATTTTAAAAATATATGATTTTATAATTACTTTTACCCAATCGCTACCACTGGGTCAAAATTCTAGTACCGTGATGCCTTAGAACTACCACTGCTTTGAGGTTTGAAGCTGCAGCTGTATTAAATAACTGATTAAAAGCATAGAACAAATTTGTCTTACCCAAGAACCAAATGTGGACAGCCAGCTCCCAATGCAAGCACTGAGGTTGAATGTGAGGAAACAAGTAATGTGTGTGAAATACTTTTCTCCAATAACAAACTCCTCGTCTACACGCTTAATATCTGAAACAGAATTTACAACAGTTTTTTAGGTAATTGAATTGCAAATACAAAGGTTAAGCCAGGAGAGGAATGTTATATAGTAATGTAAAGTATAGAGGTTAAAACAATACGTGCTGTGCCATGGCCGCTTCAGATTGGCTGGTGGATTTTTTGCGCAATGGGCTCTTCCGGTATTGCGTAACGGAGCTTCCTTCTTCATGCTGGCGCCTTCTTCTAGGTACGATCTAGTTCTTAAGGCAGCTATTGAGTCCGTTATATTTTATATGTGCGGTTCCACTTTAATCCAGTTATTACGAGGACTTTCTAAATACATTGAAAAATGAAGTAAAAGTCATTTCATGAATGAAGTTAAGAGTAAAGCAAATTAATTTAAAGTGAACAATTTAGAGTACCAAGTAAGTCTTCAATTTTATTTCAAGTACTCTGCTAAGTTATTCGATAATCATTTTGATGGAATATTAAGTTTCAATATCAATTTTACTGAGTTAACCTGAAACAGTAGTAGCCTTATGTATACAATATCTTGAGACTGAATACCTAATTATAGTGACACGCAAAGTGACAAAACCAGAGCAATATCCACCAATAACAGGACTTCATCAATCCTCTGATAGAACATTTTGTCTCTAGCAAATTTTGTTATTTGACTATTATTACTTTCCGCCAATTGGGCAATATGTAAACCTTAGGATGACTTACGCAACGAGTCAACCTAAGTAATGATGGGTCGGTTTCAAAAGTTGGTGGTTCTCGGTCCTAATGGTGCTTGGACTAAGTACTTGAGTTCGAAAACCGTTTATTGATTCCAAGTAGGAACTAGTTCGGAGATGGTCATAGACAAAAATAAGGTTGATTATTTGCTTCTTCCTTCTTTCTTCTGCTGCAGCAAGAGCAAGTTAAGCAACGCCTCTCCCCTTTGTACCGCTTGCAACTGCTTAGTTGCTTGTAAATAAGTGATTAAATTCCCTTATATTTTAAACAAACAACAAGATATTTAAGGACCGCTTGGTGAGTGGGGGGGGCACCGCCACTCCCTGAAGCCACCACTGCAACTGCCTGCAGACCCTTTACTCTGCAAAAGAGTTGGACTCGCACAATGGACTCCATAGGTGATTAAAGCCAACAATACAAATGTGTGTAGCATGAAAACTTCATAAAACATCGTTAGTCCTTCAACTTAAAATAATGTAGGAAATATGACACTAATAAATAGTTATACATTTACCTGAATGAATAGTAGGAAAGACAGTAAGCGTGACAAAGAATATAAAGAAGACATTGAAGCACTGAGGAAAGCACTTGCAGAACACTTTGAGAAAAGGAACTTTAGGGTCAACACCTTGATTGTTTCTTCGCTTGGTCAAAGTTTCCTTCTGGTTCAACATTTCATTGTAGCGGTAGAACCTCTGAGCACAAACCAAACATTCATTAGCCACAGTTTGGACAAATCAAACAAGTAAACTAATTGGTTCTTAGTGTGATGTTACTATTGCTAAGTTAGACTTTTGTACCAATAATATTTTTGTTATCAAATTTAAGTCTTACAGTGGACTCCCGTGGTTTAGCCTCAGTTAGTTTGGTCTCCGCTTAGTCTGGCGGTCTCTGACCATGCATCTTACTAGCTGGGCGAGCAGGCAGCAAGCCTCAACTTGTTTATTGATTGGCTTCTTCCTTCTGCTGCAGCAAGAGCAAGTTAAGCAGCGCCTCTCCCCTCGTACCGCTTGCAACTGCTTAGTTGCTTGTAAATAAGTGATTAAATTCCCTTATATTTTAAACAAACAACAAGATATTTAAGGACCGCTTGGTGAGTGGGGGGAGCACACCTCCCTGGCTCCCACTGCAACTGCCTGCAGACCCTTTACTCTGCAAAAGAGTTGGACTCGCACAATGGACTCCATAGGTGATTAAAGCCAACAATACAAATGTGTGGGTAGCATGAAAAACTTCATAAAACATCGTTAGTCCTTCAACTTAATAATAATGTAGGAAATATGACACTAATAAATAGTTATACATTTACCTGAATGAATAGTAGGAAAGACAGTAAGCGTGACAAAGAATATAAAGAAGACATTGAAGCACTGAGGAAAGCACTTGCAGAACACTTTGAGAAAAGGAACTTTAGGGTCAACACCTTGATTGTTTCTTCGCTTGGTCAAAGTTTCCTTCTGGTTCAACATTTCATTGTAGCGGTAGAACCTCTGAGCACAAACCAAACATTCATTAGCCAGGGTTTGGACAAATCAAACAAGTAAACTAATTGGTTCTTAGTGTGATGTTACTATTGCTAAGTTAGACTTTTGTACCAATAATATTTTTGTTATCAAATTTAAGTCTTACAGTGGACTCCCGTAAGTTTAGCCTCAGTTAGTTTGGTCTCCGCTTAGTCTGGCCGGGTCTCTGACCATGCATCACGTACTAGCTGGAAGCGAGCAGGCAGCAAGCTCAACTTGTTTATTTATTGTATTCTCAGTTTAGTTCATCAGTTCACATCGTGTTTTCATACTGTGCAGTCGTGTGGCACTTATCCTTACAGTAGGCCTACAGTCAGTGATTTTTAACCAGTTTGGATTCTTACAAACAATAAGTGGGCATTTTTTTGACAGGCATCCTAGGGTCCAGTCCCCAGGTGGCCGAACTTACGGGAGTCTACTGTACACTCAACTCTCGATTAACCGGGATCTGATTTACCGCGTTGTAGCTTAACGGGACGTTCAGGAGAGAAAAAATCACAGCGATCCACAGGAAGACAGATAAGCAGTCTGACTCACTCACCCAGCCTCACATCCCTTGCATTGTCGGAAATGGCAACAAAATGTAACGCGTAATGTTGACAATTCCAGCAGAAAAATGAAATGTCAATGTCTTGTACATTATTATTATTTATTGATTACTTAAATAAATATGAATATGGTAATGGTCAAAAAGCGATCCGGGTATGTTAACTTAAAATCTCTGTTACTTAAATATAATTGATAGTCTGTATATTATTGTAAATACTTCATTTCCCTCTTCAGCGCTTTTTTAGACTTTTTTATCCATGAATTTTTGTATCGAAAAACTTAACCGACTTTATCGGGACAATCGAGTTAAGTGTATCCTTTATAATACATCTCAAAATTATTATTTAATATTTATTTATAACTAATACTATTATTTGGTGGTCAGCAAACATTTTTGTTCAGCTTTTTATGAATGAATTTACCTTACTTCTTTTATAGTTCTTTTTATTGTTAGCTGCTGTTTTATTGTTGTTTTTATGTCACACAATAATTGTATTGACAATAAAGATTATGTTTTATGTTTTATGTTTATTGTATTTTGGATCTGACACAATTTTTAATATTCATCAAACCAACGATTAATTACATCGTAAATTTTTAGTAAATAACCTGGAATCAATTTTTGAACCTTGAATTCAAGGGTAAAACCAAATACTCGACTCAACCTTAACATCCACTAGTCACATGCCAACTGGTAGAGTACTTACATTGAGAGGAAGGGCAAAGTATGTGTCCATGCAGGCGAGCAAGACAAACAAAGCTGTGATGAAGTAGTAGATAGCGGCAGTCCGAGCGTTGGGAGCCATGGCAGTGGACAGTATGCTGATCAACGCGGTGAAAGTGCGCTGCGTTCTGCAACACAAACAAAGCTGTGATGAAGTAGTAGATAGCGGCAGTGCGAGCGTTGGGAGCCATGGCAGTGGACAGTATGCTGATCAACGCGGTGAAAGTGCGCACCGCGTTCTGCAACACAAACAAAGCTGTGATGAAGTAGTAGATAGCGGCAGTGCGAGCGTTGGGAGCCATGGCAGTGGACAGTATGCTGATCAACGCGGTGAAAGTGCCGCACACGTTCTGCAACACAAACAAAGCTGTGATGAAGTAGTAGATAGCGGCAGTGCGAGCGTTGGGAGCCATGGCAGTGGACAGTATGCTGATCAGCAGCGGTGAAAGTGCGCTACCGTTCTGCAACCAAACAAAGCTGTGATGAAATAGTAGATGGCGGCAGTCTTGGCGTTGGGAGCCATGGCAGTGGATATGCTGATCAGCAGCGGTGAAAGTGCCGCTACGTTCTTAGCACAAACAAAGCTGTGATGAAGTAGTAGATAGCGGCAGTGCGAGCGTTGGGAGCCATGGCAGTGGACAGTATGCTGATCAGCGTTTGAAAGTGCGCGCGTTCTGCTAACCAAACTCGCTGTGATTCCGTAGTAAATAGCGGCAGTCTGGCGTTGGGAGCCATAATTGGACAGTATGCTGATCAGCGCGGTGAAATGCGCTGCGTTCACCTGCATTCGCAAAGCTGTGATAAGTAGTAGATAAGCGGCAGTCTCGGCGTTAGAACCATGGCAGTGGACAGTATGCTGATCAGCAGCGGTGAAAGTGCCGCTGTTCTAGCAGGCTCGCTGTGATAGAAGTAGTAGATAAGCGAGTCACGGCGTTGAGCCATGGCAGTGGACAGTATGCTGATCAGCAGCGGTGAAAGTGCCGCCCTGCGTTCTGCAACACAAACAAAGCTGTGATGAAGTAGTAGATAAGCGGCAGTCTTGCGGCGTTGGGAACCATGGCAGTGGACAGTATGCTGATCAGCGGTGAAAGTGCGCTACGTTTCTACTAACCTAAAGCAAGCAATGATAGTAGTAGATAGCGACAGTCTGGCGTTGAGTATGGCGGTGGACAGTATGCTGATCAGCAGCGGTGAAAGTGCGCTTTGCGTTCTGCAACACAAACAAAGCTGATGAAGTAGTACAATAGGCAGTCGCGGCGTTAGAACCATGGCAGTGGACAGTTATGCTGATCAGCAGCGGTGAAAGTGCGCTACCGCGTTCTTCAACACAAACAAGCTGTGATGAAGTAATGAATGGCGGCAGTTCTTCGTTGGGAACCATGGCAGTGTGAACAATATATGCTGATCAGCATCATTGTGGCGAAAGTGCAACCGCGTTCTACAATGGGACACCCACATTTAGCAAACACTGGCTTAATTTGGTTATTTTTAATACAAGCGTTGAAATTTAATATTAATTGTTTCATAAGTGAAATTAAAAATTGTTTTCATAATTGAGTTTTGTTATTAGTTAGTTCAGTGGTTATTTGATGGGTGAATTTTACAGGGAGAGAGGATAGTAGCTAGCTACCTTGAAAAACAAGGAGTTTGGGGCCAGCAAAAATGGGCACACAGACCTACATTTCGATTCACTGTAGGCTGCTTAGCCTATCCTCTCCCTGCTAACCAAATTCACCCTGAACCTTTCCTAAAGGCTCTTCCTTTCAAACCTAATTATTTGATAAAAATGCTTAAATAATTTTCAATACAAATAACTTGAGGGTACTTATTTCAAAGTGCTGATTAATGCCTTAAAAGTCAAGTCAGAAGTAACTTGCGATCCCAGTACAACTTGCTCATGTTATTGTGTTGAAGCGGTAGTTTGGCAGGCATTCCATAAGCTGCCATTCAGTAAAATTCCATTGTTACCACTGAAACACAAAAAATTTAGGATGGCTAATTTTATTAGTGTTTTCTCATGATCAAAAGAACAATGCTACACTAGTGGCTTGATTTGCGGCTTTTTAGTAATTTGTAGTATCTAGTTATCTGAAATCTTGGTTATCCAAATGAGGGTTTGGGTGTCAGTTTTTTTAAAACTTGTGAAAGGCTTCATCTGTGTGTTGTTGGGAGTTGTGGCTGCTGTGTGTTCCCAGCCTATTCAGGTATAAATTGTTCACCGTAGATGTTCCAGCCTTAGAAATGTTTAGGATAGAGCTTTATTTGGTATGTGAGAAAGTACAAGCCAAGATTTTATATGCCAAGAAGCTTCAATAGTTCTATGCTTCCTGAGAAAAAGTTTCATTTAAGCACATTAACCAGTTTAAATCATCGTTTGCAGTTGTTACTCCATGTTATAAGCGGTGCCTAGAGTGGGACTCCGCGGCGGTCTATCCGACCTGAACTCTAGTTACTACCCTAGTTAATGATGGATACTCACTATTGAGAACAACTACTGAAGCCATGGTGACCCAGAAGAATATTCCAGGCCACTGTGAGGAATCTCCCATGGCAAGTGCTACCGTCACTACAAAGATGATGACTTCTACTAATAAACTCCACACTATCCGAGTCGTCAAGTTCCCACTGAAAACATAAACAATCAACATCAACAAATTGTATTTGTTTGAAGGGTGTCATAAAGGCATGACATACAAATTTGTTTCACAGATCAAACTATTTTTGGTTGGATCTAGGAAGTAGGGCACTAGGCCAGGATATGCTATGGACAGTTAGAAACACATAAAATAACACAGACTGTCAAATTTGATCAAAAATTACACAAAGTCATAAAAACTGGAGAACCTGCTTGGTTAATGGTGTAAGCTATCTAAAGTTGAGGTTGGGTGGGTCACGGGATTTGGTAATTCATTGATGGGCTAGTTCCATCCTGCGAAGTTGGGAACCATTGGCACGGACAGGAGGGAACAACTTTGGTTGTGAAACTGTCTTCAAAATTGGTATTATGGGAAACAGTGTGAGCAGAAACAGGTTTGAAAAGGTTTTTTAGTTTCTGCGGCGGTCCATAAGTCCATGGAAAGTTTGGGAAGTTCGTCCAGTTTGTTAAGTGTATGACAGGGGTTTTGCAGGATTTTTTGTACTCTTTTAAGTTATCTCTTTTTGTCTTGACAATGGCCCTTGTAGGGCTGAAAATTTGACAGTCTGTGTTCTTCTATGTGTTTCTACTTTATCCAGGTGAGCCTGCTCTCCGTTCTATTCTTTTTGATTGCAGATCAAACTATTTATTTACAAGAGCCTGTTATATCTATATGGAATTCAAGGTAGCGTTGAGAAAAAGTTTCATTTAAGCACATTAACCAGTTTAAATCATCGTTTGCAGTTGTTACTCCATGTTATAGCGGTGCCTAGAGGTGGGACTCCGCGGCGGTCTATCCGACCTGAACTCTAGTTACTACCCTAGTTAATGATGGATACTCACTATTGAGAACCACTACTGAAGCCATGGTGACCAGAAAAATATTCCAGGCCACTGTGAGGAATCTCCCATGGCAAGTGCTACCGTCACTACAAAGATGATGACTTCTACTAATAAACTCCACACTATCCGAGTCGTCAAGTTCCCACTGAAAACATAAACAATCAACATCAACAAATTGTATTTTTTTGAAGGGTGTCATAAAGGCATGACATACAAATTTGTTTCACAGATCAAACTATTTTTGGTTGGATCTAGGAAGTAGGGCACTAGGCCAGGATATGCTATGGACAATTAGAAACACATAAAATAACACAGACTGTCAAATTTGATCAAAAATTACACAAAGTCATAAAAACTGGAGAACCTGCTTGGTTAATGGTGTAAGCTATCTAAAGTTGAGGTTGGGTGGGTCACGGGATTTGGTAATTCATTGATGGGCTAGTTCCATCCTGCGAAGTTGGGAACCATTGGCACGGACAGGAGGGAACAACTTTGGTTGTGAAACAGTCTTCAAAATTGGTATTATGGGAAACAGTGTGAGCAGAAACAGGTTTGAAAAGGTTTTTTTTTGCAGTAGTTTCTGCGGTGGTCCATAAGTCCATGGAAAGTTTGGGAAGTTCGTCCAGTTTGATAAGTGTATGACAGGGGTTTTGCAGGATTTTTTGTACTCTTTTAAGTTATCTCTTTTTGTCTTGACAATGGCCCTTGTAGGGCTGAAAATTTGACAGTCTGTGTTCTTCTATGTGTTTCTACTTTATCCAGGTGAGCCTGCTCTCCGTTCTATTCTTTTTGATTGCAGATCAAACTATTTATTTACAAGAGCCTGGTTATATCTATATGGAATTCAAGGTAGCGTTGAGGAAAGGTTCTCCAGCTACCTGACTGACAGAAGCCAGGTTGTTGAGATAACACATACGGCCAACGGCAGGACAGAATCCATTAGATCACAAATGAAACCAATAACTCAAGGAGTCCCTCTGGGATCCGTTCTGGGTCCTGTCCTGTTCACTAATGACTTCCTGAAGCACATGCAAAACTACTGTAGTTTCCTTACAAACGCTGATGATACAGTTCTTCTTCACTGTGTATAATTTATAATTATAAGTTCAGTGTAATGAATATTATAAAACATCAAAACCCCGATATTCATTTGTAAAAACCCGGTAGTTATAGAAGTTTTTTGACTATCACTCTCAATAAAAAAACAATAAAATGTATATAGTGTACTTACCCAAATTGTAAGAAAATATTGAGCCAGTTGAACACTAAATTTGGGACTTGTGAGGCAAACCAATGTAAGGCATGAAGTTGGTGACATAATCAGACTCAAACCCTGTGTAGTTCTTGCTCAGCTTGTAGTCTACAAAGTACTGCAAACCAAACATTGTTGGTAGGATCATAAACAAAACATAACCGACCTATTCTCATTAAACATAAATTTTTCGCAGAATAAATTTATTCATGTTTAAAACTTTTTATGGAATTTCCTTTGGAAAAATTCATGCCGTCCCCATTAGCATGGTAAGACCCAGACAAGGGAACTGAACCGTGAAATGAGCACTGATCCTGACCCCCAGAATATATTTTCAACATTTTACAAGACATACACATTTGATATACATATAATATATGGATGAAAAAGTATAATGTATGAAAATATAGATCTTAATTTTCTTAATAAGTAGGCTTGAGCAGCCAGAGTCATAACTATATCCTAGGCTTCCGGTATCACACTGCGTCATAAAACTACCACTATCGTTGTCAGACGTTTCGCCCATACTCTGATGTGGCATCCTCAGTGACATAGCTGAGACTCAGCTGGCCGAAGGCTAGTATATTACTAAATAAATTTGAAGACAAAAATATTTGGACGGAAGGGACTTGAACCGGGTCAGCTTGCTGGTGGTTATGCGCCACTACACCATCCGCCCAACTATATCCCCCTACTAGAGCCCTCCGTGCGTAACAGCAGGACACTGACCTTTCTTCCCCAATCCCCACGCTCAGGCCTACACAGTATAGTCATTTGTTCTAAAACTGTCAGTGTTTTGCTTGCTACCTCACCAAGTTTAGTGTGTCATTGTGAGTGCTGGTTGGTTACTAAACACATAAAGTATGACATAACTTGGAAAACTGGCTTTATTTATTCTACCAAATCAAAAACGTTATAAATATTTTGAACACAGGAGCACTTTGGCTGTTAAAAATTAATTGACAAAGAAAATAAAAATAACTTACATCTTTTGCAGTGATGAACATATTCCAAGGCATCAATGTACCGATCCCATGAAGCAGCAAGGTCATGTACACCAATTTCAGTCTAAACACACAAAATAGCCAGTTAGTGTGTTTCCTGTTTGTAAAACTTGTATCGAGGAGGGCATTGATCTCAAGATCCAAGGAACCGAGCATACAAAGTTGTTTGTTACTTGTGAGCCCCGTGATCATTGAATCCGAATCCAAAGACTTTGGAGACCAATTTTTTACGGAAAAGTTATTTTTTGGTTTTCAAACATTTATACTTAAATATTTTATTTAATCTTAAATTTTATATAATACAAATTATTGAAACTGCTGTTTATACCTTTTCTTGGGGTATATTTTACAGTTGCTTACATATTTCTAGCAAATTATGATTTTAGAATTAATTTAGTGATCTGTGATGTCCAACAATCAACTGTATAATTTTGTTTAAAGTATTATTTACACATTAACCTTTGGAAACAGCCTTAATAGTTACTTACTTACTTGATGTGATAACCAAAAACTTTGGATGGACTGCGTCATTTATTAAAAATTTATTTACAGTATATACGGTTATAGCGGAGGTTAACAGTCACCAAATAGTGGCTCCCCCTCTAGCTCTTTTTAGAGGTCTCTTTAAAAGGCAATACTTCAGTTTTTTTAAATACTGCCGCATCTAAGTTTCTCACTTCTGTCCGCAATGAATTGTAGATTTTCATGGCAGAGCAAGCGTAAGACTTGGCCGGCAGAGTGGAAAATCTAAGTCCTTAGCACGAAGTGTTCCATGACTGTGTAGCCCATCTCTTTTAATAAAGCTGTTGATAAAGATGTTGTACACATATTGACTTATGACCGTGAGAACTTCCATGTATTTGAAAAGAGGCCTACAATGGTCGAGGTATCTGGAGTGTGATATGATTCTCACAGCAGCCTTTGGTTAAATTAAGATATCCTGGGTAGCTGATGAGTACCACAGCTACCTAAGTATTGTTTAGGTAGGACAGACCTTACTTTTCTCTAAGATCACTAAGTAGTTGGTTAGACACTGCTTGCAAAATAATCCCCCTTCTCATCTCCTATAATTTCCAGTAGTATTTAGACAATTATTTATTTATAAATTTAAAATATCAAACTGCCTAATAGTAAAAATTTGTTTCATCAGCCTTTCAAATGCATGGGCATTCATCATCAGAGACTCTCAGCAACTGAATGTCTGATGATGATGCCATTTAGACAGTTTGATAATTTATAATTATAAGTTCAGTGTAATGAATATTATAAAACATCAAAACCCCGATATTCATTTGTAAAACCCGGTAGTTATAGAAGTTCTTTTGACTATCACTCTCAATAAAAACAAAATGTATATAGTGTACTTACCCAAATTGTAAGAAAATATTGAGCCAGTTGAACACTAAATTTGGGACTTGTGAGGCAAACCCAATGTAAGGCATGAAGTTGGTGACATAATCAGACTCAAACCCTGTGTAGTTCTTGCTCAGCTTGTAGTCTACAAAGTACTGCAAACCAAACATTGTTGGTAGGATCATAAACAAAACATAACCGACCTATTCTCATTAAACATAAATTTTCGCAGAATAAATTTATTCATGTTTAAAACTTTTTATGGAATTTCCTTTGGAAAAATTCATGCCGTCCCCCATTAGCATGGTAAGACCCAGACAAGGGAACTGAACCTTGAAATGAGCACTGATCCTGACCCACAGAATATATTTTCAGCATTTTTACAAGACTTTATACACATATGATATACATATAATATATGGATGAAAAGTATAATGTATGAAAATATAGATCTTAATTTCTTAATAAGTAGGCTTGAGCAGCCAGAGTCATAACTATCCTAGGCTCGTATCACACTGCGTCATAAAACTACCACTATCGTTGTCAGACGCTTCGCTTAATACTCTGATGTGCCATCCTCAGTGACATAGCCGACTCAGGCCAAGGCTAGGTATATTACTAAAGAAAATTGGAAGACAAAAAATATTTGTCAACATGATTTGAACCTCGATTTGAACCCGGTCTCCGCTTGCTGGGCGTTAAGGCGCACTCACTACACCATTCGCCCAACTATATCCTCTACCAGAGTCTCCGAAAGGTAACAGTAGAGCCCACGCCAGCTCACAGTAGCCATTTGTTCTAAAACTGTCAAAAAGTAAATAAAATAACCATCTTTGCAGTGATGAACATATTCCAAGGCATCAATGTACCCGATCCCATGAAGCAGCAAGGTCATGTACACCAATTTCAGTCTAAACACACAAAATAGCCAGTTAGTGTGTTTCCTGTTTGTAAACTTTGATCGAACGCTGGCATTGATCTCAAGATCCAAGGAACCGAAATGCATAAGTTTGTTTTTTGTTACTAGAGCCCCGTGATCATTGAATCTAATCCAAAGACTTTGGAGACCAATTTTTACAGAAAAGTTATTTTTGGTTTTCAAACATTTATACTTAAATATTTTATTTAATCTTAAATTTTATGTAATACAAATTATTGAAACTGTTGTTCAATTCAACTATGATAGTTACCCGGTTCTGGCTGCAACAGAATGTTCAACACGTCAAAGAAGTTGTAGAACTTAACATCAACCAGCTGTTAGGCTATCATCTTGGTTGGAGAAGAGGGAGTTTCTACCGCTTTGCAGGAGTTCTTTGAGGAACCAGTCAAAGATATTTAATTTTGTAACGCCTCACCTGTTTCAGAACTTGCCTTGCTATGTAAATAGTGTATATATTATTTGTGTTGTGCTTTTGTTTAAACTGTTGACAACTTCTATCCAGACTTCTGGTCAAAGAATGCTGCTTGGTAATTTCCAATAGTATTTAGATTAATTATTTATTTATAATTTAAACACAAACTGTTCAATAGTGTATTTATTTGGTTTCTGAGGTTTTCATCATATTGGTATTCATCTTCAGAGACTCTCAGCAACTGAATGTTCTGATGATGAATGCCAAGTACCTGAAAGGCCTCTGATTAAACAACAAACTTGTTATTAGACAGTTTGATATTTTAAATTCTATAAAAATCCATAAGATCCAGCTCTGAAGATATGTGAATTATTTATTTGGTATTCTTCATGATTGAGTAAATGCATTACATTGTTTAATTACTATAATGTATCATCTTCCTGATAACTGTTTATTTAACTTTTGTACGTTGTGGTTTGTTTAGAGTAATGATACCACAAGGCACACTACTTAAACACACTATGGCTTGCAAGACTAACCAAAAAAGTATTACTTCAAGCTACCTGTCATGAGGAGGGTTCATTTCCAACTGAGCATTTTCCATAGTGACTTCCTTGAAGTTGAGTTCATCGTTGGGCAGGTTGGTCTCCTCCCAGGCCGGAGTCAGTCGGACAGGTTCTGTAGTGAGGAACGGCTGCTTCTCAAACTCCCGCCTAGAACATGTCACATCACACTGAAATACTTAGCGTTTCAAAATAAACAATAAAACGTATATATTTAAAAGTGTTTCCCATAAACTTCTGCTCCAAAACATAGTGGCAACACACAATGACAAATGAGTGTCGTTAGAAACACAATATACATGGAGCTGTGAGAGAAAAGGACAGAGACGTCCAAGCAATTTAGATCGTAGAAGCTGATGATAGAATCCTGGCTTGTAAAGCAAGGAGGATCAGCTGTAAGGAACAGGAGGAGAAGATGCCTTCGGAGAGACAACCACAACATAGTCGTAGATCTTTATTTAGAAAACTTTGAGAATTGTGATGGTATCAATAAATTTTGGTTACAAGGGCTTTATAATTATAGTTTTCTCCATGTAGAACGGTCTCTTCAATGCTGCGGAAAGAGCGGCTGCACAGCAAGTTGGCTAATGCCGCATTCGGTTTCAAAAGCTGTAAGTAATTTTGGGTTCACAAACCCTTTCTGCAAATGTGCCTGAAGACTAGATAGAGTGTTAAGCAAAGTGTTTTCCTCATAAAAGAAGAACAACGTAAAATGAAGACATAGTTTGTTTCTAAAATAAAAAGATAATATTTTGAACACTACCACTGTTTTTAAATTTCTGAATTTAATTAATACAATTAAATGACATTTAGCAAAAGGAGAACCATTGGCATAGCAGGATTATCCTTTATTTACTGATTGGGACAGACAACTTGATGTGTCTTACTAAGCACAGTCAGTTTACATCTCAAGAAAGAAAGAAAAATTTTGAAAATGGCCAGACATTAAATACACAACCTACATCAAGACAAGACATGCTTTATATGATTTGAAGATTTTATAGAATGCTCAACAGGACTTCAAACTAGCTAACTAGAAGATTTCTCCTGTAATCCCTCCCAATCAAGCAGTCAAAGATAAACTATGATTTGTTGTAGAATATCCTTGTTTTCTAAATGAGTTCTTTGATAAGATAAATATCCAACCTTAATAGCTATATTATCATGAATTTTTAAATGTGTGACAAGACTAGTTATGTAATTTATTTTGTTTAATTTAAAATAACATTGTTGAGTATGGTCTCAAAAACTAAAAAGCCACGTTTCAAAACAAAACCATGGATTTAAAAGTGTTTACTGATGGAATTTATAGTCAAAACTTTTACTCAAAAATTCCAATTTATGGTTGGTGTTTGATGTATTGAAATCATGTTAACAATTGACAACAAATTTATGATTTCCAATTTTCATATTACATTTTTTATTTCACCTCTTAAAATAAATCAATTTCTAGGCACAGCGTTATTAGGTTTGTTCTATGCCTACAATGAACATGGAACATTCCTTGTTACATGAGATTGACCTGTGACTCTGGGTTGATTTCAATTAGACAGGATTGACGAAATAGGTTCTAATTGTCAGATAATTGTATGAAATTGACATGTCGTTCCGCGGTTTTACACAAGTTGAGAAATGGTGTTACAGTTATTTTAGTATGCAACTAATTTAGGATTTTCTTAGTTTCAGCTTTAAATTTTTAAACCTTGTACAATAAAGTTCAACCAATGGGTAAAATTCATTCATTCACCTTTTCCTGTAATCTAAAGACAACTTAATTAACTAGAGTCCAAACGATCAACTTGTTCATGGTTAAAAACTAACGAACAAAAAGTGCACTCATGTTTACAGATGAAATGGTTCCAATGTTTTAAAATAAAAAGATAATATTTTGAACACTACCACTGTTTTGAAATTCTGAATTTAATTAATACAATTAAATGACATTTAGGGAGAACCATTGGCATAGCAGGATTATCCTTTATTTACTGATTGGGACAGACAACTTGATGTGTCTACTAAGCAATCAGTTTACATCTCAAGAAAGAAAGAAAAATTTTGAAAATGGCCAGACAAAATACACAACCTACATCAAGACAAGACATGCTTTATATGATTTGAAGATTTTATAGAATGCTCAACAGGACTTCAAACTAGCTAACTAGAAGATTTCTCCTGTAGTCCCTCCCAATCAAGCAGTCGAAGATAAACTATGATTTGTTGTAGAATATCCTTGTTTTCTAAATGAGTTCTTTGATAAGATAAATATCCAACCTTAATAGCTATATTATCACAAATTTTTAAATGTGTGACAAGACTAGTTATGTAATTTATTTTGTTTAATTTAAAAATAACATTGTTGAGTATGGTCTCAAAACTAAAAGCCACGTTTCAAAACAAAACCATGGATTTAAAAGTGTTTACTGATGGAATTTATAGTGGGACTCATGAAGTTTAATCCAATTCATAGGTAGTTTGAATGATATGGTCAAAGTCAGATAGTTAGTGATCATTGATGATAGATCAATCAATTAGATGATTCAGACATCATTTTCAATCAATTAGTTTCTTGTATTTCCATTTCATTCTATTAATTAATACATTCTGAAGATAGTTTGTATCAAGACTAACCTCATAATAGCTAATCTATGTATCTTTCACCACATATTTGCCTTAAAAATATCATGAGATGGTATTCAAATTGATTTAAGAATGAAAGTTTTACTCAAAAATTCCAATTTATGTTGGTAAGCTGATATTGAAATCATGTTAACAATTGTCAACAAATTTATGATTTATTTTCATATTACATTTTTTATTTCATCTAAAATAAATCAATTTCTAGGTCAGTGTTATTAGGTTTGCTATGCCTACTATGAACATGGAACATTCTACATGAGATTGACCTGTGATGGGTTGATTTCACTAGACAGGATTGACGAAATAGGTTCTAATTGTCAGATAATTGTAAGATATGTGATTTAAGTGATGACATCGTTCACGGTTTTACACAAGTTGAGAAGTGTTACAGTTATTTTAGTATGCAACTAATTTAGGATTTTCTTAGTTTCAGCTTTAAATTTTTTAAACCTTGTACAATAAAGTTCAACCAATGGGTAAAAATTCATTCATTCACCTTTTCCTGTAATCTAAAGACAACTTAATTAACTAGAGTCCAAACGATCAACTTGTTCATGGTTAAAAACTAACGAACAAAAAGTGCACTCATGTTTACAGATGAAATGGTTCCAATGGTTCACAATAAACTAAATCAAATATGAGTTGGGTGTCCATGCAATGTTTGGCCATGTACATCAAAGCCTTTTCAGGAATTTATTATTCATAATATTCTAAAGGTTGTAACAGACTATCCTTCCACTATCTCCTGCAACCTAACAAACTGGTATTTGCATGTTTATACTGCAGTTTTCTATAAGCATCTAGAACAAATATTTTCTACTTTAAAAAATGCCCCTAATACTTTCTGAAAGGTGAGGATCCTTTTGAGAAATTTCCAAATACAAAAGGAGTCTGTGTTGAATGTTACTTTGTGGTCATACTTTCATAAACATTTTTCTACAAACTGAACTTGTAAATCTTTGTTTTTGTGAACAGGCAATGACTGTAACATCTTAGATAAAAGACTTGGGAGCATATTTAATTGCCAGTCTCGAAAAAACACAAGCAAAAGTTGGTTTTAAAATTAAAGATGCGATTCCCTTTTAAAATATAAAACTTAATCAATCTGATTTATTTGACTACTTTTTAAAAATTATTGAAACTTCAAACAAAATTCTTTAATTCATTTTTAATTTTGATTTCTCAGGTTTCATCTTGCGGTGGCTGACTATGGTTCCGACCGTAAGACAATTTTATTGATTAAAACTGAGAAATAAAACAATTATTAAATTTGTCTTATATTTCATAATAGAACCTACAGTTTATGTACTGTTCCATTTCTATATCACCCTTAGTTGGAGAGTTCCATTTCTATATTACTTCCTGATTAATCAATATTTTGTTCTGACCATTTTTGTACGTTTGTGTAAGTAAATTGCTATAAGTGGTTTATAGGAATATTTTTTTGTTTACTTTTATTTAGTTTTTACAGTAGTTCTGAACTGTAGATGTTTTTTGTCCTCTAACAAATGTAAATCAGGTCAGGAAAAATATAACTTATTTATTACACAAGACACAATCAAACAAAAAAGACAACAATGTGAATTTTATTTTGTACCTCGATTTCCGCATGCAGCAGCATTTTTAATCAGTATATATAACTCAAGCATCCAGTAGGAGTCATGTGTTTTGTGTTAAGTGCCACTCAGCCTCAAATTAAGATGTAGAAACAGAACAAATATATTGTCAGGATATGAGTTAGGTACCAGCATGATTCCATATTGAATAACAAGACCCACAGACCAACATACCATGGCCTTTGTGATCCCCAGACAAGAGCAATTGGACAAGACTGGTGGCCCCTTCTTTTAGAACCGCACCATCTACTCAATACAAACATTTTACGCATTTTTAGTACAATAGGGAAAACAGAAAAAAACAATAAAAGAACAAGTGTACTTTAAAGAAAACATAAAGTAATCTACTGAAGCTGCTATATATATACACGTTGCTGAAAATGTTCTACGGAAACTCTAACCACCAACTGGCTGTGCAGCCACCCTTTCTACAGCAACAATTTCTATTTGGCAAAATTAAAATTAGATTTTTCATAGCAAGCTTGTATTGACACCATTAAAATTCTTGAAGTTCTGTAAAAACATATTTATGACTGGGTAAAAAAACTAATATTATGTATACAAGATAACTAGTTGTATGTTACATTTTCAAAGGATACGTTCACTTTGAATCTTAACTTGAATGTTCTGATCAAGGTGATAATAATAATCAAGGTGATAATAATAATCAAGGTGATAATAATAATCAAGGCGATAATAATAATCAAGGTGATAATAATAGTCTAGGTGATATTGCACCAACTGATTGCGAACCTTTGCTCTAAAGAAAATGGAAAAAGTACATCTTCAGTATAATTATGCCTGCCGTACGTAAACAAAAAGCCTCTACCCCTGGCTGCCTAGCATTTTAATGATACTGTCAAGCGGTCATGAGCCATGGTAGATTATGCTTCTAATATGTACAGTGTATTAACCAACTTTAACAGTAAATTGCAACTATCTAGGGCTGTAAAACTTCAACTGCAAATGGTTTGGAAAAAATAACTAGATTAAATTCAGGTTAGGAATAATGAACAGTGGGCATAAAAACAAATATCAATTTCTTTACTTATTGTTAATTATTTCATCACCACAAACAAATATCGACTGGGACTCGTATGGTCTTGTAATCCAGCTTCATGGAGGTCAGGTTTTGAGGATGATATAGGTCTAAAGCTGCTCAGATAGTCTCAGCATCATCTGAAGATACCCTCGCATCAATCCCCACCATCGCTTAGTGACATATATCAGACCATCACCCGGTGGTTGGAAGTCGTTAAGCCGCTGGTCCTTGTATTTCCATTGTCATTGGGCTTATACTACTTGACCCATTCTAGGAAGAAGAGTCGGCCTTAGTTTGGATCAAGACTAAAACTCATAACTCATGAGGAACACCATCACACTCATCTTCACCAGATATGTGGTTTAAAAAGTAATTCCCATGAGAGTGGTCGGCATCTCAAATAGTGATACAGGGATATGATATATAGTTTTAAAATTTAAAATTAATATAAACCCAGTTTAAAAAAAAGAAACTAGACACTGTAAACAAGAAATTATTTCAAAATATACTTTTAAGAGTCTGTCATCATATTAGAACCAAGATGTTTAGAAAATGGTATATTATAGAATTATATATCCGTATCTTTACTATGGATTATGTTTATGGGGGAACTCCTCTAAAACGAATGTTCATACTACAAAAGAAAGATATAAGAGTAATAGCCAGGCTTGAGATTCATGCAGCGAGTCATTTAAATCTTTATCTATACTGTCATTATCATAAGAAGTAAAAATAACAAAGTATCCTTGGATAATTTTAATTTTTATTTCCCAAGTTGACAAAATCATTCTTGAAACTGTTTCTGTACTTGAATTAAAATTATCCAAGGATACTTATGTTATTTTTACTTCTTCTTGTTACTAAAGTATTCTTTCAAAGTGGATTCTATCCTACCATGCTATTTATTATCCTCTTTATAAATATCAGAAATGGATTTGATTTCTTGAATCCAAATATTTGTTTAAAGAACCAAATAATATATACAACTTCAGAAACTAGTAAATTAAGCTTAACTACCACGGACTTCAAATATGTTATAGGCTTCCTATAGAACCTGGTAGGCAATCATATAATAAATTACAAACCAACATTGAATATAATAATACATTTTAATATACTTACAATAAATATAAAACCTACTTCCTTCAAAATTTATTTTATAAGGTATAAGAGTTTAAGAAGAGCTAAATTACCCATGGTTTAAGGAGCTAATTCTTATCGGAAATTATATAGTTTTAAATAAACTGCACATATAATAAATTTGTATTTTCCTGAGGCTTTTTAACACAACGTGTTTTCTTCAGAGGCACATCAGACTGAAGGAAAAGTTCAAATACATTATTTAAAATATAAATATTTAACATATGATTTTATTTTAAATAATGTATTTGAATATATGCCTCTGAAGATAACCACGTTGTATTAGAAAGGGCTCAGGCAAATACAAATTTATTATTGGAATATGTGCAGTTTATTTAAAATTATAGAGCTAAATTATTTTGTGGGTAAACACACGTTAAGCTTCGGTTAAGCATTATTTTTATTTGAGTGATAGGTTATTTTATTATTGTTAGTATATTTTGTAAAACAATACACTATAGAAATACATTTTGTAACAAATAAATATTATTTATTTAAATTTCCCTAAGCAAACGGAATAAATCTATGTTATGCCAACAAAATTTTGTTTAGCGATTGCACAACCCTCAGAATACAACAAGGAGATAACAGTTGTGTAAAAAGAAAATTGTCCTATTGGACTAACACCCGTAACTTTGCGTTTAGCACATTAAACCAATAGTTGAATTGTACATGGCCTTGAGTCATATTCATCCCAAATAGCTTAATCTCCATCCGAACAGACCCTTAAGGTTTAATGACTGTTACACAAATAGCTTGACCAGACAAGCTATTTCTGGACAACAGAAAGAGCAATGTGATGAGTTCAGGTGTCTCCTGACTAGTAGGCCTGATTTAAACTCTACACAATAATTTCTTTACTGTAACTAATTATGCTGTTGTGTACATAAACTTGAGTTTAAAATATGCCCAACTATGATTTTGATTAGCTTATTTTGTGCCGGCATGAGAATAAATCTTATAAAAGAGTTAAATTTAACAAATGAATAAATCTGAACATTTGGCATTCCTGGGTGATGTTAGTTATATAATCTTGGCAGAAAACCCTTTAAGACTTATTTTTATTGGACACATTTATTAGACGATGAAAGAAACAAGACACTGAAAGCAGTTATGTAACAGACTACAAGAATCTACTTGGTAAAAATGCTAACAATAGAAATGTAAATATTTCATATTTATGATTATTTATTTGAGTATGTTAAAAGCTTTGAATAACTAGGGGTTACAATTAGTACCTCTAATTTAGATGATATAGATACACAAAGTAAACTTCTAATTGCCAGCACAAGCCTGTAGACTACATTTTGTTAATTATTAATTACTATCTTAATGAACAAAATGAGTTGAGATGAGTTTTTAACACAACACACTTTATTATAAGTCTGCAAAACCTGGATCCTTTCATGGAGAAACACACTATGTCTTATTTCTTTTAAAACAAGGAGCTGTAAAGAACATTGGGACCAGACAGTGAATGAGGGAGTATGGCAGAAGCAAAACTATGGAATTAAGAACTTCAAAAACCGCCGATATGATTGCAGTGATCAAAGCAAAGATTTAAGTAGGCTAGGCATATGCCGAGACGGGATAAAGGCAAACTACTGAAAGAGGTTCTACTACTAGAAGAAGACTACTAGAGAGAATGAAGCAGTAGGCATATTAGTTGAGCCTGCACATACAAAACTTGATTAACTAATACTGACCTCGTTTACTACCAACAGGTGTACGGGTTGGTGTAACCTTGACTCCATTGCGAGAGGGTAGTTCGTTCAACAATACCTGTTCTTCTGCCATTTTCTTTCGACTGGCACTATCCATTGTTTGTGTCCTGTAAAGAAAATAACTATAATTTCTGAAAAATGTGTACAATTACCACAATAATAATTTGAAATTTAATTGGTGAGATCTTTGCAATCCATGCTTGCATCTTCGGACCAAACAATAGACTGACAGTGTTTAACAATACAATCCATAATATAAAAATGAATCGCAAAATGTGTTGCTAAGCGCATAACTCAACAACGCCTGGACCAATTTGGCCAATTTTTTTTTTAATAAGTTGGAGTTTAAGGATGGTTTTATGGCAAAAAGTTTGAATAATTGCCGGAAACCCCCTTAAAACAGCTTTTTCCTTTTTCCCATACAAACGTTTTCTAACTAATACGTAAACAATTTGATCTTTATTGCTATTCGTTGCCAGCTGATATCCCTATTTTACAGACATAAAATATATGTACGGTTATAGAAAAAACAACAAACTGTCAATGTCGATTTGCCGTTGCACATTGTGTTGTTTTTGTTGGATTTTCTGTAACCTAATCTACTGAGTTTGCTTTTGTTAACTAATACATGAAATAAATTTGTATATCGTGTATTGTGCAGAGTGATTAATATGTAGGAACAAAAAACTACCACATTACAAATCTTTTGACAGGATCGAAGTCTGTCGGGTCCGCTAGTAGTAAATAGAAACAAATAAAAAATACATATACACACACACACATATATACATATACTAAAAACTAAAAGGGAAAAGAGGTAACTTTAAAAATTATAAAACATATTTTGGTTTATTTTTTATTTCATATATATATATATATAATTTATGGTTTTCAATTCACACATTTACACAAAATGTATAACTCAAGTTAAGAGTATTAAGAAGGTTTCAGTATAATTCAAAATTAATATACAGCCTGGCCAGGACCCTGATTTATAAATAACATATACCTACTATTGATTTTATATATGAAAATAGAAAATGTTAGTAAAATAATAACTTATTATGGAAAATTTACAAAGTGAGAATGTATAAAAAACTGAGTATCCAGTCTAAGAGATAGTATTGATATGAAAACCAGATTAATAGTGTTTAATGCATGATTATTTTATTACTTTTTACATTTTTTATCATGGAATTGAGTTTTGGGGTTATTTTACAAATGTTTTCATGAAAACTAGCTTCTTGTGAAGATATATTTAAGGAATAAAGGCATTTAACATTGCCTCCTGGGAATGAGGTTTTTTAATAGGCTTCCGTAAGAGTTAAATAAACTGATGACGTTGACGAATTTAAATCTAATGTTGGGACCTTTTGTTGGGTAAAACTTACTATAAAGTAAATGATTATATAAATGAAAATGTGTAAAATTGTTTAGTATTGGTGATTTTTATTTACAAATAAAAATATTTAATATCAGTTACGTTTAGTAACCTAATTTACATTTTATTTGACAATAAAGAATTACTCACAGCTGAAATTGCGTTTACATAAGAATTCTAAACATTACGACAAAACTGCTTTTTAAAACATTTCACCAACTAAAATAATATGTAGGAAAATCTAGTTTTACTTACAAAATGAATCGAAGCATTTTGAGAAGCGCGCTAGACAGACTGAGTGATAATTTCAGAGATAATGCTATCTTGAGCCTATGAGTTCGAGATGTTTTTCAAACTATTATCACACACTCGACCTTATATATCTTGTTATTGATGCGAGACACGAGGCATAACTTAACTAATCTGATAACTGCGTACAGATATCTGAAACTGCAAAGGCTCTAAGTTCATAGTAGCTAATACGTTTACAGTCAACAGTCAGTATCCAAGTGCTGCAGTGTTAGGTAACTTATGTAAGTTATTCAAAGTATGTAAGTTATAGCTACAACCGGTACTGAATGTTAGTGTCTTTATATCCCTTTCAAGGACAGGTAGTCTGAAAGACCCTCCACCGAGCATCTTGGGTGTCTTGCTTTGAGTAAAATTATACAGAACCGTCATTCAGCGAATATAAAATAAGAATCAAAAACATCGAACACAATTTATTAATTGCCAGTTAGCAAGATTAGAAATTAGCTTTGAATCACTTTATTCATAAATTTGATATTAATTTTAATGAGGCACTTTGTTACTAATACCCAATTGGTTAATTTTCAATTTGTACTTATTTAAAAATTCTTAAGAATATTTTAAATTTGTGATTTGTTTGAAAATTAAGTTGTTTATAATATGAAACCGTTTGGAACATGTCTGAGTCCTAAAATGTTTTCGTGATCTAGAAAAAGTCATTATTGTGTCAGTCGAAACACTTTGGAAACAACAACTACAATCGGATTCAAAAAGCAATTAACTTGAGTTGACTGGATGCTGTACTTAGCTCAGTGAAAGTACAATTATGTCTATCATATCAAAATGTTCTCAGTTCAATTCTACATGCGGACATATAAGTCAATTATTTTTAAAGCAAAATATACATTTTTTAGGTACTAAGAGTCTGAAAAACATGAATTTTCACCATATTCTGAACAAGACCCAACTTTGAAAATTTCTACAGCCTTTAAAAATAATTGCAGCTTAATGGAACTTTTACAAAAGGTAGGTTATACAGGTATCTAACCAATTACTAAACCATGCAGTGTAACCTTTTGAAAAACAAACGTTATTGTACATTTTGTGAGCCAATGCAATCTTTGAATTGGGTGGTCGAAGAATCCCGGACTATTCAAATTCTTTATTAACATCTTATTATGTACAATTACATTTCGATGCAAGTCAGGCATAATTTCTTAATAAAATACAAATCATTTTAAAATTTTTATAGATAAAACTAAGACAGTTTAAAATAGCTTATTAAGTGCTAAGAACATGCCATGAGATTTGTCAAAGCTCCGACAAACTATAAAAGGCCCTTCGAGAGATAACATCTTATCATTTCAATTCAGCCTTAACCGGCGGTTAGATTAGAACAGGCATCCAACCAATAGGAAAACTGATAGTTTAAATTAATACTTTGTCTGTTTATGATTTTATATTTGTGTTACAGTTTGTATTTAGCTATATTAGCATAATGTGTACATGTTAAATTATGTAAAATGGTAATACTATATCTTTATTGCAGGAAAGACCTTCAGATAATTCATTTAAATACTTTGAACGCTATAAGTTAAAATAAACATTGCAGACTGTAAACAACTTAAGCGGTTATTAACCAGCTGCTAACCAGGCAATTGAAAAACGGCCCTAGTCTGCTAGAACATATCTAGGCCTGGTAATTGTTTAATTTCACTCCTGGAAGTTTATTAAATAAATTTAATATTATTTAATAGCTACTACGGCTTAAACAAACCACAACTAAAAGTTTAATATCAATATGTGAATTTATTTTGTGAAATAAATGGACATCCAAGTGCGGAGGAGCGAAGTCATGCGGGATGATAGACAGACATACCCGGGCTGGAACGGGCCAAGTCATGCAGTTGGATTGTGGTCTGAGGACAACGACCTACTCCTCCTTGCACACGCAGTGACATTCTAAGGTTGGTATTCGCACCATCTATATAAATAAAATAAGACTTTTGGCTGTACATCGCAATGAATCCATATTTGTGTTTATATACTTTGTAAAAACCGAAACTGGCGTAAAAAAACTTCCTGTCTGTCTGTATTTCATGTAGCTATATTTTATACCCATACAACATCCACAAAATAAATGGTGAGAGACCAAAGTGGGCACTTAGCATGCTTTTAAGGCATGTTGGACCGCTTTTAACTCAAAATCGGCTGAAATTAAGGCGGTGAAACTATGTTTAAGGGTTAAGCCCATCACGACGTGTGTCTTTAGCTATATTTCAAATCCATACAACAACCACAAAATAAATGGCAAAGGACCAAAGTGGACTCTTAAAATGTCTTTTAGGCATTTTGGACCGCCTATAAGTCAAAATCGGCTGAAACTATGGCAATGAAACTTTGTTTGAGGGTTAAGCTAATCACGCAGTGTGTCTTTAGCTACATTTTACGTGTCTTTACAATCAAGTGGTTTTTGCTATAACACCATTTGCTACTAAACAAAGTAAAAATTGCCAGGAACTTTGGCTGATGCGGCTTGACTCATAGGTGCCAGCGTTCTAATAGTCTAAAAAAAATTCCCATACTTTCCCGCAGCGTTTCAACCCTCCTTAATTTTTTAATTTAACCACTTGACGGTTTTGCCCAAGTGTACTCGGGCAATCCATTTGTGCCATTACGTATTTGTCCAAGTGTACTTGGTGATTTGGTTTTGGCCGGTCCCTGCTGTATTTGATCGAGTTGTCTCGTGCGTTAGTTGCAGCCGTCGTCCGTGAGAATGCAGAACTGATCTATTTCAATGCTAGACCTCTACTGTCGCTATAAGAGCAAGCTAGCCGCCATTGGCGTTGTGTTGTTGACCTTGTGCACATACTCACCTGACACAAAACGTGTTGGTTAGCACAATGAGTGATACCGAAAATGACTATGATAGTGAAGGCAGTAGTGGAGTCAAGGAAAATGATTTTGAATATATCAGTTACAAATCAGATACAAGTTGAAATGATGAAGAAGCTTTGGAGGACATAGGCATGGCTAGAAGCCCCCGATTTTTCTTGAGAAAGCACATCCAAAGCTTTTATTTAAAATTTCTGAAGTATCAATGCAAAAAACGGGTGGTATATTTTACCTTTGAGGTCATATGATACTTTGACAATCTGGTCATGTACATTCAAACCGATTAGGGTAAAGAAGATCAAAACAAAAATGCCCGAGTTAACTTGGGAACTCGGGATGGTACATATACGGCTTTTATTTTCTTTGTTCATAGTTATTTAGCTATAAAGGTTTTAAATGGGTTCTTTTGTTGTATATATCATTTTTTGACATTGCTATAATGTGAATAAACAGTTTTAGAGATGAAAACTGCTGTGGATACGAATCCCGACTTAACTCGGGCAAATATTTTAACGGATTTTAAGAATACAATTTTATAGTACAGTAGGCGCCGCCGAACGGACTCGCTTCGATCGATTGAATGGTTCGACCACCGGTAAAAATTTAAATTTAAATACACATTGTTGAACGTTAAATGTGTTTTTATTTCGTGAGACCTTCAGTGTGAGTACTGCCTGCGTGAGTGAGTGGTTTTAAGGTGTGTGCCTCAGCCAAACACGCCGGTAACCGATCTGGACCTCAAATTACATCATCTTGAGTCTATTTTATTGATCCTAATGCACCAGGATATGCTTATCGGTATTTTCGATCGTCCGATTTTTCAAAATCCGACCACCTTCCGCCACATTAGTCCGTTCTATCGAGAGTCTACTGTAAATTATTTGTTTGTAATATTTTTGGTTATTACAACTGATTTCTTAATTATGTAAAATTTCAATTTCCAAGATAAGAAACTCGGTCTTTTCGGTGCCGACTAGAAAATAAAACCGGACCGTCAAGTGGTTAAGAAAATCTTTTCTTAGTGGGGGGCCTATACTGTAAAAGGATTGTTCACACAACATTTCAAGTTTGTAGGCCTTATAGTTTTTGTAGTCAGTCAGGAACCTTTTATAAATATAGATAAAATAATATAAATAGACTGAATCAGATCGAGACCTGGCGATTAGCAATAACCGACTCCATAACAAGACTCTTAGACATTGATTTGCTGAAAGTGAAACCTTGCTGCTTTAGCACGAGTATACTGTAGAATGAATTTCATTGCAACTAATTTATTAAAAACCTTTCCTCCAGCAGATTGTAACAATGCTAGTAATTAGTTCGAAATTTGAGCCACCTTCTTTAGAGCCAGGTTTGCGAATAAGAACCACCCGCTTAACTACATCAGGAAAAACTCTTGCTTAAAGAGAACTATTGAACAACACTTAAAGAGGATCACAGCTATGTGCTATCTTAACTTGCTTGAAGGGGGTTCAGGGCTACAACTTTTAGAAATATCAAGTTCCCCAAAAAAGAATGGAATCATTTACTGTCAATTAACAAAGTATAATGCAATAGACATGTTCCAAGTGTTTACAGACCATCACAACTCCATGGTGTTACTCAGTCATACATTTTACTGAAGTTTTCTTTCTCTTACTAGAGAGGCCTGGCATCAGATGCCTCCGCTGACAAGCCGCCACTATAAGCAATGTGGTATGGTTCAAACTGGCTCGGAAGTATTCATGCCAAGCAAATGGCATCTATCTTCGCTATAGTTAGCCTACACTTTAAAATACGGTTTTGCTTTATGCTGCAATGTAGCCCTAGAGTTAGATATTTATGTTAAGGGGTGAGAGTGTGGTTAAAATCATAGCCCTACAGCGGATCTAAAATATTGGTACATTTCTATAACTAACCTTTAAAAAAATGAAAACTTCACCCTTAGCCTAGTGTGTCTATGTGTATATAGGTAACAAAAATGTTATTGGGGTTCGGCTAGCTTACTTGGTGCTTAGATATGCGAATTTAAAGCATAAGGTCTACTGTTCTAGGCATACTAGTAAATGATTTTTTTTACCTGAATGACCAAAGCTGAAGCCTATTAGCAGTTGTTCGGCAGATAACTTCCTTAAATTAGCCTAGGTAGGACTAAAAGGATGTAAAATAGATGGTTAAGTGTGGGGTTTCACAATAAAAGTATGAGTTCTAAGAACTTGTTGATATTTTACCCGAGTAAGCTTAGCTATTAAGTTAACGTTTAGCATTCACACCGCACTGCGGTGTAGTACAACACGAGACGAGTACAACTCAAATAATCTGTATTGAGTGTATTGAGTTGAGTTTGAGCCAATATATCTTTCGGTACTCTGTGGTTTGAGCTAAGCGAGGTTTTTTTTGTAAACTTTTTCTCCTCGACAGGAAAAGAAACAAAATGAAAACCTGAAAAAAAGTAAGGCATGGAACACACTGTATCAACTTCGGTCGACAGCCGACTGGATCGCCTCCGGTCTGTTCCGGCTTTTACCCGCTTCACTGACTTTATATATATATATATATATCATCATTGACTGGATATTTAAAGTCAATGATAAAATACATACATAAAAATTTAAAGTCGATGCCCACTTTCACTTTCCCCCAGCTCACGCCCAAGTCCACAAAACTTTTCAGTGCAGAAAGGCTTGAGATCCAGAACTTTAAACCTTATACTGTCTCTCTAGAATATAGCCACTCCACCGTGAGTATATTGTGTCCTACAATAAGTTGAGACATTGTACACATCATAAATATTACTGTATAAACCTGAGGTTACCTTGTCTTCAGTCAACCACTGCTCACATAAGCACAAAATGTCTACAGAGAATTCCTCTATGAATGTTTCCAGTACATCAATTTTATTAGATAAGCTTTGCAGCTCGGACACCAATTGTAAACTCCTATGAACTAAGCCTACTATTTACATTGGTCATCATACAGATAGGGCTACCTTTAGAAATTACGTTAGATGGGCGCTCACCAGTCACCTCGCTTCGGTGGTGAAATAAAAAACGCTTGAGTACTTAGATTTAGACCCGCGCTCACTCTATCGTTGCCGTCTTTACTATAGCTTGTTGTTTACTCGCGGACTAGGCACCGCTGGACATGAAAACAATTTAAAACCTTCAAAATTAGCGTGTATAGGGTTTGCAAGGCCCTGGATGACCTACATTGTACAGGGAACTACCGGGGATCAAAGTGGTATGTATATTTTTTGGAATTAAGTGCTCTGGAAACGGGTTTTTGCTTTGATTTTCATGACTAGTAATTTAAAAGTAGGTTAACTGAAATACATGTTTAGTGACAACATTTCTTTCTTTATTTAGAAAACACCAATCATGAATAATATATTTGTACTTGCAATTATACAACAAACAATATGATGAATTGGTTCGTGGGAAATAAGGCAACGGGGGGGATGTCTTATTTTCATTTAGTTGTAAGAAACAGTTTCAATATAATTATACCAGTTACTTATTGTATGCCTGTAGATCCTAGGTGCAGGTTTGAATCTAACACGTGAGCGCTTGTTCTGCATCAATGAACTACACTAATACTAAGTCATATTTACATTGAATTAAATAAACTAATAAAAGCTAAGTAACTTAATTAAAACTATTTACACAGTCCACGGCACTTGTGCACTCGCAGCTCACATGTGACCATCAGGTGGACAGACCCAGAAGCAACATATTGCGGGGCCAAGGGTTGATGACTGGCATCCCTGAGGTCAGGGCCTATGGCTGGAGGGCTGGCGTTTATTGTTCTGGGTGGCTTAAGACAGGTTGGTCGGCATCAATGCGGGATTACTGATTTAATGGTTCTGTAGGAATTTGAATATTTAAATATGGCCCGGTTAGCCATATTTAAATATATCGACTCATGGGTAGGTTCTCTATTATAAACAAAAAGACGTAAAAATTCTGTGTATTCAAATTTGCCGAGAACCATTCAGAAACTCAGTCAACTTTCAATAATGACCATGGGTTGAAAACAATAAACACTCCAACCAATCATTTTTGTTTTGTCCATAGTCCCCAGGCCTAGATTTTAACTGTATTTAAAGTCAATGCCCAAGGGCAGTAGAAAACCGCTGAGTCGCCAACTTTCTATGAAATAAATACTCTGTGACCTATACCTACTAATTCTCCAATATTCAAGTTTCTAACCTACTTTGAGCATAATCGGGTATGTTAAGGTTGTCTAGAGCGAAAATAGCTCAAAGGGTAATGCAGAGTAATACGGGGACAAAATCCCATTCAATCAGATGAGCGACACAAAATCTTCGACCATTTGAACGCAGTCTGTTTTCAAACATTTGAACCAGCAAAACCGACAAAAAACACGTTCGATCTTTTGAACTTCTATTATTTATACATTTAATACCCCACCATTACATATTTAGGTACTCTGTGTAAAATACTCTCTTGCGCCGTAGCCATCTTCTTCCATTCCCTCGACTGGTCGTTCTGGTTACGAATTTACGATTGTCTTGACTACTGCGTTGATTCCTAAATTAGTTGACTAGTTTACAAAATGTCTAAAGCCCATCCACCAGAACTTAAAAAGTAAGTATCCATTGCCAAAAGTTTATTAATTCTGGCAGTTTATACTCTACCTACTTGTAACTTTGGGACTCTGTCACTAAGCTTGATACTTGATTTGAGACACCGGCCTTGGAGTTGGATGATTGTATGTAGACGATTCTCATATTTTTCTATAGCCTGTTGGGAAATCAGGTCCAAAGTAGGCAAATTTCACTATTCTGGAAAAATACCGGAAAATTATAAGGCACTATGTTTTCACTTGTAAATAAAAATAGGCCTAGGTCTAAATATTATCCCTCGCATATGGCGGTCAGAGCTTCCATACTGGCAGAGTTTTTATAGCCAATTGCGCATGGTATTCTTTGCTTAAACCAATAAAATTCCAGCATAGTGACGTTTGTTCTAAAGACACTTTTTATAGTTAAACCCTAAAAGGTAAAAATGACTGATTTACATTACAGGAAATTAGCGGAAATTGGTGAAAACTGTATTACCTTAACCTAAAATAAGCTAGCCTAAACTATCCTAATCTAAGCTACCCTAAACTAACTTAATTTAGCCTAACCTAACCTTAAAATGGTCCCAACTTGAATAACATTTTTAATGTTTTGTGCAGGAGCTCAAAAAAAAGAAAAAGCGTGTAGAGTCTTTTCTTTTTTGCTTCAGTTAATTTTTACTAGTTAAAAGAAAAGTCACTATTCTGGAATAATACCCTTAAACCCCTTCTGGTATTATTCCAGTATTGTGACTTTTAATCTCATGAGCTAAAACTGATATAACACGATGTGGAGGAGGCCCCTTAACATATAAAATTTGGTTTTGGGGCGTGGAAGTTATTTAAAAGTAGCTTTAAAGTTGGGACTATTTTAACGATCAGAGACGCTGACACGGGTGCGCGCTGACCTCTGTAACAGACGACAGTCTCTGTCACCCACTTCAAATTAACCTAAAGGCTGAATAAGGTATTATCGTGAAGTTAGGTTAGCGGTGAGTTAGTTTATTTCTTTTTGTAAAACATCGCTTTAATGGTTTCAGAACTTTCCGAAGTTAAAACATTGTTTTTTGGCCTTTTTGGAAGGTTTGAACTTAGAATAGTGCTAAAAAGTCAATAGTCACAATTTTACCACCCTTATAGATAGTTTATTATTAAAGATAAATTGTTGAATAATTATATTTTTGTTTTCAGCACATTAGTCCTACACTGCGCACTGTTATTACATACCTTAATGTTTTAAGCTTTTTTGCACAAGAATTAAAAACAATAATTTTGTTTCAGGTTTATGGACAAGAAATTGTCACGTAAGTAATCACTTTTTGTAATTCTATATTTGTAATTATCAGTAATTTAGTAGTATTAGTGGTTAATTAGTAATTAATAAATCCTTTGACGTAAGAGTTTTCCTAAAAATGTGTACGGGGTGAATTTAAGTTATTGTATAAAAACTTTTAGTAAAACTACAACCAATTTGTAGCAAAAAACGAGTTATTTATTTTGTAACCCAGTAGTGGCAATTTTCATAAATTTTGAAAACAATTGTGTTCAAGGTTAACTCATAGGTGTATAAAACACTTCTCAAAAAGTGATACTGCTCAATATCACTACCAAGCAGCCAGCGACAAAACTGTATTCTAGCAGCTTAGTCCTGTGGTTCCAATGCTTGCACCTTAGTGAAGTGATAAGGATGGAAATGATTTTCATGCAACTTCCCCTGCTAGCTGACGTCTGCTTATCTTGGGATTTCGGCCAATCAAATTAAGAACCTTATTATATGCTGTTTCTGAACAGTCCCTGTCTCTAACAAACGTTAGTGTAGCCTCGAGAACACTTGAGAATTAGGAACTCTACGATCAACAGCAAGCATGGTATTCTCTTCGAGCAGCCAACACGTTACCGTCACAATAACCATACACATAGTGCATCTCTGTACAGACTCTCGTGTTTTGTAATCCATGGTGGCTTCCACTTGACTGACAATAATTATTATTATCATCAAATAATTACTACCATAGCTTCAGCCAATTTTTAGTTATAAGCGGTCCAATATGCCTTAAAATGTGTTCAGTGCCCACTTTGGTCCCTCGCCATTTATTTTGTGGATGTTATATGGGTATAAAATATAGCTAAAGACACACTGTGTAGTTGGCTGAACCCTTAAAAGAAGTTACACCACCATAGCCTCAACCGATTTTCAGTTAGAAGCGGTCCAATAAATTATATGCATTAAAAACGTTACAGACAGACAGGAATTTTTTGACGTCTGTTTCGGTCTTTGCAAAGTATAAAAAAACCAAATAACCAAAAACCGATGGATTCATTGCAATGTACAGACAAAAGTCGAATTTTATTTATATAGATTAAACAAAGCAAGCGAGGCATACTTTTCTTATGTTGGCCTGCAATAAATATTTACTGACAAGAATTCCTGAGTCTGAATAAGTTGTTACATTTTCACAAAAAAAATTAAATCACTACTTAAATTGTGTTAATAATAAATTTGGTTTAGATAAAATATGTTTTATTTTATTTTTATGCGAAATGTTTTGTAGATTTTAAATAAGTCATTGAAATTTGAAAAATGCTGGTATTTGATAATGCAACTACATAAGCAAATCAAAACACAATTTTCCTAAAATTCTAAAAACTGTAGTTTTACTCAAATTTTTTTAACCACCGGTTTATTAAGCATTGATACTTCAGAAAATTTAAATAAAAGCTTTGTACATACTTTCTTGTGTAAATTTGGCAAAATTAATTTGGGGTTTTCAAAGTAGAAAACACAATTATACAGAGTTTCAAGTGTTTCCACCTTAACTTTTCAAAGGAAGTATTTTTAAAACCCTTTAGGCAATGTTTTTATACAATTCTAAAGTTTGTTTTGACGTACTATGTGTTCGCAAGCCCTCACCATATCACCCAAAAACCGGGGAAGCCGCCAATAAAAAAAAATACAATGCACCCCCTTTGGGCACTTCAAAAGAAAGGGAATTTTTATACAAATTCAACAAAGAAAGACTTTTCATTTGATCTTGGCTCTTTAACATTTAAAGATGACAGTCGAAGTCGTTATGAACTATAACACAATTGAGACTTTTTTCAGCTGACCGCGTTTTCAACATCTTTCATTGTTACAGTGTGAATGGTAATAATAAGAGATACTATCTTCTTATCTTTCCACGCATAACAGTTACCTTTCCTCGTTAATACCAACTTTGTCACAATTTCATCATTTTCTTCTTCAAGTTTTTTTAGATTGTCTGGTATTTTCAGTATGTTTAGTTTTACCGTACCATACACTTCTTTTCGATGATAATATCTGAAGTTCTGAAAGAATAAAGTTACCTATGGTAAGGCGGTAACCCTTCTCAAAGAGATCATTCATCAAAGCGATTACTCTTGATGACATTACTCGATTGATTCATCTTGATGACATACTCAAATATTCACCTGGTTCATAAGCTACGGTTCCTTTTACACAATAGACTATCATGTTCCAAACATAGCCAGTTTTAGATTCACAAAGCATGAATGACTTTATACCAAATCTAGCTCTTTTCAAGGGGATGAACTGCTTCCATGAAAGACGAACTTTGAATAAAAGCAAGCTTTCATTGATGGTAACATCCCTTTCAGGGACAACTGCTGGTTTGAAAATAATCGTAAGTTTTTCAAGTACGGGCCAGATTTGGTTTAACTTAGGGAAACTTATCTAATAAAAGTTATCCTGGATACGTTTGTGTGAAATGTGCTGATTTGATTTTTTATTAGTAAATGTTTGTTTCAGTGAGGCTGAATGGAGGGAGACACGTAACAGGGATTCTGAGAGGGTTTGACCCTTTCATGAATGTTGTGCTGGACGAGAGTACAGAGATTAAGAAAGGTGCAGCCGTGAACAATATAGGAATGGTGGTGAGTAAAACTATTATATTGTTAAAATATAGGATGGCAGAACAGGTGATAGCCGTCATGTGTAAACCTGGCTCATGTGTAGACCGAGGAACAACAGATCTTGTCCGTTCCTTGAAGATGTGGTGACCGGTCGTCATCTATGTTATGCAAGTCAGTTTTCTACTTGAGCATCTAGTGTTCTGGATTAATACAAAACTAAATATTCTTCTTGCATCATACGTACATTTACAACATCTCCTCCCATCTACATGTTTAAAAAAATTACATTTTTTAATATACATTTTTTAAACTTCTTGAAGTTGTCAAAAAATACTACATTTGACAAAAACCTTGACTTATATTTAGAGATATCATTTATTAGTTCTTTTGGTTCACACTGTGTCAAAACATCATAATAATTAGCTTGAAATATTTTGGTCTCGCTGTGGAATACCATGTTGGTTGCTGTCAGCTGTCATTTTTGTGACAGTGCTGGCAACCGTCCATTAGAGCAGGGATGCCAACTCCCAATCTACAGTATCCATAACTTCTAACGTTGACACTTGTAAAACATTCCACAAGTTTTTAAGTTTTGAAAAATTACCAAAAATATCATTGTTAGGATCCTTTTTGAAATGGATAAATTCCTTGACAAGTCTCATCCACTTTGTCATCACACTTCTTCTAACTCTGTGAGTTTCTAGTTAAATGTGCCTTGTGAACCGCATTACTTTTTCAAAAGTTTTGTAGGAATAATTTCTTGTGGAATAACTATTGTAGCTGTACTGTCAGTTTTCCCGAATTTAGCTAAGTGTCTAAATGTGCTTGGTCATCTCTGCTATCACAAAAATTTACAGAACACTCACATTTGAACAGACAAACTCCTAGATTAAGCACTAATACAAAACACTAATGAATCACTGGCAAATCATTAAGGACTAGAGCACTATAAACGGTTGCACTGTGCAACTCCGTTCCAAACTTAAGTTGTTACAACTCAATGTAACTGGTTTTGAATGCTCGATGGCTTGCTTGACTGCAGCAACCACCAGTGTGTACACAATCTCTCAGTCAATTACTTAATATTTAAGATTTAATGATATCCAAGTCATGTATTTTGATTAAGTTGAGACTCCAATTACTGTTGTCAAAGACTTTCGGACTACAAAATAAATCTTTGTAGGTTTTTATGAAGTGAGAATTTTGTTAGTACATTGCAAAGAGTCAAACTAGGTTTGTTTAGGACTATTTACTCTTTAGGACTATTTATCTCTAGGAATTTTTAACCAGTTCGCAAACATCTAGTACAAATGTACCTACGTCCTACACCCTATGCCGAGAGTTTTTGGTTGATCAGTGACTGGGACTCGTGGTGTGGTCCTGTAATCCAGCTTCATGGGGTCAGGTTTTGAGGATGATATAGGCCTAAAGCGGTTCAGATAGTCCCAGTGATCATCTGATGATACCCGCATCAACTCCCACCATCGTTTAGACATATCAGACCATCACCTGCGTGGTTCAAAAGTCAGGTTAGGCCGTTGGTCCTTGTATTGCCATTGATCATTGGGCTATTAATTAATGACCCATTCTAAGGAAGAGTCAGCCTTAGTTTGTAACAAGACTACACCTCATAACTCATTACTACCACTCATCACACTCATCCTTCACCACATATTTGCCTTAAAATACCCTCAAGAGAGTGGTCGGCATCTTAAATAATGATTCAGTTACAGATGAAAACAAAAAACTGATCCAAATTTTGCAGTTTTTAATAAGGATTTAAAGTAAGACCTTATCGTCCAACTGATAGTTTACAATTTAAAATTTCAGAGACTTAGTTTTAAACACTTAAGAGTAATTCTGGGCACTACCCATCCGCCAACTCTGGTGGCGTGTAGTTTTAGGTCATCAACTACGTGGACATAGCTAGTTAATAATACAATTTGTCATTTTATCAAGTCATAAAACATTTGTGCAACTTGTGCGCTGTATTATAATATTATTTTTCTTTCAGGTGATCAGAGGCAATTCCATTATTTTGATCGAGTCCCTGGATAAACTCTAAAACAACTAATAATGTTACATGACTGTGTTACCTTTATTTTACAATAATTACTGTCTCCTAAGTTTTGTATGTGAAGTATAAAATATCTTTTTTGTAAAATTGTCTTGTTTTATTTCATGACACTGACGGAGAAATCAAGTGACATAAAAAGCAATTTTGGTTTAATCCATTTTATTGAATTTTCTTTGGAAAAATGAGATTCATGCCGTCAGCAGCATGATTAGACCCAGACCATGAAATGAACACCGATCTTGACCTCCAGTTTTGGGCATTTTCTCAACTTTTTATATACATATGTATACAGGGTGTCACAAAAATGTGTAGCGCGCTGTGCAGAATCGGATTCTACATATAAAAATTAGTCGAAAATGCTGAATAAAATTTTGATTACGGCTTAGTTTAGCCGTAATTTGCCATTTTGTAAATTGTTTGGAAATAATTAACAATTCAAAAACCCTTTGAGTATTTTTGCAAAACTTGGTATAAAAATAAATCTTTTATTTGTGTTTAAGTTAAAAAATATTTTTATCTAACTTATTCAATTTCAAAATGACAGTCATTCAAAAATTTCAAAGTCAAATGGAATCATATTGGAATTTGACTTGGACATTTTAAAATTTTGCCATTTTGAGATTTGATAAGTTAGATAAAAAAATATTTTTGGAACATGTTATTAGGAAAACAATTAAGGTTTATACCAAGTTTCTCAAAAATATCTCAAAGGGTTTTTGAATTATCAATATTTTCAAAAATTTACAAAATGGTGGATTACGGCTAAACTAAGCAGCAATAAAAAATGTTAGTCAGCATTTTCAACTTACGAGTATTTTTGTATGTAGAATCTGATTATGCATAGTTAGCGCGCTACATATTTTTGTGACACCCTATATATGTGTGCAAAAATATAATGTAGGCCTATAATGTATGAAAAAGTCACTTGGCTCATCAAAGATAAAAATCTAATATGTATGTAATCTCATTCATATATATTTTATATATATATATATTCTCAAAAACACAGGAAATAACAAGTGCAAGTCTTTAAGTTGGCTTATATTTTGCAATTTCTTGCTTATTCATAGCCTAAAGTAACAACAACAGTCTTTTGACAGTTTAGCAGGTTTCCACATGACCTCTATAATTATTGGTGGCTCGGATATCATTAGACGGTGATCTAGTTCCATCAATGTGTTTTCCAACTTCTGATTTGGGACTCGAAGGAAGGCTGCATTTATTTCTCTTGAGTTCAGCAACTGAATGCACTTTTGTTTTATAAACAAGGACCTTTTTAAACCCCAAAAAAAGTCACATGCGGATGTCAGAGAACCGCCATGCCGTCTTCACGACAGCTGCCTTCTCTTGATCAGACAGCATTTTGGGTTTTAATGTTATAATATAACAACAAAAAATAAAAAAATCGTCACAGAAAAATAACAACTTTACATGTAAATTACCGCTGAGGTAGAAAGGCCTTCAAAACATGACTAGGAAATCATTGCTACAATGGCCTTTGGAGTTTAGAAAGTGGAGCGCATTTTCTTTTCTTTTCTTCTGTTGTTGAGAATATCCTGTATATCGTCAAAGGACTTCCCCCTAGTGTCAGGAAGTATGATGAACGTGTACACTGCATCGAAAAAACAGAAGAACGTGAATATCCAAAAGCTGATGTATTCACCAAAGGAATTGCTGATGTTGACGAAGAACTTACTTAGGAGAAAACCAATGAGCCAGCAGATGGAGGCTGAGATGGCAGACCCAGTGGCTCGAATGTGTGGTGGAAACACCTCTGCCATTACTGCCCAAGGCAGTGGACCAAAACCTGTAAATGCGATACAAGTCAGTCTTTTTACTTCAATACTAATAATAATAACAATTGTTTGTATAAAAAAATGCAGTTGCAAAGAGAAAAAAATTAAACAACCAAATTTTATGTAAAAGTGTACTTACAAGAAAAATGCACACCCAACACAATAAATGATACACACACATATAATTTACAGTCACACGAAACATTCACACTCTTTCATCAGATCATTATTTTAAAGAAGGGGAATTGAAGAAATGAGCGATGGAAATTTGTAATAAACTCACCAATAGAGTCAAAAGCTCAAGTAAACAGTTCACGCTTTAAACGGTCAAAGTCAAAATACCGGGTGATTCAAAAAGGACTTTACAACTTTGAAAATTCATATACATTTTATTAAACAAGGTACAGAGCTGGTTTTGGTGTTGTTTTAAAGGAAAACACTTCAAGTTTTTACCTTAAACTAAAGATGTTCTATGTGGCTTCCGTTGGTTATTCTGCAGACATCCCATCGGTAGTAGATTTCTTCCCAGACTCGCACTAGCATTTTAGGGTAACTTGCTCAGCAGCGGCAGAAATTTTGCTATATAAGTTAGAGTGGCCGGCAAAAGGAAACTTGTACCATACAAACGCACACCATATCTTTCATGAAACCCCAGAAGAAAAAAACTAGCGGTGTCAGGTCTGGGGAACGGGGGGCATGCAATTGGCGCTTCATGGCCAATCCATTGACCTGGGAGCGGTCATTTAGAAAATCCCTGACGCCAGCCAGATAGTGTGGCACACCATCTTGCATAAAGAAAACGCATTCTCGGTCATCCTCATCGATCTGTGGTATGAGAAATTGTTGCAACATATCAACGTACACTATCCCATTGATGGTTCTCTGGAAAAAGCCGAACATCCCTCTTGCTCAACGCACAAAAAACGCTCACTTTAGGCTATCACGAACATGTTGTAATGTTTCATGTGGATTTTCACTGCTCCAATCCTATAGTTATGTGTGTTGGTTATGTGCTTACTTGGTAAAAAATTACGCTGAACTGTTGTCGCGAAACTTCGATTCTTCAAACCAAAACACACAACTATAATGCCGTCCAGTGAAGGCCCCGAACTGTCACTACGCCAGTGGGCGCACTAGAATCTAGCAGGACTATGCGAAGTCAAAACTTGAAGTGTTTTTCTTAAAACAACACCACTAGCTATGTACCTTGTTTAATAAAATTTATATGAATTTTCAAAGTTGTAAAGTCCTTTTGAATCACCCGTATTTGTATTCGATTTCTTTTACTTAAATGTATAGGCATCAAAATTGTACAGAGTATTTTAAGTTATATTAGGTCTTTGTTTCTCCAGTCTCTGAAGAAATTTTTCCAGCATCTAGAACAGTCACCACAAAGTTGTTCATCGTGTTCTTCCCTCTAAGAGTCTTGATCTCGGGTGGTAGTAACTAGTAAGTTGAACAGTCTGCTTCCCATGTACATCGGCTTTCTCTGGGAGAGAGAGACGATGTGCTGGCAGGATGTAGTTGTTATGTCGAGTATTATGGTGGTGTGTGTCTGCTGCTCGAGAGAGTTCATTCCTATCACCAAACAGAATTGCTTCTTGGATGTACCCTCTTCTTGGAATTGCTCTAGATAGCAGTCCATAGCAGCTATCTCTGGATCCTAGCCCTTTCAGTGCTTATATAAATTTCTTCTGGGTCACAAGAATTCTTTGCAAGTTATTAGCTGTAGTGCCTCCCCAGATTGTAATACCATACCTGAGATGAGATTCAAAAGGAGAGTGGTAAGTTACTTTTGCTAAATCATTGGTTTCTAAATTGCTAATGTGATAGATTCTTTTGATAACACATAGGCTGGTATTAAGCTTTTTGCACAGGCTATCTACATGTTGTGTCCATGTGATAGACTCGTCACATAATCACTCCTAGAAACTTGCTGTGTGGTACACAGTCAACCTCAGGTAGTGCTGAAATCTTGTCATGTCTTTTACCGAAAGCCAGTTGTTTAGTATTGGTCATATTAACCACTAGGTCATTTTAATGGCAGTACTGATATGCCATATTTATTGATGTGTATGAGCTAACGGCTAGTTCTTCTGAGGAATTTCCTGCAAGTAGAAGTGTGTTATCATCGGCGTACATTAGAGTTAAGCAAAACATGCTTAGAAATTTGGCATGTCATTTGTGACAAGGATGAAGAGAACTGGACCCAAGACTGATCTTTGGGGCACACCTCTGTCAACTGGCATTGGCTTAGATTTGATGGTTTGTATTGTTCCCCTGCCTTGATGTCTAATTTCCATTATTTGATGTTGTACTTTTAGGTAGCTTTCAAACCATGCATAGGCAGAGCCGTTAATACCCAACTGTGATAGTTTTGACTTTTGAAGGATGAGGTTGTGTCCAGTCAAAGGCTTTACTATATTCAAACATGATTCCAGTTACAAGTCTTCCTGGTTGTAATTGGTCACATAAGTTCTGAAAGTTTTGCCAATGCAGTTACAGTAGATCTGCCTTTCACAAACCCATGTTGGCAGCTTCTAAAAAGGCTGTGGTGCTCGAGATAGTCCATTTATAGTATCTTAAAGAACAATTTTCTCTATTACGGTAGATATTAGAGATATTGGTTGACAGGTGTCATTTGAGAGCCATACTTGTGTTCGGGATATACTTTACTTTTAGGGCTGATGACAGTACCGGTGAAGTGAGTGACTTACACTTGCAAACCAGTGCATTCTCCATTAAATTATAAAGTTGAGCTCTGGAACTGTTATTTAAAATATTTTTGAAACGGTATTATGAGTCAAGTAAAGTTTAGCTATAAACTGTGCACATAATGTAATAATAATTATCTGCGATATGATCATGCTTAATTTTGACAATATTTGGTTCGGGACAACTGATTAGTTCTCTGTGTAACCAAAACAGTTTTTGATGCCAATGTTCATTACCAGGATGCACTACTATTTATAGTAACTCACTGCAGCTGAGAGGACTGCGAGGGTACACTTGAGGTCCAAGGTGCAGGAGTGCCTCAACCACCATACCACTGAGACCCATGTACCACATTGTACATAATTATTTATGTGGATGAAATATAATGGTGGTAATACTCACCGACTGAGTAAGTGATGATGTATCCAATCAGACATACGAGAGGGATCCAAGCCACAGCAGACACATCAACATTGATGTACAGTAGGAAGAAGTACAATCCGAGAACTCCCTTGAATCAGAAACAAACAAACGGTTGTAACTTCCAACTACTGTTTAGTACCTATTGTGTGTATTGTTCTTTTAACAAATGCTCTAGTTGCACACATTGCTTTGTGTGTTTTATTGTTTTGTGCATCTACAGTTATCTGGAGAGCTTGCTCTCCTTCTAATTTACTTTTGTATTTATATAAGTAAGTGCTTGGATTAAAAAAATATAATTTCTTATACTTGAAAATTAGTGTTGGGTCAATCCCGATTATTGATTCCATCTATTCTTGAGTTAAGGTATCGGAAATTGGTCGGTAAAGTAGATTAAGATACCGCAGAAACAGGAATCGATTTCATAGAAAGTATCGAGGAGATGAAGACCAGAATCGAATAAATTAGGAATCGATTGAAAATGTTTACAGTTGTCAATAGTATTAGTTAATACTAACCTAATTAATTAGTATGGCTATAGTTTACCTCTGGATTAGGGGATTCTCGTTTCAAAATGGCATACAGTAGAAGGGTATATTATTCAAATTCTGAATACATGTAGATCTTTGCACCCCTATACAAAATAATTTTTGAGTCATGAAGACCCTAAACGTATGATATAAAGTAACTGACCAAAGAAAGCTGTGTCATAACCTAAAACAAGTACTTTTTTAATATTGCCAGCTGTAGTAAGTATACAAATGGTCACATCTTAAATCTAATACCGGTAAATATACACTATATAGTGTTGAATCAAGTTTTTAACAATTTTGTATTTGAAATTTGTTTATATCCTCATTGGCTGATATAATATATGAAAAATATGTAGACCTTCAATAGTATATTTCCCTAGGGAGAAAAAGTTCATCAGAACAATACTTTATTTACGTGGGTGTAAAAGTGAAACTTTAGCACTGTCAATACATGTGTCTAAAGCAGCTGTGTTCAGAGCCGAATGACAAAAAATAATTTTACTTATATTTTTTGAATAGTGCAAAACAGAGATACAAATGAATTTGCTACATTGTACTAGTGGTAGTGAACTATCTTTTAAAATGGTTAGTGATCACTGTCCAGGAGTCAACACCGGGGTTCAGATCCTCTGGCACTAGTTTTTTTATTGAGCAAAATCAGTACTGAAAACAAAGTTTAAGTTGCCTAAAATAAGTTGATTTTCCTCCTGAAGAGGCTACACTTGAGCTGGCTAACCACTAATGTGCTGGCACACTTGACAATCTAAAACTGACGGATTTAATTTTGAAGTAGCTAAAATTTGTCATAAGCTTATGGTTTTTTGTTCCATCTTCATACAAAAAATCCGTTGTTATCACAGTTTTATTGAACTACAACACTTTGGACCTGTAAAGTTAGCTTAAAATCAGAAGAAAAGATTAATTTAGTGTAATTTTTTATAGATCTTTTTGAGATACACAGTCAAGTGGTATCATTAAAGTGTGTACTTTTAGAACTCCTTAATGTATTGTTAAAACTAAACATTTGGGCGAAACACTTTTACACATGCACTAAAGGAACTATCAAACTCAACCTTTCTTCTGTGTATGCTTGGTGAAAGGATATTAACAGATTATTTTAGATTTTTCACTGAATTAATTGAAAGAGCTAGCCGCTACCGTGTAATCTTTGTTATTGAACTGAAGATGCCTTTAATGGCTAAACCTAGCTCTTTCATTAAATTCAGTGAAAAGTCTACAAAAATGTCTGATTTATTAAACTCAACCTTCACATTGGGCATGCACTTACAAAGTGTTTTCCGTTTCCATACAAAGTGTGGCAGTTTAACAATTCCAATAACTGTCACCCGTTAAATTATAAGACTGACCTGAAATATGCCCATGCCGATACCACTGATGATGAGTAGTATCTTCATTCCAAAGCGACCGACGAGAGGAGCTGGGATGCCAGCAGCAAGGAACTGGACCACAGCAAACATGATGGCGCTGTTAGCAGGAGACATGATGGATCCGGAAATAAGGAATATACTCTCTGTGTAAGCCAACACAACGTTGATACCGCTGAGCTGCTCACCAGCTGTGAGTCCGACAGAGATCACTAGCGCTTTGCGGTTACCCACAGTTGAGACCAAGTCAGCCAACGAGCCCGACTCTTGCGATGTGGTATCAACAAATTCCTGGATCATTCACAATTTATCAATAACTTGACCCTAACCTTGTCTCTTTCCATTTGGTAATTGTTTATTAAGGGTATTTTTTTATATATCTATTATCCCAAGTAACCCTCGTTAGTAAATGATTAAACAATATTAAATATTTATTTATTTACACTTAAAAAATTCGGTAACATTAGACAATATTTAACCTATGTTTGTTCTGTTCATGGCAATTTGAGTGGAAAATCTTAGTCGAAGGTTGGCTAGAGGTGCTGTTATTTTTTAAAGGCAAATTTCAGTTTTCTGGCAGTTATCTTGACTGGTTTGACAAATTTCTTAGGGTAACTACCAGTCTTAAACTTAGAAACTCAGTGTAAACAATCACCAAAATTAGTGTCTCCTGGACACCAACCACCATAGTGTTGTGTTTTTTTAGTGTGTCCAGCTTACCTTCATCTGCTGCAGTTCAATGTTGACCTCTTCACTAGAGGCACCTTTCCTTAGCCAGGACAGAGCCTTTACGGCCTCAGCATTGCGACCCCTCCTCAGGAGGAAGTATGGCGTATCAGGCATGAACATAGGGAAGATCACGAGGAACCCCACCGGAGCCACCAAGGAGCAGATGATAAGCACAATGTAGGAGGTGTACGGACCCACCAGGTACGGCAGCAGGAATCCACCACAGAGGAAGAACCCAAACAGTGAGCCCAGTGTCCCCCTTATTTTGTCCTTCAATCATAATATAGTTCATCACCAAATAACATCGTAGAATATGGCAAAGAAATGTACAGAGAAAGGTTTGGCATTGCCATCAACACCCGTAACTCTTGAGGGTCCCCGAATTTCAAGTAGAACCAATCAGGTTTTATATTTCATTTCATATCGAGCATGTATGCAATAAAGTTTCAACAGGAATCTTTATGCTCAGAAACCCAGGTTATTGTTCTAGAGACATTTTGAAAATAGCATATCATGGTATTATTTATCCAAATCTAAAATATGGAACATGTTTATGGGGAAACTGTGCTAAAACAAAAGTAAGTTGATATTTGTTTTACAGAAATATGCCGTCCGAATCTTAGACAATCTTAATCTAAGAGATTCGCCGAAATTGTTCAAAAGACTAAACATTCTTTTTTTCCATCAATTTAAATTACTGCATTTATGGCACGCTGGTCGGGTAGACAACTACAGAGTTGAATACCATAGACTGAATTATTAAAAGTTACCATCACAAGCAAGGATATTATTGTTTCAAAACTACCCTTACATATAAAATTTTTTCTAAACATTTCTAAATTAAAAACTACCTTGTATCCAAAACATTTTATAGTATAGAAGAGTTCTTAGAGCACTCGCTACTACTTAAAAGTCTGGACAATTTTCATAGTTATTTTATAATCAAATTAAGTTTTCAAATTATTGGTATAATAAGGCTAGTGGCTCATATTTATATACTACCATAATGTTCCAAACACATTTTCAGCTGTCGGAAATAAAGATTGTTATTACACTAAAAAAATCAACCGTAATTCAAACCCTAATTTCCATTATCAAGAGAAATAGATTACAAAAAAATGTTTTATGCTCTAACAACTGCACTTACTTTATCCGGAGCCAACTAAAACTTACAGTTGTTATACACATTTATGTCACCGTAATCGACATCCAGTTGATTGTGCAAAATAAAAATAAGACCAGCCAAACCAAGATGGCGGTGAAAATGTTATTTTTACAAATGGAGAAATAAATATATGAGAGCTAATAATTTGTTAAGACAAAATGTGTGGACAAAACTGGGACTTCTTTAGTAATAAATTAGATATTTAGCGTTTATGCAAATTATGATATAGTACTACAAGTTGGTTGCAAATAAAAAAGTAATACTGGATTGGACTGACTAGACAACCCATGTTTCAGTCAATTTGTACATACCCTTCAACATAAAACCGGCCTCGTTAAATAAAATATGAGGGTAGAAATACATATGGGATCTTAGATTATTATAGGACATACTGTATAATCTCTTTTCCTCAACCTGTGCTTATTGTGATAATAATAATATAAGGCTTTTTGTAAGTATTGATTGACAATGTTTATTAACTTGGCGGCAGTTCGCCAGGTTCAATGAAATGACCGATAGTCGCTACAAGCAGGTGTAGCCCACTGCTTGAAACTTTTGGAAGTTTTTGAACGCATTTTGACTGTATAAAATTGTAGATATAATATTACAGCCCTCTTCATCAATATCAATAAAAAAAAATTAATTTGTATTTAACCATATTAAAAAAAGGTTATAGAGAAATCAGGTTCCTAGGTTTTGAAGAATGATAATTTGCTTAACTTTGACATTGAAAAGTTGTGTTTTTTGCCAGGTATGTATAATCTGTAAGATATTTTATATTGCACAGAATTTAGTTCTAAACGTAAAGAGTTTGACAATTTAAAAAAAAATTGATTTTGCCACCTACTATTGACAAAACCAAAACATTGCATTACTGGATGATAAGAAAGCACACCCCTGTTATGTCTTTGTATATGATGCAACTTTTTTTCATAAGTAAGTATTTTGCATGCATATATTTATTATATTCCATTTCTATTCATATCTCAATAAAAAAATTAATTTTAACCGCATTGTAAAAAAAAAAGTTCTAAGCAAATCTGTATTTCTACCGCTTTTGAAGAATGATATTTAGCCCATGAAAAGCTTTTACTTTTGTGGGTATGAATAATTTGTAGGCTATTTTATTACACAAAATTTATTTCTGAACGCTAGTATGGATTTTTTATTTACTGGCTAGTATATGCTTTCATCATTTCAAGCCAATAAGTTTTGAGTCACACATTACAATCGTTGGTCACGTGGCTACAGGTGTAACCCAGGCCACTTTGAACTGATACTACAAGCAGATGTGCGAACGCACACTGACCGTGAGTGCAAAGAGCTAATTGGAAGGTACTGAGACCCCTTCCCCAAGTCCTCCGACCAACCTCCCCGCGGCGTCACATGCACCGTACCGGCTGGCTACACCTGTAGTCTGCGCACTGCCGCAGGTTAAACAGCAAATTAATTCAAGAAGTTTCATACAAATGTAATAAATATACAGCAAAACCAAATGCGTTAGTACACTATCTTCGGTGATAAATACCCTTATTGTTCCTACCTCAGCGCATTCCGCCACATCATGCACAGTAAACACAAGGCCTCCGCCCACTCCAGCAATGATGCGTGCTGCGTATATGAGTGGCACTGTGCGTACAAACAGCAGCATCAGCCAGTTGACAAGGATACACACACCTGCCAGTGTGATCATCCACTTGTGTCCTACTCTGTCTAACAATGCTCCTGTAAACAATATCATGCACTGTGAACACAATAACTTTTGCTTGTTTCAATGAATGCTTTTGTTTGCTGGTAGCATGAATATCTAATTTTCCAAAGAAAATTTGATAACAAGTTTGAAGTTTCTAAAATGAGGCCTGATTGCGAGAGTGACTCACTGAGAAAGGTGATTTCTGATCCATGACTTCAATCTATTATAACAATAATATGTGGACTTTAGTATCAAAATGTCCAGAATTTTTCAGCAGTTAAGAATATAATCCACGTTATATTCACGTTTAAATACGCGTTTTGAGTCATGAGGTCCCTTTTCTTGTTTTGCATTACATAGAAGTCAGATGGAAAACATTTTAATTTCTCCAATATTTTGGTAGGTTTTCTTTGTTCACTCAAACTTCAATTTCTTAAAAATCTCTATAAATTTTCTTAAATCCTGTTCAGATTTCAGTTATTGAGGTACTGCTGAATTATTCTTAAAATACAAAAATAATTACTTATACATTGAAGAATATTTAGCAATAATTTATACACAACTCAGCCAGCTAACTACTTATTCGCAATGTTGCTAATTCTGGTTCAAGTTTGAAAGTAACAAGAAGATTATTCGCTATGACTTTTTAACTTGTGTTAAAGTTACCTGCGAGTAAAGGACCGAAAATTGCTCCAAAGGTAACGAGAGAAGCAATCCATGCAGACTGCTCGTCGTCTATCTGCACAATGTCATTTGGCTTCAGCAAGAACGGGAGTGTCGGTGACGACCATGTGAAACAGTTTCCAATTGAAAACGATGCAAGGTTTGCTGCAAACAGATGTCCAAAATGTTATGTAGGAACTAAACTGAATTATTCAATTTGTTCAAAACTTGAAAATACATTTAACCACATAAACAGATTTTAGGTATAATAGCCCAGCGTCAATTTCCAACAAAGAAAGAAATATTTATTCCGTGGCATACAAAATTTCAAAATGTATCCAGGGATGACAGAGGTAACTGTCACGAACTCTCACGCTAGAAACAGGCAAACAGTGCGGATGCACAAGTCTCGTACATGGCTGTCTAGAGGGACAAATGCCAAGGGACTCAGGATCTGTACACACAAAGGGGCTGGGACAGACCCGAAATAATCAAGGCACTATAGGAACTAATTTAAACTTGTACTGTACTACAGCCATAAAATTGGTATAGTAGGAATAAATCACTGTACAAGCAAATGTAACAGTAATATTATTCATTTAAATAATATTTTATTTACATACACAGTGTATCGGAAAAATAACTACTTGTGTTTTGCAGAAATAACGTATTATTCAAAAATACAAGAGTTCAACTTATTTGTCCAGCCATTACTTTGTCGCAGTACCGATTTAGATTGCGGCCCCAGGCCAAAAATTTCGAAACGGCCCCTTGTATTTTTTTGTTGCCCATTTCATACTTGTTTTGCCATGTTTCAACATGTCGATATGTTTATACTGTAAATACAAGGTTCAGATCCGTTTTCATGTCGATATGATATTTTTTCATGTTTTTTTACATGCATTTTCAGTTCAGTGCGCAAATTTTTTTGACTTTCAGGTTCCCAGGCCGCTGGCCTAGTTGGCCTAGTGGTAAATCTGGCACTGATTTGTCGCCACATGATATACGAGAGTTGTTTAATATAGACTGAGACTGAGCCTGGGATTCCACAAACTGATTCTTTGAAAAGACATGAATTTACAAGTTTTTTCCTATACCTAGGAAGAAAGAACCATATTGTTTACCACCAGTAAATGGAGTTGATTATCACCATCACAAAGTCATCAGTGCTCGTTTGAAAATCAACTTGAAACGTGTGACTTCAACTTTTATCATGTCAAGTTTGTGCAAAACAAACGACACGATTAAGTTTTTTCCTTGTTGACAAAACTGCTACTAACACTTATGAAGACATAAAGCATTCTTGAGGATGATGCAATGTATAGTGTTTCCTGCAAAGCTACTATAAAAGATTTCAAGGAAGGCGAGAAGCCCTAGTTGTGGGATGAGATAGTGCTCCAGTTACTGATCTCGCTGAAGAACTAAATCTGCTAAGCATGCTGTGGTTTGGATTATTTTACACATTACAGGACTTACACTCACTTTATCCACTTGATGTGACAATCAATGAGAAAGTACTACAAACAAGTTTGCCACATTGATGATCACATCTCTCGAAAGCAATCCAGGATGTTATAGGAAACTGGAAATTTCATATCATGACAATACATTCATCAATGTTGCAAAACATTGTGAATATTTAACCAAACAAACATAAAGACTGTTCCATACCGGTCTTTATATTTAGTTCTGACCTAAGACCCTGTGACTTGTTTTGTTCCCCACTGAAGGGACGTCTGCTTAACTCAGAAACAGGATGGAGTAAAGTTGTTGGAGGCGTTGGATTTTAGCAGAGATTTAACAATTTTAGTCACTTTTTTAGAGGAAAACACAGCTGTTAAACTACATGTTGTTTTTACAGATGGAATTATTATTTTTGTGTATATAAAAAAAGTTCTGTTTTTTCAGACATACTGTGTATATATTGGGAGGTCACTTTACTAACTTTCGAGAATTGGACGAGATATCTAACCCTAACTGAATAGCTTGTCATGGCCTTCTATTAATAATAGTGAACAAATTAAATATGTTTGAACAGTTATTAATATGTTCAAAGTTAGACATTTGTTCAAATAGTGTTGAACATGTTAAATGTATGTGGGGTGTAATAATTAAAATGTGTATTATTTTTAATTATGTAGCAAGTAGTACTATAGGGGAACAGTATTTTGGTGATGGGTTTATCTTATTTGTTTTTATATTTAGATTTGTTTTTTGTCACACAATACCTTTTCGTACATGACAAATAAAGTTATTTATTTATTTATTTTACTATTACTGTCTATATGAGTTATTGACCATTAAAATAGGATACAAGTTTACCAATATTGGTCCAGAACAATGGTTACCAATTTTGTTATCTCTCCTTACTCCTACCAGGATTGTCATACAAATGTAATCTAACTCCTTGCTAATTGATGGGAGCTTCAAGATTCAATTGGTTGACGGGTTGAGTTGTTTTGTTGTTAAAGGCAACATATTGTTTGTAAACAAAATTAGCTGGACAATTATAGATCAGCTGATCTAAAATCGAATATATTTACATTGCCCTTCAATTTTATATATTTGGAAAACAATTCTCATACTGGTTAGTAAATGCGATTTAGAAATCAGAAATCAGTATCTTATTGTCACAATAACGTTTCATACATAGCACTTATTAAACAGGTGACATTGTCACAACAATAATAATTAATTCTAATACAATAGTAACATAACATAAATAATTATTCTCTGTAGAAAATACATTACTATTACATCTCATTATTGGAAACTGAATTAGTTTGTGTAAAAATAAAATGTACAACAAGAGAATGAAAATTCAAAACCAATCTAATGACACACTTATAAATCTTTATCATTTAGATATTCATTACATGATAATAGTTCTTTATTTAATAACAATTCTGTAAGGCTACTTTAAATTTATGCGATGTAATCAAATTTTTGTATTGAACAGGCAATTTATTAAATAGTTTTTTACCCATATATCTTGGTTATTTTTTTCAGGTGTCTCAATCTATATAGGATATTGAAAGTTATTCTTATGTCTTGTATCATATTTATTATTAAAATTTTCCTGGAAAAGCTCATTAAAATTATATTGAACTGACAATAAATTCCTTTTAATATATACAGATTCTTGGAAATGAAGTTAAAAAATTTTAATTCTTGAAAATTATTTACAAGTAGCCCATACTGAGCAAAAAAGTCATACTCTTAAAAAATTGTTTGAATTATAAAATCTTGTCCATTTCGAAGCTAATCCCCAAACCTTAACCCATTGCAAAATCGAGAAAAATAGTCCAAGGTTATATGTTCACTGTCACAATACAAAATCAAATGTATTGTACAGACAAGAAAGCCAAAGATTGCAAATATTCAAAAAAATTACCAATACCAGGCCAAAAAGGCATCACATTTTTAAATAAACTTCCAAAGAAATAAAAGACCTTGTTGGATTCATCTTTATTCAAAAAAGAAATAAGGAAACCATTTATTGCAACTGGCTCCTTACTCAGCAGTAGGAGAATTTATGGAACATACATAAAGGTATAAATGTATTTTGTTATTTTATCATCAATATATAAATAAAATACTTTTATTGGGGGTTTGTTTCAATTTTATTTTTTCTTAGTTCCAATAATGTATTGGGATAGCTGTTGTTCTAGAGTTTTATATGATAAATATTATTCTGACCAGTGGTTTCATTAATTTGTCACTGTTTGTTATTCACCCATCCATTCCATACTAATAAATCATATTCATTTAATTTAATACTAGTCAACACAATTTCCATAATTGTTTTCTCACTTTAAAATAAAATAAATAATTAAAAATATCCTTAAATTTGATACCAAACTTACTTAGTCCCCTCAAACAACTTATCTTCCAAACCCTTCAAAGAAAAACTATTTTGAGAAAGACTAGTTGAGTTGTTTTCCAATAAATTTTTCTTTATAATTCTTAGCTTGATCTCTCTATACAGGATGTTACTGAATTAAAATATAATTTAGTCTGCACACTAACCCACCTGTAACACATGCAAGATATAGGTTGCTTCTGGAGCTAAGAGACATGTTGGGGACACAAGGAGGCAGTGGGACTTAAACCTCTATCTCTCAGTCTGCCACTTCAGTACTACTATGGCTATTTAAGCAGGTATTTCCCATCAATTGCTGGCAACAACAAGTTGCCACTTACAGATAACTGATTCTCTAAATAATAACAATAGATGTGCCGATATTTTAGGTGATTAGGGCTAGTTTCAGATTATCCGTCCATCCATGAAATCAAATATTATTGACTGGCTCATCCACTCATGACTCATGACAGTTTTTGTAACCTAGAAATGTCAAACAAAATTGACATGAACATTTTTCACACGCTGTAGACATGCTCAGAGAGGATTTTGAATCTTTTGCTTCTGAGATCCAAACAAGGTTTAATTGTGATGTACTGAATACCTTTCAACCACTGGCTTGGCCAACCATATCAAACAAACAAATGAACCTAGAATTATAATACTTTACACTGTTTGGTGATTTGTACAATGTAAAATATGTAATCTTAACTTTTACCGGGGATTTCTAAAAATGTATGTTTGCTACAAATTAATATGTTCAAAATAATGTTTGAAGCTTAAATTGTGAAATAAAAACAGTAAAACAAAACTTAATATCAACAAATTTGCAACTTTTCTGTGGGTAATAAAGTACTGTGCTTTTACTAAGAGTTAATGTTTGATTGAAAAATGTAAGAGGTCTTCATGAAGTGATTAGCTAGCTCATTAACTTTTAAATTATTCTGTTAACCAGTTTTCAAATTATAAAATGTTCTTAATTACTTTCTTGACAAATTAGACGGACAGAAATAGTTTAATATAGTTTCAGTAATCCTAGTACGTAAGTACGTAACATAAAATAAATTGATATTCTTCAGAATACAGACAAAGCTCTTATTTTCTTAATGCGTAGGCTTGAGCGGCCGGAGTCATCATTAATTTCTATTTACATTTATGTAACTGTCTTGTTCTATCTATTACAAGGTAATAACTCGCCAACTATTACAAGGTAATAAAATTACAGTGATAGCACACGATCAGTAGATAATCATACAAAATTGAGTAACATAGACTTTAATTATTTAAAATTACAGTTATAGGCATAGATATTGTTTTGAAAACTACCCATGTATGGTAGACTCTTGCTTGAACGGACTATAATTGTGGCGGAAGGGTAGTCTGAATTTGGAAAAATCCTTCACTCATGTCAGCGAAACTTCCGCAAGCGGAATACAAGTCATAAGCGAAATATTGTAACTTGTTTTCTTTCCTTCTACCCTCTATATTCGTAAATAAGTCAATAGGCATGTCAAGAATTCATCAATTATTATGTTATACTTAGGCAGCAAGAATTCTGACTCTGTCATTCTTGGCTGCTAACCCATCTTTGTCAATGCTTTGTGAAGTTTTACGACAATAAACGATTATTTATTTACTCACTTTCTGCCCCAATGGAATGATGAAAAAGGTTTAAGATAATGACATGAGTTTCTGAATTTTTATTTCAAAATATTCTTGTAGTATTTATTGTTTCTTACTTTAATAAAAATACACAAGTAATAATAATAAACAAATGCACTGCACTGCTAATAACTCAACACTATATGAAAAAAAGCTGTCTAGTCTCCAACACTTTTTATAGTATAGACAAATTCTTAGGGCTGCCAATTTCTATTAGAAACTCTGGACAGTGTTTACAGTTATACTAGAGGCTGTGTTACAGACTTAATTAAATTTAAACAAATAATTTCTTTTAAAAGGCTAGTGATTTATATTATTTACATTTTTTTAATTGTAAAATAAACCACAATAGTATATTATGTCATAGATTAAGTCATAATCTTCAAGTGCACATTGTAAAAAACATCAACTTACAATATACAACTAACACAATATTCTTGTAGTAGAGATAACCGTTCATACAATACATTAGCGAGTGACAGCTGTTTTTGATAAATCTATGATAAGCAACAGATTGAGGTTTCTTAGTAAAAATGAGTAATAGACATTTACAACTTTTTACATTATGACTAATAAGACACTTCCGTTTGTAACATTTAATTTAGAATGCTGTTTTATACTGAGCCTTATCTTATTTTTTGTTGAATAATGACTTTGATGTGGCTGAATTCGCAATTACAATAAAAGTTTTAAACTAGTAACAAATTAATGAAGTCTTCATTATCCTTCAAAATATTTATTTTGAGAACAACTTTCCCAAAGTACTGTACCACATGAAATGTAAGGACAAATTAAAGCAAAATATGCTAAATTCTAAGGAGATGGATGTTGAAAGAGACTGCAATAACAATTACAATTTACTCGTCAATATACAAATTTTCTTTGTGTTGACAAAAAATAAAATAAAGTCACTAGTATAGAAAGGACCAAACATGTGAAAATTTTAAAGGAAACTTAATCTATAATATTATTAATTATTTGGATCCATAAACTCACCTAAACTGTAAAACGAATGGTTAATTAGGTAGTGTTTTAAAGTTTCTTGAGCCTCTTAGCAATTTTATTTCATCAGGAAGTGCTTGGATCAATTTAATACCTGCTTGGGACGGTAGCTTGTCATATACTAGCTGCCCTACCCGAGCTTCTATGGGGCAAAAACTAACTAAAGTGATAAAAAACTGTTATTTAAAAAAATTATGAAACCAAATAATTCTGCCCCAGCATTCAGACAATTTTATAGCAAACAAAATCCAAAATTTTGCGACTTGCACAAATCTAATACAAATAATTTCCCCTTCATATCTGATCTTGAGATAACCTAAATTCTGTTAAAACTTTAGTCCTATGTATTTCCTATGGGTATTTTTTTGTACTTTAACCCCCTTAAAATTAAACTGTTTCCAAATATAATTTGTGTGAAAATATTTGTATTGCAGTTAAATTCAATGAAAAATTATCTTCATAGTACTCTATTATGCTATTTGTAGATAGGTTTATAGATTGTACCTAATCTTCGAGCTAGTGCATATTTTACCTAATCCCTTATTTTTCTAATCTTATACCTAATGCCTTAGGATCTTAAAGATTATACCTAATCCATGAAAAATATAAACAATACATGTTTTGTCTGTACATTTGTTGTAATAGGTATTATAAACCAGTTACAATAATTTATTTTAACACTTTGTAAATTAGGATGATCAAAACCAGCGCTAAAAATTCTGTCCGTCTGTTCTAAGATACCTATCAGTTCTTTGTTTGAAATTTGTTGTTGACAATGGAGAATTCTTGTGTTTGAAATATTACTGCAGACATTTTTCATCGTAATTGAACAAGAAGAACACAACTATTTGGGATCTGCGATCTGATCCTGCCTTCAAATGAAAATTAACACATCAGATCCCTAAACATTGGGTTTTTCTTGTTCACTAACGAAGGAAAACATCCACAATAATACTTCAAACTCAGAAAATTTCTAGATTTAAATACGAGGGTCATCCAGAAAGTATAGAATGATTAGCATCGCAGCGCCGCGGACACCCCTCAGCGATTTTCGATTACTACGAGTGCGCGTGCAGCTGCTAGCTACATTCTTCCTCTTCTGTTTGAGTGTAGGTTCGTTGCTGTGTGATTACGGGTCTCGTTTTCACAGTGATTAATAATGGCGTCGATAATTGAAAACCCGCTAAATGTTAAGTGTGAAATTTAAACTCTCGGGAAGTCATGGCAACTGTTTTTTGGAACCGAAAGGGCTTAATCCATGTTGAATTTATGCCAGAAAAGCGATTAACTCAGAAGCCTACTGTGAAACCCTCCAACAACTTGAAGCACCATCAAAACAAAGAGCGAATAATGCTGTCAGAAAAAGTGTTGATGACAATGCTCGGCCTCATGCATCTGCAAGCACGTCATGAACCTCAACGTCTACGTTGGGAAAATGTCAGTCATCCACCTTACAGCCCTGACTTGGTGCCAAGTGATTATCACTTATTCTCCAAAGCTTAAGGAATTTGTGGGTAAAAAACAGTTTGATAACGATGAGGAACTCCAAGAAGTTAAGAAATCCTGGCTTTTGTGTTTGGCGACAAATGAGTAGAAAATGGGTATGGAAAAACTGGTCCCACATCACAACAAGTGTCTTGAATTCCATGGCGACTGTGTAAAAAAGTAGAGGAAGGTTCTATGCATTTGTAAATAAAGTTTTGTTGATATCTTTATTTTTTATTTGACCGTGCCAAAACGTTCTTTACTTTCTGGATGACCCTCGTACGTAGTTAGTTGAAAATAAAAATGAACATAGGAAACAATTTAAATCGATTCCAGACCTTTTGGAAATTCTATAATGCTACTGCTCACCACACTTGGATAATAGTTTCTGTTTTCGGCTGGAATCAACATTTCATTAAAATATATTGACACACCTGTTAAAAAATATCATACAAATTTGTGAGCTAGTGAACTGTGTTACAAAGAAGGCTTTGGTGTGTTTAAATTTTGCATATCCTTCAGTAAGCTATTTGGCACCCTCGGTGACTCCCGACTCCACCGGCTGCTAGTTGCAATGTCACTCTAAGTATATTTCTTTTCAAAATTACATGTTTAGGGGAGAAATAAAACAACGGTTTATCAACTTAATAAACGTATGACTTGGAGCGTTTTCACATACAATATTTTATATTCACAGTGGATTCTTTGGCAATCATTTGTGCAATCATGTCATTATCACGAAGGAGATCTTCTCAACATTGCAGGACTGTTGAGCACCATTTCCACAGCCTGGTACAGATTGATGACAATTGAGTCTGGTTGAACTCTCGGGTGATTCTCATCTCCGGGTCGAAACTTTCCTGTCTTCACCAGAACACCTCGTAGTCCGCAAGCCTGTGCTCCTCCCACGTCTGACTCTATGTCATCTCCGATCATCACCACCTGCCAATTGAATAGTAGTTTTAAAGAATTAACTACTTAAACTCGCCAGCTGCTTACTTTGTCCGATTGTTATGGCGCTCATCAAGTGCATATATTGACTGGAAATGTATCTTGGGCCAAAGTGTAAGAGAGAACTGCGGAGTCACGGTACAATATACAATCACGATATCACTAATCCGACCCTATATGGGTCGGAGCTGGATCATGGAAGCGCCCGGATAGTGGAGGTTCTTGATTCACTTTATAAACAAGTAGAGACTTGAAAACATGTGGCTAAATGACGGTGTTGACAAAATATTAACTATAATTATAAGTGAGATATAAATAATGAGTAACTTCTATTCAACATTTAATCCACTCATGACTCCAAACCAAATGCATTCGTCATCTTGGCTTAGTATTGTTCTATTGTAATCCATATCTGTGGGTGAAGGGGCTGCGGGTTTTAAAACGCACTAGGAAATGATAGGCACTTTATTTTACTCTGCCGAAAAACAACAAATTATTGTTGTTAAACTTGTCATTATTAACAGCCCCTTACAAATCTTAGAATACAGTAATTTAATTATCAAAGCAGGTCCTACTTTCTTTGAAATGAACAAATAAATAAATAAATTTTATTGCAGAAACCTGTGAGAACATCAAAAGTATTGCAATCGTCATAATCTTATACATATCATATAACATAGTTTACAAAGTCAATATCACATAAAGTCGCCAACTTTATACAAACAGTTTCTAGTTAATAATTTATGAACACATTTTTAAACCAAATGGTAACACAACTGCTTAATAATACAAGGATAGGGCTTGTTGTACAATTTTATGGACATATAATAAAAGGACTTTTGAGTTTTTGTGTAATTACATTCCAAATATCCTAAACTATTTTTGTTTCTAGTGGCATATTATGTGTGTAAACCCAGGGAATCATAAAAATGAAATCATTCAATGAAATGGTTATCTACAAATGTTAAGAACAAATTTAATTTTTACTATTTTACCATATATGAGGGTAAGCATTGGTTGTAAGTGCACTTAGTTATAGGCTGTCAAATTAAGCAAAGTAGACCAAAAGTTTAGGTATAGTCCCAATTCCTAATTAATTCACCATTAAAGTCAAATATAGGTAAAAGCTCATAGATTGGTGAGTATTTTGAAGTGTATTTTATTGAGTTCAATGTTTTCCAAATAAAAAATTAATTGAGTATCAAAACTAATCTGACATTGTTTTTATACTACGTCAGTTTTGTTCCCTAGACGAATCCTACATATAGGTAGAGCCTACAAGTCAGTTACAGTCATGCATTTCAAGAATTACTGTCGCACAAATGACTTATGGGCCACCCTGTATATTATAGTATGAATGTAAAGCTTTAATGTCCAACCTGTAAAAATGCCAGTAGTCAAATTGCAACAAGGTTAATTTCAATAATGTCGATAAAAAGTATGCATATTTCACAATTGAAACCTTGGTGGTTTCTATGTTTAGCGCGTAATGCTGGTAATATAATAGGAAAAATTGGCAATATAAACTTGTGGTAAATTTACCTACCTTCAATTTAATATTAGTACATTTTTTCATAAAATGCATATTTACTAAGCATTTGAAGCCAAAACTAAAAACAAGTAATAAAATTTTCACTGTTTTTGCCAAAACAATGTTTCTTCGCCAAAATATCTGTCAATAAGGAAACATCAAATTGAGTTCAGCACCGGAAACATAAAGATCAAAAAAGAATTAGGACTGTACCTTAAACTTTCCTCTAACTGTCTGTCTAATTTGACTAGCCTATTAGTCGTGTTGCTGATAGCTATTTCCAATAATTCCAACAGCTTACCAAATGTGTTGTATAGAACCAAAATTGTATTAAAAATGCAATTGAAGCTATAGCAGTTTATGTGACAGAGCAGAGGTATAAAACGGCGTCTTGAACCGAGAGGTGAAGCCACCTCGCGAGCGAAAAGCCCTTAGCGAGTGGGAGAGTGTACTAGTGAACCATGCCTGCGCGCAAAACCTCTAACCACGGATTATAATTTATGAACTCAATAAATTTATAGTTTTATCTGGACTACTCTTGACGTCCCCTTTATAATGAACCCAAACACAAAGTGATTCAGTAAAATACAAGCAAATTACTAAGTAAAGCAAATACTTAAAACTATTCTTAAAAACCAGAGCTCAAAAATACTTTCATTAAAAGAACTCTGGCCAAGAAATATTACGGTGTAAATGGGCACTTCTTGAGGCAACTATCACAAGTTGGTAATGGTAGTAGGGGGTCAGGAAGTGAGGGAATAATAATTCCATAAGGGGTATGGGAGATATAAAAGGCCCGGATCCACTGATTTAGACACACACACAAATGTACTTTACTTCATCTTTGCAACAACAATTTTGTATAAAAAATATATGAACTTAATAATTATTAGCTTTAGATATCATTAAGAAGTTGGGAAGAATTGACTGTTCTTCAAAAAGCTTTAGCATTTGTTGTTAATATTCATTGTGTTTTTGTCCTTTGGAAAATTAAGCCAACTTATCAATAATCAACTTTTAAAAGAAAAAACTTACCCCATACCCAAGGAGTAAAGGATAGGTTCCGGTAAATCCATTAGTAATCGGAAAGCTTTGTTCATGTTTTCAAAAGTAAAATTCGAGCCAGCATCTCCTAAAACCACACAATTTGGTAGACTTGTATCTAAACTGTTGAACTCTTTCAGCACCTAAAAGAATAGTTTGAACAAATTTAGAATAATTACAAGACTTTTTATGTTTAAAGAGAAAACTGTCGAAGGAGTTGCTAAGTCTCATAACTTACTTTGTAACCTAAAATATTATTTCGACTATAACACATAGGCTAGTAAATTTTATTTTGCAAATATATCATAGACAGTAATTTTAATTTATGAATAATAATCCTCTTTCGTTAATGGTTTGCAATTGATGCCTCCCAATTAAACCGTAAATTGATGATTTGATATTTTTTACTTTCAAATTAAAATACAGTATAGAGAATATTTCAAAAGCCACTTTACTGAAGATTAAATATTATTAATATTAGTTCTAGTGTCAATCAATCAATAACATCTTTATTTGTTTTGTATTTACTAAAGCTATGGTTTCCTGTGACTGCTGCTACATTACCCATCAGTGATGTTTTCAATACAATCAGATGATAGTGGTTTCCAGAAATGGTGGACGAAAGTAGCGGTGAAAACTAGTTAAGGTTTTTCTCACCAGGTGACACATTTTGTTTTGTAAACAAAATGTCTAGCTTGTCTATTACTACATTACCATGAATAAACTTTGATAACTAAAACAACATGTCGTTGTTTTGTCTACATCTGTTTAAAACACGTCACAATTAGCTGTGAACTTTTTTTCTAGGAAAGCATAGCTTTACATAAATAGTGCCAGTTCTTAAATTAAGTTTTTTGTTTCAAATTAATATTACAAACTTTAGTTTATGACAAAACAGCATTACAACAAATATTTTATACAGTAATAATGCAATCTTAAATAACAATAATCAATTCAAAACAATATTTGACTTAAAAATAAAAAAGCTAAAACTTAAATTGCAAACAACGCTTATTGAAATTACTTTTTTACTAGCGTATAAATATTTATCAGGAAAAAATGTTGGATTCAGAATGTTTTACATATTTAAAAAAGTTAACTAAATATATTCACTCTTAAAAGAATTCTTCCAACGAATAACTTATTTTTAATAGATTTGTTTTAGTTTTAAATGATTCTCATTCATGCAATTTTAAGTTCTAATGAAAACTTTATCCCCATGAATGAAGCCTTTTAGTGTAAAAACTTGTGGTGAGGAATACATTTGATTTCTACCCTGGTGTTTGACAAATAAGATCTTTATTATCCTTCAGCAAATACAACGTTGCAATAGACATCTTCATGATCAATTTAATAAATATAATTATTCTATACTATTTAATATTTAAATTAAAAAATCACATTCAAAGTATTCATCTATGCTATACAATGGATTTTTTGACAGCCATTGAAACAACATTTCTTAACAGTAAAGTGCTGCAATGCTGAAGGTAGCCTATTATAAAATTTGATGCCTAGAAAACTACGGTAACTCATTGTTTTACTTAACCTACATCTTGGTAAATCAATATTTCAGCCTGAAGTTATTTCGTGTATATTAAAGAGCCTCAATCCGGGATAGCATTTGATTTGTAGACTTTTAGAGATAGACATTATATTACCTTACCTGTTTATGCACTAGCAAAAAGGGTCTCATATTATTCTTTTCAAGGATTTTTACTAAAGCAGGAACAGGAGCAAAAATTTCCTCTTCAGATATACTGAATCCAAGCTTATTAAGCTCTTTGACTAGATTAGCCTTGGTAGATTGAGTTTCATTTGTTACAAGTCTAAATGGGAGTTTGCTAGATCTCAACCTGAAAAATACTTTGATTGAAGTTACACACAGTAAAAACTCACTTAACAAAACCACTTTACACTAATACCAAGCTCCAGCAAAAGGAGGAAACGTGACACGGTTAGCTTAGTGGATAGGGCGAAAGATAGGTCTATAATTAGACTGGTTACATACAACTGGGCACTTTTTCCATAGTACAATACTACATTAGTCACACTGGGGTTTTGCCTAGTTTCACTCAGTTAATCACAAGTTAAAGTGAAAAGAATTATGATATGAAATGAAACTTAACCATACATAAAATAAGACTCGAATTCAGCTAGGTTTTGATCATCTGTGGTTTTGATCAACGTCTCACCCAAGTATGTTAAAGGATCATCAGGATGGTCTGCTATTTTAAATATGGGATGATTTTTTTCAACCAACCAGATTAAACTACGATAATTTAAAACAAATTATGTTGCGTTACGCTTATAGACAGGTCGTAAGCTAGTTTAGTAAAATTAAATCAATATCTAGGCTTGATTAGTTTTATAGCTCCTTAGCCTACAATTAACAAAACCATTGAGTGCCTTGGCGCTAAGATGTTGTTAGACATCTGATGTTATCACAACTGAGAAATTTCTCTGTGTATCTTATATCCAACTGGGCCTACACATAAATAATAATAGGTTAATAAATTAAACTTGTACAAACTATATTGATTTACGTATAGATTTTTTGTAGTTTATTGTAGATTAAAAATATACATGAGCTTTAGTTGGGTTTCTTTCAGTGAGTGATGAGAACAATGGTGCATTTGACCGCGAGCTGCTAAATATTAGACATTGAGAAATTAACATAAAAGCCAATGATGACGGTAATGGTTGGTGTGACCCCACTTAAGGGCGAGAATGAGCGAGCTCTTCTACCATACTATTCAGTCGGGACATTTTTGAATAAATTACCTCCCATCACCGCTATTTTGATACTTGATTTACAACACCTACCACTTAGAGAAAATTGTAAGGTGAATATGGGGGTGAAGGTGGAGTGTGATGAGGAATAATGAGGTAGCCTTGTTTTATGTAAACTAAAGCCAACTGTTCCCAATGGAATGGGCCGACGGCTTAGCGTGATTTCCGAACCACGGGGATTGGCCATCTTGAACAATCTGTTAATGCAACGCCGGAAATTGAACCAGAGCCAAGTTGGTGTGAAACAATTACTACACCATTGAGCTATGGCCACCCCATTTAATTGTCATCTGCTATAAAGTATTAACTGTTTAAATATAATTTAAAACTACTCAGACTGTCCAATAAATAGATGTATTTTTGCCTTAAGCTCTTCGTGAACCAGGTTCATAACTTCAAAGGCTATAGACCGTTTGACTGATTTTAGATTATATATTTTCCAATAACATCAGCCTCAAGACAATGGAAGTATTTAAATGTAAACATAATATTAGTGATTTTATGATTATACTGTGTCATCTCTACTCGATGTACTAAGAAGGTAAACAAGTAAATCGTGGTAACCAACATACCTATCCATAGCCATTAAAGAACCAGCAATCACTTCGTCACTATTTTTCAAAACCCCAGATATATCCAATAATAGGCCTTTTATAGGTTTTGCAAGCCAGTTAGTTTCCATAGTAAAAGCCTATTAATAGACAGTTTTAGAGCATACACTTCCTTAAATGGGATTAAACAAATAACAATTACAATACTTCTTACATAACCACCCTAATCAAACCTAACCTCAAATACACAGATGACATAGTACACATAATATACAACTTACAAGTACACAGATGATAGCGCACCTATGAATGCCCGTATACACTAGCTGTACCCGCCATGGATAAAATACTATATTAAAGTAACAGGTTTTTATTTTGTCAATATACAATAATATGTGTTGACAAGAAAACTATATAACAAAAAAAGAAACACACAAATTCTACTACCACTGGTAAGAAAGGACAGCTAAAACATCTTCAGCTAAATGGTAAAAAATGAGTATGCAAATTAAAATTTAAACACCATTTTCCATGAATTCTCCCCTTGTATAAAGTTAATTTGACAATAAAAGGTTCTTTAGCTCACACTTAAAAGTTTTAAAATTTTGAATTTGTATGATGTTTTCTGGTAATTTGTTAAGCATCTTTTTACCAGAATTTATCAGCATTTCTAAACGGTGGCTATCAAAATTTAAAATGTTTGCACTACGGGTATTATAATAGTGCCTTGACTCTACCAATTGAAATTTTGGACAACAGATTTTGGAACGTAGTTTCTAATACGTTAAGTGACGTAATTGTCAGTATTCTGGTTGATTTGAGAGCATTTCGACAGGATTCTCTATATGTTTGAGTTTTGCAATTATTCTTACAGCCGATTTTAAGAACAACCGTCTAGAAATTTTTGTGTCCCCGCAGTTCCCCCAAAAAATTATACCATATAATATGTGGGGATGTTAGACCAAAATAAACCATTCTCATAACATCTGCACTGCAGTGAGAAGATTTTCACAATAAGAATATCCCAGAAGCCATTCTTTTACAGATTATATCAATGTGGTTATTCCAAGTTAATTTTTTGTCAACAAAAATACCTAAAAACTTAAAGCTGTCTGTTGGGCTGATTTCATGATTTGCGATTGTAAAATTCAACCACGCGCCGTTTTCTACTGAAGAATGTCCAAATAGCATAAAACAAGTGTTGTCAAAATTAGTTTTTAAATTAAAGTTTTCAAAAAAATCCATACAAGAATTGGCTCTTTGCTGTCCGAGAGCTTCTAAATCAGTGAAAGATTTTGTAACCTGTGTAACATTATTACTACAGTATTACATTTAGTTACTACTTGATTCCTATAACACCTACAAACATAATGGAAAGTTGTGTATCATTTTATTCCTGGCAATATACAAGTTAAATCATACTTATGAAATGTCATGCCAACCTGACGTTTGCCATGCATGTATGTAATTTGTTATGTAAACAAAAAGTTCTGATTCTGAATAATGTCATACTTGTCTTTTCCCGAAAACATATTCGCGTAAAAGAAGTTTCATTTTCACGTGAACATCACAATACCATAGAATAGAACACAAGACAATCTACTTCACCATGCACAACACACCATAAACAAATCTACTCTCCGTTGCTTCTTGAAGATCTCGTTGTTCCTACCCTGAAAACCCTAAACTAATTTCGCTTCCTGTGTTTAATATTTAAAATGGTAAAATATTGAATGTGTTTTAATAATTTCAGTTTTTCGTCGCTTTTGGTTTCTCTTGTTTAATACCAAAATTTCAATCAGTATTCTAAATTTTCAAAAGTTAAAATTTATAATTAAAGTTTTCTTAACTCCGCTGTGTAATGGTTAGACATATTAGTGAAAAAGTACTTAACGTTTAAAAGTCTTTAAATACTGATGAATTCAACTGCTTTGGAGGTATACAAATTTACAACAATATTTAAAACAGGAAATATTTTTTCTATAATCCGGCTTTACCTACATGGAAACGAGGCTTAAGCATGAATAATAAGTCAATTATTATCTCTATTAATAGTACAGTCTGAAATCACTTGCGATTTGAGTATAATTTGAACAAAACATGGAGGATCAAGTTGTATTTAACAAAGTCAAATAAGAGATTACCCATCTACGTGTCGTTTTAAATTGTACACAATTGTTAAGACTTTGTTTATGTTTATATACAGATCTCCACCCAGAGAAACAGCAGAAACAAGAAGCATTCGAAGCAAGAAGGCATACTTTTACTGTTACATTGTATTTGTAAATGTATTACTCTTGACTTTTACAATAAATATTTTTTGTTCAATTGGTCTAAACAATTTAGTTTTACTCTATTATCTCTTATTCCTTTCCTTTTTTTAAATTTAAAAGATATTAAAGGCAAGAACTCAGATGAAATGAAATCATTATAGGCGTACAATAACTTAGTACCAAAATGTGAAGGAAAGACAATTGTATGAAAACATTTCAAACCTATCGTGTTGTTTATAAAAGGCAACTTTGTTGAATAAAATTTTAAACAAGGTAAATCGGTAAATTACATTTCACATGTTCTGTTTTTAAAGTATTGCTCCATTGTAAAAAAGATTTGATGTTTTTCACTTGAAAATAATGACTGTGCAAACGTTTGTTTGTTGGAATTCTATATTTATTTTAAACACGGCAAACTCCATTTACAAGGTTTTATTACATACCCTGGCTTGAGGAGCAATATTCAATAATATTACTGTAAACATGTAAAAAGGAATTACATATTGCTTTGATAAATATAAGTATTTTTGACTGAAACCTAGCACTAAATATTTACTCATAAACTTAGTCTAACAGTAGCTAGGAAATGTTAAAAACACACTTTAAAATTCAGAAAACTTTGAAAAGACAAAGTAGGTACTCTATTACTTTTGGGTCATTCACAATCCTCACATTTATTTTCCCTGAAATGTTGGAAAAAATTATCAGTCTAATAACGAAATCAGAACTAGTAACATAAATAAAAATATAGAGAAATTCAGTTTTTTAATGTCACAATAGTTTGTTACCCTACTAGAAATTAATGTCCTAGCTACTAGTTTGCTTATAGCTGCACGTTGTCATAAAGGAATGCTTTTTGCTAGCGACTTTATACTGCAGTGTCATGGGCGCTTATACTCAGGGGCAGGGAAGGGAATTTTAAGAAAAACTATTTTAATGTTTACTATATGTTTTCACACACAAAATTAAAATATATATATTTAAGAACAAAATATTAGATCTTAATTTGTATAAACGCTAAAAAACAATAATAATAGAATAAAATATTAGTAATTTTATTAAGAATGGTAAATTTCTCTTCCAGAATGCACAGTAATGTGTTTCATAGGTTATCGTTTTTTAATTTTTCCTGGGGGAGAGCCCCCAGCCCCCCTCTTCCTAGGGAGTATTCCATGACCACCAGTATATTTAAGATACTCTATGGGCGACCTTGTGTACTATGAAATATATTCATTCTGGGTAGAGGATGTCAAAGGAACTTTGCTGTGTATGTTGGTAAGAAGTCGGCGAAACACTTCTCCCAGAGCGTCTTGTACAGGAGGACCAAACTCCTTGGTCAACTCTTCCCAGTTGTCGTTCAAGAACTGGTTCATGTTGTCACCTGAAATCAACCGGTTCTAGTTGTACAATTATGCTGTTGAGCTAGCGTGCGCTGAGTATTTAGTGGTCACAAAAACCTAAATATATCCTGACAAGGAACATAGGCCTAACAAGCAGAACTAGCTAAACAGCAAAACTTTTTTAACTAAATCGGTGTTTCTAAAATTTACCATTGGTTTTAAATCAACTCATCAGATTTTCACAGTTCTGTTTTAGGTGTATTAGTGGATAACACTAATATTTCATTTCAAACATCATCAAAATGTGATTAAGTTTACTACTTTTTAAATGTACATATAAAAACACTTTGGTGAAAACTTTCCTAAAAGGTTCAGATTTTTCTGACTAATGAACCTTATTAAAATTTACAAAAAAAGTTTAACACATTTTATAAAATAAAAATGAAGGACTTGTTGGGAAAAATGGAAAAGCTTACACATTTATTCATATGTATAATTATGTGGAGCTTTAAAAAAATGTTCTGAGGGTCAGGATTGGTGGCATTTCATGGTTTTGGGTTTACCATGGTGACAAACTAAATAGCTCATTTTTCCTATGGAAGTTCGCTATAGTAATTAATTTCCAATCATCTGTAAGATGTTCAAATTTTTCTAATTTATTATGGAAAAAGATTTTAAGATATACTCACCCAACAATCTGTCACCATTGAACAGATTTGCAAGTTTGAACTTCGCCCCTCCGATATCGACTAGAAGTTTGCTCGAAGTCACATTCACGTACTCTTTCCCGTTATTCTTTTTTATCAGTTCAAAATCAAACAAATACTTAATTTTTAATTTATCTGAAAAAGATTAAAAATAAGATTAATACTTGAACTACATATTGAATGAATGAAATAAGTGCTTTATTTGAGTTTTCTCTTTACATGATTGGTTTCATGCACGAAACCTGGTAAAAATTACACTTTTTCAGCTGTGGCCTGAAGAGCCGTCAGCTGGGTCAGCATGTATGATTCTTGAACTACATAGTTATTAAATTCAAAATAACAGAGTACCTTTGTCAAAAAATCTTTTATGAAGAATTTGAGTAATATGTTTAGATTTTTGTTTCTCTTTGAGAGTTGAAACACCAAACATTACTTCTAACTTCAAATATCTTAAAAATCCTTAGATATATTCAATAGATTTTCAAAATATGTAAACTATAAAATTTGATGACTGTCAATACCTCAATTTTAACTTTTAAAGTGTCTTCATATTTTGGCCTCTTGCAGACCCCACCGCGACGCTGAGACAGACCTTAATTTAACTTTATCCATAAATGGCAGGAATTGTTCAAAAACTAGTAATTAAATTTCACTGTTCTTAGTAGTCTTAAGCTGCTTGAATCGTAAACTATTGGCACTTACAAATCGTTATGTTAGCTCTCCCTTCACCGGTGATAGGCAGTATTAACACTTTCCCAGAAACTGTGTAATCGCCCAATAGTTGCAAACCCTTCTCGTTCACAAAGTCCCATTCAATGTGTTTCTTCTTTAAGTCCATCCTGGAAATTTACAATTTAAATTAATTGATATTGTACCAATGGCAGGTAGGAATCGTGCGCGACTCCGGAGCTCATCACTCTGCTAGTGCAGGTTCGATCCCCGCAGTCACCACTTACATTTCTAAAGTGACTGTGCGGTTACGCTAAGTAAAGGTCGAGTGGTAGAGAGGCCTTTGTATTCCTAACTTCACCTCATTAAAATAAGACTTTACCTTTTATTTTTTAAATTCAATGAAAGATTGATAATGCACTGACATTATCATTCCTTCGAATTATCTATGTGTAGATTTTGCTTTATAATTACCCATACAATACATTTTGTTTAAATTAAATAAATAAATTAAAACAAAATAATGTTTAGAAATAACAAGTGAGATCAAACCACTCCCAATTCATTCCATAATACATATTTGTCTACAACTATCCCTACTTTTTGTAAACCTTGCAAATATTCCTCACAAAAAATGATTTAAAAGAGTACTAAAAATAAAAATGATTGAAAATATTCAGATATCTAAGGACGTCTTGATTTGCATTAAGATCTAGTGATAATCCTTTATGACATTAAAAACTGACTTGTATATTATATTTCAATTTATTTACAGTATTTAAAAATAAGTACGCAGTGAAAACAAAGTAAGGCGTTAACAAAATTAGTATTTGTAGGGTCACTACAAAATTACCACAATTCGATAAAAGTCGCCGAAAATTAACTTTTAACTTTTAATCAGTTACTTTTGATTTGTTTTAACTTTAATCAGTTACTTTTTTCAAAGAATAACTTTTAACTTTAATTAGTTACATTTTTTGGTTAACTTTCCCAAGTCTGCTAAATATTTGCATTTCTAACCCCTCCGAAGACTTTTTATAGTGTTCTTCGCTATTAAATGGGATTTAATTTCTTCTCTTTTTATAAAACTGTAACTATACCTGGCTGCAGTAAGGTCGGCGTTGCTCTGGCCGTGCATTTTGATGTTTTTAAGTTTTAGGTAGAGGCCGATTTGTTTTGTTCCTTGGCGGATTGCCAGCTCGTCTATATCCATTGGGTCCAACTCTGGCACACCGTACTTTGGGTCACCTGAAATCAAAAATTTTACAAAACGTACTTGATTTAAAGCAGTTAGCTGATAAATCAGTCTTTCTTTGAAGTTACCCGTACCTTCAACAGATTCAACAACTAAAGAGGTCCTCTATTTTCAGCTATTTTAGGACAGTGACTTCTATCCATTTGTTAAATTTCAATATAATTTCTTATAATTATGTTAAGCATTTTCTCAAGAATCAGATTTTTGTCCATCCAGTGATGTCCGAAGATTTTTGGGGTTTCAAAGGCAAGGGTCTCAGGTCATCACTTTGAAAAATGTTAATATTTCATATTTGTTCTTTTTAACGCAAATTTGACCTACATAACCATTATATTACACCAAACAAAAACGTTCTATTATGAAAAATCAAAATACGTAGCACATCAGGTTTTATGTTTCAAATTTGGAAGGGGTGCCCTGATCCCCCAGATTCTTCCTCCCCCCTCCCCTGTCCGCCACTACTACCTTCCTCAATATACTTCTGCCATTTTTGCATTTTATGATTCATGAACGATTTAACTACCATGAACGTTTTAATTTATTCTCCACTTAGACGTGTGAAAGTTAGAATTAGAAATCAGCTGTTTCATAGCTTAAAACGCAATCACCTCTAAGAGCTAAATGATCACTAGTTGATTACAGGATCATCGTATCCAAGGTGTACTTACCATGAATGAAGTTAGGGATCGCATCTTTGGCCGCTTTGACAGTACACTCATCCAGTTGCGGATCGTTTCTACTGCAAGGTTTGATGTAACTGGCTATAAACAATAAAATTAGATTTTGATGAATATCCAAAAATTATTGGGAATGACTTGAACAATAAATGGAATAGTTCAATCGTAGTTTTCAAAGATTAATGTTAACAATTTATTTGTGTTAAATTCAAAATTAATGTGCTTTACAACAAACATTATAACGGTTATACCCTCTTCCCAGCGTTAAGGTGCTGGTAAGAAAAGCAAATAACATTCACCCAAGGTAGAATTTATCAAGAAATATCTGTTGAAGTAATTGGTATTTAGCTCATGAACTCACCTAAACTATAACAAGATATGAAAATAAAAATTATTTTCACATAATACGATGTGAAAGGCTTCCACGGTCATTATCACTAACACTACATTTGGCTTCGGGTGAAGACCCCCTCAAAAAAGTCAATTTACCTTTAAAAGGTAATTTATCATTTTGTCACGGTCTTCACCTGAAGCCAAGTGTATTGCTATTTTCACATAAATTTAATAAAGCTCAATTTCAATTCAAAATATCTTTATTTCATTAAAATACATACAGAATATACATTTGTTTGCGCAAGTTAAAAATACATATAAATTTGTACGATAAAATATACGCTTAAACGTCAGTATTTTAATTTTCAGGCAAATTTACACCCAAAAATACTTTGTAATAAGTGGGGATGTACAAGGCCAAAATAAACCATTTATTTCATTCATTCATGAATGAATGAACCATTCTCAAAACGTCATTACCATTACACTGGCAATGCAAGAATAGATTTCTGAATACATACACACTGATGAGCGAGTCGACTTGTGCAAACCCTTTACCCATTGAATACAATTGATGGTTGTAAGTGATTATTGTGTGTGTACAGTCATCAGGAAAACGTGTCAAGTATCAAAGTCAATGAAGAAGTCTTGAAGATGATAGCAGGACGACACGCAGCTGAGAGCTGGCATGAGTGAAGTGGATTTCCTTTGTGATAGATATTGTTAATCAGCTGAACCTAAATTATTAGTGTTTTGTTTAGTTATGTAAACAAGTTATAAAAAGAATACAATTCTATCAAAATAGTCATACTTAGTTTTCTATTTATTACGCTAAAATAGATCTATCACTTTGTAATGTGTTACTCTAATTTGCTAACTGTAACTCTAGCTTGTTACTCTCACAGCCTCACTTCGGCCTTCGGCCTCATCTTTCGTGCTCAATTAACATTTGTGTAAAACCATTCGCTCCGCTCACAGCTTACACTACAAGTATCGGGCTACTTATTCCGCTATTATTGCAAAACTCACTTTTAAACTTGCCATTTTGAAGTGATTTAATACATAATTTTAGTTAATCGTCTTTGCAGTAAAGTACAATTTTCAAAGAAAATTCGCCAATTCTGTTCTTGATGAATCACGAAAATAAAGATATTTGACTATTGACTATTGACTATGGCCAAGTTCTTGTCAACAATTGAACAGTTAGTTTTTAACTATTCGAGCATGAAATGATTAAAAAAGGTTACATGGGGATCTTATTTTCACCGTCTATTGCCCGGAATTTGATAGCATTGTGAGTGAAAGTTTTAAAGAAAAATTAAATAATGGATAACTATCATACGTTTCATTTTGCATGTTGTTTAGGTAAAAGACTATTTCGAAAATATTTATGATTTTTCAAGCGTTTGATGGCTCAGACGGGTTTATGACACTTAATTGGGAGTCTCTGTGACCGGAGGTTACATTCGAGGTGGACTACAGTTAAACATTTTAATGAATGTTTGAACTCTTTAAAAAATGCCGATCTCCCTCCTGTAACTTTTGAATGAATGAAAATGTTTGAACTCGCTGGTATATGTATTAAAGGGTCAACTTAATCACTTTTTGGCGTTTGACTCCTTCCCCCAAAATAGGGGTAGTGGGGGTGAAATTTTAATTCACCCCACCATGTGACACCTCATTTGAAAGAGTATAAAACACAAATTCATTGATACCATTTAAAAAAACTGTCCCTGTTCAAAATAGCTACTCAAAACATGTTTTATTATTTGACCAGATAAATGAACACAGTCGCTGTAATGTACAAGAAACATTTTGCAAAACTTGAAAAAAATTCCAATTTTTTCAAAACTGTAAATTTTTAACGTCAATAAAGACCTTTGTTATTGGTATTCATTGTTCAAAAAACCATTAGTTTACAGTAAATAAATTACTATTTACTCACGTAGTTTCAGAGAGCTAGTGGACGATAGAAAAGTGATGACTAAACCTAAAACTAACCGAAACCTCGACATGATAACAGCTGATGTCAGTAGAGATGCGACCCTCTTCTTCAGACACGTCGCGAGCAAGTGCCAGGATCTTGCCTGAGTCTCAGTGAGGGGCCTTGGTAGAGTTCATTACCAGCTCTACGGAGTCAGACACTAACCTTGAGGCCAGGAACGAACCTATCCAATCAGTATTTTTCTTTAAAAAAATAACTATTTACTTTTGCTGTTTTATCAGAAATGCATAAATCCTAGATCTGTTCTGTTGAAAAATAATGCACAGGGTTAGTTAAGAGTGCTCAGCCACTTTTTTTGTCCCATATGAACAGTGTAAAAACAAGCATTTTCTAAGACACCTCACGCCTACAATTTTCATCAGATTTAAAAAAATAAGTTTTATTTGAAAGATGAATGTACTGCAGTGACCACTTTTTTGACAATCCACTAGTTTTATAGTAGAGTTAAAAAGTTAAAATATAAAGTTTCATTTTTTAAACTTATGTCACAGTTTTATGAGTGAGAAAATGGTAATTCGGTTCAGCGGAGCCACTAAAACATATAATACACTTGAAAAAATGTATTTCATGAAAATCCTATGGTAACTGTAGGTAGGAAGTGCCTGAAGAAAATGCATGTTTTTACATTAACCTATGGGACGAAATTCAATATCACAGCCACTACTGCACACTCTTAAAAGTGTGGAGGCATCCTGAGTAATTTTATGTATACAAGACTTGTCTGAGTCCATGGGAAATTCAGGACATTGTATAAAAATGGAATATCATGAGATAAAAAAGGCTTGCAGCCCAGCAAATGAGGTTCGGTTGTTCAATACAAAATAACATTACAATTATTTGTTTGATTCGTTATCTATTTCATTCCAACCATTGACTTGTACCGGAGAACACAAGGGTGAAAAATTACACACTTTTTAATATCACAGCTAAAAAGTTTTATTTACAGTATACAGGAACTTTAATTTACTAGTATTTTTACAACTAACGAGACATTTCAAATGTACCCACTAACAGCACCACAAGTTTGGATACAAATCTTGCACTCTCATACCAAAGAAGTTTAAATTTAATTAATTGTTGTGTGAGTTTTGTTAATCTTCCAGTCAGTTTTGTTGTATTTCATGTTTTCCACGAAGAGAGGATTACAAACAAACACAAATTACCTAAATTTTTGTATCTAGTTATTTGTACATTTATGGCTATAAGGATACTTGGAATTCAGCTGCATGATCATGAACTATTAGTTTTGTTTTTACTATTAATACAAAATAAAGTCTTAAACTTATCTACAAGTCATGGTGAAATAAAAAGAGAGGAGGAGGCTTATAAAATAAAACATATAAGATATAACAAAGATTTTGAGCGTTTAAAAACATTTAAGGCCAGGCTCTACTCACACCATCTTTGATTTACTATCCAAAGCCTATGTAAACTAATAGCACTGATTTTTTTTATCATTGATAATAACCGTTAAAATTTAGTGTTATTTGAAAGATAACACAATTTAGAATGCCTTTTGTTAAACAATTACTTTGTACAATTACATTATTGGTTTCAAGCTTTAATATAAAACGACCCAATAAAATATGACAAAAATAAAGAAATAACATATAGGTGTAAAACAGAGCAATGCCGCCAGTTGCATGGGTAAAAGAACTGAGTGTATTTTACTTAAGTGTATGTGCTTCAGCTCAAGGTCATCTACTAGGAGCAGGGTGTATGCTGGGTCGAGTCAAGCTGGGTCGTTGACGAAACTTTGATGAAACGAGTCATTGATAATTGATGGGTTGTTAGACCTTGAAATGATTTCCTTTTGGAAAGGACCTTGGAACTTTGCTCATTAGCCTCAATACTGTTCGAGTTATACAACTGTAGGATAATATGTTCCTTGTCTGAATTATATCATGGCTGAACTCTACCAAGAACCATTGAATATGTTATAACACGTTATAGAAGGTCAACTCAGTTGGGAATCTTTGCTGACTTTTGCCTGCACTCTGTCGTTCATCATCGGCAGAAGATATTGAAGATTAGGTAAATGGAGAACACGAGTTGTTCATGAGAACAAGCTATCAAAAGTAAAAACGAGGCACCTACAACATTTATGAAGGAACAACGGGACAAATTATATAATATAGTATATATTTGGCAGCAAACCGATTTTAGAACTCAGTTGAGATTCAGTTAATCCGTCCTATGGTGTATACAAGGACATTCTATCGTGGACCAAGTTAAGCGTTACAACTCAATTATGGTGAAATGATTTACAATAGAAAGTTCAAACAAAGTGATTTTGACTAAATCATACCCAGAGAATTCATTATAGTTGTACATTAACCATATTTGAATACACAGTTTTATCCTAAATTGAGGGCCATCGGTTATAATTTCTTAATTTTCAAATGTTAAACCTATTTGAGTTGTATGATGATTAACTACTTACTTTATCAACACTTTGGTGACAATAATTTAGAAAAATAATTCCGTAAAATTTTGTTTTGCCAAAAGGTTGGAAAATAAATATTTTTAAGATTATGCAACATTTAAATATGGGTTTCATTTGAAAATGTAAAGATCCATGACCTTCAATTTACCCGCGACACCTTATTTTCTAAAATCAGATAAAAATAATATAAACATTGATACACAACTACATACGGTTGAAACATTGATTGATGCTTAATTACTAGCTATTTACAAAATTCATAGAAATATATTTACAATATTGGAAACACCTTGTAAAGATAAAGAAGAACTTAACGTAATATACAAATCTAATAAAGGTACACAAATGTGTTATGCAAAATCGACTTGTTTGCTCCCTATTCTTTGATACTTAGAGTCGCTAGTCATACTTTTAGTGTATACTACTTAGTAAAAATTTTTAAATGTCAAAACATGTTCTCTAAATATGTGTGTGTGTGAAATGTTCATTAATTGTATCATTATGCACATATCTCCCGCCTTTCTATGAACTCGTGGTTAAATTTGCTCGACCTTTGGAAAAAAAGTGTCGAAGTTATTCCTTCCAAAAAGTTCTATCTTTGCATGACATGTCCTCATCTGGCTCTGATACGGTGAAGTCAGCAAGTCCAATACAGTAAACTGAGATGGCTTCTAGCATTCAGTTTTCGTAGTATTACTTGCGATTCCAGGTTTTATCTTCTCATTCAATATTTGGATCTTAACTATTAGGTTTTATAAACATTTAAATTGCTTTTTTTGAGGTTTAGAAGTTTATAATATTTTAAAAGTAGCACGTAGTACTAAATATTGGTAAAATGGAATTTCATAGCGTACCTTCTGATGTTTTTAACAACTTATATACATTATCTACAGCAACTACAGTGTACAACTGTCTACCACGGCCTCCACATCAGTCTGGAGGGTTTGAGTTCACTCGTTGTCCTGACAGATTCAGAAGTGATGACTAGAGCGATCTCTCCATTGCAGAGTCTTGTCACTCCTTTCACTCTCAGCCTCTCCTCTCCCTTAGCTAGCCTGTTCAAACAACACATTATATATATATACATTATCTACAAAAAAAGTCACGTCTTCCACGGCCAACATATATTCCAGAATTATTTTTAAATAAGTTGTCCTCTACTCTTTGGTGATGGTATTAAGATTAAGTAAATTATGATGGTACAAAGTGATATGCTTTACCTCTCTCGTAACTCTTCAGCAGACGACTTCCCATGAATGGAGGAGAGCCTGTCTTCTTTAGCAGTATCTGATGTGTTCTCCTTGCAGTTCTTGTTGATCTTGAACTTGTCGTAGATACTGGACGTGCTTCACCGCTAGTTCCAAAATGTCAGCTTTGTACAATTACATTATTGGTTTCAAGCTTTAATATAAAACGACCCAATAAAATATGACAAAAATAAAGAAATAACATATAGGTGTAAAACAGAGCAATGCCCGCCAGTTGCATGGGTAAAAGAACTGAGTGTATTTTACTTAAGTGTATGTGCTTCAGCTCAAGGTCATCTACTAGGAGCAGGGTGTATGCATCTGAAACGAGTCAAGCTGGGTCGTTGACGAAACTTTGATGAAACGAGTCATTGATAATTGATGGGTTGTTAGACCTTGAAATGATTTCCTTTTGGAAAGGACCTTGGATCTTTGCTCATTAGCCTCAATACTGTTCGAGTTATACAACTGTAGGATAATATGTTCCTTGTCTGAATTATATCATGGCTGAACTCTACCAAGAACCATTGAATATGTTATAACACGTTATAGAAGGTCAACTCAGTTGGGAATCTTTGCTGACTTTTGCCTGCACTCTGTCGTTCATCATGGGCAGAAGATATTGAAGATTAGGTAAATGGAGAACACGAGTTGTTCATGAGAACAAGCTATCAAAAGTAAAAGCGAGGCCTACAACATTTATGAAGGAACAACGGGACAAATTATATAATATATATATATGGCAGCAAACCGATTTTAGAACTCAGTTGAGATTCAGTTAATCCGTCCTAAATATACAAGGACATTCTATCGTGGACCAAGTTAAGCGTTACAACTCAATTATGGTGAAATGATTTACAATAGAAAGTTCAAACAAAGTGATTTTGACTAAATCATACCCAGAGAATTCATTATAGTTGTACATTAACCATATTTGAATACACAGTTTTATCCTAAATTGAGGGCCATCGGTTATAATTTCTTAATTTTCAAATGTTAAACCTATTTGAGTTGTATGATGATTAACTACTTACTTTAAACACTTTGGTGACAATAATTTAGAAAAATAATTCGTAAAATTTTGTTTTGCCAAAGGTTGGAAAAATAAATATTTTTAAGATTATGCAACATTTAAATATGGGTTTCATTTGAAAATGTAAAGATCCATGACCTTCAATTTACCAGCGACACCTTATTTTCTAAAATCAGATAAAATAATATAAACATTGATACACAACTACATACGGTTGAAACATTGATTGATGCTAATTTAGCTATTTACAAAATTCATAGAAATATATTTACAATATTGGAAACACCTTGTAAAGATAAAGAAGAACTTAACGTAATATACAAATCTAATAAAGGTACACAAATGTGTTATGCAAAATCGACTTGTTTGCTCCTATTCTTTGATACTTAATTAGCTAAGCTAGTCATACTTTTAGTGTATACTACTTAGTAAAACTTTTAAATGTCAAAACATGTTCTCTAAATATGTGTGTGTGAAATGTTCATTAATTGTATCATTATGCACATATCTCCTGCTTTCTATGAACTTCGTGGTTAAATTTGCTCGACCTTTGGAAAAAAAGTGTCGAAGTTATTCCTTCAAAAGTTCTATCTTTGCATGACATGTCCTCATCTGGCTCTGATAGGTGAAGTCAGCAAGTCCAATACAGTAAACTGAGATGGCTTCTAGCATTCAGTTTTAGTAGTATTACTTGCGATTCCAGGTTTTATCTTCTCATTCAATATTTGGATCTTAACTATTAGGTTTTATAAACATTTAAATTGCTTTTTTTGAGGTTTAGAAGTTTATAATATTTTAAAAGTAGCACGTAGTACTAAATATTGGTAAAATGGAATTTCATAGCGTACCTTCTGATGTTTTTAACAACTTATATACATTATCTACAGCAACTACAGTGTACAACTGTCTACCACGGCCTCCACATCAGTCTGGAGGGTTTGAGTTCACTCGTTGTCCTGACAGATTCAGAAGTGATGACTAGAAGCGATCTCTCCATTGCAGAGTCTTGTCACTCCTTCACTCTCAGCCTCTCCTCTCCCTTAGCTAGCCTGTTCAAACAACACATTATATATATACATTATCTACAACAAAAGTCACGTCTTCCACAGCCAACGTATATTCCAGAATTATTTTTAAATAAGTTGTCCTCTACTCTTTGGTGATGGTATTAAGATTAAGTAAATTATGATGGTACAAAGTGATATGCTTTACCTCTCTCGTAACTCTTCAGCAGACGACTTCCCATGAATGGAGGAGAGCCTGTCTTCTTTAGCAGTATCTGATGTGTTCTCCTTGCAGTTCTTGTTGATCTTGAACTTGTCGTGTAGATACTGGACGTGCTTCACCGCTAGTTCCAAAATGTCAGCTTTCTCTAGCTTCGCTGCTTTGGCTTTGGCTTCGTCCTGAAATGTCATCATATTTGTTAGATCAGGATGTAAGTATTTTTCAACTTGGTTGTGTCTTAAAATTTCAACCTTTTAGTTGTATCAAGAAGTTGGCTTTCTCTAGCTTTTCGTCATCCTGAACTTAAATGAACCTTCTTTTAAATTTTAATACAAATAAAATAAAATGTTTACAGTTTTATTTATTATTAAAAAGAAGGTGTGAATTCAATTAGTGTTCAATAATGAATGAACCACTAAAATTTAAATACAGCTTTTCAGTTTGATGTTGTTTCCTCTTATACTATATTATATTTTATCTGAAAATAAATTAACTAGTCATGTGCTTAAACTAAAGTATGATGCAGCAGGTTAAATAAAAAATATAAATATTTATGTATAACAATTTGTTACAGCTTAATCTATAGTTACTACAATTCATATGTAACCACTCACCTTACTAGAAGCTTCTATGATGAGTCGTTTCAACTCGTTCAAGCTGTGATTTATTCTCTCTCGTCTCTTTTTTTCCATTAAAGGTTTACGCACCTGAATAACAGTAATAAACATTACAAGTTTTCACCGTTTTTATTTGTTTATTTCCACATCATCACACTTCACTGATGGAATGTTTAATTCATTACTTTTTATACGGGATTTGGGATACCACACAAACACTTTTAGGTAATACGACCCAAATATACGTGTCGGGATTCGAACATGTGACCTCGCTCGCCAAAAGCCTTGACTTTACCCCCTATGCCATGAAGGCAAATATTCAAACAACATTTTATTAAATACGAGGTTTGTTTAGTGACATTTTCTCTTTGTTTTAAGAAAATTATAATATAGTTTTATTTGCTTATCTTTAGCGAAATCTAATTTAGTGCTTTAAGCATATTAGGGGGTAGACAATATGAAGTTGAATTCTTACGCTTTCGCGGCCGGTGTCTAGTTCTTCTGAGTTCCGGCTCACACCGTGTCAAAACATTACAATAATTAGTAACCTGATAGATTGAGTGATATGACTGATATCAGTGACTGAAGATGGTACGCCACAGCGATACCGAAATATCTCAAACTAATTCTTATGATGTTTTGACACGGTGTGAACCAGATCAACTAAATTATGAATATGTACAATATTTAGTTGAGAATTTTTAAATAAAATATCTTAGTACTGTACATGAATTTTGTTTCCTGAGCATAGTACATTTATAACAGGTAAAATATTTTTGGCTTGTAGGACTCTAGGTTCATGATTACCTAGTTTATGGTTTTACGATTAATTTCAAGCCTTAGTTTCTAATTTCAAGGCATTATGAGTTTATAATTTGCGTATAAGAACCCTAGGTATAATAATAATAAAATCAGAAAGAGAGCTTCGGGGCGTGGCCCCTTGGTTTCCAGGAAAACGTTTCTTAATACTTTTCTCTCAGGTAAACATTATATTTTAGAACAAAATATACTTAACAAAAGTCATTCAAAAATGTTAATTTTGAAAAAATACTATTTTTAAATTTGTTTTGTTGTTTGTGTTTTTTGCAAGAGAACATAGTAAACCGTGGTTCGGAAGTCACGTTAAGCCGTAGGTCCATTCCATGGGCTATTAATCTGGGGAACATTCGGCCTTAGAATGTAACAAGGCTACACCTCACCATCTATCAAGACACTCATCACACTCACTATAATCCCACATCCATCTTGAAATACTCTTTAAGAGTGGTCGGTGTCTCAAAGCAAACTATCATAGTAACGTTTCGCATAAAAACGTTCCTGTCGGCTTTCTTTTTAAACTAGTTGGAAGTTTTCCAAAAAATTGCCCTTTAACTTCACATTAAGAAATTTAAATTTTGTTTAAATAATAATTTAACTAAAATTGTTAACGTTACTACACCCTTGATATTATGAAAACCCCTACCTTACGGCAGCTAGAAGACACTTCCATTTCGACTGTGATGCACATCAGGCGAAGACACTGAACCCAGCTGAGGGAAGATCTACTGTGACACTGGCGAGAAGTAGATCAGCTGAAGAAAGAAGATGAATGATGTGAAGAATCTTCCCCTTCATCCCCTCCACTGCCCTACTGAACCCCTCCCATTGTTGTCCAAGGTCCTGTAGTTCATTCATGCATCCATCCATTCATTGAGTTCCATTGGGAAATGTGAAACACAAAAGAAATAAAATAAATAAATAAAAAACTTTTTATTGCAAAAACATCTACAATATGGCAATGCCAAACCAAGAAGATTTAAGTCTTGGAAAATATATTTTCGTAAAGTATGGGAGGACTAAAACGCATTCACCATGACGCAATACATTTTCCGAATACGTTGAGTGTACTTACCTGGACAACGATGAGTTGGACTTAGGATGGATGTAAAAGCTGTAGTGTCGAACAACCGACGGTTTTGTGCTAGGACATGTAGAGTTCTTGTAAGCGTTGATTGATATAGACGAGACAAGATAAATTGGGTAAATGATTTGGATACTGAACTCTTCCAGTAAACGCCACGATGACAAAACCCAAGAGGCAGAACCGGAGTTTGATTAGGTAACAGTCGGGTGCTCTCCGCTCTCAAATCGTTATCTGTGCTCCCTCTGGTGTGACCTCTTACCCCTATACTTCCGGTACATCTGTCCACAGAATCCAATCACGTGACTAACAATGAACTGATACCTGAACCTACAAGAGTATTTACTGAGGCGCACCCTTAAATACGGAGCAAAGCAGCAGCGCGTTTTTACCTTTCAAAATCATGTTTACATTAATAAACATGATATATTTGGAAACTAGAGAGGGTTTCCGACACGCATATAGAACGTTTCTTTTCGAAATGATGCATTTTAAGTGTACGAAATGGAGTTGAAAAGCACTAACACTTGGACAATTTCAAAGTTTATTTGAGAAACTATTCAACAACTCATGAGAAAACGGGTTCTATACACGTGTCAGAAAACTCCTCTTGTTTCCAAATACGAGTACGATATCATGTTTGTTTATTAATGTAAAAATTATTTTGAAAGCTAAAACCGGGCTGCTGCTCACCCTCACAAGCGGTTGCTTTGACAGTAAGTCCGCATCAGTTGAAAGAAGGCCCGTTGTTTGGCCAGTTGTTACGTGTGCGGTGTCGTGTGTTCCTTGGGTGGACCGACTAACGGACCGTAGTCTCTAGTCTGGTAGAGTCTCTAGTCTGGTAGAGTCTCTAGTCTGGTAGAGTCTCTAGTCTGGTAGAGTCTCTAGTCTGGTAGAGTCTCTAGTCTGGTAGAGTCTCTAGTCTGGTAGAGTCTCTAGTCTGGTAGAGTTTCTAGTATGGTAGAGTCTCTAGTCTGTGGGTGCATGGACGAATTCATCCTTTCCCTGAAGTGACCACTTGGCACTGAGACAGACTCTTGAAACGCTAATGAACCCACGAGTATTATATTTCAGTAGCAAAAATCTGTAAAATTCATTTGAACCAATTCTGTCTTTCTGTTGGTTTATCACTAAATACAAGGCTTACGTAATATGGGCGTATATTAGGTGCTATAGTACATAATGCATGATATCTTTCGACTATTCAATGCGCAATGTGTCTCAAATTGTCATTTATACATCGTATATTCCATCGAGGATGACCGATCGATCTCGTCTGAAACTCTGATAGATATATTTTGTAAGAATGCATCTACCGTGGGCTCTAGAAAATGTTCCTCAATCGGTGTTAATTTCCAACAGAAGGCGGGAAAATTTTGGCGGTGGTTGAATAATTGAAGAACAAATCTCTGTTGCTAAAATGAGTGCGTTTGGCAAAGAACAAAGACACAAAATTCATCTCAAATTTCAAAATCCTTCTCGTACTTCGAGCTTTGTCGAAAGTTCCAACTTATAACCCTAATAATATTAAATTTGTTACATTTTGGTATACATATGTAATTTTGTAAACAGTTTTCAGCATTCCAGGACAGTTACGAGAAATTCCAACAGCCTTATAGATAGAGTTCGTTGGTAAAAGATCTGTCGAAGAACAGGTGACGACTGTAGGTACAAGGAACCGGATGTTCGAGTCCTCCCCCGCATAACATTACCTGTGTTTAGCTGACAATGGCATCGGCAGTGCTACTGGCCTAGATCGAATAACGGACAGTCGATGCAACTTGTTCCTCCCTACCTGTACTGCTGGAGTGTCTAGTTCTCCAGGGGTAGGATCAGAGGGGCGGGGAGCCTGGGCAGTTTGATATAGAAATTAGTAACTTATCTGTTTTAAAAAGTGTCCAAACATTTTACAAGGTTCACTCCTTCTTCCAATGATGTAAGAAATTATTAGGAGGTTTTGTGGTCATAGACCCCCCTTTTGAGCCTTAAACAGGAGAAACGGAAAGTTATATATGCAGGTAACAGAGCGATTTTCAAAATAAACTGTATACAAGTGCAACCCATACCATTTAGTTCAGATATAAAGTCAATGCTCCTACACGAGTAACAACACTGATTTGAAGTTCGCTTCACGTCCTTGTGGCTGGTTCAGAGCATCGAATAAGTAGTATAGGTTTGGGTGTAAGAATCAGTTATTATTATGTCTCTTTATTCGTGATATTTCACGAACTATATTGCTAGAGCTCTCCAAATTATATTCAAATGAGTATTCACAGTGCTATGCAATATTATGCAAATTAGCTTTATTGATCACTTCGGTGTTTAAAATATCATCATTAAATATCATCAATGGAATGTCAAGAATAAAAAAATATGTTTGGGGAAAAGTGAAGTTTTCTGCTGAAAGATTTCTGTGAAATTCATAGTCTGCATTCTACAAAACCCGATAATGGCCTGTTTGAACTGAACGCCCTGTATAACCAGTCGAGTTCTACAAGAATATCGTTAGCAGTAGCCTTGCTTGAAGTAATGGCGTTTTGGTGTTATTTGCTCCTTTAGCACCTTCCTCTATGTAACAAAACCACAGAGAATGGAACATCCCAGCCGGCGGATTTCTTCAGAAGGTTTCGCGTCGGTGAGTTGGCAACACTTAGGCCCAAAGGGTGTGAGGATGACACGCTCTGGCGCCTTCAGGTGTCCTTAATCCTGCCAGTGTCCTTTCCATCCTTTAAAGGACTCTTCTGGCCGCCGATCCTTTTCATGAGGAACTGATAGCTCGCTCTTCGCCGCGGGAGTCCAAGCTCCTGGGATGATCAGTCTCTAGGATGAGCCGTTCGTGTGAAAACGTAATTTCCAGCTACTATACTATGAGATTAGGACCCTGTCAGATTATTGAAATATTGATAGGAACTCCAAAATAATACAATATTGTTTTGCAGCAACTTTATCAGCAAGTACCATATAATTGTCAACATATAATAGTACAAAAAAATTTGTCTTGTATTACTCTGATGCCAATACAGTATCACCTTTTGAAGAAAGGAAGAGTTTCATATAATAGACCTAAAAAGTATGAATATGGAAAGTATGTTAATTATACCTCAATCATTGTCAAATTTTTATTATCTACTGAACTTTTGAGTAGGGATTTTCTTCTGAGTTTTCATTGGTGAAGGGGACAGTAAACTAAGTCAGACGGTTGTGGTAGGTCCTTAATACACCGGTTAGTCGGGGCTGTTTAACACCCTCGCAAAAAGGCATCACCCTATAAAAGAGGTCAAGATTGTCTTGTTTAACGAGGCGAAGTTAGGACTGCAAAGTCTTCTCTAACACTAAACCATCTTACCAAGCGTCACCGCATAGTCACTTCACAAATATGTAATGTACTTGGTGATCGAAACCGTGCCAGCGGAGTGATGAGCTCCGGAGTCGCGCACGATTTCAACCCGCCACAGGCCCGTTAAAAGTAAAGAATAATAAAATAAAGCCAGTTCTGTGATTCTGTAGGATTTCTGTTGACAGCCACAAGTTGTTGTACTAGTACGTAGAATTCTAAAACAATTCGTGATGTACTGGAACGGCACAATCACACGTCTGCAGGTAGCTAATCAAGGCAGGTATTGAATGCAAGGGGCGGGGCCGAGGAAGAAGAGCACACTTGATTGTTGAGACACCGCTTCCTGTGTTTTGTGCACCTTGGGTCTTGGAGCTGTCACCGTTGCGTAGTATTCAGCAACCGTCGTCTCCTCTTGCCGTTACAGGTCGACCGTTATATCGGATGCTGTCGTATTTAAAATTTAATGTTCTACCTGATTTATTCACTTTTGTGGATTGTAAGTCACCACTTACAATTTGTAAAGGGACTATACGGTGACGGTAAGTAAAGGCCGAGGTTGAGTCATAGAGTACCTAACTTGAGGTTGAGTCATGTTCTTAGTCCTAACTTCGCCTCGTTAAAAAGACAAACTTTACCTTTTTTTACAGTGTTAATATTATTAAGGCTCTCCGACCACGGCAATACCGTAAGAATTAATTTCCGTTTTCAACCAACTAAAAATAAACATAAATATCTTACACTGAAGTTTTGAAGGTTTCCTTTGACATTTCTAACTACAAAACGTCTCCCGATTCTCCTTATAGTACTTACTCAAACTCCTACGCTGTTGCCAGGTGTCAGACTACAGCCTAATCCAAGGACCAAGGTGCGAAAGGGTAAGAGTTACAAAAAGCTTGGAAGCTCTAAGCCATCTCCGGGGGTCTCTATTTTGGTTCTCGGGATGAAGGGGGTTCTTTTACCACGCCGCGACACCATTCTTTTGAGATCCGAACACTCAAATGGGTCAAGTTTCATGACAACCTCCTTCTAGTCGGTATTCAAGAAGAACTCTTTCAAATTTTCAACGCATTTTTGGTTACGTTATTTCTTTTATTAATTATTATACCAATAGGATTCATTTAAATTTTTCAGAAATGGCAGTGGTACTTACTTATACTTACTTACTTGATACTTGTTATCTTTGTCGATGCCCAGCTAATGCCAGATAGACTGCGTCACATTAAAATAAAACTAAAATTTTTAACTCTCTTATTTTGATTTACAAGATGGCAATGGACTAGAGGAAGTAGTTGCTGTCAACCTCATTCTGTAAACAGGTTTATCGCTGAAGATTTTCCTGAGAGCAACTTCCATCTTGTTGGAGTCATTTATCCTGAGATTTGTTGGCAGTGCGTTGTATAGCCTGATTCCTCTAATTGGAAAACTGTTTTGGGTTTTGGAGAGCCTGCATCTAGGGATGTCAATATCTCGACAGTGTCTGGTATTGTGGTTGTGCATATTGCATCTCAGTGGTACGAGAAAGAGTAGGGTAATCAAAGCGTCAAAGCGCCGCTGGCGTGAGTAAAGCGAATTTACATTTCAACTAGTGACTCTAATTGTAAATCTATAACTCATTACGCTGACTTTTTACTGCAAGTGTTGTTTCAGTAATATTAGACTCTCTAATATCTACGATAGCATACACACAGTTAAATTCAAGCAGAAAAAATACATATCGTTAAAAGTCATTTCAAATTTAATTTAAATTGGAATACTCATTGCGTTGTTGAAAATTCACCTTTTTTGTCCGCCACTTTGAAATGACTGAATGGATATTCATAGTTTTTATAACTTAGATGCGTAACCATTGCATTAATTTTATTCCTTAAGATGTTTTCTTAATATCGGAAGTATGGTTTGGGCTTGGGTCTTACCATGCTGACAGCATGAATATCTAAATTTGCCAATAAAATTAGCTAAAAATCCCCAACACATCTGCAAAAGCTACTCGGGTCTATATCGACCTAGCGGTGAGGAACTCTCGACATTTTGTCCCCACTTGTATTGTCGAAGAGGTCCCAGGGGTCGAGCAGCTGCCTCTTGCTTTTGTCAAAAGCCTAATATCCTCAAAATGGGCTTCTTAAAGTCAGTTAGTCACTCGATAAAACCCCATCGTTTGGAACTTATTGTGACAAATGGCCTCGAGGGGGAGGGAGAAGGGAAACCTTTGAGAAGCAAAAGAAGTCTAGTCGTGTGTTGATAATAAGGTCGGTAATGTATAGGTATCGCTCAACTACTACAACCTTCAAGTTAATTCGTTTTACGTGTATTATTCATAGTTAAACAATAAGACAGCCATTTGAAGGCCGTAAAATAGTTTAATACCTTAAAACATAGTGTAATATTTTTCAACAAAGCTATGTTATACATGTATATTAGAACATAAAAGCTGTCGCCGATGTTTAATTCATTTACAACAACTTTCAAAATGAATTAAAAAAGTGCCAGTATATTTCGGATTTACTTAAATGTATAATTATATCAATATGACTGAATGGATACAAATGTTAGCTATGGTGTCACATTACGATTTTATAGTATTAAATATAAACTGTAGAACATTATCAGTATTTCCATTATTGTGTCATCAAGGGCAGATCGGCACTATGACACCCAGGTGTGAGTGATTGTGTCAACCTGCTCCTGATGTAATGCGGTATGAGAGGTGTTTACATGTCTTCTCATAGCGGTCCCAACCCCGCAGTAGAAGCTGGTATCTCTCCTGGGGGTAGGCCTCTCTGAACAGTTTTCATGACGAGGGACTACCTGTGAACACTTTAAATTCTGCAATTAATTTACAAGAACAATACCTTGATTTGTTTCAAGGTTGTCATCCACCATTTACTGAAAGGGAGTTAATGGGGTGGTTGGCTGTTTATGGAACTTAACCTACAGAGATTTGCAAAAGAAATCCTTCCTTCAAAGCCTAGGTAGAGGCTTTGCTCAGAAGATAGCTCAATCTGAAAGCCGAGAGTGAAAGGGGGTTGTGACGTGAGTTTCAATACCATTAAAACCAAAGATCATGTTGTGGTAGGTTGAGAGCAAGGTTAAATTCAACCTGGGTTGAGAGCGCATTGATGCTACATGGCTGAGGCAGGAAAATCAACGTTATAGTTGCGGCAGCCCAAGCACAGATAGCGCTGCGAGGGAATTACAAGTAGAGCCACCAATTATGCACGCGCACTAAGTTCGTTCGTTCTCGAAAATCGCACGATTTGATCACATTTAAGTCAGCGACAAGTCTGTGCTCGGGCTGCCGAACTATGTTGATTTTCCTGCCTCAGCTGGCATCTATGCGCTATCTACCTACCATAACATAGTCGTTGATTTAAACAAACCACTGATTTTGTCTCTTTGTTCCAGGTGTTCGGAGATCCCACAGAAATTGTCCAGTAAGTACCGTCAACTAAACGCCTGCCGCTTTTATACGTATTTTATTGGCCTTTGCCTTCTGCAAGAAATTGTAGCTTTGTATGTCGTCTCACTTGTAAATACTATTTACGACTACATATTTTGTAATTTATTGTTAATTGTTTATTATCACCATATTTATTAGACCTACACATAGATATTGTTATTGTTTTGTGCATTTATATTTTGTTATCACTGTAAACTAATAAACTATTGTTATTTATTATCCTTGTTATTATTGTCAGTCAATTGGTAATTTCAAAATAGTTTATTGTTCTTTATTGTTCGCAGTGTGTTTTTTATGTCTGCAATTGTATCATATTCATTCGTGTATAATTGAGTCACAGTTTATAAATACTATTATACAGGGTGTTTTTAAACGCAACCCAACTTTCAAACATTTAGTAAGTAGGTCGTAATTAATATTGTTCACTTCAATACCTATCAGATGGTATGTATTGTTGCAGTAATATAGTGGTTTTGATTTGCTAATTTGATGTTATTGTAAAATAAACACAATCATGGTTTTTAGCAAAGAACAAAGAGTGCTTATTGTTGAAAAACACTTGAGAGCAAGATAATATTTTTTGTCAAGATGCGTTTAAGATGCAGTATCCAGGCGTTAGTAGGCTATCTGTTTTTGTTGTTTCAAAATGTTGAAAGATTTTTTAGGAGAATTATCTAATCCAACCCTAACATTGTCCGTCACTTCTTCATTTAGTACAGTCCGCCTTCTGTTATGTTTTTCGTTCCCTACAGAACCTATTTTGTTAATTTTTTTACAAATCTGTGAATTTTAGATTTGTTTGGAATATTAACACCTGTAAACTTGACCCCAAATTCCTCTTGACAAAAAGAAATTATCTTCTTCTTAAGTGTTCTTCAACAATAAGCACTCTTTGATCTTTGCTAAAAACCATGATTGCGTTTATTTTACAATAACATCAAATTAGCAAATCAAAACCACTTTATTACTACAACATTGCATACCATCTGAAAGGTATTGACGTGAACAAACCAATGGTACAATTTACGACCTCATAGCGCTTGTAAATAATGGCTTACTAAAGTTTGAAAGTTGGGTTGCGTTAAAACACCTGATTTCATTGTCGAATTTCCATGGGAAAAATGCGAGATATTCGTGCCGTCCGCATGGTAAGATTCAGGCCCGGGACCATGAAATGAGCACCGATCCTGACCTTAGCTCAGAACACGTTTTGAGCTTTTTTCAAAACTGTATATACATATGTATGTATATATGTGTACCTCTTCAGGTCGCATCTTTTGTCAGATTATCATGAAATTTTGTACAAATGTTCCTTTTTGTGAATATTTTGGTGAAGTTCGTTGGCCAGCAAAATCGGACTACCGAAATGTCCTTTTGAGGGGACTTTTCCCCGAAAATGGGGTTTTAATTATATAAAAGTAGTAGTTTTCGTTTGATTTTGGTGAAATTTGAAATAAATATGTATCAATTTGTATGTTGAAATAATGCTCGTGATCATATACAGGAGGTCAAGCTGACGACGAAGCGGGCTGTGAGCGGAGCAAATTAGAGTAACATATTGCAAAGGAAATTCGATTCACTCATGCCAGCGGCGCTTTAGCGCTTAGCTGCGTGTCGGCCTGGTTTTATATCCCACATTATTTGTTATCTTTTAACAATTTATTGTTAATAGGCCTACTTTTTGATGATTTTGTTGTAAAATTGCTTTCAAAATCAAATAAATAAAGTCATAATTTGTACAAAATCTTGTGAAGATCGGACAGTGACCACAATGTATAGTGGTAACACACACCCAAATACATAGAAATCGTCTTATATCACTCTAAAAAGAGCTTAAATAAGTATAATATTTAGACCTATCCTTTTATAAGATTTAAATCAGTAATGTTACCCTCAACTCACTTGAATAGTGAACTGAAGTACATCTGCTTCTGTAGACGTGAGAGCGTTTGACATCCTTTTCAAATCTGTCGCTTCCCTCTGCTAAACTGCAAAGGCCCCTGGGATTGTACAGGCGCAGGCACCGTGACGCCATCTTCTCCGAAACCCAGGGCTCTACAAAGCCGGCCAATTATTGTTGCTAAATGGTTTTCTATTGATGTTTCAACAAAGAATAATTTCTTGGCCAGAAAACTTGCGTGGGATTTTAAGCGTTCAAGGCGGGTTATTGGGGGGTTAATAAGTATCAATCGATATGACTAATCGATGGTTTGAAGTTTGTTGTTGACGATAGGAGAATTTATCGATTTGAAAAGGTTTTGTTACTTTTCACCTGAAGACGGGATTAGATTTCAGATCTCGAAACGTCGTGTTCTCGATCACTAACGACGAAAAACGTCTGCCGGTAACTACTAATCAGTATTAGTATTTATTTTATTCAATACGCTTTCACCCAATTACATTTCAGTATTAGAGAAATAGAACAGTAAATAATTTTAGAGTTCATACCGTCTTAGCAGCAATGTCTTCATGCACAGTTACAATTTTTTTAAATATAAAGTTCTACAAGCATAATGAATAATAAATAAAGAGTGATATTTTTAATGGTTAATAATTACAATTTTAATTGATAAATACTATCTGCAACGCTAAATAACATTTATTCAAACAAGACTATGACTAAATAACAATATGGTAACAATACTAACATTATGTAGGAAATTGTGTAGCGTATTGTGTACATAAATAACAACTTCGCCTTTTGTTAAAACAAATCAATACGTACTATTATTATTATTACAGTATAAAGCGTATAAAGCTTGTTGTACACTGACGGAGTTGTCCACTTTGAGGGCAACTTGTGGTTGATTTCGTCAACTCTTTGTTAAATCAAAATTAGTTTCTCATCGGTTGTCGGTAAAGATCAAAGAAAGTTACTAAAGTTGACGAGTGCCAACTTGTCCCATAGGGCCTAATCATGGTTGTCCGATGTTAAAATGTTTAACACTTGATAACAAAGATACCGGTACTTTTGCCATGAATGTTATTGCCGCCTTGTGGATGAATTTTTTAACTGTCTGCAATGGGTGAGTTTCAACTCCTCCACCAAAAAGTGAAAGTGATAGGGCATTCCAACTCCTCTACCAGAGAGGACACCAGTTGACACGCGTCCCTCAAAGCTATCGCACAGGGTGGGAGGAGCGGTGAGTGCATCGGCCGTAGTTTTGAACAATTAACATAAAACTATTATAGTAAATACTTTCCGCCATTTCTTGATATTTGTATGGTTTTTAGCCCCTATGTATAAACAAAGGAAATTGAAACAACAAACTTAATAGTTTACAATATTTTATTTACATACCATCAAATGTTGTAAAACATTAATTCATAGGCCCTAATTATTTCAACAATAGTTTACTGACTTTTTCTACATATTCTTTCGAGTAATTGTTCCAGACATGTAATCGCTTTTCGCGGCACTGAGTTCGTTAAGAGCTTGTTTTCGATCTTTTCCTCCGGTTTTCTTGGGGGTTCGTTGATTGAGTTTATTTTCACATACACAAATGTTTGAGTATTCAAAGGTTCTCTTGAAAAAGTGTACACATCAGGATGCGCGTGGTAAAATTTCTTAGCGAAGTGAGCATGGAAGGACTCACATGGGTTTGTAGTTACACAGTCATTTTCAAACGATGCCCAAAGTTCCACTGGGAATAAGGCATCACTTTCCAAATAGTTCTCAACCAGATAATTACTAAATTTCACAATTTTGGTATTGTTAGATAGTTCTTCCATAAAATCCTCCGAATAGGCATCATGAACATCTTCCATTCTTCCGGCTTCAGATAACGGCAACTGCTTTGCCAAGAGTCGGATCCAAGAGCTGCCAGGGTGCGAGTCAACTGGTGTGTCCAAGCGTTCTTAAGGTGGAGGAGTTGGAATGCCCTACCACTTTCACTTTTTGGGGGAGGAGTTGGAACCCACCCGTCTGCAATAAGTATTCGTGACCTTGATTGTTTCTTACATACTTAGGGCAATGAAGAGTTTTTAACGCAATGTTTTACACATTTGTAATTTTATTCCTAATATTTTCGACTGAACAATAAATTTGTACCAAATAGTAAAGAAGTCCGATTTTAATATAGGTGAAAATTGGTTTATTGAGGGTTACTGGATAACAAAGGCGCGCCCATAGGGTATCTTCCAGGGGGGCTAACAAACCGGGGGGTCTCAGGTCTGAGTAGAATGGAATACCCCCCCCCAAGAGATGCTCAAAGCTAACTGTACAAGTGTACAAGGTTTGTTGCGTAGCTTGCAAACCCGTTGTAACTTTGCTGAATAGGTTAATAAGTGTGTAAAATAAAACGATTTCACAATATTCTAGGTTGTCTTTGTCAAATGTACAGGTTTACCACATGTTTCATATTTACTACTTCTTCAAAACGAAATACCAGCGTTGATTTTAAACTACTCATCACTAATCAACTGTATTATCTTTACAGTACTGTTATAATCTTATCCTTAAAAGAGTTAAGCTTTTAATACAGTATGTACTAGTAGCAAGAATGCTTACTCCTCTATGAAAACAAAGCAAAACATTTCATTGGTCTACGGTCAGAAACAGGTGAGAGGCTCAATCTGCCAGTTTTGCGAAAATAATGTGAAAGTTGAAAGTTCATTTCGTTCTTCGTTGTTTGTTGCTGTTTGTTTGATCGTTGAATGGTGAAATAAATGTAGATCGTCACTCATCGTCAGTGTTCTGTAGTGTTTCGAAAAGTATAAAACATTTACAGTGAGTTTGATCAGTTTAAAGTCATTTTAGTGTCCTACCAAGTGATAAATTGTATAATGGCGGAACTGAACGAGTCAAAGATGAACTTTGCAGCCCTCAAACGAGTGGATCCATACGCCAAAAGCCTGCTTGAAACAGCTGCTCATGTTGCTTTGTACACTTTTATCAACAACGATTGGAAGAAAACTGACATAGAAGGTGCTCTTTTCGTCTACAGCCGAACGGGAGAACCTTTCCACAATATCCTTATTATGAACCGGCTAAACATGAAGAACCTGATGGAGCCTGTCACTCAAGGCATGGAGTTGCAATTGCAAGACCCTTTTCTGCTTTACAGAACTCCTCAAAGTTTGATCTATGGCATATGGTTTTACGACAAAGAAGAATGTGTGAAAATAGCTAACTCGCTCATCAAAATCATCAAGGTTACCGGTGAAAACCATACAGATAAGAGAGGAAAGCCTAGTACAGATTTGTTTGGAAAAAATGTGGACATCTTCTCAATGTTGACCAAAGCTCAAGAAGAATACAATTCAAAATCACCTCAAAAGAATCGACCTGAAGTTCTATCTCTGCGGAATCCGCTAGATTTGAACTACAACGTCCAAGAGCCTGGTCATACCCCCCAGAGTGTGATGGACTTTTTTGCTAAGGCTAGTACCAACAATGGGCCCAAGTTTATACAAGACCCAAGTGTTATTCAACAATCAAGTATCTTCTCTAATGGTCCTCCTGCAGGACCTCCGCCAGGGCTACCACCTATGCAGTCACTCCCTATTGCTATCCCTGCAACACAAAATGACGTGAAACCTTTCTTGCAAAGACTTATGTCAAATCCAGCTCACAGCGTGGAACACATTGAGAAGCAGCAACGAGCCATCACACCTCATAACGATTTGACAAGTTTAATGAGGAATGGGTCTACATCATTGTCTACAAGTAACGGAAAAGAAACTCTTCAAAATCTTCCTTTCAATGTAAACCTAAAACCAGACCATGATGATTTCATCAAACCCGCAGGAAAAGGAGCAGCTCAAAATCAAATTGAGAACGGTTTGGGGTTCCTGAGAATTTCCGACTCGTCTCCTGTAACAGTCCAGTCCCAACAGTTTTTCAACTCTAAATTGACAAGAAATTGTTCACCTCTGAACGCAGAAGGTACACCAGATGGTATCAATGTAAGCCTAGGACAATCTGAAGCTCATCGCCCGCTGTCAGCCCCAATGGACTCACTTGCAAAACCTGCTTTGATGCCTCCCGTTATGTTTACCTCATCAGTTATCAAAGAGGAGAAGCCAGACATGCTGTTCAAAGCTCCAGTAGCCAGCCTCACTTCAAACTCCAATCAAGGTAACCTTTCTAACTGTTTTCGCCCTGAACCTCTCACAAAAAACCAGTTGCTGCAGGCCATGGACTACCTAATGAAACACGACCCAGAGTTCATGAACAAAGTACACGAAGCTTACCTCAAATCTTTCTCTGAACTTTGTTCATAAGTTGAAAATTCACAGAACTTTATTGTTGTAATCATACCTTAAAACGTACTAGCAGCTTATTAGTTCTAGACTTTCTATGTAGACAAAGGTATGGTAAATAATGATTGAACTGACAAAGTGTGTTTAAGAAAAAGTTACACACAAACTTTCTTTAAGACCACCAAATAAACTGTGATGTCCTAAAAATCTTATTAAGCTTAACCGTACATTTTAATTTTGAGCCTCTTTGAAATAATTTACTTACAAATGATTTGAATAAGTTGATCTAAGTTGTGAACATTTACCCTACAGATAGCTTTCAAAATATTGGGCATTTTAAATGCGGTTTGATGTTGTATAATTATGACTTCAAAGCTATCTAGTTCCTAATCTACATAAAACCTATATTTTGTTATATTTTTAAATTAGCCCTCGTAGTGTCTATTAATCTTTTACACAAGTTTAGATTGACTTTTTACTGGACATTAGCTTAGTTTCAAAACCCAAGGTCTGTTGCAGAAATGTGTATAATAATAAGTTTTTATGGTTTTCTATATTTTTGTGAGCAAATTCAATTTTGCCTCCAGCAACCATGGTGCAGTCAATGAAAACTTATTTGTCACATTCTAAAATCCATAGTACTAGTATATTCTGGTATCTAAAACTATGACACATATTGATTATACTGTATTATTTGTATTTTCCCAGATATTTGGGGTAGGTCCTACTACAAAACAAAAGCAGAAAATTGTAAGTTATTAGCGACGTAAGTACGGTGGGGTCAGCCGATTCTTAGCTAATAACTATCTGCTCCATTGTAGCCTACCTTACACAGCCTACTATGAGTTCATGCCAGTGTAAGTACAGTAGACTCCTGTAAGTTTGACCTCGGTTAGTCCAGCCAGCTCTCTGAGCATGAGCCACGCACTTGCCGGACGCAAGCAGGCATCAAGTCTCGACTTGTCTATTGTATTCTTTGTTTAGTTCTTCAGTTCGCATAGTTTATTCATATGATGGCTCTCATCCTAACCTCTCCTAAACACATTGATTCACAACACAGTCTATTCAATCAAATGGTTTTTTACATAGGCATCGGTTGGTTCGGCCACTTTAAGTTCGGCCTAGGGTCCAGTCCCAAGGTCCGAACCTAAGAGAGTCTACTTTAGCCTTTTAAACAGAAATTTTAAGTATCCGCAGTGAACTTTCCCTCTTCTTCCGACTAAGAGAAGTTAATCACTAATGTTCAACCACTGGTTTTGCTCCTGTTCTTTTTTCAAATGGGGTTTCAAAATATAAGTTAGCATTAAAACAGCTTATTTATTTAATAGCCTTAAGTCTTAAAAAAGTTATTACTAGTTCGCATATTCAAAAATTCAACAGATTTCTGGTGGAAGAAACTCCGCCCAAAGTCTTTTGCATTGGTTGATCATGGTTGCAAATTTAGGAAAGTATTTTAGCTAATTTTGCACAAGAGTGTCTTATAAAAAGTTGATTTTACGAGAAAGTTTGATGATTTGGCATTTAGTTGGTTTTATTTTTAGTGTATTTGGTTTCTATGTACTTCGATACAAGTCTATTGGCAAAATAGGCTACATTTAACATGTTTACTGGTGGGCAGAAATTGAATTAAGAGTCTTCGAAAAATTTGAGAGTTGTCAATAAAGAGAACCATTGTTTAGAATAAAACATGATACATATTTTGTCTCACTCTAAGAAAGGTTTCACACTTAAAGAAAAAAGAACGTACACAAAAGAAGTGTATGCCAACATCTCCGGTGGTGCTAAAAAATAAAGAAATTCTGCTTTAAAGAAACCACCCTCAATCTTATCAATGTTTTAAAAGTAAGACCTAACGGTATCAAAGATATTGTGACTCTTGCCTTCATGAGATTTATATTAATATTTACAATCCAGTGAACATGTTAATCTTATACTTATTTAAGATAACACACAAGTGTTTGTTTTTAAGTGATCATTTAATTTTTATTTACCTTAGGCTTACTCATCACCCAGATATTATGTTTAAATTTTGATTTATCGGTTAGTACCGATGTAAAAATTAATGCATGCTTTTTATTACTAGGATTAGGCATACCGTGGGTGATAAGTTTACGTGAATTTACAAAGTTAAACTTTGTATTCAACTTGCCTTAGCTTTAATAGTTTATTTTCTCATTTTGTATGAATTTTTTTACATTTAATTATCAGTCTTGCTGGACTCTGAATCCTGTCCTTTATTATGTACCAAGATATTTTGATACATCAAGAAGATTATTTACTTTTAAAAGTCAACATATTTTGTAAAGGAGCGTCCCTAAATGAAGTGGCATATGAAAATTTTAGTTACAAATAATTATTTAGTGTTGGGTTTATTCCAGATAGGTTCGATTCTTGATCCTGATATCGATTCTAGATTACGATACCGATTCTTGATTCTGTGTTTAATTCCCGATTCTCAAAACCGGGGACCTCCGGAATGAATCGGTATCATAATTGACGTTACTAGTTGATTCTCAATTACAGAATGGACTCTTCCAACCCTCCGTCTATCCCCCTTCCCGTCACTTGCAGGATAGTGGACCAAGCAGTTTCAATTTTGGAATCAATTCTCAGTTATTCAATTCTCAATATCATGATCGATTCCAGTTTTTTTATTATGCGATCGATTCTTCAGCCGATTACACTAAAATAATTACAACCTTACATATTATTATGTGAGTGCAAACACACCCATAATACTCTTTACATGTAATTATCTTTTGAAATCTTTGTTTTAAGAAAATAAAACTCAAATTTATCATGTCCATTTTTTTGAATTTCTATTTTGTTTGAATTTTAATTGTCATAAACAGATCCTTTCTATAAATATCCTATGGCTCCCACACACCAGTGGTAATCTTGCGAAATTGGTGTTTATTGCCTCTGTTTAACTGTACAGTTCGTTAGGTATAGCATGGTCGGTGGCCTTAAGATTTCCTGCTGGCCGCTTATGGCCCTATAGCGCATCTCACCGGCCATGCTAAACCTGACGAACTGTAAGCTTGTCCTTTTAAGTGTCCGCCTCAGCTAGGCAGCTGCCTCAACGCAAGGGTCTGCAATAATCCAAAAATATGCTGGCACTGTACAAGTTAAACCGGAGTATTTACATTTTTGTTTTAAAGCCAAGAAGGTTACCTACACATTTATAGAGTTTTTTTTGAAGTTATGCATTTTAAATGTACAAAATAGAGTTGTAAAGAAACTAATACTTGGACAGTTTCAAAGTTAATAGGGAAACTATTAAACCACTTATAAAAAATCGAGCTATATTCTCGTGTCGGAAATTTCCTCACGTTTCCAAATACGTTTATAGCGTAAAACTTATATCGAAAGGTGAAGAATGCATCAGTGTAAACTCTTGCAAGGTTTGACAGTTAGGCCTCATCAGTTGAAAGTCGTCCGACCAGTTGCTTCACGTAACGGTGTTAGTGTTCCTTATGCAGACAAATTCAGGACAATTCTGCGAGAGGCCTAAAACAAACAATTGTAGATTTTACTTATTTAGGGACGCTCCTGATGTTAAATTGAAACTTAGTGTAAGAATTAAATTATGTACTACAGTAGTTAAACTCAATACTGTATAATAAGTTGACAATCACTGCCAGTGAAAGAAATATTTTGTTTTAAGACGAGAAATGAAAAGGATGATTTACTTTATGTATTTTTAAGACACTATCCATTATACCACCGAGAATTTAATTAAAGGCCTGGTACACACAAGCGAAGATTTGGTTGTAAAAAGAGCTCCAATTTGTTACTGACACTTAAAAATGTATAATCAAGATATTTACTATGTATTGTTAAAGGCTTTTTTAAATGCTTTATTTCTTAAGAAAACTAAAAAAGTTTATCAAAAATATGTTTCTTGATTTTTAAGCTTCCGACTGTGGGCGATGTTAAGTGAGCCTCTTGACCTAGAATGTTAAGAATCCTTGCACCTACTTAAACTTAAGGCTATTTCAACATAAGATTTAAGTTTAAAAGTAATTAGAACAAAAATATTTGCTTCCTTTCTTAATTTTATGTGTGTAACTGTCTTGCAGAGTAACTTTAATGGCATGACAAATCTTTTATTCAGGCACAGTTAGAACTAGCAAGTTTTGTTTTTTCTTTAACCTGTAAATGTAATTTCCAAATTTAAACCGGCACAGCAATTGTCGTGCCTTATCAGAGATAGTGTAAGAAGAAATCCCCTATTACAGTGAAATTTTCCCTTGTGTGTACGCTAGGTAGGCCTATATGGGCTCTCATAAATGTAACAATTTGATTAATTACTAATACAAACTTAAGTATGTTTTACTCATTTTCTATGAGGAAAAGAAGACAGTGTAACCTAAAATATGGGTGATATCCAGATTCAAAAGAAGGTCCTTTGCTGTCTATCGCACAGTATTATTTGGGAAAGTGGGGGTTCTACCAATTCCATGATTGTGTTCCCCAAGCTTCCAAAGCCACCTCCAAAGACCATATCCAAGCTTCCAAAGACCATATATAGCCCCCCTTATGAATAACTTCACAAATCCACATTTAACAGCATAAATCAATTTTTACGTTTTGAATACCTTTCAAAGCCCTACATTTTTGGAAGTTTGTCTTGTTTAAAGAGGCAAAGTTAGGACTACAAAGTCCTCTCTTCCACTCAACCTTTACCTAGCGTTATTACAAATGTAAATGGTGACTGCGGGGATCGAACCCTCACCAGCGGAGTGATCAGCTCCAGAGTCGCATGATTCCAATTCACCAAGAGTCCGCTAGTCAAACAGTTTCAATTTATTGTTTATTTTATGAGAGCCCGACATCAATTTTTAATTACAACCTTACCTTTAAGGTTTGTGTGATATAAAAAAGCTGGTAGACAAGTTATGGAGGATTTTGCGTTGGATTTTCAAAACTGCTAAAGGGTGTTAAAAACTGATTTCTAGCTGGTCCGATAGTTTTTAGTGTTCGATGGCCAGTTAAATGTTTATTATTTATCAGTTATTTCTAGAAATGTTTCCAGAAACAGAGAAGAAGTCTACCAGCTTAAATACGTACATGTATTTAAACTTTTTGTGGTCAATTTTCATTGGCGTAAAATTTGTGTATTGTTTTATAAGTATCTCAACATGCAGTGTGTTTTCCATTTATTTTCCTTATTTTTATTGCCATTTCCATTGGCTTCTAACTCGGAAGACTAGAATTTCAGCTGGCAAAGTTTTATGCCTTGAGTGTCTTACAAGACTGGTCACAAGAATGAATAAAAACCGAGAAAAAAAGGTTTGGAAAACATTGTTATAATAGTAGTAATTTACACAACTTCAAAAGATTATGTTGTTTAAATCATATTTGATTTTTATTTGTTTTAATTTAAATAAGGCTGTGTTTTCTGGACTAGTTTTAAGTTGAATAAGGATAGTAGAAAATATAATTTAGTTTGAGGCGTACACGCTTTTGTAAAGCTTTGCTAAAGTAGCCCTTTCTATTCTTGGTCACTTTGAGCAGTTTTAAACATAGTTTTAAGTAGCCCAGAAGAAATTAATGTTCTTAAGTGTTTGCCTCTGTGTCCGGACTGTGTTTTAGTTTAAAATGCACATTATTTCGAGTTTTGTTTGTTCCTTACGAGCTCAACACTTCTAACAACCAATCAAACTCTTCTTGACTCTAGCCTTGTTACGTTAGATAAATGTTCATTTAGGCATGTTCACATAGCGTTTTTTAGCTCAAAGTGTGTTAGTTATAAGTTTTCTCCTAACGTAGATCCGAGGTATTTTATTAGAGCTTTGAATCTTGTGATCCTGTAGAAAAAGTTCGGAAAGGATTAACAGTGGATTTTACAACTGTGATGATGACTGAAGATTCCGAAGCATGTGGTGGATAAAGTGGACAATGCTCTTGGTTGGATGTTCTATTCAACGCTGTGGTTGGCTTCAAGACGATAAATCTCCATCACACGAGCACAAGGGATTCTCCATAGGCTGATCCAAAGTAATTAAGCTGTAGTCTCGTGACATCGTTTACAGTTTAAGAGGATTCTCTAGTCCTAACTTCCCATCAATGAAGACTTGTTTCATTCTTTCAACACCTATTCTTGTTGAGTCAAATTGTGAATTTTTTAAAGAACATTCTTTGACATGATTGAAGTGGAAAAGGGTGTGAAAAAAGATGTCTAGAAAGAAAATCTACAAAATAATCTACTACAATGGCTTGGTTTAGTTATTTACCCCCCTGTTAAATGTAACCAGCCACTGATGTTATTGTAGGTCTTAAATAAATATAGGTCTAATATATTGTAATTTGTATCTAATACAATTTTGTAATGCTTACAGTAAATGTTACTAGTAAATAATACAACTAAATGCCAAATATCAAAATCGAGTGAATTTCTTTATTTAGTATTATGGTTTAAATGGTCTCTTTATTTTTCTAAAAGCCTCCGTATGGGTTTCCAGTCCCCTGTTAGCAAACTCATAAATCTTGGTACGGTGCATTACCAGTCATTGAACCACAACTTAGCTATTTTACTAAGCTCAGTGTATCCTTTCGAAATACCTCAAAGGGTTAAAAGATTCTACTCATTATGGTTTTGAACTGTTAAGTGGTATAAGCGATTTTAAATAGCTACGTATTTTCAAACTATAAGGGAAAAAAACTGCAAATAATTGGCACGATGTCAAAAATTTTAAATCTAGTATGCCATAATGCCATAATTCACCAATATCTGTGTTATCCGGACATTCTAGAACATTGTTGTCTTTATTTGAACTAGTAGTAGGCAAAGAGGTTTTTAGATTAGGAAACCTTTACCTTTTAGCAGAAAAATACCAATTGTCTTTCTGTATTATAAGATGTTAACATATGGAGTTGATTTTGTTAGCAGCAAAGATAAAATCAGTTGAAAATTAAACAGTCAAAACTGTAGTATTAAATTAATGTGCAGCCTTATAAAAACTCTAGTTCTCATGGTAGGCTGTTGGACAAAATAATACAGGAAAAAAGTTCAGTACCATTTTTTGCTGTATAATTTCCTTACCTATTGGAAGTGACAAACACCACAAACATGGGTCTCCTGTTCAATTCTTACTTTGTAAAACCTTGTTTATATTTTACCATAAAGTACTGAATGAATAAAATATACTTCAAAGAAGTATTTTGGGAAAGGCTCAGTTTTAACTTAACTTGCCGCACCATTGACAAATTTGTAGTCATTTTATTTTTAAGTATATATTATTTTACTTACTTAATTTCCTTCTCTGCTTCCAAAATTTGTATTTTGTTGTTTTGGAAATAAAATTACTACTACCACAGACCTAAAATGTAAAGTAAGGAAGACAAACTTTAATTAATTATTAAAAGCAGAAAGAATTAAAATTCAATAAGTAACTTATAAGTAAAATATTTGATTTCCATAAAACAGTCCTAAAACTTGTGATTGAGATGTACATTCAGGTATAAAGGTGTGACCAAAAGCGGTTTTAGAAACCATAAGGTGTTTGTACATAAGATACAGTTGTACATAATGGTTTTATGTCGATCAAATATACGTTGCACTAATATATTATGCATGCAATACTTTTAAAATAAACGATGACAGTGTACATATAGATTGAATGTAAATAGATACAGTACAACTAATTCTGCGTACATGTTATAAAAATAAATGTAAATATATTTAGTAAAAAGTAGCTTGTAATTTAACAGTATTGAGTTTGCACTTAAATGTTTTATTTGAAACAGGAAATAATGGTGGATTAGTTTTGTTTAATTATTCTATCAGTTTTTAAAAGATAACTCAGATTACATGATTAAACCCCATGTTTTAGTCTTTTAATATTTTTCTTGAGACTGATTTAAAATCGTATCAATGTAATGAAACCTTTCAAACTTAAGAACCTGATTCAACAATTTTTATGCCACTAAGCTTATTGATAACTTGTAAATTAAAATATATCAAGTACTATCAAATATCTATCGTACAACTTTGTATATAGTATTGTGTCTAACATTAGGTATATAGTTGACCCTTGATCAAGCATTTATTTTTCATTGTACAAACGGTTTGTGATAATTCAAACTTAAAGAGTAGATTTTAATTTTTAAAATGGGAGTTTGGTTGTTTTTAGCGTAGATCTTAGATCATCTTGATAGATTAGACTGAGGGACATGATTCCTCGATCTCAATGTGATATTTTCAATCTCAAAAATGTACCTTTCATTAAAATGTGCATAAGATCATGTATTGTAAAATCATGTGTGGAGTAATTTCAATAAATATTTGCTGTTGAATTGTGTCTTGTTTCTTTTGACACCAGTGATTTCTGGCATAGAATTTTCATAAAGATGGTCAATTCAATGGTAATACTTTCTCAGCCAACTGTCAGTTTTTGCGTAGATTGGTCATTCTAGTAGACTTCTACTGTGAAATCTTCAAGGGTTCTGAGGTTAATGCAGGATGAATTCAGTGAACAAGAGTCCCATTTGAGTTGGGCTTCTATAAATAAATTCAGTGTTACTATTTATATGTTCCTTGATCTACTGACTTTCCCAAATAATGTTATGGTAAGTAGGTAGCATGTAGATGCCACATGGTTAAGGCAGCAAAATCAACTTAGTTTGGCTTCCCAAGCCCAGATAGCGCTGCCGTCTCTTCGTCTTTGTCCTACTGGGTTCCATATGCTCCAGTTTGTCTGATGTTGAAGACTTAAAATCGTCGTGCATTTTCAGAATAAACAAACTTACTTGGTGCGTCAGTGGCTCTACTTAAAGTAGTAAATGCGGTAGCTATCGTGCTTGGGCTGCTGCAACTATGTTGATTTTACTGCCTCAGCCATCTGGTATCCATGCATAATCTACTTACCATAACATTATCTTTGCTAGTACCAATTCCGAGATTGTGTTCGGATTAACAAGATCATTTTGTCGAGCATATTGCAGGAGGCTTTAAGATAGTAGTTGTGGAAAGTACGAGGATCTTGCTTTGCAAGTTAGTTTCACACACAGTATTGCTAATATTTGTGATGTACCAATTGTGTCCGATATAATAAATTTTAAGGGTGGCATTGCTTTTAAAAATCTAAAGTATTGGTTGATCCACCCTTCGCCAGTCTGGCTTTGCTTTGCTCATGGTGACCCTTCGTTCGACTTGCACTCTTACTTGCAAAGAATCAGGCGGTTTGATTTTGTTGGCACTTTCGGCACTTAAATGTTCTTCTGGTTTTGTGTGTTTTACAATTTTTTATAAATACAAACTGCACTTTTATTACAAAAAATTATCCAGTATTGATTAGTTGTTTGGAAACCAAAACACAAGAAACATTGAAGATTTTCTCTTTTCTTGCTTGAACTGAACTTGCTCAAAAGTTAACCAAGTTAGAAAGAAATGTCAATAAATGTTAATATTTAATAAGTCCAATAATCTTACTGATCACTGAATCCAACGAAGACCAGACGTTTTGCCACCAGTACACTGGTGGTAGGTTGAAGGCTGGCTAGTTTCCAAATCGGAACCAGTATGGGGTCCTGCGTCGTGGCATCCATGCCCCACTGAATGGCGTTGACACTTTGAAGCCTTGTTCAATTTTATTAAAATGACAGTTTTCGTCTTTTTTGTTTATTTTACTTATCTCCTGACTTTCTCACACGCCTTCTATTGCAATCTCTTACTGGAAATGTAATAAACCCAAAACAACAAAAAACCTCCTCCTCTATAGAAAGCAAAAAGTAGCAGAACAGGTGTTTCTAGCAATCCATACTAAACTCTCTTACGCCGTCAACTTCCACCCGTGCCGGTCACCGTTTATTTAAGGTAGGCCTTCCCCATTACTAAACCACACGTAAGTGAGCTTAAGTACTATAAATCGCTTGCTGCAGGATTCGAACCCGCGACAACCACCTGACCTAAGTTGTCAGCTGACGCCATAGACACGGTCACTCTCACCTAGTACTTTCAGTAACCTAGTCAAGCTGGCGCTCTAGTAGCAATCATGGAAACTACGGTACTTCAACCAGAAAGCACAAGCAGGACTCGGGCTTCGGCTTCACAGTGTTGAAGCTTTGCGGTGGTTCATTATAAAATACTTATAGACCTCCGTTATTCTCTCTCAGATTTGAACTTGGTTTACATATTTGTAAACTTGACTACATTAAAAAACAATGGTGTAGCTCTTATTTTTGGCCTGGAATAACTTTCAAGTACACTAGAGTCCCGCTAATCCTAACTAATTGGGACCGAACCCTGTTCGTATTAGAGACAATTCGGATTAAGCGGATTTACGGCATATATTGATTCATTTGTCATATATTCACCTTATAAGGGCATATAATCGTATATGTGAACAATTTGCACTCAAGTATGACACTGGGGAACTCAGTTCAATACGCCGATGACAACTTTAATGTACACAGCTCCAACATTGAATGAACTAGAAATAGTTTCCCTTCAATCCATTAACTCTTGTATGCAGTTTTTTGAACAACTAAACCTTAAAACTAACCTTAATAAAACTAGATTATTGAACTTTAATATTGGTCTCCACATCAACAATGAAAGCCCACTGGTACTTTTGAATAGTAACCAAATCAAAGATATGGAAAATTTCAATTTTCTAGGTATTAATCTAGATAGAAAATTAAATTGGGACTCTCATATCGAGCATATGCAGTAAAGTTTCAACAGGAATCTTTATGCTCAGATACCTAGCAGGTTATTGTTCCAGAACATTTGAAATAGCATATCATGGTATTGTTTATCCGCATCTAAAATATGGAACATGTTTATGGAAACTGTGCTAAAAAACAAAAACAAGTCGGATATTTGTTTTACAGAAATATGCCGTCGAATCTTAGACAATATTAATCTAAGAGATTCAACATTAAAAACTACCAATCAAAACAAAAACTATAATCATTTAATACTTTAAGTCCAATAATCTTACTGATCACTGAATCCAACAAAGACCAGACGTTTGGCCAGTACACACTGGTGGTAGGTTGAAGGCTGGCTAGTATCCAAATCGAACCAGTATGGGTCCCAAGGCCGTAAGGCATCCATGCCCCACTGAATGGCGCTGACACTTTGAAGCCTTGCCCAATTTTATTTAATGACAGTTTTCGTATATTTTGTATTTCTCATCTCCCCTGACTTTCACACACCTTCTATTGCAATCTCTACGGAAATGTAATAAACCCAAAACAAACAAAATCCTAATGGGTCACCGCTTATTTAAGTGGCCTCCCATTACTAAACACATGGGTACTATGGATCGCTTGCTGCAGGATTGAACCCTGGACAACCATCAGAACCTAAGTTGTCAGAGACCTCCTCAGTCACTCACACCTAGTACCTCAGTATTCTCAGTCAAGCTGGCGCTTGAGTAGCAATCATGGAAACTACTTCAATCAGAAAGCACAAGCAGGACTCGGGCTCGCTTCACAGTGTTGAAGCTAGCGGTGGTTCATTATAAAATACTTAAAGACCTCCATTATTCTCTCTCAGATTTCAACTTGGTTTACATATTTGACTACATTTCAAAACAATGGTGTAGCTCTTATTTTTTGGCCTGGAATAACTTTCTGGCACACTAGAGTCCCGCTAATCTAACTAATTGGGACGAACCTGTTCAGTATTAGAGACAATCGGATTAAGCAGATTTTCGCATATATTGATGCATTTGTTATATATTCACCTTATAAGGGCATATAATCATATATGTGAACAATCAAGTATGACACTGGGAACTCAGTTCAATACGCCGATGACAATGTACACAGCTCCAACATTGAATGAACTAGAAATAGTTTCCTTCAATCCACTAACTCTTGTATGCAGTTTTTCGAACAACTAAACCTTAAAACTAACCTTAATAAAACTAGATTATTGAACTTTAATATTGGTCGCCACATCAACAATGAAAGCCCACTGGTACTTTTGAATAGTAACCAAATCAAAGAAATGGAAAATTTCAATTTTCTAGGTATTAATCTAGATAGAAAATTAAATTGGGACTCTCATATCGAGCATGTATGCAGTAAAGTTTCAACAGGAATCTTTATGCTCAGATACCTAGCAGGTTATTTTTGAGACATTTTGAAAATAGCATATCATGGTATTGTTTATCCGCATCTAAAATATGGAACATGTTTATGGGGAAACTGTGCTAAAACAAAATCAAGCGGATATTTGTTTTACAGAAATATGCCGTCCGAATCTTAGACAATATTAATCTAAGAGATTCAAATTAAAAACTACCAATCAAAACAAAACTATAATCATTTTATAGTATAGAAGAGTTCTTAGAAAACCCATTAACTAGTTTACTGCCTTATGCTTTGGCCCAAGAGAGTTCATAAACTAGAACTGGGGGTAAAGGAATATTGGAATTTATAGAGGTCCAAAATCATTCCCTCCTCTCAGCACCACGGCCCATAATGGCCCTACTTGAGAATGTTGCTGCTGTTTTGCCCTTTAAATGATCATTTTCATTTAGTTATTTGAATATTGTTTAAAGTTACTCATTAGTTTATAAATCTCATAAAATAAACAATAAATAATTTAGGGTTATCCAGAAAGTAGAGATCGTTTTGGCATGGTCAAATAAAAAAAAAGATATCAACACAAAACTTTATTTACAAATGCATAGAACCTCTCTCTACTTTTCGACATAGTCACCATGGATTTCAAGACATTTGTTTTTCTATACCCATGTTGTACCTATTTGTCAGCCAAAGAGGCAAAGACTCGAGCCACATTTTTTCAATTATTTTATTTTATTTACTGTTGAGGGAAACGATTAAATCAGAAGCCTTCACAATGAAACCCTCTACAACGACTTCAATGTGCCATCCAAAACAAGAGACGGGAATGTTTCACAAAATTGTTGTTGATCTATGACAATGCTCGGCCTCATGCATCTTGTAAGAACAACTAACTTCAACGCTCACGGGATTTTCTTTTTTTCCATCCACCTTAAAAGCCCTTATTTGGCCCCAAATATCACTTATTCCCAAAGCTTAAGGATTTTATGGTAGAAAACAGTTTGCTAACAATGAGAAATACCAAGAAGGTGTGAAACCATGAAACATGGGTTTGATTGCTTTCCCAAAAAGCGTTTGTAATGCCCACAAAAATCTTAGGTTAAATCTCAAAATTAAATGCCACTAGCATAAACAGTAAACAAATTTAAAAACAATTTTAAAAATTAAAAAATAATTTTTTAAAACCAGTTTAAGTCTCATGGCAAATTAGTACAACATGGGTGGGTATGGAAAAACTGGCCCCACCTAAAACAAGTGTCTTGAACCATGCATGCACTATGTAGAAAAGTAGAGGAAGGTTCTATGCATTTGTAAATAAAGTTTTGTGTTGATATCTTTTTTTTTATTTGACCAGGCCAAAACGTTCTTTACTTTCTGGATGACCCTCAGATTTATATAAAGAAATGGGAAATTATTTTTAACGCTCTTAGGTAAAAAACGACAGTGTTGCTTATTTTGATTTTATATTTAATATCTATTAAAAGTAATAAAACATACTTTATCTCTTCAATATACGTTTGTGTCCTTGAATAATAACATATTTCAGACAAATACAATCTAATTTCAGTCAGATATAAAATAAAGCTTATTTGTACTTTGGTAGTTCTGATAAAAGTTCACTTAGAGCTGGTGGAACTTGATGATGATCATGACGAGCATGATGAAAGTGATGAGTTGTCCGACGCCGAAGCAGAGAGCGCGAGCCGGCTGACGGACGACGTAGATGGGCGACCTAACGTGGATGAGACGAGCGAGTGAACAGACGGAAGAACATGAGAGCGACCACCGTGTCCGGGTCTGTCAGAACGAACAAGAAACCGGTGATCAGGAACAAGGGGATGTTCTCCAGGTCGTTCAGGTGCGCTCTGGAATGCAAACAAACGTTGTTTTAGTAATTTTTAATTAATAAATTTTTGGTTTCTTAGAACTATTATATTGTGTTTATACAACTTTATACATTTTAAATAAAGGCAGTGACACTGCGCCACTGGTCAGTAGATAAGTACAGATCGAATCCGCTGATTTATTTATTTGATACTTTGATTTGAGACACCGACCACTCATAGAGGTTATTCTAAGGTGAATATGGGATGAAGGGTGAGTGTGTTGAGTGTTTTTTGATGGTCTTGTTACAAACTAGGGCGACTGATCCCCAATGGAATGGACCAACAGCTTGCGTGACTTTTCAAACCACGAGGGTGGCCATCGTGGTGAAAAGTTATCACTGTCAGCCGGGGAGTCGAACCGGGCTGATTTGGTCGCACTACCTGAGCTATGACCACCCCATCAGCTGTTGCCACATAGAACAAAACTGTAATCACCTCTAGAGTCAAATTGCTAAACTTTATATCTATATATAGTCATTAAATAACTTTCTAAATAAACAAAATCTGTTCAGCTAGACCTAGGTGGTAGCAGAAATAGCTTTTGCCACTCGTGTATTAGTCTGGCTGGTTGAATGTTGTTAATGAAGTTTTACTAATGTTTTTATTAAGTTTAATCAAAAGGTATCATAAGTACCAAGTGCCCATACTCAGAGGCAGGGGCAAGGCCCTCCTGGCTTTTGGAAAAATTGGTTTTAATGTTTCACGATAAAGAAAAATTAGAACAAAATATTAGTAATTATATAATATTTTGCTATCTGAATTTCATGTCAAGCATTTTTTGCACCCTCATTGGAACGTAGGATGGTTGATTACAAGTGGAAGTGCTAATTACTGTATTATAGAGTGATTCAAAAGTCTTTAGAATTTTATTTAAACCTTTAGTACTTTAATCTTGCTGGTTAATGTTATAGTTTTAAGATCAAGACGAGAGTGCACCAACGTATGGAAAAGTGTCATATTGAATTATTAACCTTATTTTCAAGCAAGTTTTACAAAATTACAATAGAAAACTGTAGTCTTTAAGAATGGTAAGTGTTTCTTTCAGAACACACAAAAAGGTGTTTCATAGGTTATATTTTTTCTCGGAGACCCATGGCGGGTTGGAATTGTGCGCGACTCCAGAGCCCCCGCAGTCACCACTTACACTTGTAAAGTGGTAACGCTAGGTAAAGGTCGAGGTTGAGTGGCGAGAGGACTTTGTAGTCCTAACTGCCTTGTTAAACAAGACAAACTTTACCTTTTTTACCCCTTCTTTCTATAACCCCTAGACCCCCTAACAGGTTAAGTGTAAGATAGGACTTGCTAATCCTAACTTCGCCTAATAAAGCCATGACTCATTCATTCACCCGCTAAAATGTTAGCCCCCTTGATAATGATCTCAGGGCGCCCATGATAAGTACAGTTTTATAGCACAAACCTTTATTTTTAAGAGAAAACCCTCACCCTGAAAAGTACACCTGTTATGTAGCTAATGGAAATTCACGGTAGCTTTTGTGGCTACCCGTTGGCTATGTTCTTCAATTGTAAAAAACTTTAAATATCTAGTTAGGGGCCCTTATCTAGATAAAACAGCCCAGTGAATAACTGCTCCATTAGCAAGCCCGTTAGATAATTGTATTTAAAAACCATTGCCTGATTGAATGATTGTGTTGAGCTAGCTAACATACAATTGATTAATTGTTTGACTGAGAAAATCTGTATGATTCAAGCTCAAGAACTCAATAATTCAAGGGCATTGAAATAACCAAAGCCGTTTTGGGGTTAGTAGTCTCCTAAGTGACATTGTCATTACTTCTCGTTTATTGTCATCATTTATTCATTCCAATACCAAGTGAAAGCCATGGCCTGCAATAATAATCTTCTTTTGTTTACTCAGGCACTTGGAAATCAGGGGTACCGTATTGAAAATCAATTTATACTGCATCAAAGTTTCCTGAACTTGGACTGTATAAATGTGTTTAAATTTCGTATAATATTAATTAGAACTGACAGTGGAGCAGGGGCGGATTTAGGCTAATTTTAAAGGTATAGAACGTTTTGTTTTTTTCTACAAAAGTAACAATTTCACATTTGGAGGGCCAGAGAGAATAAAGACCACAGTCTTAATGAGAGTGTCAATACAAGTTATTCTCCGCCATTTAAAAAAAAAGCACAACTGAAAAATAGTAAAATTTTATGACACTTTTTGATATGAGCCCAAGTTTAAGTTTAGCTACACCTTGGTTGTTAAATGAGCCAGGATCAAAAAGACACTTTAGGGACGAGTGATAAACCATGCAAGTAAAATGGTTGGTTAGTTAATTAAAAACGTTTTGTAAAATATTTTAGAGAATTATGGTGTCAAATGCTACAGTTTTATTTTTCATTGTTTTGTATAAACAGCTGTTCATTTGATTTACCATTGTGTTTTGATTCGCCATTAAATCTAATAAATCAGACTCAATTTAAAGTTAAATAACCTGGATTGTTCCTACATTTATAGAGAACTTGGTATATGAGGGTGGAAAAAAGGAAAACTGTAATGATGAATTCATGGACTACGCAAACACTGACGACGTAATCACGATTATCAAGGCGATATTATTACATTAAGTGGGTCCTTCAGGTTCTACAAGGGTTTCAACAGCTGATTTTCACCTTTCAAAATAATTTTACATTAATAAACAGCGTATATTTGGAAACTAGAGGAATTTTCCGAGACGCCTAGAGCTTTTTTTTGAAATTATGCTGTTTAAGTGTACAAAATATAGTTAAAAAGCACTAATACTTGGACAATTTCAAAGTTTATTCATGTAACTATTAAACAACTTTTGAGAAACCGGGCTCTATAATATTAATACTAAAAGTTATATCCTTTTTATGAATGTATAAATGATTTTGAATGGTGATAATCTAGCCGTTATAAGCTATTGCAAGCACTTGGCAGTTATAGACCGCATCAGTTGAAAGAAGGCCCGTTGTTTAACTAGTTGTTACATGCACAACATCATGTGTTCCTTATTCGGACAGATATAGGCTTTCTCTAAGGTGAACTCTGAGGCGGACCTTTAATTTTATTATAATAAATACTGCATGGAAAGCCCTATTAATTTTAAGATACTTTAAAAATGTTGTTAAGCAAACAATTTGAATGCTATGGTACTTACAATGCCATGTAAAATTAGATTACTTACAACGTAACTTTTTCAACTCTATTTTTATTTTTGTACTATCTGAGATGTACTTTTTATTATAGGAACATTTAGCTGTAACTACAGTAAAATGTTGTTTGCAGATGTCTGAGGAAGGACTGACCCCTTTTCCCAAGATTGTATGTGTGGCGGGAGGACTTTTACTTCTTTTCAAGACTTTTTTATCATTATACATTAAATTTTTGTATTTACCAATGTTTTGTTATAAGACTTTGTATTCTTAAATATGCATGATTAAATTTTAGTACATTTTCAATCATTATGTTTTTATCAAACATGTGATGCAACTAAGACTTATTTTATTTTTGATCTCCTGAAAATTTGTACAGGATTTTTCAATTGTTAAAGGCAGAGTACACACCTTCTAACTCTTTCCACGTCGGGATCCTCGTGCTTAACTTCTCCCTTGAAAGCAGCCGCATCCTCCGGACTGATGAAAGCCTGAAAATTATATACAAATATTTTGTTAAAATTGTAACAAAAAATACTACAACAGATAAAGTTCAACAGTTAGTATTAGCCATGTGCAGCGAGTTGATTCATGATTTAACATTTTTTACTATATTTTGAACAGTTTGTATTTTGCTTCTAGTGTCTATAAAGAATCAACAAACATATGGAACATTCTTTTACATATATCAATTTATATTAATAAATGGTTTTCAATTTATTAACTACTATAAAACTTTACATTACTGTGGTAATAATTATTATAAAATGTTTGTGTGAATATTTGTATTAAATAAAATAATATTGTTGATTATTTTTAATTGTTTTAAAAACAAGTTTTAGAGGGTATTTGTAGAATTTATTATTTTAAAATCGTCCAATAACTTCAAACCAATATAAATAATTGAAACATACATAAAAACTTTGTAACGATTTATCCGTATGAGAACAGTGCCAATGAATTGCCCAGGTGAATATATCTAGGTTAAAGACTCACTCTGTTAGTAGGTTTGGAAATGGCAAATGGGCAATTGATTATCATTCTTAGATGAATAAGAGAGGTTCTCTGAAGGGTATACCACTAATACACTTAACATTTTGATTGATTTTAAAACAAAAAATAATCCGGAAGTGCCTGACGCAGGGTTAATCATCTCAATCCCTAACAGACAAAGTTAAGAGACCAAAAACTCCCTCAATATTTTTTATAACTGAATTGATAGTGACACCGATACACCTTTTGTCCAAAACAATAATTATCTGTGGATGATCCTAAACATCAGAATAGTGTTTCAAAAAGAATGGCTCTATGACAATGTTGAATTTGTCTTATTACTTGCTTGCTTGGTTGGAGAAGTTGGTTGCCAGAAGACCATGACCTTAAACCAACATGACAACTGTAATGATGGCCGGATTATAAATGGCTGACAACCACATGCCATTTAACAACAATCAAATCAACACGTAATCAGGCCCAATGATAAGCACGTTTTGTCAGTTCAACTTCTCTGTACACCAAGACGAAGCCACTAGGTGTTATCCGTGAGGAAAATATAAATAAAAGGCGTTGTGCTGTTGGTTGAAATATGAAATTATAGACCAATCTGCATTTATGTTTTCCTGATGCATCTTGACGTGTTTATGCAACATATACGAGTAATCAACTTTACCTTGATTAGATGGGCTCAACAACATCATGGGCGCTGGGCGAATTGAGACCAAAGGGTGCAAAACGTTGCGACCTCTGGTCACAAGTAAGAGATGACCTCCTCCGGAAAATTTGTAATATGTAAATGTAAAATGACACATAATATATTTTAAGTCCTTTTCAAGCTATTTGTCTCTTACCAGTGTATACCGGCCAAAAACTGGTAACCATGCTTGAGATTGTGACTCAAACTTTAGGGGATGTTAGTTCTGTTACTGTTTTTGTGTGTTTTTTCGTTTGAGAGTGCCCCGTACAAGTCGGCCATATTGTTTTTTGTTTCATACAAAATTATAAAAAACCATCATTTTTTTGAGACGCTTACAGTTTTTATCATCAGATCTTTTTGAAATACATACTCCGCTGACTACCATTTGGAAAATATTATTAGTTTAATGGTAAAACAAGAAGTTAAAATACTACATTTCTTCACATTTGGGACTGATGTCAAGGTTTTATGAGTTAGAAAATGGAAACTTGGCTCTGCGGAGTCAATAAAACACTTTAAAACAAAGTTTGTTTTACAAAAAATCCGATGTTTTTACATTGTTCTTATGGGGCAAAATTCAAGCTCACTGCCACCACTACTGTACACTCTTGACCATGTTTGTGACTTTCTCCAAGACATTTTTGAGAAAAATCCATGATCCCTTTGTACAGTACATGTATGCCTTGACAGTGATAATTGAAGCTTGTAATATTTCTTCAGACTTTGGTTAAGGCTTGCGTGACAATGAGTAAAACGTGATGTACACTGGTTTTAGTATACATTAGTAGTCATGCACTGCTGCATGGTTGGTAATTGTGCTAAACAGCTGACCAGGGACTACTCTTGTACTCAGAGGGACTCAGTGACGAAGTCAGGGACGTTACGTATCTTGGCTTTTGTCCGTTGATTCCTAGGTGGAACAAAGGGCCTTGACGGATTTCCGTCACCCATCCCGATTCGCAGAAAGTGCCTTGGCCTCTCTTCACGGGTTAGACCTCTTCTCCAAGTCCCTTAGTTCTCCCTTTAAGTCCTGTAGTAGGCTAGTGTTTGACGTTGATCAAAATTCATCGTTTGCCCCCTTGGATACCAATTTGACAGTAACATAGGGTTTCAGCAAATATTATTTTGTGGTAGGCAGTTTGCGCATAGGCTGGGGTAGGAAAATCAACATATTTCGGCAGCCCAAACACAGATAGCACTGCTAGGGAATTGCTTAAAGTGTCCAGTCACAAAGTAGTTGCCGGCCTCCAAAACCTACTTTTCAACAAATTTTCCTAAGATTTTCCGTCCATATTTTTCAAACAACCCCATAAGGTTAGTTATTTTGGTCAACTGCCGATTTTACTCACAATAACTTATTTTACGAACGCTAAAAAATTATTGGTCAGTGCGAGAATCATTGTAAACCAAGAGACTACTATCGAGAGTAAAATGCCACCAAGCTATCGACTATCGAGGGTCAAGAACATCGGGTTATCGTTCGCTGATGAGTGCTGACGCTATCGAAAGATTACTTTTGTTAAATGTATCATAGAATAATTCGGGAGCAAGGTGGAACAGCTTTTGGGTATCTTCGGCCAAAGGGTTCGTGTGGGTATTTTCGTGAATTTGACATTGACAGGAAACATTAAAATACATATTTACTAGAAATTTCATAAACATCAAAAGAAATGTACTGTTTTTAGACCATTAAATCCACTTTTTGTGTAAACTCTCTCCTAAAACTAAGGGGGACTACCGGTATTCCGATTTTGCTGGCTAATGAACTTAACCCATATATTCGTATTTACGTAAGAATCATTCGCCATTCGAAATTTGAACAAAACGAAATTCGACTAGTAGAACTTACACCTCGTATATTAATATTAATGATTATTTCCCGTCTTAAGAACAACATTATACGTCACACTTACAACGGCAGAATCCACAAAACCTTTAACATAATTAAAAAAAAAATCGAAATATCCAGCCAAAAACACAGATACAAAATTACACGTACCCCTTTACGCATTCTTATAGCGGCAGTAATGATCGACATGACGGTCGTTTTGAACACCAAGATGCTCGCGTAGAAGCCGAACCCTTGCAGGACCGGGTTGTCGAGACGAAGCATGTTCATGTTCGTGTTCATGTTCACAGTGATGAGGAACAAAGGCGACTGAGGTCAGCACAGTTACAGGTCAACACTTTGCGTGCACAAGTGGATGAATTATTGAAACATTGTCCAGCAAGTTGGTAATAGACAGTTGACGTGAGCCGGTGGACGTCTGCAAAGTGTGTGTATTGATTGGGATGTTGTCAGTGGCCTTCGCGTTAAAAATGTTGATGTTATTAGCAAAGATTCATAGGGACTAGAGCTTTAAATTTTTATCGCGAGCGAAACCAAATCACTATTTGAGATGCCGACCACTCTCATGAGGGTATTTTAAGGCAAATATGTGGTGAAGGATGAGTGATAGTGAGTTATGAGGTGTATAGTCTTGTTACAAAAAGGCCGACTCTTCCTTAGAATGGGTCATTAACTAACAATGGAAATACAAGGACTAACGGCTTAACGTGACTTCCGAACCACGCAGGTGAGGGTCTGATATGTCTAAACGATGGTGGGAGTTGATGCGGGTATCATCAGATGATCACTGAGACTATCTGAGTCGCTTTAGACCTATATCATCCTCAAAACCTGACCTCCATGAAGCTGGATTACAGGACCACGCTACGAGTCACGCAAAGATAATGTCATGGTGGGTTTTTGGGCACAGATGCCACACGGCCGAGGCAGGAGAATCAACATAGTTGCGGCAGCCCGAGCACAGATAGCGCTGCGAGCGCTTGTATCTCTTACCGTATTTCTCTCCCCCCTCTGCTGGACATGCTCGAGTTTGTCCGATGTCAATAGCTTAAATGTAACCAAATCGTGCGATTTTCGAGAGCAAACAAACTTGCGCGCGCGTCCGTGGCTCTACTTAAGACTTTAAGTAATTCCCTCACAGCGCTATCTGTGCTTGGGCTGCCGAACTATGTTGATTTTCCTCCCTCAGCCATTCGGCTTCTATGCGCTATCTACTTACTATAACGCAATCTTTTATGAAACGTCGTAGAGCAAAACTGTTTGAAGTTTTGAGCAAATTTGAGTCAAATTGCAAAACTTGATATACTCGTATACATTATTTTATAATACGAGTGTACTGTACCATAATTATGTGTGGCCTCTCTTCAGGTAACATTTATGACCGATTTTCACGAAGGTACAAAATGTTATGGATAAGTTCGGTACAGCAAAATCGGTTCACCGGACGTTTTCCTTTAGGTGGGTGGGGGCGGGGCGGATGGGGAGCGTTTCCTTCAAAATGGATTTTGATGCTTTAAAAATGGAACAATTTATCACTTTATTTCGATTAAACTTGGTATAAACATATTTCAAAAATCAACAAAATCCATGTAACCAAACCAAAATGTTAAAAAATGTATCACCTTTTTTATGTTTTTTTTCAAAGATTTTTATTGTTAAATTATGGTACGGTACTACATATTTGTGTTTAAACAAGGAGGAAGGAGCCATCCATTGTTCATATCAATAATTATGTTTTAAGCGTATAAACCGGTCTTTTGAGGAAACGTATATACGTATATTCGGTGTAAAGTATATACAGTACCATGATACATGAAGTTTTACATGATTCAAAGTGACTGGACATTTTAATTTCAAAGTACAATGTAGGTATTTAAAACACCTTGAAAGGGCTATTTTGAAAGAAATAAAGATTTAGTTGATGGCATACAAGATGCATAGTAATAACATACAAATCAAATAAACAAAAGAAAGAAAACATAGAATAAAGAAACAAATCAAAAAAATAACATAAAGAACAAAACAAATCAAACCAAAACAAGACACAAGAATCATCAACAATTCTTACATACTTTTCACATAATCTATTATTCTTTGTATCTGGATTACGTTTTTGAATAAAACTTAGTACTTGACAATATGGCCTTAAAAAACTTTTTTTTATAATGATCTAGTTTATTTTATAGAGTTAGGTTAGGTTAAACAACGTACCATTTTTCTAAACCTTTGAACTCCGGTCAGAGTTGACATGAGCAGCATTTTAATGATCAAAACAGAAGCGTAGAAGGCAAACCCACGAAACACGGGATTCTCAGAGTTCAGCAGGGAACGTTCCATGTTTTCACTCACAAAAACGCACAATTATTATTGTAAACACTTGAAACCCAACACAACACTGAGAAGTACTGATCTAACGAGAAGAGGTTAGGATGAGAAGCTAAATTGGAAGCCAAGGTTATAAATAGACTAGGTCTGTTTGATACGGATGTAAACAAACAACCACTGGATACTAGCGTGACTGGTGGAGAATCTCGGAAGCTGTGGCCGACGGCACCGCTATCGATCGACGAATCTGGCTTGGTTACTTTGTAGTTGAGAGAGATTCCTACAGATGTCAGCAGCAGTCACATTTCACATTTTGGTACAGACAGAAATGGTTTTCCTGGGTGTTTTAAAATCAGCCCTCGGTCTCACATGACGATGACCGGTGAACTGTAACTTCGAAATGTCATAACGTTGCCACCTGCTGATTTTGTTGCAAACTTAAAAAAAAACTAACTGTCATCACTCATGATGGAAGTATTGCCAACGGTCAATTCTCTGACGTGTTTAAAATTAAAAAACACATTATTATCATTTAAGCTTAAAAAGGTCCTCGGTAGAATTGTGTTTCCTTGCGTAGGAAGTCGGTTGAAAAACGAAAATGGAGTTTCATTTTCATTGATTTTGCTGTCTACGTAATACTTTTGGTTGCTCAAATAGACTGAGATGTACTGTATGTTGACGACTATACATTAAGGTTCCCTACGTGGTCACCGCAGAGAAAGGCTGAGTTCGTCCGCCCAAGGAACACATGACACCGCGCACGTAACAACTGGCTTATTTTCAACTGATGCGGCCAACTGTCAAACCCTCCTCTTGCAAGGGTTTCGTAGAAAGTAGATTGCGCTCTTATTCGAAAGATATGAAATTTTAGTGGACAGAGAAATAGTGTATCTGTGTTTGTCTGTAATTAGATTTTTGATAAACCTTTTTTTAGCTTCTCAAATAAGGTCTGAAATCCCTATACATTTTCTAACTTTAACCGTTAATAGTATAAAAACTAAAAGACATTTTGAAAAATTAACTACAGGCAAACCTAGATAATATGTTTATCTTTCATTTAAGAGCTGCTCCGTCAAAATAGCATTAAAACTATAAAGTCCCCATTTTATTTCCCGCAAACCTCTGCAACGACGCTCTCCCGAGTAGCTGAGGCGGACCCTTAATAGTTGTGTCATGTTGTTACTTATTACAGTATACTAGCTGACATACCCGTGCTTCGCTAGGGTAAAACTTAGTACATTATACAGATATATATTAAAAAAAAATGTATAGTGGAGACGCACTACCGCACATATTATATTTGCGTGTCGTCAGTTTTTTCCGGTTTGATAAAAATCATGTTTTGAATAATTCTTGTACTGTACCGGAAATACGAAAAGATATAAATTGTAAAGTTATATTTTATTATGTCGGTCTATTCTGAGTGTTACGAATAAGAGCTGTATCAAGTCCACTTCTATAAAGTTAAGGTGCGTTAATTTAGTAACAAAACAGCAAAAACTGTGGAAAATTGTGGAGATTAATGCTATAAACTAACCAACACAACAGTTATTATACAGTACCTTCTTCCTGAATCTCTGAAGAGCGGTAAGCAGAGACATTCCTAACATCTTCAAAATGAGTATCGAAGAATAAAAAGCAAACCCTTGAAGAACCGGGTTCTTTTCGTTGAGCGTAGTTAGGCCCATCATGTTGGAAATGTGTTCACCACTAAACCACACTGTCACTAACGAAACGTTGAAAACTAACACGTGTTGTAGAGAATACAATCAAGACTTCACGATGAGAATCACTGTGACCGACTACAAGAACAGGTTGTTGAGAGCGAGAGGAGAAAGCGCGCGAGTCGGACGTAACGATAATCGATCAATCGAAAGTCGATGTGTGATTAGATAGAGTATCGATAGGTAGCGATTAGCTGGAGTCACAATGGGTATTTCTCGTTTTTCTTCGCCGTTCCGGCACCGGCCATCACCTTTGATTGAAAACAATTATGACGCAATTGATTTCCGTCATTGTGAAACTAGCAACCGGAGTTTCGCAATGACTCTTTGTGGGCAGTGTCACTGACTGTGCACGTGTTTAGTTTCTCCGGTTGCTTTTTGTTTCCATACATATCGGTTACTAGCCTTTTAAGGTTTTATTTGTTAAGAAAAAAGTAAACACAAATTTTGTTGTTCGGTGTGTTTGACTTACGCTGATGACTTTAGGCTCGTTTTCTAATACTCGTATCTTGAGCTATGTTATGATTTAGGTTAATTTTCACCTGAATAAGGGGTCAGAATCTGGAACCCGAAACGCCGTGTTATTTGTACATCGTGTAGTAAAACTAACGGTGGAAAACGTCAGTAATACTGTTTTATACGAGAAAATTCTCCCATGATTAAAACTTGAAACAAGGAAAATAAGAAAGCTGAGTCTAGTTTAAAGTTTTCCCGTTTTCTTGATATGACTGGGACTCGTGGCGTGGTCCTGTAATCCAGCTTCATGGAGGTCAGGTTTTGAGGATGATATAGGTCTAAAGCGGCTCAGATAGTCTCAGTGATCATCTGATGATACCCGCTTCAACTCCCACCATCGTACCATACATGGTGCCATACATTTTTAGACATATCAGACCATCACCTGCGTGGTTCGGAAGTCACGTTAAGCCGTTGGTCCTTGTATTTCCATTGGTCATTAGGCTATTAATTAATCACCCATTCTAAGGAAGAGTCGGCCTTAGTTTGTAACAAGACTACACCTCATAACTCATTACTACCACAGACCACTCATCACACTCATCCTTCACCACATATTTGCCTTAAAATACCCTCATGAGAGTGGTCGGCATCTCAAATAGTGATTTAGTGATACTAACATGTTTAATACTCAGCGGAATTCACCATACAAATTCATACTCTAGTTTTCATGCCCTAAAATTAGTTCAATGCAAAAAGTTGAAGAACTGGGGTTAGCGAATTTAAAACACCGTGAATCCTTTAGAATGTCCTATATTAGGGTTAGTTTATACCGGAAGGGAATTTGGGTGGCGTTTCTGTATATTTATGGGCCAATTTCGATTAAACATGTGTGCAGAAAACTACTTTTTATAGCGTAAACCAACTATTTTTTGTCGGTTGTAACATAAATGTTTACACAGCTTCGCCATTTGATTCAGGAGGTGCTGGAAAGCTCAACCCTGCACAGTTTTGTTCTACAGTTCGTTCCATGCGTTAGAAATCGATAACTCTAATTCATTTATTGGAATTCGCCAATGTTTTGCCATAGCTTTAGACTAATCCAGTTATTACTAATCGACCCTCATATCGATTGTTATTCGTGTCGACTTGCTAATCGACTAGTGGATTGTTGGTAAACAAACGGTGGCGCGGCGGGACGGCAGCGGGAGAAGTGGGAACTAAAGTACCGACAGGTGCATCACAAATGCGCGGTCACCGGCACTCCTCGGCCTTCCTACTTTCCTGTTTGGAATCTCAATTAGGAAAGAGAAATGCGTGAAACCGGCAACGGCACGGTGCTACAAACACGATGAGTTGTCAGCGTTTCGGTGATGGTAGGACTCCTAGGACTAAAATCGAATCGAATAGAAATAATTCACCCAAAGGCGCCCATAGGGTGTTTTCCGGAGGGATCTTATTTGAAAGACGACATTGTAATGCAATAACTTCGCTGACCACATTTTTGAACATGTTATTAGTTTACAAGTAAATACGAGTAAAAATGAGAAAATTGAAATTCGGCTCAGCGGAGTCATTAAAATTTTCATACACTTCAAAACAAAGTTTATCTTATACAAATCCGATGAAAACTGTAGTCCCAAGGTGTTTCAAGTTTTTCTGTAGTTTTTCACACTACTGCGCACCCTTAAAAAGATAAACACTACCGATTAAGCTCAACAAGCTACTAGGTAAGGGGATTTCAGTCGAGTAAAAGCACGGAGCTAATGGAGAAATATTGGGCAATTAAGAGAAGAAAAACCTAACCCATTGCCTCAAGTGGTCCAATGTTGGCCGTAAAACGAAAAAAGTGACTTTACAGTGTTGTATCATTTTGAAATAAATTTCATACATCCCAATTAAAATACTCTATAAGCCATAGTAATAGGTTAATAACATGTTATTATTTGAGTACAGAACAAAAGACAATTAAGTACCCTTTTAACATATTTTACCAACCTTAATCCATTTCATTAGGGGTTCAGGTTAATATAAAATAAATAAATATATAACAAACTAAAAACTATGCTCAGAAATAGTAAAAATGTTAAAACTGTGGAATCTTGATCGATGATAATTTCAGAGATAATAAGATAAATATTTCAAATAACTTAGCTTCTGCTATCCTTACTATATTATATTATTTAAATATTTTTCAAGAATATGTTTATTTACACAGAATGGTTTATTATAATATCTCCCCTCAGGTATAACTCTTTTAAGGTAATTTTACCTTAATTTAGTTCTAATTCGTATTTTGAAATACGTATTGGAAGTACGTATGTTATTGGAATTCGTGCAGATTTCGTTTAAAATATTTGTATATGACTAATGTCCTTTTTGCTTGTTGGGACAAAAACGAATTAATCATTATTGGATTTTGTTGGTATCTATACTCACTCCATACAAAATAATGTTACAAATAAAAGGAAACTTGAGGTTTGTGTTTATATGTTGTGTATACAAAACAGTTTGTGGAATGATGTGTTGCACTGAGCGCCTGCAAAAACTTACACACATTTACACTGCAAGCTGCTAGTTTAGTGCCGAGTAACATTTGAAGGCGTTTCAAAATATAAGATTTACCGTATTACAGCTGGCCTATTTACAGTAAGAAACAACTATAATTGAAATTTATATTATACGAAGTGTTTTATAAAGTTTTGGACGATTTTTGTGAAGGGTTTTAATACATAGTAGAGAAAAAATACAACAAATAATTTAATTTGGTCGAATAAATAAATATAGACAATCGTGATTTTATTTACACAAATATATGATTATTTCGATCACCTTAGCTTTTGCTATACATAAAATTGTCAACTTTATTTACATAATTAAAATTTATATTTATTTACATATAATGGGTCAAACAGGTTAGTTATAATTTTAACCCACAAGTTCCAACTGATCAGTACCTTTATTTTAGTACTAACCAAAAAATCTCGTACTACTAAAATTACTAGCTATATTTATTTTAGTTGGTCCGAAATATTTTAGCTGCAAGTTTCACATGCCGTTTAGCCATAAGAGTATTATTTTATGGGGAAAACACAGATTTGCTTAATTTATTATGGTATATATTTTCAGCTATAGTTTTAATTATTTGTTTGAAGTTTGTTGTTGACGACGGTTGAATATCCGAGTTTGAAAGGTCTAAAGAAGAAAAGTCGTGTTCTTTTTCTTTATTTATGATGGAAAACGTCCTAAATAATATTTAAAACTCGGTATTTTAAGTCTGAAATCAGTTGTCGCGTATCACCTTGTAGGAGCTTTCTAAATTATTATTCGCCATTTCAACTACTTTGTTAAGAACAGCTCTCTCATTCATCGAATCTCTAAATAACGGCTTCCCCTCCATTGGCATGTATAAACTTGTGGGTTCTCTGTTAATGTCTGATGCACGTGTATGATTGGTTGTCCACTGCTCCTAGCCAGCCAGTTATTCGGTGGGAAGCTACTGGCTGTGGACATTGATGCTTTCTCTATTTCATTGTTAATTTCTTAACGTTTTTGTGCATGTTGAGTTGTTTTTCAGGCTAGTTGTTAAAAAAAATGGGACTCGTGGCGTGGTCCTGTAATCCAGCTTCATGGAGGTCAGGTTTTGAGGATGATATAGGTCTAAAGCGGCTCAGATAGTCTCAGTGATCATCTGATGATACCCGCATCAACTCCATCGTTTAGACATATCAGACCATCACCTGCGTGGTTCGGAAGTCACGTTAAGCCGTTGGTCCTTGTATTTCCATTGGTCATCGGGATATTAATTAATGACCCATTCTAAGGAAGAGTCGGCCTTAGTTTGTAACAAGACTACACCTCATAACTCATTACTACTACTACTACCACTCACACTCATCCTTCACCACATATTTGCCTTAAAATACCCTCATGAGAGTGTTCGGCATCTCACATAGTGATTTAATGAAAACTAAATAAATGAAGATAAAAAAACAAAAGAACAGAGAAAACTCATGTTGTTTGATGGTGAGGTACTGGCCAGCTTGCGCTGATTACTTTTAGGCTATCTCATTTCTTAACACTGTGTGTTATGTTTTAGACTATTTTCACCTGAAGACGGAATCAGATTCCAGATGAAACGTTGTGTTCTTCTTCTTCACTTGTAATAATATTTCAACCCCAGTAGAGCTGTCAGTAACAATTTTCCACCTTGCCGAGGGGATTGGAATGTATAACTGGAAAGTTGTCTGGGCAGAAGTTTCCCCATGTATCACAAGTTACATTATCTTCTCCACTGACTCGGAAAGCCCTGGACACCTCCATACATTCAGATGTATCGGATTAGCTTTTTCAAGTTCCTATATATTGTATATTCAACATTTAAAGGATTAACTTTCTCAACACTGGGTATGTAATAATGAAAAATCATTTTAAATGTCAAAGGACCAATAATAAATAACTTTTAATTGGACGAGGCCTTTCAAAGGCTAAGCCTTTACTCTCAGGTCTAATTAAAAATTACAAAAGTAAGGTAATTTAAAAACATAACAATTATACTACATGTGAGTGAATAAATTATACAGTAAATTGTATGATTTGACATTTAACTATACTATGTAAACTGTTTTATAAAATCTGTATTTTATAAAATGAGCTAGAATTTTGAATAGGTATATCTTCATATTTAAAACTTTTTGTCAGCAAATATTTTTAATAATGAATATTCTATCTTCATAATTAGGTCATACAGTAATTTTAAAACTAATGCAGTTTAATAGACAGACAATGAAACAACTTTTAACAACAAATACGGTTCAAACAAAGAGGACAAACGCTATTTGTGGTATTGACAATCGTCCCTTTAGCCACACTGATAAAGAGAGGTACAATTGAGTTATTTGTTCAATTTCCAATATGCAATCCAATCGCAAATCAATCTATGTTCAATAAATAATAATTAATATCTAATTGACACTATAGGTTACCCAATTAGTCGATTTGAACTTTGTGTTGATATGCATCGACAAAAGGAATTCATTTACAGTTGAAAAATCAAGCCACGCCTACGTAAGCTGTGTTTGATTTATTACTAGCTGTGTACCCGTGCTTCGCCACGGATAAAACATTATAGTATCCTGAATTTAAAGTCTTTTTGTACGAAAGCAGGCTGTTGCTCGGGTACTGGCATCAAACTACCGATCCTTACACCTGTTCCTTCATTTTGAAATTGGGCTTAAAGTTATGCCTTAAAAACGTATTCAGACCCACTTTGGTCCCTCGCCATTTATTTTGTGGACGTTGTATGGATACAAAATATAGCTAAAGACACACTGCGTAATAGGTTAAACCATTAAAGAAAGATTCACTACCATAGCTGCAGCCGATTCTCAGTTATAAGTGGTCCAATATACCGTAAAAACGTGTTCAGTGCCCACTTTGGTCCCTCACCATTTATTTTGTGGACGTTGTATGGATACAAAATATACACTGAGTGATTAGCTTAACCCTCAAACAAAGTTTCATTGCCATAGCTTCAGCCGATTTTGACTTAAAACCTGTCCAAAATGCCTAAGAAATTTTCACGTTGTCCCTTGCTATTTATTTTGAGGGTGTTGTGCTGTCTATTGATATGAAATATAGCTAAAGACACACTGCGTGATGGGCTTAACTCTTGAATGAAGTTTCGCGCCATAGCTTCAACGGATGTCGAGTAATAAGCGGTCTAAGATGCCTTAAAACGTGCTCAGTGCCCCTTTGGTCCTTGCCATTTATTTAGGATGTTGTATGGGTATAAATATAGCTAAGACACACTGCGTAATGGGTTTAACCCTTAAACGAGTTTATCGCCATAGCTTCAGTAGATTTTGAGTTATAAGCGGTCCAAGATGCCTTAAAACGTTTAGACAGGCAGACGGACAGGAATTTTTGACGTTTCGGCCTATGCAAAGATATAAACACCAAATAACCAACAACTGATGGATTCTTTGCAATGTACAGGCAAAAGTCTTATTTTATTTATATAGATTGACATTTTCCATCGTTAGTGAACAAGAAACCCACGTCTTTTCGAGTACTGCAATCTAATCCCGTCTTCAGGTAAAAATTAAGATAAAACATAACACAAAACCTTAGAAAATTGGCTATCCCAAAGTAATCAGCGAAAGCTGACCAGTCAAACACAGTCATACTTGTTGATGGTCCCTTAACGAAACAAACAAAACCTTCCAAATAAGCCTGTATAAAACTATAAAACATTCACAACAACATAAAACAACAACCAGATCAAACAAACTCATCACGGCCATCACACCTACTAACTGACTGATTGGCTGGGGCAGCGGACGACCAATCACAGAAAAACAAACAAAACCTTCCAAATAAGCCTGTATAAAACAATAAAACATGCACAACAACATAAAAACAGCAACCAGATCAAACAAACTCATCTACGGCCATTCACACCTACTAACTGACTGATTGGCTGGGGGCAGCGGACGACCAATCACAGATGTGTACCAGACTGACCAATTGACACAAATATCCCGATTTATTCACATCCAGTGGATGGGATGGGAACGTTTTACACCAGTTGATCTTTGTGGCCTGTCCTGTGTCCTGTAAGTATAAGAGGATGGGGTCAACCAAGCAAGAACCCATGTTTACCACTGAAATGGCGGAGTATTGATTATTTCTCTCCCATGGACGAGGGGTAGGTGGAAATCCAATTCTGTTTGGAAAACATTGGCTCGATTAGGGGTGTCTGACTCAGTTCTTATTTGAAGAGGTAGAGAAGCCCGTGCCTTCCGACCTTGCCCGTCAAGAGAAATGGTAGTAGCGACATTCCAACTTTGCTCCGCTCACTCAAAAAGTGGCAAAACATGGTTTTGTAATCACCTGTTTTCGACGCCGTTTATGAACCGAAACGTACAATTGCGGGTTTATATGAAAGGGTAGAAGTGGTTATATGTTCCTTAAACACGAAAAAGGGGAACACTTCTTGTACAAAAATATAATACACTTTTAAAATAGCATTTTTTGGTCAACGTTAAAATTCTTTTGCTAACGTAAGAGTTTTTGAAACCAGGCTACGCAAACCTAGAGACAACCTTTAAGAACATGGAAAACAACTTTTCTAATCTCTACGCCAAAAAATAGCGTCCTAAGCGGGGGACTACGCGAGCATGTTATGAGCAACTAGGGTGATCAATCCTCTTGAGAAATATAAAATTCTTCTTATTTCAAACTATGGAAAACGTCCACAATAATATTTCAAACTCAAAACTCTCTCCCTTCGTCAACAACAAACTTTACCCAAAGAATTAGTCCTCTAAAGATAATTGTCTAACCTCAAATGCCCAGACATAAATGTGCTGCATAATGCTTACTGCCGACAGTTTTGTACAAAGTAGTATGTTCTCGAGGTAATGCTATGAAGATGTTGATTTGCTCAACACGTATTCCAGGGCTAAGGTGATGTACGTGATCTGAAGCCCTTAATGTAGTGGCAAGCCCTTGCATAGACAGACGTGGTCCATTCCAATAGGGGAGTAATGAGTAGTTCGTCATAGCCATAGGAGGTAATTAGATCATCAGGTTGACGTTTTGTAGTGAACAAGAAGAACAGGACGTTTCGATGTGATCCCCTTCTTCAAGTGAAAAGTAAAATAAACTATAACACAAAACTTTGGGAAATGAGTTAGCCTAAAAGTAGTCGGCACAAAGTAAACTAGTTTAGCTAACTCCTGTCTTAATGTTTTGTGTTTTGTTTTAGGTTACTTTTCACCTGAAGACGGGATTAGATTCCGTACCCGAAACGTCGTCGTCTTCTTGTTCACTAAAAAGCTATAGAACACGTCCGTCAAAATATTTCAAACTCAGACATACTAAGTCTAAAACAAACTTAACATCACATCATTAGTTATTAGAAGTTAGTAGGTTTGTGAGCTATTGTTACTAATGGGCTGTAATTTTTAAAACACAAACATTCGCTTTTGAAAGTGTGTTTATGAACGCAAAACATCCCTTTGTCTCCAATAAACTAAATAATAACGTATATAGGTTTACCGCAAACAAATGTAACTAACAAAACAACAAACTATACAAAGGAGTTGATTGACTATAAAGGTTATGCCTTTCGACTTGAATGGTGTAACAGGTTTGCAAATAATATGATCCTAGTAAAATTAGTTCGTTTTCATTATTAGTGTTAACTTTTAGTCCATCTAGTATATCTGTACTATAAGCTAAGTATCAGAGTGTGTATTGTTTTTTTGCGGAAATTTATAAACTTTACTTCTGAAATCCGTTTATTGATAGCAATACATTTTAACAGATATTTTACAGTATGTTACTGTTTGTTCTATTTTTAAGATCTTAGGGGATCTTATACATAACATTTCCGAAACAGCTTTCAAAACTGTTTGGCTTTAAGTTTTACTACCACAATTTAAACACTGTTTAAAGTGGTTCATTTCATAAGTACATCTGTATAATTATTCAATCAAACTATTATTAAAAAATATATTATGAAATTTACAAAAAGTCGTATATTTAAACACCACAGCTACAAGTCTTAAATGTCTCAATCAAATCAAACTTCGCATCAAAATAAAATTTAAATAACTCAAGTTTCTTTTAAAGGAAATTCAATTCAAAGGTAACTTTTATGATGGATTCCTTTGTTGTGTTAGCTGTATTTGTCGAGGGGATGATCAAAGAGAACAAATAACGTAACGAATACAAAGAAAAGAGGAAAGTTTAACAAACGAAGTCAGAATGTGTAACAGTTGCTTCCGAGACTCTTGACGATCAGAATAATTGTGTTTGTTTTACCTTTCATATTTATGTTTTAAATTCAAATACATTTTGGATGTTTCAGCTCGTTATTTTAGATACGTATTTCATAGCTCTTGGGCTTATGAATAAGGTTTGCTGTAATTTAACTCTTAAGCTTTCGCGGAGGGTGTCATCACTAAGATCTAAGGTTACAATATAAGTACTGTACTGCTAAAAGTTTCGAACTTGCTGTGGAGAGTCCTCCTCAGTTGCTGGTTGACGACTGAGACTGGATCCAGTATTTATATTTCAACTGTGACGCGGTGTAAACCGAAAGCCTTGGATCTTAAAAGTTTGCTATAGGTTCCTTCAAAGTGGATAACCTAAGGGTTTTCATATAGTAGTTGAGTATTTAACACATTGAAATCGTTATTAGCTTCACGGAGTAGTTTTTTGACCGACCGCGAGCGAGGCCTCCGTTTTAACTCAACTGCTTGGGTATTTTGTCTAGTTGCATCGGTCGTTCTTGTTTTAGACCCTAAAATCTACACAATTTCTTTCTCCTTATAAACTTTGAACCATGCCAAAGTTTAAAGTTTTTTTAATCTAACAAACTGGTCATTATTATACGAGGATTCTTAGTTTAAAGTGTGTTGTTAACGATAGGAGAATTTCAGAGTTTAAACTATTATTGCGGAAATTTTCAGCAGGAGCAAGATGATCACCTGTGATCACCTGAATTCATCATCATCTAGGCTAGATGTGATTCAGGTGATCTAGGTGATCATCTTGCTCACTAACGATGGAAAATGTCCACAATAATACACCGTGTCCTAAAAAAAACTGAACAACTTTGAAAACTAATAAAATGTATTTGGGTGCACGTATATAATTTTTGAGATTACTTGGTGGTAGAAGAACTCAACAAGTTTCTTTTGACATAATTTACATGTATCAGCTGATCCACTGTTATCACTGAAAGCTTCAAGTTCCAAAATCATTACCTACAATAAGGTAAACATCATAAACGTGCAAGAAAAAGCTCAGTGTGTTAAATGGTACATAAAAAAAAATCAAATATTTTGGTGCAAATGAGATAAAGGACTTGCTATGGCTGACATCCTCCATCAAGGAACTTCATACTAGCCTGGTACAATAAAATTGTGCTCACTACATCACTATTTGAGATGCCGACCACTCTCATGAGGATATTTTAAGGCAAATGTGTGGTGAAGGATGAGTGGTAGTAATGAGTTATGGGTGTAGTCTTGTTACAAACTAAGGCCGACTCTTTCTTAGAATGGGTCATTAATTAATAGCCCAATGACCAATGGAAATACAAGGTCCAACGGCTTAACGTGACTTCCGAACCACGCAGGTGATGGTCTGATATGTCTAAACGATGGTGGGAGTTGATGCGGGTATCATCAGATGATCACTGAGACTATCTGAGCCGCTTTAGACCTATATCATCCTCAAAACCTGACCTCCATGAAGCTGGATTACAGGACCACGCCACGAGTCCCAGTCAATGGACGCATTGACCTTTGAAAGTTAATGGTACGCCTAAGCTCCCAGTTGATGTATCTTATATGCAGGTCCAATAGGCTGGCTTCCACACTCCCGGGACATAGTACCATGTGGGTTTTTCGTCTGGGCTTATTAAGGACCAGGTCTTTAGGACAACAGTCCCAATAATCTAGGCTTTGAGAATTAATAAAGCCTTCAGAAAAATCATTGATGAAATGTGGCATAGAGTGTGGTCAGAGCTAGATACTCGCATTGACTATCTTTTGACTAACAGAGCCATTTGAATTATTTCAAATGAAACATATTTCCAGAAAAACTTGTAATGTGTAATTTTAAATGTATTAAAATTTGTATACACCTGTTAATAAAAATTTTACACTGCAACAAATTTGTTCATTTTTTTGGGACACGGTGTAGTATAAACTCTGATATACTAGAATATAGATAAGCGAGTTAAAGGCGTTAAATAAGTAATAAACGCAAAACTGTACTCTATACAATTTAATTTTTCTGTTATTGTAGTTAGCTATATCAAGTGTTTGTATTACTGTTAATTATATTACATTTTATTCATTGTAAATATACTTGCAAACGTTAGTAGCCAGGTACTGACTCCTTGGTTAAGAAAGACGTAAATTTCACAGTGCGACAAGTGCAACAAAGTGTGCAATTTACATGTATCAACACGAAACCATCAAAGTGAACTTCTTTTTCCGGTGTTTGTTTAAAGACAGTTATTTCTCGTTTCCTCTCTCATTTTTTAAATTTTCAAATCGTCCTAGCTACTAGGTAAATAATCTTTTAGCGGGCTCAAAGCAGGCTGGAATAGTGCACGACTTCGTAACTCATCACTCCGTTGGCGCGGGTCCCCGTAGTCGCCACTTACATTTCTAAGGTGCACGGTAACGCTAGGTAAAGATCGAGGGAGAGTAGTAGGAGGACTTTGTAATCCTAACTTCGCGTCGTTAAACTTGGCCTCTTTTTAAATCAACTCCCTAGAGTATCCAAACACCAAGCCGTATCGGCGGAAAACTTCTAGATTTCTGTCTCGCTTTACACTGTCTACATCAAACTCGCATTATGTATATTTAACGGCAGCTATAAAGCACTGGGATGACCTCAGTTTGTGAAATATATCGGGCAACTCCTTGACTCATTGCTGGCCTTAATGTTTCCTTCACCTGCATTTGGTGTCGAGCCAAACACTGTGTCAAATGTACCAAACTGTCTTCATCTTTGTCTGCAACCTTTCCGAGTTAATGTTTCAAGACATATTCAACATTGTTCACAATTCACCGGTGTTTTGTATTTAAAAAGACAGTCTTGGCTTTTGCTTTGCTATTTTTTATAGTTTATATCATGGAACGTAAAAGATATTCAAAATATTCATGCCGTCAGCATCATGGTAAGACCTTAGACTGGGACCATGAAATGAGCACCGATCCTGTCCCCACGAACACGTTTTGAGCCTTTTTTCAAAACTTTGCGCGTATGTTCATGTGTATATATGTGGAGCTCTCTATTTGTCGCATTTTTAGTTCGACTTTCATAGAATTTGACATAAATGTATTTTTATAACTCGGTCAAATTCGTTAGCCAGCGAAATCTGGATAGCGGGAATCCCCTTTGACGAAAAAGTGTTCACCGAAGATCTGTTTTTAATTATATTAAAACAGTACATTTCATTAGATAATAATGAAATATGAAATAACTATGTAATTTAATGTTACTCATAAATATAAATAAAATGTGTGACCGTTTCAAAATGGAGGCCAAACAAGTTATTTTTCGCTACAACAACGGAATAAAAAGTGCGATTTTAATGAAATTTGACATGGATTTTCCTTTTATGGTAGCCTATGTATTAAAACTAGCAGTGATCCAGACCACGTAAATCTGAGACCAAAGGCTCTGAGCGTAGCGAAAACCCCGTTATACGTGTGGTAATAAAGCACGATCAACACAGGCCGAGAGCCGAAACGAGGCTGTAAGCGCAGTGCTTTAAATACAAAGTAAATTCACTCCACTCACGCTAGCGCTGTCCACTCTGCAAGTACATGTGGATAAAGTTTGTGAGTGAGTAATGGGGCGTAAACCCGGAGTTGACGGGATAGAGTTTATCCCAGTTAAGTGGAAAAGCATGTTTTATTTCCTTCAGAAACATCCCTTGAGGTTTTATAGCCGGATATATCCGGATAGCGACTCGGACATCGAGTAAACTTCACCGCTCAACTTCTTAACTGCTCTTCTTTCTCCAAGTAAGAAGTGCTAATCACTAACTTATGTAGTTACTAGTTTCATTGGAACAGAAATAACTGTGTTATTAGCGAATCTTTTTTGAAAATACAAGTATTCATTTCTCTCGCCGAATAGAACAAAACCAGCTAATCTAACCAGCTATATCGGCCAGTCCGTTAAAAAATATTGGCCAATCAAAGTTTTGATTTGCCTATCAAATTTTAGCAATACCATAATTATTGAATTCAAGGTTCACCCTGTATAGTAGAGTTTTACTTATTCAACAGTTAAGAACAACTCCCGTTGCTCTAGAATCTACAGTTTAAAGTAATTTCTGTTTAATTATTTAATCAGAATGTCTGTACTTTGACATTCAGAGCACCGGAGATAAAATAATCTAACTAGCCTATATTTCCTTGGGGTAAGAAAGTTTGTATCTCTTGTTTAACAGGCAAGTTAGGACTACAAAGTCCTCACTACCACTCAACCTCGACCTTTGAGCCGTTACCGTAAAGTCACATTCAAATGAAAATGGTGACTGCTGAACAGTGTATAAATTTGTCATAAATGTAAAATTTAAAGTAGTAAATGAAAATGTAGTAGTGGAGGATTATCAATTCACCGTAAAGCGCGTGTCATGTCAATATTTGTTTTGAATGAGTAATTATGGCTTTCTTAAAATTCGGCTCAGTGAAGTCCCTGCCGACATTTTAAGGACTTTAAAGCAAGGTTTCTTTCTTTAAAATCAGATAAATTATCTTGTAGGCATCATTGTAGGTATGAGAAAATGCATGTTTTACGGTGTCTTACGGGACATATCTTAAGGTCACGATCACTAATGCGCACTCTTGACGCCGTCTTGAAAGTTAATTTTCTTTGAGTTCTTACTCGCTCCATTCTTTTTAAATGAGCTCCTTTGCTTTCATCTATTCAAGTTTCTCATATCCTTTTAGTAACTTTTCTCTAACCGCTAAATCACTATTTGAGATGCCGACCACTCTCATGAGGGTATTTTAAGGCAAATATGTGGTGAAGGATGAGTGGTAGTAATGAGTTATGAGGTGAAGTCTTGTTACAAACTAAGGCCGACTCTTCCTTAGAATGGGTCATTAATTAATAGCCCGATGACCAATGGAACTACAAGGACTAACGGCTTAACGTTACTTCCGAACCACGCAGGTGATGGTCTGATATGTCTAAGCGATGGTGGGAGTTGATGCGGGTATCATCAGATGATCACTGAGACTATCTGAGTCGCTTTAGACCTATATCATCCTCAAAACCTGACCTCCATGAAGCTGGATTACAGGACCACGCCACGAGTCCCTGTCAATTTTCCAATTTTCCAATCAAACACCTTTAAGCTATCATAAATGTTGTTTGTGCGATGCCTACCTTTTTAAATCTTCTTCAACTGCCGGCATCTATTTAATGGTTCATTTAATACAAAGTTTACTGTTAACTATTAGTGTTTTTATAAATACTCAACAAAACACTTTTCTAGTAGAATTTCATTGTCACCAACTAATCAACCTTAGTACACAAGAACATTTAATTACTTTCCACTCGAATAATTGAAATAATTGATGAACTATCGCATGTTTGCATAAAGTACCAACTCAGTAGACGATCGGTAACATACAGGGTGTTCATTGAAGTGAATAATCACGTTTAATTAATATAATTCTGTTTGTCTGCTGGTGCATGTTTAACTGTGGCCAGCTCATTTTCATGTTTTAGACATATAAGTAGAAAAACATATAGTAGTCCGTTATTCTAAAGTATACTTGTGTAATAAATAACTGATTGTGTTTCAGGGTACATGCAAACAGTAGGTAACCAAATCCTAAATAAGTTAAAATTGGCCGTCAAGTCCAAAAAATATCAGTAACAAGATCGTCAATCAAATCATTTCGATTGTAAGCTTAGGCCTACTAAAAGAAATTACACATATAGTATCATGTTTTTAGTAGTTACTATTGATAGTTTTTAAATTAGAGATTGAAATTGGATATTATTATAGTCCTACCATAACTAACAGATTGCGCATGGATGTCACATGGGTGAGGCAGGAAAATCAACGTACTCGTAGTTGCGGCAGCCCAAGCCCAGATAGCGCTGCTGTCTCTAGCCGTCTTTCCTCCCCCTCCATCTCTACATGCTCCAGTTTCTCCGATATCGATGACTTAAATGTGATCAAATCGTGAGATTTTCGAGAAGGACCAAATAGTAGCTCAACTTGAGACTCATAAAATAATTGCCTCGCAGCGCTATCTGTGCTCGGGCTGCCGAACTATGCTGAATTTCTTGCCTTAGCCATGTGGCATCTATGTGAAATCTACCTACAATAACATAATCTTTGGTTTCACCTCTCAGAATTAGATATATTGCAACACGAATAACCTGGAAAAGAGCTGAATAAGAACTACTCTTATAATGTCATACGTCTAACTTTGTATGCTGCTGGTGTATTGATCTCTTGCTATGCAAGAATCCGGCGTGATTTCATTTCACTGCATTTTCCTTGTACTTATTTCATATCCAATGTGAGTATAGTATATCAACAAAATATCCAACAATTAATGTGCGATAATTTATTTATAATTTAATTTATTTTTAATATATTCCATGAAAAGAACTGCTAGTAGAGTTCCTTATCTGTATTTAAATGTTGAATGTTTTTTAAAATCTTTGTTAAATGAAATCTTTATTGAAATGGTAATATACTTTCGAGAAAGTAAACTAACATTTTGGATTTGTTTTTTTAGTTATAAGTTTAACATGAAATATTCCTGTACAAGAGCGTATAGAACGTATTAGGACGAAATGAAAAACAAATCATAAAGCGAATTTTAGGTTTATAGGCAGCAGTTTTGGGGTGTTGCATTTTAGTCTTACACAAGTTAAGTTTCTGTAATTTATTTCTAATTTTAATGTATTATGTTTTAAAGTTTCTTGTGAAAATTTCTGCTGAAAGCAGTTTTTGTGCTATTAGCGATGGGTAACCAGATGTTAGAAGTGTTTTAAAAATTAAAATCTTTTAATTGTTTTACCCCCTACCCCCAACAATCCACTATTATGGCTCCGATTGTACGTTGTGGGTATGGGTAAAAATATACATTATTCATAGACCTGCAGGTGAGCCCGTTGTTGAATGATGCATATTTTTCCGTACCACGCTGTATTTGCATTTCATTCTAAAATATAACAAGAGACGTTCCAATTATACAGGGAAGGGCAAACGGATGGAATGCTCCTTTGTTTGAAGTTTATTGTTACAATGGTAGGATTTCTGATGTTGAAATATTGTTACAAGCGTGTTCCATAGTTTTTAGTGAACCAGAAAACGATGGAAAACGTCCGTAATGATATTTTAACATCAGTAGAGAAGGTATTGAAATATCTAGAAATGTTGCGATTATATACAAGTCACTACTACGATATTTTGTAAATATTTGTTTGCTTTCTTCCTATGGGGCGTCGAAGTATTAATTCCCAACCTTTCTTTAAATAAATTGAGGTCAGGTTTTGAAGATGATATAGGTCTAAAGCGGCTCAGATACTCTCAGTGATCATCTGATGATACCCGCATCAACTCCCACCATCGTTTAGACATATCAGACCATCACCTGTGTGGTTCAGAAGTCACGTTAAGCCGTTGGTCCTTGTATTTCCATTGGTCATTGGGCTATTAATTAATGATGACCCATTCTAAGGAACAGTCGGCCCTAGCTTGTAACAAGACTACATATCATCATCCATAAAAATACTCACCATCATCCCATATCACCTTTCAAACACTTCGAGTGGTCGGTGCCTGAAAGGATATTACGCATTTTGTAACTTTGAGGTGAAATGTATAATGCCCTACTTAAATAGTTAAAGTATGCGTTTGTTATGTTATTTTTGACTATCTAAACAATGATCTTCTTCATTGGCAATTGATAGAAATGAATTTAAACAGTAGGCCAATATAATTAATTTTTATTTTGCACAAGGCTTTCAATAGCAAAGCTATAATCTCCAGGCTGTTACAAAATTACAAAAGTAAAAAAAAAAAACAGTTTTATTGGCCTACTGTTTTAAATTCATTTCTATCTAAACAATACGTCTTTTCAGTTAATAAAGACGACAAACTAGATGTAGACATTTAAAACTATTATTATTATTTATGAAAAATACATTGATAACAATAATTAAACATCCTTGATACAATATTTTGTATAGAACATTTTTAGTAAATATACACTTTTTTACATATTTTTAGGAAACATTTGTCGGTAACAGATTTGTTTACTATTTGTTTTTATAGATCCTAATAAAAACTCTTTCGAGTGGAGTTTCATTGTTTCCAACCAAACAACATTAGTAGTACACAGAAACATTTAACTACCTTCCACTCGAGTAAGTGAAATAATTGATAAACCATCGCATGTTTGCATGAAGTACCAACTCAATAGACGATCTGCAATATACAGGGTGATCATTGAAGTGAATAATCACGTTTAATTAAAGTCATTCGTTTGTCTGCTGGTACATGTTAAACTCATTACCAATATTATTAGTCATATTAATAGAATCACTTGTTTTTACTGTTGATTATAATAATAACATTACTATAATCATGTTGATTTTATTTGTAAAAAGATAACATCTGGTGTCTTTTTATTGAGAAAATTATCATCTTATTGCAAATTAAATTGTTTGAGAACAGCCTATTTTGGATTAATACATCCTCACATTTTGTATGGCATAGTGTTTTGGGGGAACTGTGCTGAATCTAAAATATCACGAATTTTGATTCAATAAAAATCGGCAGTCAGAATGATTTTTGGGCTGCTCTTCGGACAGACCTGTCGTGATGCTTTTGTCTCTTTGGGTATTTTGACAGTTACTTCCCTTTTCATATTTGAAACTCTAATTTTTGTTTTCCAAAATTACAATGTTTGCCACCTTCTCATAACTACGACATTCGCAATAGGAAAATGTTAAAATTTGAATCCCATCGCCTTGAAATGTTTAATAAACTTCCACTTCAGGCTGGTAAACAATTATTTAACAAACTCCCAATAGATATTAGATCAACCAACAACTTTGTTTCATTTAGAAAAAAACTGAAAAATTACCTAATAAACCATCCATTTTACACTTTAGACGAATTTATGAATACCTCTTAGTATAAATTAGTATTAAATTACATAGTCACGGAATGGACCTTGTCTTACCAGTGGTAGTAGTCAACGCAATTTTATTGTAAAAATGACTACGAACCAATAAATATTATTATTATTATTAACAAACCTTGTTTTTTAGATGGAAAAAGTAAGAAATAACACATGTTAACTATGAAATACCAATTTGTTTGAGCAGAAGTAAGTTACTAATTGTAAATAGATATTAATATTGCACAAACTTCCTTCTAGCTAAAATACAAACTCTTACTTAGTTAGAAAAATTCTTAGTAGAAATGTGTAACATGTGTTAAATTATCTGTGAAGACTGTGATTATCTGTAGTTGGCTTATGAAACCATTGTATACTCTGTAAAACAAGAGAATAAAAAAAATATCATTATTTACTGAAAAGTAGAAAGTGCATGGAATCAAATGGTCGTCATATGCATGATGTTATTTTCAAAACAAGTTTATTAAAATTAATATAAACCACGTTTTTTGTCATGACCAATAATACAGGATGTCTTTTTTTAAACGCAACCCAACTTTCAAACTATAGCAAGTCATTTTTTACGACCGCTATCTGGTCATACATTGTATCATTGGTTTGTTCACTTCAATATCTATCAGATGTTATGTATTGTTGCAGTAATGTAGTGGTTTTATCTTTCTCTTAAGTATTCTTCAACAATAAACACTCTTTGATCTTTGCTAAAAGTCACCATTGCGTTTATTTCACAATAACATCAAATTAGGAAGTAAAACCACTATATTACTGCAAAATACATACCATCTGATAGATATTGAAGTGAACAAAAATGATACAATGTATGACCATATAGCGCTCGTAAAAAATGACTTACTGTAGTTTGAAAGTTGGGTTGCGTTTTAAACAAACACCCTGTATATCGAGGTTTGCTCCCACCTGGTCTTTCTACTTACAAGTCAACATGGAAGTCTTGAACTTGCTTTCTGAACTCCATTTGCCGTCGGAAATCCATTATGAAAGTTTTCCCCAGAGCGACACAATTCAATTGTATTCAGCGTTCAATACTTATAGTAATAAGCATCGACATTGTAGACCAACGTTAAGTAAAATGTATAAGTGTAACAAAATTACATGAAAACAAAACAATCAATAGACAAATACGTCTTTCACTTTTATATCAACCTCTTTCTTCATTGCTTTGCGTTTCAAAATCGACCTATGGTAAGTCATACAATTGCAAGGCTTACAATCGGTTTGATTCATACCTAAAAAATCGAAATCAAAGTGTAGAAATTTCTTTTAGTGAACATGAAAAATCCAAAAGCTCAAATGGTTTAACAGTTTAACTTTGTGTTTCACAAAGGGTCAGAATTGGATCGTTAACTATTTTTAATTGATATAAATAATATTCCCAACGTAGTAAAGCATTCTGATACGTGTTTATTTGCTGTGTTTGTTTATTTAATGCGAGTTTGTTGTTTTATTGATTATTGACCCATGACCAAATTCAACAAATCATAGGAATTAATTCGGGAACTGCTTTGAATATACATCAAGAATGATTTGCAACAAAACACTTCCAGAAAGATTTTCAAAATCTTAAAATATAAACAATAAGAAAAAAAGAAGAGACATACAATTTTATATTTTCAGTTAGCAGTGAAGACATTTTATCTAACAACTTAGTGAACCTCATAGGACTCGCAATTGATACACACCTTCGATTGGAACAAAATATTAACTCCTTACAAAGCAAAAACAAAAAGCAATATTTTCCAGACTAGAAGAATTTTAAATTTTTGAACTATCCGTATATTAGTCTGGACTGGGACTCGTGGCGTGGTCCTGTAATCCAGCTTCATGGAGTTCAGGTTTTGAGGATGTATAGGTCTAAAGCAGCTCAGATAGTCTCAGTGATCATCTGATGATACCCGCATCAACTCCTACCATCGTTTAGACATATCAGACCATCACTTGCGTGGTTCGGAAGTCACGTTAAGCCGTTGGTCCTTGTATTTCCATTGGTCATTGGGCTATTAATTAATGACCCATTCTAAGGTAGAGTCGGCCTTAGTTTGTAACAAGACTACACCTCATAACTCATTACTCACCACTCATCCCTCACCACATATTTGCCTTAAAATACCCTCATGAGAGTGGTCGGCATCTCAAATAGTGATTTAGTGATTTAGTCGTCTTTAAATTTTATCCATCTACTTTCACGTAAATCCCTGTTTTTGTATACTTGCAATGTCTATTGTCTTATGCAATTTGTTTGTCAGGCAGCAAAGTTCTTATCCAACATATTTCTATATCTTGTTTATTAATTTTGTCTTAAAACTAGTTTGAAAAAGCTACTTTGAACTGTTGGTTATTTTTGTGCCCTACAATATTTGAAATAGAGGGTTGATATTCTCAAGATGTATGCAGTATAAGCTCACAAGACTTGCACAAAGCCATAAGGCTTACTGAGAGAGCTCCGGGGGACATACCAAAGCCCTCTTGCCATGCAGAGGTGCTTGCTATAGTGCTTGACTAACACAACTTGAATCATATGTTTGGAACACTTTATAAACTGACACTTTTGGATATTGTTCTAAGTACAGTTGTCTTTGACACAAAATGGCGTGCTAATGTTTACCAGGGAAATAAGGGTTTGCTTTGATGATATTTTACTTCTTAGAGAGAAAAAATAGTATATTTCATCACTAGTTCCTAAAGTGACGCTTTTTTGACACGAGGTCAAGTTAACGTCCGAGGCGCAGCCGTATGATGAACGATACTTTTTGTCATGATGCAAATAATAATGTGAAATAAATAGCTAATAAATTGAAATAAATAATGAAATAAATGTTTTAATATTATCAAAAAAATTTAAAGTAAACATTGTTTTGAACTCAGCAGACTGAATTATAATGTTTTGAAGAGACACGTTTTGAGAATTTGTTCTTCTTTTCACTCACACCAACAAAAAAAAAATAAAAAAAATAAAACATACAACCTACATTAACATCTAGACATCAAGTTTTAAAACAGTCTAAAAACAAAAGTCTATATTAAAGAAAGTATGGCCTATATTTCGCCATATTACTATCATTACCACTATTTGAGATGCCGACCACTCTCATGAGAGTATTTTAAGGCAAATATGTGGTGAAGGATGAGTGTGATGAGTGGTAGTAATGAGTTATGAGGTGCAGTCTTGTTACAAACTAAGGCCGACTCTTCCTTAGAATGGGTCATTAATTAATAGCCCAATGACCAATGGAAATACAAGGACCAACGGCTTAACGTGACTTCCGAACCACGCAGGTGATGGTCTGATATGTCTAAACGATGGTGGGGGTTGATGCGGGCATCACTGAGACTATCTGAGCCGCTTAGACCTATATCATCCTCAAAACCTGACCTCCATGAAGCTGGATTACAGGACCACGCCACGAGTCCCAGTCAAGACGTCAAGAGCTCTGCAAGACTCAGATCCGTAAGAGTGCAGTATTGCAGAACTGTTCTGAATTGCATACGACAACAGGGGAAAGCCATTATTTCACACTGTAATACCTCACTCCCTCCTCGTAATGGCTCTGGTTTATTCACTCCTCGCCTTCCATTCAGGACATTCCCGTTCTCCTTTCCATGCGATTTGGATGATCTAAGCCTTGCGTATGAGTGCTTGAATAAACTCTTAAACAATCGGCACTTCTAATGTTGTTTATTGCGTGCGTTTTATGTGTTATTTTATGTTAAATGGCGATAGAGTCCGAGGCGTCAAAAATAGCGATATAGTCCGAGGCGTCAAAAATGACGATATAGCCCGAGGCGTCAAAAATGACGATATAGTCGAGGCGTCAAAAGGCGATATAGTCGAGGCGTCAAAATGGCGATATAGTCCGAGGCAAAAATGGCGATATAGTCCGAGGCGTCAAAAATGGCGATATAGTCCGAGGCGTCAAAAATGGCGATATAGTCCGAGGCGTCAAAAATGGCGATATAGTCCGAGGCGTCAAAAATGGCGATATAGTCCGAGGCGTCAAAATGGCGGTGATATAGTCCGAGGCGTCAAAAGGCGATATAGTCCGAGGCGTCAAAAATGGCGATATAGTCCGAGGCGTCAAAAATGGCGATATAGTCCGAGGCGTCAAAAATGGCGATATAGTCCGAGGCGTCAAAATGGCGATATAGTCCGAGGCGTCAAAAATGGCGATATAGTCCGAGGCGTCAAAATGGCGATATAGTCCGAGGTATGGCGATATAGTCCGAAGAAGTAAAATGTGATATAGACCGAGTAGTGACTGTACTCAACGAGAGTAAAAAGAAATCAAATGTTTACGAGCAACTAAAAAACCTCGCATTATCTTTGACCAAGGGCATTTAAGCGGCTTTGCAATCTAACAAACGTGCGATGAATTTCTGTATGTGCAATTCCACATTTAAGTAAAGGGTTTCTGAGGGTTAAAAGTTTTGTATTTTCACGCTTTTTCTCGAAATAAATACGAAAATTTGAAACTCTGCTTCCAGTTTGCCTTAAGGGAATATACTGACTTACTAGTTAAATGTTTAAAACTCACAGTAACATTATTTATAACTGCAACGTTTGTTGGAGTACAACCCTCTGCATCATTACCTTTTTCCGCGTCTACTGCGCAGCCATAAAGTATGACGTTACTCCTTTAGAAGGTTTTAAAGTATGAAGTCATACTCCTTTAGAAGGTTTTAAACAAGCATATGATCAGAGTTATCGTGTTCTAGTGGTGTCTTAATAGTTCAACTTTTTAACCCAATGTAACTCGTACCAATGTGTAGGTTTCCTTTACAACACCTTTATGGGCGCCCATAGGGTATTTTCCAGAAGGGTCCCCCCTAGAAAGAGGTGAGGTCTGGGGGTTCTGCCCGGAAAAATATAACCTTTGAAACCTTTTTGTGCATTCTTGAAGAGAAATCTACCATACTTAAATACTACAATTTTCTCTCCTAGCTTTTTAAAATAATTAATAATTCAATATGACACTTTTTCTCGCGATGATGCTCTCTCTCGTCTCAAAACTATAACATTGACCACAAGTTTTAAATAAAAGGTTTGAACACAAACTTCTAAATACTTTTGAATGACTCTATATAGCACAGTGCTACTCCGACTTGTTCTCAAACACCTACCAGTACCACCTACCACCTACCAGACAGTGCAAAAAATGTACTACATGAAATTCAGATACAAAATAATAAAACTACTAGTATTTTGACCTGAAGAATATATATTTTTAAATATTGCTTTATGTAAAATAAAAGTTATGTTTCTTAAAATAAAATTCAGGGTGGGGCATGCCCCCCTGCTCCCTGAGTATGGACGCCCATGAAACCTTACACATTGTTAGTTATAGGCACCCCTACTAATTCACTAAATCACTATTTGAGATGCCGACCACTCTCTTGAGGGTATTTTAAGGCAAATATGTGGTGAAGGATGAGTGTGATGAGTGGTAGTAATGAGTTATGAGTAGTCTTGTTACAAACTAAGGCCGGATTTTCCTTAGAATGGGTCATTAATGAATAGCCCAATGACCAATGGAAATACAAGGACCAACGGCTTAACGTGACTTCCGAACCACGCAGGCGATAGTCTGATGTGTCTAAACGATGGTGGGAGTTGATGCGGGTATCATCAGATGATCACTGAGACTATCTGAGCCGCTTTAGACCTATATCATCCTCAAAACCTGACCTCCATGAAGCTGGATTACACGATCACGCCCCGAGTCCCAAACCTTAATTCCCTCCGCTAGATTCTAATACACCCTAGTTATTCGAGGATAACTTAGAAAAATGCTTTTTTATAATCAATAGCCAACTACCCACTGATTTACAATAGAGTTCAATAGGCAAACAGTTGGAATCCTCTTATCAGTGATAAGGCCGTGTCGTATAAAAGAGAACAAACAATTATAAAACTGTTTCTCAGGATAACCGTTTGTATTGGATTGATCAGATCACATCGACATGCAGGCCAGCATAGTGTGTCTTGGTAAGTATAACATTTTGTATTAGATAACTTTTTTTATTGTTAAAATTGTTGAATTTGATAATATTGTTCCAAAATTATTAGATTTCTTGTATGCTTTTCTGTAGTTGGAAAGAGTTTTGTTGAGGATGGTTGAGGTCATAATTGGAAAGTAGTATATATTTGACTGATGATTTAACAAAATTATAGTGTTGGGTTTTAGAATATCGATATCAAAATTGACAAACATTGGGGAAAAATAGAAAGAAGGTGTTTGTCGATTTACTTAGAATATGTCTTAATTTTTCTTACTCCATAACTCGTTTACAAATTTATACTGAATTTAAATATTTTTATGGACGTTTTCCATCATTAGTAAACTAGAAGAACGTGAGGTTTTGGGTTCTGAAATCTAATCCTGTCTTCAGGTCAAAAGTATCATAAAACATATGCAAAACAATAGGAAGTGAGCTAGCTCTTTAATGGAACCTGAATATCTAGAACGTTCTTGAGATGATTGAGGACCCAAAATAATAAATCAAATACAACTTGATTTAAGTAAAATGCATAATTTAAATTTTACACAACTTAAAAACAGCTAAATTCAAAATGCGATTTCGATTCTTAAATAGTTTTTTGTCTTAGGACTCTTGTCCGTGGTGTTGGTGGCGCAGGCCTTCCCCTTCGCTGGGCCCAGCCCTTTCCCCGGCCCCAACCCCATGGCAGGGCCCATGCCTGGCCCCATGGCCTCCCCGATGGCAGGGCCCTTCCCCTTCCCCAGACCTGAGCCTAACTGCTGCGGTATCGGCCAAAGGGTGAGTATAGCAATGCGCAAAACACATACATGTAAATGGATCTATTTATTTTTTATTTACGGCAAATTTGAATTAAATTCTGTAAATTTTACATTTATCGTTAAGATATGAATTACCGTACATAAACTAAGTGATCACTTTTGTAAATACATGATATTCTGATAAAAAATAATAAAACTACAGAAACTATAGACAGTATGTAAGTTTGTATACACGGATAATATATAAATTTAGAACATATAGTTTTACAATGGTCTAGAGCCTACGGGTATTGGACTAGGCTCTAGTTACTAGTACTAATTGAAATTACAGCGAAATATCTAAGTTCAGTGAAAGACAATAAATGAATATATTATACAAATGCAAGGATAAAAAACACCATTGACAAAACAAATAAAAGACTAACGGAGTAAACGCAATCTAATTAGTCAATGGTGTTTATTCAAACAGTTTTATGGGTGTACCACTATAAATGAAAAACTCTGGAGTGTACAGAGTTCCTGTGGTTGTGGTGCTGTGAACGTGGGGCAAACCAAAAGACTGATCTCAACTCGCTTGAGAGACCATATTAGGCACACCAAGAGCGAAGAAATGGATAAATCTGCCTTAGCCGAACATAGTTGTATCACGAAAAACGCTATTGCATTTGAAGACACACAACAACTGGCTAGAAAATCACTATTTGTCCAGGATTGTGAGAGTCTATTGAAATTAAAATACACCCAAAATAATTTAAACCTCAAAGAAGGTTCATATACATTTTCACAATATTGGACACCTCTATTCAAAATTATGAAAACAGTCATTTGATTAAGTTTACCAACATCCACCTGGAAAAATAGCTTGTTTATATTTACCTTTATAGCCTACTTTTTAACCACTTTATACAATTTTATTAATTCTACAATTTAAAATTAAACTGATGATGTCTGGCATAGTCCAGACGAAACGTCTTGTAACATCTTATTTTCATTTTTAGTGGTACACCCGTAAAAATGTTTGATAAATGTCTCACCACTTAAGCCTTCGTTTGAAAAATGGGGTTTGTTTCAGTCTTATAATTGTATTTCGATATAAAATATATAAAAATAAAACATTAGCTAATACATGTATGTAGCTGGAGTCTAACATAGCATAATAAATTTAGCGGATCCGTGGCGGATTGGTATCGCACGCGACTCGGAGCTCATCACTCCGGTGGCGCGGGTTCGATCCCACAGTCACCACTACATTTGTAATGTGACTAATACGGTGACGCTAGAAAGTCGAGGTTGAGTGGTAGAGGGACTCTGTAGTCTAACTTCGCCTCGTTAAACAAGACAAACTTTACCTTTTACCTTTTTTAATTTATGAATTTATAAAAACAATTATTTTAGTGTTTTCTTTGGTTTTTAATGCTTGGGAACTAAGATTCTCTGAGTCTTACTTAGGCCTACTGGAGTTGAGATGATTACCATTTCATGTCACATAAATTAATGTAATAAGGTTGTGGTTATGGTTTAAAAAATGAACATGTTCGGCAATACCTAATACCGCTCACTAATAAAAAATACAATTAACTGGATTTATTTGTTGTTTACAGTGCGGAGTAGGTCTATGCGGCTGCGACGGAGGTTGCTGTGAGAATGGAGCCTGCGCCCCAATCAGTAAGTGTGACTGTAAAATGACCAGAGATCAAGAAATTTAATAGACTGGCAAACGTTACCACAGAGAATAAAGCGCCTACAGAGGTCCAATGGAATGGGGAAACGGTTTTGAAGTCGTCAAATCCATCACCAAGCACGGTTGTCAATGTCTCATCATCCGGAGTACACAGATGGTTGCGGAACGGGTGAAATTGTACACATAATGGATGGATCACGAGATGGTGATACATATAGTGATTGAATTTGCCTTTTCTGTATAACGAAGTAATACACGTCTGTAAGGAATGACTATTGTCTGTGGCACTACGGTAGCTTATTTCAAATTGACATGACATGATATACGAGCTATATCAGCATAACTTCGAGAAGTTCAACATCATTGTCCTGTATCATAATTGCACACCCATAATTATTTACCCAACAATTGTGCCATAGTAATTTTAATTGACAGGTATTGGAATTGTTAATCAATTGTGTTTGATGAACGGAAGTGAGATCCTTGTTTCCAATCGACCACTCGGAGTTTTGTCAGTTTCCCTTCTGTATTGTTTTATTACAAAGAATATACTATGTATACATATATCCAATTGGACAAGTACAGTTGTCCAATGTCTAGTAGTAGTGTCCATTAATGAGCGGCGTTGTCAGAACGGTTACGTTGCTAACCTAATAGACACAAAGGCGACTAATCGACACAGCCATTTCAGACCACCATGGCCGACAGATCACCGTCAGTAGCCAAGAGCCACTACAATACAAGGTCCACAAATACCGCTCTCCTAAACTATTTTGCTTTCGCAAGAGAGAGGGAGATTTTTCAAATTTTGTTGATTACAAGAGCAACAATTTCAAAAGATCATAAATCTTTTTAGATTTTCTTAAGTAAAGCCAGCAAAAGCCGAGAAATAAAATGCAATTAAATTACTTACTAAAAGTATCCTAATTTTGAGAGAAATTGTATTGTTTAAAGAAATTAACGAGCTGACTTCCAATATATATTGTAGTACTCAGCTATTCTTTTTAGCTTGGAAAGAGCGTTCTAAAAACTAATCTAAGTTTTGGTCTGATGACTTTGCTCGTGCTGTCGAAAATCTCAAAAGTCCTCCTGGAAACGGACCTGTAGCTTAACAAAAGTTACGATTCTGCCTCCCATACTAACCCCGGGTTCTAAACTAGCCAATAGAAGAAGGGCTAGGAGAAATCTTTAGGGTAAAACTACTGCGTATTATTTCTGAAAGCCAAAACTCTCATATTTTCTCTGTTCACAGTTCCATACGCTGACGGATTCTACGGCAACCCCCGTGTGATCGGAGGCTATGGAAACACCTATGGATATTAACTCTGAACTTCCCATAAGCACACTTCTCATCAAGGTCATCACTCATACTGTCACTCACGCTGTCTAGTTCATAGTATTTGTAATAAATATACTAAAACTTCACGTGAATTAATTTCGAGCTAAGAACCTTATATTTATAACTTAGTTTTCAAAGCTTCTTTGATATTTTTTCTTCTGGCGTCATTTGCTGAAGATAATGTTGTAGTAAGTAGATTACCCATGTTTGCTACATGGTTGAGGCAGCCAAATCTATAGTTCGGCAGCTCAAGCACAGATAGCGCTGCGATCGATTCTCTCCTCTGCCTGTCTTGCCGTCATGGTCCCCTCGTCGATCAAGTGAATCGATGAATTAATGAAATTAAATTAACGTGCGGTTTTCGAAAAGTGAAATTCTAGCGCCAGTGGCTCTTCTTAAAGTCCTTAAAAGAATTCTCTCGCAGCGCTATCTGTGCTTGGGCTGTCACAACTATGTTGATTTTCCTGCCTCAGCCATTTGGCATTTATGCGAAATCTACTTACCATAGGATTATCTTTGGGTTTGCCTTTCGTCTCAAAGTTCAAAAATATTTTTTTACGAGTACCTCACTTTCAGGAGAAATTTATCTATGTTTTTTAACATAGCATTGAGTCCATTCCACGTGTAACGCTTGTAGAGAAAAGTATTTGTCATGAAACAAACCTGAAGTCTTTAAAACCCGCGCTATTTTCCTTTAATAATGTATCATCCCAAGCAAATGGCTTCGACATCAATGAAATAAACTAATTTACCACGAAACTATTCGCGTTGACAGAACGAGTAACATGTTTAGTGATGGAGTAACAATTTCGATTGATGGTTTAAATAAACCATTGCTGGGTATCCTACCCCTGCCGTACAACAAGTTACCTAACTATGTTATATAACTATAACCTTTACCGAAAGGCAAGACACAAGGAGTACAACTGTAAACGGTCTTGGAAGGACCGTAACAATCAAACCTTCTTATCTCAATTATTGCAAAATTGTTTTGTATAACGCCAAATGGTATGTTATATTTGAGCAAATAGATTTAAAGACGAAACAGTGGATAAAAAATACTGTTCCATTTTAAATAGATGTTTTTACACCAAATGTTATTAGTTTTTAAATGATCACACTGCTAATTTGATGTCCACTTGTACCATTAAAGAACCTTATATTACTAATAACACTAATATCAAAGATTATGTTATGAGGCGTAGATGCCGAACGACTAGGCAAGAAAATCAACATAGTTGCGGCCGCCCGAGCACAGATAGCGCTAATTCTTTAAAACGTCTCAATTAGAGCCATTGACGCAAGCGAAAGTTCATTTATTCTAGAAAAACCAACAATTTAGCCACATTTAGGTCATCGACATCAGACAAACTCGAACATGCCGAGAGGGGAGTAAGACGGCGAGAGACAGCAGCGCTATCTGTGCTTGGGCTGCCGCAGCTTTGTCTACTCTTGCCTCAGCCATATGGCATCTACCTGTTATAACATAATCTTTGCTAATACTAACTCTTAATTGCAAAATGAATAACAATGTTGCTACTTTGGGAACGTAGCCCCTCCCTGGCTTCCAAATGATTTTAAATGTTAAGAAATCAAGCAAAATGTTTATAAAAGTTCAATTTTAGAACAATATTTTGAAAATTGAATTACTTTTATCTGGAAACACAAGTTAAAGGACTTTTGTGCACTCTCATAGGGATGGAAAGTGGTTGTGCAATTGTGTTTTAAGGGACGATAGAACTGTTGTATTTAAACATTATTAACCGACCGCATCTAAATTGGACTGAAATACATCGGGAGGTCTACTATTGATTTGATCCTTCTGAAAAAGGTTTGTCAGCAATTGGTTGCATGCGGTGCTGTGTTTCTTTAAGACATTTCAAGGAACGGCTTCGTCTCAAACCCAGGGTTAGAGTCTTTGGAAGCTCATTGTAAGAGTCGTAGAAAAGATCATATTTTCACACGTTTATTGATATATACGTATATTTTCAAAAATTGTTGACCTTTTAACAAATAGTTGTTGAAAATGTGTTTTAAGTAAATTTTTGAAACCACCACCGTTGACCTAAACGCACACGTTCTCATAAGTTGAAGGAGGTTCGTCCAAGAAAAGACGGCGATATTTCTTCTACTGCCATTTTGAATGGGTTTTAAGATTGTGGAGGTTTCTTAAATTATTCAGGTAAGATCGCTTTCAAAATACTTCACAATTGTAAAGTTTAAAAATATTATTTAATGTACTTTTAAAATTGGGCGTGTATGATAGTTTGTTCCTGAATATTTTAGTTGGTGTCTAAAAATAGTCTTAACAGAAAAAATGGATTAATTCTCGTTTTCCCATTTAGGCCTATTTCGATAAGAACCTTTATTTAGTGGATTATTTTTTGGTTATATAACAATGGGGATGGTCATAGCTCAGTGGTATAGTGCGCGCTTCGCATCAAAATGGCCCGGATTCGATTACTGGCGCTGCAGTTACAACTGCCCGTGGTTTGGAAGTCACGTTAAGTCCATTTTCATTGGGCGTTTGGCTATTAATTAATGACCCAATCTAAATTTAACCAGCCCAATTAGTGTAACTAGCCTAGTATTTATTTATTGATATAAGACACTAATTTCCGTAATTGTGTTCATAATTTATTACTTCTATTTACTATTATGACGTTTGAGATGTGCATACATACAGGGTGTCCCATAAGTAAAGTGCCAGACTCTAGAAAAAGGTTATATGGGTCAAAATAAGGAGAAAATTAAAAATAAAATTTATCCGAAAACGCTTAGTTAACCAGATATTGCCATTTATATTTGTCACTAATTATTTATTATCTCTCACACAACTTATCGGTTTGACTCAAACTTAGCATACATTTGTATCTAAGTAAGACCATTTATGGAAAATATTACCAGCATGATCTAACTTATAATTTTAAAACGGTGGCTATTTTATGGTATTTTTAGGGTATTTTTGGGACAGCTTAAATAGTGAATAAAAGCGATGGGTTTTACAATAAAATGTAAAAGAATACTGTTTGTAGCGAATTTACTAGCTATCTATTGACACCAAGGTCAAAAAATCGATTTTTGAATCAACAAAGTTATAGTAGAAACCGTGGCAAACATCAAGATAATAAGATGGAAAGTTGTCTGTTTTCATACAGAGTTTCCCCTATAGCTTCGTTGTTTCCCAAAAGATTTTTATAATCTTGGTGTCAATAGATAGGTAATAAAAGTCACTCCAAAACGTTAAAATTTACATTTTATCGTTAAACTCACCGTTTATTCGCTATTAAGGTGTAACGCAAAAATACCCTAAAATTACCATAAAATAGCCACCGTTTTAAAATGATAAGTTAGTTCATCCCGGTAACTTTTTCCATAAATGGTCTTACTTAGATACAAATTTATGTTAAGTTTGAGTCAAATCAGATAAATGGTGTAGGGGATGATAAATAATTAGTGAAAAATATGGAACGGCAAATATCTGGTTAACTAAGCATTTTTGGAAACATTTTTATTCTTGATTTTCTTATTATTTTGACCCATATAGCCTTTTCCTAGAGTCTGGAACTTTACTTATGGGACACCCTGTATACTTGATTCAATAAAGATATTTGAATTTGAATAAAGATTAGTCAACTCTAGTTTGTAACAAGACTTCGCCTCATCATCCATCTAAACACTCATTACATATTCATCTCATATTCACCTTAAACACCCTCTTAAGAGTGGTCGGTGTCTCAAGTCAAAGTTAGTACTTAAAGTAATTTTACACCCACAGCACGTAACTAATTTTAATACATTATCAATTTGTGAACCTGGTCAATTATTAACAACTCAAATTAAGGGTTAAAATCGTTTATTATCCATTAAACTGCAATATAAAGACTTTTAATAATCAAAAACTGTTTGACTATAAATTTCGACAAACTAATAAATACACACACGTATCGGTTGAATTACTTTCTCCTGTTGTCTTTTCATAATGTAAAGTTCAAGTAACTACTCTGGAAGGAGGTGGATCAGAAGGTGCCTCTGGGGAAGAAAGGGTCGACGTTCCAGCCGGTGCCGACGTAGGGGAGCCCGTACGCTGCCGAGCCCTGCACGTAAGCGTTGTCCACGTGGTAGTGAGTCTGGTACCCGGGCACTCCGTATTCCGTGTAGCCGTAGTTGCAGTCGTAGGGCAGAGGGTAGACGAACTCATCCCTCAGCGCCACTGGAAGCAGAGTTAGCGGGGGATGAAGTAGTTTTAGTGTAATGAAAAGTTGGTGTGCTAGGAAGGTTGGAGGAAATTCCGAGGTATTTTGTAGATGTTTGTTTTTAGGGATTAAGAACAACGTTACTTCTTTTAGGTTGGCTAATTTATTATTGTTTTGTGTTATGTTTTAGGTTACTTTCACCTGAAGACGGGATTCGGTTCCAAATCTCGAAACGTAGTTTTCTTTTGCTCTCCAAAAAGTTGGAATAAATGCGCAATAATGTAGCTTACAAATAACTCTTAAATGAAAAATAAACAAATTATTTAGGTTAGCCTGTTTTTTACTTTTAATATATCTTTTAGTTTTTATACAATTAGTGGTTGAAATATGAAAAATAGAACGTTTTTAAGACCTTATTTAAGAAGATAAACATAGGATTATCAAAACTCTGAAAACAGGCAAACACAGATAGACTTTTCCTCATTTCATAAAATTAACATCCAAATTTAACCGTCACAAAAGAGCGCTATATACTTTCTACGAAACCTTTGAAAGCGGTAGGTTTGGCAGTTACGTCGTATCAGTTGAAAGCGGTAGGTTTGGCAGTTACGTCGTATCAGTTGAAAGCGGTAGGTTTGGCAGTTACGTCGTATCAGTTGAAAGCGGTAGGTTTGGCAGTTACGTCGTATCAGTTGAAAGCGGTAGGTTTGGCAGTTACGTCGTATCAGTTGAAAGCGGTAGGTTTGGCAGTTACGTCGTATCAGTTGAAAGCGGTAGGTTTGGCAGTTACGTCGTATCAGTTGAAAGCGGTAGGTTTGGCAGTTACGTCGTATCAGTTGAAAGCGGTAGGTTTGGCAGTTACGTCGTATCAGTTGAAAGCGGTAGGTTTGGCAGCGAAGTTACGTCGTATCCAGTTGATTGAAAAACGGTTTAGCAGTTACGTCGTATCAGTTGGCGTAGGTTTGGCAGTTACGTCGTATCAGTTGAAAGCGGTAGGTTTGGCAGTTACGTCGTATCAGTTGAAAGCGGTAGGTTTGGCAGTTACGTCGTATCAGTTGAAAGCGGTAGGTTTGGCAGTTACGTCGTATCAGTTGAAAGAAGGCCCGTTGTTTTGCCAGTTGCTACTTGCGCGGTGTCTTGTGTTTCTTGGGAGGACGAATTGAACCTTTCTCTGCGGTGCCTACTGAGGCGGACCTTTTAGCACCAACGGACCCTTGGCAGGTTGGTTTCGTGCGCGACTCCGGAGCTCATCACTCCTCTGGCGCAGGTTCGGTACTCGCTGTCACCACTTGCATTTGTAAAGACCATGAGACACTCTAGGTTATGGTCGAGGTTGATCGGTAGATTTTTCCTTGCTTCACCTCAACCTTCACCTTATATAATGTTTTGCGTTAAGCAAAACAAACTTAACCTTCTTTTTTATAACATTTAAAACTCACCGACTTCGCAGCACCTTCTCCTCGGGTTGCATGTGTAGCCGGGGCAGCAGCTTCCATTCGGCTCGTCGCTGCACTAGAAACATCACATCATCATCAGCTTTCACACACGTCTTAGAGTTTCAGAGCTTAGTTTAAATTATTTTAAAAATTAATCGCCAGTGACCATGAGCATATGCGGCCTGAACGGTGGCGACGGATTAACTACCGATCGCTGCGGCGGGGCTCGAACCGGCGAACTTCCACAGTCTCGCGCGCTATCGACTTAGCCACCACGCCGGAAAACTTATCCATATACTCATGGAATTAATTAAATTTAATTGCTAAATTCATTTATTGTCCGGATGGATAAAAACAAACCCCTGTGAATCACTATTGCATAGTCAAACATAACTTTTGCACCATTAAAACACATGGTATGCTCATCAGATTTTGTAATGTATAATTAACTTGTACAATTCTCTGTCCTAGTTGGTTTGTTACTTGTTAGTATCAAAATTAGACGTAAGATATTTGACTTTGTCAGTCTTGGCTGTAATTTGACTTTGTCAATGCTTGGAAAGTTTTACGACAATAAACGATTATTTATTTATTGTAAATATACGGGTATGCCTGAGACCAGCAATAAACCTTCAGAATAGTAGAACAACCTAGTGTTTAGCTTTGCCCTATTAGTACGTACTATTTAACAACACGTTCGTTGAACATAATTGTCTTTATTTCTTCATATGAAGTCCTTAGTTTTGTATAACTTGAAGCAAAGACTATGCTATGGTAGGTAGATGACGGATAGATTAAGGCTTATCCTGGAAAATCAACATAGTTGTGGCAGCCCGAGCACAGATAGCGCTACGAGCGCTACCATCTTTCTCTTCCCTCGGCTCCACATGCTAAATGACTTACTCGCAAATGTGACCATATTTTGCGATTTTCGAGAACGAACAAGTTTGCGCGTGCGTCAGTGGCTCTACTCGAGACGTTAAAAGAATTCCCTCGCAGTGCTATCTGTGCTTGGGCTGCCAAACTATGTGGATTTTTCTACCTCAGTCATGTGGCATCTTTGCGCAATCTACCTACCGTTACATAATCTTTGCTTGAAGGATAGACTACTTACAGGACATCCTCCTATGCCACATCTACTGCAGTATGGATGCGGTATCGCGCTGACATAGGCCACTAATACTGGAACAGAAGAGACACGTTCATAATGTAGACTGTCAACAATATAATTCAGTTCAACTTTTATACAAGTTTGACTGGGCTCGTGGCGTGGTCCTGTAATCCAGCTTCATGGAGGTCAGGTTTTGAGGATGATATAGGTCTAAAGCGGCTCAGATAGTCTCAGTGATCATCTGATGATACCCGCATCAACTCCCACCATCGTTTAGACATATCAGACCATCACCAGCGTGGTTCGGAAGTCACGTTAAGCCGTTGGTCCTTGTATTTCCATTGGTCATTGGGCTATTAATTAATGACCCATTCTAAGGAAGAGTCGGCCTTAGTTTGTAACAAGACTACACCTCATAACTCATTACTACCACTCATCACACTCATCCTTCACCACATATTTGCCTTAAAATACCCTCATGAGAGTGGTCGGCATCTCAAATAGTGATTTAAGTTGTATGTCAAATATGACATTTTAAACCTGATTTCTTATACTCTTTTAATGGGTAAAACAAGATAAACTAGTTGAGATAGCAAATATTTCTTTGCGTCTTTGAGTTTGTGTTGAAATTCCCTTTCTTATGAGGTGCCACAAAAATGAGGTTTGTACTTAAAAAAAGTTTAGAGTGACCCCCTCTAATTGGTCTTTGGGTGGGGGTAGGTGACGCAAGTACGTCAAAACAAACTTCAGTACCCTATAAAACATTGCCCAAAGGGTTTAAAAAGTTTCTTTAAAGTTGAGGTTGGAGAGGGCGCATTTAAAATTTACCTTAGATACCGTATAGTGTCACTTGATAATTTAAAGATAAATTTAAAGATAGATTTAAAGGTACACGGTTAAACTCTGAATTTCTTAGACTGTAGTTGATATTTTTTGATATACTCGTCTCTTCTAACGGATGTCTAACATAGAGTAGACGAAAACTTTTACCTTTAAAATAATCAACTATATATTAGGGTGTTATCATAAGACTTCTTTTATAACGTTTAACAACTTAATTATCAATTTTTCTTTCTTGGTAGTTGCGAAAACATACAATTATTTTACGTCTGTAGACTATAGACAGTAACATCTATATATTGGTTTGTTATTGGTTTGCTTATCGGTTATTGGTTTGTCTATTGGTTTGTTATTGGTTCAAGAGGAACGTTGACAAATTTTTTGTGGATTTTTGGAAACAATTAGATGTGGACTAACATATTTTAAACATTATTATTCGTGAGACTTTAAAAGGTTCTACTGGAATAATTAGAACCCATTTATATAAGAACTAACAAAACTTTCTGTGTTAAAATTGTACTACATACTAGTTTATATGTGTTCCTTGTATTTACAACCCCAAAAAGGGGCGGATAATTTTTATTTTTAAAAAGTTTTATATATTCAGACTATATCGTCATTGTTTGATGCACGTTGTTCTTCTTACACAGACTTTCCTTAAAAACACCAACATTTTGCTATCGTAAACAGTTTATATTATTTCAAGAAACTTAATTTTGAATAATTAATTTTAAACTATATAACCTTTTTGAAAGTTAATATTTTACAAGGTCAAATAAAAATGAAACTGTTTTACGTTTCTAATCTTATCATTGAGATAAATTATATTCGGAACTCACCGATGAGAAGAATTACTATAGAAGTCTTCATGGTGATCGAGGCTCTCGCAATCTCTATCGCGAGTGTTTATTGATGATAACAGTACTAGAGCACATAATGAGAGCATATTCGCTGTACCTTTACATTTACTAAACCTACCATTGCATGGATTGTTGGATGAAAACTTTCAATTTTTAAGCACAAATATATTTTTATGTTATAAATTGATAGTTCGAATTAAATAATATTTCTCAAGGCCAGGAAAAGTTTAAAGACCGAAGAAATTAATACATAATTAATGGAATAAACGTAGTCTCCCATATAAACTTGCTAGTAAATACATAAACAAATAAAAAACTACCAAAGGGACCGCTTGTCACCCTTTTTTGAATACGTGGTGAAATAGCTTTTGAGATCAAGGTTTCACCGCCTACCTGCTCCATGAAGAGGTTGGGGAGGAGGGTCAAGGCGTTTTGAGTATACCCGGTTATATGTACTCGTGTTTATAAAAAATAAAAACAATATTTTGGCGTGACAAATTATTGCGCAAAATTGTTGCAAATTTGTTTCCTTTTTGAATACGTGCCGGCATATATAATCTGAAGTAGCTTTTGAGTTCAAGGTTTCACCGCCTACCTGCTCCATGAAGAGGTTGGGGAGGAGGGTCAAGGCGTTTTGAGTATGCCCGGTTATATGTATGTACTCGTGTTTATAAAAATATAAAACAGTATTTTGGCGTTACACATTATTGTGCACAATTCTTGCAAATTTGTTTACAAGAAATCCAAAAAATCCACTAACAATAATTACAAATGATAATAACTTTAACAAAGAAGACATCATTATCTTCCCAGAAGCTAGCAATCAGATCTTTTCGATAGGGTCACAGCCAATGAGACATCGACAGTTGGTATTCCTGCTCCAAAGGTTGGCAGCCTTTTGACCAATAGGATAGCAGACAGCAAACAGCTCAGTTTCAGCCAATCAGTGACTAAAATTGGTATTTCACAGCGATACCGAAATATCTCAAGCTAGTTATTATGCTGATTTGACGCGTTGTGAACCGGAAGATATCGTTTGTAGTTGTGACACTGGCCGGGAAAAAACCAAACATTTCATTCCGTGATATTGAACGATAGAAACGTACGTTTTAGATTTTAGCAAAACCTGAACAACAATTACATTGGAAACATCAGCTGAGCTTTCCAACATCCTATTTTGGAAAGCTATAAACATTTAAAAGCCACTATTTAGTTTGTTTTGTTCACAAAATCTTTTATGTGGTAAGCTTAAGACTTGGCTCTCTCATAAGACTTGGCTTTCATAAGCCAAGTCTGGACAGAAAGAAGAAATATTGGTTCAGAACTACCGTTTTGTGTCTCTCAGTTCGGTAGATCTCCCTGTCTCTGATTTTATAAGACTTCATTAATACCTGTTACAAGGTCGCATGTACATTTGAAAAAGAACACGTTTAAAAAATGTAGTGGCAGAATCACGTCAAAAGATTAAAACTTTTGAATGCTGGTCTGCACGACTCTCTCCAATGCAGTTTTGAGATCGTTTGCACTGCATTTATTTGATGAATGAACACTCTGGAAAAGTTTGTGCTTGAGCATCCTCCCAACAATGTTAGCCCGTATGTAAGATGTGGGTAGATTATTCTACAATAAGCCGTCATCAGTACCTGAGTGAGGCAATATTTGGACAGTTGTCTCCAAACAAACGCCTGAGGCTATTTTTGAATACGCACCACCGTCTACGTGCCTAATCCCAAGTCAAACCTGAATCGAGATGTATTCCAAGGAATTTTGGTCGAGTAGATCTTCGACCACAGTTTTATCCAACAATGACTGTAGGACTACAACCTGAGATCGTCTTTCGAAAAAAAAATGAATGAAGGATAATTTGTTTGGTTTTTTGAGGTTGCTCGGTCATTGAAGTGTGGAATTGAGGTATTGTGCTCCAAGAGTGTGATTTTTCCAGTTATGATACTGTCTTTGCATTGAAACATAGAGTTGTGTCATCTGCGTACTGAACGACTTGCCTGTAGTGTAGCGATGAGCCAACATCATTGACGTAGATTAGGAAGAGTGGAGGACTGAGTATGAAGCCCTGAGCTACCCCATAGCTTAGTCCTCTTTTTCTCCACCTCATGTCTGAAATCTCTACAAATTCTTTCTACGACTGAGGTACAATTTGATCCTACAGAGCGGTAGTCGTCGTATCCCATAAGAGATTAGTTCGTGAAATAGATAGCCATGTTCAGCACAGTCAAACGCTTTTGACAAGCCTAGAGAAACTCGCATAGTGTCTTCTTTGGGATTTTAAGACTAACTGACCGAAAATGGATTACCCAATCTTATTTGGTCCAGGATATTTTTATTAGTTATCAAAATTCCGTTCTTGCCCCACAAGGCATCAAAGTACTTTCTATTAGAGTTAAAATGTACTCTAAACAAAAGTTCCAATTATCAGGATGACTGTGCGAGTAATGAGTTTTGACGACAGGTTGCGCCACTGCGCCCCAAAAGGAATCTAGTCCATTATTTATTTTTTGACGTGATCTTAAATGATTCAAATATGTATTTGAATGATGTCTTGGACTCGATTTCATTTGGCAACTTATGTTTTAGGTAATTCTTTCTCTACGCTTTAGAAGATGATATCTCGTATCCAACTAATAGATGTGGGTAGAAGAAATACCTATGTGGGACCTTGGACGATTTTTTAGCTGATTTCCATAAAAACATAAAGCTATTCATGTATCGCCACTTTGAAAGAAACGCCGTAGAACAAAACAGTTGACTCGGGGAGTTTCCCAACACTTCCCTAGTCAAATGGTAGAACCTTATACATTTGTGTACATACATATATTTTCATACATACGGTATTTCATACGGTATTTGAAAAATATTGAAAAGAATAACTGTACAAAGCCTATATTTCTGCTTCAAGTTTTCCTTCTCTGGAGCCGCACAAACAACAAATAAATGTGACCCCAGGTCGTAGTATTTTTACTAAAATAGAACTTCTACGAAATTTGGCAACAATTTATATTTTTGTAAACAGCTAGAAGTACCCCGACCAGCTGAAGGTCTACCGAAAGCGATCTTTCAGGGTATTCCTCTAAAAGTGAAGTTTTCTGTTATAAAACTGTATTGATTTTATTTTGAGTTAACATATTGTGCACCGAAATCAAGATTCAAGATGTCGACGGAAAATCGTTCGCCCCCAATGGGGCACTTCCGGGGTAAATTACACCCCGTTATAGGAAATTAGCTAGGAATCATGGTAGCACTTGGGACTACGCGTCGGCTATGTTTTACCATTATTGAACAAGTTTCATTTCTGCCCAGTGCTCTGAATGTCAAAGAAAGTACCTCACTAAATAAATAAACTGAAATATCTTTGAAACGTTACGTTCTAGAGAAACGGAAATGGTTTTAGTCCATTAAAGAAGTAAAAATCTATTGTAAAGGGTAAACCGTGTATTTATGTCTGTATGGCTACAACTTTATAGGTAAAACAACACTTTGAATGGCCACCATTTTGAAATGGACTGTCCTATCTTGCTGGTTAACAAACTTAACCTAGAGATTTGCAAAAAGGAACGTTTGTAGCCAAAATGTGACATATATTTATAAAGTTTTGCCATTTGACTCAGGGGTGCTGGGATGCTCGAAACTGGAAATCGCTCTTCGATGTTTCGTTCTATTTGGCAAGAGTTCTATTTTCAAAGAAAATTCGCTGAAAACAGTCACACGCTGGTTTCCTGCTACATCTGTGAAATGTACGCCAACCAGCTGCAGTTATCTCAGCTTGATAACGAGTCAGCTGTTTACGGCTGTAAATAATCGATTATTATATACTCGCATATAAAACAAAGACGGCAATTTATTTTCATAGTCGATTATTGTCTCTCTATTAAGATGATCGCTCTTGCTTTAGGTGAGTGAAACTTTTGTCCGCCAGCAAATAGATTAGTTACGTCACTACTATAGCAGAAACAATGCACGCAGACATTGTAAATTTTATTAGTAAATAATTCTAAACCCTGACAATTACCCTAGAAGTATTATAATTAAGGTGTTAACGTAGTTCTTTTATAAATACGACTATAAAAAAACAACTTAAAAGCTAAAAAAACAATTCAAGTTTAAAGTCAATATTTAGAATTTTATGATGCACCTCTGACATCATCAAATCCTCAAAAAATGTTATCTGATGATGGCAGCTTTGCTGTCGAAAGGCCCTCATAATAAAATTCTAAATATAGTCTTCGATTTTAATTTTTTATCACGATCCAATATTAGAGTTTAGCTTTTAAGATTTACAACTTGATGGATGTTTAAAAATTATATTGGACATGATTTAGAGTATAATAGTTAGATATATACATTACTGATAGTATAAAATAAATGTCCAAACTACATATATTGCTCTGGACTAAATTACTTATTTCATTCTTACTTTATTAATTTAATGAATATTAATAATTAAAGAGTTCAAAGGTTTAATAATTAATATTTTTTTAGTTTACCTACTTTAAAAGGTTGTTTTAGTAGACTTGTTCATGATCGATAAATATTATTTAAAAGTATTATGTCATTAGGAAATATACATTAATTTTGTAACGTGCAATTCTACATTTGTGGTGTTGAAATAACTATTTTTTTGGTGTTTTAGGTGTGCTCGTGGCATGTAGTGTGGTGAGCGGGCTCCCATCGCCGATGCCGAGGCCAGGCCCTATGGCCAGGCCGGGCCCAGGCCCCTTCCCGGGCCCTGTAGCCGGCCCTCTCCCCGGCCCCCTGCCCGGCCCAGGCCCCTTTCCGGGACCCGTAGCCGGCCCAGGTCCCTTCTACGAAGGCCTCTACGGGGGCTATGGAGGCTATGATCTCGGATGTGGCTACCCTCCCATCGTAGACACTGTGCTCGTCCCCCCGACCCCCGTACTCGCTGAGGTTCTCGTAGAAGAAGTCGTGCCTTACGGAATCGGCTACGGTGGCTACGGGTACGGTGGCCTCGGCTACGGAGGCTACGGATATTACTAAGAATTCCGGCTAAAATGTTCAATAGCAAATGTTTACAAAATTCATGCATCGTACTGGAAACCTGTGCGCCATATTTTGTTAGAATTTTTATACTTTGTGTAGAATGTACAATGATTATTATACATGACCTTCAACCTGTGTTTGTGATTACTCACTCTTCCTGCATTCCTAGTTAAGTTAGAAGTACAATGACTAAGGAACATAATATAAAACCATTTATCAGGGGACGTACAATCATCACTGGATCATAAATTCCAGTAAATTAAATTTAAAAGTAATTTAATATGTTTCTATTCCGATTCCAACTCAAATCTTATTTAGAAAAGTGTGGAGTTTGTCTACTAGTCACACTACATGAGAGCAGGAAAAATAAGTTACAAAATATGACACTTTCAACACTTGGAACAAAAGATCACAATTTGTAGTTTTGTTACAAAGTTATTTCAAACACATTAAAATGAAATGTTTACAAGTTAAGTGCAATTCAAAGTAGATGGAATTAAAATTACTTTGATTAATAAGTACAGTACGCAAACATTAAACAATGATGGCAAAACTACGGTACAAGATTCAACAAGCCATAAAGTAGTTCTGGTATAACTTAAACCATGGCTTGAGAAGTAAAGAAGTAAATATTAATTTTTATCAAAAAACATATTTTCAAAAGGTTGATTAACCCAGAAAGTATTTTAACTCAGCCTAAGAGCAAATTGTTACCGAGGACATTTTTAGAGGAGTTTCTTGAAATTTCAAGACAACTAGAAATTCGGTAGCCCTACACGTACAACGATTAAGGTTAAATATCTTATCAATTGTATTGTTATTTTCCTTCATTATAATATCAAACACTAGGAGATAAGAGCAGGCTGGCTTGCCGACATGCAAACAGATGGTGATATAAGACAGTATACAAAGGCACCCAGCAGCAGTAAGTCGTCAGAAACTTACCTACCACCATGATCACCAAGGTTTTAGGTAAGAACAGCTTTTCACAAATCACTTTCACTTTGTCGAAAATAGGGTACATTAAATTTTAAACTACGTGGTGAGATCGCAAGATATTTTTATTAGGCCCTATAAAAGCTCGATGCAATAAATAACTACTATTTTATTACCTTTGTAGGCTCTAGTATGCCCTAAGTTAAACTATGGTTCAACTTTATAGTCCAAATAATTCAACTATAGCGAAGCTAATTAGTTGGTACCAAAGGGGGAATAGCCTGGAACTCAAGGGAATAAAGAGCCGAAAGAGTTCCCATTGTCTGTGACAAACATCTAAGGAAAACTTCAGAATGTGTCGTCATCTAAGGCTAGTGAAACACTTCTATAGCTTGTACGAGATCGGAAGGCCGGACCACACGAAACCGAAAGGTTTCTATTGACCCCTGGTCCCGGGTGGTGCTTGGTCGCCACGGAAGCGTTTGCAACGGTTTAAAAGCAACCATTTTGCACCTTTACGCGACGATCAAGAGTTTGAAATACTGTTGCTGGCGTTTACCGTCGTTAGGGGTCAAGAAGAACACGAGATCTGCAATTTGATCCCGTCTTCAGGTGAAAATAACCTATAACATAAACACAAAACATTAGAAAATGAGCTGGCCTAAAGTACTTATCGTAAGCTGACAAGTCAGTGATTACAACGAGTTACGCTGATTACTAGCTAATTTTCTCATGTTTTGTGTTATGCTTTTAGTTGTTATTTTCACCTGATGACGGGATCAGATTTCAGATCCCGAAACGATGTTTTATTTTTTCACCAACGGTAAAAAACGTCCGTAATAATATATCAAACTCAGAAATTCTCTTATCGTTAGCAATAAACGTCAAAAAACGAAGTGAAGTTTATAATGTATATTATTATTTTCCTTAATGAGAAGGAATAAAAGTGTGCTCGCTTGTTTAGAAATGACGATAAAAATTTCCAGTATTTTAAGTCTCATCAGTTCCTTACATTATTTTGCCGTGGTAGTGTCAAACCAAAAATTATAACGACAAATATACACAAGTAGAAACATATAAAATGTTGTTATCTCTAATTCGGAATTTTGATACCAAAACATGAATAATAATGTCAATAGCCTTTTACATGTAAACCTCTAATTGCTTCCTTTCTAACCTATTAGAGCTACCCCTTAATATTGGACACACTCAGAGGGGTATTAAATAATTAAATGCGGTTTTGAGCAAGGAAACTGTAGTTGGCACTATCACAACATATGGAAATAATTGATTAATAAGAATAACTGGTCATTCGGTTGACAAGAGTTGTATATGATTTTTTTTAAGTATACCATTTTGAAAGTGGTAATCTACAATTTTGGATAAGCTCTTGAAGCCTACGTTCTAAATGTTATGCGTTTTATATCTTTCAAAATATTAGGGATGCCATGCAATTTGATTTCAAAAGTTGTTTCCGGTCCCCTCTAGTAAGTAGGTAGCAAAGTTAATAACCATTCTAAAACATATTTTAGGCTACCAAACGATATGTGCCGAGTTACTCCTTTTTGGAAAATTCTCACCCAGTATAATATAAAAATACATTTTACTGCAGTCACAGCAGAAGAGCTTATTTTACTTCCTGTTTTATTTGTACCTTAAACGTTTGTACCAAAAATATAAGAGTGTTTTAATTACAAATTAAAGTGTAGTAAACTAACTAATGTTATTTAGTTTATAATAGCCGATATCCTAGATTGGTGTTGCTTAAGGTATGCGTTGTTGAAGTAAAACCATGTTTCAGGAGTTCTTTTCGCGTGCACGGCAGTTTTGGCACTGCCATACCCGAATGCCGGGCCACAGCCTCAACCTCAACCCATGCCGATGCCTCAACCTGGACCAATGCCACAACCGCAACCTCAGCCAATGGCCATGCCAGGACCCCAACCACAGCCCATGCCGATGCCTCAACCTGGACCAATGCCGCAACCACAACCTCAGCCAATGGCCATGCCAGGACCTCAACCACAGCCCATGCCGATGCCTCAACCTCAACCAATGCCTGGTCCAATGCCGCAGCCACAACCTCAGCCAATGGCCATGCCAGGACCCCAACCACAGCCCATGCCAATGCCCCAACCCAAACCAATGCCAATGCCTCAACCTCAACCAATGCCACAGCCAACACCTCAGCCTCCTATGCTATAGGACCACAGCCCATGCCAATGCCCCAACCTCAACCCATGCCAATGCCCCAACCACAACCCATGCCAATGCCTCAACCCCAACCCATGCCAATGCCCAACCCCAGCCCATGCCCATGCCCATGCCAATGCCTCAACCTCAACCCATGGCAATGCCTCAACCCCAACCAATGCCCCAACCACAGCCTCAGCCACAGCCCATGCCTCAACCTCTGCCTGGCCAACCAATGGCTGCTCCTGTGAACGGTCCAAACCCAGGACCTCAACCGGCACCGGCCCAGGGCCCCAACCCCTTCATAGGAGGCTTGGGAGGCTTGGGAGGCTTAGGAGGCTTGGGAGGCTTGGGATATGGATACGACGGCCTCGGCCTTGGGCTCGGAGGAATCGGTCTTGAAGGTATTGGATACGGAGGCCTGGGAGGCCTGGGATTGGGATACGGAGGCCTAGGACTTGGTGGGGTCCGAGAGATCATTGAAGAACCCATCTTCATCCCTGGATGCGTGGAGGAGGTTGTGGTTGGCTACCCTGGCTACGGATACGGGGGTTACATCTAGACCACCATAGATCCTTGGCGTTACAAGACTGAAAAGACCACCACCTCAGCAATTCTTTATTTTTCATATGTAACTATATCAATATTGGCAAAAGTAATAAATCAAACTTTTAATTAGAGTAAATTAAACATTCTCTCTAACTTCTGTTTGTGTGTTTTTGAAACCAAACCCATCCACGATGTATTTTTAATTTTAGCCTCAATAGTGTTTTGAGAGATTTACTGAGTTATTATGATGGAAATGGACAATTTCTCAAACAAATTCACGAGCGAATGCCTTCTCAAAAGTTTTAATCAAAACATATCCGAGCGTGTTGTGTTTGAAGTTGTTTATTGTACGTTCTATGTATTTCTGTACACGAAGTTTTTTGTGAAAGTTACACATGTTTTTATTTCACGGCTACAGTTTTCGATTTATATAGTCTTCGCATAAACGCGCGAAAAACTGATAAATTTGAAAACACGCCTCGATTTATTATTAGAGAAACCGTTATCGTGTCGGCCGTAGCAGTATTGTAAATTACAGATGTTGACACTTATCACCCCCTCCACTTCTCCTGGGATCAAAGCTCTGCCGTTGACGGATGAGGAAAGCCATTGCGGAGAAGGCTAGCGAGGCAGAAAGATCTAGACAACGATGCGCCAAAATCGCCAAAGAAAAGTTGAAAACTCAAGGATTTTCACATATCCTGATGTGATAGAGACATTCTTTGATAAACGACGTAAATACGACTGTTTGCTTTTCAGTTTGTCCGATTGATTAGCAAGGGAAGGAAGTTTATATAAGTGCGGCGGCGAGAGAGGCGCGCAGTTTCCGTTTGTTATCCAGCTGGGCAACATGCGCGCGCTCACCCTCGGTAAGTGCAGTGGTGCAAACCTGACACACTCACCAGGGACCAAAACCTAGCCGTTACTATATAATGTGGTTGTTTTTGTTCATAACAATTTTAAAGTAAATAATATTTTTGATATTTAAGTTAGGTTTTTGTTGGCTATTCTATTCACCGATTATACGAATTTGCTAGCTTGTAACAACCAAAATTTCAATCAACTTGCTTGAAAATTATAAACGCTAAGAATTTGGTACTCTTCTTTGTTTGAATTTTGTTGCTGAAGATTACAATTTCTGAGGTTAAAATATTATTTCCATAGTTTTGAATGAACAAAAAGTACACCACGTTTTGGGAACTGGAATCTAATACCGTCTTCCCCAGAAGACCTGAAGACGGGGTCAGATTCCAGATTCCGAAACGTCCTGTACTCTTTGTTCACTCAAAAATGACTGAAAACGTCCGTAGTAGTATTTTAACCTCAGAAATCGGGTACAACTATAGGCTTTATAACCTTGTGAAATCGTCCGTACTGATTTCAGTCGTATAAAGTTACTGATTTACAAAAACTCACAACCAGACGTCAAAAATTGACCGTCTGACTGAAATAAACGCTAGCAACATGCTGTTTAGGAGTTGTTACAGGGTTCTTTCTAACCTATATTGATAAAAGATTTTAGGTAGTGCCCAATAGTACGTAGTCGTGGACCTTCTAGTCCAATCCATAAATGATTCTGTAACAGCTGATGTGAAGATGCCTTAACTGGAGATTATTGACTACAATACGCAAATCTGACATTATATAGTGATCATGCTCGTTAAATTGGACAAGACTTTTAAACTAATTTGACCTCATTATACATCTTATTGGTCTGGAAAGTGCGTTTGGGAAAGTTATGTTGAGTATAAAACTACTACATACCATATTTTATATAGACACTTTGAAGTAATCTCTGAATTTATTAAAATAAACTAATCGTTAAACCCAAAATTAGTGGTACTAATAATATGGCTTCCTTATTTAGAATAATAAATTTCTTTAAATGTTTACTTTAAGAACCAATATCCATTTAGGATCGCAATTTAATTTATTGAATCTATAAATCAGTTTTATCTGAGTATAACTACCACACAGATATGCAATAAGGTTATTTAACTAAGGATATTTACAACGTCATGCCGTATGTTATTTACATAAGACTGACACTGAAAGACTCGGCAATGGAGCATAACAAAATACATAATTTTCAAAAGCTCACCTCCAATGTTATCTTTGAATGACTAACAAATTCCAAACGCACTTTGGCACACGTTATTAGAGTGTCCCATAATATTTTTTTATTTAATCGGAGGTTTGCCCCCTCTTTAAATCAAGTTTGAAATCTATCTTTGAAACAAATTGTAAATTTACACAGGACGTCTTTGCACATTTATCGATAACAGCCTATAGAATTTAAAAAAAGAAATTATATCTACATAAAAAGACTCATCATCAGGACCAAATAACGACCGACTTACCTTACTTATGAAATACAAATATTTTGACTTTGACAGAAGCATGGGCTCTCATAGACCTCAAGGGGAAAACATAGTAAAAGATTTCAACTAAAATTCATTCAAGTGACCATTGGCTGACGAGTACATGATGTAGAGCCATAAGTATCCCAAACAATCTGAGATAATTCATCTGAAACGTACAATATTTTATAAATAAACAGACCAGTATTTTTGGGCCGACTGTTCCCAGATTGGGTCGTTAATTAATAGGCCAACGACCAATAGAAACGACTTAAGTATCTGGCTAATCTGAAAGTATCCAAACATCGATGTAGGTATCTAAATCAATTAACGAATTATCTAGTCCGTTTTTATAGAAACTATGAGATATTGTACTCCGTTGGCTAGGTCTGGTTTGACATATCAGAATGTACAAAAACTGCTAATAATTCCGTTGGGTTTTTGGAAAATAATTGTTTTTACTTACAGGAATTCTTATTTTCACGGTGGTCTTAGCGCTCGAAGGGGGTGTTGCAGATGCCAAATCAAAACATGGACCTAAGGCAGGTGCCAAGCACAAGTCACATGAAGGTCCTGAGCACGGCCCTAAAGGAGAGTCCAAGCATCGCCCAAAACCAAGCCCGAAGTCTGCCCCGGAGTCAGCCCCCAAGCCTCAAGCAAAGCCAGCTCCAAATGCTCTCCCTAAGGCCAATTCAGGACCAAGGCCTGTAGCAGCCTCCGGCCCAAATCCCTACCCTAACCCTCAGCCACGACCCTTGGCTGCTCCCTCGCCTCTAGCTATGCCTGGCCTACGATCTATGCCTAAGTCAGGTCCTATGCCTGGTCCAAAACCTGCACCTCAACCTGCCCCGATGCCTAGCCCTGTAGCTCTACCGCATCCTTTCCCCGCGCCTATGCCTTCTGCTTTACCAGCACCTAACCCAATGGCTTTTCCTGGCCCAGCACCTCAACCTAACCCAATGCCTCAGCCTGGTCCATCCCCATACGCTGGTCCATCCCCATATCCAGGTCCAGCACCTCAACCTAATCCGATGCCTCAGCCTGGTCCATCCCCATTCGCCGGTCCATCCCCATATCCAGGTCCAGCACCTCAACCTAATCCGATGCCTTATCCTGGGCCATCCCCTTATGCAAGTCCAGCACCTCAACCTAATCCGATGCCTTATCCTGGACCATCCCCGTATGCTGGTCCATCCCTTATCCTAATCCGGCTCCTCGCCCTGCTCCAGCGCCTCTTCCTGCTCCAGCCCCATATCCAGTTCCAGCTCCTCATCCTAACGCTATGCCTTATCCTGCTCCGGTTCCCCATCCTTTCCCACAGCCTCTTCCTGCCCCGTTGCCCTACCCTGCTCCAATGCCCCACCCTGCTCCAATGCCAAATCCGGCTCCTAACCCAGTCTCTTATCCTGCCCCTTCTTCACATCCTACCACGGTGACCTTTAATCCTCCCGCTCCTAGCACAGCCTCTGCCCCCCATCCTGCCCCATCCGCCAGTACTCTTCCAGGCACCATGCCTCAACCTGCTCCACAGCCTGCAGCACAGCCAGCGGCTCAGCCCTCCGCCAAACCGGCTGCACAGCCGTCAGCAAAACCACTAGCCCAACCGTCAGCCAAAGCAGCGGCCCAACCGTCAGCCAAGGCAGCGGCCCAACCGTCAGCCAAAGCAGCAGTTCAGCCTTCAGCACAACCGTTAGCGCAACCACAACCAGCGGCTGAGCCAGCACCTCAACCGTCAGCGCAGCCTGCAGCACAACCCGCTGCTCAGCCTTCTGCTGAGGAAATTGTTAAGCCAGAATATGCGTTTGGCCTACCAGATGGACATTTCGTGTATTAGTTGATAATTGTATGTAAACAGGTAGACAGTAAATAAATAATTTAAATTAAATAAGTATTTTGTATTAATAAACGTATGATTTTTTAACATAGTTTTCTTTTTGATAAACAAAGCAAGGTTTGCAATGGGGTTCGAGGAACAATAAATCGTAAGGGTGAGGCAGCATTCCTACTATTTAAATTAAATATGGACATAGTTTTTTCAAGGAGCCCGGTGGTAACCTATTCAATTATTATTGGCAGAAATATACAAATTTAAAAAGTCCAATAAAAAGTTATAGGCGGGCAAAGAAGAATGGTTTTAAACTAAGCTGCATTCAGTTGAACTTAAAAGTGTGGTATTATGTAACCAATAATAAAAATCACATTTGTATAAACATATTTGCATGCACCTCTGTCTGTTGAATACACAATTTCAACAATAAAATTACCTACAGATGAGCAAAAGTATGGAGTATATTTTGAATATCTAGAAATATCGATACAATCGTAACAACTGTACTATGTAACTAAAAAAGCTATGTACTTGTCTCTAGTACGCATAGTTTAACAAATTCTCCCTTTTTTGAAAAGTCTAAGGGATGGACCGCTGATGGAAGTCATACATTTGAAATATAACTCCATGAAGAGTGGTAATAGATGAAAGATTCCTCCAGTCGGAATCTTTTGAAATGAAATGTCTCTTAGTCCACTCTTAAAACTTCGCGGCCGGTGTCACAACTATAATCTAGTTCTTCCAGTTCACACAGCGAGAAAACTTTATAACTAGCCTGAGATATTTCAGTCTCGCTGAGGAGTATCATCTTCAGTCACGGATTGGCTGAAACTGAGCTACTTGGTACAAAATGTGCCAAAGCATCTCGCGTTTCCTGACTGGTATTTTCACCTGTGCAGATAACCTGATACACAGCAAAGAGAGATCGTGTCTAAAGTTGGATAGGATTTGGCTATTCAGTTCGACATTTAGTTCCTATGAGTCAAGAGAGGGACTGACGGGAGGTGCGCTAAAGAAGGTTCACTCTTGAGAGTCAGTTGGCTGAAAGAGACTCTGAAAGGAGAGCGAATGCTGTTGGTTACCTCCGGTTTGAATCTAGAAGACCTTTGTGAAACAGTTTAAAGACTAATATTTGGGGCTGAGATAAAAAATATTTTAAAATACTTTTAGAGATAAAAAACCAATGCTTTTATCCTAGTCGAAGGAAAAATTAGCAGCCCATGATGCTAGCCGATCCATTCCCTTTCTTACCATGATACATCCCCTTCCCACTAGCAAAATAAGCCTGAGGCTTCGTTATGCCCTGCTTTTTCTTGCCTGGAGCTCCATATGACCAAGCCAATAAATTAAGCTCCATGTCACCTGGCCAATAAATTGAGCACCTTGTGACCAGGCCAATAAATTGAGTTCCATGTGATCAGGCCAGTAAATTGAGCTCCATGAGGCCAGGCCAATAAACTGAGCAACATGTGACCAGGCCCATAAATTGAGCTCCATGTGACCAGGCCAATAAATTGAGCTCCATGTGACCAGGCCAATAAATTGAGCTCCATGTGAAAAGGCCAATGAATTGAGCTCCATGTGACCAGGCCAATAAATTGAGCACCTTGTGACCAGGCCAATAAATTGAGTTCCATGTGACCAGGCCAGTAAATTGAGCTCCATGTGACCAGGCCAGTAAATTGAGCTCCATGTGACCAGGCTAATAAATTGAGATCCATGTGACCAGGCCAATAAATTGAGCTCCATGTGACCAGGCTAATAAATTGAGAACCATGTGACCAGGCCAGGCCAATAAATTGAGTTCCATGTGACCAGGCCAGTAAATTGAGCTCCATGTGAAAAGGCCAATGAATTGAGCTCCATGTGACCAGGCCAATAAATTGAGTCCATGTGACCAGGCAATAAATTGAGCTCCATGTGAAAAGGCCAATGAATTGAGCTCCATGTGACCAGGCCAATAAATTGAGCTCCATGTGACCAGGCCAATAAATTGAGCTCCATGTGACCAGGCTAATAAATTGAGCTCCATGTGACCAGGCCAATAAATTGAGTTCCATGTGACCAGGCCAGTAAATTGAGCTCCATAAAAACCTTAACTGTTTCTTAACAACATTTCCCAACAATGTTTGTTATCTAACTTATAAAAATTTAAAATGGTGGCTACTTAAAGTAAAAAAATGGTGGGATTTCAAAGTCAAATTTGAATTTAATTTCATTTAACTTTAAAATTGTGAAATGACCGCCATTTTGAAATTTGATAGGTTGGATAAAAAATATTGTTGAGAAATGTTATTAGGAAAACAATTTAGGTTTAAACCAAGTTATTCAAAAATATCTCAAAGTATTTTGGAATTATTAGTTACATTCAATAATTAACAAAATGGCGGATTACGACTAAACTTAGCCGAAATAAAAAAAATGTTACAAGTAATTTCCGACTTACTCTTGTATGCAGAATTTGGTTCTGCATAGCACGCTACACATTTTGTGACACCCTGTATATGATTGTGTCTTGAGGCCGCATTCATGTCCGATCTTCATCAAATTTGGAACAAATGTTCCTTATGTAAATACCTTGGTCAAGTTCATTAGCCAATCCCTCCTTATGGGGGGGGGGTTTTCACCAAACAAGTGGTTTTAATAATCGAAAACAGTAAATTTTATCAGATTTCGATGAAATACGTGTTTATTTTGATATCATCAATCAATATTGTCATTTCAAAGTATCAGCTAAAAGAGAGATCTTTTGCTAAAACAGCATATTGAGTCGCCAGGTGTTAATGAAATTTGAAATGCGTTTTCCGTTCATGACAATATACAGGGTGTCCCATAAGTAAAGTGTCAAACTTTAGAGAAAGGTTATATGGGTCAAGCTTAAGAGAAAATCAAGAATAAAAATTTTCCCATAAACGCTTAGTAAACCAAATATTCGCCATTTTATATTTTTCACTAATTATTTATTATCTCCCGCACCATTTATCGGATTTGACTTGAACTTAACCTAAATTTGTATCTAAGTAAGAAAATGTATGGAGAAAATTACCAGCATGATCTAACTTATCATTTTAAATCAGTGGTTATTTTATGATATTTTTAGGGAATTTTTTACGTTACATCTTAAATAGCGAATAAACGTTGAGTTTAACGATATAACGTAAAGAATAACTTTTTGTAATAAATTTTATTACCTATCTATTGACATCAAAGTCATAAAAACTTTGGGAAACAACGAAGCTTTAGGGGAAACTCTGGCTGAAAACGACAACTTTCCACCTTATCATCTTGATGTTTGCCACGTTTTCCACTGTAACTTTGTTGATTCTTAGTGGTTTTTCCACTATGGTGTTATAGATAGATAACAAATTCTCTACAAAACGGTATTCTATACATTTTATCGTAAAACTCACCGTTTATTCGCTATTTAAGGTGCAACGCCAAAATTCCCTAAAATTACCATAACATAGCCACCGTTTTAAAATGATAAGTTAGTTCATCCTGATAATTTTTCCGTAAATGATCTTACTTAGATACAAATTTATATTCAGTTTGAGTCAAATCCGATAAATGGCGTGGGAGATAATAAATAATTAGTGAAAAATATAAAATGGCGAATATCTGGTTAACTAAGTGTTTTTGGAAAAAATTTATTCCTGATTTTCTTATATTTTGACCCATATAACCTTTTTCAAGAGTCTGGCTCTTTACTTATGGAACACCCTGTATAACAAAACTTGCAGTCAAACACCACGAAAGTCTGAAACTGGGAGGCCGAAGCGGCAGTTTTTGGCCACAAGTAGGATGTAGATACAGATGATACGTAGATGATTCTGCTTCCAATCCCTAGGCTATAACGCATCCAAATGTTTTCACAAGCTACACAAGGAAATGCAAACATAAACAGCATGCATTAAGTAAACATGTTCATGTGCTGACAGCTTTACCACACGGATGTTTATTTTAATAGAATAGAGCATTTGTGCAAATATAACTCAATAACGTTCCAGTCGGATCGAGTTAAGCGTATCAAGATGCACTCCATATATGTTGGTGAGGAAATATACCTATAAGCTTATCTTAATCCACTACCGAGTAGGGGGAGGAAGCTGATTTCAAAATGGTGAACAATTTTGGAAATCTTTCTTTAGGCACGTTGATAAAGAAATTTGTAGCCTTGACTTTAGTACGTCAAAGCTGTGGGAGTAGATTTGTTTCAAATTTGTATTTTCTCATTTGCTTCGTTGTTGCTTCAAACTTTTTGTATACATTTATGGAAATAGCAGTTTTAAAATTAATGACAAGGTTAAAGTATACCGGTTGACAAAAAGTGCGACCCCATTTAACTTTAGAAATAATGCAAATTTGGAATGAGCTTTGGCATATAAAATTAAAGTCAACCGAAGTACTGCTTGGCATTTTTGGGGTTTGTCGCCCACCCAGAAATAGGGGCAGTGTGGGGTGACCCTAAGAAGTTCTTAATTTAGCTCCTCGTGTGACTCCTCATTTGAAAGTGTATAAGCAGAAAAGTTCATTGATACTATGAAAAGGTTTTTGATGCATCTGTTCAAAAGGGCGGCCAAAAAGGTGCTTCGATGTTTGAGCAAATAAATGGACGTTGTCGTTATCCTGTTCAAATTTTTGGAAACCGCCACTTGAACAGGGACACCGTAAAACATTTTAATTTATCAATTATTTTTTTATACCCTTTCAAGATAGGTCACACAGTGGGGTAGATTAAACATTTCTAGGGTCACCCCCTACTACTCTTATTGCCGGATGGAGGGTAAACCCTCATAATAATTAAATACACATGTCAAAGCGTGTTAAAAATTAGCATTATTGAAAAGTTAAAGAAGGGGGCTCAAACTTTTTTGACACGCGGTATAGGTCCTTATTCACAAGACCACTGCTTGCGTAACCCAATGGAAACGGTAGCTTGTTACATAAGTTACACAAAACCCAAGTCTAGCCCACTGTGGTTGGTTTAGGGTGAAAAAGACAGATGAAGAGTAGACTGTATTTAGATGTAGACCACTTCTTTCTTTGAAACTTTATGACTTTTCCAAACAACGTTTCCATGTTCCCACGTGTTCCAATACTTTTTCTCCTTTAGGAGTTTTGGTTTATTTTTCTCGTTAGATAAAATATTGGAGGCACAAGATCAAAATTATTTGAAAATCCACCCTGAATGTAATTTGTTTGGTAAAAACAAAACTGTACGTTACAAAAAGTTTATTACTTAAGGAATTTGAAGTCAAAATTTGTGGACCGAACCGGAACTTGAACCCGAATCTCTCACTTGCCGGGTAAGCCTATGCTACAATTAAACCATCCAACCCTCCTTGTTATGTCTTCTAATTTAGAAGTATTTAAATCTAAATGTCATCCGAAACACGTGACTCGCTAGAAATGTTATATACACAATTAAAATACTGTATATATATATATATAGTTCTTACACACAAACACAAAACTGTAAATCATAACAAGTCACTTGTTTAAAGGCTTATAAATATTTCGGTTCTTTCAAACCTTCAACGGAGCCAAAACAAAACAAAAATACAAATCATTAGTTCTAAATTTTTACATAGCTGCACTCTAATTATGAACGAGTAAAAACCACAAGAGTGAAAATCGAGCCACTCTTTAATGAGAGTGGCTGGTTTCAACACCCAAAGGAGCGAAATTTCACTCTTTCCGAGTGGCCTTCACTCCCTCATTTTTAGAGTGTATATGGATAATTTAGTCTTTTTAATGGAAAATAAATGGATTGACTTGTATGTTACAGGGTTGATAGTTTGCCTGGCCGTTGCTCAGGCCGCGCCCGGGCCTTATCCCGCCCTCTCCCCGCCCCAGCCCCTGCCCCGGCCCCCGGACCCTTCCCCGCTCCCTACCCGTCACCATACCCTTTCTCAGTAAACGGACCCTTGCCCAAGGCCCAACCGCAGCCTTCCCCCTTCCCTGGAGCTAAGCCTGGACCGATGCCGTACCCAGGACCTATGCCTAACCCCATGGCTATGCCTAACCCCATGGCTATGCCTAACCCCATGGCCATGCCTAACCCCATGGCCATGCCTGGGCACATGGGTATGCCTGGACAGATGCCTGGTCCGAGACCTCAACCATCGTACATGAACGCAGCTCGTTCTGGTCCGATGCCCGGACCCGGACCGTTATATGGAGAAGAATTCTTGTACGAAGAACCAGTGATACCAGTATTTGAAGCACCGGTGGTATATGAAACAATAGTAGAAGAACCTTTATATGCAAGGGGGGTTGTACTTTACAAGTAACGTCTGATGCCCGACTCAAACTAATTTACCTCTTTACGCGCTCCTCTACATCTTTGAAAATTTTACAAAAAATGGATATTTACAAATTTACAATGGATATTTACAAAAAATGAAAATAAGATTGAGTTTGAAATTAGTTCAACTTATTTTTAATAGTATAATGTCAAAATCTTTTCATATTGTAGAATTGTTATAGTAACATCATTGTGTACCATAATACCTTTTAGTTTCGAAATTTTAAACTTTTAAATTTGTTGAATGTAATTTAACACATAGAAAATACTTATTTTATAATATCAAAATATGTTTAAACAAAATACATGGTATTGTTTTTTAAAACCTACTGCCGCTAAGCTTGCTTAGTCATTTTCATGAATCTTTCGTTTTTCAATACTAAGCAGGAAAGCAAAACCCATATGGTACATGATTGTTAAAAACATCTCAAGTTCTTATTAAGGGTTCACCTCAGAGAAAGGCCAAATACATCTGCCCAAGGAACATACGACACTTCGCACGTAACGAATGGCTGAACAAAAAGCCTTCTTTCAACTGATGCGGCCTAACTGTCAAACCAAGCGTTTGCAACGGCGTGTACGGCGGCCCGTTTTTCGACTTTCAAAATAGTTTTTACATTAATAAACATGATATATTTGTTAACTAGAGCAGCAGTCTTCCAACACTGTATAGAGCCCGATTTCTCCTATTTTCTGTTGTTCAAAAGTGTCACAAATAAAGGTTGAAATTGTCGAAGTGTTTGTGATTTTAACAGATAAACAATGATGTTGAAAAAACGCACGAAATTCCATGAAAATCGGACAAAAATTTTGACCTGTAGAGAGTACATACATACAACATTCAAATACATACATTTATGTACCATATATATATATCATTTTTAAATGACACTAAAAGATTGTATAAATAATACAAATAACTCACAGTTGCAAATATTCTAATTTAGATAATATTTCGATTTCACGATTATCAAACAAATACATATATATATAAAGTATTTAAAAAATGAACAATCAGGATCAGGCTCGCTGCTCATCTCTAAGTACCGGACCTTTAACCATGCTGTCAGAATAAAAATATAGTTTTTCAAAGAAATTTAGTATTTAATTTTAAAAAGGTTCCAGTGCAAATAATATGTTAAATATGCAGTTAACGTCAATTACTATTCAACTGAATCGATACATGAACAGGGCGAAAGTACAGTAGAAATAAACTTTCGGAAACCCAAAGAATAAATATTTTTGGTAAGGGATATTTACAATCATACTTTTTGGGATACGAAGTCTGGACTTCAGCCTTTTTATCAAAATGGATCGACTCGTTTTTGCTGTAATTAAAATTTAACAAAACCCGTTTATATTCGGATACAAAACACTTAAACTTCATCTTGGAAAAAAGACATACCTCAAGATATTTCCCTGAAGAAACTACTGATTAGTGTTTTCAAGTAGAAATGATTTCATTAGCCAATTTATTCCACTAAATCAATCATTCAACTAAAATCTGATACAATCATAACTATAAACTTAGATTTTTAAAAACTGGTCTGGTAATATTTTGATTTGAACTAATAAAATACAGAGCTAATTCAATCATAAATGTACTTTATACAGCAGAAATGTAACGCAATTTAAAAAAGATTACAACCATTGAATTCCCAAACTTGTTCACTAAACCTAACCCAAAGCTCGAAAGTACCGAAAAGTTAAAAACTAAAAACCATCTCCATACCTTACTCGAACTCTAACTCAAGCTAGAAAAGTCCAGACGTCGATTTTTTACTAAAAACAAAAACCAGGCCGACACGCAGCTAAGTGCTAAAGCGCCGCTGGCATACAGAGCTACGAGGCTGTTCACTACGCTTACAGCCTTACTTGGTGCATACACCTTCTCTTTGATGTACCCCTACAAGAAAAATCTCAAGGTGTGATGTCTGGAGATCTTTGAGTCCAGTTCAACACGCGCCATCATATTTGGTCCAGCACGACCGATCCATCTGTCAGGTGAATTTTAAGTTCAGCCCTAACTTCCAAGTGGTAAATGTGAAGGTGAGGACGGTATACATTAAAGATAAGGTGTATACACCATCATTGCCTAGTTATTTCGATTCATACCGCGTCGAAACATCATAATCATTAGCTGGAAATATTTCGGTCTGACTGAGGAGTACCAGCTTCAGCCACTAATCGGCTGAAAATTAAATACTCGTACTAGCAGTCTGCTATCTTATTTAGTATTGTATCTTATCTCGGATGTTAATTGGAGCAGGGACGCCATTTGTCGATGTTCTCATTGGCTGTGACACTATCGAAAAGAATTCTTCAGAACTGGTTCCCAGCTTCTTGAAAGTTTAACACTGTCTTCTTTGTTGAAGTTATTAATCATTTTTAATTATTTCAATGGTTTCTCGGATGACTCTCGGGTAATAATGTAGGGTTTAGGGGTTTTGACACAGGAAGGACACAATAGCAGATCGAAATCCCAAAATATGGCCAAAGTAGGCATTTTGACACAACTTGGTTGCGAGAGGGGTAAGGAAATCGTGGCAAAGTGGGGGAAGTACTGTGCGAGGGCGGCGGTCATACTAAACCAGGTTCTAGGTAGTGACATATAATCACTTTTAGAAAAAACAACGGCTTCCCACTTTGTTAAGGGCCAAGCACTCACCGCACCTACTTTGATACTTTGCTTTGATACACTGACCCTCTTTGGGGGTATTTTAAGATAAGTATAGAATGATGGTAGGTGTGATGAGTGTTTTTATGGATGAAAAGACGTAGTCTTGTTACAAACCCTTACAAACTAGGGCCGACTGTTTTCCAGATTGGGTTTTTATACCACGTTATACACCCTATAGCTCCCTATGTCCGTTAAGGTACCCTTAGCTCTTTGCAATGATCGATTCATATGTATACTCAATTACAACTTAGAACCACTGTACTTGTAATGAACTACGAGTATGTTTGAATCTTACATGTTTGCTAGTTTGTGCTCACAATGTAGGTCCTTCACTTTACCGGTTGTTATCGCCGAACATTTACAAGAACTTGTTTACACATTACTTCTTCTTTCATCTGACACAATAGATTTAGATATTACAGTCAAATGAGCTATGGTATACATAATTATATAAAATAATAAGTCGTTATATAGTTCAACTGTTTAAATTGAACGAATATTTCATATATTTTATCCTATTAGTTTTTATCAATAAATAAACCCATGAAACATAAAAGCCAATATTCGCTATCATTTCTGGCGAAATGGCAACACTTCTTCGTCCATCCCTCACTAGTCAAGACCCCCACCTTACCACTGCTTTCTCCCCTACGTTTGTGACAAAGTGCCGCTTTAGAGAGTACTCGGATTATTTCCCGATTTATGATGGCAGAAAACTGACCGTTTGTGTCAAAATTCCGGCTCCCAATAATGTAAAACCTTTGCCAATAGGCTACTTTGGCTTTGTCAAATTCTACTGCATGTTTCGTGTTGCAGCTGTGTTCTCCTATGGCCGAATCTTCGTGTTTTGTGTGTGATGTGCATTGAAACTCTCGCCAAGGAAGAAGATACTGGCGAAGATATTACGTATATACTCCCGGCGAGCACAGGTCCTTCACAGGTCTCAAACAGTTCTTCAATTTACATCCTTAATAAGATACAATACTAAATAAGATAGCAGACTGCTAGTATTTATTTTTCAGCCAATCAGTGGCTGAAGATGGTACTCCTCAGTAAGACCGAAATGTTTGAATGGGATTTAGATGTAAGAAGGCAAGGAACATTTTAGATACTCAAACATTTGACGATTGCGATACATTTATTGTAAATGTGCAATATGCAATAAAACATTTATTTATTTATTTACTAGCTGGCTTGAAAACAGTCTTCATATTATGTTTTATAAGATTCTGCCTATTCAATATTTTATTCACTGTGTAATAAATTAGAGATTTTCCAAATGATCATTACAATTTTCAAGCTTGAGTGTTTGAATAATGGGAGCAGTTTTAGGGCGTGTTTCGAATTATCCTACTCTACACCATGATATGATAACTATAATCTAGTTCTCCTGGTTCACACCACGCCCAAACTTCATAATTAGGTTGAGATATTTCAGCCTCGCTGTGGAGTACCATCTTCAGTCACTGATTAGCTGAAACTGTGCTACTGGCTGTCTGTGAGTGAAGATGGTACTCCACAGCGAGGCCGAAATATCTCAACCTAATTATGAAGTTTGGACGTGGACGGAAGGACTAGATTATAGTTGAGACACCGGCTGCGAAAGCCTAAGAGTTTAGGCTTGATGAGTCCATAATATGCATGCAGTCTTGTAGTACCTGAGTTTGGGCTACTTGGGCAGTTTCCTCACCAAACAAACATGGTCTATTCACTATTTGAGATGCCGACCACTCTCATGAGGGTATTTTAAGGCAGATATGTGGTGAAGGATGAGTGTGATGAGTGGTATTAATAAGTTATGAGGTCTTGTTACAACCTAAGGCCGACTCTTCCTTAGAATGGGTCATTAACTAATAGCCCAATGACCAATGGAAATACAAGGACCAACGGCTTAACGTGACTTCCGAACCACGCAGGTGATGGTCTGATATGTCTAAACGATGGTGGGAGTTGATGCGGGTATCATCAGATGATCACTGAGACTATCTGAGCCGCTTTAAACCTTTATCATCCTCAAAACCTGACCTCGATGAAGCTGGATTACAGGACCACGCCACGAGTTCCAGTCTACATGACAATCCCATATCAACTCTCCATCTAGAAGTATTGCAAGGAATTATATTGAGTAGACCTTTGTGACCTCAGTTTCATCCAACATGGCAGTTGGACTATCTGCGTCTGTTTGTCGCAAATTGAAGTGAACGAATGTCTAAGGCATTTAAAATTCGTTTAAAAACATTTTGGTAGCACAAAGATACGAATTTATAGCACATATTTGGGGGACCATACTTGAATTGGCAGGATAGGATAATTCAAATAAATGGAGAGAGTAATAGTTGTATTAATTGTATGTCTGAAAAGTATCTCGATGTGAATTAATGGGAAAATTATAGTTTTGTAATCGTATAACTTGTCGATCGCTATATATTATGCATTATAATGTTCTCGCAGTACTCTATTTATTTATAACTTTATGAACAGTTGTCCTTTGTAAAGTAGAATATTATGGGGCTTTCAAGGGTTGGTAATGACTAGAAGAAAGCATTAGTCCTGTTTTCTGTCAGTTCTTTAAGTCTACCTTTCTTAAGATTTTTAAAGGGAGGCACGCTAAGAGAATGATGCAATCTTGACATTTCATAAACAACTTCCCCCACCACTCTCATCGGCATATAAGCCCAACAACATAACTTGTCCAGCCATTCCTTTCCCGGCGTCCCAAGAAGGAACTCTTCTTCTACCGACAATTGCAGACGACACCTCTTTATTTACCTATAAAGCGTTTTCTTTAGAGGAAAATCCGCCGATAGCGATGTTCAAATAGAATGAACAAATAAGATAAGCATAACTGTACAAACAGAGCAGTTTACGATGTAAGTATTTATTGAGGAAGTATAAAACGCTTAGGCTCCTCTTTCTTGGGGTACTTGCGTTTCTTCCTCTCACCGTTTTTCAAGGGCGTCAAGATGCTAGCTCTTGCCTTAGGTGAGTTTCTGATAATAATTTCTCGGTCAAAATCTTGAAGCAGCTCTAGATAAACCACAAAGTTTCGTTGGTTACAAAATGGGGAGGGGGTTGGTTTGAAAAAGATAATTTTTTAACTGAATTGTAGAAGGGGTATTTGTAAAATTTAATTGTACATTTAAATATTCCACTTCACGATTGAAAGGAATCAAACGTTTAAATTTACAATGTTGCGTTTCTTATTATCGAAAGTGGACTAAAGGGCTTTGAGTTATGTTGTTGCAAAGCTAGATGGTCGAAGCCCTAAGTTTCGAAAAAAACATTAAACTCTCTCAACTAGCTGTCACATAAGAGTATGATGAACATGTCAAAAACGTCTTTTGAATGAGGAAAAAGAGCTCTATATCAATGTATTTTAAGGCTTTAAATTTTGGGTTTCAAATTGGTATTAGTATTTTTATATTATTAATGTATAGGGCTAATGGCAATGTACAAAATCCAAAATCCTTTATTTAAGGTTAGCGTTATAATTTTATAAGTTGGTATTGTTGGCATTTCTCAGTTGGTGAAAAGGAATAAATACAACTATTATCTACTTGTTTCCAATACTAAATCTTCTAAATGCTCCTTTTTTAGTTTGTTCTACGTATATAATCTTCTTACTACAAAGAATCAATATCTTTACATAAATATAAAAATTTGATTAGCGTAAAATTTTGATTGGAACATGATACAATTAAAAAGCTGTTTAATTTACTGTACTGTTTCACACGTATTGTGTGAAGACTAAAACTTATAACGCCTTTTTGTTCCACTCAATTTTGCACCTAAGTAACCATTTTAAATAATTTATTTGTACCTAATAGAAAGGTTAATGTTATGGTAGATAGATGGTACATGGATGTCAAAACTATGGCTGGCAGCCTACTCACAGAATGCGCTGCGAGGGAATTTTTTTTAGAGTCACTGACGCACGCGAAATTTGGGTTGTTCTCAAAAACTGCACGATTTGGTCACAGTTACGTCATTGACATCGGACAAATTAGATCTTGTTAAGCCAGGGGAGGAAGAAAGACGGCAGCGCTCAAAGCGCATTCTGTGCGTGGGATGCCTAACTATGTCCAGTTTATTGCCTCAGCCATGCGGCATCTATACACTATCTCTACCTTCCATTAAGTTGTCTTTGCTAATAGTGTTAAATGTTGCCAAAAGCTCTTCTAACTATCCTTCCTCGTAGGATCCTTAAATGTTTGACACATATATTTAATTTCAGGTTTGGTGATCGCCTGTGCGTCAGTGACAGCGTACCCAGGGCCAGTACCTTTCCCCCAACCTGGCCCCATGGCCGGACCCTTCCCCCAACCTGGCCCCATGGCCGGACCCTTCCCCCAACCTGGCCCTATGGCCGGACCCTTCCCCCAACCCGGCCCCATGGCTGGACCCTTCCCCCAGCCTAGAGCCGGGCCTGCAGCCGGCCCCATGCCTGCACCTAACCCCAGCCCGTTCATTGGTGGTGGATACGGTTTAGGCGGTTACCCCTTCTACGGGGAGGAGATTATTGTAGAACCTGTCTACGGTCCGTACGAGCAAGTGTTCGAGGGAGTCGGCTACGGACTTGGCTACGACGGCCTGTACGGTGGATACGGTGGATATCTCATCTAAACACCTCGATCTGCAACATACTAGACACCGAACTACGCTACCTTAATTATTAGATTTAGGATTTTGTACATGCCAATAAAATAATGTTTATACGTGAAATGGGTATTGAATTTATCACCAGTACGGTTGTCAAAGCTTGAATGTTGGTTGAGTTATCAAGATATAGCCTACTGTACAATTAATTTGTAAATAAATCTAACTGTTTTGTCTTTGACAAAAGCAACGAGTCAGTTCCTGTTGTGCTAATAAAAGTTAATTTTTGATAATACATGCAAAATGTTGTGGGCTGCACTTTGATGAAAGACGGAGCCGAGAATTCAAATTTGAGCTTGTTTATTCTGAGGCTACGTCAAGTATTTATGTTTAATTTGGCTTGAGTTATCCTCACCTTTCCCTTAGAGTTCAACTTTGGAGCCAGCTGTGTTCATTACGAATTATAAATACTATTATACTAAAAAAGAGAGATTCGCATGGTAAAAAGACTTTAAAATAAAGATTCTTGTAAGAGTGTGTGCAGGGAACTAAAAAAGTTGTTTTACCTTGCCTCTAATCGTTTAATTGTTACCTGGCAAAATGAAAACATAAAACTAACAGTAAAAGATGAATTGAGAGCTCAGCAACACCAATCTTTTGTGTGTTTTAACTTTCGCCGATGAAGTCCACTCCCACAATACTTAACAATAATCCACATAACTTTTTAACATTTACTCCCCTCTGCCTCCTTTAAAATTAAATTGGGTCCATAGCTGGAACCAAATATAAGGTTTTTATAAGTAGATTACGCATAGATACCACGTGTTTGAATCAGCTTAATGAACATAGTATGGCAGCCCAAGCACAAATAGCGCATCGAAGGAATCCTTCCAAGAGTCTCAAGCTAAGCCATTAACGCGCATGAAAGTTCGTTTGTTCTCGAAAATTGTACGATTTGGTCACATTTAAGTTGTTAACATCGGAAAAACTCGAGCATGTGGAGCCGAGGAGGGAGAAAGGCGAAGAGGAAAAGATGGCAGCGCTATCTGTGCTTAGACTACCGAACTATGTTGATTTTGCCGCCTTAACCATGTGGCATCAATGCTCAATCTATTTATGCTCAATCTAGACTGGAACTCGTGGCGTGGTCCTATAATCCAGCTTCATGGAGGTCAGGTTTTGAGGATGATATAGGTCTAAAGCGGCTCAGATAGTCTCACTGATCATCTGATGATACCCGTATCAACTCCCACCATAGTTTAGACATATCAGACCATCACCTGCGTGGTTCGGAAGTCACGTTAAGCCGTTAGTCTTTGTATTTCCATTGGTCATTGGGCTATTAATTAATGACCCATTCTAAGGAAGAGTCGGCCATAGTTTGTAACAAGACTACAACTCATAACTCATTACTACCACTCATCACAATCATCCTTCACCACATATTTGCCTTAAAATACCCTCATGAGAGTGGTCGGCATCTCAAATAGTGATTTATTATAACATTATCTTTGCTAAAACCCGTTTTAAAGTTAATAACTCAAAGGATCTTTTTCTTACTGTCATCTACAGCTAACAAACGAAGTTTCATCCTTGAACTATTTTTCATTTGTTTAACTCAACTTTACTGTACTATGACCTAGTAGACGCCATCGGTCTAGAGTTAAATTGATCTAAAAGGTTTAGTTTTATTTTGAGAAAAAATTAACTAAAATCCTAAGGACTGGCAGGTTTTCAGCCAAAGTCCCAACTCGAGCTTAAAAGGTAGGGTTTGTCTTGTTGAACGAGGCAAGGTTAGGATCACAAAGTCCTCTCTACCACTCACTATCACTGGGACTGCTATAATACACTTTATCGATTGGGTACACTCAACATGGTCACCTTGTGTTGGGTACCAGGACACTCGGGTATTGAAGGTAATGAAGGTGCAGACGCATTAGCTAATAATGCAGCAATCACAAAGCTAGTGGGACCCCAACCTTTCTGTGGAGTTTCCAGTAGTGCAGTTGATCAACTCATCAGAGCGTGGGTAAGAACGGATCATGCGAGGACAAGGCAGCTAGTTCAGGGCCATCGCACGAGTAAGTTGGTTCTCTCAACCCTCCAGCACCATAGCATCAGATTTGCTCCATCTCAAAAGAGACAAACTGCGGCTGATAATTGGACTCATCACTGGTCACTGCGGCCTTAGGTTGCGTTTACAGAGATGTGGAGTCTTCGACGAGGTTCCTGCATGCAGAAGGTGGCCTGCATGATGAAACTGCCGAACACATTTTCTTCGACTGTCATGGTCTGGAGCAAGCAAGAACGGCTAATTTTGGTGAGATGACTAAGGGTGGTAAGTTAGCAGAAGAGGGACTTGTGAGAAGGATTTTGGAGATATGAGCTCTCAAATATTTTTGAGTAGCATCTATCTATACCAACAACAAGGGGAGCGGAATAAGTCCTAGGGGCTGACCGTCCCTTCTCAATGCTGTGTAATGTAATGCCACTGCTGAGACAGGAAACTCAACATAGACGATACAGCCCACACACAGAAGGTGCTGCGAGGATATCCTCTTAAGCGTCTCAAGTAGACCCACTGACGCGCGCGAGTTTAGTTGTTCTGGGAAATCTCACGATTTGGTCACATTTTTTGAGTTATTGACACCGGAGAAACTCAAGCGGAGCCGAGGTGGGAGAAAGACAGCAGCGCTCATAGCGCATTCTGTGCGTGGTCCGCCTCACTATGTTGAGTTTCCTGCCTTAGCCATGCATCTATGCGCTAACTACCTACCAAACATTGTCTATGGTACATGTTAATTACGAGTTTGTAACAATTACACTGTTTAAAGCTTATGTTCTTTCTAGGGCTACTCCTTGTGAGTACGATGGTGACGGGCTTTCCTGGGCCCAACCCGAAACCGAGGCCTATGCCGAGACCTTCACCGCACGCTCTCCCAGGTCCTCACCCTCACCCTCACCCCCACCCGCACCCTTCACCCAGGGCTGTGCCTAGTCCTAGTGCTAACCCAAACGCACGTGCTAAGCCAGTAGCCGGACCCAACCCCGCCCCAAACCCTTTCGCCAAGCCCTCACCTCAACCTCACGCTCACCCCCACCCGCACCCTCACCCTAAACCGAACCCTCTACCTCACCCCTACCCACAGCCTGCGGCCAAGGCCAATCCCCTTCCCAAGCCGATGGCAAAGCCTAACCCTCAACCGAGCCCCCAGCCTAACCCACAGCCCGTGGCAAAGCCTAATCCCAACCCACAACCGGTTCCGAAACCCAATCCTAACCCACAACCCATCGCAAAGCCGAACCCTGCGCCACTGCCTCACCCCGGCCCGCAGCCTACTCCGAGCGCCGGGCCTGAACCGTGCATAGGCTGTGGCTCCGGCTATCTGGGCTACGGACAGCTCGGGGCATTCTACGATCCAGTATTCGACAGCCCTGGGTTCGGAGTGTTCCCTGGCTACGATTGGGGCGTTGAAGATATATTCTTAGACGGACTTGCCTTCTCAAGTTATCCTTATTTATATCGCTAGGCAGTAAGGCGAGACTATGTCTGAGTTTTGACTCGAATCTTGTTGACAATAGCTGTCTATAGTTGGTATTTTTAATCTGTACATATTGGCCTGTATAATAAAATCCTATTTAATACTGATCGTGTTGTAAAATTCCTGACTCTTGTATTTCCTTCTGAAGTATTAAAGCACTCCTCCCATTGGGTTAAACGCACAAGTTAATCATTAAATTGTAAATTACCGAGATATTCTAGCTAAAACGAGAGAATGGGAAGACCATTTCAGACAAATTCAACCTGAAGTACTCCATATGTCACGATCCTTTTGAACCTGCAGCCAGCAAATCCCAAAAGCAGCGCTAGAGACGTAACTCAACTGTGTTACTGGCTGCTACACCTGACTACAGGGCATAAACTCTAGAAATAAACTCTAAGGCGCTTTTAAGTTCAAGACATAATAATAAACATAGTCGACAAGCCCTACCGTGAATCTCAGCGAATTTCCTACAACGGGATAATGATAACCCAGGAATGCCGTTTTGACCCCTTTTTGTACCCTTAGGACTCTACAGGTCACTTTTTGGCTCGATTTTCACGAATTTTGATGAAAATGTTACTGTTTTAAATATTTAGATCAATTTTAGATATTTACCCTTTAAGGAGTCCTCCAAAGAAATTTTTATGTTATGGAAACGGTGTTTATGAACTGATTTTTACTTGTTTGTGAACTTGGCCGTAGTGATCTGAAATGGCTTTGTTAGGTTTGTGAACCGTTGCGGAATGATCAGTTACTCTCGTTGATGAGTTGATCGCCCGTTCTAAACCAAAGACTTTATTTGCTTTGTATTAAGACTATTTGAATTAAGTTTGTTAATATTGAGGTCCTTAATGACGATAAAGATGTGACACTTTTGTTACGTCAGGCAAAAGTTGTGTGAACATTGCGTCATCCGCACTGGTAAAGCAAAATATCCGAAAGGTTGTAATTTGGGAATTCTTTTGAACTATACATGCGTCAGTGTATGGATTACTTGATAAAGTATTTAAACAATATTGCCTAACCTCCTCCTGTTGAAGAGGTGTGGCAGTGGAACAGTTTCCAATTAAACATTTTGTAATTTAAAAGTAACTTTTATTGAACCCTTCACAGGAGTCTAGCTCCTCCCACAACATTGTTAGCTTAACCCTCTTATTGGATGCCATTTGTGTACGAGTATATAGGTCCGCAAAGTTAGTGTGATTTCGATTTATCTCGTAGTTTGAATTTTGGTTTTAAGGCAAATTTTAGTGTCTTAGATACTAACATTAAGGTCCCTAACGAAATTTTTAGAACTAGGAAAGTTAAGTAGCATAGGTTCGATATCTAGATGTGATGACAGCTGCTTTCTCAAGCAGGCATCAACTGCTTACCATCAGACAAGAGTTTTGGGCTGGAATTCTTTTCATTAGAGAGCAAGTCAAGTTTGAGAGGAATAGTGCATGCTGCTTGAAGATATAAGGACTTTTGATAGGTAACTCTTTGTTTTATTTTTATATTGCACCATCTTCTGTGACCTCCAAATATCACAGTGATTAAACCGTATCAGTAAGGTGTCTGTCTGCGTTTTTTTGTTTTTGGTGAGTTGTAAATATTTTATTGGTGAAGGCCTAATGTGCATATCGGATTTTATTGAACATTCTAGACGAAGTCTGATTTCCACTCCTCTAGCTTCTAGTTGATTTAACAGATGGGTAACAGATAGATGTGAAGAGGGCAGGAGTGGTCTACGGATGTTGATGGAATACAAGTTGTCCCATAAGTAAAGTGCCAAATTCCGGCAAACGTTAATATGGGTCTAAATAAAGACAAATTCAAGAATAACTTTTCTTCCAAAACGTATTGTTTACCAGATATACGCCATTTTGTATTTTTTACAAAACAAGTTTTACCTCCAACATTTTTTACAGATTTTTATTAAACTAAGTATACATGTTGAAGGAGATGAGATCTATCATAGAAAATAATCAACTTACAACAACATTAATAAATTAGACATTTTTAAACTTTTCACTGATTTTTTATTGAAAGAGCTAGCTTTCGCCGGCTAAGGCATCTTCAGTATAATAACAAAAGACACATCATCTGTATAATTAAGTTGAATATCAAAAACAAAAACATATGTACACCCAAAAAAGTAAAATTTCTAAATTTAGATATAATATTGTATAAACTATCAGTCGGAAATTTTCTTTGAGTTTCTAACTTTTTCTTCAATTTGATCTTTTACTATTGGTATAAATACATTACTAAAATTTAGAGAAGGTTGAGATATACAGTTATTTTTAAAAACACTCATGCACGCACTTTCAATTTGGTTTCTTTTAGTCCAGGAAGGTTCTTTAAAAACTAAAGTTGACGATTCAAATTTGATAGAGTGGTTTTCAGACAGAGCGTGTTCAACTAATTTTGATTTTTCAGAATTTTTCATTTTATAATTGTATATATGTTCTTTAATTCGTGTTTTAACTGGCCTGGAAGTCTGTCCGAAGTATGATTTGTTACACTCACAGTCAATTTTGTATACAGAGTTTTAGTTTCTTGATTAGGGTTTTTAGGTTTTAATTTTGTTAACTGACTTCTCAAAGTGTTATTGGATTTAAATGATGTTCTTATATTAAATTTAGAATTAACTTTTCGAATTTGTTCAGATAAGCCACGCACGTAAGGGAGTACTACAGTTCCTATTGGTTTGGTTTCATCTTCTTTCATCATCTTTTTTGGGTGTACATATGTTTTTGTTTTATGATATACAACTTAATTATACAGATGATGTGTCTTTTGTTATTAAACTGAAGATGCCTTAGCCGGCGAAAGCTAGCTCTTTCAATAAAAAAATCAGTGAAAAGTTTAAAAATGTCTAATTTATTAATTCCATCCACTTTTCATCAAGTATACACAGAAGAAAATTACAACAACATCCAACAGGAAATTTTAAAATGGCGTCCAGTTAAAGTCTTTAACTTGAATGGCGGGAAAACGATAAATAAACATCAAAATTTATGAAAAGCAACTTTTTTTCTAAATAATCTTTTCTATCTATCAACACAACAAAAATTAAAATCGGACCAAAAATAACCTTAATGAAAAATTTATTGAAAAAATGAACGGAGCACACATGGAACATTTGTTGTAATAACCTCTTGTGTAAAGCTTTCATTCGGGTTTTATGCTGTATTAAATGTATCTACCCATTTAAATCCATGTTGTTACTGATCATGTTTTTAATAAATCTGTGTTATTTTTAGTCCAATTTTAAATTTTTGTGTGTTGATAGATAGAAAAAAATATTTAAAAAAGGTTGTTCTTTATATTTTTGTGTTTTTGATAGTTTTCCCAACATTTAAATTAAAAGATTTTAACTGCACGCCATTTTGAAACTTCCAATTGAACCAAGTTGATTTTTCTTTCTATAATAGATCTTATCTATTTCCAACATGTATATACTGAGTTTAATAAAAATCGGTAAAAAATGTTGGAGATAAACATTATTTTGTAAAAATACAAAATGGCGTTTACCTGGTAAACAATGCGTTAAAAAAAGAAGATATTCTTGAGTTTGTCTTTATTTAGACCCATAGAAACGTTTCCCGGAGTTTGGCACTTTACTTACGGGATACCCTGTACATGGATTATTTTGAGTACCTAATGTACTGAGAGAGAAGATGACGTTGTCTGATCGATGACTGAAGACCACACAAAGTTATGTTTGCGAGTGGCTAAAAATATGAAACCTCGCACCTTTCTTTATACGTACCCCGGCGAGTGGCTTTACATGGGTTTGCAATTGATCTCAGGTGATGACTGTATGTATGTGTGATGGTGTATGTGTACTGTATGTATCAGAGCTTTTACGTGATGGTAAAGATATAGTCTAGGGTGGACTGGAGCCCAAATTTCATATTCAGCTTTCATATAAGGGGTTTAAGGCCCTAAAAGAACAGTATTATTACGTTTCTTGGCATGGGTTCCTGTCAAAATAAAAATATATTAGGAAAATTGGTTTTCAATTCGCCTTCAAGAATATATTAGTCTTTGTATCATCATTTGTAACAATCAGTTTTGGGCTGCAACCTCTGCATCGCACCTTATCCACCCCACTTGGAGCCTCGAGTAAAATAAATTTAATAAAAAATAACCACACAAGTAATGAAAATGAGTTTATTTTGAATGAAAGATGATGAGGAATGAGTATATACAGTTTTGAGCAGCATTTGCTTTAGTAGATGCCTACGCCACCGTAGATGGGTCCACCCAGAAGGCCTCCGTAGCCGAAAGCCTCAATGGGGTAGCCGAGTCCACCGTAGGCTGGGCCGTAGGTTCCGTAGCCACAGTAGCTGCTGCCAGGGATGAAGCTGTCCACGTAGCTACGTACGTCTACAACCCCACTGGACACGGGGATGACTGGCTCTACCACCTCGGCTACGCCGACTCCTAGGCCGTAACCACCGTAGCCACCTAGGCCGTAGCCACCGTAGCCGAGACCGTCGTAACCGAGGTATTGAGCCAAGGTGCACTGGCTGACCAGAAGAACTCCTGGAACCAATAGAGACTTGGAAACGGGGCGGCTAAGACACTGGTTATACAGGGTGTTTTTAACGTAACTCAATTTTCAAACTATAGTAAGTCCTTCCTTACGAGCACTATTTGTTCATAAATTAGTATCATCGGTTTGTTCACTTCAATATCCATCAGCTGGTATGTATTGGTGCAGTAATATTGTAGTTTGGATTTCCTAATTGATTTTATTGTGAAATAAACGGAATCGAGTTTCAACAAATATCAAACAGTGATTATTGTTGAAGGGTACTTAAGAACAAGATCGTTTGATTTGTGTCAAGTGACGTTTGAGATAAAGCATTCAGGTGTGAGTAGGCTCTGATTTTGTTGTTTCAAATTTTTGTTCAGATTTTCTGGGGAAATTTTTCAAACTAACCTTAACATCCTCTATCACTTCTTCATTCAATATAGTCCGTTTTCTGTTATGGTTTTGTTTCCTACAAAACATGTTTCCTCAAACCTTTTAACAAATCTGTGAACCTTAGATTTGTTAGAAATACTAACACCTGTAAACTTGACCCTAAACGCCTCTTGACACAAAGGAAATTATCTTGTTCTTAAGAATTCTTCAACAATAAACAACCTTTGATCTTTGCTAAAAACCATGATTGCGTTTATTTTACAATAACATCAAATTAGGAAATATAAACCACAATATTACTGCTAAAATACATACTAGCTGATATACAGGGTGGCCCATAAGTCAGTTGACAAACATGCATTTCATTGAATGCATGTTTGTCAACTGAGTTATGGGCAACCCTGTATATTTAAGTGAACAAACCAATGATACAAACATAGTTTTCAATGTAACTAATAATGTTTATAGCAATTGTATACAATGTTGGAGAAATTTCCTAAAATATAACAAAATCGTAGACTTAAATTCTGATATGTATTTAAGAATCACTTAGGCAGAAATCTCAACCATGGAGGCTTAAATTGGAAAAATTAACTATATAAGTGGTTCCAAACAGTTCCAAATGAGTGGGATTCCACTACATGTTTCGGGACAACTGTCCCATCTTCAGGTGGTACAAGATTCTTCAATGTGTTTAATGTGTACTGCCACCTGAAGATGGGACCGTTGTCCCGAAACATGTAGTGGAACCCCACTCATTTGGAACTGTTTGACGAGGTAATTCACCACTTATATAGTCTACTACACAGTTTCGTGGCTAAATACAAAGAATTTTAAAGGACTAATTAAGTTTAAAATTCGGACATTACTTTAGAGAACATTTAAAATGAAGCCTAGTTGATCCCTACTTTGAAACGTTAGCTTAGAAAGGAAGACGTTAGAGTGTACCAGTTAATTTTTCGATTAAATCTTTGAAGACAAAGAAAAACTAAAAACCAGTTAACACTTCCAGTCACTTCTTTCGAAAAATTCCTAATATCATTAACCTTGATCTTGAAAATACAAAACCTTGACTTAATTGCCTAAGAGATTAACCAGTCAAAAAGTACTGAGACTTATCTGTTTACCCAACAAAGCGGCGATCATCTTGATCATAGTTGCCTGCGGTCTGATGGAAGCTCGGGTAACACGCACACAGAGATCTAGCCAAACACTGAGGATGGTTTATAGGGCTCGTAATACTGTCAGTGACAACCGCAGTTGAGAGTAAACAATAGAACAAACACTGCCAGTGTGTTAGTCAACTGTTTCCTCCTAGGGAGTGAGAATTAAACAAGGCCGACACGCAGCAAAGCGCTAAAGAGCCGCTGGAATGAGTGAATTGAATTTCTTTTGAAATTTGTTGCTTCGGCCATCGGCCGCAGACTAACGGCTATTTTACTAGAGGTTATACTACAATAATGAAAGGAATTTAAATTTCAATAAAATTGGACAACTCATTCCGCTGATATAGTAAAAATCACTATTTTGGCCGCCATTTTGAAACGACTTGAAGGATTTTCATAATTTTTGATATTCTGATGTATAGTAACAAAATGCATATTTGTTTAAAAAATTCATCAATATACGGCGAAATATACTATTTTTTAGATCCTTAAACCCACTTTTTTGTGAAAAGTCCCCAAAGGGGTCCCGGTAGTTTACTGGTCAACAAACTCGACCGAGATGTTAACAAAAGGATAATTCACAAGGTTAAATTGGATAAAAATGCGACATGTGGAGATGATACACAATACACATATGTATATACAGCTAAGGAAACATGCTCAAAATGTGGGGGTCAGGATCGGTGCTCGTTTCGTATCGGACCTGAGTCTTGAGGCATGAATATCTCATTTTGTCAAAGGAAATTCGATAAAAACAACATATAACAGGGTGTAATTTACACCAGAAATGCCCTTTGGGTGAGGGCCTAAAAACATTATATTTGCAAAGCGGCACTATCTTACTCACTACATGTTCCACAGTCCTAATGAAGTAATGTTTTGTTGTTAGTTATTGGTTTTGTGTAGGCTGAATGTATCGTTTGTGGTTATATTAGGGATCAATTATCTATTAAGTTTATTTTTTATTGTTTCCTGTGCTCACTTCTCCGGTCCTTGGTTATTCATGATCAGTACGGGCTGGCGAAAAGCCGGCTATCTTTGTTTATACAAGGGCAGTGTCTGTGTTGGCGTCCAGCCCAGGAACGCTTGGGTGCCTTGGTCCGGGGGAGTGGGCTCGGAGAGATATATCAGATTCAGCTTGACAGGTCAAAGACAGTTTAATTTGTGTTTATTTTATTACTTAGAGGACTAACATTTTGTTTTGTTTTATTTACTAGCGTTAGTGGCTTATTACTTCTACATCCTAAGGATAAAGTGTGGAAAATTTGTTGCTTATTTTTAATTACAAACATATATTGTAAAATTGTAAACAGAAAAAATTCAAGAAAATAAAGATATTATTATTATTTATTCTTATTCCTTTCCCTCGACTACAACGCCTTGCCAACAGTTTGCCTAACCACCTGGACTTCTTCAATTTGAGCCGTGATTCCTTCAAGACGAACCTTCTGAAATGTTTTACTGTATCTTAGAAAACTGTTCGAATTATCTGCAAGCATGTATTATTTATTGTTCATAGAAGTAATATATCGTCCCTATTTATTCAATTCACAATTATATTTATTATATTTCTTTATTTTTATGTATATTCTTGTTAGTTGTATATTTATTTATTGTTAATCGTTTATTTGTTACCTGTTATCGTTTAAAACATATTAGCTATTAGCTTAATTTATTTACTATTTATGTATTATTTATTGTCCATTTACTCATAAGTATTACTTGTTTCATCCCTTGAACAGCCATTTTTGAACTCAATTTTATTTCTTATGTATTATTTAACACCACTATTAATCATGTATCACTATGATGTATGTATGGTCTTTTTGACCGTTGGAAGAATAAAATAAAATAAAAACGACTTTCAGCCACTATTTCGGTCTGGCTGAACATATTTTGTTTATTTTCCGTACACGCGTTTGGTAAAGTGTTTATGCCAAGTTTTTTGAAATAGGTCCACAATAACAATTTTATAGCATAAAGCTATAATTTCCTAGAAAGCGGTGACCGCTACATTACGGCCGTAATATGACGGTGAGTTTTGTTTTCAATGTTATCAGATGAGAGTGGTTTCCTAGAAAACAGTGGACGTAAAGTAGCGGTGAAAACTAGTTAAGGGTTTTCTCGCCAGGTGACACATATTGTTTTGTAAACAAAAGTCTAGCTTATCCATTACTATATACGTAAATCAGATTTAACAACTAAAATAAACATGTCAAAAGTTGGTTTTGTCTACATCTGTTAAAATATTGTGTTACGTTCACCGTCACGGTTACGTTCACCGCTACATTACGGCCGTAATATAGGTGAACTTTTTTCTAGGAAACCATAGCTTAAATAACATTTTGTTGAATGGGAAAGCTGATCAATTTAATCGTACCCGTCAATGAAAAATAACCGATGATTTGATTAGCATTTTGAAAAAAAGTGTTTAAGAGATACTAGTGATTATTTTGTAAACGTTTCAGCTTCCCTCAAAAACCTTTGTTGTTGACGATACAATTTTTGAGATTAAAATATTATTACGGACGTAATCAGCACAAGCAGATCAGTCACTCACCACCAAATAACCTTGATTTTCCCCTAGCCTATTACATTTTAGCGGACCCGTAATGGGTTAGAATCGTGCGCGACTCCGCTGGCGCGGGTTCGATCCCCGCGGTGACCACTTACATTTGTAAAGGGACTATACGGTAACGCTAGGCAAAGGTTGAGGTTGAGTGATAGAGAGGACTTTGTAGTCCTAACTTCACCTCGTTGAACAAGATCACCCTTTTTTTAAATTTTTGAACAGCTAGCCTAGAAATGAGTACAACATGTACAACAACTTAACAAAATAAAAACAACAAATAGAGAAATCAAGCACGTCTACGGACGGCTGCCCATTGACTGACTGCCTGGCCAGGGGCCAGACAGTCCCATTGGCTGACTCGGGTAATAGACGACCAATCATAACCGTAAATCAGACTGACCAACATTAACAGAGAACACAAAGTTAACCATTTGTGCACAGCCAATGGAAGGGAAATTCTTCCCAATGGGGAATTCTAGGTACCGAAACGTCGTGTATTTCTTGTTCACTCACAAACTATGGAAAATTTTCAAAATAATATTTTAACCTCAGAGGTCAGATTTCTTTGCCAAAACGAACACATTCAGATTGCCTTCATTACGTTTTTCCATAATTTCTTTTTATTTGAAAGGGCAGCACAGAAGGTGGTCCCCCACATATGATGATCCATGTTAACTAAACCCGATAAACAAAAATTTTGATTTTCATGTTACCTGGAGTAAATCAACTAAAATTTTCATAAGCTAATAAACGGGACTCGTGGCGTGGTCCTGTAATACAGCTTCATGGAGGTCAGGTTTTGAGGATGATATAGATCTAAAGCGGCTCAGATAGTCTCAGTGATCATCTGATGATACCCGCATCAACTCCCACCATCGTTTAGACATATCAGACCATCACCTGCGTGGTTCGGAAGTCACGTTAAGCCGCTGGTCCTTGTATTTCCATTGGTCTATTAATTAATGACCATTCTAAGGAAGAGTCGGCCTTAGTTTGTAACAAGACTACACCTCATAACTCATTACAATCACTCATCACACTTATCATTCACCACATATTTGCCTTGAAATACCCTCATGAGAGTGGTCGGCATAGTGATTTAGTGATTTAGTGAAACTAACAGAACAGAATGTTTGTTCGTTACCAAAACTCTTAAGAATTTCCCTTTCATTGGCTGTGCACGAATATGCATTTCTTGTTTCTTGTATTATTTGTTGTTCTTGTAATTAGCTAAGGTTGTTGTAACATTTGTTACAAATGTTCCTTTTGTAAATATCTCGGTCAAGTTCATTAGCCAGCAAAATCGGACTACCGGAATTTGTACCGAAAAAGCAAATTTAAAAAAAAGTAAATTTTATTTGATTTTTATGAAATTTGAAATCTACATGTATATTATTGTTATTTATACACATTTTACTAAAAGCCTTTTTGGAATTTAAAAAGTGATTTTTTGCTATTACACCAAATGAAATTTAAAATGCGTTTTCCTTCCTTTAGTAAAACCTGCAGTAAAAGACCGTGTAAGTCTGAGGCCGAAGGCTGAAGAAAGCTGTGAAAGCTGTGAGCGTGGCGAACAGCCTCGGGACACCTGTGGTTATAGAGCATGAATAGCTGAGGCCAAAGGCCGAAGCGAGACTGTGAACATAGCAAACTAGAGGTACAATTAGCAAACTAGAGTATCAAATTGCCAAGGAAATTCAATTTACTCATGCCAGTGGTGCTTTAGCGCTTATGCGTGTCGACCTGGTTCCTTTTGGTGGTTTCTTTCCTAACTCTTTAAAATTAGCTAAGGTTGTTCATATTTATAAAAGTGGCAATTCTTCTGAGGTAACTAACTACCGACCAATATCAATTTTACCAACTATTAGTAAAGTGGTAGAAAAGCTCTTCCTAACACGAATTACCTCGTTCTTGGATGATTTTAATATTATTTGCAAAAGTCAGTTTGGTTTTAGGAAAGGTTTCAGCACTGTTGATGCTCTCAATAAGCTATTCGAAACAATCGTTAAGGGGTTAGATAATCAAAACAAAGTTTTAAGCATCTTCATGGATGTGTCAAAAGCCTTTGACTGTGTAGACCACGTCATTTTGCTAAATAAATTATGCAGTTATGGGGTTAGAGGACTCCCTTGCAGATAGCTTGGTTCTTACTTGCGAGGTAGAACTCAACAGATCCAGATACAACATAAGCTGTCAAAAAGAAATGATTTACAATATGGAGTCCCTCAAGGATCCATCCTAGCCCGGTTTTATTCTTAATGTATGTTAATAACGTGTGTGGCATCGATGAAGATAAACTAATTCAATACGCAGATGACACTACCATCAACATTGTTTCTCAATCATCAGAACTTTTAGAGATTGAATAATTTGAAGGTGTGAACACCTGTACACAATATTTTGAAAATTTGAACCCTAAAACAAATTATACTTAATCCAATTATATTTATTTTAATTTGGGAAGATCAAACTTTGGTAGCAATCCGACAGTTATGATCAATGACCATGTACTTGACAAAGTTAATAATACTACATTTCTAGGTATTTATATAGATAGTAATTTTTCATGGGACAGCGATATTGAACATATCAGTAAAAGGATTTCATCTGGAACCTTTCTTCTCAGAAACCTCTGCAAACACTGTAGGCTAGGTACTCTGAGAACGGCTTACTATGGACTAATTCAACCATATATTGATTATGGCATTATTTTCTGGGAATCATGTTCTGCTTATAAATTACTTAGAATATTTATCCTAAAAAAGAGAGCAGTTCGAATAATTTCAAAATTAGGACACAGGGAGGCTTGTAGAGACTCTTTAAAGAACTACAAATTTTAACACTTCCTTGTGTTTATATTTACGAAACAATAATATTCTTTTGTAAAAGTGATCTTTTAGTTCGATGTTGAGATATTCACAACTATACGACTAGAAATAGTCATAAATATAGAACTGAAATTCACAGAACAAATATGTTTCAAAAATTACCCCGTCAAACTGGAGCCAAATTATACAATAAACTGCCAGATAATTTAAAAAGTATACAAAATATGAACACATTAATTTAAAACCAGGTTAAAATCCTTTTGGTCCAACATGCTTTTTATAATGTAGATGAATTTATGGACCTATAAATACATCTCCAAAATTACTATCCATCTATTTATTTTAAATTAATATTATTATTTGGTGGTCAGCAAACATTTTTGTTGCTACTGTTTTTTGTTGTTTCTTTTTTTACTCGTATGTCACACAATAATTATTGTATTGACAATAAAGATTATTATCATCTGTATTTCCAGATTATAGGACTCGGTCAAACCAATGAAGGGATTAAAATGATTAAAATAACAGGTACGTAGGAGACAGTCTTTTATTAAAATTACTTAAATTAAGGTAAATAACAAAACAATATTGGTACTTTCTATTTTATTTATAAATAATATCACTATGTATCGAGATAAACAAAAGGATTACTTAAATTATTTGAAGAGGTGTAAGTTCAATTTAGGTAATCTTTTTGCTCTGGAGGTTTTCTGAGGTTTAAGTCATGTCCATCAATAATATCCGTATCCACCCAGACCGTATCCACCCAGACCGTATCCACCGAGCACCTCCACACCTCCACCTAGACCGAAAGCCTCGTAGCCGACTGCTGGGTAGACGTACTCTATAGGTGGAGCAGGGATGACTCCTAGGGTAGCGATGTCGTAGACGTCCACAGTGTTGAGTACCGGGGGTACCACAGGGGGTGTGATCACCTCCTCTACAAGACCTACTCCGATGCCTGGGTAACCTCCGTAGCCTCCGTAGCCACCCAGACCCAGGTAATTTGGGTCAGGTACAGGAGCGGGTCCGGGCCCCGCGTTGGGCCAAGGGGCAGGCGCAGGCCATGGGTAGGGGCTAGGGTAGGCAAAGGCCGCGTGACATGCGAGGAGAACACCTGAAACCAATATTTGGGTATTATATATAATTCGAAATAAAAAGTAATAAAAAAACAATCAAACATTGTGTTTAAGAACGACATGTTTCGAATCCTTTGTTCGAAGTTTGTTGTTGACGACGGGAGGATTTCAGAGTTGAAACTATATTATACTTTTGTTGTTGACTTTAACAGCTACATGTTTGGTTGTATTTGACTTGTCAGTTAACGCTGATTACTTTAGGCTAGCTCATTTTCTAATGTTCGTTGTTATGTTTTAGGTTACTTTTCACCTGAAGACGGGGTCAGATTTCAGATCCCGAAACGTCGTGATCTTTTTGTTCAATAATGGTGGAACATGCCCGCAATAATGTTTCGAATGAATAAAATTAATTTTCTAGTGGTAGAGGGAAAACTAAAATACAACACTCAACATTTTGAGTTTACAACAAATAAAAATTCAAAACATAGGATAACATATTCAAACTTAAACTACAAAGAGGTTGATTTTAGATATTTTATTGTATTAAAAAGTTTATTATTCTCTTGGCATATTTTTCGTTAGGGGTTAAATAAATTAGGGGTTGCTTTGTCTTCTAAAATATTTAACTTTGATGTGGTTTTGGTATTCTTTAAAATATTTATCCCATTGTGTATATCAGTGTAGTTTTGTTTAGTGTTGTGTAAATTTAGATTTTTGGATGTTGTTTGGATTTGGGATGTGTTCTTTAAAACGTTGTTCAAAAGATCTTGAAGTTTAACCAATTTCATTTATTGGATTTCACTTATGTTTTGTGGCTTTCTTACACTTTGTTTTCAAATTACATATAATAAAGTATTAGCAATCAGTGGTCATCATGAATAGTAATGTTTAGCTAGCTTAACATATTAACAAACAGGTTGACTCATGTAGAAAGTATATTTAAAACAGCTCCTAAAATTGTTTCCCTAAATAAAACTAAACTATTTCATCCATGAGAAACCAAACAGAGTCGAAAGTCTTGTGTCCAAACCATTTAGAGATATGACATCTAGCCTAAATACAGGTTATTTGGCTGTACTTAGATCATAAGGTTATAGTATATTAGTTAAATGGTTTGAAATAACTATCAAGTTTTATCTATTTAAAACCCATTTAATTTAAAGAACACTACGTTTGTATTTTGGTTGAAATTCAGCTTATGTTATTGAAACGTTATCTTTTCATATATTTTATCACAATCTTATTATTTATACGATGTCAATACCTATTAATCAAATAATTTAATATATGTAAAGTAATCAAAATCACCTTTTCAATGTTACCTTCTCAAACAGCAAATAGTATGTAGTTCACACACATATTATTATGTATCAAAGCTGTCTTTGCAATACCAAATGTACGCGTACATTGGTGTATGCAGTTTGTAATAAATAAATAAAATAAAACATTTCATGATGATAAGTTGAACATCAACATTTAATGTTATGTTTGAAGAGGAACGTACTATAAATAGTATTAGTCTATGTAATTTGGATCAATGATGTTTCTATCGAGGTAAAACTTACTGTCGTCGATATGTATTTCCAAAACATTTTACTAATCCAGTTTCGGCAACTTACCGAAAGTTAAAGCGATCATCATGGACTCCCCTCGCGCAGACTTCACCTAGACAAATCAGATTTATGCCCCCACCCTTACCTTTTATATGAACACCTTTATCAGTGCAATATTTATGATGGGATCATAAAACTTGTTCACATAAGGAATTCATTGGACAGCCTTATCAGATAGAGACTGCATCTTTTGTTACAAAGTAGTTAGGATCTGATCAGATTGGATAAGGAAATACATTTAAGTTTATTTACAAAATAGTTTATTGAGAAGTTGGAAATATGGTTTGTTTGTTTTGAAATCAGTAGTCTTCAAGGTGACGAATCATTTCGAGCGTAATTGACTAAAATCAAAAACACTTCCGAAAAACACGTTCTGTTTCTTCTTAATATAATAAATTAATAATAGTCCCTCTAAAACGTTGCTATCTAGAAGGAACTCTCTTGACACTCTTGAATGTATTCTTCACCAAAAGATAGCTCAGTCCAGAAGCCACAGTAGTAGCCCCCGTGAGACACCAGAGGAAGTAGACCACAGGCTGACATTGATGAGCTATGTCCTCCGAAGATGCAGCCAAGGTGATAGCCACCGTTATCAGCTGGACAGCCGTGTTGACCTTGCTGATAAAGGTGGGACAGAGCTGCACACTGGTACTGGATAGGTCCCTCAACTTCCAGAACCTTCCAGAAGAAGGAAGAGAGTTCATCTTGATCATCAATCCTGCAGAGAACAGCACCACATCTCTCAGTACGACCAGAAAGGTTAAAAACACCGGAAGCTTTTGTGCAAATGTCAAAGATAAGAACACAGTTGTTATCAAAACTTTATCAGCGAGAGGGTCCAAGAAGCTGCCGAGTCTGGATGCTTGAGATTCGAATGTTCTGGCAATCCATCCGTCCAGGAAGTCTGTGACCCCAGCTACCACCAAGGCGACGAAGGCCATGTTGAATTCCTCTTGAAGGATGAGGTACGCGATGTACGGTGTAAGGATGATTCTGGTCATACACAACATGTTTGGAACCGTCCAGATATTCTCGTAGTCTATTTCGGACATGCTCGGATGTTTGATTTAAGAAAACTAGCGTTTACCCTTGATTTACGAGTATCTTCTAATAGGCTGCTAGAACTGCTCTTATCAGAGATATTACTTTATCAGTAGGCTTCACTGCGTAAGAAGTTAACTATTTCACTTCTGTACTAACATAATTGTTTAGGTGAAATTGTCAAGAATGGTACTTCAAGCCCAATTTTGATTGAAAAAAACAGGACGACACGCAGCTAAGCACTAAAGCGCCGCTGGCAAGAGTTAATCGAATTTCCTTTGCAACTTGTTACTCAAATTCGCTCCACTCACAGCCTCGATCCGGCCTTCGGCCTCACTCTTACGGGTTTTCCTGGGAATATCATGACAGGAAAACACATTTAAAAAAATCTGACTACAAATTCCTTTGTTATAGCCAACATTGACTTTTTGCCATTTTTTTAAATCGACTCGATGGATTTACATGATTTTGGTATATTGATAATATACCAATAATAATACATATTTATTTAAAAATCCATTAATACCGAATGCAGTTTACTGTATTAAGATCAGTAAACCCCTTTTTTGGTGAAAAGTCCCTCCTCCCCAAAAAGGGGGATTCCGGTAGTCAGATTTTGCTGGTTTACGAGCTCGACCGAGATATTTACAAACGTTTGTACGTTTGTACTAAATTTAGTGAAAATCGGACCAAAGGTGCGACCTGTAGAGATGATACATACGTGTATAAAGTGTTGAAAATGCTTAAAACGTGTTCTGGGGGTCAGAATCAGTACTCATTTTAGTCTCCCGGATCTGGGTCTTACCATGCTGACGGCATGCATATCTTAGGACATTCGATAAAACTCGCTGAAGGATGTTATATAGTCTAAATAAGCCTTCAGAAGAGTTTGTAATAACTTTGATGTCAGTTTTGACAAAATAAACCACGTTAGCTATGACAGATTACCACGCATGGAAAAAAAAATTTAAGCTATTTGAAATTATTGGCAACTTTCAATTTCCAAGACAGTGCCGAAATCAAGTTGACAGGACACATATTCCAAAATAATTGGATCATGTTCATACTGGGTGCAATAATTCGTTTATTGCGGAAAATCTTGAGTCAACTTGTCAGATTTTCATAGTCTTTGGTATATTTATGTATAGCAATAAAATACATAATTATTCTAAATTTCGTCAAAATCGGACAAAGTTTTAAGATCATTAAACCCCTTTTTTTGGGGGAAAAGTCCCTCCAAAAGGGGGATTCCGGTTGTCCGATTTTGCTGGTTACCTATCTCAACCAAGATTTACAAAAGGGACATTTGTACTAAAACTGCGATTTCTAGAGATGATACACATATATACATGTGTACGTTAAGTTTTGAAACATGCTCAACACGTGTTTTGGGGTCAGGATCGGTGCCCATTTCGTAGTCCGGGCCTGGGTCTTATCATGTTGACGACTTAAATATTAATTTTTCCAAAGGAATTTCTAAAAAAGTTTGTAGCAAGAACTAGAAACAACGCTGTTCTCAACTCAGTGAGTATGCTGAGTTGATAAGGTAGACAAATATGAAAGCCGAACAGATAACAAGTTGATTGTTCAAGATAGGCACAGGGGCGATCCAGGATGAAGTGTATTTTTCTTTTATCCGGTGAGATATGAATTTCCTTCCTATCTGTTAATCTCCGTTAGTGTATTCTTAATTTTAATAAATTAAATATTTTGTAGCGTAAGTTTAATTACAGTTAAATTTAAGTTATCCTCCAAAGTATTGGGACTAATGTGGTTTCAAATATGCAATTTTAAAATTCTTAATAAGACTAAATTGGCTGAAATTGCAAGGTTGTTTATTCTAATATTTTTTGTTTAATTTAAAGAGTGATGAACTAAATATATTTTAGCTAACTTATTACATTTTAAAATGGCGGCCATTGAACAATTTCAAAGTCAAATGGAATCAAATTGAAATTTGTTTTTGAAACGTTTTAATGACCGCCATTTTAAAATTTGATAAATTCGTTAAAAAATATGTTTGGAAAATATTATGTTTCACAAATATATCTCAAAGGGTTTTGAACTAATGATTATTTTCAAAAATTTACAAAATGGTGGATTACGGCAAAATTAAGCTGACATAAAAGAAAACTATACATTTTTGACTTTCTTTTGTATGTATAATCTAGTTCTGCATAGGTATATTTGTTGTGACACCCTGTATAAGTGATAGTTACTGGTCGGTTAATTGTTGTAAATTAGTTTCATTATTTACCATAAACTAAGTTTAAGCTTAAGTTTTTCGTAGTTTATTGACACATGTTCGGCCTATTAACTAGAGTTTAGGTTTGTCTTAATTAAACTAATCTTTGTTTTTACCTTGCGTAGTTAATTTTCCAGTAAATTGGCAAGTAGTTATTTAGATAAAACCATATATTTTTGTAAATTCTTACAAATTAAGGGTCCACCTCAGTGCCGAGGCAACGCCTGACGCAAGATTCTGCAAGAGTCCAAAATACTGCGACACATTAAAAATAAAACTATTGTTTACACTCATCATTAAAACAAGACAACTATCAACTTGTGTATGGTGCGGTTTTCTCAAAATTGTACATATTTATCTTACAATCTAAAGTTAAAACATAGAAAATCGAACTATCTTAAAACCGATTTGTTAAAGTCAAACGTTATTTATAAAATACGGTCTTCATAAAAGAGTAGACAACATTTTGTAGTTTCAAAAAAATATCAAGTTTGTTAGTTTGTAAACATGAAAACCGTACCCGCATAACTCTTGCAACCGCTCAATTTGACAGTCGATCGCATCAGTCTAAAGAAGGCCCGTTGTTTGGCCATTTGTTACGTGCGCGTTGTCGTGTTTTCCTTGTGTGGACGAACTAAACTTTCCACGAGGTGACCACTGAGGCAGGCCCTTAAGCTTAAGACATCGTTTCCTTTTCAAAATCTTTGTTATAGAGTCAAAAGACATAAAAACGTACACGTATCATGATAAGTGAGGTAGTAATATTATTGGAGACGTTTTCCATCGTTAAAGAGCAAGAAGAACACGACGTTTCGGTTAGTCTTGTTTGGTTGCATCTGATCCCATCTTCAGGTAAAAAGTAACCTAAAACTAACAACAAACTGTAGGAAAATGAGCGAGTTTAATGTTATTAGCGTATGCTGACCATATTGGTTTTGAGGATGATATAGGTCTAAAGCGGCTCAGATAGTCTCAGTGATTATCTGATGATACCCGCATCAACTCCCACCATCATTTAGACATATCAGACCTTCACCTGCGTGGTTCGGAAGTCGCGTTAAGCCGTTAGTCCTTGTATTTCCATTGGTCATTGGGCTATTAATTAATGACCCATTCTAAGGAAGAGTCGGCCTTAGTTTGTAACAAGACTACACCTCATAACTCATTACTACCACTCATAACACTCATCCTTCACCACATATTTGCCTTAAAATACCCTCATGAGAGTGTTCGGCACCTCAAATAGTGATTTAGTGACTTAGTCACCTACCGCCAAACAAGATGCGTTGAAGATAAACCAAAATATTTTGTTATTTTTAACTTCAGAAGTTCTACCATCGTTAACGAGAAACGTTTAAAAATAATTATATAACATTTCAACTTTTCTTTTCAGGATTGGTAGCAGTGACTCTCCTAGGGTCATGTGAGGGCAGCCCCTACTACCTCTTCCCAGGAGCTTACCCGTTCACAGACTACTACGGCAATGTAGGAGGCGACCCTGCGTTCCCCTACGGTGGCTACGGGGTTGGCGAAGGTTTCCCGTACTACCCCCTGGGCTACGGCGGCTACGGCAATGGCAGGAGCTACGCAGTGGAGACCAAGGTGCCCGGGGGCGTCTACGGGTTTGACGGCTGTGGATGTGATGGATATGGGAAATACGGTTGCAATTGTTAATCAGCTGTAAATTGTAGCTGAAAATCTGAAAACTCCTGCCCTAATTGAAATGGTCATTTGAAATTATTTACTTAACAGTTTAACATCACAACAGTAACACAAACATAATTGTAAAATAAGATTGTGTAAACCAATAAAAGCTCGAGCGTGATCACGGCTTTGATGTCCGAAATATGTCACAAGATTTCTGTATAAACCGTTTTTTACGAAAGGTGTTTTTCTTGATACAATTTTATTTTATACCTCTATAAAAAACGTTATTGTTGATTATTCTTACTTTTAAATTGGCATCCTGTATATGATTATTGTTTATTATTTTTATATAATTATTGTAAGTTTTAAATGTTTAAAGGGACATTTTTCACCTGATGTAAAATAAAATACAACAAATTATATACACATTTGGGTTTGCTATCCTGAAATTCATATTAATTACTTTAATATATTAGCCTAATTTTAAATATCTATGTTATTATTCAAAAGTAAAAGTTATTCACTGTATCACTCACTATAACACTGTTTGAGATACCGAGCACTCTCATGAGGGTATTTTAGGGCAAATATGTGGTGAAGGATGAGTGTGATGAGTGGTAGTAATGAGTCATGAGATTGTTACAAACTAAGGCCGACTCTTCCTTAGAATGGGTCATTAATTAATAGCCCAATGACCAATGGAAATACAAGGACCAACGGCTTAACGTGACTTCCGAACCACGCAGGTGATGGTCTGATATGTCTAAACGATGGTGGGAGTTGATGCGGGTATCATCAGATGATCACTGAGACTATCTGAGTCGCTTTAGACCTATATCATCCTCAAATCCCCGGTAAAATGGGGTAATACAAAGGTGACGGTAAAGTGTATCTTGTTTAGCGAGGTGAAATCAGGACTATGCGGTCTTCTATACCACTCAACATCGACCTTTATTTGTTCTTACCGTAGTCACTTTGGAAATTGTTAGTGGTGACTGCAGGAATCGAACCCGAGCCAGCGGAGTGATGAGCTCCGGAGTCGCGCACGATACCAACCCGTCACGGGTCCGCTACAGTAACGGAAAGTAACTCAGGACTCCATGGTAAAATGTGATGATTTAAGACAAATAAAACACGCTTTACATTCATGGAGATATGTATTGTTGTCTATTAATACATAGTGGTATTTACCAAGATTGACAACATTTGATTTCTGCCCAGTGCTCTGAATGACAAAATGAAGAAATTCTGACCAACTAATGAAGGTTCTAGAGCGACGGGTAACATTTTACTACTTATATAGGGTGAACTTTGTTTTCATTTATTGTTTTGCTACAACTTTAAATGGGCACCATTTTAAAAAGAACTGTTCGATCTAGCTGGCTACGAACTTTACCTAGAGGTTTGCAAAGGAAACGTGTGTACCAATTTTTTGAAAACGGGACCAAAGTGTGACCCAATAAACTCAGGAGGTGTTGAGAAGCAAAAAGCTGCAAACCGCGCTTATTACCACGTTCGTTCTACTTGGCAAGAGAAATTAATAACTCCATTTTCAAAGAAAATTCGCTACAAAACATCACAGCTATATTACCATCCATAATTCTGTTTGTAATATTTCCAGCTTGTTGATTTAAAGTCACATGTTTCGGATAAACATTCAGATTTAAGTACTTCTCTAAATTTGAAGGCATAAATAGTTGGGCCGGATGGTGTAGTGGTCAGCATAACCGCCCAGCAAGCGGGAGACCCAGGTTCAAGTCCCGGTTCGGTTCAAACATTGTTGTCTTCAAATTTCTTTAGTAATAAACTATCCATATTAATTTACACGTATATTCATTAAACATTAGGGCTAAAGTAACCATTAATAAGAGTTGGAACTTAAAATATTTAAATGAACAACAGCTCCAATATCCCAGTCAAAAGGTGTAGGAAGTAAACACTTCATCTAAACAAAATGTACAACACGTTTTAATGTAAAAAAATAATTCAAAATATTTCTTAGTTATTCACAAGCACAATAATGCTAATGTAACGTTCTTACAGCAAATAAAAACTTTGAATGTAGTGTATAACAAAGTCCCACTCTACACAATGGAGGTATTCTAACAAAAATGTAATCATTTTATCGAATGAGGAGGGTAAACATAAGTGCAAATATGCGAAATCAACCAAACATATTCAGCAAATGCAGGGAAAAGACAAACGATCGAAACATGCCATTTTATATAGTATAGAGTGTGATAGTGGAAATGAGGTTATTGATACAGAACCATAAACGTTAGAACCAAGAGCCTGATGTTAAATAATGGACGGGTCTTGGGAATATTATAAAACTATAGAGAAAATCGTATACACAAGTAACAGCTGTTAATCATACATTTGTCAATTTCGTGGTAGCTTTATAAATGTATTCAAGAGCTGATTAACTATTTTGGTTTGGTGAATATTAAACTAATACAAAACCAGGCTGACACGCAGCAAAGCACTAAAGTGCCGTTGGCATGAGTGAATCGAGTTTTATCAAAATCGATGGAATTCTCAGTTTTAGATTGTATTAAAACTTTTTGGTGAAATGACCCACCTTCCCGAAGGTTGGTTCCGGTAGTCTGATTTGCTGGTTAAGGAAGGTGACAGGGATTTACGAAAGGAACCGTTGTACATATCTTGTGAAAATCGGACCAACCATGGGATTGGTCTAGAGTACACACATATATACATAATTTAAGTATAACCAGAAGGCTAATTATGTACGAAAAGTAATTTGATAACAAAGTTTGTGGACTGGACCGGGACTCGAACCTAGATCCCCCACGTGCCGGACTAGTGGTTACCATTACACTATCCGATTAACCTATTTTACTATAGAATTGTTTCTCCTAAACACATGAAATCAATTTAAGACTTTGAAACACGAAGAGACCTTCTTGGTGAAATGTGAAAAAATTCTGGGGCAATGTATCACTATATCACTATTTGAGATGCCGACCACTCTCATGAGGGCATTTTAAGGCAAATATGTGGTGAAGGATGAGTGTGATGAGTGGTAGTAATGAGTTATGAGATGTAGTCTTGTTACAAACTAAGGCCGACTGTTCCTTAGAATGGGTCATTAATTAATAGCCCAATGACCAATGGCAATACAAGGACCAACGCCTTAACGTGACTTCCGAACCACGCAGGTGATGGTCTGATATGTCTAAACGATGGTGGGAGTTGATGCGGGTATCATCAGATGATCACTGAGACTATCTGAGCCGCTTTAGACCTATATCATCCTCAAAACCTGACCTCCATGAAGCTGGATTACAGGACCACGCCACGAGTCCCAGTAGTTATGTAGTCAAAGAACTAATCATAAGTGAAGAAGAACCATGTCTGTGGGGTTTGGCTGTACGTGGGGTTTAAGATGCTCAATGGGAGGCATTGTTTGATATTCGTGTCGTAGACACTGATGCTCCCTCCTGATATGCAACCTCCCGACCTGTATTGTCCATCCTGTTAAACGCAGAGGAAGAAAAAGAGGAAGTACCTCTACGCTTGTGCACAGAGGCATGCTACCTTTACGCCCTTAGTGTTGTTAGTAGACGTAGTCTTCGCCCCAAAATGAACTCTCTCTTTAAAGTATTAAATGAGGGACTTGCTGAGAAAATACCTCTACAATACGGACATATTAAAAACTAGACCTGGAAAAGAATTTCATTTGGAATTATAAGAGCTGCCAGTATGTGCGTAAGAGGTACCAGAAGAAGGTTCGCTACTGGAGAGACCTTATTGGAATTCCAATAACTATTTATATACAATTATATTTTGTAATTTAATTTGTGTACTGTTTTATAATTTTACATTACCATTAACATAATTTAACATCTTAGCTTTAAAAAAGTTAAGATTTAAATCAACAAGTTGGAAATATTGCAAACATAATTAATACATATCAAAAGACTTTGATTGACATCATTTGAGTATTATAACAGAGTATGATATTGGCTTGACAATGATAAGGCTGGAAATTGCCCTTTGCTGGGAAAACTGACTTATTCATCAAAACGCTAAAAAATGTATGCCCCTCTATTATCTGTGCATAAAAGGATTGTGTGTTCTCTGTTGAATATTTACACTCTTTTTTGTCTGACTTTTTGAAAATGTGTATTTTTTCAAATCAAAAAGTGATATCTAAAGAGTTCATTCGAACGCAGTGAAAATTGCCGTTAGGCCAAGGTGCTAATTCAGGTTTTGCTGTGAGAAGTGTCCAGTTTCCAAATCCTAATTAATTTTTAATTACCCACATGGAAGTTGGCCATCAAAACATTTTAAGAACAAAACAGTCTGATGGTACTAACTTCACATTTGGATAGCTTACCAATTTTTTTCATATTGTTTTTCCAGTTGGTTTTTCTTTTTATGTTTTTCAGTCGGTGCGAAAATTGGTTGGAATTCAGTATGTCGACACCTGAATACACTTTTTCATTTTGTAAATACGTTTTATTTCTGAACCCCAACCATCTCCTCCTTTGAAAAGTGTTTTGAAAACGAAACATAAAGTCTTTTGATAAAGTCTCTTAACGTGGTTCTTTGTACCTTTTTAGTATCATTTATAAAACAAATATTTATTCATCTTATTTTCATCTAGAAATTCATAGTAAAATTCGGAATAAAATAGAATTAATATACTATAAAACCAGTTGTACAGGTGACTGAACGAGTAAATGTTTAGGCACTTCCTGGCAAGCTACCCACCTCAACCAGGCCTCGACCCAGGGTTTGGACCCTGAGGCTAAACCAGTGACCCTGGACATGTTGGACCCCAGGCTCGACCCTGGGGCTGGACCCCAGGCCTCGTCGGCTGGACCCCAGGCCTCGACCCATTTACCTGAGGCTGAACCCCAGGCCTCTATGGTGGACCCAGTGGTTGGACCCTGAGGCTGGACCCCAGGCCTCGACCAGGGCTGGACACTGGGGTTGGACCCCAGGCCTCGACCCTGGAATGGACCCAGGCCTCGTCCCTGAGACTGGACCCCAGGCCTCGACCCATGGGTTGGACCCTGAGGCTGAACCCCAGGCCTCGACCTGGGGCTGGACCCCAGGCCTCGGCCCTGGGGCTGGACCCTGAGGCTGGACCCCAGGCCTCGACCCGGGGCTGGACACTGAGGCTGGACCCAGGCCTCGACCCTGGGGCTGGACCCCAGGCCTCGTCCTGAGACTGGACCCCAGGCCTCGACCCATGGGTTGGACCCTGAGGCTGAACCCCAGGCCTCTACCCTGGGGCTGGAAACCTCGGCCCTGGGGCTGGACCCTGAGGCTGGACCCCAGCCCTCGACCCTGGGGCTGGACCCCAGGCCTCGACAGGGGCTGGACCCTGATGCTTGACCCCAGCCAACGACCCTGGGGCTGTCCTTTTTGAAGCTCTTGGTGTGAAACCGTCGGGGGAAATCTGAAAATATTCTTTTTTTAAGGTTCTGACAAGTTGGAGGCGTCTGCAAATCTGCCCTTGTAGCCGATATTTCGCATCATAGCGGCAAAACAGTGGCTCAGATCTTCAAGCTAATGAAAGTTGTTCTTGTGGAAACAAATTTCTTACAAATTTTGATTTAACACTTTCTCCCACCTCTGACGGTTTTGCTGCTAGATCAGTTTGAAGGTATATTGTCGAAAATTTAACTTTTCGCTGTGTTTGGGCTCTTAGTTGCGGTACTTATCAACCACCCAGCTATATAAAACGTATATGTTTGTATAAAAAATGTTTTATTTTTGGGAAAACCTACAGAAAGTCATTCTATATTAAAGAAAGTGTTATTTGGCATATAAATTTTGAACTTTAATCAATTTTCTAATTTTTTCTCTGGTTATGACAGTTACATCTTCCAAAATTATTTGTTCTATATAACCACTGGGTGAAGTAAATTTGTCTTAATCATGAGCGTAGCGAATGGCCTAAAATACGAGGCCGCAGGCCGAGTGGGGGTCTGGGGGGCTATGCCCCAGCGAGCCATAAGGGAGACTAGAATTACATGGATAAATATAGTAGTAAAATAGATGGATAATAATTAATAGAAATTATACATAGATTAATAGAATTATTAATAAAATTCGGTCTATGAGACCTCACGATGGTACCTTAAACACATATCTCATTGACATAATTCAATATTTAAATTTAAACCCATTCCTCGAAAAAAAATTCATGCACAGGCCATAAAATGCACATATTATTGACACTATTTTCCCTCACCAAATCAATATAGGTTGAACTACATCGATATAAATCACCAAGCCGAGCCTTTGCCCCAATTTAAATTGAGGAAAGCCCAGCTGATATTGTAAAATGTGTTGTATTTGTTCACATTTTCTGTTTGCGCGCTGCGCATTGCTGATATATAGAAGTAATCAGTATCAATAATGAGGTTATAAAAGGGAGAGATAAAAGTATCGCGTTCGATCGCCAACTTGTCAGTACGCAGTTGACGATTCCAGTATCAGGATGAAGGCAGTTGCAGCGCTTTTGGGTAAATAAATAAAATTCATTATTCTTTTTAGATTTTATAAATTATTGAAAATTTTTAAAACCACCAAAAAGGTTTAGTTTTAATTTTTTAAACTTGACGTTTTGATTTATTTATCGTCTTCAGTTGAATAAAACAATTTCAAATTTAGAGAAGAGAAATATATAAATATGTACAGAAAGAAAAAAATAGTTTAAAATATTTTGAGGAATTAAACTTAAAAAGTTCTAGGAAACCCAGCACCAAAATAGGTTTAGTTTTGAAATATAAAAAAATCGTTGCCATTAGTTTGCGCTGATCGTCTTTACTTTATCAATGTGTACAGCAAGAAATATTTGTTTCTTGTTTGTACATATTTATAAGTTTCTCTTCTTAATTTAATTATTTTAAAATATCAAAATGATTAGCACAGACATTAATTTTGAAACGTGTTGTTCTGTTTTAAATTTAACATTTCTGGTGGGTTTTCTAGTACTTTTTACCACATAAATTATAAATAGTGAAAATAATGAAACTGATAAATGAAATAATAAAATGTATTAATTGATTAAATCTGAATCAACTTTTGTCTTTACAAACTATATTTTAACCAATTTATACGAGTAATAATTAAAAATTGTTTAAAGTAATTAAAGTAATTTTTTTGCTTTTGATATCTAATCAGTTTTAAAGTTTTAGCTGAACCATTTTAGAAAAACTCCTAATGGTCTTCATTCTTCCTTGATGTATATCATCCTTGATATTAGAAGCAGAAATTTCATTCTTTGATGTTTTTTAAACTGGTTCGTTAAAAAATACAAATTAACTTGTCGTTACACAGGTTTGGTATGTGCCGTCCTGGTCTCACACTCTGAAGCCGCCCCCAATCCAGCGCCCCAGTGCTGTGGGCTAGGTGGAGGGGTAAGTAAAAAAAAACAATTGAAGTTTCTTCATGACGTAGAATTTCTAACGTTAAAACGGTATTATGGACGTTTTCCATCGTATTTAGTGAATAGAAGAACACAACGTTTCGAAATATCTGGAATTTGATTTCGTCACCAGGTGACATAAACATAACACAAAACATTAAGGGTCGTTTTTTCAATTGCCTGTTAACCAGCTGGCTAACTAACCACCGGTTAAGTTGTTTACAGTCTGCAATGTTTACATTTTCACACAACATTCAAAACACTTAAATGGATTATTGAAGATCATTCATGCAATTAAGGTATTCTTTTACCATTTTGTATCAAATTTAACATGTTTACATCTTGCTAAAATGTTTAAATACAAACTGTAACACCAAAATGCAAAATCAAAACAGACAAAGTAAAACTTAACCTCAAAAATATCCAGCTTTCCTATTGGTTGGCTACCGGTCCTAATTTTAACCGCCGGTTAAGGTTGAATTGAAAAACGGCCCTAAGAAATGAGCTAGCATAAAAGTATTCAGTTTAGGCTGTCCATTCACCTACCCACCACTAAATAACATAATTTTGCGTATTACCTTTTTGTTGTTGTTCTGCTCAATTGCCTTAATTTTAAAACAAATCGCTTAGAAACAAACACGTGTACAAAGCGTTAAAAAATTCTTATGATTTGAGTGATGTTTAAGTTTTCTTTCCCCTGAAGACGGGATCAGAATCAAGATCCTGAAACGTCCTGTTCTTCTTGTTCACTAAAGACTTTAGTCTTAATTAGACGTATATATTTATTCATACATAAACGGCAAACCCAATTTAGAGTTGACTAGGTTAACATAATTATAATGTGGCTAAAAGATTAGTGTAACAACAGTAGTAATAAAGTTTACAGTGAAATATAGTAATTTGACAATAATTCAACAGTGAAAAATTATTTAACAATATTACAAATTTGTGCATACATGCTTAGCAAATAAGACGATAAGTATAGTATATAATATAATTGTGTGTTAAAAACGACTAAAAGAAAAAGGACTTCTTAAGGTACAGTACCTTTACCTTAGAAATCCAATAAAACCTGTAGTCACATTTTTCTATAACATTTTTGAGAAATGAGCAATATAATGTGTGCAGCTTTTTTATTGCTGAACAAAAGGTTTATTTTCAACTAAGAGATATTGTTTACTTTTTGAGGTAAAATATATTTAAATAAATGATATATATTTAAATAATATTTGTTTTAACAGTGCGGAAACTACTATGGAGGCGAGTGCTGTGGGGGGCTAAGCTGTGGCCCCGCCCTCACTTGTATTGCTGGTAAGTAAAGAAACATATATACATTTTAAAATAAGTAAACATACATCTTGGAAATACATTTTTTCACCAAGGGTTTTCTTTTATATTTTTATCGGTAGTTTCAAATATTTTACCTAAATTTGTGTACATACAACATCACACAACTACCTGGTCTGTAATTTGCGTTTGTGTTTTTTAAAATACCAAAAAAATCAGGCTTTGAACGAATTTCTTGACATCTGACAGAAATACTGTTACTTGTTTGGTCAGCGTGACCATTTATTAAACACTATTCCAAAATGTTTTTAACTCTATGAAATCGCGAAAGATACGTAACTTACTAAAAATATGTCGTGTGATGGCCAAAAGGTACAAAGTTACCAAACAAAGTCGATCTTATACATTATTCCTTTACTGTGAGTTAATTTATCTCCAAACATTTACCTAGTAACATATGTATTTACGTTAAAATTAAATACATGGTTAATAAGAACACAAATTTATGTTATAGTTTAAATTTTACCATTATTTTATACAGCCTAACATATTGCAACAATATCACCAAACAGTATACTAAATACCGATAAAATGAAGCAAATAAATATAGTAAACATTATGAGGTTAACTTTAGAGGGAGAAAGTTGCAAATTTGTATGGGTTAGCTTTGTGAGAAACAAATTCCTGTTAGTCACTTTCTGACCCTGTGAAACTATTCAAGCAACCTGTCAAATATTTTACGTTACATTAGTAAACTTGTTATTATACACATCATACACTTAACTTACGGATGCAGTTAATCAATTACCTGTCTAGTCCAAGAGGTTTAAGTTTAATAGAATTTTTAGAACATTGAAGACTGTGAGTGTGTGGTGGGTAAGCATACAATGTTGTTGGAAGTGTTTACCCCATGTTATAAGTTGGATCTAGGAGTTGGGCCCGTACTCGTTCTATCTGACTACCTTACCTTAACAGATTGTATTAACAAAAAGATAATAATAAAGTACTATTCGAATGTTTGATCACTGCAGTCACCACTTACTTTGTAAAGTTGAATGTACATTGACGCTAGGTAAAGGTCAAGGTTGAGTAGTTTTGAGAAGTTCGTAGTTCTTACCTCACCTCGTTAAACAAGACAAGCTCTTATACTACATAAAAAACTAATAAAACACCTGCAGGCCCTTCACACGTCACACCAAAGGTTACGTTATGGTAGGTAGATAGCGCATAAATAGCGAATAACTGAGGCAGGAAACTTAACGTAGTTGAGGCAGCCCACACACAGATAGCGCTGCGAAGGAATTCTTTCAAGAGTATCTAGTAGAGCCACTGACGCACGCGCAAGTTCGTTAATTTTGGAAAAACGCTTGGTTTGGTCACATTCCTCGACATCGGACGAACTCGAGCACGTGGAGCCGTGGAGGGGAGACGGCGAGAGAAGGCAGCGCTCGTGGCGCGTTCTGTACGTGGGCTGCCGCACTATATTGAGTTTCCTGCATCTATGCGGTGGAGCCGAGGGGAGAAAGACGGCGAGAGAGGGCAGCGCTCGCAGCGCGTTCTGTACGTGGGCTGCCGCACTATATTGAGTTTCCTGCATCCACCAGCCGTAACATTATCTTTGGTCACACTAAGTATAAATTCTGATCTGTAATGGTATGGTTACAGAGGAGTACGGGCCTTATCTAGGCTACGGGCCTTTCCTAGGGGGGTACGACGAGTACTACTTTCCAAACCGCTACCCGTACTACTGAGCACTACCACACACACCGACCATACACACACACTCACCCGACATGTTAAGTATCCAACCTCTATACTCCGTTTCACATTCAGTTGACAGCCAACTTCTATACTCCGTTTCACAATCAGTTAGTAGAATGGAAACGCCATATTTCAAACCCCGGGTAACTTTTGCCCTTTTTTTATTAGGAGTGCCTGAAAATTGGTCTTGATTCTTTCAATCTATATAATTTTACAGTTTCTGAGAACCTTTTTTTTAAATAATCCCCAGTGCTAAAATCAGAATGAAAATTTGTGAAGATAAACAAAGCATTGGTTAGATTGGCAGATAAATATAAAATTTCAAATCGTGTTTCTACGATAAGTTCAATGATAGTACTCGATTTGCTAAAAGTAAATACATTTCTGTGCGATTAGGTAGAAGGTTAAGTCCATATTTTAAAATTGGCACCACCACTTCTTTTAATTAAATAAAGAGAAGTCTTTTAACACAAACCACTAGAGTATCTAGTCGATATACGAGTAAAGTAGGTTTATGCTAAAGAGTCGTTCTCTTTATTTAATTATGAAAAGTGGTTTTATTACAGAAATAAAATATCAGAGATACTATACAGACCAGCACCCAGCTTCAGGATATCGCTGATCAGCTGAACTTGGAATATAAAGTCTTGTTATTAAATTTGATAATTTTTCAACACTTTGTTACATTTACAGTTAGTCAACTGAGAGCGAATCGGATATTTTGCTTGTTCGTAACTACACACAAACTAAAAAAAACAAAAATCATATTTTTCACATTGTTAACAAGTTTAATGCTTTTTCATTGCTATTTCTCTTTAATCACATCTTCAAATATAGTGCTTTCGAACAAATGTTTCGTAAACAGAATGACAGTTGCTGAATAGTTTTTCGTAGTATATACCTAATTGTTTAAAATTATAAGCAGTTAGCTTATAGCAGTTAAACTCGTTTATTTTCAAACAAAACTTGTCTATTTTGTTTGAAAGCTGAAAAATAGTCTCATAGGTGTCCAACTGTCCATATTTGAGAAGGTTAGAGTTTCTAAATGCTTAAATAAATCCTACAAAATTCCCGAAAACTTAATTTTAAAACTATTTGCAATACGCAATGAAGTTCTCTATTTTGTAATGAGTAATAAACAAATTTTATACCACAACACATTCTTGTACCTTTCATTTTCGATGAAATTGCTGATTAATTGAAACTTACGACCATTGTCATGTCACCTTTTATTCGAAATTTGTTTATTAAAATGGTTTGATTATTTTTCAGCTGAATACCCCTTCCCCGCATACGGACCCTACGGCTACCCCTACTACGGCTACTACGGAGGCTACGGCTACTCAGGCCCTGCTTGCATCGGCTGCGGCTGCGGCTGTGACGTGTGCTCTGGCTGTGACTATGGCTACGGCATCGAAGGCATCGGAGTCGGCCTGGGAGGCATCGGCTACGGCGGCCTCGGCCTCGGCCTCGGCTACGGTGGCATTATCTAAATTTCCTCCATCTCCTAAATGTACAAATCCGTTCCTCTTCTCATACTTGTAGTTTGTAGTGATATTTATATTTGATAATAAAATTCAAAACTGTAACCACAAAGTAGTTTTTCCTTAGACCAATTCTTTTACTTGATGTATTAGCTACTGACCAATTATTTGGATGGACTGCGTCGATATTTTATTCATTTTAATCGAACAATACTGTGTTTGTTTACACAAATTATTAAAAAAATATGACAGATGGAATTTTCTGGAAGATCAGTGGCTTTTCTTCAAGTTTAGTGACTTGTGAAACATCAATTTAAGTTTATGTGTTGATACTCGTATATCATTAGCATTTTACACTCTAAAAAGAAAAGAAAGACAGAAAGGCCTCTCAGAAAGAATGAAGTTTCGCTATTTTGAGTATTAATTTAAGCACATTATTAAAAAAACAATGCAGATGGAATTTACTGGAAGATTGGTGGTTTTCCCCAGCTTTAGTGACTTTTCAAACCTCTATCTGCTCTGGAGTAGTCAATTTAAGTTGATGTGTTGATACTCGTGTATCAATAGCATTTTACACTCTAAAATCAAAGTAGTGAAGGCCACTCAGAAAGAGTAAAGTTTTGCTTTTTTGGGTATTTATTTACACACATTATAAAAAAATAACATGATGTAATTTACTGAGTTATCAGTGGCTTTTTCTCAATTTTTCTAGTTATCAAACTTCTGTCTGTTCTGGAGTAGACAATTATTGTTGATACTCGTATATCAGTAGTATTTTAAGGTTAGTGGATTGTAAGTTAATACATATTTCGTTTGTTCAGGCAAACCTACCGCAGTAAATCTATAGGAATTACCAACAGTTGGGAATTTAGGAAATGAAAAGGACTTGCAAGTTGGGAAAATCAAAATTTAAGCAGAATAGGGGGATCTAACATTATCTCCCTAATAATTTAATTTAAAGTTGAAATTACACCCAATACACTGGTTATTTTTCAATTTGGACAAGTTCATAAACATGAAATTACCATCTAAGAAAATTTAGTCCGTCTAAGATAAAGACCGTTAAATCTTTATACAAGGTTTTTCTTTATTGACATATGTTTCTTAAATGTTAATAAAGAAGTGCGCTCAGGAAAACCTGAATTTCTCCGTTTTTATCTATCTCAGAACAACAAACTTGGCCTTAAATGTTTGTAAAAGCATTCGTCGCCACGTTTTGTATACCAGTGATTTTACTATAAAGAAGAGCTTTGAGTTATTTAGCTAAGAAAACTTAGTATGGCCGCCATTTTAAAGTCTGAAGTGATAATAATGCAACTTTTTAAATTTTGAATTTAATTATACTAACAAGTGTGCAAAATCTTGAGTTTATACCTCATTATACCTCGGAGATATAAATTATTTTGTGAAAATCACAGACATACGGAAAACTAGGCGAGATAGGACTATGTGTTACTGACTTTTTTTGTTAATTTTGACTTGATAAATCACCTGGTGAAGTTTGATCTCCTAATTACTGGACACACTAAAATAATAAAGAACATAGCCAATTAATATAACCAGCTGTCAAAGGTAAACAAGTGGCACAGCTACAGGCATCACACTAGCAATTAGCTGCGATCAAGTATTATAAGCATTGAGTTGAACTTCTGTCTGTACATTCAACTACACTGTAGATAGCCATGGATACTTGGAAATGCATGGTACCACAAAGTAAGAATAAACAGCGTAACGAGAAATTTCAACTCCAACAAGATGGAGTTCCTCCCTAATAAGTGAGGACTACTACAAGATGCTACTACAAGACAAGTGAAAAAGGATCGATGCATTTTTTTGGTTAGTGATAGCGAAAAATATATGCTTGCGCAAGTCATTTTGTATGTCGTTCAGCTAGTAAGAACTGTATGCTGAATTTGATTAAGTTTTGGGTTAATAAATGAAAAAAACATACTCCAGGAATGAGCAATAGTAGTGCATAAAACCGTTCATAGGTAAGTAATTTATTTTTTAGAAAAAAGTAAACATACGAGGCCAATAGACTGGCACATTAAACACTAAAAGGGAAAAGAGGTAACTTGACAAACTATAAAACATATATTTCGGTTTCAACCCGTCTTCAGTGAAATACAAAGCATAAATGAACCTAAAGCATGGTATCATTTATGCTTTGTATTTCACTGAAGACGGTTTGAAACCAAAATATATGTTTTATAGTTTGTAATTTATTTTTTACAAATTGAATGGCCGGATACGGTTTGATATTAATGTTCAGCTAACACAAGTTAATAAAACGGTTACCTTTTATCTATTTGTCAGTTCAAATGGGTTTTCTTCATCCTGCTCTAACCTTAAAGATACACCCAAGCCCACTTCTCGAGAAAAAAGTGTATTTTTGCCAACATGACTGGGACTCGTGGCGTGGTCCAGAGCCGGATTTAAGAACATGCCGCCTATAGGCTAAATGTTTGTTTGCCGCCTCCGAGGGCACGAAATCACGATTTAAGGTGCCGACCACTCTCACGAGGGTATTTTAAGGCAAATATGTGGTGAAGGATGAGTGTGATGAGTGGTAGTAATGAGTTATGAGGTGTAGTCTTGTTACAAACTAAGGCCGACTCTTCCTTAGAATGGGTCATTAATTAATAGCCCAATGACTAATGGAAATACAAGGACCAACGGCTTAACGTGACTTCCGAACCACCCAGGTGATGGTCTGATATGTCTAAACGATGGTGGGAGTTGATGCGGGTATCATCAAATGATCACTGAGACCATATCTGAGCCGCTTTAGACCTATATCATCCTCAAAACCTGACCTCCATGAAGCTGGATTACAGGACCATGCCACGAGTCCTAGTCAGTTGTGGTTGTGACCTTGATTTTCGTCCCATAAGAGCAAGGTAAAAACATGCATCTTCTGTTTTACAGTGCATTAAATGTTTCAATATGGCTTTGCTGAGCCGAATTTCCATTTTCTCTTATTGATGAGAATTTAATGCACCAGATTTTTAAATACAAACCCCCTTCTTGTGGCGTCTCAAAAGAATAAAAATTTTAACACAAATTCAACGACATAAAAATACTATATCTCACCTAGTTTTTATACCAATTCAAAGATTACAAGAAACCAGGGTTAAAATGCTACATTTCACATACAACTTTTTATGACAATTTTTTTCAAAATACAAGTACTCTATGCGGAATTATGTTATAGAGTTGTGGTGTTACCTTCGAATTTCAAGAAAAAGTGTTCATTCCAAATAAATTGACGATTTGACCAATATAATAACAGACTGCAAGTAGCTCAGTTTCAGCCAATCAGAGACTGATCATGGTATACCGCAGCAAGACCAAACTATTTGAAGCTAATGATAATAATGTTTTGACGCGGTGTGAACCGGAAGAATTAGATTGAAAATGTGACACCGGCCACGAAAGCCTTACTGAAGGCGTCCCCATGGAAACAGCCGAATCAGACGAGAAATAAATGACTCACCTGATAAAAATTATCATTTCATTTTACTTTAAATTGTTCCAATAGTGTTGCCTAGGAAACTTAATGGTCTATTTAAACATAATTTTTTGACGGATAACACGCTCACTCAAAACGTGATTGCCGGGACTATTTCCTTCAAATTGGAATCTACAATCAGTAAGTCTTTGTTTTCGTAAAATATATAAATAGTATGTTTAGTATATTTTAATTTTATAGAAAAGCCAGTACGGGTGTCAAAGGTCACTCAACTTAGCACAGAAGTGAACAGTACAATACTATTCAGCTATTGTTTTTTTATTCTTCATTTTTGTTGTACGGCCTGACTCCTACGCGGTACTACGAGTTTGAAACTTTCGGATTATCCTGTAAATAGTTATTTGGCAAAATTTAGTCTACTACACAATTTGTGTAGATGTGTGTGCATGTATTTACTAAATTTACTAGTTAACATTAATAAATAAGACTATAAGTGATGCTTAAAGGTTCTTATTATGACCTTAGCCTTGAAGTACAGGTGAACCCGTACTGGCTACAGATCGGCAGGAATTTTGGCCGTGCTGGCCCTGGACAGATGCAATGAGTGAATACAATCTGGATTTATAGTAAAGCACATAAATCAACATTAACTTCGAGATTCTAAATGCATAAGTTTAAATAAAAACTGCAAAGAACAGTGTTAATGGGATTTTCTCAACTTTTCCTAAAACAATACAAGAATAAGTCCGCTCAAATTTGAGTTGGACACATTATATAAATATAAAATTAATTAAACCTTGTGTTTCATGGAATAACTTCAAAATAATTCTGCTGCCAACCAGCTAGAGAGAGTTAGCGGTTGCGCCGCAGGATGGCAGCACACGTTTTCAGCTTTAATAGTGTTAATTGTAGTTTGCACTTAACTGTTCAATTCTCTAATACTTGTGGTTTGTATATTTCACGATCTTGGAACTGGCGATGATGAGAGAATTTCTACTAAACTTCCTACGAGTTGAAGAATTTCTACAAGAGCTGCACTTGACAATAAAGAAGTATTTCAACTTGCCGCTGCAGAACATGATTTTGTGGAAACAAGGTAATTAGTTATATTGTGGTTGTTGACGTAATATTTGAACAAGAAGTTGAAAAACCCAATACTGTAATGACTTTTTGGAATACCTTTAACGAGCTACTCTCTGTTCCAGCTTCAAATTTAGAGAAGATTTCAACAGAGGACTTTCAACCGAATCATCTCGACAACTTTTGGCGGAAACGACCAATCTGTAAAAGTCATTAAATACCAATTGTCTGCACTTGTAATTTTATTTACCTTCATTATTATAGTAAAATAGTGAAATAAACTAAAGTTCATACAGAACATGAACCCTTGTAAAAAGAGTTCGAAAAAGTCTCGGAAGGAAAACAGTTTTTTAAATGTACCAAAAAAGGGTCACTTTTAATTTTCTAAAAAAAGGATAAAACGAAGGCTCCAGCCCTTTCTTTGTTGTATTGACCATAAAACAATGCCTTCCGTCTTCCTTTTCAGACTGGGCAAATCAAAACCAGTGGCGAGATTGAGCTTTTTCGTTTCTTAACCCAAGTTAGGGTCATATCATTTGAGGAAATGGTCCAACGGCAAGTGTCTTCTCATGCGCCCCATTGTACTTGCACGGAAAGGACCGGTGTCCATCTTCGTTATTAAGGGTCCGCCTCAGTGGTGAAGATACCAGGAGACTAGTCACTTTATCCCTGGGACAATGCTTTGGTTTCAGGGATTTCAAATTGTTGGCTTGATGAAAAAAAGCTGGATCATATATACAAAAAGGGTGTCCCAAGCTACTGGTAATTTAAAAATTTCATTACTATGATTGAAATTGTTTATATGTTTTTAATTTCTATGGCTTCTAAGAATAATACTAGTATATGTCATGTATTTTCTTACTGGCCGCCCAGAAAATTTGCCGCTATAGGCTGCAGCCTACTTAGCCTATTTAGAAATACGGTTCTGGCGTGGTCCTGTAATCCAGCTTCATGGAGGTCAGGTTTTGAGGATGATATAGGTCTTAAAGTGGCTCAGATAGTCTCAGTGATCATCTGATGATACCTGCACCAACTCCCACCATCGTTTAGACATATCAGACCATCACCTGCGTGGTTCGGAAGTCACGTTAAGCCGTTGGTCTTTGTATTTCCATTGGTCATTGGGCTATTAATCAATGACCCATTCTAAGGAAGAGTCGGCCTTAGTTTGTAACAAGACTACTCCTCATAACTCATTACTACCACTCATCACACTCATCTTTCACCATATATTTGCCTTAAAATACCCTCATGAGAGTGGTCGGCATCTCAAATAGTGATTTAGTGATTTATTTATTGGCTAGCCTGATAAATTAATCGAACCATTTAACGAAAATTACAAGGTTTCATTGAACATTTTGTCGTTAACTCCTCGACAAGAAGAAAATCCATTGGGGTCAGATCAAGAGATCTTCCAGGCCGTTCAACGAATCCTCTACGACCGACCAGTTTCTATGAAGGCTGCGTTTGCCCAGTTCAGGTTTTCCTTGGCTGGTGGCTCATGTGACCAAGCCAGTTTTAGAAAAACATGTTTTCGATGTAGGAAATCCCGCTCGGTGGTCACTTATTAGGGAGGAACTCCATCTTGTTGGAGTTGAAATTTCTCCTTACGCTGTTTATTCTTAATTTGTGGTACCATGAATTTCCAAGAATGCATGACTATCTACAGTGTAGTTGAAAATAAATGGTCCAAAAAGACCTAAACGGCACCTGTCTTCTCATTTCAAAATAGTTTTTACATTAATGATTCCAATATGTTCAGAAATTAGAGGAGTATTGCGATAAGTGTATAGTGCCTCGTTTCTCATAAGTTGTTCAATAGCTTCACGAAAATACTTTGACCCCTTCCAAGTTTTAGCAATTTTAAACTCCATTTTGTACACTTAAAACAAATAAGTTTGTGGAAAAAGTCTCCTTGTGCGTGTCAGAAATGATTTAGTTTCTATATATAGATTCATCATAACCTCAGGCAATTGTCAGTCGATGATCAGGGTCGTCTTAAGTAGTCCATTAAGAGGTCTGAAGACGTTCAATTTCTTTCAAACATGAATTTCTTGCACATATTAAGCTGCTACCACTGAGTGGTATCAAATCAAAATGCCGGTGCCTAAAATCTAGTAGAATCAATACTACCAACCAAACGAAATTGCGTGTCTACTTTTGTCCACCCCGGTACTTATCACTTATCGAACGTTTAAGTCATATTACGCTCATTGTAAGTATTGTCGAGTATATGAGTTACAATGAGAAATTTATTTTTACAACAACGTTAGCTCCCCGTTGTTAAACATGTGACATATCTGGTACCTCAATGAGATAAATAGACAGTGTTTTGTTTTAAACGATTCAACTGATTTGCTGAATTCTTGCTATGTTTAAAACGTAACTAGTGAACGTGTCTAATATAATACTGAAGGGTCACCGAGAGCTGAATTCGTCCGCCAAAGGAACACATGGCACCGCGCACGTAACAACTGGCTAAACAACAAGCATTCTTTCAACTAATGCGGCCTAACTGTCAAACCAAGCGCTTGCAAGGGTTTACGGAGATCCGTTTCACACCTCTAAAAATAACTTTCAAGTCAATAAACATCATATATTTCTAAAATAGACGAGTTTTCCGACACGGTATAAAGCCCAATTTCTCATTATTTGTTCAATAGTGTCACAAATTTGCTTTGAAGTTGTCCACGTTTGAGTTCCTTTCAACTCTATTTTGAACTTTTAAATAAAAACAAGTAAAGTTTGTCTCGTTTAACGAGGCGAAGTTAGGACTACAAAGTCCTCTCTACCACTCAACCCCGATCTTTACCTAGCGTCACCGTATAGTCTCATTACAAACTGTAAGTGGTGATTGAACCCGCGCCACCGGAGTGATGAGCCCGGAGTCGCGCGCAATACCAATCCGCCACGGATCCGCAAATCTCAAAATTTCGAAAAAGGCTCTATATGCGTATCAAAAAACTCATCTAGCTTCCAAATATCATTTTGTACACTTAAAACGCATAAATTCGAAAAGGGCTTTAAACACGTGTCGGAAAATTCCTCTAGCTTACAAATACATAAATGTTCATTATGTAAACATTATTCTGAAAGGTAAAAGTCGGACCGCCGTAAACCTTTCACTTGAAATGTCACCCTTCAATTATTCAATTCAATGAGGCGTACCCTTATCACTCTCATTTTCAGGCTATGGATAAATACAGGATAATACGTTAAACCATTAATTGTTAACATTAAATCCATTGGAAAGATGCAATAGGAAAAACGAGAAAGCAGAGTAAACAACGAGACAGATAACGAAGGGAATAGACGCATACCGTAAATCAAACATTATCAAGGCTGGTATAAAACGAAGAGATAAAACGATGGTAGAAATAGTCAACTGCCACCTTTGACCACAACAGCAGGCACAATGATATCCATAGCTTTCGGTAAGAAAAGATCATTATTAAATAATAATTATTAATGCTAACAAAGGAAAACGGGTTTATAAATAATATTTATAAAATGAACAAGAAAGAGTAAATAGTTGTGTTAGTATTTGATAGTTTTAATTTTTTGAAAAAATCAACGCTTTCTGTTAATTTAAATTTGTAAAAGAATTAAAAAAATTATAGCTTTAATAAAATAGCGATTAAAATTAAATCCAAGCAATAGTAATAAAACGTATAGTGACCATATAGCTGGATTATTTTAATAACTAGAGTACTTAACAGCTCAAAAGGTTGATATGATTGTCAAATTTAATGGTAACAATAATGATTAGTTTAAAGACTATACGAGATTATTTAATTTTAGTTACTATATATGATTATTAATAACAGTTCAATAGGTAAAGATAAATAGTTTTAAATCGTTTAGACCCAAAAGGTTTCCGGTGCTTAAAATCAGCTCTTCAGAAAAGTTGTCTTTCGCTTTATCAGTAAGCTTCTAGAATCTGGAAACTGTGTTCCATGTTAAACAACGATCTGGACGTTTGCTGTCACCATCTCGCGAGAAGGACATCTAACCCTACTTTAGCCATGGACAAGCAAGCTGGCACTGGAGGATTGAACAGAGATTAATGGACCATGTCTTAGGCAAGGCGTTCTATGACGAAGAACATGCAAAGTGTTATCTCCACAGGAGGCATTTCTATCTTGACTTGTTTGTTGTGGTGGTTGGAAACCATCCTGTTCCGCGATACTCTATGCAGTTGGTTTCAGAAACCTTCCCGAGAAACAAAAACTCTAACATCCACTCTTACATGACGGGTGGGACTCATCGGTGTCATACTCTTGGTTGAGTAGCCCCGAGCCTCATCGATGCTCTATGATAAAGCAAGCCCCCGAAGATACCTACCTCTGTCCAATGGATGGGTGTAGAAGTTTCCGGTTCACTTGGAAGGAAATAATCTGTAGAACCGTGGGACGGGATGGTTTCTTGAAAGCAAGATCAAGTCAAGAGAAAAATGCCTCATGGAAGGTAACAGACATATCGTCTTCATATGCTGCTTTTGGTAAGACATGTTTAGCATCTCCAGTGCCGGCTTGCTTGCCAACAGCTCGTGCAGGATCGGGTGTCCTGTTCACATGAAATGCGCGGGATATGGTCTCTGGTATCGACCAAAATCCCCAATCTCCAGAGCACTAAATGGACGACACAAGACAAAGAGAATTCTCTTGAAATGAGGCTTCCGTCGTACTCATGCCCATCGCGTTGTCACGCGTTGTGTTTGTGTTGCTTGCAATCAGCTCATACTGATGATTTATTAAAAAGAAAAATATCCAATACGATTTTAGTTAGAGCGACTAGAAAAAGAAAATATTCATTTTCGGAGAAGTATTACGATGACAGTTGATTTTAATAATCAACGGCGTGCTTGGGGTGCAACCAACGTGCAAGTTCATGATGATATGAGTTTTTGTAATTTAAGTACTGTACATTAAATTTTACTATATTCAGTCTCAAGGCCTTTATCAATTAATAGATGGAATATTTGTTTGGTGCCTGTAGACCTTGTGAAGAAAATTAGTGATTTTCACCAATTCTCTTCACAATGTCTACAGGCACCAAACGGGTATTCCAACTATTAAATTTAAATTTATTTGTGTTGTTTAATGGATATGGTTAGTGTGATTAGTCTTATGCTGCAACAACCGTACTTAAGAATATTGAGTCAATTTGAGTCAAGAATAGATTAGGCTTAAATTGAAACATTTATTAGATTCAATCATCTTGAAAGTTTGATGAGGGTTTCTATGAAATCTTTCGTCGATCGTTCTAAGATTGATAGCTATTATAACTTAGTCTTCGAGCCAAGCTTCTTGATTCTTTGTTGGACTAGATAAAACCGCCTTGTTTTTTGTATCATTAGATTCCATTTAGTTTTGAAGAAAACGATTATGTATACGGCACTCATCGAGCAATTCTGACAAAACTACTAGTCGATTTAGTTCAAACTCCATAATATCCAGTAATATACTCGTACTTTGTTAAAATATACATTTATCGTATTTGACCAAAAAAAATAGTTTTATTTAAAACCAATGATTTGTTGATTTTTGTAGAGCTGTGACGATGAAAAGGTTCGGGGTAAATGTGAAAAAGTAGGATCAGGCTACAACAGATAAATCAACGATGATCATTAACATTGTACTGATGCCATCCATATCATCCCTTGGCCAAACTGTTTACGAATGAAACTTTGAGGAAACAGTTTTAGATACAATAATACATCAAGTTAAACCAAAGATAATGTTATAGTAGCCTAGGGGGCTGAGGCAGAAAACTCATCATAGTTGCGGCAGCCCACACACAGAACGCGTTGCGAGGAAATTCTTAAGTAGTAGAGTCTCCTGATGCGCAAATATGGTCGCTCTCGAAAATCGCGCGGATGGTCACAGTTGAGTCGTCAACATCGGACAAACTCGAGTATCTATCAAAGTGTCATGTGGAGCGAAAGAGTAAAAGACGGCGAGAGTAGGCTGCCAAACTCCGTTTCCTACCTCAGCCTGTCTGGAATCCATGCGCTATCTACCTACCCTAACATAATCTTTGGCTAAACTTATAGTGACGTCAAGTAGTACCTAAAAAACCTGGCAACTTGCTGTTGGGCTGGGCGCAGAATGGGGTTGTATAACAAATGAGGCGGACCGGTATTTATAACAGTTCGGATATATAAATTTATTGTGTCAATAATCACGGATTTTATTTTTTTGTTCGCAGGCGTCCTCGTAGCCTGCTCAGCGGCACTCGCCGCGCCCTCCCCGTTCGCCCAGCCCAACCCCTTCGCCGCCCCTCAGCCCTTCCCCGGCATGGCTTCAGCCGGCCCTACAGCCAGTGCATACGCTATGCCTAGCCAGTACATGAGCGGTGGACCTCAACCCCGAGCCGTTCAAGCGCAGGCCGGCCCCAGTGCCAACCCCCTCTACGGCGGCCTAGGATTAGGATTAGGAGGAATAGGTCTAGGAGGATACGGTCTAGGAGGATACGGGCTAGGATATGAGGGACTCTATGGAGGTTATGGTCTAGGCTGTGGAATTGAAGAGATCATAGAGCCTTTGGGAATAGGCTACGGATATGGTGGATACCCATATGGTGGACTTGGACTTGGACTTGGGGGATATGGAATTTACTAACAATCTTACCAAACAGATTATCGACTTTAAAACAAATATAGACTCTTACATCAATGTTAGGTTAGGAACGTTTATACCTTCAAAATAAATTTTCTTCACTATTTTTAAAAGCTGGTATATTTATTGAACCACGCAGTGTATTTAGTTTTAAGACTCCTGTAACCTAGAGACAATAGGATCTGTCTTTTGCATAGAATGAACTGAAAGTTACAGTTCACACGGTTTTACTATGGCCCGTCAGGGATATGACCTTTTGTGTATTTTTAGTTTCAGCCATTTTTAATATTTATTGAGCGAGTAGTGTTTAAATTTGCCAATATTTCTAAGTATGGTACTTTCTACGAGGTTTGACACTTGTAAAAAATCAGTTTAAATGAATCAAGTTAAAATCCAACTGGTAAGTACAGTTAAATTTGTATATTTTTAAAATTATATAATGGCGTATGAAAAATAAACGGCATGTTTGAGCAGTACGTCAAATTTAAGAGTGTCTAGAACCGGTTGGACAATTTGTCTAAAAAACAATGTAACAAGCATTTTCTTGAAACACCTCACGCCAACAACTTTCATCAGATCTTTTTGAAATATCTCTATTGAAAGATGACAATACATTGCAGTGTGTCTTCTTACCACGTTGTTGAAATCCTTTTTATTTATCAATAAAAACAAGAAATTCAAATTCAAAATAAACACAAAATTGTGGTTCAACAGAGTCAAAAAAATTCTATAGGACGAAATATTTTTAAACACTAAATTATGAATGACATACAAGTTGTCAACTTCAGGATTCAATGACTTTTCTAAGATATTCGTTCGCCAAGGTTTACATTTAACATGTGAAAATCATATGTCATGTAGTTGGCATTTAACATTTAATTGTTCTTTCTTTGAAGTAAATTCTACCTTAACACTATTTAGATATTTAAAGTAAGGCAATAAGTGCCCGAGTCAGATAAATTAAATTCATCATAGTCAGAAATTTAAATTTCAGACTATGCTATTCTTATTTCAGACTCTGCTATTCTATTTTAGAGCGTCAGTATCTGAACAGATCCTGATCAACAGTTTTATTGGGGTTAGCCCTCCGTGATTAACTATTATATTTTTTAACTATTACTCTTACTTGATGAAAGCTTTAGTATTTCTTTAGTCAGTAGAGAGCTTAAGATATGTTATAAAAGCACGAGGAAAAGAAAAAAGTAAAGAAGAAAAAAACGAGAAAGCCAGACGTCGCTAGAACAAAAATGTTACTGTAAATTAAAATATGAAAAAAATTGAAAAAAGTGAAAATAAGAGTGGTAGCCTAATAAAAATAAAGCAAGCAAGCTAAGATAAAAGTCAGAGGTTTCAGACATGTGGAAAAGAAGAGAAACCTAAGACATGAATAAGGTTTAAATAGGGCGTAAACTGAAGACATTTAGAGAAATTCGAGGTTTACGAATCCTAGGAGAGAATATTTGTAACATAACGTTATTTTCTTTAAAACTTGCACTTTTTTTAACATTTCCACTGTCATATACTCGTATGTCGTACTATCAGTTCCGTTCTCGCTAAAAAATCTAAACAGCTGATACGGAAAGGTACTTTGAAGTTCTCCATAACTAACGGTATACGTAACTATAGGCAACTATAACAATAACCTTCTGCTGCGGGGATAGTATTGCGCGGAATTTTACGAAACTTCTGAAGTTAGAAATTACAAATTTGTACTTAACCGACAAATTAATACAACATTTTTTTTACAGGCATCCTGGTTGCCTGTGCCGTGGTTTCTGGGGCCCCAGGTCCCTATCCATCGGCGAATCCCGCGCCCGGGCCGTCACCATACCCGGGACCATCTGCGCAGCCGGGACCGTATCCGGGACCATACCCGCAGCCTCAACCTGGGCCCAGCCCAGCGCCTCAACCAGGCCCGTATGCAGCCCCTCAACCTCAACCTGACCCAAGCCCGTACCCAGCTCCTCAGCCTGGACCATACGCCGCTCCCCAACCTCAGCCACAACCCGGACCGTATGCTGCTCCCCAACCTCAACCCGGTCCTAGCCCGTACCCAGCTCCTCAGCCTGGACCATACGCCGCTCCCCAACCTCAGCCACAACCTGGACCGTATGCTGCTCCCCAACCTCAACCCGGTCCTAGCCCGTACCCAGCTCCTCAACCTGGACCATACGCCGCTCCCCAACCTCAACCCGGTCCTAGCCCGTACCCAGCTCCTCAACCTGGACCATATGCCGCTCCCCAACCTCAGCCACAACCTGGACCTAACCCTTACCCAGCGCCTCAGCCACAACCCGGACCGTATGCCGCTCCCCAACCTCAACCCGGTCCTAGCCCGTACCCAGCTCCTCAACCTGGACCATATGCTGCTCCCCAACCTCAACCTCAACCCGGACCAAACCCATACCCAGCTCCTCAACCTGGACCATACGCTGCTCCCCAACCCCAACCTCAGCCTGGACCATACGCCGCCCCTCAACCACAACCTAGTCCTAACCCATACCCATCTCCTCTGCCAGAGCCTTCCGCATTTGCATCTCCCCAGCCTGCACCTCAACCTTTCCCAATGTTCCAGTCAGGACCTAACCCTGGCCCCATGCCCGTAGCTAACCCAGCTCCTTACGCAGGACCCTTGCCATCACCTCTCCCATACCCACAGCCTAACCCTGCCCCAGCCCCTGGCTACTACGGCGGCGTCGGACAAGAGTGCATTAGCAACCGATGTCTCTACGAGGACGTGCTCGTGGACGTTCCGTACCCTGGATTCCCCTTCCTTCTATAGGCAATACCAACAAGACACTTGGACTCACTAGTTTAACTTATACACTTTTTTAATAAACAACAAAACACTGCATCACCTTAGTAATTATTTACATTCCTGTGACACATTTCAACGATATTCACATTTCAGACAACACTTTTAGAACGGTACATTTTTAAGTTCGTTATATGTTGAACCAGGAAGCATGACCGATTACTTATGCACCAAGCCATTACATACATTCTACAAAGTGCAGATTTCATTACAAACTTATGGAATCGTTCAACGCAATTATAAATGACCTAATCTACTCAAATCACTTACTATAAATTATATCATACCGATACAACGGTCAATAAAATAGAGTGGACCGTCAATTTCGCAACGGTGATCGAAATATGCAGTCTAGTAAAAAGGTAAATAGTTGTTATTTCTTTAAATTGTATTCTGCTTTTTTACTTTGAGAGAAATTTAAGAAATCCTCGGATCAATATCTAGGACGATAACTATAAATAATCGAAATAAGACATAATTAAAAATATAGGCCTATAGCACTTGTTTGTGTAGGTTAAACATTTTTTCTTGCGCTAGATGACGTTAGACTGTACAAGAAAGTTAGATGAGACGCGGCTGAAAAGTTCAACTAAAGACAAGTTTTTGGAATATATCTAGGTTGGAGCTTGATGTTGTTATGTTAAATATACAAAATGTTATTCCCTTCAGGCATGTATGTTTTGAGTGAACTCTTCCTATACTGCCCAACTCAGGCACCAGTTGATGAGATCAATACAAGATAGACAATACAAGATGTTTCAAAACTTCAAGACATGGAATAAAGTGACAAGCAATGCAGTATTAATTTTATTATTAATTATCGATTTTAGGCTTCATTGGTTTTGCCGACCAAACCATAACTTTTGCTTAATATTATTTTTTTGAATCATGCCTACACGCGTAAGAAGCGTTTTCTTCAAAATTATGCGTTTCAAGTTTTAAAAAATGTTCAAGTTGAAAATTCCTAAAACTTTAAAGGTTATTTATTAAACTTTCAAACCACGTCTTATGGTAAATTGGATTCTGCATACGTGTAGAAACCCTTTTCAAATTGCCAAATGTACTACGTTCGTTAATTTAAAATTATTGAAAGTTGAAAATGGGCCAGCGTAAACCTATGTAAGCGGTTGATTTGACAGTTAGGCCGCATCAGTTGAAAGAATGCCCGTTGTTTAGCCAGTTGTTACGTGCGTTGTGCGGACTTCCTTGTGTGGACGAATTTAGGCTTTATCTAAGGTGGTCAATTCATGCAAGTGTTTGTCTCAGTGTTCACTTCAGTAAATGCCTTAGCTCATCCGTATAAGGAACACACCAACCCACGCACGTAACAACTGACCATATTGCAAAATACAGAAATACCAAAATACAGTATATTAAACAAAACATATTGGAATATTTTATGAACTTTTCATGAACTACACGAGTGCAGGTAAGCTTCTTAGCTTTGAAAAAATTGTAAATACTTAATCTTAACTTTTATAGTGTCGGCGTATTTTGGATTATTGCAGAGCCTTGGATTCAAGCATCGCCGAGCAGCTGAGGCAGGCCCTTAAACTATAAACTTAACTTAAAATCCAAACCTTGTGTGTTTCAGGGGTGCTGGTCGCGTGTGCTGCAGTGTCTGCGTTCCCTGGGCCGTACCCTGCACCTAGGCCGTCACCCCTTGCCAAGCCCACACCGTACGCAGCCCCGCAGCCCGCACCACGCGCACTCCCCCACCCACAGCCACGGGCCGACCCTCGCTTCGGCGGCACCGAGGCCATCTACGGAGGCATAGGCTGCCCCTTGGGCTACAACTGTGACATCGGGGGCTGCCCTCCCTTCCTAGGACCTTGCGCTCCTATCGCCTTCGACGTACCGTACCCTGGCTTGCCGTATATTTATTAAAGCGTAGAAAATAGTGGTCGTCTTAATAATTAAGACTTGCTTAGCCTGGGGGTTCTGATTACAAGAGATATTATTATTTTATATTGTTGATCCTTTGGAGTACCTATTAAGAAACACTTTAGCAGCATGGCCATAAGTAATAAGTTAAGCTTTGTACATATTTACACGTGTGTAAATTATACTTGAAAATGTGTTGTCATATTAACTTATAATTAATACAATATATGATTTAATATGAAGTGTGCGTAATGTTTTACCAACTTATCACCGATCACCGAACTTATCACCGACTGGGACTCGTGGCGTGGTCCTGTAATCCAGCTTCATGGAGGTCAGGTTTTGAGGATGATATAGGTCTAAAGCGGCTCAGATAGTCTCAGTGATCATCTGATAATACCCGCATCAACTCCCACCATCGTTTAGACATATCAGACCATCATCTGCGTGGTTCGGAAGTTAAGCCGTTGGTCCTTGAAATTCCATTGGTCATTGGGCTATTAGTTAATGACCAATTCTAAGGAAGAGTCGGCCTTAGTTTGTAACAAGACTACACCTCATAACTCATTACTACCACTCATCACACTCATCCTTCACCACATATTTGCCTTAAAATACCCTCAAGAGAGTGGTCGGCATCTCAAATAGTGATTTAGTGATTTAGTGTTTAACAAAAAACACAATGTTTATATCAATATGTTGTTTAGCCATTTGAACTAACGCCTGTGTGTCGATAAATTAAACCTACTGAAATCTGTTAAAAGTTGTTTTTACGATAAGTTACTCAACTCTTAGGCTTTCGCTGCCGGTATCACAGCTAGTTCTGACGATTCAAACCTCGCCAAAACATCATAATATTTTACTTGAGGTATTTCGGTCTTGCTGTGGAGTACCAGTCATTGATTGGCTGAAACTGAGATACTTGCTGTCAGCTGTCCTTTTGGTGGCAAGGATGCCAACTGTTGATGTTCTTATTGACTGTAGCACTATCAAAAAGATGTCTTCAGGACTGGTTGCCAGCTTCTTTTGTTTACAATATACACAGTTATTCAAAAAGAATGTCCTACTTTCATTCTTCTGTTACTTTTATAAATAACTTTTCTTAAGTATGAATACTTCATGATTAATTTACATGTGGCTGAAAAGAAGAAGTTTCAAATTTTTACATATACTGAGAGGTAGCTACAAGGTGGCTGTCCATTCAACACAAGATATTTTGCGTCCTTGAATTTCCAAAAAGACAGTCAGTTCAGCGAGAGTTTCGACGTAGATTTGTGGTTTCCTCGTGAATTACCTTTTTGGGGCTATGTAGGTTTACGTATCCGTTCTGACAAATAATCTGCTGCAGTAAATTTCATAAATCAATATTGACTTCGCGATCTGCCGGAAAATAATTTAATTTTGCTATGATTTTTCGAGTTTTTTTATTACTGCAATGTGTTTAAGATATGTGCTGCAAATGCATATTAGTTTTACCAATATGAATATTTAACGTGTACTCTAAGCAATAAAATAAATGTTACATTATTTTAGCCTCAAATAAAATAAATTCAAAAGAAATTGCACTTTGCGACGCAGTTGTCCATTAAGAAAGTAATCGAATTTCTACAATTAACTCTCTCGAGCAACTTGCTTTTAAGTCCCTCAGGATTGGTCTTATAAAAGCTTTTAGTTTCTCAAGACGATGTCACCATTGTTAAAGAAGTGTCAATTAGCCTATGTCAATTGATACATTTATACCTTTTGTGAATATTTAAATATAATTGCTCTTTTCATATAATATACGGGGTGTCCCATAAGTAAAGTGCCAAACTCAGGGAAAAGGTTATATGGGTCAAAATTAAGAGAAAATCAAGAATACAAGTTTTTTCAAAAACGCTTAGTTAACCAGATATTCGCCATGGTATATTTTTCACTATTTATTTATTATTTCCCACACCATTTATCGGATTTGACTCAAATTTAACATAAGTTTGTATCTAAGTAAGATCATTTATGGAAGAAATTACCTGGATGATCTAACTTACCATTTTAAAACGGTGGCTATTTTATGGTAGTTTTAGGGCATTTTTGACGTTACACCTTAAATAGTGAATATAAGGTGAGTTTAACGATAAAACATACAAGTTAACGTTTTGTAGTGAATGTTATTACCTATCTATTGACATCAAGATCATAAAAACCTATTGGAAAACAACGAAGCTTTAGGAGAAACTCTGGCTGAAAACAGACAACTTTCCACCTTATTATCTTGATGTTTGCTACGGTTTCCACTGTAACTTTGTTGATTCTTAATTGATTTTTTACTTTGATGTCAATATATAGATAACAAAATGTTCAACAAAACGGTGTACTTTAATTTTATCGTAAAACTCACAGTAAATTCGCTATTTAAGGTGTAACGCCAAAATTCCCAAAAATACCATAAAATAGCCACCGTTTTAAAATGATAAGTTAGATCATGCTGATAATTTTTTCCATAAACGATTTTACAAATTTATTCTAAGTTTGAGTCAAATCCAATAAGTGGTGTGGGAGATAATAAATAATTAGTGAAAAATATAAGCTGGCAAATATCTGGTTAACTAAGCGTTTTTGAAAGAAATTTATGCTTAATTTTCTCTTTATTTTGACCCATATAATCTTTTCCCAGAGTCTGGCACTTTACTTATGGGACACCCTGTAATATTAGGTTTTTCTGGAGATATGTTTATTTAAAAATTTCAACATGGCTTCCGTGGTTAGCAAAAAGATAGTCAATCTAGCTCTGACCACACTCTATGCCGCATTTCATCAGTAATGTTTCTGAAGGCTTCATTAATTCTCGATCCGTACTCTTGAATATTGGAAACTTTTGTCCTTATTGAAGCCCAGACGAAAAAAATCACATGGTGCTATGTCCTGCGACTGTGTAGGCCAGACTATAAGCCAACACAAGTTGTGGTGCACCAAACATTTAATTTGGGGCTGTTTGCCCTTAATATGTTCTCAAACTTTATGTGGCTCCAAATTCGAACGCTAAGTTTATTAACTTTTCCACAAACATAAAACTTGGGTTTTAGCGAAGCTATCTTTTTTTAAAGTTTTCATCTTCTTACAAATGATCAAAAACTTACTTGTCAAAGATAATATTTTTCGTAGCATTTCAAGTTTTGTTTTTTCTTCTTGTTTTGGAAAATTTTAAATAACGTAAGAAATTACTCATTGTTTGACAAAAGTGCAAGTTTTAGAGTTTATATGCAGTAGTTTTAATGTTCTATTGAAGTGTATTAACAAGTTTAAAACATCGTTTGCAGTATTACTCTATGTGTTCGGCCGCTACCAACCATACACCAAATCAGTATTTATTATTATTTTATTAATTTAATTACACATAAAAAAGAACAAGTCTACTATTTGGCTTATATTTCGTTATTTGCATAACTTATTCATAGCCATAACAAAATAAACACTTTTCACATACAGTACTTATGTTTACAAAATAATGTCACATGCTTTATCTAATATTAAGCCCATCTGCTTGCCGTGATCTTAAAACCAGTTGGTGAGCAATTTCAGCATTCCTCAATTTCATATCTGTGAGACGCCTAGATTCTTCATGGTTCGGGCTTTCCACATTCAGCCCTTTTAGCGTGAATCCTTCTTCCAACGACTTGACATTGTGCTCCATTGCGTGGCATGACAGAGGTCTCGACTTTTGATGAAATACGTCAGAGCGATGGTTCGTTATTCGAAATCTGAGGGGCGTTATGGTTTTCCAATATAGTCTTTGGGACAATTTTACACGTTAATTGGTAGATCACGTTTGCTGTATTGCAATTAATTTCACCTTGAATAGGATACTCTAATTTAGTCGAATTGCTGATGAATGATTTAGATGGTTGTAGAATTTTGCATGTTCCACATCTGGGGTGTTGCATGGTTTGCACTCAGATGGAACGGGGTCTTTGTAGTTGAATTTGGGTCGAGATAATATATTTTTAGATTTGGTGGTTTACTGAAGACAATTTTGGGAGGTTTTGTAAATAGATGTTTGGTTTCCTGATTGGTTTCTAAAATTGGGTATGATATTTTGAGAATTTTATAATTTTATAAAGTCCGGGGTAGAATTTGGTGATGAATTTAGGATCGTTGTTATTAATTTTGGCAATGGAATTTTTTGAATTTGCTATTTGATTTTTTACACGTTTGTCAGGATATCCTCTATTACAAAGGGCATTTGACAAAAATAATAATAAGCTTTATTATTTTATTAGTAAGTTTTAAATTATTTTCTATTCCAGCCAGAAGGGTTTCCGTGCAAGTGCACCTTATCAGAAGGCGCGAAGGACGAATGAGCAATGAACACGTGATAACACCAAGGTCACGTGACATTGCTTATCTCAACAATTCAGTGATAAGAACTTGCTCTAGTGCGCCATTTATACCAACAGCCAATAGAAATCTCCGAATTGCGCGCCGGCCCTAAATCCTTCACTTTCAAGGTGAAATGAAGGTTATTGCTTTTGGTGAGTGCATTTTCTCCTAAATCCTTTAAAGTAGTATTTGAAGAGGGTTACAGGTTTTATGGTCTTTATTTATTGTTATATTGATTATTTGAGTTTCTGTGCGGCAAGGTGAATTTTGGTGATTGCCAGAAACAATGTGCCTAAAGTCGAGTACATGTAGGGTGTAAATGAAATCTTTTAGATAAGTATTAAATTTTTAAAATACATTAACTTACGTTTTACTCATGAAATCATTGACGTCATTATTTAACAGGGAAAAACAATCATTGTATTTGATTTAAAGACGAAGGGTATTATAAAATTAAAATTTTTTAGTTATGCATTTTAAAATGCGTTTAAACAGGTTTTATATACGATTTATATAAGTGATTTAAACAACTTATGGTTAGATAAGAGCCTATTACATATGCAGAAAGTACGTCAAGGACCAGAGTATTTAGATTATTCTTAAACACTAAAATTATTGCGTACTGATATAAACAAATGCCACTTACATATTTGAAATATTTACATTTTAATTCTTTTAAAAATTACTGTCTAAGGAATAGTTTGTAACTAAAACAAATAAACTTTAAGCCACACCGAAGAGAGGGAGTTGTTAAATTTACGAACATATTTTTTAGCGAAAACACTATAAATACCTTTGCTCTATTTTGAGCTAAAAGCAAAGTGAATTGCTGAAGCGTAAATCGAAACATTCTGTAAAATCAAACAGTTTTTTTGTGTAAAGCCAGTTATTTGTTGTTGACAGAGGTAGCATTTCCGAGGTTTAAATATGATTTCGTTTTCCATATTTTCTTAGTGAACAAGAAAAACACGACGTTTCGAGATCTGGAATCTGATCCCGTCTTCAGGTGAAAAGTAACCTAAAACATAACACAAAACTAGGAAATTGGCCTAGTGGAAAAAACTAGCTCAGGAAATGAGCCATCCGAAAAGAAATACACGATATTTTCCAGCAGTTTTGTTCCTCTTGTTTACTAAACAAATATGGAATAATAATCCCGCAATCATATTTCAACCTTAAACAAGGACACTAGGCGTGTTCTTAAATTTATTAGTATTTACTTACGGTTGGCAGTTTTGTATTAGAAATAGTTCAAACATAGTTTCAATTTCTTCAAGTTTTCACATGTTTCAGGACTCCTTGTCGCTTGTGGAGTGGTTTTGGGAGATCCTCTTCCAGGACCATGGCCCCTGCCTGCCCCCGGGCCCTACCCTTCAGCAAGCCCTGTGCCTCACCCCAGCCATGGGGCATAGGCATCTACGACGGGCCCTGGCCTTACCGCGGTTACTACGGCCGTCGTCCAGGAAACCCTTACTACCCATTCCTTAGTGACTTCGGCTACGGCAATGGCGGAGGAGGATATTTCTAGTCTTATAGTAGAATGTAGAAAAGACATTAAAATTTAAATGATGTTTAGATTTAAATAGAACAAAGGTGTTGAAAGTATTAAGAGGCAGCCGGGTAGAGCGGTCGTGGGCCCCATTCTAGACACCACTTATAACATGGATTAAAAATGGAAAAAGATTTTTATACTGGGTAACGTACTTAAGTCAAAATATTTTTCATTGGTTTCACTACAGCTAGTGAGGCTGTATATAAACTCTGAAACTTGTACTTTCGTCAAAAAATGACTCAAAACTGTAATTGGGTTGTTTAAATTTTGATTTTTTAATAATAATGATTCAATGTATGCTTCAATTGAAACAAGTTTACCGTTTTAATACGTTAATATACATATAACATCGTTTGCAAAACTTCCCATGTTAAATTCATCATCCAAAAAAGGCCGCTCGGGCTTCATCCGGCTGCCTCTTGACAGAACGTTTATAATTTAAGATATAAGGATGTTGTTGTGGAGAAAAATATAAATTTTGTGGTGAAACATAAGTTGTATTATGTATTTTCACAAAGTGTATGAACCAGCACCATAGAGGACATTTATGTTTCCTTCTATCGTAGCCTACATAGAGAAGACGCCAAGAAATTAAAACTACTATACAGGAGCTAGAAACAAAGTAATTATTAACCTCCTAAAATCCTATATATTTATTAATACTTTCCCACACTTTTTACTACATTTTGTACTTTGTTTCACACAATTTAGTAGTTTGTTGATATTATATGGGTGGAAATAAATGGAGCAGAAGTAGGCCTAGATGTGTTTCACAGTTTTATCAGTTATTTACTGCCTCACCAGCGAGAAGGTGCTAGTGAACATCTCACGGTGTGTTCGCAACATGACAGTAGAAGAGCAGAAATACATATTTTAAGGTAAGAAACAAAACTTTAGTCCTAGTGGTTTATTGCTAATTATTTGAATATGTAAATAAGTGTTGTCCATTACTCAATAACAAAGAAGTGAGTTTTTTCCAACCAATATTTATGTACTCACTGTTGAAGGAGTGAATTTTGTTAACTGTTTGTAAATACGTTGACCTAAGTTAAGCGCTTATTGGACCTAAATACGAGATTTGAGGGATAGCAAACTATTGAAATCAGAAAGATTCGACTTGATTATAATAAAGCCCACATTTAAGAAAAGCCCATAAAGAGTAAAAAAACACACTTTTACTGCTAGCCAGTTATCTATAGGCAACTTATTTTAGACGAACGGTCGTTTTAGACCATCTTCAATTGACTAATAAAGGTAAAATATATAAATTGTTACTTTTTTCTTAATTTTTGCCTTTTATAATGGTAAACCTTAGGATGAAACCATCCAATAAGTTGTATAGCTACAAAAATAAAAAGAGGTACAAATGTAATAATCAGTCCTGTCCACAAAGAGTAAAAACACATTTGACGTACTAAAAACACCACAGAGTAAAAAGTATATAGGGAAATACCTTTATATTTAAAAATCTGAAATAGAGAAAGAAAATTTGTTAGGAATATGTTAGACACAATTACTACCTACTGAACGAAAAAAATACAGACTTCGTACTAATAAGGAACTACGAGGAATATAATGACAAATCCAAACATTAAAAACGATAATTGACATATGTGGTTGTATAAATAGAATACACCATTCCAGACTTTAAAGGTAATCTTAGAATTTTATGAACTCGAGCATAGCAAACAGCTTAGTACCCCAACCCCCGTGGTTGTTTATAGAACAACTGAAACTGAGGCCAAAGGCCGAAGCGAGGGGAGTAAACAGCCCCCGGAGCGCCCGCGATTATACAGGGGGCTATAGGAAGCAGGTGGCAATAGAACACTAAAAGCTAAGGACGAAACCCGAAGCGAGGCTATGAGCGTAGTTAATTAGAGTAACACAAGTAACAACCCGTTGCAAAGTAAATTCATTTTACACATGCCAGCGGCCAAAGCGCTTGGCTACGATGCGGCTCAGTTGTTTACTTTACATAGTAAAGCCTACACTCATAGGGCCCCAGACCCTCTACGGTCAGCTCTAGTAGTGGCCTCATGGTCGATAAGGTTACCAACATACCAAATTTCAAGTTTCCAGCTCACGTAAACGTATCGCTGAGCGTCAGTAAAAGGTGTAGGTCAGGCAAACTTCGACCAGTATTGCAAAATATTTAATCAGCAAGTGTATACAATTTGGGTTTTTTCACCAACATATTATTAAGGGCAAGTTGAACTCATACTTTAGGTGAGGTTTAAACGTCTAACCCTTAAATGCAATAGAAGAAAAAATTAAAAACTGTTGCACATTGAAAAAGGAGTAAATTTAAAACTTTACTCTTTTGAGGGTGAAAGGCCAGGCAAAAGTCATGGGACCAAAACGTTCATACAATTGTGAAATTTCAATCCGTTTTAGAAAGGACTTACCGTTTACCCACACTAGATATGTTTTAAAATAAAATGTTTTCCAATTTTGGGTTTATTTATTTTAGGGTGGTTAAGTTAAAATTTTCGGTTTTGGACATTTTTCTGTCAGGTGAGTTAATAAAGGTATCTACATGTACCAAATTTCAAGTTTCTAGCTTATCTAAATTGGGTAAACATTTGTATATATCAGTAGGTAGTCAGTAATTTACACAGGGTTGTATATATTATACATTCTATACCTCGAACATGTTTTAACATTATGTGTGTGTTGTAACAGTTGGCAGCCATGGGGATGTACAGAAGCACGTGGTCTCGCTGGTGCAGCTGTTGGGCATGGCGATGTCGTCTGCGCTCTTGGTGGCTGTACGTGCGTCATCCGACCACAATATGGCGTCAACCGGCTCCCTACCCAGCTGGTTATAGTAAATACGACTGATTTTTCTACATAGAAACACTTTTGATAACGTGTAAATAAATAGTGAATATGACACATTGTCATGGCGGACCCGGCATGTAGGCTATAGTGCCAGTGAGTTGGTGTAATAACAATAATAATGATTATAATTTTCCTTGTTGTGCAGTATTTGTTTACAAAACATTGAAAATTGGAAATATTTCGATTAGTATTTAATCAATTAACAACCTTGTGCAATCTCATGATATAATTAAAAAGAAAAGAAAACTTGTTTATTTTTATAGTTTAAACATGGACCAATTTCAACCTTTAGGTCATCCTTACTGCATGAGGAAGCATGAAAACTCTTCTGATACCGTTGTTTCCCTAATATTTATGTATATATTTAGTTACTTAGTTAAAACTGGTAATTTGTTACTAAACTATGTCTAGTATAATAAATTGAGTATGGGTAGTCATGATCACATGATTTTTATTTGTAAGTTGACATGCCTTAATGATTTTTCCCCGACGGACCGTTTTTAGGTGGATATTTTATAAAGAACTATCTTAAAGTAGTTAAATGTGTACTATATAGTTATAATGTACTAAGTTAAAATATCTTCATTTATTCTTTTAAAACTGTTAAGCCGTTGAAGGACTTTTAAACATCTTGTATAATCACATTGGAAATACAAAAAACATGCAAAGCCTAAGTTTAAATATAATTTTAAATACCGGTATAACGAAGGCTTGAAGATGAACTACCTCTGGTAGCTTTGCATATTTGGAATTTCTTAAGTACACTTATGCACTTATGTCAACAAAGACTTTTAAAGTTACCTGAAGATGACAGCTTTGCTTATAGAAAACCCTTCATAATTGTGCTAATCAGAAGGTTATTTTATATTTTTCACTATTTTATCATTCTCCCACACCATTTATCGGATTTGACTCAAACTTAACTTGAATTTGTATCTAAGTAAGACCATTTAGGGAAAAATTACCAGCATGATCTAACTTATTTTAAAAACGGTGGTTGTTTTATTTTTAGAATTTTATATTATTAATTCCAAATAGGAATAAACGGTGAGTTTTACGATAAAATTAATGGATACCGTTTTGTAGAAAATCGTCTTTCCTATCTATTGACATCAAGGTCGAAGAAATCGATTAAGACTTAACAAAGTTATAGTGGAAACTCTGGCTGAAAACAGACAAGTCAATAGATAGGTAATAAAACTTTCTACAAAACGGTATTCGTTACATTTTATCGTAAAACTCACAGTTTATTCACTATTTAAGGTGTAACGCCATAAATGTCCTAAAAATACCATAAAATAGCCACCGTTTTTTCCATAAATGGTCTTAGATACAAATGTATGCTAAGTTTGAGTCAAATTTGACAAATGGTGTAAGAGATAATAATTAATCAGTGAAAAATATAAAATGGCGAATATCTGGTTAACTAAGCGTTTTAGGAAAAATTCTTATTCTTAATTTCTCGTTATTTTGACCCATATAATCTTTTCCCAGTCTGGAATTTTATTTATGCGACACCCTGTATATATTATTTTCCGAAATAAAACTTTTGTTGATTAAAGTACCTCTAGTTGCTGATTCCTTTAAATAGTGCCATTAGAATTACTTTATATCCTTCTAAAATGTCAAGCCACAAATATTTCTAAGTATTAAAGGACTGAAACGATGACAATTGAAATCACCAAATGTAAATACATGTACTGTATAAAATAGAACAAGAAAATCAAAGGGAATATAATTAGCACATTTTCGTTATACAACGTTTTCTAGCTAAAAGAGAGGAACAGATTAGGAACTTATAGTTTATAAAATGAATATAAACAAAAATAAAGAATAGTTAAAGAAGATTTTGAAAAACCTGCTGATGTAAGACTTTTATGTATGATGCTTTTTCAACACAGACGCTATAAAAAGTTCAATCATGTCAAATTAAAGCTTAAAGGAAATTTTGTTTTCAAGTCTATGAAATTCTGAATTGGCACATCAATTAGTTTTGAAAAAAGAACTCCTTTCGGGTTAAATTAGAGATTTAATTATTTAGATAATTTTTACAGTTTTTGTCTTGAAAAAAAGTAGATATGTGGATTTTATATAAGCTTGTTTTTCACAATTATTTTAAAATATTGATTATTTTTATATTTATTTCTATTAACTTTGTCCATAGCCCTTTCCTTTAGCTAGAAAAAGTTTTTCAAACGGAAATTCGCTAATTATATTTTCTTGTTCTATTTTGTACACATTTATTTACAACTTATTATAAATGGACTGAAATGTGCACTAATACTGAAAATTCCTATTTGTGCGAGGGATCCCAAAATTAGTTAATGCCAAAAGGTTATGTTTATTTCTTTGTGTTGATTATGATTTCCTTACATTTCCGAGCTAAGTGCCGAGGGGACAGCTCTGCAGTAATGTAGTGCGGATATGAATAGAGAACGTTTATAGACCCCCAAAGCTAGCGTTGGTGCACATCTTCTGTTGAATTATTCAAATGTCAATTCAGCACTTGGAATCAAGGATAAGGTACGCTTTCCTTAACCTGTATGATGTCAAGATTAAAATATGATTTGCAATCTGTTCTGAAAATTGCAAAGTTTAGTAGTTAATCACAAACGTGATTGTGTACGTGTTTTGAAAATATTTTAAAAATCTGGTTCAAACGTCGTTAAGTTTGTAATGTTTATTTTTAAGTAATTACATTCATTCTACCTTAAAAGTCTCTTATAAATTGCTGTAACCCTAAAACCCGGTGTATACACAAAGTACTACAAACCATGGTTAGTTCATTAATAATATAAGAACTCACTTATTGGTCTGTACGTTTTTATTGCAGATAAACTTACATAAAACTGTGAAACTGAATTAACAGCACAAAAAAAGTAATAACTGACTGAAGTATCTGAAACAAAACATTATCCTGGTTAGATGAAATTATTAGATACATTTAAATTACCATTTTTACAGTAAAACAAAGTAAGGCTACATATAGATCATGTACGAGTAACATAGATCATTTTAAGGACCAAGCAGACCTGTCATAGATCGTAAAATTTACAGCAGGGAAGAGGTAGTAGCTTTTAGCATTAGTCTAAAAATATAGGGTCCAAGATTTTAAAGTAGACATCATGTCACACTAATCATTTGAAGTACATCGCGTCACATTGGATATATAGCAAGCAACTTGACCTTGCTGTGGAGAGTCATCCTCAGTAGTTGGTTGACTGGCGATGAGAACAAGCTACTGAGGATGGCTCTCCACAGCTAAGTCGAAACGTTTAGCAGTAACTATATTTCAACTGTGACGCAGTGTAAACCGGAAACATTAGATCTTAGTGATGACGCTGGCCGTGAGAGCTTAAGAGTTAAGATCATGCCACATCTATATTAAAAAACAAATAATTTTCTATAAAACAAAAACTGTATAGCATCTTGGTTATGTTCATTTTGTAACCCAAGCACTTTTGTATTTTCAACTGAACTTACAGCACACGACCATATAGCAAATGCATTCATTTTATATGTGATGTTAAAAATAAAGGTCAAAGTTACCCTTATTAGTTGTACAATACAGATGATATCTCATTTAACCACAATAAACCCACTAACAGACTGTATTCACTATTCACTGTACTTACATTAAAGCAGGTTGACCTTTTAATGTCAAACAACCTGCAAGCAGAGATCTGACATTTCCTACACCGTGTGCGCAGTATAAACACTTGGATCTGGAAATCATATTATCCATAAGCACAAGTATTATAACTACAAGTAACTTAATATATGCTCTCTTTAAGGGTCCGCCTCAGCTGCTGGGGAGAACGTCGTTGCAGAGGTTTGCGGGAAATAAAATTGAGACTTTAGTATTAATGCTATTTTGACTAAATCACTAAATCACTATTTGAGATGCCAACCACTCTCATGAGGGTATTTTAAGACAACTATGTGGTGAAGGATGAGTGTGATGAGTGGTAGTAATGAGTTATGAGGTGTAGTCTTGTTACATACTAAGGCCCTCTTCCTTAGAATGGGTCATTAATTAATAGCCCAATGACCAATGGAAATACAAGGACCAACGGCTTAACGTGACCCGAACCACGCAGGTGATGGTCTGATATATCTAAACGATGGTGGAGTTGATGCGGGTATCATCAGATGATCACTGAGACTATCTGAGCCGCTTTAGACCTATATCATCCTCAAAACCTGACCTCCATGAAGCTGGATTACAGGACCACGCCACGAGTCCCAGACGAAACAACTCTTAAATAAAAATGAACATATTACCTAGGTTTGCATATAGTTTTTTTCAAAATGCTTTTAGGTTGTATGCTATTTATGGTTAAAGTAAGAAAATAAAGAGTGTTTTGAGACCTTATTTAAGAAGCTAAAAATAGGTTTAACGAAAATCAAATCCCAGGCAAACACAGATAAACTCTTTCTCTTTCATACAAATTAACAGTTTAGCCTTCATATAATAGTGCTATCTAATTTCTACGAATCCATTTGCAAGCGGAGGGTTTGACTGATAGGCCGCATCAGTTGAAAGAAACCCGTTGTTACGTGCGCGCTGTCATGTGTTCCTTGGGCGGACGAAATCAGCCTTTCTCTGCGGTGACCACTGAGGCGGACCCTTAATCTTAAGTCGTCACACGTCCGACCCAAGATGGAGTCATAAGTGGAGTGAAACTTACCAACGGAAATTCCGAAATGAGTTTTTTACATTGATAATAAAAAGCGTGGACATTACTAAGGGGGAAAAATTAGACGAAAACATTATGGGAAATATTGTGATTTTGTAAAAAAACTATCTGAATAGTTGAAATGATTGAAGAAAAATGGTCGAGGAGACCAGAGTTTAACATTTGAAAATGGTGACGCTATACTGATACTATAATTTGCAGGGACAACAATTTCTCAAATGAAAACTTGAGCCATAGCATTGAGCTAAATTTCGAAGTTATAGAAATAAAACAAAACCAATACTTATAATCATTTAAATTGCGAGGCCTTAATTTATTTGTGTTGCCCGACGATGATAGCTTGCTATCGAAAGGCCTCGCAATTTAAACAGTTATAAGTATTGGTTTTCGTTTTATTTCTATAACTTTAAATTTCTCAAATCACAATTTAATTTTTGTTGTTGAAAACCTGGGTTTGTCACTACGCTTGGGTTTCTACTGATGCATGACTTAGTTATTGTGATAGTAAGCACGTGAACATAACTTACAGTTTCTATGTTTTCCGATGAAAGCACTTCTAAATTCTAATCATTATTTCAGCCAAAAGTTGTCGGGTTCGGGTTTTCTGAAAGGAAAAGAAAATAACGTACTAACTATTCATATATTACACAATGGTTTGCTGTTTTTGAATAGTTATGAGGTTTTCACGTTGCATGATTTTAAGATAAAATAATCAGTTTCTTTGTTTTATTTGACATTGGTTTAGAATATTTTATAATTATTATGTTACATTATCTTGACAAATTATTATAATACTATATTCAAGTACTTTTCTTAAATGAAATCATGAACCTTACATAATGTGTGATCTCTCTATAAGTCGTATTTTTGTCCAATTTGTTTGACATTTTGTATACACGTTTCTTTTTTAATATCCCATTAAAGTTAGTTGTTTAGCAAAATTAGAATCCTGGAGTGCCCTCTAGGGGTGTTTTCACCTGGTAAATTGTTGAAATCTTACCTGAGTTTAGTGTATTTCAATTTTCAAGTTACTAATTTTTACACTAAAAAATACCAAAATTTCTTCTATCCTTCCAAAATGGCTGCAAAAAACTGACTTTTATCTATAACAATGAAGGGGTCGACTGATTTTATTAAAATTGGAAATAAATGTTCCCTCTATAACAGGTTGTGTATTAAAACGTGTAGGAAAAATATGCAAAGGTAAGGCCGAAGCGAACCTGAGCGTTTAGAAAACCAGACTCTGCTAAATAAATTCGTTTCCATAACAACTTAGCTGCGTATTGGCCTGGTTTTAGACTAAGGTGACACGAAGATAGAAACATCTTAGTAACTACCACACCAGAAATTTATTTCTTCCTTTAAGTATATTAGCGGATCCGTGGCGGATTGGTATCGCGCGCGTCTTCGGAGCTCATCACTCTGGTGGCGCAGGTTTGATCCCCGCAGACACCACTAACAGTTTGTAATGTGACTCTACGGTGACGCTAGGTAAAGGTCGAGGTTGAGTGGTAGAGAGCACTCTGTAGTCCTAGCTTCTCCTCGTTAAACAAGACAAACCTCCCTTTTTACCTTTTATATTACAAACTCAACCTTACCTGCCGTAAAATACTGTCGCATTTCCTCCCAATGTACCACATGTAGAAGAACCTATACGGGACGTCAGTTATAGCTATGAAATGGTTCATATAGTCGTGGCTACCAGTGACTATGATGAAGTAAGAGTAATACACGAGCAACACAGTCTTGCTGAGGTTGTAGACGTACAAGACCGCGAGGTCGAGGCCGCAACAGTGCCCGAGGTCGTCCACGAGGCCGCAGGCCCTCCAGTGAAGCCTCATCAGGCTCTTCAGCTCACCCATCCTCTCTAACCCTTCCAACTTCCGGTTGATATCGCTCAAAGTGGAACTGACAACAACGACAACAAGGTAGAACAGAACAATCACCCCTTGTTCTTGTAGGTTGCTGAGGGCGAATGTGATGGAGTGAGAAGGGAAGTTACTAGAAGGTAACCGAAGAAGAATCGGCAAAGTTCCCGCCACAAGGATAAAGCAAGTGAAAAAATATTCCGTAATAAAAGACCTCCTCGATTGAATACTTCTTGTAAGACGAACTGCTTCGTTCAGAAGTCGTATGGCTCGTTTGGTTCTCATGAGGATGGTGTTTAGAAGCACCACAGCGCTTCGGACACAAGCGAACACACAAATTGTCATGATCTGCATGACGTAGATGAGTTTGTACTTGAAAGACACGGCGAAGTAGAAGTTAGTTACCCAGATCATGTACAAGAGACAGACCAGCTGAAGAAGAATGAAAGAAAAGCCTGTTTTGTCCAACTTGAGTGGATCACCTGTAACAAAATATGATATTAACGACAGGTTATTGTTTTTAAGAAGTATTAATTGAGCTGCTAAGGTTGTTGAAGTTGTTGAAGAAGAAATTGGGTTTGTATTAATGTGGGACATCAGCCTGCAACATGTTTACAAGAACGTTTCCCAACACTTTGAGCACCCCGTTCTCAAGTCCCCTTCTAGCTTTAATTCTCGTTTGGTTAACCTCTTCTTTGGCCCAACCCCATAAAAGGAAGTCATATGGTGTTAGGACTGTGAGCTGACAACTCATTAGATCCACTTTTGTTACTCCCCTGTTTTAAAAATATCCTGCCAATGTCTTAAATCCTCATGGTGGAAATTTGGCTTGCATGACAAACAAATTGATTGGACCACTAAAACCTAAGGCCCCGGTTTCCACCGTGTCACAGTTAAAGTATAAATACTGCTAAACGTTTCGACCTCGCTGTGGAGAGTCATCCTCAGTAGCTGGTTGACTGCTCCCAGTCTCAGCCAGTCAACCAGCTACTGAGGATGACTGTGACGCGGTGTAAACCGGAAGCCTTAGATCTTAGTGATGACACCGGCCACGAAAGCTCAAGAGTGTATAATATTGTGGACCAATCAATGTTATTAGTGGGCTCAAAACAAATCAAATATTTTCGCAGGGCTATAAATACTTACATACTAAGAAACATCATGTTAACTTCGGACATGTGACCATTTACAAGGGTTTGCAACTTTTAAAGTGACGGCGATGCCAAATTTTATTCAAGTTAGAATGAAAACGACAATTACGTTTAAAATTGGCTTTCGAGTGCCCTTATAAAATTTAATATAATACATTTGACAACGACGTTGTTGTGAAAACTCCAAACCTCTGCATCGCCAGTTTTTTCTACCCGTACTTCTAGAGGAAATATAAGCTTTTTCTAGATAGGTAGTGAGAATATCCACTTTTTTGAAGACTCTAGCCAGGCTGAATTACCAAATTACCAAAACAATGAAGAGCTAATCCACAGAAAACCATATAGAACCACTTTTAGTTGTCAAAGTTAGAGCAAAACAAATAGAGTACTTTAAATAGAAATGGAGTACTTTCAAATTACCCTGTAGCAACTGCTTATCATGATGAAGTACAATATTTTGATGAACTTTCAGCTCTATTGTTGTCAAATATTTGATACCAAACATTACAACATGAAAAACAACTTTTCTGCATACTTACTTGTCTTTGCCGAAATGATTTCAAACTTGTTAAGGTAGAAAGGGGTTATTCCTAAAGTTTTAGCCAAAAATACTAAATGACTAATAAACCGGAAGAACTTGTAGCTTGGGGTTTGAGTCTTGAAACTTGAAACCTTTCTAGATTGCATTATACTCAAACCTAAACACGTTTGTTTTAACTTTCGGTTCGTACAACAAACCAAAGATATTCAACTTTCCATTATTCATATCTGCACAGAACATTAGTAAACGTAATTTACTTGAAAGACTGAATGATAATATTTGCCCTCTACTTGATTCAGGTAATGTTTTCCTCGGAATAATTTGATTTCATTCTGAATAAGTTATAGCCCTACCATGTGGTTCAAAGTATTGTTGATGACATTAATGCAGTTTCATTCAAACAAAAATTCTGGCATGTAAAACATATCTCACATACAGTCGCTACTCATTATACAACATACAAATACTTTAGTAAAATAAGTTATGTCTTAAATGTTTCATTTATTCATTCCATATACATTTTAGTTAAGATTTTCTTGAGAATCCTCACGCCTGCAATTGTCATCGGATTTCAAACCTATTTCAAAGATAACAATGTACTGCAATGACTCCGCTGACCACTGTTTCGAAAATCTTATTATTTTACTAATAAAATCAAGAACTTCAATTCAAACATACTTTAATTTTTGAACTTATGTCACGACTGTTATGGATAATAACTCAAAAATTCGGCTCAGTGGAGCCACTGAAATATGTAATGCACGTTTTTACATAGCTCTTACGAGATAAAAAAAGTCACAGTCACTACTGCGCACTCTTAAATAATAAACACAAAATATAAATAATACATTATTATAGTCATGTAATTATTGTATGTAGGGATTCCTTAGCTTAACCCGTTAGTGCCGAGAGTGCCTAGAGGGCTGATACGGGTTAAGGGAAGTCAAAAAATGTATAGAATCCTACTATCCTTCATCGTTGATTCCCTGTTTTAATAATAAACTGAAAACACAATTGTTTGTTTTACATTTTTAGTCATATAACTTAAAAGCCTTTTTTTCGGAAACTTGTTAAAGGTGTACAATGTAAAGGATGCCTCCCTTGTGTGGAGGTTTTGTAAGACTTTCCTTTGACGTCACCGCAAGCCATCCCTTGGAGCAGAGACTTTCTTATTCATCTTTTGTTTCAAGTGAACAACTCGACCTAACAGCATGAATCAGTATCTTTCAATACGTCACAACAAATGATTTATTCTGTAATTTCAGGTTCAAATGGAAAAATGTGAGTGTGATGAGAGATTTGGTGGATGGTGAGGTGTAGTCTTGTTACAAGTAGGGCCCACTGTTCCTCAGAGTGGGTCATTAATCAGTCAGTACTATTGTTTTTATAACCAATTCATTTTAATAGACAGAAAGATTATTTCTTTTTAAAGGGTTTTATATTGATTTTACCCTCGCCAAGCTTATCAAGGTAAGCCAATACAAACAATTCTTTTGTGTATAAATAAAATTGTAAACAAACGTTTTGCCATGGTATCATTAGTTTTGTTATTTAATAAATAGTCAGTTTATTAAGTTTAGTCTCTATGCTTTAGCAAGGCTGAAATATGACAACCATATTTCTTCAAAAGCAGTTTTTTAATAATTATGTTTATTTTCAGGTTTGTCGTTAAAAAGAACAAAAAATGCTGATTTTCAAGTTGTTAAGAATTTTGTTGGGAAAGGCCAGAGAGATTTTCATTGGATTTTCCATATACGTAAAGAAGAACCAACAAAGGACATCCGCAGAGAACCAACAAAAGAAAAAGGAAAGAAGGATTTAAAAGAGTAATTTTGAAGATTTAACCAAAGAATAATTCATTAAAGATGTAGATAACCAAAGACACCAAACATTTTTTCGCGTGAAAAAAATACGATTGAACACATTTTGTGTGTGTTTTCTCAGGTATCTATACCTTGTGGAACTATCATTGTGATGATGCTACTGTAAGGTAAAAGTCGTAGAGAATCAGCTCTAGTATCACAAATATTTGCAATACCACTTCATAGCAAACCCATAATGGAGTGGTATCGCGCGCGACTCCAAACCTCGTCACTATGGTGGTAAGGGTTCGATCCCCGCACTGTACAATACGTGAAGTGACTATCTGGTAACGCCAAGTTGAGTGGTAGAAAGGAGTCCTAACTTCGTCTTGTTAAAAAAGACAAACTTTACCTTTTTACCTTTATGAAACTAACTAAGCACAATTCTCGTACCTAACAAAACTATTCATTACAACTTGGCGTACGCAAGTCCTCCTGCAATTGCTCAGGATATAGAATAGTCTTGGTAATCCCCGATCTCGGAATTGGTTCTAGTTTCCAGTACTTTTAGTTAATGAACAAGTAAATAATAGTAACATTGAAAAAACGTTACCAAAGATAATGTTATGAAAGTAGATTGCGCATTGATGCCACATTGTTGAGGCAGCAAGCGCTGCCGTCTTTCTCTCCGGCTAGCGAAGAGATTGACTACAACTAATTGTCAACAATTGGTCTACGATTGGCTACAAGCTCTAGTTTGTCCGATTTCGATTACTTAAAATATGGGACTAAATTATGCGATTTTCGAGAAGGAACGAACTTGCGCGAGCGTCAGTGGCTCTACTTGAAACTCTTAAAGAATTACCTCGCAGCGCCATCTGTGCTTGAGCTGCCGTAAGTATGTTGATTTTCCTGCCTCAACCATTTGACATTTATGCGCAATCTACTTACCATAACATTATCTCTGCTAACACAAATGGGACTCTTATTGGCTGAGTTTAGCCTGAAGGTGTAAGTTGGGGTAAATGTTGCGTGAAGCTCTTCAGAGGACAGGTGTCACTGTGATCATCAATCTCACCCATTCAGAACCTTCAATCTCCTTTATGAAGTTGAACTAAAAATAGAAAAGTTGTTCTTCTTTTACTTTGCAAAGTTGTAATCTCAATAGTTAAAATTGAGTTTTTATTCCTTTCCTATTCGATGGATGTACACGCTTTCCTAAATGTACTGAACTTTTTTTGTTGAAATTTTTAGATTATCTGAATTACTTTTTGAATACTAGATTGCACATAGATGCAATATACTCGTAGTTGAGGCTGCAAAATCAACATAGTTCAGCAGTCCACGCTCAGATAGCGCTGAGGGCGCTGTCATCTCTCGCCGTCTTCCCCCCCCCCCTCCCTCGGCTCCATATCCACCCCTCGGCTCGAGTTTATCCGATGTCGGTTACTTAAAAGTGACCAAATCGTGTGATTTTCGAGAACGACCGAACTCTTCGGTCAGTGACAAAAAAATAATTCCCTGGCAGCGCTATCGTGTGCTTGAACTGCCGCTACAATGTTGATTTTCCTGCCTCGGCCATTCGGCATCAATGCGCAATCTAGTTAACATAACGTTATCTTTGGTCTTGTTACCATCAAACCACTACCTTCTCTATATCTGTATACCAACCGGTATCCAAACATTCACATACTAAACCAAGAACACTCCGTTTAGCGGATCCGTGGCGGATTGGTATCGCACGCGATTCCGTAGCTCATCAATCCGGTGGCGCGGGTTCGATCCCTGCAGTCACCACTTACAATTTGTAATGTGACTAAACGGTGACGCTAGGTAAAGGTCGAGGTTGAGTGGTAGAGAGGACTTTGTAGTCCTAACTTCGCCTCGTTTAAGAAGACAAGCTTTACCTTTATCTTTGTGAATTGGGTGACGAGGTTATTTAGTGAGTTAGGTTGATCACTATGTTTACAGTTTACAGGAAGGGTTTGGCTCCATGCCAAATGTGAGAGATTTACAAACTGAAACGTTGGCTACACCAAGAGAAGTGAGGAGTGATTCATATTTGGAATTCACTATTATGAACCTAAACCAACATTGACTTAGAACACTGAATTCAACATCAAACTTTCATTTAACATATTAATTTGAATGAATAGGAAATGTTTAAACTTTTCACAATATTTCAATTTGTATTGGGAAAAGCTTGGGGAAAGTCATTGATACCATCTACTTTTCACCAAGAATATATTGAAGAAAAATATTGGTTTGGTTCGTCATAAAATTGTTTGTTTACATAATCGATTGTGCTGTGTTGTCATAATGTGGGTTGACTCAGCTAGATCTACAAGTAAAAGGTGATAGTCATCTGAGGAATATACAGGGTGAGACAGATCACAGGTTTATTACGGCCATCACAGGTAAAACTGAGAAAATACGCAATTTTTCTACTTTAATGACCTAAAAGGTGTGTCTTGTTTAACGAGGCGAAGTAAGGCCGTCTGCACACGGAGCTACTGAAAAGGAACTGATCAGTGACTCAAATCACTAACTAGTTTATTTTGAGTAACCTCCAATGTAATGCAATGAGACTCCGCACACGGCGCTACTGGTTACGGACGCGACAGAAATCAGTTAGTAACCAGTCTCCTAGTGACTGACATGTCGAGTCACTCGGTGATTTCAGTTCCAGTCTCCAGGATGAACGAGCAACAAATCAATCTTTTGCTTGTGGGTGAAGTTGAAAAACGTCCGGTTTTGTATAACTTTAAACTTCCTGGTTATTCCAAGTAGCACGAAACCGAGAAGGCATGGTTCGAAATTGGCGAAGTGGTAAAATTGTCTGGTAAGAATGAAAATTGCTTTATATGTACAGGGTGGGTGGTAGTCAGTGTTTCAAAACGTTTTGGGCAAAAGTAAGCCCAAAAATTATTAAATAGCTAAAAAAGTATTGAAATAACACTTGAGAATTAGCCTTTTATGGGGATGTAAACAAAATTATGCCTGATATCACAAAATGGATTTCCCAAAGGAGGTCCTAATTAAATTTAGTAATCAATATTGACACACATTTTGATATGTGAGTTAATCATCTACTATTTTCTTCATGTACATATGTTTACAAATTTTAGTGATTATTACATAATGAAATTCTCAACCGCCCCTGCGATGTGCATTTTCAGTACGAATTTATAAATATTGTTAAAATATAACTATAGCAAGCAGACCCGCGCGGATTTTCGATATTCATATTTGAAATGCACGTTACAGTCTACTGAATAGTAATATAACTACAAAGTAACTAAGTACACTTTTCAAGGTTATAGGCCTCTCATTACAGTTTAAATTCACCAGACCGACGAACAGCAGCTTTTGAAGTTATACATGAATAGGCTAACCGCATTATACTGATAACACTGGGCAGACGAGGGATTTAGATCACTGATCGGTTGTCTCGTGTACGGAGTCAGGTCAATAATGAGTCAGTAATCGGTTAGTAACTCAAGTTACAAACCAGTTTAGTTCCTTTTCAGTAGCTCCGTGTGCAAACGGCCTAAGACTACGAAGTCCTCTCTACCACTTAATCTCGACCATTACCTAGCGTCTTTGCATAGTCACTTTACAAATCACGGTAGTGACTGCTGGGATCGAACTCACGCCAACGGAGTGATGAGCTGCGGAGTCGCGTGCGATACCAACTTGCCACGGATCCACATACGTCTGTAGAGCTATGTATAATTTCTTGTACCTCACGGTTTTAACGTGTCTAAACTGAAATTACAATTACCACTCTTCGTCGTCAACCCCAAAGGGGATTGACCTGGTGTCGTAGAAATTATATCTAGCCTACAAGAATGTCGCTGAATACTTAAGCAAGAGTAGTGAATAATTTTCTATTGGATCAAGTTAACAGTATCAGCACAACTGCTGATTCTTGCTGAGATATAAACAGCTGTGTCGAAGCTGATCTCCAAGGATCGATGTTGTTTTCACAAAACTCAGTTGTGTTTGTACTTATCAAGAAAAGATGAAACCACACACCGACTTAGAGACAACATTGTAGACTTTCAAACTAGAGGTTGTTGATGTTTTGATCAAGTTGGCAAACAAGATGTTATTGAAAATGATAGTGTCACTAATAATATTTAAGGTAGGTTAGTTACTTTGTCTTTGATTCCAATAGTCCGTGGGAGTTTAAACCATTTCGTAAATACTTATTACGTGAAAAACGTTTTATTTATGATTATTAGTGGGGATAATTTCTTTTTCCTAACATTTTTGTTCTTTCACCTTTTTGCGCTAAACATCTGAAGTTAGTTTGTGCATTATGACATCCGTTGAAACCAAATTCATTTTAGTGCTATACAACTTACGCAAAATATATACCTTTCCAGTACACATCAGAATACAAGATTAATCTTTAATGTATACTTCTTGAATGAGTTCTATAACTGGGCACAACACTATTGTAACTGTAGTTGATGAACTATTGCTTAGCTGTTACAATAATTATTGTAATCAAAATTAGTGTCAGACCGTTAGTGGCAAAAACCCCCTTATTAACAACCAGGTTTTAGTGATAAATTTTACCAATGACACTATCACACACATATACAGGGTGTCCCATAAGTAAAGTGTCAGACTCTAGGAAAAGGTTATACGAGTCTAAATAAAGAGAAGAATAAACATTTTTTCCAAAATGCTTAGTTAACCAGATATTTGCCATTTTATATTTTCACTAATTATTTATTATCTCTCACACCATTTATCGGTTTCTAACCCAACTTATAAATTTGTATCTAAGTAAGACCATTTATGGAAAAGTTTACCGGGATAGACTTATCATTTTAAAACAGTGGCTATTTATGGTAATTTTAGAATTTTGGCGTTACACCTTAAATAGCGAATAAACGGGGAGTTTTACGATAACGTGTAAAGAATAACGTTTGGGTGACTTGTACCTCTATTGACACCAAAGTCATAAAAATCTATTGGAAACAACGAAGTTTTAGGAAACTCTGGATGAAAACAGACAACTTTCCACCTTATTATCTTGATGTTTGCCACCGTTTCCACTGTAACTTTGTTGATTATGAATAGATTTTTTGACCTTGGTGTCAGTAGATAGGTAGTAAAATTCTTCTAAAACCGTATTCTCTACATTTTATCATAAAACTCACCGTTTATTCACTATTAAAGGTGTAACTCCAAAGATGCCCTAAAAATACCATAAAATAGCCATCGTTTTGAAATTATAAGTTAGATCATGCTGGTAGTTTTTTCCGCAAATGTTCTTACTTTGATACAAATGTATGCAAAGTCTGAGTAAAATCCGATAAGTACTGTGGGTGTTATAAATAATTAGGGAAAAATATAAAATGGCGAATATCTCGTTAACTAACCGTTTTTGGAAAAGTTTTTATTCTTAATTTTCTTTTTATTTTGAACCAAATAATCTTTTCCTAGAGTCTGGCACTTTACTTATGGGACACCCTATATAAACAAAACACTTTTTCCCAAAGATAGGATTTCACTATTGCTGAGTTCAACAAGCTCAGTTATGTATATTTCAATTTTACACTATATTGTATAGTACAACATTACATTTCGTCGAGCAGGAAACTACACATGTGCTTCAGTGAACGTAAAAGAGAGTCTACAATGTGTATTTCCCTAGACATTGACTGTGGTGGACTGGAGCCAGGTATTCTAGAAATACGAGATGTTGACTTAGATTGAAAGATTTTAATCAAACAAATATTTAACCAGGCCGACACGCAGCTAAGCGCTAAAGCGCCGCTGGCATGAGTGGATCGAATTTCCTTTGCAATTTGTTACTCTAATTCGCTGTGCTCACAGCCTTGCTTCGTCCTTCGGCCTCAGACTTACAGTTTTTTTACTGGAGGTTATACTACATATCATGAAATAAAAAGAAATTTTAAATTTCAATAAGTTCGGACTACTCATTCCGCTGTTATTGAGAAAAATAACTTTTTGCCCGCCATTTTGAAACGACTTGATGGAACCTTTGGTATTTAGATGTTTATTTATATAGTACTTGTTTATTTTAAATTATATCAACAATCAGACGATATTTTAAAAACTTTTAATAGTTAAACTGTTTTATGGAAAATTAGTTCCTCCGTAAACAGTTCAAAATCTTTTGCAGTACGTTCTATTGGTTATGTTTCGACCAATAATCGTCACTTCAGGCTTGAAAATCTTGGTGATTCATCCATGGGACCGTTATATAGACATTCATACACATTACAAAAACAATTAAAATAAATTAAATAAATTAACATGGATTACGATAAACAGTTTACAGTAGGCTACAACGCACACACTGACACGTACTAACAAAGATGTTCCAACATAATTACCTAATTTTAGTCATCAGACATATTTACTGTTTTTATAGTTAAAACCCTTTTTATAAAAGCTTTGTCCTGACTGACTGATTGACTGACTGACTCGCTTATCATCTCTGAGCCAACACCACAAGGCCTAGAAACTTGAAATTTTGCATGAACATTCCTTTTATAGTAAAAGCACCCACTAAAGAAGGTTTTCAAAATTCGAAAGTTCAGGTAGGTTTTGAAAGAATTTCGCAAAATGGATCACTTCAGAATTTCATTTCTAGCGGCTAAACGAGCGATCCGATGTTAAATTTGAGACAAAATCGTGTGGAAAAAAACAAAATTAGTGTGGAATGACATTTTCTACACTTTTTGTCCCGTACATTTTTTTAACACAAAGCACCTCTCGCCTAACTTTTGTTAAAACCTAAAAGTTAGATCCAAACTAACACTCACTACCTTTTGTCCATACATCTGTTACATGAGTTTTATACTTACCAGGGTACAAGTATATCAGACACAATCAAAATAATTGACACCCAGAGTATCGATTGAAATGCTGCGGGAAAGTGCGGGAATTTCGTTTTGGCCCCTATGAACCAAGGCGAAGGCGTCCCTGCCTCCTTGCCAAATGTAAAAATCATTCATAATTTAAATTAAATTTACGTCTAAATAAAATACACCACAATAAAAGAAATCAGCTAAATTAGAAACCTTTTATAGTAAATCACCTATCAAATAATACAAATTTTAAAATGTACTCATTATTTAAATTAAATGCCCTTAGAAATAAAATACCGCATAGTATAAGAGTCAGTTCAAATTGAAATACATTATAGTAAATTAAATATTTTACAAGCCAACTATTTGCACGAGATGATATGTGTCTGTTATCTGTGGTTTAGGTTTGTTTATCCGTGAAACAGCTGACTGCGCCTCAGCACTGCCTGCATCAAGTCCTCACATGAAAGTTATTGATCGAGTTCTCCAATTGGTTTGTGTACGTGTAGTTATTGATCGGGAGTGATATCGGTAGAAGAAGATGTTGTGTCTGTGAAGATTACAGTGATAATATTGTGTGATATAAGTGCTGTGTACTGAATAGAGGTTTCAAGACGAGTCTTAATGGATTTCTATATTCAGGTAAAACTTAATATTACAACTGACGTGATAAGATGATGTATTTTAATGTCAGTACTTGAAAGATAGACACGATTGCAAACGAAATTCGCTTTACTCGTTTCAGAGGTGCTTTAGGGCTTACCTGGGTGTCGTCCTGGTTTAAAATACAATATTAATAGTTTTGTGCGAATTATTTTAAACGTCAATGTTTCTAGGCGTTTATTTGGATAAACACTTGGATTGGAATAGTCATGTTGAGTACATATGTTATAAGCTTTCCTCAGCAGTGTATTTATTAAGAACTACTCTAGCCACTGCACACGAAAAGTTCTGATAGTGGCAATTATACGGACTTGTGTACCCTTTCTTGTCTTAAAAAATTAGTATTTGGGGTTTGTGCCAAAAAAATTTGCGAGGATTTTTTATTGCAAAAGAATGTTTTACGAATTATGTCAAAAGCTAATTCGTGTAATACGTGCCAAGATGTTTTCAATATTTAGAGATTTCTCACAGGTTGCTACAACGATTTTTTGTATGTGGTAAAATTATTACTTTGTTTAAGCTGGGCTATATTACTCGTACACTGGTTTGAGCGGTTTCACTGGGTTTGTTTTAGTGTATAATATATAGACAAAACAATTATACACGAACTCTTATGTTTAAATTGGGTTCGTTCAATCTAAACAATGTTTATGTAAATTCCATTAGCATACCATACCTACACGTAACGTTATTTTACTTTTTTGTACATCCTTTTCAGTGTTAATGTTTATTTGTTCCTTCCTTTCGATTTCCTTTTATGATATGCAGTATAACTTGCAGTATAAAGTCAGTATAAAATAAGTACAAGTCTGATGCCGAAGCATGACTGTGAGCATAGCGATAAGTCTTTAAACGCCGTGGTAATAGAGCACGAAAGCTGAAACCAAAGGCTTTGTTGAGGTTGTAGGGAGGCGAACTAGAGTTAAAATTAGTGATTTAGTGTAACGCATTGCAGGGAAAATGTGAGTTATTCATACCAGCGGCGCTTTAGCGCTCAGCTGCGTGTCGGTTTGGTTATGTACTAAAACTAAAGTGGCAAACTGATAGTGAAACAGTACAATTTACTAAACAACACAAACATTGATACTTCCACACAGTTTAAAACTAAAATACCTCAAATTTGAAAAATGCTTAAAACCTTTTTTAGTTAAACAAGCATATTATACCATAGACAAGTTCTTTAATTCTTCTGGCGCCTTCGACTAATTTTCCGCCTACTACAGTAGTAAAATTAGGCCCTTATTTGTCAACAGTGGCTTTACCTAAGTATATTAGTTGTTTTTAGTTAGTGTTATTAATTTTGTTTTGTTAATTGTTATTGTTTGTCAACACAAAAGAATTTTGTACTATGACAATAAATATGTTTATGTTTATTGATTTTTTAGACTGATTTAAATGTTTCTTTATTATAATCACACAAATTCAATATTTAAATCCCGTAGCGTAGCACGGGTACTGTCAGCTAGTATGTATATAAAGAGTTGAAAAAAGCTTAAGACGTGTTCTAGGGGTCAGGATCGGTGCTCATTTTATTGTCCAAGGTCTAGGTCTTACCATGTTGACGGCATGAATATCTCATTTTTCTAAAGGACATTTGATAATAATACTCTTTCTAAACAAATATCTTTGCTATTAAAAACTATCGTTTTGTGTTGGTTATTACTTTTAGGGTCATATGAAGATCTAACCTTTGGAAGGTATAAGAACGCAAAAGTAGCACAGCTACGAAGATAGAGGTGTCAATTCCATAAGCGTCCCAATTTCGAAGCTTTACTTTAGTCTTTCTTTCATGTCTAGGTGAGGTGTATTGTTTCATGCAACTTTGGATTTTATCATCAGAGGATGCTTTGTTATTATCTACAGTATTCAAGCCTTCACAAGAGACATTAATGTCAAGGTATTTTATTAAAAGGTTTGTAGATGAAGTCATTAAAAAAGCGATTTAAAATTGTTCACCAAATAGAAGTTTCGTCATAAAAGAAAATAATTTTTTAAAATTAACCATGAATCCCAGCATTGTGAAGTAAACAGAAGCGGGATTGTCGAAAGGAGCCTCAGCTGAACAAAACAATAATTCATTCATTTTTCTTTTGGAAATTGGTCCTTTTGTCAGCAAAGTTGAGCGCTCCAAATTAAAACAAATATAAGCTCCAAATTAGTTATGGAAAAATAGAAGGCCAAGAAGTTCCTTACTAAATACACTGTATACAGTTTCAAAACACTCTTAAACCATAAAGAATTGCGTATCTACCAACACGATTAAAACGGGATTTCAGAACTAAAACCCTGAATGTTACAACAAAGTTAGTTCGGTTATCGAATATTGACCACCCTGTATAAGGGATGGTTGTGGCCAACGCTTAGGGTTAATGTAGCGTGAACTCCTGAGAGGACAGGTGTCGCTTCAAGCATCGATCTCATCCCAATAGTGTCTGGTCTATCCATCAAGTTCAACATAGAACATAGCCAAGCTCTACCGTGTAGAGTCCGTGCGTTTCTTCGTGGCGCTTGGCCTTGACGACTAAAACCAGTTATAATTGGGTTTTCGAGGGTGGGGGTAACCAACTGTTCAGTCTTTCCATGGCACTCGTACTGTGAGGAAGGGGGGATTGTACATCGATTTGTTCCCCCACTAAGCGCCACGAAGAAACGCACGGACTCTATCCCAGAAAATTTCCTATAGCGGGGTGGAAATTAAACCGGTAGTGTCCTTTGTGGACGTTTGTAATTACTCTACAGGTCACGTTTTTGTTCGATTTTCATAAAATACGATAAATGTTACTTTGGTAAATACGTAGGATAATTTTGTTAACCAGCAAAACCAGTCCATAAGAAGTGCCCTTTAGGGGGGTTCCTCTATAAAGAGGTTTTATGGTATAAAAACTGTATTTTTATGTTTCGATTTCGAATAGCCTTACCCCTAAATATTTATGACCCCTTACCCAACATATGTACCAAAAACCAACAAAACCCGTTTTGCCAGACCAAGATGGCGCCTGTAAGCATTTTTTTCCATGACTTTGGGCTGACTTGAACAGGTATTATATACTCGTAATAATGGTCTATAACGTTTCGTTGCCTCTAGCGATAGAAATGGATAACCCTATTTCCTTCGGAAAGTTGCTAATGCTCCAATTTATCGTTAAAAATATTTTATTGAATCGCTGTTATTAAATAAGAAATTAAGTCACCTTTTGGTAAATGCATAAAATAATCAAGCTAAGAAAACATTGAGCAAAAAAACCTATATGTCAATATAGATTGGTTGAAAATACATACTATTTGGCACAGCCCCAATCCCATTACCACGTGCAGAATAGACTAAATACCTAGGGAAATACAGGAACACATCGAAGTATGTATATCTTGTTCCAATTTAACTGGGTACAATAGTGAGTCAATGCCTTAACATATGCATCAAGTTTGTTTGTATTATAAAGTGCGTTTTACTATTTAGTTTAATGTAGGCAGCAAAACAATTGAATCATGTCTAGATTCTTGAAACAAACAATCAAAAAAATTTGAAACAAAACCTAGGATAGATCTTAATTTGTATAAATGCTGAATAGCTAATTTAATACTAAAGAAATAGGAATTAAAATTCTGTTTGTATTATTCCTTGTTGATTTAAGGTCGATAATGACAGTCTCATGTTTCGGATGAACATTCAGATCTAGGTACTTCTCTGAATAACTTGAAGGCATGAATAGATGGCCATTTAATCCTAAATTGGGCAGTAACATTATGTCATTTAAGATACATCAGATGGTGTAGTGGTCAGCATAACCACCCGGCAAGTGAAAGACCCGGGTTCGAGTCCCGGTTCAGTCTACGCATTTTGTCTTACATTTCTTGAGTAGGATTTTTTATTTTTTATACAAAACAGTCTGCAAACCGTGCGAAGAAAGATGAAACTGTAAGCTGGTTTAGATAGAGACCAGGTGCAGATAAACTATATTTCCAAAACCAAAACTGTTTAAGAAATCTTGTTCAATCACACAACCAAAATAATTCAACTTTAATTTAACTTTCAATAAGGTTTAAGAAGTTTTCTATTTCAAAATTGGTTTTCTTCAACAAGATTGAAACTAATTATATAAGTTATCCAGAGTGCTGCATTTACATCAATCTTTTCACTTAAGCTGTAAATACGTACTTGAATAAATAGTCTATTACATTAAAAGAACCAATTTAAAAGTTTAGTTGTATAAGGCATGTTCGCCAAGATCATATTTTCTAAGACTTAATGAAAACTAAAACTTTAACTAAATTTACCCAAAGATTTAGTCATCTGTAAAGTACAATGTTTGGAGCGTATAGAGCCTGCTCCGAGAAGGATGACTACGTAGTTTTCAGTTAGACCTAAAAATCTTTGAAAAGCTAAAGATGAATATAATTAGGACTTTGGGTTCAAGAAAGATTGTACCCAATCAATGGTCTCTATTCTTGATGTTGACTAATACAAAGCCAAAACATAATGCACAGGATAAAACAAAATAAGAACCGTTTATAAAAAGAGTACGAACAAGAAAAATTCCAGAAGAAATGTCAAATTCCTTTAAGCAAAAGTATTTAAACGGCATTAAAATACAGGGTGTCCCATAAGTAAAGTGTCTAGGAAAAGGTTATATGCGCAAAAAAGAAAATAAGAATACAAATTTTTCTAAAAACGCTTAGTTAATCAGATATTTGCCATTTTGTATTTGTCATTATTTATTATCTCACACCACTTATCGGATTTGACTCAAACTTAGCATAAATTTGTATCCAAGCAAGAAAATGTATGGAAAAATTATCAGCTTGATCTAACGTATCATTTTAAAATTGTGGCTATTTTATGGTATATTTAGGGAATTTTTACACCTTAAATAGTGAATAAACGGTGAGTTTTACGATAAAATATAAAGGTTACCGTTATGTAGTGAATTTTATTACCTATCTATTGACATCAAGGTCAGAAAAATCGATTAAGAATCTTCAAAGTTACAGTGGAAACCGTGGCAAACATCAAGATAATAAGGTGGATAGTTGTCTGTTTTCAGCCAGAGTTTCCTCTAAAGCTTCGTCATTTTCCAATAGGTTTTTATGACTTTGGTGTCAATAGAAAGGTAATAAAAGTCACTACAAAACGTTATAATTTACATTTTATCGTTAAACTCACCGTTTATTCGGTCTATTAAAATTAAATAAAATAGCCGTTTTAAAATGATAAGTTAGATCATCCTGGTAATTAGTTCCATAAATGGTCTTACTTAGATACAAACGTATGCTAAGTTTGATTCAAATCCGATAAGTGGTGTGGGATATAATAAATAATTAGGGAAAAATATAAAATGGCGAATATCTGGTTAGCTAAGCGTTTTTGGAAAAGTTTGTATCCTTAATTTTCTCTTTATTTTGATCCATATAACCTTTTCCTAAAGTCTGGCACTTTACTTATGGGACACCCTGTATAGTTGGCTGTGTTCAAAATAGGGTTAGTGCACCTAATAGTGAAATGATGGGTGAACATGTGTAAATCATAGAGGTGAAGATATATTTATTAACAAACATTTGAATTTTTGATCTAAAATATGCCTCATTTTTTGGTGATTAGTCAATCAGTTTTGTTGAGCTAGTTAGAGGAACTTGTCTGTGACACTTGGGTGTTTGCAAGTCAAACATGTGACAGAAAGCTCTCTGAGTCAACTTGATCTGTACTCCCAAATCTAATCAAAGTTGTTACCGTATACTAACCTCTCGGGACCTGTAAACTAGATGGTACGCAACAATTTATTCCATGAGCTTTAGGTTGCGCAGTACAGGCGGGAGAAAGTGACAGTAAAGATTATGTTGTGGTAAGTAGATTGCGTATAGATGCTACATGGTTGAGGCAGAAAAATCAACATAGTTCTGCAGCCCAAACACAGATAGCGCTGCGAGCGCTGCCGTCTCTCGCCGACCTTCTCACCCCTCGGCACCCCATGCTCGTGTATGTCCAATGTCTTAAATGTGACCAAATCGTGCGATTTTCAAGAACGAACTTGCGCGTGCGTCAGTGACTCTACTTAAGACTCTTAAAATAACTACCTTGCAGCGCTTTCTGTGCTTGGGCTGCCGAACTATGTCAATTTTCCTTCCTCAGCCGTTCGGCATCTATGTGCATACCTACCATTATATTTTTTTTTTGGTGACAGTCCGAAAAAGAACCTCAGTTATAAAAAGCGTTCCTGCGAGTTTTAAACCTTTAAACTAAAGCTAAATATATTCTTTATGGTGGTTGGAAAGGTTTTCCTCTTTGAAAATGTGACGCTGCCGGTAAATTATTTTATACAGCACAGGAAACGTGTCAAACAATGTTTTAACAATGGTTTTTATCTAAGATATAGCCTTTAAGCTAATAGTAAGTTTAGTGTATAAGTTGTATGTACAACCTTTTTGTTTGAATTACTTGCCACGCAATTGTCATACACATTTAACTACTACGTTAAAAGTTGGAATACTCAAGTCGTTTGTCAAGTTTTTGCTGCTTAAAGTTAGAGTGGTAAGTTTCGTTTATTTTAGCAATTTTTAGACTTGATTGATGGAACGGAAAATTGGATTAAATAATTTTTACGTTTCCCAAAACTTTACAATTATTTTAAATAACAAGACAAGACGCTCATCATTTACAAATTAGTCTTTCCGATTTAACTGCACATTTTTATGAACAAAATAGGTTTGTGCATTTTTAGTACTCGAGTAGATTTTTATAAAACATGTTGTTGTTACAATTTTTTAAAAGGTTGATAAGATTTTAAAGGTTTGTTTGAGTAATGAAAAGAATAATTTTTAAACCAATATTGTAAAAGCTGCCTTGACTTTGATTAGGGTTACAAAAGCTTACATTTGGTCTATTATTTCATATTGTTTCATATTTTCTTTATCATGAAGATCGAGTTTGTAACAGAGTACTTAAGGAAGAGCTTCATGAAGTCCCGAGCAATAAATTACTATAAGGAAGTTTCCAAGCCACGACAACTTTGTTATTGGGTGCTTTCAAGACAACAACTCTGAAGTTAACAATCCTAACTTATTCAGACCTAACATTTCTTGTTGCAACGTAAAGTGAGGTTGACAATGTCTACAAGCTGGCAAACAAACGTATAAAAGAGAAACCAGGCCGACACGCAGCTAAGTGCTTAAGCGCCGCTGGCGTGAGAAAGAGAATTTTCTTTGCAAGTTATAACTCCAAACATCGCAACTCGCTTCGGCCTTTAGCAAAGAAAATTACTTATCTCAATAATAAGAGGCTGTTGGATACGCTTATATTTAGGGTTTCTGAACAATATTTCAAAATTGAAAAATGGTGGCCGATTGTAAAATGTTTGAAATCATACTTTAATTATAAGAAGAAAATAAGTCTTCCTTACAATAGATTATGGTCCCTAGAAAAATGGTCTGTAAAATATGTTGGGTGTAGATTGCGCCGTTGAAAACTTATTAAACTATTTTAAGACTTAATTTTATTCTCCATATGTACAGGTATACACAATTTGGGTGCATGCTAAAAACGCCCACTGGGGATTAGGGTCAGTAATAATTTCATGGCCTTGGGAATAGACCTTACCATACCGACGACATAAACTACTCATTTTTCACAGAAAATGCTGATAACTCTTAAGTTTCTGTTTCCAAAATCTCATCGCATTTCAGAGGATTAGTCATCCAAGCAAGAACCCAAGTTTACCACTGAAACAGTGGAGTACTGATTATTTCTTTCTGGTGGACGAGGAGTAGGTAAAAATCCAAGTTTATCTTCTGTTTCAAAACATCGGCTCTGGTAGGGTTGGCTTACCTGGCTCAGTTCTTTGAAGAGTCGCGCGTGCCGCTGACCTAGCCAAGAGAAATGGTATTAGCGATATTCCAACTTTGCTCCACTCACTCAAAAAGTGGCGAAACATGGTTTCGTAATCTCCTGTATCGTTTAAGAACCGTACAAATGCGGGTTTATATGATAGGGTAGGAGTGGTTCTATGTGCTTTATACACGAAAAAGGCAAAATTGCTTAGGAAAAGTTATAATACACTTTAAAAAATAGCGTATTATTGGCCATTCTGTAATTTTTTTGGCTTACTTGGCATAGATTGTTGAGAACATGGAAAACAACTCTTCTTATCTTTACACCAAAAAATAAGCAACGGGGACTACCAGAGCATGTTTTGAGAAAATTTTTCAAGGTGATCAATCCTTTAAATAAAAACTGACTTAAACTCTGATGTAAGCTTGATAGTTACTCGGAGACTAAGCAGTGAAACTCTCACGTACTCTACATAAGGGAACTGCACGTATGTCTAGATTGTCTGGCTCGCCTCTCACCGCACATAATGTCTAGGGAAATACACCATGTAGGTGGCTCCATTCTGTGTTCACTGGTGCTATTGTGCTTACAACTGAAATCAAAAGGGTAAACAATTTTCTAGTAACTACTCGTTATTACGAAACCCTATTTCATTAAACTTAAATCTTAGATTTGTATATGCCGCAACTTTGTAATCTAGTTCTTCCGGTTTCACCTCGCGTTGAAACACAATTATGATAAGCTTGGGATATTTCGGTCTCGCTGTGAAGTACCATCTTCAATTCTCTGTTTGGCTAAAGTGGGATACTTGCTGTCTTATATTGCTGGTCACATAACTGTCAACCATCCATGCCAACTGTTGATGTTCTCATTAGCTGTGACACTTTCGGAAAGACTTCTTCAAGACTGGCTGCCAGCTTCTTGAAAGTTTAATGCTGTCTTCTTTGTTGAAGTTATTATCATTTTTAATAATTTCAATGGTTCTCGGATGACTGTCAGGGAATTATGTAAAATTTGGTTAATAATAAGGAAAGAAATCAGTAGGTATTTCATGTTCACCCAATCAGTGACTGAAGATGGAACACCACAGCGAGACCAAACTATCTCAAGCTAATTATAATGATGTTTTGACGTGGTGTAAACCCGGAGAATTAGATTAACTTCACTAGCTCAAAAACGCTACGAGTAAAAACCATACATGAATTAGCTATAACAATAACAGTTAGGGTTTAAGTTAGTTTGACTGGGACTCGTGGCGTGGTCTGTAATCCAGCTTCATGGAGGTCAGGTTTTGAGGATGATATAGGTCTAAAGCGGCTCAGATAGTCTCAGTGATCATCTGATGATACCCGCATCAACTCCCACCATCGTTTAGACATATCAGACCATCACCTGCGTGGTTCGGAAGTCACGTTAAGCCGTTGGTCCTTGTATTTCCATTGGTCATTGGGCTATTAATTAAACGTTAAACCCATTCTAAGGAAGAGTCGGCCTTAGTTTGTAACAAGACTACACCTCATGACTCATTACTACCACTCATCACACTCATCCTTCACCACATATTTGCCTTAAAATACCCTCATGAGAGTCTTCGGCATCTCAAATAGTAATAGTAATAGTTTTTGTGAATTAATTACTACCGACTCACATTTAAAACATGCAGTGGACTGTTACGTAAACTTATAGTTGTGTAAACAGGTCACGTTTTTACCCATAAAATTTGACGGTTTTACATATTTTATTTGTGAAATATTTCCCGGTGATATTTATCACTCAAGTGTAAAAGGGCAAGCCATTTTCTGAGCAAGAGGTCTGATTCTTTTACTACAAATTCCTCTGACATTTCCACACCTTTTGAGTCAATGATTTTAATTTAACCAGCACTAAAAAAACTAAACTTCGGTATGAAACTCCACACAAAAAACCTTTCATGTAACCATACATTTCGGGCGGAAGCCATTAGTTAAGTAATATTTTCGTATGACATACCATTCTAGACCCACACATTCAGACATCTAAGTTGAACCAGTAGTTTGTATTGTAAACAACAACTGTATAAATACATTTTAGTTACTTTTTACAGTAAAAAAAACTGAAAAACCGGCAAATTCAGAGTTTTTCTTAAAATCTTCATATATCAAATCTTTGAAACAACTTTGAAAGGTCAGATTTTGTCAACAATGTTTATCCAGCAGAAACAGCTGTGAAAACACTCTAGATCTTTCTCCTATATAAAAATATAATACATGTTTACTTTTCTAAAAAAACAACGTGTCTGCATTGAAACGATTTTAACAACAGAAAATAAATGTTTAATACCGTACCGATGAAAGATAAATAACCACACCCAAAAGTCGACTAAATTCATATTGTTGATACTTTTTGAGATTTAATCCATGTTTTATTTAAGTTCTCTCGAGAACCCTTATCAAAAAAATTATTTTGTTAGGCCACATTGTATGACTGAATTCGAACGTATTATGTCTAAAGAGCTCTTCAACATATTCATTGATATTAAAATACGTTTTTGAGAGGAAAGATATTGAAGGGTATTCAGAAAAGAGCAGATAAGTATATTGAATACAGGTTCATACATAAAACATAACTTATAGCCTCCTTGCGTGAAAACGACGAACAAAACTATATATTTCACCAAAACTATTGTCCTTAATGTTCCTTTTGGGGTTTATGGATATGAATAGCGTATAATTTCTTGTTTATTTGGTAAGTGCGTTTTATAAAATGGTATAGATTGCAATGTTAGTGTCTGTACCAAATGATTGAGTAACAGTGAATATCACTATCACTATGCCGACCACTCTCTTGAGGGTATTTTAAGGCAAATATGTGGTGAAGGATGAGTTTGATGATTGGTAGTAATGAGTTAATGAATGAATGAATTAGTATCACAATGACCAATGAAAATACAAGGACCAACGGCTTAACGTGACTTCCGAACCACGCAGGTGATGGTCTGATATGTCTAAACGATGGTGGGAGTTCATGCGGGTATCATCAGATGATCACTGAGACTATCTGAGCCGCTTTAGACCTATATCATCCTCAAAACCTGACCTCCATGAAGCTGGATTACAGGATCACGCCACGAGTCCCAGTCAATAATATACTAGGTCGGGTTATGGTGTCCCACCTCCTTTAAAGTTTGAAAAAGGAAAAATTTGAAACAACCTATGGGAAATGTTTGTTTTGACCATAAAGTTCTGGAGTTTGTTTTGACGTACGATGTTTACATGAATACATCGTGATGGGGTTTGTACTCTCTCAAAAACTAATGGAACTTTTTGGAGCCTTAACTGTAATGCTTTTGCGGTTAGTGTCACAAGTATTATCTATAGCTCTCCGGTTTACAACGCGCCAACCATCATAATTAGTTTGAAATATCAAACAATAAACTATTAATTAAGTTTTTTAATACTTGATTTTCCCATAAAAACATATAACTTGAATAATCGTAATGGTTATTTCGCTTAGGAAGAAAGTTTACGTGTTTGCTTTTACATGCTGCAGCATTAATGGCTCTATGCTTCTATTGAAACACCTTTCCTGCTTGTTGGTACCTTAATCTACTTAAATCATCGATTGCAAATTTTCCCATATTAAATTTTCTATCCCAGGTAGAAACCTCTCAGAATCTCTTCAGCGGTCTCTTAAACTTTTAAACGTTAAATAGCTAATTTATTACTAAAGAAATATTTGAAGACAAAACGTGTGGACCAAACCGGGACTCGAACCCGAAAATCTCACCTAGTAGGTGGGTCGTTAGGTGTAGTGGTTAGCATAATCACCCGGCAAGAGAGATACCTGGTTCGAGTCTCGATTCGGTCCACACATTTTGTCTTCAAATTTTTAGTATAATAATAAACATTCAAGATGAATTAATAGCTCTTTAGGCAGTAACTGGCAGTAAATTTAACATAAAAAGGAAAAAAGCTTGAATAAAGCACTATAGAAATTGAGAATGGTAGAATAAACCTCGAGGGATTTGTACAGGTTTGATACACATCAATCAACGTTAACGAAAATGTCAATATATCTTTCCAAGTTAGGTGAAGTACTTGACTTACTTCACTTACCTATCATCTGGTTTTAAATACGAGTACATATTTAAAATCTACACGCAAATCCAAAGTTTTGAGTAAGTTGCAGATAAATTGTTAAGTCAACCCTCAGTTTTGTAATTTAGAGTGTGGGGAGAGTCAATCCTAAAGACGATGAAGACATTAATCTGATTGGTTTGATAAGTACTTATTATAGTGTGGATTTTCTTTAAGTCATGAACACTTTAACTTGAATACAGTTTGTGCCTTAAAGCTAGAGTTAAATAAATACATATTTCATTTAAAACTAAGATATAGCAAATGATTTGTTCTATTGCAATTGTCAATAGTACACTATCCAAAATTTCCTCCCCAATAGCTTTAGACTTACAGCAGTGTTCATACAAAACCATTTAGCTTTGGAACGCTTAAGTCAAAGTGGACACGAGCAAAGGATTTATATTGTTGCAAGTTCAGACACCGAAGATGGATTGTGTTTACATTTTCCCTTAGGTGGATACGTGTTAAAAGTTTGTTTAAAAGTGTTGTAATCGGATCGTTTCGGAGCTATACATTCCTTTACTATTCACATTAACAATCACAAATGTGAAGTTTTCTCATCCCGAAGGTTTTACCTGGTAAATGGGTAACCCTAATATTCTTCACAGGTTTAAAGTATTAAACAAATATTTCATATTTTGGAAGGAAGCCGATTGAATAGACCATCATTTATTTGTTACAAACCCAAATGTAAAAAATTATCTTCTGTGCCGTTGTAAAACAATCATTTACGACATAGTGGACCTGTGCTTGGTTGGTATCGCGCGCGACTCCGGAGCTCATCACTCCGTTGGCGCGGGTTCGATTCCCGGAATCACCACTAATAATTTGTTAAACGACTATCAGGAAACACTAGGTAAAGGTTTAATTTCTCATGTTTATGTTCATGTTGGGATTTGTGTTTGAACTAGAATATGAATAGTTCTTACAAGTTGAACACTATCAATTTAGCGGATCCGTGGCGGATTGGTATCGCACGCGACTCCTGAGCTCATCACTCCGGTGACGCGGGTTCGATCCCGGAATCACCACTAATAATTTGTTAAACGACTATCAGGAAACACTAGGTAAAGGTTTAATTTCTCATGTTTATGTTCATGTTGGGATTTGTGTTTGAACTAGAATATGAATAGTTCTTACAAGTTGAACACTATCAATTTAGCGGATCCGTGGCGGATTGGTATCGCACGCGACTCCTGAGCTCATCACTCCGGTGACGCGGGTTCGATCCCCGTAGTCACCACTTACATTTGTAATGTGACTAATACGGTGACGCTAGGTAAAGGTCGAGGTTGAGTGGTAGAGAGGACTTTGTATTCCTAATTTCGCCTCGTTAAACAAGACAAACTTTACCTTTACCTTTTATCAATATTCGACACCAAGCGATCTTAACTTCCTTCCGAACAAAATGAGAAATCAAATAATTTATGTATGTAACAAAAAAATCGCAGATTGAATAGTTTTAACTTAGTACTTGGTAAATAACAAATGCAACTCAGTAGGAAATATAAAATGGTAAGTTACTGTAACATCGTTTCCTTTCTGGCTTGGCTTCATTCCCACTAATTTTCTCTGCAGAGAAAGTAACAAATAAATTCATACTTTAAAGCAAGGGTTCATGCAAAAACAGTATAAGACTTTCCTTGAGCTGTCCGAAGAGTTTAGCGGTTTACAATTTTAAATTTGCACCGAAAATTTGCGTTTAAAATAAATTTGAGTATATGTTCTTAAAAACTGACTAGATAAAAATAATGCGTCATTTCGAAATGTCTAAGTGAGATGATAAATTGAACGTACAAAACTCTTTTCAACGTTGTGTGAGTGATCTTCTTCTGGAGCTATTGGCAAGTGATTTACTTTGAGTTACTTTTGTAATTTTTGTGCAACTGCCTGATGATGATAGCTTGCTATTGAAAGCGCTTGTACAGAATACAAATTATTATATTGGCCTACTGTCTTTAAATTCATTTCTATGTTGTGTTGAGCGTTTGTTAGATGAAAACAACGTATGTTCATAATTTAATGCTGTTTACAATACTTATCAATTCAGTTTGGTACACAGAGGTGAACTGCATACCAGGGAATATTTTTATTTTATCCTTACGTCGTTCAGTTGAAGCCATGGAAAAGAAATGAGACTAGATATTCCATATTTTCTGCAGAAAACGCACCGTTCTGACCCTATCTCACAGTTTTTACCTGGTCCGACAGCTGTTCAACTTTCTCTACTTTCATCCGTGGTTTGCAGGTGACATACGACTTTCAACAGAATTAATACGTAAATAAAATAAATTTGTGATTTAAAAATTAAATTTAAAGCTAACCGACGGTGTTTTTCTTCACACAACAGATTTTACATCCAAACATCTCAACTCAAATCTTTGTATCTAGATCACATCCGTTTAGGAAAAGTCTCCAGCATGTTTATAGTAACGTTTGACATTAATGTGTGCCCTGAATGGTAATTTAGATACTTTAAATTTAATAACGGAAAATGTGCATGATTTACAAAATTGAACATAAATGTCATTTGAAATTTTTTTAAAGGAAACTACGCAACAATATTTATTATCTTTTCAATAAATACTGAGTTAGCAAATGTTATGAAAAAGTAAATTACTATGTTTTTAGCCGTGTGTTACGTTGAAATTTTCCCGTTTTCTAACAAATTGCAATGATTTGGTGGCGATTTGTTGGAAATTAAATGACACCCCTAATTTCATAAAGGAAACGTAAAGCTCTGAGATCTACTAGAACGTCATTTAAACAGCCAAACAGATACTCATCTATACGCTGAGGCATGTGTAAGAGTTGTTAGGTTTTCTATGCGGTGAAACAACACCAGTAACTGAAATGGAGACAAGTTCGATGGATTGATTTGTTCCAAGTTTCGACGTGAGAGAGATTGATAGAACTCGGGAGTTTCTTTTGCAGTGTTGTAAGTCTTAGAAAACACAAAACTGAAGAGTGTCGATATCAAAGAACCAACTTTGGAGTTAGAGAAATTCACTAAATCACTATTTGAGATGCCGACCACTCTCATGAGGGTATTTTAAGGCAAATATGTGGTGAAGGATGAGTGGTAGTAATGAGTAATGAGGTGTAGTCTTGTTACCCAAGGTCGACTCTTCCTTAGAATGGGTCATTAATTAATAGCCCAATGACGAATGGAAATACAAGGACCAATGGCTCAACGTGTCTTCCGAACCACGCAGGTGATGGTCTGATATGTCCAAACGTTGGTGGGAGTTGATGCGGGTATCATTAGATGATCACTGAGTCTATCTGAGCCGCTTTAGACCTATATCATCCTCAAAATCTGACCTCCATGAAACTGGATTACAGGACCACGCCACGAATTGCAATAGAACAAATCATTTGCTATATCTTAGTTTTAAATGAAAGATGAATTTATTTAACTCTAGCTTTAAGGAACAAACTTTATCCAAGTTAAAGTGTCCATGACTTAAAGAAAATCCACACTATAATAAGTACTTATCAAACCAATCAGATTAATGTCTTCATCGTCTTTAGGATTGACTCTCCCCCACACTCTAAATTACTATACTGAGGGGTGACTTAACAATTTAATTGCAACTTACTCAAAACTTTGGATTTGCGAGTAGCTTTTAAATATGTATTTAAAACCAGATGATAGGTAAGTGAAGTAAGTCAAGTATTTACTTCACCTAACTTGAAAAGATATATTGACATTTTCGTTAACGTTGATTGATGTATATCAAACCTGTACGAATCCTCGAGGTTTACTCTATCATTCTCAATTTCTGTAGTGCTTTATTCAAGCTTTTTCTTTTCTTTTTATGTTAAATTTACTAGCAGTTACTGCTTAAAGAGCTATTATTTTGACTTGAATATTTATTTTAATACTAAAGAAATTTGAAGACAAAATGATGGTGATGGTCTGATATGTCTAAACGATGGTGGGAGTTGATGCGGGTATCATCAGATGATTACTGAGACTATCTGAGCCGCTTTAGACCTATATCATCGTCAAAACCTGACCTCCATGAAGCTGGATTACAGGACCACGCCACGAGTCCTAATTGGAAAATATTAGGAGTTGAACTCAAAAGTAGGCATTTTTAGTGCCCCGTTTATAATCCACCTTAGAATAAGCGTTTAGTATTTTTTTATCACTCGGTCCTGGAGTGAAGTTTTTAGTTACGAGTTTACACTCTAAATATGAAAGAGTGAAAATCTAGACACTCTTTAATGAGAGTTGGCTGGGTTTCAACACCCAAAAGAGCGAAATTTCACTCTCTCTGAGTAACCTTCACTCCTTCATTTTTAGAATGTAGGTTTTACTCCGAGGCGCAGCTGTGAGAGGACCAAAAGACACTTTAGGAAATTAGGACTAGCGATTAACGACTTTGTCATGATGCAATCATATTGCAAAATTACTTTCAATTTAAGTTGAGTAACGTTATTTTCCGCTGCCATTTTGCTCTGGTTGAACCTATTTGTTTTGTTTTGTCATACATGTTTGGTACACAGGGTGTACATAAGTAAAGTGTCAGACTCTAGGAAAGGTTATTTGATTCAAAATAAAAAGAAAGTTAAGAATAACATTTTTTCAATAAAGGCTTAGTTAAACGGATATTTGCCATTTTATATTTGTAATAATTATTTATTATCTCCCACCACTTATCGGATTTGACTCAAACTTAACATAAATTTGTATCCAAGTAAGACTTGTGGAAAAAATTACCAGCAAGATCTAACTTATTATTTTAAAACGGTGGCTATTTTATGGTATTTTTAGGTCATTTTGGCGTTAATTCATAAATAGAGAATAAACTGTGAATTTTACGATAAAATGTATTGATACCGTTTTGTAGGAATATTATTACCTATCTGCTGACAACACCAAAGTAAAAAAATCAACAAAGTTACGGTGGAAACCGTTGCAAACATCAAGATAATAAGGTGGAAAATGGTCTGTTTTCAGCCAGAGTTTCCTAAAAGCTTCGTTGTTTCTTAATAGATTTTTATGACCTAGGTGTCAATAGATAGGTAATAAAATTCAATACAAAACGTTTATTTAAAACTTTATCGTTAAACTCACCATTTATTCGCTATTTAAGGTGTAACGTTTTAAAATTAAAAGTTGGATCATCCTGGTAATTTTTTCCATAAATGGTCTTACTTAGATACAAATTTATGTTAAGTTTGAGTCAAATCCAATAAATGGTGTGGGGGATAATAAATAGTTAATGAAAAATGGCGAATATCTGGTTAACTAAGCGTTTTTGAAAACAATTTTATTCTTGACTTTCTGTATATTTTGACCCATATAACCTTTTCCTAGAGTCTGGCACTTTACTTAAGGGACATCCTGTATAGTAACATTCTTGTTTTGACCAAGTCTCATCAAAATTGGATCATAAATACAGTATTTTCGGGAAACTTTGAATAGAGGGGCACTTCTGATATATAAATTATCCCCTTTACAGGAAATTCGCAAGGATTCACGTTAGCGCTTGTGGCTACGCGACGGCTATGCTTTTTTGAGTTCCTAAAATTATCGGATGGAAAACACACTTTTCTGCAATTTCTTAGCTTACTTTCATGTATGAAAACACGACAAGAGTATCAACACAACTGCTTATTCTTGCCGGGATATAAACAGCTTTGTCACAGCTGATCTTCAGTGCTCCTCACAGATCCATGTTGTTTTCACAAAACTCAGTTTTGTTTGTACTTTTCAAGAAAGACAGACACCACACACCGGCCTACAGACAACTTTATAAACCTATTCTCTGTTGATGATGGTATGTTTTGATAAAAATATAGTGGGTTTTGATGCCTACAGACCTAGTTAATCGGGAAAAACAAGCATGAAAGTAAAATAGGGTATAGGGACAAAAATTATAGGCTATATATTCTGAATCATGTTTATCATTACTTTTGCAAATTAACTATACCGTTAGTGTTGACAGTAAAACAAGTTTGTTTCATTGAAATGACACTTATCGTCAGAGGGATGATTAGTAAGCTACTTTAAAATACCTGGATTTGGTCACCATTCCAAGTTATACCCGTTGTGTATTTGGCCTTTTTGTGGAGATACAAAATTGTAGGCTATTATCGTCAGGCTTTGTCGCACATAGAAATATAATAAGTTGTTGGTTATTATTTTGGAAAATCAATCAATACGAGATACAAAGAATTGGCCCATGCAAAATATGGAAGACTTGAAAGATCCGTCATTGCAGCACACTCCTTAGACACATGACTTTTATTCAAAAGAAAATCTTCAACTACAGGGTTATTCAAAAAGAATGTCCTACTTTCATTCTTCTGATCTCTCTTATTATTATAAGTGCTATTTGAATAATTTTCAAACGGTGGAAAAGGAGAATTTCCAAAGTATTTCAGCTTTTAATTATCAACAAGATTGCTGCCCCTCAACACGAGATATTTTGCACTTTCTCGGTGGTGGATAGGGCGCATGGGTGTTAAAGATCAGGCAGATTCTTGCCAAACAACCAGGGAAGGACATATTGAGCATTTAGAAAAGTGTACCAAGGGGGCTAATTTGAAATCTGCTCTTTTTACTAGAATTTAGTTTATCTAAATATAAGTAATAATTAATTAAAATATAGAGTTCTCTGAAAGTAAGACATTCTTTTTGAATAACCCTGTATACATAATAAAACAAATCGTCAAACCATAACACTTGACAGTCTGGGAATCATGTTTCATCAATAACTCTGATACAAATAAATTACTTAATTATGAAAATGGCCCTAATATGAACTCAAAAACACGGGATCTTATCACATTAAGAACATCAACACAATATACATTTATTATGTTGAATGTTTGTTGCATACATATATTATGTATACCTTTAGCCTTTCCATGAATATTTATATAACTTTAAAACATTATATTTATTGCATTTCAATCTCTTCAAAATTGTACTCACAGGCTTTCGCGGTCGGTGTCAAAACTATAATCTAGTTCTTCCGGTTCATACCGCGTCCAAACTTCATAATTAAGTTGATATATTTCGGCCTTGCTGTGGAGTACCATCTTCAGATACTGATTGGCTGAAACTGAAATTTGTCCATCTCATGAGTTCATTAAGACTATTACCGTAACCTGGCAGAACAATACTCAATTATGTTTTATATTTTTTGTGCAACACAGCCTGAAAATCACTTGTGCAAATACAATTTATTATATTGGTGTACTGTTTAAATTTCTATTCTATTTTGTTTTCACGTGGAAAACGTAACATTTAACGAACCTTGTAACAATGTAGGGGACTGGGACTCGTGGCGTGGTTCTGTAATCCAGCTTCATGGAGGTCAGGTTTTGAGGATGATATAGGTCTAAAGCGGCTCAGATAGTCTCAGTGATCATCTGATGATACCCGCATCAACTCTCACCATCGTTTAGACATATCAGACCATCACCTGCGTGGTTCGGAAGTCACGTTAAGCCGTTGGTCCTTGTATTTCCATTGGTCATTGGGCTATTAATTAACGACCCATTCTAAGGAAGAGTCGGCCTTAGTTTGTAACAAGACTACACCTCATAACTCATTACTACCACTCATCACACTCATCCTTCACCACATATTTGCCTTAAAATACCCTCATGAGAGTGGTCGGAATCTCAAATAGTGATATAGTGTACATGAGGACCTTAGTTGAGCAAATGTAACTTCCAAGGTAGTGCACGTGATGGAAGAGATAATGCCCTCCTTGTGTGAAGGGCTTTGTAAGGCTTTTCTTTGACGTCACCGCAAGCCCTCCCCTGGGTCCTTTACTTTCATATGCTGATACCTAATGAATTCTTGACAACAAGATTGTTGGCAAACAGCTGTCTATCGAATTTTATAATGTAAGAAAGTACAATTTATTGCGTAGTTTGTTATGTATACATTATAATCACCTTTCGTTTTAACTGTTTTAGTTTTATTTCTATATGATTGTTCTAAACCTTGTCAACAAATGTTTTCTTTTGTTAATGTTCATATAGCAAAAAGGGTTAAAGTTAACAGCTTAACTTTTGAAAACACTTGTGAGTTGGTCTTTAAATTATAAAGGTTAATTTGTCCTTTTAAATCTGATAAATCTTAATTGGTTCCGAGAAAATGACTTATTTAAATTGTATAAAGCTCTTTCGAAATACGGGCGATGAAACTGTTGATCAAACATGCTATATATGAAAAGGCTATATATGTATAATATTCGTATGTTTCTTATACATGTTTCAGAATAAAGGGTAAGTAAATTAAATAACCGTATTAACTTCTTCTACTGTATTATTATTTACATTGATTTATTATGAAATGCTTACCTCGGAACCTTTTGGTAGACTACCATAACACTTCAATACTAATTGTGCAATTGAAAATGTGGCACGAAATCAAAATAAAATTTCAGGTCACGAAAAAATTTCAACTTTGTGTAAATAAAATATTTCGTGTATTTGCATATTAAACAGGTATCCCCTCATAATAGAACTGGTAAATAGGTCATAGGTCTATTTCGATCTTGTAAAAGTGATATTTTCAGTGAAACAGACCTTTACCTAATCTTCAGTTCAGATTTAATCACCAAATGAAGGCACATTAATAAAGGAAGTTTGGCGTAGAATATCAGAAATACAAAACAGCTTAGTAAATATTTAAACCGAGTTAGTTCAGCCATTAGATATTGAAGAGCCTGTATAAGGGATGATTTGACCAAGGCTTGGGGTTAATGTAGCATGAACTCCTCAGAGAGGACAGGAGGTGTCACTTTAAGCATTGATCACTCTTGATCCTTTCAGCTCCGTAGAACTTATACAGGGTGTCCCATAAGTAAAGTGCCAGACTCTAGGAAAGGTTATATGGGTCAAAATAAAGAGGCAATCAAGACTAAAAATGTTTCCTAAAATGCCTAGTTAACCAGATATTCGCCATTTTATATTTTTTTCTAATTACATATTTATTAAAACCCACACCGTTTATCGGATTTGACTCAAACTTAGCATAAATTTGTATCTTAGTAAGACCATTTAGGGAAGAAATTACCAGGATGATCTAACTTATAATTTAAAACGGTGGCTATTTTTTGGTATTTTTAGGGTATTTTTGACGTTACACCTTAAATAGCGAATAAACGGTGGGTTTAACTATAAAATATAAAGAATACCGCTTTGTAGCAAACTTTTTTATTACCTATTTTTTGACACCAAGGTCGAAGAAATCGATAAAGAATCAACAAAGTTACAGTGGAAACTCTGGCTGAAAACAGACAACTTTCCACCTTATTATCTTGATGTTTGCCACGGTTTCCACTATTACTTTGTTGATTCTTAATTGATTTCTTTGACTTTGGTTTCAATAGATAGGTAATAAGATTTGCTACAAAACAGTATTCTTTACATTTTATCGTAAAACTCACCGTTTATTCGCTATTTAAGGTGTAACGCCAAAATGCCCTAAAAATACCATAAAATAGCCACCGTTTTAAAACGATAAGTTAGATCATGCTGGTAATTTATCCCTCAATGGTCTTGCTTAGATACAAATTTAAGTTAAGTTTGAGTCAAATCCAATAAATGGTGTGGGAGATAATAAATAATTAGTGAAAAATATAAAACGGCGAATATCTGGTTAATCTTTGTTATGGAAAAGTTTCTTTGTTTAATTTTCTCTTTATTTTGACCCATATATAATTTTTTCCCAGAGTCTGGCACTTTACTTATTGGACACCCTGTATAAATAATAAAAACAGCTGTTTCTACAGAAGTGTGCATATAATAAATACATAACCCATGTTTAGGACAATTATTGCGTGCTAGACTTGCATTCTAGTGTTCTTAGTGTACTGTCAGTCTTTGTTAATTCACTATTTATTGAAAATTGTATTTAAAACATTTTGTTAACAGGCGACGAACTAGTATTTTATGTAGCCTAATCCTTTTTCCCCCTGGTAGCCCTCCGGTCCGAGGTCCCACAAAGCGAAGCTGCGACGATCCTGTCAAAAGTTTTCTTTTTCTAAAAAAGAGTTCATGAGAAGATGCCCCGCACATTTTGCCCACGGAAACTACTCGTATTTCAAAGATACTGAAACTCACTGTTCACGCAAAAGGGTGTGACGCTTATGTTCACACTGCACTGTTCGTGCACTCGGTTGCGGTTCGTTCACATATTTTATTTTTGTTTGTCAACAACTGTTTTAAAAAATATTCCGACTGGTATACGTACAGTTTTGTTATCTATTTTGTAAACTTGTCGAAATGTTTTAAACTCATATTAAGATTCTTTTCTTTACTCTATCTTCTCCAAAAGACTTTTTAAAACGAAATTTAGGATACCCTTTTTCGACTAACAGGCATTTCTACCTTTTTTGTTGTTTGCACAAAGTTACACATGAAGTTCCTAGCTAATACTAAAACTGGACAATGGTCATGATGTTGTGAGGATTTTCGTTCACATATCTTTTTAATTACATTATTATTTTGAATGCTTTATACGTAACTAAGCAGGCAAAAATTACCTGCCAGCATAACAGTTTCTGCTAGCCAAATGGTTACCGCAATACTTTTCTCAAATGTCTACTCTTTGTAAAATTTAAAAAGTAACAAAAGCAACAAAGTAATAAAACAAAAGGAAAACACAGTGGCATGAAAAGAAAGGTGTCAGGATACACAAGGAAGAGCCATGTGGCCTGGCCCTTGCCCAATCACATTACCACGTGTTGTCTGAATGCCAAGGGAAATCCAATACCCAGATGTATGTATCTTGTTTCTATTTAACTGAACTGTAGTATATAGATAATAATTGCCTGGGCAAGTTTACAGTGTCATTAATGAAGACAGAACTTGCTCAATATTGGATATATATGATGAAAATAATTTTAAATGTCAAAGAACTAAATGTAGTTACATTTCTTGTAAGGACCTAAGGATGAAGGCTTTGCTTTTGAAAGGCCTCGTCCATTTAAAAGTTATTTAATATTGATTTTGATATTTAAAATTTATTTTTATTATAATGTAATTAATGTTTTGAAGTTTTAAAGGGTTTTGCTAAAGCATGCCAATTTTATTAGTAACTTTCCATAGGAAAAAAGCTACTCGTTTCTCTCGGCAAACGTCGAAGAACAACGGTTTGCAATTTTTACTTGTCCAACATAAAACATTATTTTTAGTCGCCATCTTGATCTGGCTGAATGAATTTTGTCCATTTTTGGTACAAACGTTAACAAAAAAAAAGTCACTATTTGAGATGCCGACCACTCTCATGAGGGTATTTTAAGGCAAATATGTGGTGAAGGATGAGTGTGATGAGTGGTAGTAATGAGTTATGAGGTGTAGTCTTGTTACAAACTAAGGCCGACTCTTCCTTAGAATGGGTCATTAATTAATAGCCCAATGACCAATGAAATACAAGGACCAACGGCTTAACGTGACTTCCGAACCACGCAGGTGATTGTCTGATATGTCTAAACGATGGTGGGAGATGCGGGTATCGTCAGATGATCACTGAGACTATCTGAGCCGCTTTAGACCTATATCATCCTCAAAACCTGACCTCCATGAAGCTGGATTACAACACCACGCCACGAGTCCCAATCAAGTAACATATCATAAAAGTTGTATCAAGTTTAATAAAAGTTTGTTCATGAGTACATTTTCATGGTATAAAACCCTATTTAATGGGGGACCACTTTATATAAGGTTTTCTGGTGGTTCCATTTTGCTGGTTAACAAAGTGAATCTATATAATTATTTAAAAAGGAACAACAGTTCATGACAAAATGCGACTTGTAGAGTAGTTACAATGTTCCAAATATACACTTCTGGTGTAATTACCCCGTTAAAAAGAATTCGCTAGGATTCACGGTAGCGTGTGTGGCTACGCTTCTACTTTCACTGTAAAAAGTGTAAGTTAAATAAAAAAAAGTGTATGATAGGGTGCTTTTATTAAACTTCAGGTTACTGACGCCGTAATACAACAATTTTCACTCGTAATCATATTAAAAAATAACTACGAAAATAAATTAAAAGTTTGTTTTGATTTTTATCAATTGATAATTTTTGAAACTTGATTAAAAGGTAAAAAGATAAAGTTTGTCTTGTTTAACGAGGCGAAGTGACTACAAAGTCTCTCTACCACTCAACCTCGATTACCAGCGTCACCGTTTAGTCACATTACAAATGTAGTGGTGACTGCGGGGATCGAACCCGTGCCACCGGAGTGATGAGCTCCGAGTCGCGTGCGATACCAATCCGCCACGGATCCGCTTCCGATTAAAGGACGGTTTGTGAGTAGGTATTGTTGAATGAGTAATTGTTCTTGAAAATTACTTAAACTTAGCCTTGAGCCATAAGAGTGCAAGCTTTAGTGTTATAAGCATCGATAGAAACCGTGAGTTAATCAGGGCTATGGTACACGTGGAGCTAAAAATACCAAGCTAACTTCGCTCAAACCTTTTATCCTCTACCAAGAAACCAGACAATAAAGTGCGCTTACATTATTGTACTATATTTCATTATATTACTTAGACCTTAACACACAGGATACGCTTTAACACCTTAATAAACAGCACCTTAAAAATGCGTCATATGTGCCAGAAAAAGTTTGTCAATAATAAAAACTACGATTTACTTTAAAACTTGTTAAAACGGTTTGTCAGATTTAAAATTCCCAAGAATGTCGACTTACTCTGCTTTAATAATGATGTTTGAAAACCCTCTGACCAAAATCAGATTAATCAAGCGCAGGTAAATAACTTATAAATTCAAAACTGTTTAAGAAATCTTCCCCAATCCCGTAGTCAGAAGAAGTTAGCTTCAATTTAACTTTCAATAGGATTTAGAAAGTTTCGCCTTTGAAAATCGGTTTGCAAGACAAATTGAGGTCAAAACCAATTACAGAAGTTATCAGGAGTTTTGTTTGGCGTTTACATTAACTGTTTTGCCTCTCTTGAATAAAAACTCGTGTTGTTCGTAAACTAATAGTAAATAGATTTTATATATTTTATATTTATTTTTAAATTTACGACGGTTGAGTAACCTACAGGTGATTGGAAAGTTAATGTATATTAAACCAAAACTATAAAAAGATAATCACATTCAGGTACTTTTTAGTTCTAAATAATGCTAGTACAATACCATTTTATGTAATACATAAAAATTGCTTTAAATCTCGACATAGCTTTTGTTCTTAAGACACTTGCGTAGCCTCTTAGGGAGAGCTACCGTCACGCTTCCAAACTGCTCAAGGCTCCTTTTTAAAAGCATGGATTTTGTTCCAGTTCGAGGAGATTTTGGAATTGACCTTAGGCCTATTACTTATTATTTCGCTCATTCCCAAAGAAAAAAGAAAATAGGGTGTGCTCAAAGCTTCGCGCAAACCAAAACTGAGGACCTCCTCGCCCTATAATTTTGTTTGGAAAGTTTTTATTTAGCCAAGCTCGTATATCCAAATGAAAGTTTTCCGGTGCTTCACTTACTCCAATACTGCCCAATAACAATTATTGTTCTTTATTGTTTTGAAATGAAAAACAAATCTTTCGGCCATTTTCAGTTCTCCGCCCCCAATGAACCTTCGCAAGCGACCCTCATATCTTTAAGCAATTCTTGCTCTATCCTCGGTATTCCATGAATCAGCCACTATACAATCTTCATCAATCAAAACAAACACACGTTAAACAATGGTAGGACATACCTTTTCAACAGCAGTTTTAGTTTTACTTATAAATCAAATGGTATAGCTACAGTAAAAGAAAAAGGGGTGACTTTTCATTCACCCTGTGGATTGAATTCCAAAACATTTTTTAACAGTTGCAATTTTTCACCGAATGGTGTTGTTTTGTTATACATGACCCCCATTATATGCTTGTTATACAGGGTGTTTTAAAACGCAACCCAATGTTAAAACTATGTAGAAAATTTTATTTATGCTATATGGTCATAAATTGTATCATTAGTTTGGTCACTTCAATATCTATCAGATGGTATGTATTGTTGCAGTAATATAGTGGTTTTGATTTCCTAATTTGATGTTATTGTAAAAATAAACGCAATCGACACTTTTAGCCAAAATCAAAGAGTGTTTATAGTTGAAGAATACTTAAGAGCAAGATCAATTTTTTTTGTCAAGAGGCGTTAGAGATCAGGTTTGCAGGCATGAGTTAGACTATTTGCTTTTGTTGTTTCAAAATTATTCTTAAAGATTTTTTAGGAGAATTTTCTAAGATAACCCTAACATTCTCCATCATTTCTTCGTTCAGTACAGTCCACCCTCTGTTATGTTTCCTGTTCCCCACACAACCTGTTTCGTCAAACCTTTTAACAAATCTTTGAATTTTATATTTGTTTGAAAAACTAACACCTGTAAACTTGACCACAAACGCCTCTTGATAAAAAAGAATTATCCTGTGCTTAAGTATTCTTCAACAACAAACATTTTTTGATCTTTGCTAAAACCATTATTGCGTGTATTGTACAATAACATCAAATTATAAAACCAAAACCACCATATTACTGTAACAATACATACCATCTGATAGATATTGAACTGAACAAACCAATGATACAATTTACGACCATATAGCGTTCGTAAAAAATGAATTACTATAGTTTAAGCATTGGGTTGCGTTAAAACCCTGTATTTTATAAAAGCACAAAAGTGTACGCTTATTACCTACGATCAGCAAGCTTTCTGATTTTAAACTGTCAAACAGTTTTGTTGAGCTAGTTAGAGGAACTTGTCTGTGACACTTGGGTGTTTGCAAGTCAAACATGTGACAGAAAGCTCTCTGAGTCAACTTGATCTGTACTCCCAAATCTAATCAAAGTTGTTACCGTATACTAACCCCTCGGGGCCTGCAAACTATGATTTGCAATATGACACGTTTTTATTAAAGAACGTATTTGTTTATTTCAGTATATACACATTACATAAATTAATTCCCTCCAATAACTACAAGCTTCCTCCCATGAAATGAGCATCAAATAAAATAAATCAATAATTTATTGCGGAAACATTTACATGTCATGCAATCGTCAAATATTATTTTGAATATCTAAAATTTTCCATACATACTGACATTGATCCTATTTGGACATACAATAGGAATAGGATTCATTCACTCGCTCTCATTCACTCGAATTGACCATTGCCGATTGTTTTCCACGTCCTCCCAGCTATGTGCCATAAACTCGTCTGTGTTATAAAATGCTTCTGCGACCAAAACTGTTTTAGACGATTTGAACGCCCTGGCGTTGGAGCACTTTTGGTGGAATTTGGTCGATGATTGAAATGTGACTAAATCGTGTGATTTTCGAGAACAAACGAACTTGCACGTCGTCAGTGGCCTCTACTCGAGACCCTTAAAGGAATTTCCTCGCAGCACTATCTGTGCTTGGACTGCCGCAACTGTGTTGATTGTTCAGCCTCAGCCATTCGGCATCATGCGCAATCTACTTACCATAACATTATCTTTGCTTATACTTAAGATCAGCAGACTTATGTTAAAGGAAGTTGAACTTCCTGCTTGCACTTGTCTTGAACTGTACAGACCTACCTGCTTGTACTTTGTTTTGACAGGTATCAGGAAGTTTGATCCCATCTGACACTTTATGAACTTAACTCATTTAAAGAGATTATAAGATAATTGACTTCCGTCTTTCCCTATCAAGCTCATTGATTGTCACCTTAAACCATTTCAGTTTAATATTATATATACTAAAGTTTGCTATTTTCCTGTATTGTCAAAAGGCCGTTTAATTCCATTCGAAGTATGAGAAACTCAGTCTAAAGCTAAGAAACGATGAAATTGGCCATTAAAGTAAATTAAATTACTGTTATTGGAGATCCCAACCAGCATAGATTTCTTCCCCAAAGATTTATGATTTAAAATTGAGACACACCATAAAAAGTGTTACAAATCATTTACGGTATTGGTAAAAATAATATGATTTCAAACTAGTGAACATAAGGTAGACTTTGAATTAGAAAACAATTCCGACACTATCTTCTTCCAAAACTGAATATATGTTTCAATTTTCACTATAATTCATTAAAGGTGATTAGCGTCAGTTAGCTCGGATTTCCTCGAATTTTCAATTGTTTAAAACGACAAGCACATTACCAGTTTAAGCTTATTCACTTTATACCTTCGCTGAAATAATCTAACCACTCTAAATTTTGTGCATTAAGTTGGATACATCAGGGATTTCCATTTGTCTTCAGTATACATTACATCGCATACATTATTGATATAGTATTTAAATTAGGTTTGTAATATTTCCAGCTTCATGACAGTCACATGTTTCAGGTAAACATTCAGATTAAGTACTTTTAAAATTTGAAGGCATAATTAGGTGGGCCGGATGGTGTAATGGTCAGCATAATCACCTGGCAAGTGAGCACCCGGGTTCGAGACTGGATATTCCCCACGTATTCTTCATAAGGGAGCAGCACGTATGTCTAGAAGATGATATACATTGTCTGACTCACCTCCCGCCGCACATAATGCTCTGAAATCTTCCAAGTAAGATGACTTCGTTCAATGTTTGCTGATGATCTTGTTTTCTTTCGAAATCAGGAAAAGACGTAGTAAATCACGAGTGATACCAACAATGGCTAATTCATTGATGAAAGTTTCCTTTAACTGTGCAATGGCACGTTTCTACTAGCTTTGTTGCGTAAGTTACAAACACATGTTTATGTTGCAGATGCAGCTGTGCCAACTTTGCAGGTTTTCCCTTACGTATATACAGAAAATAAAATAAATACTTCCGTCATTTGAACAATTGGTCATATTAGTTTTGCCATACCTAATGACAGTAGAAATATAATGTTATCTGAATGAAATGTTATAAGTATCTGAATGAAAGCCAACCAGCCAAAATCAAAAAGTGATATATATATACCTTTAGGCATTTGTAGAGATTTTCTGAAACGATTTAAGCATGATCATAAGACGAATGTGACAAAAAGCACGCTTGAACATATTCATTGATATTGAAATACGTTATTGAAAGGCGTAGGGTATTGAGAGAAGAACTGAAAGGTAAATTGAATAAAGGTTCATACATAAAACATATAGATCCTTCTTCCTTGGCACCTATGAGATTTAGTATATATTTATTTTTTAAACTCCAATAAGAGGTTTCTTAAACCCCAAGACTATGATTTAGATCAGTTTATTTTAACTCGGATTTTGACTTTTTTTATGTATACAGCTAGGTGTAAAAAACCATTATTCCACTAACTCTAGACACCAAATATCCTTAGATCTGTGTGTTCAAGTGAAGTTCGTCATTTTCTGACGCCGAATTATCCAGAAAAGCTATTTTTGACCCTCAAGATTTTCCTAAGAAGATTTTCCTTCCTTTGGGAGCAAGGGTCGTTTTCAGGCCCCTGACAAAATCTCAACAAAATCTGGCAACGCCCAATGATAACTACGAAATATTCACAAATTCAACACATATTTTATAACATTGATTTTATTTCAGCAACGTTTCTAAACAAAATTCTAAAAGTATGTTAAAAGTATTTCATTGGAAGTTTTGAACGCTAAAGGTATTCTAAATCTTATTCGTTGTAAAACTTCAGGTCCGAAAGTTTAAGTGGACAAGGGAAAAGGTTGTTTTGGTTCAGTCACCGAAGATGGATGGTGAATTTCCCAATCTTCGTTACATGACTTTGTTTACAAGTGCATGCACAGTAGTAAATTGCCTTTTTTTAAAGAAACTCTGTGTAATAAATCCATTGTACCCAATTTTAAATTTATCATCATAAGAGTTCATATTGATTCGTAAATTTTGCTTTGTTGAAAATGTCAAGTTAATAAGCTAACAGTTTTGCTGTTTCACTATAGTAATGTAATATTATTAACGAATCGTAATGTTTTCAGATAATTAACACTTTCGGTACTTGGTTTTTGCTGGCTGACAAGTTTTATCGAGATATTTTCAAAAGGAACATTGAAATCATCCCAATGAAATTGGGACAAAAATACGACCTCTAGATGATAGACATATCACTAAATCACTGTTTAAGATGCCGACCACTCTCACGAGGGTATTTTAAGCCAAATATGTGATGAAGGATGAGTGTAGTGATGAGTTGTAGAGGTAGTAATGAGTTATGAGGTGTAGTCTTGTTACAAACTAAGGCCGACTTCCTTATAATGGGTCATAATTAATAGCCCAATGACCAATGGAAATACAAGGACCAACGGCTGAACGTGACTTCCGAACCACGCAGGTGATGGTCTGATATGTCCAAACGATGGTTGGAGTTGATGCGGGTATCATCAGATGATCACTGAGACTATCTGAACCGCCTTAGACCTATATAATCCTCAAAACCTGACCTCCATGAAGCTGGATTACAGGACCACGCCACGAGTCCCAGTCAAACTAAATTAAACCCTAACTGTAATTGTTATAGTTAATTCATGTATGGTTTTTACTCGTAGCGTTTTTGAGCTAGTGAAGTTAATCTAATTCTCCGGGTTTACACCACGTCAAAACATCATTATAATTAGCTTGAGATATTTTGTTCTCGCTGTGGTGTTCCATCTTCAGTCACTGATTGGGTGAATATGAAATACTTACTGACTTCTTTCCTTATTATTAACCAAATTTTACATTATTCCCTGACAGTCATCTGATAACCACGCTACGAGTCCACTTATCATACAAACATAAGTTATCAAAACATGCCCAAAACGTGTTCTGGGGGTCATACCGGTGCTCATTTCGTTATCCCAGATCCAGCTGGGTCTTACCATGCTGACGGAATAAATATCTCATTTTTCAAAGGAAATTTACTAATAAAGCAATCTTTGTGTACTCATCTCTTAGGCTTTCACGGTCGGTATCAGAACTATAATCTAGTACTTCCGGTTCACACCGTATTAAACTTCATAATTAGGTTGAGATATTTCGGCATCGCTGTGGAGTACCATCTTTAGTCACTGATTGGCTGATGTTTCAACCAAACTAGATTGTAGCTCAATCTTGTGTGTTTAGTATCTATAGCTTTGCCATTTTACAAACACGGACACAGTTATAGTTGTAGCATCCATTTTGAAATCTACACAACAAAAAGTCTTTCCGAAAATTGAACTTAATGTAAATGATTTCGTAGCCAAACTCCCCAAGGTGTACAACTCAATCAGCAACTACATGTTCATGTTTGACTTTCCCAAGTTCCCGTGTAACGACCTGGTGTTAGGTGGCATATGTCTGTGTTGCAACTAGAGTAAGCAAACTAAAACTTTCCAAACTGTACTAAACATTGAGCTGGAAATAATACTTAGTACACATTATACAGAAAATCTGAGGTTGAAATACAGGGTCATCGAAAAAAGTGTGCGGGATTTGAAAGTCAAATAAAAGTTTTAATATAATTTGTAGAATGTTGATTTTTGCATCAAAAGACACAGCAAATCTTAATTTTTTGTAATTTAAAAGTTTCAATGTGAGCTCTCCCCGTTGCACGACAGACATCTAGCCGATAGTCAACCTCCCACTAGGTGTTTTGGAGCATTTCAGGAGTCACCGTTGAAATGTCTACGTTGATTATTTGGACATGTTAGAAATGTATGTGTTTCCTCAAGTTGAAGCAATTGAAAGAAAAAAGGGCATTAATGTCATTTTCCAGCAGGATGGAGCTCCATGTCACTACAGTCTAATCGTCCAAGAAGTTCTCAACAACAGATTTCCTGATAGTTGGATTGGGAGGAATGGTCCTGTTTTGTGGCCACCTAGGAGTCCTGATTTGACGCCTTTAGATTTCTTCTTTGGGGTTACATTTAAAACTTAGTTTATGCTGAGAAAATACGTGATCTACAGCACCTGAGAAGAAGAATCAACGTAGCCATTTCAACGGTGACCTGAAATGCACCTGGCGGGAGGTTGACTATCGGCTAGATGTCTGTCGTGCAACGGTGGGAGCTCACATTGAAACTTTTTAAATTACATAAAACAATTTAAGATTTGCTGTGTCTTTTAATGTAAAATCAACATTCTACCAGTTATATTTAAATTTGTATTTCATTTTCAAATCCCGTACACCTTTTTCGATGACCCTGTATTATGACGGAGGCTTTCCATGTTTTTGAGTTTGTCATTTTATTTTTCCTGTTAGGAAAACCTGATTTATTCATCAAAACTCTAACTTACTTACTTTATACTTGATAATCTCCTGCTAGTAGCGTCAATGCGCTGCAGTCATCAAAACAAATTTCCCTTCCATTGGCTGTGCATAGATGGGTATTTTGTGTTCTAGCTACAGTTGGTCAGACTGATTCACGGCTGTGATTGGTCATTGCTCCAAGCCAGCCAATGCGTCATTTAACGTTACCAGGATGGTACTGAATTATTTTTTTCAAACAGTATCGATTTCATTTGTACGAGCGTATATAGCGTGAAAATTTTAATCGTTGTTAAAAAAAACTACATGTTAATAAAATTAGAAAGTGGTATTAGCTTTTTATCACAACGATGACGATAAAATGCAGCCCTGGCTATATAAAAAGACGGTACGGCCGGTTCATCCAGTATCAGCCAGTCAACCAGCTACTGAGGATGACTCTCCACAGCGAGGTCGAAACGTTTAACCAGCTACTGAGGTAACTCCACAGCGAGTCGAAACGTTTAACCAACTGGGAATGACTCTCCACAGCAGGTCGAAACGTTTAATAGCTGCAGGAATGACTTCTCCCACGCTTGAGGTCGAAACTTTTTAACCAGCTACTGAGGATGACTCTCCACAGCGAGGTCGAAACGTTTAACCAGCTACTGAGGATGACTCTCCACAGCGAGGTCGAACGTTTAACCAGCTACTGAGGATGACTCTCCACAGCGAGGTCGAAACGTTTAACCAGCTACTGAGGATGACTCTCCACAGCGAGGTCGAAACGTTTGGCTCAGCTACTGAGGATGGCTCTCCACAGCGAGGTCGAAACGTTTAGCAGTACTCACGTTTCAACTGTTAATTTAAAATCCTTCATTGCATTTACAGTGAGGATCAGTTTCGTATCGCAGAACCATAACGTTTCCGATCATGTAAAAGAGCTGAGATTAGATTCCATATTTTCTGTCAAACACACTTCTGCAGAGAAAGGCATTGATCTGAATATCCTATCCCAATGTTTGCGTCAGAAACGACAGTCGTTCTGAATCACATATTGATGTTTAACCGTTATTCCACTTTCTTTGGATTGTGAACTTTCCCTCGAAATTGTGAATCACGCAAAACTTTATACAGAGTGTGACAAAACTGTGTAGCGCTCTATGCAGAACCGGATTCTACATACAAGAGTAAGTCGAAAATGCCTAGTACCATTTCTTTTTATTTCGGCGTAGTTTAGCCATAATCCACCATTTTGTAAATTTTGAAAATAACTAATTGTTTAAAACGTTTTGAGATATCTTTGTGAAACTTGGTAGAAACCTTAATTGTTTTCCTAATAATATGTTCCAAGAATATTGTTGATGTAACTTATCAAATTTTAAAATGACGGTTATTTAAAAGAAAACTTTCAATGTCAAATGGAATCATGTTAGAATTTGGCTTTAAAATTTAAATTGCCACCATTTAGAAATTTGATAAGCTAGATAACAAATATTTTTGGAACATGTTACAAGAAAACAATTTAGGTTTATACTAATTTTCACAAAAATATCTCAAAGGGTTTTGAAATTATTAATTATTTTCAAACATATACAAAACTAAACTTAACTTAACTAAGCCGAAATCAAAATAATGTTACTTTGCACTTTCGACTTATTTTTGTATGTAGAACCCGGTTCTGCATAGCGCTACACATTTTTGTGACACCCTGTATAAATGAGAAATTCGTGTAGAAAAAGCTCAAGAAAACAGAACTCATGACCAATTTGAAATCTGCTTCTAAAATTACATAAAATTAAAGAGTTCAACAGTACCTTGGAGAAATTATCCAAGAGGCAAACGACATACGATGCTGAAAGACACAAACAGTGTTGAAATCAGCTCAGAACTATTTAAAAATGTCAGCTCACACACACATTTACAACAGAAACATATTTACGAAAACATTGTTTGATTAGAATGTTGGTCAGAAGGAACTTACGAAAACGAAACTCTTAGGCTTTTGCGGGCGGTGGCAGAACTATAATCTAGTTCTTCTGGTTCACACCACGTCAAACATTATAATAGTTAGAGATACTTCAGTCTCACTGTCACTGATTGGCTAAAACTGATCATCCGAAGCCAACAGACCGAAACTACTCAAGCTAACTATTATGATGTTTAGGGGTTTTTAGCTAAATCGGTCTATAGAAATACTGAAAGTGTTCATAAAATTCCCTTAGATTTTCAATCAATTATATTAATAACTCAAAAGTAGCCTATTTAAGTTTGTAAAGTAATTTACTCTTGAACACATAATGATGCAATGTGTATTCTGTTATTCTCCAGGCTAGGTCGCGTATGACGTTTCCACGCTAAGAATAACAAAGTACCCCATTATTCTCTCGCACTATAACGATACGTACTTATTCTTCCTTAGAGAAGAGAACTAAAAATTTAGATCTTTATGCATTCAAAAATATTATTGAACTTAAAAGCCTACGAGTTTATTGGATGGTTTAAAATAATTTCACTACAAACTGTCCATTTATAGACAATATTTATACGTGGTAGCTAGTATGAGACTTTTGAAGCTCTTACAATTGGGCGAAAATACCGTATGTATGTTTTAACATTTGAATTGAGGCATGCATTGTCCCAGACTTGTGGCGTGGTCCTGTAATCCAGCTTCTTGGAGGTCAGGTTTTGAGGATGATATAGGTCTAAAGCGGCTCAGATAGTCTCAGTGATCATCTGATGATACCCGCATCAACTCCAACCATCGTTTAGACATATCAGACCATCACCTGCGTGGTTCGGAAGTCACGTTAAGCCGTTGGTCCCTGTATTTCCATAGTTCATTGGGCTATTAATTAATGACCCATTCTAAGGAAGAGTTGGCCTTAGTTTGTAACAAGACTACACCTCATAACTCATTACTACCACTCATCACACTCATCCTTCACCACATATTTGCCTTAAAATACCCTCATGAGAGTTGTTAGCATCTCAAATAGTGATTTAGTGTTAGTAGTATGTAGTATATTTCATCACTATAGGGCCTTAAGTGAAGCTTTTTCATACAATCTCAAGTTAACACGGCGAAATTAAATTTAATTTAACTACGCATTTGAACCCATTGGTCTAAGTTGTAAAGAATCTAGCAGTTTTTACACTAGTTCAACCTTAATGATCATCAGTTACTTTGTATCGATTTGTAATCAATTATTTCTGATATAGAAAACTAAATCTCATTTAGATCGATAGTTAAAGTAGCTCTGTAAACAACAGTCGATTTTCTTTTACTATAAATGAATCATTCCGTTTGAAAAATTCATTGGAACAGCTGATGTCTTTGTCACATAAAATAATTAAAATAATATTTTGACCCCTAGGGTCAACAAAAATTTCAATTTTTGTTATTGAATACATGTGACTAAAGCAGCTGTTTTAATGTCAAAATGGCAAAACCTCGCAAAGAAACTGAATCTTTGTTGTTGCAACATTGAGATAACTGTAATGACTACTAAGCATTGCATTCAAGCAACATGTGTTGTTACAGAAGGCTTAGTGGTTAGTGGTCGTGCTGCATTGACTGAGTCAATAACCTATGACGTCATACACAGTGAAGTTCCCAAGCTCGCCGTCACTTCACATATTCTAACTGTAATGACTACTAAGCATTGCATTCAAGCAACATGTGTTGTTACAGAAGGCTTAGTGGTTAGTGGTCGTGCTGCATTGACTGAGTCAATAACCTATGACGTCATACACAGTGAAGTTCCCAAGCTCGCCGTCACTTCACATATTCTAACTGTAATGACTACTAAGCATTGCATTCAAGCAACATGTGTTGTTACAGAAGGCTTAGTGGTTAGTGGTCGTGCTGCATTGACTGAGTCAATAACCTATGACGTCATACACAGTGAAGTTCCCAAGCTCGCCGTCACTTCACATATTCTAACTGTAATGACTAAGCATTGCATTCAAGCAACATGTGTTGTTACAGAAGGCTTAGTGGTTAGTGGTCGTGCTGCATTGACTGAGTCAATAACCTATGACGTCATACACAGTGAAGTTCCCAAGCTCGCCGTCACTTCACATATTCTAACTGTAATGACAACTAAGCATTGCATTCAAGCAACATGTGTTGTTACAGAAGGCTTAGTGGTTAGTGGTCGTGCTGCATTGACTGAGTCAATAACCTATGACGTCATACACAGTGAAGTTCCCAAGCTCGCCGTCACTTCACATATTCTAACTGTAATGACTACTAAGCATTGCATTCAAGCAACATGTGTACAGAAGGCTTAGTGGTTAGTGGTCGTGCATTGACTGAGTCAATAACCTATGACGTCATACACAGTGAAGTTCCCAAGCTCGCCGTCACTTCACATATTCTAACTGTAATGACTACTAAGCATTGCATTCAAGCAACATGTGTTGTTACAGAAGGCTTAGTGGTTAGTGGTCGTGCTGCATTGACTGAGTCAATAACCTATGACGTCATACACAGTGAAGTTCCCAAGCTCGCCGTCACTTCACATATTCTAACTGTAATGACTACTAAGCATTGCATTCAAGCAACATGTGTTGTTACAGAAGGCTTAGTGGTTAGTGGTCGTGCTGCATTGACTGAGTCAATAACCTATGACGTCATACACAGTGAAGTTCCCAAGCTCGCCGTCACTTCACATATTCTAACTGTAATGACTACTAAGCATTGCATTCAAGCAACATGTGTTGTTACAGAAGGCTTAGTGGTTAGTGGTCGTGCTGCATTGACTGAGTCAATAACCTATGACGTCATACACAAGTTCCCAAGCTCGCCGTCACTTCACATATAACTGTAATGACTACTAAGCATTGCATTCAAGCAACATGTGTTGTTACAGAAGGCTTAGTGGTTAGTGGTCGTGCTGCATTGACTGAGTCAATAACCTATGACGTCATACACAGTGAAGTTCCCAAGCTCGCCGTCACTTCACATATTCTAACTGTAATGACTACTAAGCATTGCATTCAAGCAACATGTGTTACAGAAGGCTTAGTGGTTAGTGGTCGTTGACTGAGTCAATAACCTATGACGTCACACAATTGAAGTTCCCAAGCTCGCCGTCACTTCACATATTCTAACTGTAATGACTACTAAGCATTCAAGCAACATGTGTTGTTACAGAAGCTTAGTGGTTAGTGGTCGTGCTGCATTGACTGAGTCAATAACCTATGACGTCATACAAAGTGTAGTTCCCAAAGCCGTCACTTCACATATTCTAACTGTAATGACAACTAAGCACATTTTCAAGCAACATGTGTTGTTACAGAAGGCTAGTAGTGGTCGTGCTGCATTGACTGAGTCAACCTATGACGTCATACACAGTGAAGTTCCCAAGCTCGCCGTCACTTCACATATCAACTTTAATCAAGGTTGGTTTTGTACGGTCTTGCGATATTATTTATGGCCACTGATTTAAAACCAGCGTTAACTTTTACAATAAATGCGGAGGTTACACTATTATAAGGACGTCTTCCATCGTTTTCGAGTAAAAAAGAGTACGCGACGTTTCGGGATCTGAAATCTGACCCCGTCTTCAGATAAAGTAACTGGATATGCATGCAACATTAAGAAAAGAGCTAACCTAAAAGTAACCAGTCACCCTCCACAGAAATATCATTATTTTGTTGTCATTATTTTCCTCCTCTAACTTGTTAATTTTAAAACAGCTAGCCTGGAAAACAATACAACATGTCCAAACTGTTATCGTCTAAAAGTTATCAAATACCAAAATGGAACGACGTATTGTAGAATCTGCTGAATTTTGTTGCTAGCTGAACGTTCGTGTATGTAAATGTGGGCAAAGTGTAGTGTTCCAGAAGTTAGGTTTCGTGATGGTTTAAACTGATGGTGGTTAAATTTGTTCAAAAAATTAATTCGTATTACACTTTTCTCATACTGTTTGGAAACAAATTAATATGTTCTGAGAAGGTCTTAAGAGCTACTGTTTAGAAACCTTTTTACTGGACTGGGACTCGTGGCGTGGTCCATGTAATCAAGCTTCATGGGTCAGGTTTGAGGGTTATGGGTCTAAAGCGGCTCAGATGGTCTCAGTGATCATCTGATGATACCGCATCACTCCACCATCGTTTAGACATATCAGACCATCACCTGTGGTTCGGAAGTCACGTTAAGCCGTTGGTCCTTGTTTTTCCATTGGTCATTGGGCTATGGTAATGACCCATTCTAAGGAAGAGTCGGCTTTAGTTTGTAACAAGACTACACCTCATAACTCATTACATCACTCATCACAGTCATCCTTCACCACATATTTGCCTTAAAATACCCTCATGAGAGTGGTCGGCATCTCAAATAGTGATTTAGTGATTTAATATGATTGTGTTTTTATCACGTTTGATAAACAAGCGTTTGCCTTTGTAATCATTTAACAGAATTCAATTGAAGTGACAGGAGTTTAACCAGTCGGAGTTTCTAACAACGGAACCACACTGAGGCTGGTAACTCTAGACTAAATCAAGCAAGTTTGAATCAAGTTCGACATTTGACAACCAGTGAAGTGATTAGCATAGTAGAATAGTCTCTCAATTGAATCTAAGTATTCATTTATTAAACAACGAGATTTTAGTAAAAGTGAAAAAAGCAACAACTATCAAGCGAGCCCTCTATTTTTATTGAATCCCAAGCTTTTTGAACACGATAGGTTATAGGGTTTCCATAGGTCGGTTGGACTATTAATTTACGAACTAATCTGGGAACAGTTGGCCCTAGATTGTAACAAGACTACATCTCTATATATAATGCTTCCGGTTTACACCGCATCACAGTTGAAATACAAATACTGCTAAACGTTTCGATCTCACTGTGGAGAGTCATCCTCAGTAGCTGATGACTGGCTGTGACTCAACCAGCTACTGAGGATGACTCTCCACAGTGAGGTCGAAACGTTTGGCAGTATTTGTATTTCAACTAACATGATGTAAACGAAAAGCCTAATAATGACACCGGCCGCGAAAGCTTAAGAATTAAGAAGACTACATCTCATTATCCATCAAAACACTCATCACACTCACCATCATTCCATATTCACCTTAAAGTCCCTCTAAGATTTATCGGTGTCTAAAAGCAAAGTATCAAAGTTTACTTGCATTATAGTTTTGATTTTGACATATTTGGATACTTGAGAATTAAAATAAATGTACGTTACAAAAATGTGAAACTTACTTGATTTCAATCAAATATTAAAAAGAACAACACAGCAACGAACAATCTTTTATGTCCTATAATTAATACTTTTGAGACACCGACCACTCTTAGAGGGTATTGTAAGAATGAACGACTGTGTGGAAGGTTTTTGATGATGATGAAATGTAGTCTTGTTACAAACTAGGGCCGACTGTTTCCCAGATTGGGTCATCATTAGGATGATTTAGCGCGAAGCACGCACTATACGAGCTATGACCACCCCTATACGATAAGGATTTAAGGTTTGAAGGGCGACAATGGGTATTATTTTACTGATATCTTTTCGCTTTTGACCTTACAACCCAAATTTTAACTGATTGACTCTGACCAAGCGAACAACTCACGTATCTTGCAACTGAGTTAAATAAAATATTAAATTTATAAAAGCTGAATAATCTGATTTATCAACTAAACAAACAAGCATCAAAACGTTGGGTGTTTTGGCAATAATATCAGTATTGTTCTCAGCCAAACATTCGCTGTTCCAGCTTCGGGAAAAAGTTCTCATTTCGCTGAATGACACGAACAGTGAATTATTTGTTTAATATTCGTGGCTAGTGAAAATTTAGGTGGCTTTAGTATATTGATGAAATATAAATTCAGCACTAAAGAGATTACAACATGTGTTTGTCTATTTTGATCGAAGTAAACATTTCATCCACGGGAAACAAAATTGTAATGAGTGTTGAAAGTTTTCAAATATTCAAAACCTTTGTCGACAATAATGTTAACAACAGAAAGTATAAAAGTCTCAACATGTCAAGCGTTGGGTACATCAAATGTCTATAAACTTGTCAACGTGGTTTAGCGACTCGTGAGTTATTTGATATTGTTGTTTGTTGCCAAGCAAGATGAAATAGAGAGTGTTTTTCAAATAAAATCCGAAACTTTTGAAGGTTAAACAGTAGTTTCAATTACAAAATAAATAGTTAATATTGTAGAACATCTTTACAGCGAATGGCAATTGTCAAAAATTTGTTTTTAAGTAAAGACTTCAAGTACTCTTTCAGAAATACAAATTATACGTTTCTTTATCTTGATTAATTTGAATAGTTCCTCCCCAGCCGAACTTTTCAGTGAGTGAGAATTTGATCGTATCTCCTATTTGAGTGGAAGAATTCGTCTACGCTGTAGACTGTTTCTCAAACCAAAAGTTTTAGTGAGTTTTAAATGCTTTTAAAATCTGAGGCATCTGAGTTGATTGACTTTGCATTGAAACAGAGAGTCGTGCCATCTGCGGTTCTGGACGAGTCATTCAAAATGTACCATTATCGTTGAAGTAGGTCAGAAAGAGCAGAGAACCTAGCGTGGAGCCCTGAGGAACCCCATACCTCAGCAGTCAGCGCACTCCTTCCCGATTTAGCGTCTGAAATACAAGCCCTTGTATTCCTTTGTAAAGGACAACGCTGGGGCCTATACGGTGAAGACATGATCAATCAATGATAAACTACACTAGTAATAATAATACACAATATTTACCTTACCGAAAACTATCACTAGTTTTAGAGTTTTGTCAAACTACCATACATAGTCCACTGGACGACGCTTATTGTGTTTATTAAATATTAATAACATTTTGTGATAAAATAGTTACACAATATACAAGATAAAAGGGCCAAACTAAATTGCAAACACGAGCAATTAATCGACGATGATATCGTCACAGTTTTCACCTCTATCCTGGCCAGCTGTTTTATGTTTCCCTAATCATTGGGTTTGATTAACCGTCAAAATAATTATGTACAGGGCCCTATTGCATAAAAGTACAAGTACAATTTTACATATTTACAATTATTACTAGTCATTGTAAATACAATTTTACAAGTACAGGTGTTGTTCAAATAACTTGTAGATCTGTCATTTTGTTATGTAAAGTTGTAGACTTGTAATTACAACTTTACAATAAAACAAGTCTGACTCAGCTGTTTTACACAGGACCTGCTTATCGGTCAAGGCATGACTTCTTGCTGTAGGTCTGGAAAGATCGTGTTCAAGAACATTCAATAACTCTTCAAGTTTTTGAGCTGGCATAAGAAATCTTTCGTTGATTTCAAGGTCACTTTAAAACTCATAATTAGGTAGTCCTAGGTCGAAAAGTCCTAGGGCGACGCCGGGGTTGATCATCATCTTCTGAATCACTTTGCCACATTATTTACTTGTAACATGACACTTTGTTGAAATGGTCTTGTCACAGTTAAAATTATTACTTGGCCAGGATATTACACTTTAAAATTCACTACCTTTCAACACTGATTTATAGTATCTTCTTCAACCAATTAAAACCATGATTAAAAAATATGTTTTAACTCTAAAAATATTTTGGCTAGTTTTAATAAAGATCACCAGTTAAAAATTATATTTAATATAATTAATGGTCACAAACTTAACTGGTACACCATCCATAATAAAAATAATCATAACCTCAACTTTTTGATATTTACAATTTTACCTACCAAAGCATGTAGGTAAGAACTGTATTACAATTTTACAAGAATATGTAACTTTGTAAATACAATTTTACAATACAAATTCATAAACGGGTTATTTTGTAAGAAATTGTCTGTAGAATTGTATTTTGCACCGGTAGTTACAAGTTTACATTTATTGTTTATGCAACACCTGTATTTACAATTTATAGGAGTTTTATATAAATTCACCTGTAGAATTGTGACTTTTGTAAAATTGTACTTTTATGCAATAGGGCCCAGGTGGAGTTGCCTCGCTGTAATGCCTTAAGACATTGACCCCTCTAGAGTATATTTTAAGGTGAATACGGTATGAATGGTGAAAGTAATGATGAGTTTTAGTGGATGGTGAGGTGAAGTCTTGATACAAACCAGAGCGGACTATTCCCTAGTTTGGGTCATTAATTTAGCCTAACGACCAATGGAAATGAACTAGTGTTTAACGTGACTTCCAATTCAAAACATTGGCCGTTCAAAACATAGCATGGACAAGTAAAGGAAATGAAAGGACATTAAAATAAAAATGGCTATATTACCACAGTCCCAATGCACCTAAATCATTGTATAGTTTGAAAGGATTATACGAAACCTTGTGGGTTTCAGACAAACGTATAAAGGTTAAGTAATTTTGTTTTGGCGTTGTAAATTAATTTTTGTGGGTGACCATAGTTAAGTGGTACAGGCGTGCTGAGTCCGGGCCCCACCCCGTGGTTCAGTTACGTTAAGCTGTTGGTACATTGAATTGGTCGTTGGGTTATTAATTAACTACCTAACGTGGGGAACGATTAACCCCATTTTTAACAAGCCTACACATCATCATCCATTAACAAACATTCAAAACACTCACCATACGATTCCATTTTTTCATCCCATATTCACATTAAAATACCACCTAGAAGTGGTCAGTATCTCAAATCAAAGTATAGACGGCGTCCGTGGCTCAGTGGGTAGAGTCACGGCTTGCAAAGCGCAAGGTCACGGGTTCGATTCCCGGCGCAGGCACAAGGGTTTGGACCGCTTTCCCTAAAAGCGTTTTGTGATCCTACAAACCCTAGGTTAAGTAGCACAGTAAAAATGCCATTGTGTAGACAGTAAAAGGAAAAAGTATTAACTAATTGAGTTAGACACTTGATTGTTTAATTACATACTTTAGCATCTAAAAAGAGTATACTATTGTATTTTAAAATTCTGACTTAAACTAATTACGTAAAGTTCCACTTACACACTTTTAATTCTCGTAAAACAATTGGGGATCGAGTGCGGTTGAAGTCCTGCCCCAAGTAGTTGCAGTGTGTAAAGGTTGGGGTTGGGGTTGAGGGTTGAGGGGGTTGTAGTTCCGGCCTCGGCCACTAGGGGTGCGCGTGTAAGGGGTGCGCGCAGCGGGTTCGGCAGTTGCTAGTGCGCCTCGGTCGCGCGTACTTAGGTAAGCGTGATATGTCCACGGACTAACCGACCCCGAGATGTGAGTATACATTGTACTTAACTGGAATCAGGAAATATTTTTAATTAATTTGTAAGTAGGTCATTATTTAAAGCAAATTATTTTTTAAAGTAAAATGATATATTAAAATAATTTTAATGTTAAAAACTTTATTGAAATAATATATTAAACTTTATGACTGGTCAGTCATAAATAAAGAAATCCTTTTTGACAAGAGTACTAAAAGTATTTTAATTTCTTAAAACACTTTTAGTGGTTTTGTCAAACCATTTTTGTAGCTATTGATATAAAGTTAGATCAATCATACAGTAGTATTTGAAGTATTTTGGGCGTCAATATTTTAAGGGGATTATTTTTCGCACATTTTCTTACGCCTGTACTTTTACTGAAGATTGTATTTTGCTGGGAAAAACATAGATACATTTTGCAGTTATATTTAAATAAAACTTTTACATGTATAAAAATAATTTGAAAAAACAAAACCAAAACTCTCAAATACTTAAAATAAACACATTTACCTAAAAATAAAACTCAACAAACAAAGACTAAGAAGGGCGATTTCAGTGGAAGAAAGAAAATCACGGTCCGAGTGAATTAAGAAATATTGGGAAATTAAGAAAAGAAAACCTAATACATTGACTTGAAATGTTGACTATAAACAATAAAAACATTTATCCAATGATTCACTAACTGGTTTCTATAACTTAATAGACGAGACAAAAATTTGTCATAACTAGAGCAATCCACATTTATTTGGACTATCATCGTGATGCTAACCTCGTTCATGATTATGTGAACTGCTATCCCTACATAAATTTTGAAACATATACTTGAGCAAAAATGGAACCACCATTACCCACACGTCTTTGATACTAAAGAAATTTGAAGACAAAATGTGTGGCCCGAACCGGGATTCGAACTCGGGGCTTCCACTAAATAGTTGGGCTGGATGGTGTAGTGGTCAGCATAATCACCAGGCAAGTGAGAGCTCCGGGTTCGAGTCTCAATTCTGTCCATACATTTTGTCTCCAAATTTCTTTAGTAATAAATTATATATTTAGAGTGTATACAAATTAAGATCCATACGTTTTTATATCTTCAAACCAACATGTACGTTACAGTTATAAAAGAAATTGGTTTTAAATAACTCTTAGGTTTTATTTGATTTATAAATTACTTTTTGTCATTCTGTTCTGAAAACAGCTGCTTTAGACACAGTGCAGTTAAAGTGTCACTTTTTCACCCAGGTAAATAAAGTATTGTTTTGATGACATTTTACCCCTAGGGATAAAAGATAATTTTAATGATCTTTTTGTGGTATGGGCATCAGCTGGTTCAACGAGTTTGTTTTGAATTTTAACATTGACTTATAGTAAATCAGTGTAACAGCTGTTTCTTCAAAACAATATAATTCAGACTGCTAAGTTCAAAACAATGTTTACTTAATTAATTCTTTATAATATTACACATTTATTGACATTCTCATTATTATTTTCATCATGACAAAAAGTATCGTTCAACACTCGGCCCGAAAGTGTCTTTTTGGCCCTCAGTCATTTAACGTCCTCGGCTGCACCTCGGACTTTAACTTGACCTCGTGTCAAAAAGTGTCACTTTAGGACCTAGTGATGAAATATACTATTTCATTACTCTTTCAGTTGTAAACAGTTTAGTTAGTTTCTCAATCTATAAATTTAAGGTTGAAAAAATGCTATAATTTATTGGAGACATTGTGTCCAAATCTTTATACAAGCGTTTCAAGAAACAATCTATAATTTTAGAATTTTCGCTGAAATAGTAATACTTTCCTATGATAAGCAGTGCTAATATTTTGCCAGAACTAGTTCATGGCACTGCTGTGTAAGTATCTTTGTAATTTGTGGTTGAAGTGGAAGTCGTTTGTTTTTGATTGCTAATGTTATCCCATCGTTTGAAGCAAACGATACGGCCATTATACGGATGTCTAGTGGTTTCCAGTTTATATTTAATCGAACTCTTAAAGTACTGTACAATATTAGCTTTGGTAAACCATAACGTTGAGTGAAAAACACTATTATCAAAATCAAAAATTCTTTAGTTGTAAATTGAAAATCAGTGTAAGTTGTATAATTTATATCAACAAAAGTTAAACATGATAAGAAAATTATAACATTTGACGATGATAAAAGCTACAATATATGAAAAAAAACAAAATTGTTGTTTTCGTTAAATTTCAAGAATTTATTTACAGAGTAACAAGCTTTTTCCAATACAAACTCATTTAGTAAAAATTTAAATTTATTTTATGTATTTGCTTTTTAATGCAGAGGCAAATTGTTATACAATTTAGGACCAATGTTATAACATAAAATGTATTTTGAATAAAACTTTACAGTTGTAATAAACGAAATATTGGAATGATTTTAGTTGTTAATAATTAGCGCTGAATATACTTTTTATGAAAGAATTATTGTTACTATGAATTATGTTAATCAGTGTTTTATAATTATGAAAAACACTATTAGTTTTTAAACTTTACTATCGGGTTGCAACATCAGGTTACTATGTATATGATTATTTTAGTCAATATTTCATCCAATTTAACATGCTTTATTGTCCACTAAAAGATACAGCTCAGAAGAACAATTTCGTACACAATGTTTGAGTTAATTTATCAGAGAACGCAGAGTCATCGTTCATTGTAGTCTTGATGAAATATCTTACGCTGTCTTACAAGAAAGATTCTGTAAATTAATGATCAAGACAGTCCTAATTAGAGTGATTCGCTTTAGTTAACTTCTTGAAATTTGTAGTGTTTCCTTTTTTATGGAAAAAATTATTCCGAACTCCCTTACATGCATTCAAACGTGATATGAAGTAAATAAGACGTGTTTTTGTCATTCTGCTCTGAAAACAGCTGCTTTAGACACATGTATTGACAGTGCTAAAGTCTCACTTTATTTACCTGGGTGTAAAAGTATTGTTGTGATGATCTTTTTCTCCCTAGGGAGATATAATGATCTTTTTGTAGCATGACATCAGCTGGTTCAACGAGTTTGTTTTGAAATTTAACACTGACGTATAGTAAATCAGTGTAACAGCTGTTTCTTCATAACATTATAATTCAAACTGCTGAGCTCAAAACAATGGTTACTTAATTAATAGTTTATAATATTAAAACATTTATTGACATTTATTTCTCATTGGTATTTGCATTATGACAAAAAATATCGTTCATCACTCGGCCCGAAAGTGTCTTTTTGATCCTCGCTCATTTAACGTCATCGGCTGCGCCTCGGACGTTAACTTGACCTCGTGTCAAAAAGTGTCACTTTTGGACCTAGTGATGAAATTAACAAATACTATTAACATATTAAATATATAAAGACAACTTTATTAAAGTTTTCATCTTCTTCCTAAGGTGGGTTGGTTAATAACAAAGAATACTATTACAATTTTACAAAATAATTTAGCTTACATGGTGGTATAAATGGTGTCTAATATTTTAATTGAACTTTCAATACTCAAACCATACATTTGGTGTAAAACTACGTTTGTTTCTTCCAAAAATCTTAGATAAGTAAGCCAATTATTTCACAACTTTGGATGTTGAACTTTCCCCCATGTTATGTTGTTTTGTTGTAAATATTCTGCTTCTCTTCATTTACTAATTTTAACTGATTTTTTAAACCATTCATGAATTTTTCAAACTGTAGAGTTATCTATTTTGTTAAGCGTTTATTGTGAAAAAAATCATTAGATTTTGTGGAACGCACTTTTATATTTCATTTAATAAATTAATGACGTAACATATCTTTTAAATTACATTTTAAAAATTAACAGAGGATTCTAATAATAATAATAATAATACATAATTTGATTCAATTGATATTTACAGTAAAGTTTTTAAAAATAGTCTTATAAATTAATATAGCCTAATTACATTTTTTTTTAATTTATGAATGGAAAATAGCCTCCCTCATGGGTAAAATTACCTGTGTGAGGGAGGGTTTGTCAATCTGAATTAAATATAATTAAGTAATTTTGATTGTGCAATATTTCCTAAGGTTTCTAATTAAATAATTAGATTTGGATTTGGATTAATTAGTACAATTTGGATTTAACAAAAAAGTTATATATGCGAAGCTATACATTAAATTTTGGATATTATTTTGAATCAATAGTATAAGTATAAAATATAAGTAAAACTCTACAAAATATAATACATTGAATTACATTATTTGAACGAATACGTATGAACGTGCATATAGCTGGAAACTGGAAAGTCATACTATCGAACTATGATCAATGTAATATACACCATTTTATACCACCTAAAACTGGTAAGTTTGAAACCTTACATAAAAAATCTTTTCACCATTTTCAACTTTGAGTTTGGATGGTTATTTAAAAATATAATTTTAAACTGTAAATAAACAAACTGAACCAGGTGGTTAAAATTAAAATGATTTCAAATTGTTGGTTTGAAGAAAGAAAAATAGTTTTGCTTATTCGTTTTGTAAAATGTTTTCACTAATCATATTAACCTTGACAAATTTTGTGAACACCTATTTGTAAGTTTAAGAAAGCATTTCAAGAGACAAAGAAAAGGATAAAAGGGGTAAGAACTTAAGGTTATTTGTTGGTGGTTGACTGGTAAGCTTGCGCTGATTACTTTTAGGCTACTCGTTTTTGTGTGTAATGTTTAGGTTACTTTTCACATGATGACGGGGTCGGATTCCAGACCTCGAAACGTCCTGTACTTTTTGTACACAGCATAATTAACAACAGGTTATATTGAACAAATCGAAGTTGAGATTAACAAATAGGTAGCAACGTAGTTTGAAGCATCTATTGATTGGCCAGCAGGCAAAGGACAATTGCATTGACAATGTTCAGTCAGACGCTCAGGTGGTATTGTCCATGTTCTATTTGTCTCACAATGTTCATCAGTTACTTCGGGTGTAAACTGTCAATACATTACATTCCACTTTGCTGCTCAAACTACTGATGGAGCTTACATCCACATTATTCTTGGGAGAGATAATTTTTTTCTTTTGTGGCAAGTTATTTTGTTTGTCAGAGTGATCGATCTTGTAATTAGAACTATTGTAACTATCGATCTTAATTGCGTTAAACGCTTTCATGGCCGCTGTCACAACTATAATCCAGTTCTTCCGGTCCACACCGCGTCAAAACATCGTTACAAGTAGCTTGAAACATTTCGGTCTCGCTGAGGAGTACTGTCTTCAGTCACTGATTTGGCCGTTTCGTGACTAAAGGTGGTATTCCACAGTGAAACTGAAATATTTCAAGCCGATTGTGATGATGTTTTGACGCGGTGTGGACCGGAAGAATTAGATTTTAGCTAACTAAGCTTTAGTTTACTATCTGAGAAATAGTCGATTTCAAGTCGATACTATAACTAAGCAAAACAACTGCTGTTTCTCTTGACTATTGGTTTTTAAGTGAGTAGATAAATTTAAATTATTTTGCTTGAAATGTAATAAATACATTTATTGATTTAATATAACCTGCATCGTGAGAAATAGAATCGTTGATCACTATCTCTAAAAGTGACTTTTCTATCCTCTATTTAATTTAAACTTGAGCTCGCATGAAAAATCTTTATTGTAAGAATTATTACTGAGGTTTTCTTTCGTTTTTGAGTCAACAAAAAGTTCACGATCTTTCGGAATATGGAATCTAACCTTAAACTTGTTAACTTTATAATATCTAACCTAGAAAACAATATAAGATGTACAACAACGTTACGAAATTAAAAAAAAAACAGTAGAAAACCAAGCACGACCCTGGCCAGTGACAGCTACACACTGACAGACTGTCTGACCAGCCACCAGACAGTCCCATTGCTCAGAGCAGTGGACGACCAATCACAGCCGTGAATAAGTTTATTATAGTTTATATAATAATATACTTTATCTTACGACACACATAGAAAACTACCATAGAGAATTAAAAGAAAACTAAAGTTCACTAAAGCAAATATTTCCTAAAGTTCACGAAGCCAATGCACAAGAATTTCACTCATACTCTCCCCACTCTTTTCATTGTCTCACAGCACAGACACCCTTCATCCCCCCCCCCCCTTCCACAGGCATCCAATATACACTTCTCGAGTGCTCATCCATAACCACTCCTGATTTTATCACGTCTTCTTTCATTCCAATAATCCGTCTTTTATACGTCGGCGAGACTTCAAACGTTCAAATACAGTAAGTCACATTGATAAAAAATAGCACGAACTTAAAAAGATTTTCGTAAATTAATTAATACAGTTACACAAGATGGATACAGTTAAATCGACTAACAGCTACAAGGCAATACAGTAGTTTGTATTGAATATTTGATTTATTTATCTTTTAATCTACTTCTGACTCCAATAGACCAACTCCAATCTACGAAAGACCAACGAAAGCAAAAGAAACGGCCTACATTATTACAGCAACTATAATCTAGTTCTTCTGGTTCACACCACGTCAAACATCATAATAATTTGCTTGGGATATTTCGGTCTCGCTGTGGAGTACACCTTCAGTCACTGATTGGCTGAAACAGAGCTACTTGCTGTCAGCTATCCTATTAGTGGCAAGGCTGCCAACATTCCATTGGAGCAGGGACTGTCGATCTTCTTATTGGTTGTGACACTACTGACGGTTGGCAACCCTGATACCAACAGGAGAGCAGACAGAAGGTAGCTCAGTTTCAGCCAATCAGTGACTGAAGATGTTCTTCACAGCGAGACCGAAATATCTCAATCTAATTATCATGAAGATTTGACGCGGTGTGAACCGGAAGAACTAGATCATAGTTATGACACCAGCCTAAGAGTTAAGTTTATTACATCAGTTCAACGCGACTACTTTGGGCTCATATACAGTCGTGGAGTTTAAAATCAAAATATACAGGAAGCTTAAAATGTAAGAAACGTTTTACTTTTATTTCCATTAAGTTAACCTTTCGAGGAGAAAATTCGTATAGTCTTAGACAGTTTTAGAAAATTACTATTTTCGGGCAAAAGTTCTATTCACTCTTTTATTAAACAAAATACTAATTGAACAATACTTCTAGAATTGCAATTATAAAACAGAATTCATGTCGAACTTTCACCAACGCAAATGTACAGTAGTTAAACCCGATAGTCAGACCTCGGCAATTATTTCACAAAATTAGAAAGATAAAATCCTCGTCACAATTGCTCCGGGCTGGTGAAATTGATATACCAATTACGGTTGAATTGGACTGAGTTTATTTCTTAGAAATCTCAGAGGATAAATAAACTAGCTCACTTGAATATCAACCACATAATTATAGTGGGAGCAGTTTAATAATATAAGCATGATTCCTTCATTTAATAATAAAACTATGATGTTGTATTTTACCATGATCTTTGTAGTAATTATTCAAATTGAGATGTCATGTGTTGAGACTTACTAAACTTCATCAATTACATTTTGTGTATAAGTGAATTACAATACGTTTTTGTTAAAATCAAAACCTTAGGGGCATACTCTGAGGTTAAAACGTTATTATGGACGTTTTCCATAATTTTCGTGTGAACAGAAAGTACACGACATTTCGAGGTCTGGAATCTGACCCCGTCTTCAGGTGAAAAGTAACCTAAACATTACACAAACCCTCAGTAAAAAAGCTAGCCTAGAAGTAATCAGCGCGAGCTGAGCAGTCACCCTCCACCACCAGATCATTTCCGCTTTTAATTACCAACAAGATGACTGCCCTTCAACAAAAGATATTTGCGTCCTTGAATTTTCAAAAAAGCCAATCAGTTCAGTTCACAAAAAAATAGAAGCTTAAGTTAGATTCAAAATATTTTTGTATGGGACCACCAGGGAGGTACCCTCTACAAAACAAAACAAACCGCGTTTAAAACTAGCCGCGTTCAAAAGTTATGCGTGTACAAACATATAAGAAAAAAGTTCCCACGTCGAACGTCGAACTGTTTAACCTCATCCTTGCGTAGGAAGTCGGCTAAAAATTAAATTCATCACAAACCTAAATCACGATCATGAAAACAAATCAATCTTCACGTTTAATGTGTATAATAACGTAATGTCTTGTGGTCGACAATATTCTAAGTAAAACGTAAAAAACACAATTTACGTGTATTTGCAGTGCTCTAAACGTAGCACTGCAGTTCAAATACCATACCAAACAACCAAAACGAACTTGTCTAAATCGAAATTTTAAGAAACATAATTAAAACTGGAATGTACTGACCAACACACCTTTAGGACCCCAATTACAGTTTGCTTCTACTATAGATCAAAAGCATCTGAGCTCTTCAATGTAGGGACTCAGTGTATCTGTGATCGGATGATCGAATCTAATGATCATGCGGTGGACCAATCTATGATCAAAGATGTCAATCATGTGTGTTTGCGTTGGGGATTCTCCATAGCCAATCTCTTAGTCAAAGAGGTATTAGTTATTAAGTTTGATATTAGTCCATACTTTTAGTGTTTATTATTATAGTACTAGCTGAAAGTACCCGCGCTTCGCCTCAGGGCTTTATTAACATAGCTGTGTGTGAAAATTGCAAATTTAAAGTAAACAAAAAAAAACCATTTAGTTTGCCTGTTAGTTCACCATCTTCTCCTTATAAGTGTTGGCTACTTTGTGAGATTCATAGTTACTTCCGCCGTTCCGGCCGTTTTTAGAGCCCGCTTTGGCTTTTGGTAATTTATTTGGAGGATTTTATATGGACTTCAAATCTAGTTAAAGACACACTGCGTGATTAGTTTAACCCTCAAACAAATTTTCTTTGCCATAGTTTCAGTCGATTTCGACTTAAAAGTGGTTTAAAATGCCTATAATACATTTTCAGAATTTACTTTGGTCCCTTGCCATTTATTTTGTGGAAGTTGTATTGATACAAAACATAGGTAAAGACACATTGTGTAATAAGCTAAACTCTTTAACGAAGTTTCACCGCTATAACCTCAGCCATCATCTTTGGGTTATAAGTGGTCCAATATGCCTTAAAAACGTTACTGATAGACATATGGACGGGAACTTTTTGGCCCAGTGGTAATTGCGGGATTGAGGAACAGACAGACAAACACACACCATCCCATTTTTATATATTAGTAAGGATAAGTGTTGGCTACCTTGTGAGAGTCATAGTGACTCCCGCCAATAACCGCCATTTTGAAAATAATTAATTATCAAACATGTGTTGACCAGGTATATAAGCCACATTCCTGTAAAATTTCATTAAAATTGGTCCTGTGATATTTGCGTCATTTAGGAACAGACACACACCATCTCATGGTTATATGTTAGTAAGGATTAGATAGAGTTGAAATATTAGTGCGTGTGTATAAAGTAACGAGTGACAATAATAAATAATAGTGAGCTTGTAAATAATACAAATGTGGGGAAAGGTAAAACGTTACTGGATCATAAAGTGTCCATTATTACTGTTTCAACTTTTTAACATGCAAACTGTGCTCTAGAGGTGAAATAAATTGGGAGAACTTCACAGAAAAGTGCTGACTGTAAAATACAAAACTATTTTGCATTTCTTTCTAATTAAGTAAACTCTTGGGCTAAAACTGCAATGTTTTACAACGTTATGTTGGTGCCTTTATTTATTTAAAATACTCTATATAGACTCTGTAAGCAGGCAGTAGTAACTGCTAGGCACAATCTATTAGACTGTCCCTCTCTGGAGATCAGGATAAGGGGTCTACTAGAGGGGCGTAATTGGGATGAAGTTCACTTGTCTGAGCTGGGAGGAGTCACCTTGAGGCTTTGTGGTCCCACGGGGTGGGTCTCCCAGGCTAAGATAACCGGGGCAGTACAACAAACCTTTGGTTGACGTACAACTGGTTCACTACCAGCCCTACTTAATCTAATCTAATTATTGAAAACGTTGCTACAAATAATTTTGATTTTATTTTTATGTGTTTAGGGTTCAGGAGACGCCTGAAGATTTAGATCTGAGAGACCACCCGCTCTCAAACATTTCTGGAAATCTCACTTCATATGAGGTATGTTTAAAATAGTTCTTTTTTATTACACGGTGGGGGTTTCTTATTGGGAACCAAAGATCGGGTGCCTTATGAAAAAATCTAACATTTCCTACAATCATAGGTCAAAAATTCTTCTTCTACCCACGTTTTGTTTTTTGTGCAAGATTTCTTTTTATTGCCACATCAACTATTAAAGATACTATGATTAATTTAAGTTCAAGCCCCGGTTCGGTTCACAAAGGTCTTCAAATTCTTTTATGTATACAGGGTGTCACACAAATGTGTAGCGCGCTATGCACAACCGGATTCTACATACTAAAGTAAGTCGAACATGACCAGTAACATTTTTTTTTATTTCGGCTTAGTTTATCCTTAATCCACCATTTTGTAAATTTAAAAATAATCATTAATTCAAAAATCTGTTGAGATATTTTTGTGAAAGTCGGTATAAATTCTTAATTGTTTTCCTAATAACATGTTCCAAAAATATGTTGTTTCTAACTAATCAAACTTCCAAATGGCGGTCATTTAAAAAACTTTCAAAAAATTGTCAAATTCTAATATGATTCCATTTGATTTTGAAATTTTTAAATGACCGCCATTTTTAAATTTGATTAGTTAGATACAAAATATTTTTGGAACATATTATTAGGAAAACAATTAAGGTGTATATCAAGTTTCACAAAAATATATCAAAAGGGTTTTGAATTACTCCATATTTTCAAAAATTTAGAAAATGGTGGATTATAGCTAAATTAAGCTGAAACCCCAAAAAAGTTATTCGGCATTTTCGACTTACCTTTGTATGTAAAATCCGGTTCTGCATAGTGCGCTACACATTTTGTGACACTCTGTATAGATGTGGCTAAGCGATAAACATTGCCGAGACGAGTTATGGACGAGAGAAGAGTTGCAGGGGGCTTTGTTATCGGGAAATGCGAGCCTGACAAACTGCAGCTATGTTTCAATTCACTCCTGATACTTTCCACATCATTGACGTTGTTTTCAATATTAGCTTTGCATTAATCTACAAGATTAACTGGATTAAATGTAGAGTTTATTCAATAATTTGTTAAATTTCTTTTTGTATATTTTATTTGGCAAGGAAAATTTAAGTTATTGATTTTAGATGCTGCATGATTAATGGTGGCTCTATGCTTCCAGAGAAATACCTTTTTCCAATAAGGTACATTCAGCTGCTCAAAACATCGTTTGCAAAACTTCCCCATGTTAAAATCCCTAACCTGTCAAAACGCCGCTTGGGCTCTATCCGGCCGCCTCTTAGTAGTGCGCAGTAGTGACTGTGACCTTGAATTTCGTCCCATAAAAATAAATAAATGTTTTATTGCATACAGAAATTTACAATAAATGTAACGCAATCGTCAATCTTTGTGAATCTAAAATTTTCCCTTCATTCTTACATCTAAATCCCATTCAAACATACAGTTTTTTACATTCACTCTCTCCCATACATTCGAGTGTAACCACTCTAGCCCCTAATGAGTTAGCTAATAATAGTGTCTCCCAATTGAATGCCATAAACTCGTCTGTATCATAAAATGCTTGAGAAAGAAGAATTGTTTTAAGACGAGCTTTGAATGCCAGGGGCATTTTTGAACGAATTTGGTAGTCTGTTGACGAAATGAACTCCTGCCTGGGAAGGCAGACGTTCATGAACTATCGTTCTGTGTCTCCCAGTTCGGTAGTTGTCCCTGCCGCTAGTTTCATAAGAGTCTGTACCTCTTGTGGTATTACTTTTTGATTTGAAAAAGAGACACGTCTCCAAAATGTAGAGGTAAGGTAAAGTCAACAGTTTTAGGGTTTTGAATTCCTCCCTACACGACTCTCTTCCTCGCATGACTGCTCGTTTTTGAAGAATAAAGATTCTAGACAAATTTGTTTTTGTGCAACCTCCCCACAAAGTCACCATAAGAGACACCTTCACGCTTACATTTTCCATCGGATTTTTACGAAATAAACTTTGTTTTAAAGTGTGTTAAATATTTTAGTGACTCCGCTGAGCCGAATCTCCATTTTCTTCCTCAGAACACCCTGGCATTAATCCAAAAGTTGAAGAAATGTTGAATTTGAATTTCTTCTTTTTACTAGGAAAATAGTAGAATTTCGAAAAAGTGGTCAGCGGAGTCATTGCAGTACATGGTCATCTTTCCAATAAAACTTATTTAAAAAAGATCTGAAGAAAATGTAGACGTAGGGTGTCTCAAGAAATAGCTTTTTTATATTGTTCTAATGGAGCAAAAACAAAATGGCCGACAGGTACTGTGCACTCTTAATCTATTTTGAGAACTTTTACTATAGTTTTCGATGGGCCAAAAGGATCTTGTTCTTTGAAAGCCTAAACATTAGGCAAGCCTGTTCAGCAGTTTTGGACATTTACCTGTGCAAATCATTGCACAATGTTGATAACGTTGATCCTACCTAATCTTTACATTTTCGAAACGTGTTTTATTGAGTTAAAGTGCGATATCATAAGAGGAAGTGAAATTCACTCATTATTCTAGAGGCAGGGAGGACTACTGACCTGGGCGACACAGAATGGTAGCTCATAAACGTTTGCCTTCGTAGGCAAGAGATAATTTCTCTAACAGGTTGTCAAATTCGATTACGAGTGCTCCGATGCCTAAGGCATTTGAAATAGCCTCAAAATGTTTTTATTGCACAAATATTTTACAATTCAGAGGAGTGAATGGCACAACTGAAGAAGAAAGACTGACAGTCTGGCTATTAGTGGAATGATTCAAATGAATGGAGTGCGAATGGACATATTTCATGTTTGAAAGGGACTTCGATGTCAGAACGAGTGACAGATTTTAGCTTACCATTATGACGATTGCGATATGCATTTAATCTATTTCGCAATAAATCACTTATTTATTTACTCGTCTGGCGCTGAGATAATATTTATTGTAATTTCAATATGAGTTGAACTGCCTACTCTCGTGGTGTATTGTGTATTGTGGAGTTTGCTTTGTAAAAATATGAGTTCTGTTAGTAATTTGTTAAAATTAAATAAAAAGTCTTTATTTACGTGTTAAAGTTAGGATTTCAAAGTATTTTCTACCACTTAACCATGGTGTTTTTAGCTGTTAAGTACCTTTTCCGCTAATTAGTTTAAGGTTGCCTAAAAGAGGTTATGAAAAATCTCCAAATCTTAACACAGAGTAACCGGTAGAAAGGTTCATCGATTTCTACAGCAAAGTTGTTTGCTATGCTGTTGCTATTTGCTAGTTGTTTTTATGTTAGGGGTGTTTGCTCGTAAAGAAATTTTTCTTTACTTTCAGTTATTCCAAATCGAAATTACTGGACTCCAGAGTTCCATAAATCAATTGATAAGAATGTGAGCTAGAGAGATTTAGGTTAAGTTTCACTTGATAACGAGAGGAATTTTCATACCTCTTGAAACGTTGTGAAGTTTTTCAACACTATAACCGGTAGAAAAGCCCATCTTTTCAAGCTATTAGGGTTGTCTTCCCGTGGAGAAATTTATCCAGACTTTCAACCTTTCCAAGTTTAAACTTCCACTCTTGATATTTTCCTGAATCAGCTGATTAGACGATGATTCTATCCTGTTTCCAGGAGTTGGAATGCCTGCTGCAGCTTCACGTAGAGTCAAGGAGCTCTGTTTCGTTGTGTGCGCGAGTTTGGGACGGTCTGCTCTGTTGGCCACCTACCCTTCCCGGCACTCTAGCCAAGCTGCCCTGTTTCTCGGAACTCAACGGCATCAAGTACGACACAACCAGTAAGTTGCGCACTGATATACATGTCAATATGTACTCAAGGAGTCGAGTGGATTGCATGTTCAGAATGAACCAAAACAACACAGGCCAGTTTAACATCAGGAGCAGGGATTGGTTTGGAAGAGAACTACTAATGTTTTAGATCCATTTACTACACTTTTGGTTCTCCCCCCCGAACTGCTTAAGTTGGTAACAAACAAAACCGGCTATAAGTTCGTCAGTAAATGTGGTCCTATACAGTTTAGTTAGATGATTATTATTGCTTCAATTAGCTATCATGATCCTGATATATTGGAAGCTTAAGAAAATTAGGATTGGATGAATTGAAATTACAGTAAAAGTCGAAATCCGCGTTTACACCAAAGTCTTCCAGTAAGTTTCCACAAGTTGCGGCCAATTCTTTGCCTTTTGAAATACAAAATATTTAAATATTTTTCTGGCTTCCACTAGTGGCGAGACAAATATGCCATAAAATTGTGGTTCCGGTTAAGATCAAAGAAAGATGAACTAAAACTCAAAGATTTGTTGATGCGCAGCAACTTGTTGGAAAATGGTGAAGAACTGATACTTTGATTTCAGACCCCAGCCACTCATAGAGAGTATTTTAAAGTGAATATGGGATGAAGGGTGAGTGTGTGATAAATGTTTTGATGAATGATGAGGTGTACTCTTGTTACAAACTAGGGCGACTATTCCCCAGACTGGGTCATTAATTAATAGCCTAGAGACCAATGGAATGGACCAACGTTTTAACGTGACTTCCGAACCATGGGGAGTGCCCCCATCCACGCTTCCTACACGACCTTACGAGCGTTTTCTATTTTTGTCTCCAAATTTGAAAAGAGGAACTCTTTGCCGACAACCTTTAGCTTTCTAGAAAAATCCGCTGTAACCTTTTACTTTTCAAATTTGGTGTCAGATTTAATTCAACTTCTGGAATTTTTAGTTTTTAGTTAAGTTGAACATGAAAGTTTGATGGTGTGTGTTTTCAGAGAACGCCACCAGATGGTGCCACGAAGACCGCGGGTGGGACAATGTCACCAACTATACAGCATGTCACAATCTGCTAGGGGAGGAGAATGAGTTCGTCCCCGGTGTAGAAGTTACTTCTATGATCTACTTCGTCGGCTACACCTTGTCCCTCGTTGCCCTTTCTGTGGCGGTCACTCTCTTTTTGTATTTCAAGTAAGTTTTGGTTGGATAAACTTATGATTGAGGTTGTATACTACCATTCATGATGACATCCCTTAGTTTAGTTAGTAAATTTATCGTTCGAGAAGAATATTTTTCGAAACGTTTAAAATATCCAAAATTATTTTCATCTAATACAAATAACTATGATTACAGACTTATTTGTATTCAACCGTTATTTAGCAAAATATACGAAACACTTTTTCCGGTCCGTCTTCTTTACTTCGTCTTGTTAGCAACTTGGTTTTAGACAGTGTGAAAGTTACATAGGTGCAGTAACAAATCTCAACAAAAAATGATGTTGATGATTTGGAGAAACAAGGTTATGTTATAAGTATATTTCTTAAACGATCCCAAATTTTCGATTTTGTGCATCATATTTTAAAGATTAAACTCTCCTACATCTTCTCATTAAGGTAAGTGTTTATTTTAAACTTATAAAAATAACAAGAATTCATTTTGGCACAATTTTGTTTTAGCCCTTTAGAAAAGGAAATGGGTTTTGGGTATTGAGAATTTTGTTCTCAAAACTGGAAACAATAACAACATTGTTTACTCAATTATCCTAAAGAAAAGGATTACGGAATCTTGAGTTGGCTACGAAATTGGCTGTTTCTGATAAAATGTATTTTGTCTTTTACCTTCTTCCAAACATGCCTTATAGAAATAAAATAAACTGAATGATTTCGTTTGTTTGTTTTAAGCTAATCTGCTTTACATAAATCAACGTGCAAGTCTCAGAAAAGTACATTTAACGCTCAAATTCAAGTTTAAGTAATCACTTAAGTTCAAATGTTTTGTAACTTTAAAATGTTTAACTTTTGTCTGTAGTGCAGTGACAACATGATGCATTAACCTCAAACAATCATTTATAAAAAGAAAATAGTGTTTTAAAGGTAGTGAGTGCTATAGGTACATTCACTAGGATAAGATATACAGGGTGTCACAAAATGTGTAGAACCGGATTCTACATACAAAAGTAAGTCGAAATTATCTAGTAAAATTAGGAAAGAAATTGGATTAGAAAGACAATTTTATACCAAGTTTTACAAAAATTACTGAAAAGGACTTTTGAGCTACTATTTTTAAAACTTACGAAATGGCGGATTACGACTAAACTTAGCCGAAATAAAAAAAAGTGTTACAGGACATTTTTGACTTACTTTTGTATTTAGAATCCGGTTCTGCATAGCGCGCTACACATTGTTGTGACACTCTGTATGTTTTCTAAACCAGAACAACCTTAACAGGAACCACAATTTAAAATTATTACTATCAACACATAAGTTTTAAATAAATGCTACGGAACTATTACGAAGTAATATCACAAAACGCGTACTTCCATTAAAGTGTCAATTAAACTGGTTATGTTTCCTGACACGTTATTACAGGGTATTATAGGTTCACACAAACATTAAAGCAACCACTTTGGAAACACGTTCTCTCCATTACGTTCATTAAACGTCATTAAACTTTGATGCAGCGTTTAATAGTCACAAAACCAAGTTTCTAAGTGACAAAAGAGAAAACCACGAACAAAGTATAAATAAATTATTCACCTCGATTGTTGGAAACTCTACTAGTATGGATTAAACAAAAGGTGCTTTGATAAATTTTCATTCCCTACGCAGTATTAACTCATCGTTTTATGGAGAATTTCAAACTAACATAACCTTTTCTAATGGCATCGAATCGCTGGTTAAAAGTTTTATAATTTCAAAGTTATATTAGGGAAAACCACGTTATTGTTATGTAACATCAGCTTAACCACAATGTAAATTGTGTGCATGTAATGTAAAATTTAAATTTAATATATTATCCGGAGGTGAAACCTATATTGCATTCTAAACTTAAAAAGAATAAGGAATAAACCCTCTAAAATTAATCTTCTTTAGACGAAGGATTAAAAGTTTGCTGTAATTACCTCATATATCCTTACGTTGGTTCTGCCAGCCAAGCTTTTAACCGATTTTAATGTTTTTTTTCCAGAACTTTATATTTCAACAGAAGTTATTTGAACAACCGCGAAGATCCAAATTCCAAATTGAAGAGCCGTGCATTTGTAATTTTTGACACTACCTCGCCTTCAAATTCTTGAAACTTGTCTTCTTTTCAAAACAAAGTGTGATCTAGTAGAGGAAGTGACATTTACTCTTTTAAAACAAAGGCACAGATAATTACCGTAATGGGAGACACAGAAACATAGTTCATAAAAATTGTTTTTGTTTTGTAGGTGTCCTAATTGGCAACTGATTACCAAAGTCTATCAAAAGTGCCCTGCAGTTAAGGACATTCAAAATCTGTCTAAAAGAAATCTCGACCGAAAGAGCACTTTCTATTAGGAGTTTATGACTTATGATTGAGAGAACATACTGTTTGACAAAGAGCTAGAGTAGGAGATTCGAACAAGTAGAAAAGATTTATTGATCAAAATTCTAAATGTTATGATTAAAAGGAAAATCGATGCCAGAACATTTTAGCAAGTAAACAAGACATTAACAATCGCGTAAATATCATTGTTTCAAATTTTTACGATTTGTTTTTTGTCGGTGAGATCTTTACCACTACACCTTTTACGTTACGTCAAAAGAGTTACCCAAGGCTACAGTGGTGTACAAAATTGTGTGACATACTACAGGAAACTGACAGTGTGTTACAAAGCAGTGCATTATTCAATCTCAGTCTCAGAGAGGTCACTATGTCACTGTCTTGCACAGTTATACAGTTCACTGCGAGTCTATTTTCACATAAATGTACAATTTTCTGTTCATTTTGTTCAAGTAACACACACAATGTACACGAAAGTGAGACAGACTTATGCGAGAAAACTGGCGAACAACAGTGAAATATAGTAACCGTGAATGAACTACCGAGGCCGATACATGTAAAGCATGAACATTACAAGTATGAACTACCGAGGCCGATACATGTAAAGCATGAACATTACAAGTATGAACTACCGAGGCCGATACATGTAAAGCATGAACATTACAAGTATGAACTACCGAGGCCGATACATGTAAAGCATGAACATTTAAAGCATGAACATGTAAAAGCATGAACATTACAAGTATGAACTACCGAGGCCGATACATGTAAAGCATGAACATTACAAGTATGAACTACCGAGGCCGATACGTAAAGCATGAACATTACAAGTATGAACTACCGAGGCCGATACATGTAAAGCATGAACATTACAAGTATGAACTACCAGGCCGATACATGTAAAGCATGAACATTACAAGTATGAACTACCGAGGCCGATACATGTAAAGCATGAACATTACAAGTATGAACTACCGAGGCCGATACATGTAAAGCATGAACATTACAAGTATGAACTACCGAGGCCGATACATGTAAAGCATGAACATTACAAGTATGACAATTCTTTGTAAAGTTTTAAAGTCATCGTGTATGATCCACTTCTTTCAAAGGCTATCCCTGGCTATTCTACATTCATACCTAATTGTAATATGAAGGGTGAGTTAAAATTGTCCCACCGCCTTAGCTTTTGAAAAAGGAAATATTTTTTAAAACCCTTATGGGAATGTTTTTATAGGATTCTGAAGTTTGTTTAACGTACTCTGCGTCATCCACCTCTTACCCAGAAACCGGGGGAGGGGCTAAGTTTTCTATATACAAACTCTCCCTTTGTGGCACCTCAATCGAAAGGAAATTTTAATATAAATTCAACAACGTAAAATAATCTTTTTATCTTAACTAGTTTTTAGTAATAACTATTTAGAGATTACAAGCAATCAGGTTTGAAATGCCACATTTGACAGAAAACTTTTTTAACCACAAAATTTGTTGTGAAAATTTCACTGAGGGAAACATTACAACCCTATAACATAACCTCTTAAAGTATTTTGAGGAACATTTGGTCACAAACACAATTTTTTACGTGAAATGTTGCATTTAAAAACTGATTCCCTGTAATATTTAATAACCTTAAATTGTAAAAACAAAATGCATATTACATTATAGAACTCACCCTCGTTCGTAACTATTCAGCCTTTTGCAAAAGTACTTACACGACCACAGTGAGTGCGCAGTTATTTCAACGAGTTTATTTAGGCTTCAACGACTTAAATTACTTAGATAATTAATTGATATACGGTTACACGCATTGGGTTGGATCAATACTACCCAGTAAAGTTCAAAGGTCAGCCCTAATGCACTATACAAACAGCCTTGTGCCTACTGTTTATTATAAATCTAGGTAAATAGTTTAAAACATTCACTACAATTTGATTCATAGCGTAATTAAATTTTAGAATTTAGAAATAGATTTTGTATATGGATGAATCCGTCTGAACTTTGATTATGCTGTCACTATTTTGTCCTCTTGACATGTCCTATTTTGTTATTTACAAAACGAACACACCATGAATGTATTTGGATTATGTGTACTAAAACAACATCTGGATTGTACGATATTTCTCGCAATGGGTAAGTGTGTTTGCGTTTTTTGATTAAAAATATTGTATTTGGGTTTCGAACCAAGACGGTGTGTCCAAGACGGTACAATAAATTTTATTCTTTTGGGTAAAATTTCGTCTTTTGTGGAAGACAAATGTTAAATCAAATTCAAATCAATAGTTTTATGGTAGAAACCACGTGCATCATAATTTTACTCGAAACTCTGCTCTCCTGCAGGTAATCAAAAGATTTTTTTTTCGAAAATCACCATAGTACTCTTCAAAAATGCTTTTAAATAAACTGCAACATCGCATTAAAAGTGATATTTCTCTTAGACCCGTATACAAAACTGTGTAAAATGAAAGAATCAGGTTAGTTTGGAAAATTCCCCTAAAAGATCTTGAGAATTTCGAAACAACTCAAGCAAATTGCCTACACACGCCTGCCAACTTGACCTCAAACGCCTCATAACACACATGATGGTATTCTTAAGTATTATACAAACACTCTTTGAATTTTGCTTAAATCAATAATTGCGTTTGTTAAACGATAACGACAAATTAGAAAACCAAAACCACATAATCACTGCAAAAATACAGACCAGTTAATTGATATCGAAAACGATCAAACTAGTGGTATAAACTCATGAATTGCTCGTAAAGAGTGACTTACTACAGTTTGAAAATTGGGTTGCGTTGGTAACACCCTGTATATCGCAAATTCAGTGGTAAGTGTAACTATTGTCTGTTTCAGAGACTTGAGGTGTTTGAGGAACACAATCCACACAAATCTCATGTGTTCCTATATCCTAGCAGACTTCATGTGGATACTCACCCTACAGCTGCAGGTCTGATTTTAACAGCTGTTAAATAAATCAATAAATAAATTATTCATCGTCAACATATACTTTTGTTTTACATAAAAGGAAAAATCTACTGCCACTGGTAAAACGCAGGTAACAAAAAATGTACTAAAAGATGATCTAATTATTCAACAGGTCCGAAACGCTATAAAAATATTGTTGAGTCAAATACGTAACTCTTTAGATAAGTTTTAAATTTATTGGCGTTGCAGTTTTTAATTGTTTAGCAATTTATCATATAGTTTTCTGCCTGCTTCAATTGGGAGTTTATCGTATCTATAAAGTTTGTGGTGAGTTGGTCTTATTAAAGGGTTTCTCGTGTTGTAACAGAATCATCCCAAAATGTTTAAAGATCTAAAAGGCAGTATTGAAGGGTTAAGCCCGTTGAAATTTTGGTTCAGAGCAGTTTCCCCATAAACAAACTCCGTAAGAAAGGTGGGGATAAATTATTCCGCAGTAAGCCAATTTTAAAATATCTTGAGTAGGCTACAATTAAATGATAGTTTCCTTAATAGAAAAAATTCTTTTGGAAACTTTGCTGCAAACCAAATCAATATGGCGATCCCATGACATTTTTAAATAAACAAATACAGTTAACAGAATGTAAGCTATAATCTAGTTCTTCCAGTTCACACCGCTTCAAAACATCATAAAAATTTGTCCAAAATATTTCGGTCATTGTGGAGTGCCTTCTTCAATCACTGATTGGATGGAACTCTTTCAGGTGGTACTCCACAGCGAGACCAAAATATTTAGAACTAATTATCATGTTGATTTTACGTGGTGTAAACAAAAGAATATAGTTGTGACGTCGGCCGCAAATAGCCTGGCAGTAAAACGAAAACGCTAGCCTTCAAATTATTTCAGCTTGACCTAACACTTTTGTTCCGATGTTTTTGTTTTGTGACATACCCCAAGTTATATCGACTAATAGACCTAGTAATTTTAATTAATCGACGAATAAAACTTAATTATTCATTGTGTTTAAGCTAGGTTCACTAAATATGTTGTTTTTTAAAGGCAAATACTGCGGAGTATCATCGGAGAGTATATTTTCATGATTAGTATGCTAACGTTATCCGTGAATATCTCTTATGAAACTTCGTTAGCTAACATAATGTCGTTCCTAAACATAACACATTAAACTTGCCGCAAAACCTCTTTGCACACCTTTACAATGTTCTTGCGTTCTAGAAACAACCAAGTTGAATTTTTCCAGTAAAACGTCCATTTTTTTATCTATTGCGCAATGCCTTGGAAACGTTTTAAATTTTTAATACAATATTATTATTAGCTTTCATACTACCAAGATGGGGTCTTGACCTAATAAACTTTATCACCATTTATTACAAATAAATTGTCTACCGTGTCTGCTCGTTTGTTATACTATATCATTCACTTAAAACTTTCCCAACATTCAATTTAAACCAAAGATAATATCATGGTAGGTAGATTGCGAACACAATGTCACATGGCTGAGGCAGGAAAACCAACATAGTTCAGCAGCCCAAGCACAGATAGCGCTGCAAGCCTATCATGCCGTATTTCTCCCTCCTGGGGTCGACATGCTCGAGTTTATCCGATGTCAATGACTTAAATGTGACCAAATCGTGCAATTATTGAGAACGAATGAACTTGCGTGGGCGTCAGTGGCTCTACTTGAGACTCTTAATTTAATTCACTAAATCACTCTAAATCACTAAATCACTCTAAATCAGTAAATCACTCTATAAATCACTCTAAATCACTTAATCATTCTAAATCACTAAATCACGAAATTAAGTTACTTGCAGCGCTATTTGCCTATGTTGAATTTCCTTCCTCAGCCATGTGGCATATATGCCTTATCTACCTACAGTAACATAATCTGTAATTTAAATACTTTAAATACAGTATTTTTCATATACAAGTACTTTTCGTGTGGTAAAAGGAGCAAAAATAACATTATGAAGTGTTATGACACATTTCAATAAAACTCTTAACGGAAATAAAACTTGAAAATAGCTTGGTAAAGATATTGCACAAGTCTGTAAGCCGTTCTCAATAGATTCAATACCCTCTCGGCGACAATGCAGACTTCTAGACCCTACAAAGAACATCTTTAAGTATGAGACACCTGTAAGAACTCTCAACCAACGCTCAAAGACAGTTTCGCTGTCAATTGTTACATGGGTGGGAAACTATTGACGTCAATCAAGCATGCCTTGATAAGAGAATCTGACATCAAAAGATTAGTTTAAAATAATAATTGTTTTTTGCAGATTATTTCATTTTAGAACTTTCTCTTTCCTTTGATTGATGTCATTTTATTATTAAAATCTTGACAGAAAGAAGTCAAACGAAATGTATTGAACTTAACTCCTAGGCTTTCGCGGTCGATTTCACAACTATAATAAAGTTTTTCCGGTTCACATCACGTCAAACCATCACAATAATTAGCTTGAAATATTTCAGTCTCGTTATGGAGTACCATCTTCAGTCACTGGTTGGTTGAAAATGAAGTACTTGCTGTCTGACATTGTAGTGGTCACAGGGCCACCAACAGCCATTGGACCAACTGTCGATGTTCGCATTGGCTGTGAAACTATCGAAAAGTCTTTTAAGGACTGTTTGCCAGCTTCTTGAAAGTTTATTGGTGTCTTCTTTGTTGAAGTTATTATCATTTTAATCCGCTCAATGGTTTGACTGTTGGGAATAATGTGAAACCTTTGCCAACACTTTGGCTTGAAATATCTCAAGCTAATTATAACGATGTTTTGACGTGATGTGAACCGGACGAACTAGATTATACTTCAGCCCTTCCATCAATAGCATAGCAGGCAGCAAGTAGCTCGGCTTTCAGCCAATCAGTGGCTGACTGAAGATGGTACTCCACAGCGAGACCGAAATACTTCAAGCTAATTATTATGATGTTTTACGCGGTGTGAATCAAAATAACTAGATAATAAAATAAATTACATCTTGTGTCCCGTCATTTGTCTTAAATTTTATTTCACAACCTTTCGGGAAGTCTGATGTGTCCTCAATCTCTTTACAAAATGTTTTTCGCAGAATTTTCTTTTTTTGATGATATATTACACCCAAATAATATCGTGACGAAAAGTAGTGAAAAATATTAAAACAAACATCTGCCCCATAATTTTATCAATGTCTTTTCACAAGAGCACCCCTCTTCAATTACTGTACATAGTATTTCCTGTAACTGTTATTTCAAATACTTTGGGACACGTCTCAAAAGCTCTCAAAAAGATCTCAAAAGCTACTAAAAACCTTCCAACTGTTGTTACAAGACTGGCAGTAAACTATTGTGATGATGTCTGCTTTTAGGCGTGGATAATTAGAAATAGCACATACATTTGTAATGACTGTCAAAGCAAAATTGCAAAAGTTCAAAAGCTTCATTATTCTAATGAAGAAGGTTGGGGAGCTTGTTGAAATGTCGGTGAACGAAGGAGTTATGAAGGAAAACTACAAAGACCCACTTATATTTACCTTCAGGTCCTGCATTTCAGCCGGAAATGTTTCTTTTGTTGTTTAACATCATGGTGATCTTTCAACTCTGACTGTAAAGAACAACTATGATGTTAGTTATCGACAACAAAAAATAATTAATTTAATATCTTATTTTGTTTGCGTTTAATGCAAGGTACCTAGTGAACATTTTCAAAACAAAATTACTGGTGGTTTGTCGGGAATTCGCCCAAAATTACTCTTAACAAACTTTACGTTAGCAAATTTAAATATTAAAACTTTTATCATTGACAATTGTGTTCCCATTTCAGCTATAATATTGGGAAAAATAATAATTTAGAGACATTTTGAAACCAATACTTTTAACAAATGATTTACGGGGACATTTGCTAGCAAGGCAACACCTTTATGCTTGCCGTAGATGCTAACCTTGCTACCGAACGGCCTCAAAACCAATTATTAATATTGTTGGTGTCTTCATTTCGCTAAATTATTATTATTTTATTGTTTGATATCAAAATATGAATACATGTTACAGGTCTCTGGACAGACAAATATCCACTTCTGCGCTGTACTTATAGTTCTTCTACACTACTTTCATCTCACCAACTTCTTCTGGATGTTCGTTGAAGGTATGAACATTTCTGGATAAAGAGATAAGTTTCTAACTAAATTAAATCAACCGTTCTTGGTTATGTTAATTTAAACGCCCTAATGACCATCTTTTATCTATTAGTAATCACAATAATCCAATTACCAATAAAAGGTTTTGTATTCCATTTTTCTGTGAACTGTTTCTAAAATGGTATTGCCACATAATTCAAAACAAAACAACATTGTGAGATACTGTTGCGAGTTTATGTTTAGATTAATTTTCCATTAATCTTTCTTATGTTTAGTTAGGTCAAATATCACGTAAGATTTTGAATGTTCTTTTTAGTTTACCTCGTACTTAAATAACTGTTACTGATATGCTTCAAAATATGTTTATTTTCCTTTTTCTGAGGATGATACTCAAATTTATAGTTTCACTGGTTTTTGTGTGTATAGAATAACAGTACAACGCAAAGAACAAAACTTGTGTTATAAAAGGTTGTAGTAAAACGATGAAACGGTCTGTATTTCAGTTTTGAATGGTCTTGTTTTTGGCACTTTTATGTAGGGCTCGTTTGGTTTTACTCTTATTTCCATCATGTCAAGTTATCCCTTTTCTAAAACTTTTACTACGATGAAGTTTTATAGTTCCAACATGAACACAATCACTCTTTAATCGGTATTTCAACAAGAATAAGGACAATTTAAGTTAAGTGAGAGATCCGAGTTCAAGTTTTTACATATGAGTTTCATGCTCATTAATCTGTATAAGTTAATACGACTTAATAATGAATCATTTGTTTTGTATTCATGGTTACTAAAGAATGTAAACAAAGTAGTTAGTGTTTGTTAATCTAATAAAATGGTTGTTCCACTTAACTGGTTTGGTAAATAATTCAAATAAGTCTTAAGAACATCTAACAGTGTCCCGGTTAGGTCTACGCCTTTTTTCTTCAAAGTGATTTAGTAATAGAAAAGTAAAGTTAGTGTTTACATAACTTTTTAAATAATTGTCTAAACAAAACTGTGAAAACCTCCAAACCTGATTGAAACGCATGCGTTTTCTACTACGAGTTAATTGTTTTCAATGGAGATTGATTTTTGAAATAAAAATCAGATTCCGGTTTTTTAAACTTCTTTATACAAATACGATGAAAAATGACAAACCTCGTACTTTTACAATATTCCACCTACTTTAAAAAGCTGGATAACCCGAAATTTCTAAACTCAATCTTTACAAATTTCATATAATTTACTTTTGGGTTCAATGATGATTTGATTGACACCAGAATTAAGCAAATTAGTAAAAACTACAGATAGTGCTAGACCTAAAATTATTTACTTGTGTTTTAAAGGCAATTTTCTGGAAAATGTACTTTTCACACTCATGTACATGTATCTCAAAAGGTCTTTGAGCTATGAACTTAGAACTTTTGAGCATACTTTGTCAAGTAAGTCTGAAATGTAGACCAAATTTTATACAGCTGTATGACGTAAATTTCACATAAAAATTATTTGTACAACAACTTTTGTAATAAAATTAAAAAAGGTTATCAACACGAAGAGTGCTTAAGAAAAGGTATAACTGGATCTATAACCCTAAAATAGAGTATCTAAAACAATCTTGATGGTACTTCCAATGATTTGCGGTATTCATTAGTTATAACTGAAAGCATAGTGTAATTTTCACCACATTAGTTGTTATTTTCAAATACGATATGGTAAAAAATCAAAGCTGTAACTTAAACCAGCCTACAAAATGTACCTTTATTGGCATAAGCGAAATAGTATTCTCGCCCCACTAATATTAAACTAGAATGGCCTCACTTAGAAATTACAGCCTAAATATCAAGAAGCAATTCAAAGCGAAGTGTTCGGACCTAAAAACACAAGTCATTAGGAGAAAGGAATGGCAGCCATTTGCCAACTCGTGGCTCCACTCTCTAAAGCTGCAAATGGCGGCCGTTCATCAAGTCTTTTGAATTTCAGTTTTATATTCATTCACAAGTAGTACCTTTCTTTGAAGCTTTTGTTCGTGTCCATATTCTAAAGTAAGGTGGGTAAACTTTAATGACTTTGACATAACTGTAAATATTTATGTCATGTTTTGAGGTTTGCGTAATTTTGCCCCTTGGAAGAAGTAATGATTAATTTAGTTTTGAGAACGGCAATATATTTGCAATTGAAATACTAAAATTTGAAACTAAATTTGGAAATCAGATATGCAAATAAAGTTGTTGTTTTACTTGAGGTTGAAATATTATTGCGGACATTTTCTATAATTTTTTGTGAGCAAAACGATGGGACGATTTTTTTTGCGGACGAAATTAAACTTTCCACCTCGAAGATTTTAGAATCGTCGACAAAAAACTTCAAACAAAGGGTTTTGCTTGTTTGGTAATCCGATAATGTTTGTGAGTTCTTTTTATGGACAGGCAAAAGATTCATATTACGATATTTAGTTTGTTTAGTGTATTGATCGAAAACTAAATCACTAAATCTCTATTTGAGATGCGACCACTCTCATGAGGGTATTTTAAGGCAAATATGTGGTGAGGGATGAGTGTGATGAGTGGTAGTAATGAGTTAGGCCTATGAGGTCTTGTTACAAACTAAGGCCGACTCTTCCTTAGAATGGGGCATCAATTAATAACCAAATGACCAATGGAAATACAAGGACCAACGGCTTAACGTGACTTCCGAACCACGCAGGTGATGGTCTGATATGTCTAAACGATAGTGGGAGTTGATGCGGGTATCATCAGATGATCACTGAGACTATCTGAACCGCTTTAGACCTATATCATCCTCAAAACCTGACCTCCATGAAGCTGGATTACAGGACCACGCCACGAGTCCCAGTCTAAAAAGTTGGATAAAATGTACCAGTTTTAATCCGAAACTGGAAAGCCGGTTTTTTATTGACGAAAATCCTAGTCACTTGTTTCTTCTCGATTTATGTAAACATTCTTAGTTTTAGGTCAACATCTCGTTATTGTAATTTTTCTTTCAATCATTCTGTAAAAAAGGTGTAAACTGTTGGGATTAAATAAATATATACATAAAGAAAATGTATCGTAAAATTCACAACAATCTATTTATTCATATCTTTGAGAACAATCTATTTATTTATTCATTTTCCAACGGCAATACACCAATTTACAAAGAAATACAACGTTTGGGAACTATCGCAGTAATTGAATGATATTTTGACAAAACTTACTTACCGCACTGGCTGTGCATGGATGGGTAATTCTGTGCTCTCTGTTACAATTGGTCAGTCTGCTCCACGGCTGTGATTGGTCGTTCGCTACTCCAAGTTAGCCAATGCGTCTTAAGTAGTGAAGATATAAGTTTCACTACACTGGTGGGACTGTAGAGTCTTTGGAATTCAACGTAACTATGGTGATTTATTTAATTTTAATGAACTAACATTTTTTAATAGGTTTAATTTGATACCTCACCTTTTGTTCGTTAAAGCGTTATAAAAATAGGTTCAACGGTAAAACGTTATGTATTTCAATAATTGTTTGTTCCTTTCAGGTCTTTACCTTTACATTTTAGTTGTGGAAACATTTAATAGAAAACATATCAAGCCAAGAGCCTACATATTTTTAGGATGGGGTAAGTAGTTCACAGTGTTCTTTCTTTTACGTGATTATACTGCATAGTTATTATAAATTTAGGATTTTATTTATGCATGCAAGTATAACTCTGATAGAAATCAAGTCAAATACTCAATGAATCTTGTTCTACAGAAAGTTGAAAAACATGAAAAGGATTGTTCCTTTACAGAAACATTTATATAGAAAACTTGAGCCATAGTATTGGGCTAAATCTCAAAGTTATAGAAATAAAACAAACCATTTACCATTGATGTCTTCTCCACAATCTTCAAGATAGGGGAATCGTCAGTTTCTTGATTGAAGCTATCGCCTTGTCACGTTTTGGATGGTCATCTATGTATTCCTGTATATTGTAGTATGGATTATCCAGTAGGTAGGTTTCTTTAGTTGTTTGATAAATTGTTTCCTGTCCTGGATGGATTTTTTAGATCTTCAGGTAGTAGGTTAGTATAATTTTATTCCCATTTTTGCAGGGGTTCTTCTTGTTTTAAAAGTTCATGAAAGTCTGAATTAGATTGACCAATACTTATAATCATTTAAATTGCTATCGAAAGCTATTAACCTTAAATTTGTGCTGTTCGACGATGATAGCCTTGCTATCGAAAGGTCTCGCAATTTAAATGATTATAAATATTGTTTTTTGTTTTATTTCTATAATTTGAACATTCATATAGTTTACTTCTTATTTTGTGTTTGTAATCATACTAATCTGACTATTTGTTTCAGGTACACCACTGATATTTATTCTGGTGTGGGTGATAGCTAAGTCAGTGGATGAATACAACTCCTATCAAAACAATGCACCTCAGGTAAATATGACGTTCAATTTATTAATTCTATAATATTTATAATGTACAAAGCCAAAAAATGTGATTTCAAAGTTGACGCAAGGTTTTATAGTTCTTGCCGATTGCAAGATGACGGAGCTGACCCATGTGCAAGACGAAAATACAAACAAAAACCAGATCCTCGCAAATCCCAACAACAAGAGGAGTCCCTCAGGGTTCAGTTCTGGGCCCGGTACTTTTTATACTCTACACCAACGACATTGTGTCGGTACTCGAGAACTACTGTGAGCCTTTTCTCTACGCTGACGATACCGCCTTGCTTATTTCACACAAAACCTCGAAGATCTGGAAGTAAGAACCTACGAAGTTGCCAGCATGGCAAAGCAATATATCCAGGAAAATTACCTAGTACCCAATGAACAGAAAACCCAACAGATATCTTTTGGCCCTGGAAAAGACACTGCCTACGAGCTGCCTCTCACACACGCAAACACTGAAGTCAAGTACCTTGGAATGATCATAGACAACAGGCTTAACTGGCAACCACAAGTCGACCAACTCTGCAAGAGACTCATCACAGCCTTATACGTGATAAAACTACTCAATCACATCAGCACTAAATCATCAAGAACAGCCTACTTTCCTCTCTTTTAGTGCACACATTCGCTATGGGCTGATTGTCTAGCTACTCCTCACAAGGAAACCTACGCAGAGTCCTGGTCCTTCGAAAAGCAGTACTCGCTGGGTTAGGATTCCGTGACTGCCGAGGTGTAAATTGCACACGAAGACTGCATCGTTGTTTTTGACACCAGTAAAGCGCACTCTTAATATACAGTGTCCAGTATATTAAGAGTTGAAAATCCCTTCATACGTTACGCTATCAAACTTCACTAAATGAGTATTCAAGTCAAAAACAACAAATTTCCAATAAAGTTCAGTCCTATTTCGTCTAGTTTTTCGTCTGTGTTTTACTTAAAATGTGATCTTTAAAGTCGATTGAGGTATAAATTTAAAACTGTGCATACTGTGGTATAAAATATCAATATACAAAAGAAACTTTCAAAACTTATCACTTCCGGTTTCAAAATGGTGACCGTACTATAACTCATTCTAAGCGTAATAACTCAAATCCCTTAAACTTTACAGTAAGTACAAAAGTATAACAAAACCTGTTGTAGCTTTTTAAGAACAATTTAATAACAAATTAATATATTGTCCCACGATCAATAATAACGAGTAAATTAAAATGTTTCTGAGCAAACCAAACATATTTGGTTAGTTTAGATTCTTAGGCTAAGTTCAATTAGAATAATGTAGATTAATTAAGTCAAGTCCTTGGAAACGAATGGAGTTTCCCAACAGCCCGAAACGTAGGATGTAGTTTTTTCTCCTGAAGTTGCTGAAAAGCTCGTATTATGACTTTTTTTACCAGTCGTATATAACTTTTTACTCTAAAATTACAAGTATTTTTTCACTCGTCCCAAAAGGATCCTGTAACCCTCCCGCATTTAACGTCCTCGGCTGCACCTTGTAATTTAAATAGCTTCACTTTAAGAGATAGCTTCACTTGTGATGAAATATTCCTTTCACGTCTAGGTTCAGCACACGGATGGACGTCACTGTCCTTGGATGAGTTCTCATGTCATCGACTGGATCTACCAGGGTCCCGCCCTCGCCGTGCTGGCAGTCAACCTCATCTTCCTAGCCATGATTATGTGGGTATGTAACCAAACTGAGCTTACTTCAAGTAACAAAGAGTCTTAATATTTTAAATGCTTGTATTTTATTAGTCAGCTTGACTTACTTTACTTAATTCCTTTTACTCCTCTGGAGAGCATAGGAACCCAAAAACATTCCTTCAGCCGCGAAAGTCTCTCGCCACTCTCCTCGGGTCGTCCCAGGAATGACCAAGTTGTTCAGCTCCGTTAATTATACTTTTTCTCCAGGTAGTCCTTGGTCTTCCTCTTCGGCGACTTCCCTGCGGATTCCATTCTAGCGCTCTTTTTGCTATGCCGTCATGCCCTAAAGTGTTGCCCAGTCAAGTTGTTGCACCATTTTCTTCTTTTGATAAGATGCACAACTGGAACCATTTGGGTTCATCTCCACAGCTCTTCATTTGCTATTATTTCATTTTTGCCTCAAGATCATTCATTTTATTAGTCAAGACTGTTAAACTATATGAGATATTTCATTAAACTTAACCACATTTTTCAGACTTAATTTGACCCGACAATTTCAAAAGATTTTGGCGACCTGGCTAGATTGATAATGATGATAAGTTCTTGACTTTAAGAGATCTCAACTAAAAACAAATGATAATTTACTGCAGGAAACATAGTTAAATTTATTGAAACGAAATTACATGCGTATTGGCTATTTAAACTAAAATTTGGTGCACTCAACATTTGGATATCGTTTAAACATACAGACTTTCCATTCACATAAAACTCTTTCATCGAATTTCCCACTCTAGCCCTACGGTTAGCCAGTTAGTTTTGCGCTCTCCTTTTAATTTGTGTCTATAATCAGAAAATGTTAGAGATGAATTTCAAACTTTTCAAAATTGAATCAAAAACCTTTACAAACTCAACTCCAGCCATGATTCCAAAACTGAAATGTATTTGAAAATTCAGCTCTAAAAGTGTATTTGGATACGTCATACAAATAGCACTTTTTTCCACGTTTTACCACGTGCTAAGCTTTCAACTCAATAACTATAACAATAACAATTTGTTTAATGTCAATTTTTACAATTATAAGTATTGTTTTATTGACAATATACTAAAGTACCACAAAGTACAATTTTAGCCTAATTAAACAATTAAATTATGGAACTTTACCTATCTATAAACTCTCTAATTGTATAAAACGAATTTTGGCAAGATAATTTATGAGTTTGGATTTGAATTGGTTTGAAAAATAACTTTAATGTTGTCAGGAAGTTTATTGTATAGAATTTCAATTGGAAGTTTATCACATAACTGAAGCCTATGGTAGTTCGGTGGAATATAATTTTGATTTCGTGTGTTGTACCTATTATTTTGATGATTGTTCACATCAATAGAACACTTAGCCCTAAAGAACAACAAGGTTTCTAAATGTACTGAGAGCTTATGCTGAGGCAATATGGATAAGGATTTAAAATTCCCTGCAGGACTCTCTAAACTTTAGCCTACCAATTATTCTAATTGCTCTTTTTTGTAGAACAAAAATCCTGCAATTTTTGTTTCAGAGCAATTACCCCATAGGCATAATCCGTAAAATAAATGGGGATGAACTAAACCATAATATGCCAATTTTAAAACGTCTTGGCTGCAATGAAATGACAGTTTTCTTAATAAAATAACCCTTTGATACTTTGCTTTATCAAAGTCAATATGGTGATCCCAAGACAGTTTTTATCTATGAAAAGGCCTAAGAACTTTACGTGGTCAGTCTCTTGAAGATAAGTGCCATTAATTGTTATATTATGAATACTATCGTCTTGCACATGACTGCCAGTACTAAAACCGAAGTTAATATAACATGTTTTGAACAAATTTGTATTCAAATCAAGCTGCCTAAAATATTGTACACAACTGTTGGTTTTCAATAGCAAGCTCTAAGCTCAGAATAGCTATTGCCATTAAAACTCAGAGTTGTGTCATCAGCGTATTGTAAAATATTGCAATTGTTCATATTATCAAAGTCAATTTCAGAGCATTTATTAACATACAAAATGAATAATGGGACCAAAATGGATCCTGAGGGACCTCCATAGTCAAGATCCATAACTTTGACAATTTATTTTCTACTTGTACTTGTTGACTTCTGTTACTCAGATAGGTCTTTAACCAATTGTAAGAGTTTCCTCGAATCCATACATGTGAAGGATATCAAGTAATTTAGAATGATTAACACAATCGAAGGCCTTTGTCAGGTCCAAAATTAGGGCTTTCTTTTCATATCTAGGTTTGAAACAGTAAAACTTGTTATTGTTCCATAGTACTCCTTCAGTAAAACCATATTGACTTTTACAGAATATAAAATTGCTTTAAAAATTAATTTAATCTGATCAGAAACAGCTTTTCAAAAGTTTACTGAAAGTAGGTAGTAACGATATTGGTCTGTAGTTACCCATAGTTGATCTTGGCCCTTTTAAACATTGGCACAACCTTTGCCTGTTTTAACAATTGTGGGAACACGCCTAGCTCAAATGAAATATTTATTAGAAAACCATTGGTTCTGTAAGTTCCATGAAACATTGTTTTAAACCCCATACCGACATACCATCAATATCAGTTGATTTTTTGCTGTAAATTTTTAATCACCGACAGGTGTTCTGTTTGAGTAACGGGAGTTAAAACATAGAAAACCGATTAATTTTCATCTGTCTCGAAATCAACCTTGAAGATCTCTGATTTTGAACGCAAAGTAATCATTAAAACTATTTGCTATGTCAAGGGGTCATGTAGCAAAGTTCCATTATGTTCTACTATAATTGGTTTTTCGCGTTAAGAGGTTTACTGTCATTTATAATTTTTAAGTGGTCTTAGACATACGAGTATTTTTAACTATCAGTTAACAAAACAGTTAAAACTTTAACGTATAGTTATTTGACTGATTTTACTCGTCGCAGTAAGTTTGTAAACAATAAGCTACTCGTATTTTTTCATTTAACAACACATTTCGAAAACTGCTTGGATTTACTCAATTGAATATTAGAAATACAAACAGGCAATCTATGTGAAAAGTAGTAAAATATGTTCACAATCTCGTTATTTATAATATTTCATGATTTTCCTTGATATTCTGAGTTAGTCAAGCAAACAAACAAACTCCAGCAATAAATATCGTCATCAAATTCATCAGTATAAATTTATTCCCGTTACGTAACAACGAATTAAAAGTATGTTTACGTAATTTATTATCTATTTTATGATCAGTAAAGCTGTAAGAGATAACATTATGCAACTGATGAGAGATTTATCTTGCTTTGGGGCACTCAACCTGATGAAAATTATTGAGCCGTTTCAATAGACGTAATGTTGTATCCGATCTCTGACAGTTGTTTAAATCCCTCAAAACCTAATGGTATTACATTTTACAAACTTAGTACCTTTAACAAAATAACGTTAACTTAAATGAGCAAAATGTTCATTATTTATTTTCAAAATAAACCTTGTCTTACGCCCTTCAAGAAATTACATGAGATTAACAAGGTTTATTCAGAAAATACACGATACCTCAAAGGGTTAAACGATGATATCCAAAAAGACTTCATTCATAAACGTTGAGTGCTGATTTAGTGTACATCTTATCAATTAGACTTGTACAGAATAAAAGTAAGTTAGAAATTAAAAAACTCGACCTTTTGCAATTTAGAAAAATGCACCTCTTAAAATAATTGTGTATTAAATTTAATTTAAAGCTACTAGCCTTAACATATTAAAAGCAGTACATGCACAATAACGTTAAAAACAAACAACAGTTTGAAAAACTAACTATTGATTCGCGTTGAACAAAATATAAAACACAAAAGGACGTTTGTTAAGGAGTCGTTATTTTTTAAGCACATGAGTGTAATGAAAATAAACTGACTACATGCAATCAGCTAAAACAATAATGAACCTTACTTCTTTGCACTATCTAAAGAGACAAAAATAAGTCCTGGCTTATAAATAGTATCAGTGTTATACGAACAGGGTGTCACAAAAGTGTGTAGCGCGCTATGCAGAACCGGGGTAAAAGTAAGTAGAACATGTTAATTAGCATTTTTTTTAATTCGGCCTAGTTTAGCCGTAATCCGCCAGTCTGTAAATTTGTTAAAATAATTAATAATTCAAAAATCCTTTGGGATACTTTTGTGAAACTTAGTATAAACCTTGATTGTTCTTCTAATAACGTTATTTTCCAACAATATTTTGTATCTAACTTATTGAATTTTAAAATGGCGGTCATTTAAACATTTCAAAGTAAAATTCCAATTTGATTCCATTTGACTTTAAATGGCCGCCATTTTGAAATTTGATATAATACACAAATACACCCTTGGACAAAGTTATGGAACCAAATGGTTTTCTTTCATTTCATCGCCCCTTTTTGTTTAACACCCTGTATAATTTTGAGTTATTTGTAATCGTTCAGTTGGCTTCAATATTTACGTACGCTTTGCTAAAGAAAACTCCAATTTCAAACGAAAAAGGGGCAATGAAATGAAAGGAAACCATTTGGTTCCATAATTTTGTCCATGGGTGTATTTGTATGTTACTTATCAAATTTCAAAATGGCGGCCATTAAAAATTTCAAAGTCAAATGGAATCAAATTGGAATTTGACTTTGAAATTTTTAAATGACCGCCATTTTAAAATTTAATAAGTTAGATATAAAATAATTCCATAATTTTGTCCAAGAGTGAATTTTTGGAAAATGTTATTAGAAAAACTGTTAAGGTTTATACCAAGTTTCACAAAATTATCTCAAACGATTTTTAAATTTTTTTAAATTTACAAAATGGCAGATTACGGCTAAATTAAGCCAAAATAAAAAAGTACCAAACATTTTGGACTAACTTCTGTATGTAGAATCCGGCTCTGCATAGCGCGCTACACATTTTTGTGACACCCTTTATATGAAATGTGCTATTTCATTACGAAACACCCTGTATAACATACAATACACCGTTATTGAAGAGAAGCACACAATAGTTATTTCAGCATTGCACTTACCTCGTCTGAAGGGAAGTGATCCGTTTAACCTGATGGAAGCGACTCGGAGTGGGAACGTCATTTAATTATGTGTTCACTATGACAGACTCTGAAATTAATATCATGAAATATACACTTCACTGCTTTGCTTATGAAGCGTGATCTCATTTAGCACTGAGTGCTTACGTGCTATTTTCCACTGGTGATGTCGTGAAGTTAAATTATGTTAATTGCTTTTAAGAACACGTTTTTTTAATTGTGCGTATTATTTACATTTTTATTTAAGAACTAGCTGAGAGTACCCACGCTTCGCCTCGGGGCTTTGTTAACATAGCTGTGTGTATATTTTAAGACACTTGCAAATTTAGAGTGAACCAAAAGTAGTGTCCTATATATTCTTGGAAAAGCCATTAAGTTTGCCTGTTAGTTCGTCATCTTCTCCTTATAAGTGTTGGCTACCTTGTGAGAGAGTCCATACATCCGCCGTTCCGGCCGTTTTTAGAGCCAGTTTGGTTTTCTGAAATTTATTTTGAGAATGTTATATAGACATCAAATGTGAAAAACTGTCATAATCCATTTTATGCCCTTGTCACTTTTTTGTGGATGTTGTATTGATATGAAATATAGCTAAAGACACACTGCGTGATTAGCTTAACCCTTAAACAAAGTTTCACCGCCATAGTTTCAGCCAATTTTGACTTAGAGGTCCAAAACGCCTAAAAATGTGTTCAGAGCCCACTTTGGTCCCTTGCCATTTTGTGTGTGTATGTTTTATTGATACAACGCATAGGTAAAGACACACTGTGTAATGGTCCAAGCCCTTAATCGAAGTTTCAACGTGATAGCCTCAGTCGAATCTGAGTTATAAGCGGTCCAAGATGCATTAAAAACGTTACAGACAGACAGACAGGATTTCTTATACGCCAGTTTCGGTCCATGCAAAGTATATACACACCAAATAACCAAAAACCGATAAATTCTTTGAAATGTACAGAAAAAAGTCTTATTTTATTTATATAGATGTTTTGGTGAACTTTTGTTAATATTTGTAACGTTCATGCTGGAAAAATTGGGTAGGGAATTTAAAGTAAGGAAATATTGGCAAACAAGAATTTAGTTGGGTTAACGAACCAAAGTGTAAAGTTTTCCTAGAAGCATAGTTATCTAGTGCTGCTCTATATAAAAACAAACAAAACTAGTTTGGTTAAAAGAATATAATTTGAATAACAGAGTTGCGTGTACAATTTGAAATAGTCCGTTTAGTGGACCCGTGGCGGGTTGGAGTCGTGCGCGACTCCGGAGCTCATCACTCCGCTGGCGCGAGTTCGATCCCCCCAGCCACCACTTACATTCGTAAATTGACTCTACGGTAACGCTAATGGTAGAGAGGAATTTGTAGTCCTACCTTCGCCTCATTAAAGAAGACAAACTTTACTTTTTTACTATGTTCTTATAAAAAGTCGAGTTTCAAATACCTAAACACAAAATTGATTTGGTGATAAAATCACTAAATCACTATTTGAGATGCCGACCACTCTCATGAGGGTATTTTAAGGCAAATATGTGGTGAAGGATGAGTGGTAGTAATGAGCCATGAGGTGTAGTCTTGTTACAAACTAAGGCCGACTCTTCCTTAGAATGGGTTATTAATTAATAGCCCAATGTCCAATGGAAATACAAGGACCAACGGCTTAACGTGACTTCCGAACAACGCAGGTGATGGTCTGATATGTCTCAACGATGGTGGGAGTTGATGCGGGTATCATCAGATGGTCACTGAGACTATCTGAGCCGCTTTAGACCTATATCATCCTCAAAACCTGACCTCCATGAAGCTGGATTACAGGAGCACGCCACGAGTCCCAGTCAAGGTAAAGGTAAAGTAAAGGTATTAGTGTCTGTATGCAGCAGAGGCAATGAATGCTGGAGAAAATATTTCTACGTTTAAGTAAATTAACTTGCATAAAACGCCGTTCGCTGTTTTTACCCCACGTTTTAAGCGGTACTCAGAGTTGACCTGCGGCCGCCTTATCTTATGACTCTGCCAGGCTGGCACAATAATTTAAATTGAAAAGTAATTAAACTTAACTTTTTATGTGATTATCAGGTTCTAATAACCAAGCTCAGGTCAGCTAACACGCTGGAGACTCAGCAGTACCGCAAGGCAGCCAAGGCCTTGGTAGTGTTGATTCCTCTGCTTGGCATCACCTACATACTCTTCATAGCATCTCCGTCCGACGGTGCTGCACTCTACACGTACTGCAGAGCGATACTGCTTTCGTTACAGGTAAACACGATACCTTCTAGTTCTTTTGGTTCACGCCACGCTCAAAACATCATAATAGCTTGAAATATTTCAATATCGCTATGGATACCATCTTCAGTCACTGATTGGCTGTTTGACCTAAATATTTCAAGGTAGTTATGATGTTTTAACGCGGTGTGAATTGGAAGACCTAGCCAGTTGTGACACGGGCCGCAAAAGCCTAAAAGTTAAGTTTAAATGACGGTACTATTAAAAATTAATTTCTTGAAGTGTCATCCTTAATTTTATATGTTTAATAAAAACATATATGCATTGCCTTCTTTCTCTATTTCAACAGTGTGTATTGTTCTAAGGTTTTCTTTTAGCTAGAACTTACTTTTAGCTCCTAAACGAAGTATTCATACTTATGTTCATAGCGAAAGAAGTAGAGCTTCAGTTCTATTGTCATGTGGAACTAAACGACGTAGAATTTTTAGCTTCCCGTAACCTACTAAATTGAATGGCAAAACTTTTATATGCATATACGTAAATACTTATTCCAATCAGGTTCAACTACCTAATATGTAGTCCTTCAACAACCTAAGTAGTTTAACTACCATATTTTAAGCCTTTTTAAACCATACACTTACTGTGTGCCTAACAACTTCGGTTAAAACATTTAATTATCATCTTGCTCCAACCGTCGATTAAGTTATTTCAAACAAGATACGTTTAAAGTGTTAACTACATGGACCAAAGCGAAGGAGAAATAATTACCAAAAGAATTAAAGGTGAAATCCAGAACAGGTGGTTAAAGTAAGAAATAACATGTCTCGTGGGAGCTCTAGAGTCTAGAGTAAAGCAAGGTGAAGAACAAACACAGAAGTTAATGTTTCAAGAGACCTACCAAGGGTCAAAGGAGTTGGGACAGCCTGACTTTAATGTCCTCGTTGTGGCAGAGATGTCCTTAATTAATTATCTGCTCTTTCCCAACTTTACTTTGACCGTCTTACTTGTTGAGTGTTTTCAATAGGTGTTTTTATATGAGAGTACTAGTGCTTTTGAAGCACCATAAGCTAGTACGCCTAACAAAAGTCATGCAATTTTATTTTATATTGACAAGTGAGTAAAGAGGTATTTAAAATGTCTTGACCCCTCAACCAATAAATTTGATAATCAACTTTACTCCATTTTGAAAGCAAATTAACGACCTAATCGGAAGAGGTAAATTTAAATATGAACGAGGATTTGTACGGTAAATTTGGAAATAAATCAGAATATTTTCTCAAAAGTGTTTCATATACAGGGTGTCCAGTATATGAAAATTTTCTTTGTGGTTAAGTGGAAGAGAGGACTTCCTATTCGCCACCTATTAAGACGTTTTTATTTAATTTCTTTTCAGTAATTAGGGGATCAACACTAGGTGATTTTCAAGTAAAAATAAACAATCAATGATGAATAACACATAGTCCTATCTTGCCTAATTTTCCGTCTGTCTGTGTTTTATACTAAATAACTTTTATCATCGAGGTAGATTAAGTTAGTGACAAAGAGCAAAAGCAACGTTACGGTAGGTAGATAGCACATGGCTGAGGCAGGAATCTCAACATAGTTAGGCAGCCCACGTAGAGAATGCGCTGCGAGCGCTACCACCTCTCTCCCCTCGGCTCCACATCCTCGAGTTTGTGACTGAAATGTGACAAAATCAACAATCGAACTTGCGCCTGCGTCAGTGGCTCCACTTGGATTCCCTCGCAGAGCCTTCTGTGCTTGGGCTGCCTCAGCTATGTGACATCTGCGCTATCTTCCAACCATAACATTGTCAACCATTCATGTTTCAGGGGTTCACAGTTGCTCTGTTCTACTGTTTCCTCAACACCGAGGTGCAGAACACCCTCAGGCACCACTGGGAGGTTTGGAAGGAGGAGAGAGAGTTGGGTTCCAGCCGTCGCTACTGGTCCAAGGACTGGTCTCCCAACACAAGAACAGACAGCATCCGGTAAATACAGGGTGTTCATAAAAGGGTGTCACAAATTCACAGTTAGGTTTAATAGATCAAAATAACAAGAAAATCAGGAATAAAAGTCAAGACGGTATCAGGAAAGCGAATCCGTGGCGGATTGGTATCGCGCGCGACTACGGAGCTCATCACTCCGATGGCGCGGGTTCGATCCCCGCAGTCACCACTTACAATTTGTAATGTGACTACACAGTGGCGCTAGGTAAGGGTCAAGGATGGGTTTTAGCCATTTCTCCATTTGTCTTTTTAATTACAAAACTTTTGTACATGTTGTATTGTTGTCTAAGCTGGTGTTTATTCTATAAAAATAAGTCAAAGGAAAAGTATTCATGTTATTAATTTTTGGTGACGGGTGACTGGTAAGGTTGCGCTGATAACTTTTGGCTCATTTCCTTATGTTTTGGGCAACCAACTCAAATTGTGTTGTGTCCATTTTTTAACATGTGTTATGCCTTGGAAGGTTAAAGAAAAGAACGGAAAACAGTTGTCTGGTTTAATGGTCAGTACTAAAATAATTAATCCAATAAAAGTTCAAGTAAATGTCAATAATGTACATTGATTTATTTATAACGTTTAAACATATTTATTTATAGAACGTTGTGAATATACCTACAAGTATTATTTTGGTTATTTCACATACTTAACCACTAATGACAACACTTGTCCAAATATTTGTCAATAATAATAAATTCAAAATCGACCACTTTTTCAGTTCCCTTTTTCAGGAAAAAGTAAAGCTCTCCTCCAGTAAGAAGGTTTATTGAAAGACGTTAACAAATAATGGCTCGAAGGTGTCCTTTCTGTCGTCATACCAAGGGTCAAAGGAGTTGGGACAGCCTGACTTTAATGTCCTCGTTGTGGCAGAGATGTCCTTAATTAATTATCTGCTCTTTCCCAACTTTACTTTGACCGTCTTACTTGTTGAGTGTTTTCAATAGGTGTTTTATATGAGAGTACTAGTGCTTTTGAAGCACCATAAGCTAGTACGCCTAACAAAAGTCATGCAATTTTATTTTATATTGACAAGTGAGTAAAGAGGTATTTAAAATGTCTTGACCCCTCAACCAATAAATTTTTTAATCAACTTTACTCCATTTTGAAAGCAAATTAACGACCTAATCGGAAGAGGTAAATTTAAATATGAACGAGGATTTGGAAATTTAAATTTGGAAATAAATCAGAATATTTTCTCAAAAGTGTTTCATATACAGGGTGTCCAGTATATGAAAATTTTCTTTGTGGTTAAGTGGAAGAGAGGACTTCCTATTCGCCACCTATTAAGACGTTTTTATTTAACTTTTCAGTAATTAGGGATCAACACTAGGTGATTTTCAAGTAAAATAAACAATCAATGATGAATAACACATAGTCCTATCTTGCCTAATTTTCCGTCTGTCTGTGTTTTATACTAAATAACTTTTATCATCGAGGTAGATTAAGTTAGTGACAAAGAGCAAAGGCAACGTTACGGTAGGTAGATAGCACATGGCTGAGGCAGGAATCTCAACATAGTTAGGCAGCCCACGTAGAGAATGCGCTGCGAGCTACCATCTCTCCCCTCGGCTCCACATCCTCGAGTTTGTGACTGAAATGTGACAAAATCAACAATCGAACTTGCGCCTGCGTCAGTGGCTCCACTTGGATTCCCTCGCAGAGCCTTCTGTGCTTGGGCTGCCTCAGCTATGTGACATCTGCGCTATCTTCCAACCATAACATTGTCAACCATTCATGTTTCAGGGGTTCACAGTTGCTCTGTTCTACTGTTTCCTCAACACCGAGGTGCAGAACACCCTCAGGCACCACTGGGAGGTTTGGAAGGAGGAGAGAGAGTTGGGTTCCAGCCGTCGCTACTGGTCCAAGGACTGGTCTCCCAACACAAGAACAGACAGCATCCGGTAAATACAGGGTGTTCATGAAAGGATGTCACAAATTCACAGTTAGGTTTAATAGATCAAAATAACAAGAAAATCAGGAATAAAAGTCAAGAAAGCGTATAGAAGGTATCAGGAAAGCGAATCCGTGGCGGATTGGTATCGCGCGCGACTACGGAGCTCATCACTCCGATGGCGCGGGTTCGATCCCCGCAGTCACCACTTACAATTTGTAATGTGACTACACGGTGGCGCTAGGTAAGGGTCGAGGATGGGTTTTAGCCATTTCTCCATTTGTCTTTTTAATTACAAAACTTTTGTACATGTTGTATTGTTGTCTAAGCTGGTGTTTATTCTATAAAAATAAGTCAAAGGAAAAGTATTCATGTTATTAATTTTGGTGACGGGTGACTGGTAAGGTTGCGCTGATAACTTTTTGGCTCATTTCCTTATGTTTTGGGCAACCAACTCAAATTGTGTTGTGTCCATTTTTAACATGTGTTATGCCTTGGAAGGTTAAAGAAAAGAACGGAAAACAGTTGTCTGGTTTAATGGTCAGTACTAAAATAATTAATCCAATAAAAAGTTCAAGTAAATGTCAATAATGTATACACAAAATATTCATTGATTTATTTATAACGTTTAAACATATTTATTTATAGAACGTTGTGAATATACCTACAAGTATTATTTTGGTTAGTTTTCACATACTTAACCACTAATGACAACACTTGTCCAAATATTTGTCAATAATAAATTCAAAATCGACCACTTTTTCAGTTCCCTTTTTTCAGGAAAAAAGTAAAGCTCTCCTCCAGTAAGAAGGTTTATTGAAAGACGTTAACAAATAATGGCTCGAAGGTGTCCTTTCTGTCGTCATACAAAAGGTCAAATTGGCGATAAAAGAACGAGAGACTTTGTAAAGAACTGTTTAAAGAGTGTCCAGTCTCAGAGAGGTTCCATTAAAGAGGGCAAATATTTGGGTTTAGAGCGTAAGCCCTCTTGGCTTTGCGAAGCTTTTGAAACCGCAACATAAGCGGTTTTATCAACTTGTGTAATAAGAGGATTAGCAAGACTAAAAATAACGGTTTTCAATTAGTTTTTACAGAAAAATACTACTGAATAGATAAATTCGAGTCTTACTTATCCGTTCTTTGACTATCCTAGATTTTGTATTATCAATCATCGATACGAAAACCTGTAAAGTGTCAATATAAAATCGTTTATTTGCTTGAATGGTGATTATTGTGTTTTGTGTGTTACATAGGTTTCTTTCAAATTTCGATCACATATTTTTATTATTGTTCAACAGTTGATGTATCTATTAAATAGACGATGACGTTATTTAGACAGATTTCACATTTCAACGGCTTTCCTTAAGGTTGCCTGGTATCCCGACATTTTGGTTTAACCGTCTGCCGGCCTGTTTGTGACGTGTAAGCTCTACTGTATGAACAAATACAAACAAAACCTATTGCGAATTTTTGTTTTGTAAAAAGTAACTCGATGAACTTACCAACGCACGAATATTTTGTTACTACCTAATGCAGTTTTTCAAGAACCAATTTTTTAGTCGATATATTACGTCTTTATGGGAAGGCAACTAGCACAAAAGTACAACTGTGAAAACAGGTTTAGTTTCAATCAATAATATATGTGTTTGTTGCAGGCTGTACAGCAGCCACCATGTAGCTCCGTTAAAACGAGAATCAACGGCGAGTGACTGCCATCTCGCCCCCCATCATTTCAACAAGAGAGAGAGCACAATCAGCAGTGTTACCACCATGACAGTGTATAACGGTTCAGGCTTGTCCTTGAGACCACCACTCAGTCCCCATAGAGATGTTGAGATTATGTAGTGGTAGAACTGATCATTTCAACAAGAGAGAGAGCACAATCAGCAGTGTTACCACCATGACAGTGTATAACGGTTCAGGCTTGTCCTTGAGACCACCACTCAGTCCCCATAGAGATGTTGAGATTATGTAGTGGTAGAACTGATCATTTCAACAAAGAGAGCACAAACAGCAGTGTTACCACCATGACAGTGTATAAGCCATTTCCTTCCTAAATAAAATTTTCTTTAGATGGTATGAAAGGAAATCAAATGTATAAACCTAATTTGGCTATAGTGTAAAAAATTTTCTCAACAATTCGTTTGTTTTTTTCAGCTTTTTTTAGAAACATTCCCAAAGAAACTACTTTGCTTTTTACTGCTTGATGAGCAAGAAAAGACTAAGATCTCGAGTAACAGTAACTACATTGACTGTTCCGAATTGGCGTAGTTACCTTTAAACTACCTCTCGTTTCTTTTAGCTTCCAAAACAAAGAAGAAAATGTTAGTAACGAACGAAGACTTGTGGTCTACATTATTTAGCTTAAAAGTGGTAAAATGTTTTAGCTATTAAATTACTTAAACGTGAATGTATTAACATCTATTATTGTCATGTATCTAAGAAATTGTAAATACAGATATTTTGTACTTAACAAAGATTTGTAAATCTGTAAGTTTATATACATGAAGTTGCTCACTATTATAATGTCAAGTAAATTATAGAGTTATTTTGAAATATGAAAGTAGGTGTTATAAATAAATCTTTATATAAACTCCATTGTATATAGAAAATAAATGTTATGTGTAACATTAAATCCAACTAAATCATGTCTAGATATCTTTGTACAAATAAATATGTATTTCATTCTCATTTTTGTAACATATACAAATACTTGTCTCCTGAAAAAGTAGCTTTAAGTCCGTGGTTATTTGTTATCCTAAAACCTATTATTATTGATTGTTTTAATATTTCCAATTGTTTCTTAATGCTACAATCTGTATATCCTAAAACTATGAAATTAAATGAAAACAAGAAATGATTGACTCGTTTGTCCAACTCTGGGTAACGTTTATTCATAGAGTAAAATCTGCAGAAGACGTTTTAATATTATTTAAAATGAAGGTTTTCTCAAAAGCCCTAAAGCTACTAATGCTGCTACATATGCCAATAAACTCTAAATCCTGTACTTAAGGCATACCATAAATAAATAAATAAGGCAAAAATGAATTTTGTATTTAAAAATTAAACTAGTTGTTTCCAAATGAAATTAACATTTATTAACACCATATAGTTTAACTATTTCATCACTAGGTCTAAAACCTGAAAAGATCGTTTGCAAACTATCGCATTTTAAATCCCAATCCCGTTGTCAAAACACCGACCATCTTTTCAATACTGCAAATAATTTAGGAAATACATTTTGGTACACTCCTATTGCTGTGTTTTTCAAAGTGAACCCTTCACTGTTAAATGTTAGCAACTGTGGTAGACCCATTATTATATAACTGCACGTAGACTTTTTATAATATGTAAATAATATAAGTGTAAGAACCGGTTTAAAGTCCCGGTCAACCCCATCTTTTTTAAACTTCCTTTAATATAAGCATGTGATTAGCTTTATTTTATGTGATATTAAAAAGTATGAATCTAATACAAGAGGGAAAGAAACACTTCAAATTATGTAAATAACACATAGGATTAAGATGTATAAAGTCTTAGGATAGATATTGAATTGTATATATTTTATCATACATAAACATGTAACAATGCGATTATATTTTTTTCAAACACCTAATTGTGATGTAATAAAATTGTGTAGCTTAGCAAATGTTTGAATTTATTTCTTCTAACGATATTCTGAGTAAAATAATAACAATCACGGCAAAAACTTATGAAGAAATCAAAATTATACATGGATTCTATAATATTTAAGTTAATATTACTACAGAAACAAAAATAAAATTAAGCGGAGATAGTAAAAACTTAATGCATAAGTGCATAAGTGATGTAAGGGCAAGCTCTGAAATCATTTGGTTTAAAACTTATCGGGTAAAAGGTCTATGAAAACAAAGATAACACCGATCAAACACTCTTTGATGTCCTTTGATGGCGCTTCAAACAAGGTTTTAATTACAAACAAGGTAAGGTCACGTGATTAGATCATTGTTCCTAGCTAGACTACGAAGTGACACAACATCGTTGTTGGCTAGCTCTTGAGGTGAAACTAGTCTATGTCGGTGTAACCGTTTCGAAAATAACATGCCCGAAAACTCTTTTACTTGCCTTCTTTTATTTTAGTGTTAATCAAATAGTTGAACGATATTAAAACTAACGTGTTCTTAGGAAAACAAGTTGACTCGGAAATTGTCTATGAAGATTGAACAGGTTGAAGTTAGGATCTGACTGGGGTAATCAGGTTAACCTCAAACTCTGTTTATAATACAGCAGAATTGATTACTAGCTAACTAACAATTTGCTATCTGTTTTCAGTATGCTCTTTAATAAATAAACACACGTTCCATTATGCTCCGAACGAAATTGTATTTTACATTCACGAACAATTTTACATTTATTAACAAATAAAATAACCCCAACTAAGGACGTTTCTGAGGGGTTTAAATTAAATAAAGTAAATGCTCACCGTGGTCTGTTGGCTATATCAATGGATTCCGCAGCTTGGGTTGTGGGTTCAAATCCCGCTCCAGGCGTATACTTTTTGAAACTCAAGTGGTCTGTTCTACAGTATCCAGAAAAGATTCTTGTTATGCCCACAACACTCTGATTGTGAACAAACAACAGTTCTAAACTCACAATTTATAGTATAAGAAAATAAATACGTTATTCCTTTACGAAACCCCCGTTTTTATCGACCAAAATGCAAATTGTTAAGGAGGTTTACCTAGTAAACAGCATTACATGAGTTTAAGAAGAAAAGATAAACTTTCCCAACCGAAAACTCACTGATTAATATTAAATTACGGAATTCAATATTAACTATTCGCCTCACTGATCTTCCTGCAAATATCAATTAAATGATTACCCAATATGTTAAACGAGCTATAGTGCAGCTGATGTTTTGTTCAGTTTATTAGTGTGTAAGAAGTGGAACCACTGGTTTTGTTGTTAATAGTAAGATTAAATCACTAAATCACTATCTGAGATGCCGACCACTCTCATGAGGGTATTTTAAGGCAAATATGGTGAAGGATGAGTGTAATGAGTGGTAGTAATGAGTTATGAGGTGTAGTCTTGTTACAAACTAAGGCCGACTCTTCCTTAGAATGGCCATTAATTAATAGCCCAATGACCAATGGAAATACAAGGACCAAAGGCTTAACGTGACTTCCGAACCACGAAGGTGATAGTCTGATATGTCTAAACGATAGTGGGAGTTGATGCGTATCACTGCTTGAGACTATCTGAGCCGCTTTTAGACCTATATCATCCTCAAAACCTTAGAACAATCATAGAAGCATCGTACTTAGCCTAACAACATTTTCAACCATATTCTAGTTCATCCGGTTCACACCGCATCAAAACTTCATAACAAGCCTGAAATATTTCGGTCTCGCTGTGGAGTACCAAATAGATAGAATAACTAATAAGATGATAGATGATGCAGGATACATCACATAAGCGTGGAGTACTTGCATCGTAGAACGCTAACTGGAAATGGTGTGCTAAAATATTTACCAGAACATCAAAACTTAACAGTGTCTATCAAGTGTGTTCGACACTCAAGTTGACTTCAACGTAAATCAACCAGTTTGTCAAAGTATCAAGAAAAGAAGACAAAGAATACATACATATCAAATAATATTTTTACAGGGTGTCCAGCAATTACGGGATAAAACTTCACCAGGTGATTTATCAAGTCAAAATAAATAAAACATTTCCCATAACCTTTAGTCCTATCTAGCTTAGTTTTCCGTCTGTCATTTTAGCTTTAATTAATTGAAAGAAGAATAAACAAAATGTTCACACAAAATAATCAACATTTAAAAATAAATTTAAAATATTATCACTTAAGTTTCAAAATGGCACATTACAGTTTTCTAAGTCATATTTAAAACGCAGTTTTATAGTAAAAATAAACCGGTAAGAAAAAATGCCATGTTTATACATTAAAATAGCTTGAAAATCACATGGTTTGATCCTAAATGGACATTGAAACCAATGGTATGTGCTTGGCCACCATTTGTTTTAAAAGTCAAAACCTGTTGCGAGTTAGTAAATCTATTTTCGCCATTTTACTGGTTTGACAACGATTGTAAAAGGCTATTTTCAGATTCATAATTAACGTGTGATTTAAACAGCTACAAAGAAAACACCCATGTTTCTAAACACTGATTTAATTAATCACCATCTCGTTGTTTATCACTAAATTAAATGAGATGGTTAATCAGGACGAGATATTGTGAGATATTATCTACAGACAAATGGCTGACCCTCTTTCTTATAATCGCACAGAAACGTGATGCAATTTACACAGATTCCACTAATTCAGTTGTGAGTTATGTGTACAAGTAGCTTATAAACTACAACTGGGGTACTTTGTTTCAAGTTTTTTGTTGATGGTACAGTTTCTGAGGCTATAAAGTATTCTATGGACGTTTTCCATCGGGTTGAAAGAAAATGTACACGATCCCGTCTTCAGGTGAAAAGTAACCTAAAACATTACACAAAATATTAGGAAAAGAGGTAGCCTAAAACTAATCACCGCAAGATGACCAGCCATCCACCACCAAATATATTTAATTTGTTTCCCTTCAACTGTAATTTAATTAATAATTTACCAAATATAAAAAAAACTTGTATAACAAACTCAAAAAGGTAAAAGAACAATTAACAAGAAAACAAAAAAAAAATATAACAAATATTTAAAATAAAACAAAAGTAAACCACTAGTAAGCTACAGTATTGAATACCTGCTTAATGTATAGTAAAATGTAAATTATCATTATTTAAATTCTATCTGTAAATTCCCAACATTTGTAAGTATGACAGTAGTATAAAATCTTCCAATAGATTGAATTTAATCTTTTGAATCAGAGAAATTTTAGTGGATTTACTGCTGTAAGTTTTTTTAAAATATTATGCCTGTGATGGAATTTCATAAACGTGTGATCTATGAGAATTTTGTCTAAATGTATGAATTTGCCAGTATTGTGTCCAATTTGCTGATCTTAAACTAAATCACAGTTTCAAACGAAAATATTAGTTCATGTGTACAAGTTGTTAGAATATAAAAGTCTTAAATAAACCTCTGCAAGAATGTAAACTGATTTGAAATTATTCGCAATCTTGTTTTTGGAGGATAAAATAGTTTTAATGGCACATGCCCAATACATTACCATAACATAATAATATGAATAGACCAAATAGGCTATTTTTCATGTAATTTAGTGGGTGCTTCCTGAAAAAATAACTTCTGCACATGGATGATATAGTATGACCAAAGCTTCTAATCCACCAAAAATGTACAGTTAGTTTGTTTCAAACAAATCCTAATCTTTGGAATAATAGTTTATGAAAGACAGCAAGCCTAGAAAACAACACAACATGCACACAAACTTCACGAAATTAAAAAAAAGAGCATTTATTGTTTTCAAAAAATATCTCACTAAACATTTTATAACATTTTAAGTCTTTACTCTTCCATTAGTTTTTATTTAACTCTTGACAAGTCGTCTTTAGAATCTAAATTTATGGTATATGTTACATAACTTCTTTACTTATCATCATACGGTTTTCGACGGGGTCCCAGCATGCAGGAAGTGTGACCTCCACACACAGAATAGGAATATTCTATTCTAATGCTCTGTGGGCCTGCTTGATGGAACCGCCGAACACATGCTCTTCGACTGTCATGTTCTGGAGCCTTAGATGACTAAGGGTGGTAAGTTAGCAGAAGAGAGACTTGTGGGAAGGATTTCGGAGTTCTTAAAGCTCTCAAACCTTTTTGAGTAGCATCTCTCTATACCAACACAAGGGAGCGCAATAAGTCCCAAGGGCTGACGTGCATCAGGATCAGACCACCCCTTCTCAATGTAATGTAATGTAGCATCATACGCTTTTAAACGAAACGAAACTGACAAAATTTCATCAACTCGAATAAGTACATTATCAATTAATTAATTGAATCACCAATAACAATGTAAATCACATACGCTTTAACGAAACGAAATGACATCATTTGTACTGACAAGAAAACATTATATTTTACTTGAATAAAAGCCCTTATAACTCCCACTAAACGGGAAGTAATGTGGATATAGAGCATTAATTATGTGTATATTACAACATCAAGTCAAATGCTTCATTATTACTCCCCTTTACACTGCTTTTCCCTTTAGTATCTCGCTAACATTTCGCCCACGGTTAAATGCATTTATTTTTATTTCGTAACAACTTCATTACACACTGTGGGAATTTATCTTCATAAATGTAAAACCCTTATGTAACATTGTAAGTTTCTATAAACGTGTCAAATAGATGAATGGCACGAATTTCTAAAGTTAGACTTTGAAGTTGTCTAGTGGTGAGTAAATTATGTACCATTGTTTACCTCTATGTCAAGTCGAGTGCTCAACTTTGTATAAAAGAAATTAAAAGAGGTCCAACAACGTTTGACTCGCATGACCTAAGATTTGAAATGGTCAGGTAAATTCAATCAGGAGTATATTGCAGAAAATATAATAAAAATACAACCGCTAAAAAGCACATGAAATTTGATAACATTTTGTAAAAATATTTCTTGTTTTTGTTCATTTTTTTTAAACTGTTGGAAAGTGTTTAGCGTTAAGGAGAAATTAATTATATATTTATAAGGCCTGTACTATGAGTCTTTAAACACCACTAAATTCACGCTAAAACAATGACAGTAATTTTTAAAGGTTTACCTCAGAGAAAGGCTGAGTTCGTCCGTCCAAGGAACACACGACACCGCGCAAGTAACAACTCGCTAAACAACAGGGCTTCTTTCAACTGATGTAGCCTAACTGTTAAGCCACGGACTTGCAAGGGTTGCGCGATTACCAAGAGAAATTCAGCCATTTGTCTGTAGATAATATCTGCAATATCCAGCCAGTGCCTCGTCCTGATTAACCTGTCTCATTTGTTTGGTGAAGTGATATACAGACGAGTTGGGTGTATTAATTAAATTCAGTGTTTAGAAACATCCGGGTTAACTCTAATACTGTTTCATATCACACGTTGATTGATAGAAAGGACATCTGAAAATTGGTATTTACAATTGTTATCAAACTATGTTCGTGTTAACATTAAAATTCATCATATGGTGAAACTAGATCCTACTAACTAAAACGCAAAAAGTGTTTTGTTGAACGACTTTACAAAGACGACCAATGAACATGGACCTACACTACTACAAACTAATTTTGATATACAAGGGTGTCAGTAATTAGGAGATCAGAAACTTCACAGAGTTTCAACGACTGGTGGTCATAATATGTAGCACGTAAAACATTTTACCCCATTTTTGTTTTATCTGTAGTCTATTTTACTATAAAGATTAAACCTTTAAAGTTATTAAGCTTAGAAAACTTAGTATGACCGCCATTGTAAAACCGAAAGCGATAATATTTCTATTTTGTTTTATTGAGATTTGATTTGGTAATAAGTGGTATAGTTTAAGTATATACCGTGCAGATAGAAATTATTTAGTGAAATACACAGACGGACGGAAAACTAAACGAGATAGGACTACGTGTTATGGGAAATGATTTATTTATTTTGACGTGATAAATCACCTGGTAAAGTTTCATCCCGTAATTACTAGACACCCTGTATAAATACGTGATTTCATATGTACGTATTCTTTGTCTTCTTTTTGTATTTTGATAAACTGGTTGATTTATATGGAAGTCTATTCGAGTGGTGAACACGGTTAAGTTTTGATGTTCTGGTAAATATTTTAGAGCACATTTCCAGTTAGCGCTCTACGATGCAAGTTACTCCACGCTTATGTGATGTATCCTGTCTCATCTATCATCTAATTAGTTAGTCTTTGTTTTGTTGGAAAATACTATTTACTACTTTGGATTACTTTACTATATTTTGTTGCCTTTGGCGTTGCTTAGTACGAAATTGTGCCGATTGTCTTTTCTCAGTTCACAATCTACATGTTGACATAGTCAAGTCCATTACTCACGAGTAATTAGTATCCTCTATTGAAAGTTTTTGTGAGAAAGTTGGTTACATTTTTTTTATCCTAAGAGTACTATATTATAAGAGGCTGTATCCTGATAGGCTGGTATATTATAACAGCTGTTTATCAATCAAGCTGTCTAGTAGGTTCTTGCCCAGAAGAAGGTCCATACTACTTTAAATAGCATATTTCACGCAGGCCTCGTACAGGAAAAGATCCCGTGCTACCCTGTTTTCTTTTACTTTCAATTACGTTTATAATCGTGGTGTGTGATTCCCTCGTTTGAAATTGGCTTTTGGCTATTTGTGCAGAAAATCCAATAAGAATTATTCATACGTACGAGAGTGAACCGGGTTCACTTGAAAATATAATCAGCTGTCAAAAGCCAATGTCAGTGGTGCCAACTGTGCGGAACATTTCACTGAATATTCCATTCTTTGAGCTGTCATCAGATGTAAACAAACCACAGAAACACTCGCGTTTTCAACGTTTCTTATTTCGGAAATGTTTATCAATATTTCCGGGTTCAGAAATTAAAAAAGTAAAAATTACGATTGCCACACATATTTATGTATTATGTTCAAGCAATAAAATATTTGTTCATTTATTTATAAAAGGATTGTAGTTCAGAAATTGGTTATTACGGACGATTTAAATCTCACCTTGTCTCCAGGTGAAAGGTGAATCATGAAACGGTTCAACAAAACGCTTAATAATACCTCTTCCATTCGGCTTTGCATAAATCGGTATTTTTGTGTTCTCTGTTGCAGTTGGTCAGTCTGATTCACGGCTGTGATTGGTCGTTCACTGCTCCGAGGGAGCCAATAGGGCTGTCTGGCGGCTGGTCAGGATGTCTGTCATTGTGCAGCTGTCACTGGTGTGCTTTGTTTCTCTATTTGTTTAAATTTTCTTAAATTTTGTGTACAGTTTGTATTTTTTCTAGGCTAGCTGTTAAATTAAAACACGTTTCACCTGAAGACGTGGTCAGATTCCAATCACGAAACGTCGAGTAGCCTAGTTTTGTTCACTCAAAAACTACGGAGCTTTATATTTTAACCTCGGAAATGGTACCATTATTATCAACAAACATCAAGCAAAAAACAACTGAAAAACTAGAAAATGTGATAGCATTAAGTTATCAGTCATACGTAAACAAACGATATGTGTGTATGTGTCTTTCAAGATGGTTGAAACAAAATTAATTTTACTTCAGCGATAAGAAAAGCGTCAATAGGTGTTGCAGGATATTAAAACAGATCTGAGACCGTTATGAGAACCTTTTATCAATAAAACTAATATTCTTACCTTGTTTAGATGTTATTCTGAAAGTGTTACAAGTATTAAAACAACGTCATCCATCGTATTTTCCTTGTTCATTAACAATGTTGAATTTAAGTAATAATAATTCAAAATAAGAAACTTTCCCATCGTCCACAAAAACTTTAAACAAAGAATTATTAAATCCCTCACTCTATCATCTAATGTCTCACGTAAACCACGAGGGAAGATTGGTTTGTATCACAGAGTGTTAACTGGAAATGACGTGCTTAAATATTTACGACAGTATAAAATCTTAACCGAGCTTATCAAATGTGTTTACCAGTTGATTTTTCCTCTTAGTTGCCACATGTTACCACTTCGCGTTTAACACATTGTTACATCGGTTGGTTTTAACAAGTTTCTCATCAATGTTGATATAATGTACGATACGTAATATATAATTTTAATATACCGGGTTTCTAAAAATTCTGACCCTTCTACTAAACTTTTGAATAAATAAAAATGTTTGAAAATGCTTTGGCATGATATGTATAAAAGGTCAACTGAAGTACTTTTTGAAAAATATTCGGTATTGGATATTCACACGAAAAAAATCTAGTAGGGGGTGACCCTTAGTAATTTTTAATTTACCACACCGTGTGACTCAAACATAATACATATTGCAAAACACGTTCTAAATTATCAATTATTTAAATATTAAGAGGTAATGAACATTTTCCCGTACTTATAATGTAAGTAAAAACTAAATACAATTAAGAACCCTTTTATAATTTTTGTGATCTTACGTGTATTGTTTTGTGTATTTGAACCTTAAAAGTAAAACAAAGATAATTGGAAGGAAGCAGCTTTCGGATTGGATCAGGATTCACAGGAAGATCAAATAAAAGCCACGTCCTGGCAACAACTGGGAGCTTTGACTCCAATGTAATCAAGGTTTGCAACTAATCCGTGCTTCATTCTCTACTCAGTATTAACTGTTGATCAATTGTATCTGCTCCATAAGTCTATAACAATGTTATATTTAATTGTGTTTTGGTAATTTAGAAAGGTTACATTATATCAAAGATTATGTTGTAGTAGGTAGGCGCATGGATGTCACGTGGCTGAGGCAGGAAAATCAACATAGTTCGGTAACCCGAGCACAGATAGCGCTGCGAGAGAATTCTTTTAAGTCCCAAGTAGAGCCATGCACGTTTGCGCAATGTTCGTTTCGCGAAAGTCACCGACTTTGGACAAACTCGAGCATGTGGAGCCGAGGGAGGAGGAGAAGACTGGGAGAGAAGGCAGCGATCGCAGCGCTATCTGGGTTTGGGCTGTCACAACTATGTTTATTTTCTTGCCTCAGTCATGTTGCATCTATGCGCAATCTACCCAACATAACATTATCTTTGATAGTATCCACAACACAGACAAAGTAGTGATTATAATAAAGCTATACTTTTGGGAATACCAACAACTATAGGCTTAGTTGTCTCAAGCAGTAAGAAATTATATACTCGTACTTCATGCATAAATCGAGAACGATCGGATAATATTTAGTGGTATTAACAAAACACCATTGCTATCGGCGATTGTTTATAGAAAACCCTTGAATACTTATTTTAAATAGGGTTATTCAATTTTAAGAATAAAGAACTAACAACAAATTAGCTTTAATGCAGTGAAATAAAAGTCGAGGTTGATTGAAAAGCTTGATTACACTGGGACTCAAAGCTCCCGGTTTGTTGCCAGCGTTTGGCTTTTTACCTGCGAGGGAATTTTCTGTGAACAGCTTTAATCAAATCCACAACTGGCTTCCAGTTCAACGAATAAGTAATATGATTATGTAATATTCATTTCCTCCAATGTGATGAAAACGAGGTCTTAATTCCATGTATTAGTTATATGTGTTTGGTTTTTTAAATTTAAACCGATTTCTTCTTTATATTTTACGGTCAAACACGCGCTATGGTGTATTTTACTTTTACAAGGGTCTTTTTTGTCTTCCGGTTCACACCACGAGGTTTTGAACATCATAATAATTAGCTTGAAATACTACGGTCTCGCTGTGGAGTACCATCAAGGTTGGGACAAACTTTCACATTATTATCCGAGAGTCATCCAAGAAACAATTGAATAAAAAAATACTTCAACAAAAAAGAAAGCATCAAACTTTCCTGAAGCTGGCAACCAGTTCTGAAGAAGTCCTTCAGATGTGGCCAATGAGTACATCGATAGTTGAACTTCAATGGACAATTGGCAGCCCTACCACCAATAGCACAGCGGACAGCAAATGTACAGTGACAGAAGAATGAGTATGGTACTCCACAGTGAGACCGAAATATTTCAAGCTAATTATTCAAACCGTTGTGTGAACCGGAAGAACTAGATTATAGTTGTGACACTGGCCGGGAAAGCCTAAGAGTTAAGTCTTCGTGACTTCGTAGCTGCTAATTTTCTTATTTCTTGTATTTAACATCAGAATTTTCCGTGGAAAACAATAAAAACCTAAAACTAAAAATATTGACATCAATAAATGAAAATAAACAAAATACTTAGTAATAAAAAATATTAAAGATGAGTACCGGCACCTATAAATTACTTCTATACCATTTTAAATCTACGTTTCTTCTTAATAAAGTTTATAATTTATATCTTAGGTCATGCAATAATTAAAGAAACCCAGAAATAAACCTACAACTAGAGCAACTACTGGAAATAAACCTACAACTAGGCCAACTACTGGAAATAAGTATACTACTAGGGCAACTACTGGAAATAAACCTACAACTAGGGCAACTGGAAATAAACCTACAACTAGGGCAACTACTGGAAATAAACCTACAACTGGGCCAACTACTGGAAATAATACACTACTAGGGCAACTACTGGAATAAACCTACAACTAGGGCAACTACTGGAAATAAACCTACACTACCAACTACTGGAAATAAACCTACAACTAGGGCAACTACTGGAAATAAAATACAACTAGGGCAACTACTGGAAATAAACCTACAACTAAATTGGCAACACTGAATAAAGTAAACAACCTAGGGCAACTACTGGAAATAAACTAGGGGCAACTACTGGAAATAAACTAACTACTGGGGCAACTACTGGAATGGAAACCTGGGGCCAACTACTGGAAATAAACTATACAATGGGGCAACTACTGGAAATAAACCACAACTAGGGCAACTACTGGAAATAAACCTACAACTAGGGCAACTACTGGAAATAAACCTACAACTAGGACAACTACTGGAAATAAACTACAACTAGGGCAACTACTGGAAAGGCGCAAACTAGGGCAACACTGAATAAACCTACAACTAGGCCAACTACTGGAAATAAACCTACAACTAGGGCAACTACTGGAAATAAACCTACAACTGGCAACTACTGGAAATAAACCTACAACTAGGGCAACTACTGGAATAAACCTACAACTAGGGCAACTACGGAAATAAACCTACAACTAGGGCAACTACTGGAAATAAACCTACAACTAGGGCAACTACTGGAAATAAACCTACAACTAGGCCAACTACTGGAAATAAACCTACAACTAGGCAACTACTGGAAATAAACCTACAACTAGGGCAACTACTGGAAATAAACCTACAACTAGGGCAACTACTGGAAATAAACCTATAGGGCAACTACTGGAAATAAACCTACAACTAGGGCAACTACTGGAAATAAACCTACAACTAGACTACTGGAAATAAACTACAACTAGAACTGCAAAATAAACCTACAACTAGGGCAACTACTGGAAATAAACCTATACAACTGGGGCAACTACTGGAAAACCTACAACTAGGGCAACTACTGGAATAAACCTACTAGGGCAACTACTGGAAATAAACTTCAACAGAATGACTACTGGAAATAAAATACAACTAGGGCAACTACTGGAAATAAACCTACAACTAGGGCAACTACTGGAAATAAAATACAACTAGGGCAACTACTGGAAATAAAACCTACAACTAGGGCAACTACTGGAAATAAACTACAACTAGGAGGCTACTAAGAATAAACCTACAACTAAGGCACTGGAATAAACCTACAACTGGGCAACTACTGAAATAAACCTACAACTAGGGCAACTACTGGAAATAAACCTACAACTAGGGCAACTACAAATAAACCTACAACTAGGGCAACTACTGGAAATAAACCTATACAACTGGGGCAACTACTGGAAATAAACCTACAACGGGCAACTACTGGAAATGCATACAACTAGGGCAACTACTGGAAATAAACCTACAACTAGGGCAACTACTGGAAATAAACCTACAACTAGGGCAACTACTGGAAATAAACCTACAACTAGGGCAACTACTGGAAATAAGGTATACTACTAGGGCAGCTTGCGAAATAAAACCTACAACTAGGGCAACTACTGGAAATAAACCTACAACTGGGCAACTACTGGAAATAAACCTACAACTAGGGCAACTACTGGAAATAAACCCAACAAGGCAACTACTGGAAATAAACCTACAACTGGGCAACTACTGGAAATAAATTACAACTAGGGCAACTACTGGAAAAAACCTACTACTAGGACAACTACTGAAATAACTACTGGGCAACTACTGGAAATAAACCACAACTAGGCAACTACTGGAAATAAACCTACAACTAGGGCAACTACTGGAAATAAACCTACAACTAGGGCAACTACTGGAAATAAACCTACAACTAGGGCAACTACTGGAAATAAACCTACAACTAGGGCAACTACTGGAAATAAAATACAACTAGGACTACTGGAAATAAACCTACAACTAGGGCAACTACGGAAATAAACCTACAACTAGGGCAACTGGAAATAACCTACAACTGGGGCAACTACTGGAAATAAACCACAACTAGGAACCTACTGGAAATAAACTACAACTAGGGCAACACTGGAAATAAACCTACAACTAGGGCAACTACTGGAAATAAACCTACAACTAGGGCAACTACTGGAAATAAACCTACAACTAGGGCAACTACTGGAAATAAACCTACAACTAGGGCAACTACTGGAAATAAACCTACAACTAGGGCAACTACTGGAAATAAAATACAACTAGGGCAACTACTGGAAATAAACCTACTGGAGACTACAAATAGGCACCACAACTGGGACAACTACTGGAAATAAACCTACAACTAGGACAACTACTGGAAATAAACCTACAACTGGGCCAACTACTGAAATAAACCTAACTAGGACAACTACTGAATAGGCCACAACTAGGACAACTACTGGAATAAACCACAACTAGGGCAACTACAGAATAGGGTAACTACTGGGACAACTAATAAACCACAACTGGGACAACTACTGGAAATAAACCTACAACTAGGGCAACTACTGGAAATAAACCTACAACTAGGACTACTGGAAATAAACCTACAACTAGGACAACTACTGGAAATAAACCTACAACTAGGGCAACTACTGGAAATAAACCTACAACTGGGGCAACTACTGAAATAAACCACAACTAGGACAACTACTGGAATAAACCTACAACTAGGACAACTACTGCAAAATAAACCTACAACTAGGGCAACTACTGAAATAAACCTACAACTAGGGCAACTACTGGAAATAAACCTACAACTAGGGCAACTACTGGAAATAAACCTACAACTAGAACTACTGGAAATAAACCTACAACTAGGGCAACTACTGGAAATAAACCTACAACTAGGGCAACTACTGGAAATAAACCACCACAACTAGGGCAACTACTGGAAATAAACCTACAACTAGGGCAACTACTGGAAATAAACCACAACTAGGGCAACTACTGGAAATAAACCTACAACTAGGGCAACTACTGGAAATAAACTACAACTAGGGCAACTACAAATAAACCTACAACTAGGGCAACTACTGGAAATAAACCTACAACTAGGTCAACTACTGGAAATAAACCTACAACTAGGGCCTACTGGAAATAAACCTACTAGGGCAACTACTGGAAATAAACTTACAACTAGGGCAACTACTGGAAATAAACCTACAACTGGGCCAACTACTGGAATAAACCTAAACTAGGACTACTGGAATAAACCTACAACTGGGGCAACTACTGGAATAAACTACAACTAGGACAACTACTGGAAATAAACCTACAACTAGACCCTACTGGAAATAAACCTACAACTAGGTTATTTACAAATAAACCTACAACTGGAGCAACTACTGGAAATAAACCTACAACTAGGACTACTGAATGGAATTGTACAACTAGACCAACTACTGGATAAACCTACAACTGGGACTACTGGAAATAAACCCAAACTGGGGCACCTACTGGAAAAATTGTACAACTAGGACAACTACTGAATAAAGCACCTACAACTAGGGCAACTACTGGAATAAACCTACAACTAGGGCAACTACTGGAATAAACCTACAACTAGGGACAACTACTGAAATAAACCTACAACTAGGGCAACTACTGAAATAAACCTACAACTAGAACTACTGGAAATAAACCTACAACTAGGGCAACTACTGGAAATAAACCTACAACTAGGGCAACTACTGGAAATAAACCTACAACTAGGGCAACTACTGGAAATAAACCTACAACTAGGGCAACTACTGGAAATAAACCTACAACTAGGGCCTACTGGAAATAAACCTACAACTAGAACTACTGGAAATAAACCTACTACTAGGGCAACTACTGAAATAAACCTACAACTAGGGCAACTACTGAAATAAACCTACAACTAGGGCAACTACTGGAAATAAACTACAACTAGGGCAACTACTGAAATAAACCTACAACTAGGGCAACTACTGGAAATAATATACAACTAGGGCAACTACTGAAATAAACCTACAACTAGGACAACTACTGGAAATAAACCTACAACTAGGGCAACTACTGGAAATAAATATACTACTGGTAGGAACAACTACTGGAAATAAACCTACAACTAGGGCAACTACTGGAAATAAAATACTACTACAACTACTGGATAAATATACTACTAGGGCAACTACTGGAAATAAACCTACAACTAGGACAACTACTGGAAATAAACCTACAACTAGGGCAACTACTGGAAATAAACCTACAACTAGGCAACTACTGGAAATAAACCTATACAACTAGGCAACTACTGAAATAAACCTACAACTAGGACAACTACTGGAAATAAACCTACAACTAGGGCAACTACTGGAAATAAACCTACAACTAGGGCAACTACTGGAAATAAACCTACAACTAGGACAACTACTGGAAATAAACCTACAACTAGGGCAACTACTGGAAATAAACCTACAACTAGGGCAACTACTGGAAATAAACCTACAACTAGGGCAACTACTGGAAATAAACCTACAACTAGGGCAACTACTGGAAATAAACCTACAACTAGGCCATCTACTGGAAATAAGTATACAACTAGGGAACTACTGGAAATTGAGGAGATATACTACTAGGGCAACTACTGAAATAAACCTTTAATGGGCCAACTACTAAATACAGTTTACTACTGGGGCAACTATGGTAATCAACGTTTAAATCAAGGTTAAAAATTTTATTCTTGAAATAGGTGATGAATCATAACTATAATATAATTTAATTAAAAAACAATGAAATTAATATAAAAGATCACCTACACCTGACAGGTTCTCTTTATAAATCATGTCGTAACCCTTTGTAAAAGATAATAAAAGGGGAAGAAACGTTTCCAAATCTTTCTTTTATCTTGTCCCAACTCAATTTGGCGAGATATTCTTTGACTCCTTGAATCATGTTTCACTTAGGCCTTTGTTTGCTTCGTCTAAATTACGTGTCTTGAATATTTTCATTCTTCAAGCCACAAAAGAACATCCACAAAGGTATTGTAAAAGAATATCCATGAAAGTATTGTAAAAGATTATCCATACAGGTATTGTGTAGATCTTCTATGCAGAAATTAAAACAAGGTACTTGGAAAATTATTTGTATTTATTTTGTTAACACGGTAAGCAGCCCTTTCTGTGAGGCTCACAAGTTTTAAAGTCAATCAAAAGTTCTTGATTCAAAATGTGAATTTTTAGAAAACCATAGCTCTTCGAACGACCCCTTCATGATTACTATGTTTGTATTAAACAGCATTCATTTGAAAATGTTTCTCTTTGTTTTAATTCTCGTCTAACAGCAAGAACAGGTTTGAGACTAAGTTGTAGAAGTGTTTTCATAATGGTCTCATTTCTTTTTTTGAATCCAGCAGCATCTACTGTCACTTTAGTTACTCCTGATATACATTTTGAATTTTATTTTAACTGCCTTGAAAGGAAATTTGTACACAATTCGAAATGGGTAGGTAGTCTCAACACAGCTTTTTGCTCTGAGGTACCTGGCATCAAACACATAATTGTATAACAAATAGTACTATTTCTTGAGTTGTAGTGGTTCTAAGCTAATTGTAGTTTAAAATCTCTAATATTACAATCATGTCTGTATTATGTGATGATTGTAAATTGTGGGTTAGTGGCTCTAAATTACGAGAAATATATTAAATGATGGTAAATTTAAACTAATATACCTTTCTTTTTTGTTGCAGGTTTGGCAAACCTTTACCTTTACGTTTTTACGGTTTGCACATAAAGCTTTGGAATATGTAAACAATAACGAGCCATGTACTTCTTGGTGAATCTGAATTTAGCTGCTTCCAATACTCATGTGTATCCACTTTTTGAAGATTGTGGTTAACCAAGAGGGTTTCTGGGTCTGAAAATATTTTCGGACGTTTTTCATTATAAATAACAAGAAGAACACGACTTTTTGAGATCTAAAATCTGATCCCATTAATAGGTAAGCAGCTTCTTTAAACAACACATGTGTAACTATATAAGTTATTATTAAAACGGGGTGTACTTAATAAAAACACTCTATTTGATTGGCATATTTTACTGTATGTGGATTATTTTACTCTTCCTTTTATCCCTTGACTAAAATTGTCTATTATAGACAGACAAAGTGTTTTGAATTGTTTAAAAAATTATTTCTCCATTGGTACTCTAAAGTTTGATGTAGTTACTTTTATGTAAAGGTCAATACAATCACCATTTTTCTTGTCCTTTAAAAGTTCACTAAATAACGTAGAATATTGCCTTTAAACTGATCCAATTTAAGTAATTGAGCTTGAAACCAAGAAACAACTTGATTCCTGAGATATTCAAAAAGGCGGAAAGGCTGAACAAACGACTCAAACAGGTTCTCAATAAAGTTACTCAGCAAACTTTACAAACTCATAAATATGGAGAAACGAATTTTCAATCTTAACTTCCTAAACAGAAGCTTTATAAAACGGTGATTACTTCATAACGTTAGGATTTTTTATTTTGCGCTCACGACTAGTTTATGTTATTAATTACCTTGTATTAGGCCTGTAGATCCTACCGTTGCTGTAAATGTGGATGCGCATTCGCCTCGCTTGTAGGGCATCGTCGGCACTTTATTGTCCTTAACTAAAACATATGGTACACTATTTACACAGTGGCGCGCAGACATGGTGACTACTACGCGTCCCCAAGTATAAGACAATAATTTAGTGTAAATAGTGACCATATGTTTTAGTTAAGGACAATAAGTGTGCCGACGATGCTAAGCGGCGAAATGCGCATCCACATTTACAGCGGTAGGTCTACAGGCCCAATACAAGGTAATTAATAATTTAACTTTAGTTCTTTCACTGGGTTTCACTTCTAGTAGTTTATTTTAATATGTATTGGAAATTTAGTATTGAACGGTGTAGATGGTGGTAAAAGTAGAGTCCACGAGTCACAAAATTAAATATTTTCAGCGCCTGAAAGTTTTTCCACGCACCAATTTTGAACGTACATCTTTTAATCGGTTTACCAGTGTTTGTAGTTTTTACAATGGCATCCCTTTCAAAGTTCAGATTCACTTATGAAAGTATTGAACGAAAGGTCAATTTATTCTATAGACTGACTTACAACTTTCTAGTTTTTCCTAGTTATTTTTCCTAGACACAGAACAAATCCGTTTGCAAAAATGCCCCTGTGTAGGGAAATAAACCTATTCAATAAACTATACTGAGTTGTAGAAAAAAGGAAATCTGAAAGGAACTTGGGATTTCCCGTTTGTTCCAGTAGCTTTTTCAATAGTAATATTACGCCTATTTCGTTATATATAGCGATGGAAATTAATAGATCTATTTCCAAGGGAAATTCATCAACTAGCTTTGACTTACATAACAGCTAAAAGTATTTTTGTAGCTATACCATATAAATAAGCCAGTAAAAATGTAAACCACAAGGATAACTAGACAGTAGTGAAACAACGAGATAAAGCTTAAACTAACACGGGCAGTCGGCTAATCTAGTGAACAAACAGCATTACACCGCTAACAACCAGTGGAGACTGGAGAGGGGTTTGTAACCAGTTGCAAAACATGGGCATAGCTTGCTCACTGTAAGTTTAGTCATTTTCGGGCAAAGGATTCTAAGTTTAAAGTATACGCTTATAAGTTACTTTAAACTTAATTAACACGGCTGGGACTCGTGGCGTGGTCCTGTAATCCAGCTTCATGGAGGTCAGGTTTTGAGGATGATATAGGTCTAAAGCGGTTCAAATAGTCAGTGATCATCTGATAATACCCGCATCAACTCCCACCATCGTTTAGACTTATCAGACCATCACCTGCGTGGTTCTGAAGTCATTAAGCCGTTGGTCCTTGTATTTCCATTGGTCATTGGGCTATTAATTAATGACCCATTCTAAGGAAGAGTCGGCCTTAGTTTGTAACAAGACTACACATCATAGCTCATTACTACCACTCATCACACTCATCCTTCACCACATATTTGCCTTAAAATACCCTCATGAGAGTGGTCGGCATCTCAAATCTCAAATAATGATTTATATTATTCGCTGATGATACGTCCTGAGAGTTTTATCAAGAAATCTTTATTCATTGGAATTTATATCCTTTCAACAAGTCATGTGTATTGTACATTACAAAAACTTAAATTTATATACAAATTTTAGTAAATCTTGTGTCATAAGCTTTTAGTTACAAAACTGACCTCCATCATTATAAACCGTCGGTATTAATTGAGAATAGTCATAATCATTAAAGAAGTCAAAAACACAAAATCTCTCGGGCTCCATGTTGACAGAAGACTATCTTAGGATGAGTACATTAATTCCGTCTATAAGAAAGTTTCCACTGGAATCTACCTTATCGAGCTATTGTAATATTTATATACTGGAAATAGCGTATAATGGCTTAATTCAAGGCAATTATCATACGCTGTTGCACTTTGGGAGCTTGCTCTGAATCAAGATTAAGGTGGCTCTTCATTTTGAAAAGAAAAACCATTAGAAAGGTAGCCAAAGCCAAGTTTCGTAAGTCCTGCCACGAATATGTACATACAATAAAAATGTATGACGTTACCTAGTGTTTCTTTTTATGAAACCATGTTATTGTGTGTAAATAAACGGTATAAGATACCAGGAGCTGACATTCACGGTTACCTTACGAGATTTTGTTATTCTTTTGTCAACGCAAATACGAGCTTTTGTATTCTGACAATTAATATTTTTAACGTTTAAGTCTACGGTTTACGGAAGTCTACGTTTAACAAAAGGAAAAGGTCCAACCAATAAACGCTTAAATGATGCTTGTTAAAACTCTTGCACTAACTTACTTCAACTACTGTGATGTCGTCATCAATGATATGACTGTTGAACTCTGGCACGAATTTCAACATGCTTAAACTTATTCGATTAGATTAAGATTCATATTCAATTTCAAATATTATGAACACGTAACTCAATAGTTCTATGATTTGTCAATTTTAAAACATAAAGAACTCAGAATGTTACATAATTTTTGTATTTTACACTTATTTACTGTGTCAAAAACTTCGGTATATTTGTAAGGACGTTTAAATTTGTTGACAATAATCTAAAACAAAATACACTTCGTGGAGCATCAGTATTATCAATTCCTTCTCATAGAACACATTTTTATAATAAATCATTCACTGTAACTTCTTGTCGGTTGTGGAATAACCTCAGTGATAATATAAGATCAGTTGACAACCTAAAAACGAATTTCAGACTTCCATCGTCCGAAATTATAGAAAGTAATAATCCTTGGGGCTGTGTGTTTTTGCTTAATTTTCGGTTTGAATACATTTTTTCAATATTAATTCTCTAGTTTGTTTTAACTTTTGTCTTATAATAACTAAATGGTCGTAAATGTATATTTTTTATAAGTAAATGGCAATAGGATGGCTAGGAAAATAATGAGGTGGAATAACAAAAGCTTTATATTTTGTTTTTAACAAAACTGTTTTGAGTGAAAAAGAGGGTATACTGTATATGTTAGTCTTAAGATTAAGTGGTAGAAAGTACTCCAAAGCCCGAATTTAATATGTTGTACAATAAATAAGTATAATAATTGTGAATGAAGTTCTTTGCTATTATTATTATTTTATATTCAGCATTTTCAAACACGTTAAAGATATCAACACACAGCCTGTCAAGATGTTGACATGAAGAATGTTGACTTAATGTTGATATTTCACGGTTGACACCCTATCTCGTTCATCATCATAGCTCGGTAAATGTGTACAGAACTTCCAAACTAGCTTTGGAAAACGTTTGTTAGGCTATTTTACTTATTCATAGTTTCAAAGTGTCGATATTCGTCAAAATATCTAATGTAAATTTCCATTGCGTTTTATTTTGAAATTTTTAACTTTTTTACACGAATAATGAATTTGTAGTCAGAAAACGGTGAACAAAAACATATTAGACTAGAAATTAGTACTTATTTAGATGCAAAATACATTTACAGTGATATAAACTATGTTATCATACTTATACTTCAATCATGTATATTCCTTTTATTTTCACTTTTACTCTATACATTTGTTTAGTTCTAGTTAAATACCTACCAAGTGAAGACCTTCATATATATTTTACAAGGCAATGTTTTATGATTAGTAACTAACTGCTAATGCACCTTTGTATCCATACGCATCCTTATGTAATTTTGTATATTGTTCGGATATATATTTTGAATAAACAGTTCAGTTATATACAGATATATTTCATTTTAAAACAAGGAAATAATATATTTTAATGGTAGTCTGGATTGAAGACCAAAAAAGTCAACGAAACCCGTGAAACTTCTTTTTTTACACTGTTTCGAGTTCCTAAATAGGCATTTGTTTTTAATTTGAAAACTACATAGAATGGGACAGTTCAGAGTACAGAATCAGTAAAGGTCGATATACTTTCAAGTAGATATCGTAGAAAATAGGGCTTATGTGAAATCCAGATGGTAGAAAATAAAATCAAAGATGATCTTAGATGAGCACAAAGTTAAAAAGAAAAACTTGTAGTTAAGGAAATATGTTCTCCACAAAATTATTATCATTTTGTTTATGTTTATTTACAACTCTTAATAATTTGACAAAATATTTTGAGCTGGTTTGTAATTCTCCATCACCTAAATGATGAATGGACAAAGTTTCGAGGAGTACAACGTACTAACAACTTCTGACAGCTACTATAACAAAACCTCATTGTTGGATGTCTAATTAAGTACAGCTGAACTTACATCGTTTGTTGTATTCAAATTGTATACTCATTATTATTCAAGTATAATTTACTTTAATGATCTTAACTGAACCTAATGTAAAGGTGAGGTTTATTCTTTCTGCTTTCGTTGGTAGAGAGGAAACATTAATTTATTCTTCGTTTAAAGTGTGTTGTTGACGATGGTAAGATTTCTGTAGTCGAAATATTATATAAAAATGAGAGGGATATGAGCTCTAATATTGGAACAAACATGTTAAATTTTAAAACTGTATGTAGTCAATATTACTTTAAATCGGTCGACAAGATCTTTCGAAAGAGAAGCTTTCTTCTTTGTCGTCGGACCTGACGAAGAAAGCTTTGCTTTCGAAAGATCTTGTCGACCGAATTAAAGTAATAATGGCTACATGAAGTTTTTGAACTTAATATGTCTACATAAAACTTAACTAGAGTAAGAAGCCCTACTCTAAAATCCAACACATGTATGGGTTGCCCAAAATTCATAAACCTGACGTTCACCTTAGGCCTATAATTAATTTTCGTGATTCACTGTGTAGACCTCTTTCTAAAGAATCGTTAGTGATTTTACTCCTTTGTTGAGAAAGTCTGATTCATTTTTCACAACTGTATAGAATTTCCCCTCCATTGGCTATGAATAAACAAGTATTTTTGTATTAAAATATTTAATTTTCCCAGTTGTAGGACCTTGTGTTATTACAAGTTACTTTTTGCCTGTAGATCCTACTGTAGTTTTCTTCTTACAAAAAATGTACATTTCGGGACTGGAGTGTCCCATCATCAGGGCAATTTTCACTATTGTTCATTATGTTAAAAAATATATACACTATATACACACAGTCACACACAAACGGTCACTTAGTTTGTATCGCGGGATGTCACACTTCCGTCTCGTAGTGCACGGCCCGCGCGAGTTCCGCGTGTGACATCCCGCGATACAAACTAAGTGACCGTTTGTGTGTGACTGTGTGTATATAGTGTATATATTTTTTTAACATAATGAACAATAGTGAAAAGTACACTGATGATGGGACACTCCAGTCCCGAAATGTACATTTGTAAGAAGAAAGCTACAGTAGGATCTACAGGCGCCAAAAAGGTAACTTGTAATAAGTATTTTGTGTTCTTTGTTTCGGTTAGTCAGTCTGATGCACGTCTGTGATTGGCCGTTCACTGATCCCAAGCAGTCAGTCAGTGGGCCATGTTTGTGCTTGATTTCTCTTTTCTTTTTTTTTTAGTTAAATTTAAAAGTTTTAGTTTTTGTGGGTATTTTTTTAGAATAGTTGTTGTGAAATTAAATCACTAAATCTTTATTTGAGATGCCGACCACTCTCATGAGGGTATTTTAAGGCAGTAATTTTTAAGGTAGTAATGAGTTAAGAGGTTACAACCGTCTTACGACCGAGGTTACGTCGTCTTGTTACAAAGTAAGGCCGGCTCTTCCTTAGAATGGGTCATTAATTAATATCCCAATGACCAATGGAAATACAGGGACCAACGGCTTAACGTGACATCAGAATCAAGCAGGTGATGGTCTGATATATCTAAACGATGGTGGGAGTTGATGCAGGTATAATCAGATGATCACTGAGACTATCTCAGCCGCTTTAGACCTATATCATTCTCAAAACCTGACCTCCATGAAGCTGGATTACAGGACCACGCCACGAGTCCCAGTCCTAATAAATTTAAGGAAAGAGAAATAAAACGAAAACAGTCTAAACTGCAAAACTAAAAACTCATACTATTTAGTGGTGGGTGACTGGATTAAACCTAAGGCTAGCTAATGTTCTAATGTTTTGTGTATTGTTTTAGGTAACCTTTCACCTGAAGACGGGATCACATTCCAGAGGATATGTTTCTGAGAGGATTTTATAATTTGGTTTGAAAATGTGTGATGTTAGAAATAGTAAAAAATAAAACCTTATTACTCGTACACAAGTAAAATGATTGTTTGAAACAATACCAAAGTGTTTTATTCACGAATAACGTAATTATGTTTACTTATAACGTGTTTTCAACAACAAAATCCCAACCTTAAATCTCAATAACAACGTTTATTAGGATCTTTAGGATGTTGATAATGTTTGTAGACGAGGATGTAGATGACGATATCGACGATGTTGTAAGGAAGAATGTAATATCGAAGTTGATGAAGCACGTGATTCTAGTTACCATGAGTAAATCATCTCCTGCATCCATGAATAAATCTTTCTCGCCAACGTTAATATGAATATAAGTCCGATAAAATATTCAGATGAATACTACAAAGTAAAATAATTATACATAATAATTTATTGTCATGTTCAAAAATATTCTGTGACGAAAATCAAAGGAACGATCGGAAATCACCAGGAAAAACACTCAGGGTAAAAAGTGATAGTTTACTAATAATATTTAATTCATATTAACCCAATAATCTTACATAAAGAGATTTTTACTGGCCCGGAAATTCATTTACATCATATAAAACGTGTTAAATTAAATATTGATTTAGCGGAGTCTTAAAAGTGTTTAAATTTTGTATGTTTTAATTTTCCGCGATGTTAATGTACAACTCCACTTCATTTGACCCGGTAGTTTTTGAAAAGGTTTGTCCTGGGATTATTAATCTGAATTGTGAATTGTTTCTAGTTCCGTAACGAGTGAGTATCATTACCACCAATAATTTTAACTGTTTAAATGAAATTGATATACAAATATATAATTTAATGAAATATAAAAAAACACGACAGCGCGTTAAAGTATGATTTTTTTGGAACATTTCTTTACAAGTTACAGTTAAGTTACAGTTACATTACAGTTAAGTAATTTATAAATGTAAAGTTAAAGTTGTCTGCTGCTGTCTTCAAGCATGTCAAAATATTATGTACATCAATGCTCTGTATAAATGGCATATCTGCTGTTCAAAAGCATTCAATAAAGAATTTATTTATTTACAAGAATCCCTAGTTTTGATATAATTTGGTTTGCGTTCTTTTAAAGGATAAACTGTAGTTTATATTATACGAAATTTTTAAGCAGGGCAAAAACCCAGGAATAGTTAATGTATAACTGGATTAAACCAAAGGTGGCCGTCCTAAACAAATATCTGGCTTACAATGTTGGCAAAGGTTTTTTAGCAGAACAATTTCTGAGAAAATCTTGTTTAAATAAGTCGTATTCCACGTTGCAGATAGTATTTATTAATTAAAAATTGTAATTATTATAAGGTCATTACAAATATCATTGTTTTAATCATTTAATGAACCCCTTAGTGGACCCGTGGCAGGTTGGGATCGTGCGCAACTCCGGAGCTTATCCCTCCGCTAGCGCGGGTTCGATCCCCGCAATCACTACACACATTTGTTAAGTGACTATACGGCAACGCTAGGTAAAGGTTGACGTTGAGTGGTAAAGAGGACTTTATATTCCTAACATCACCTCGTTAAACAAGACAAACTTTACCTTTCTTAATATGCTTGTAGAAGTTAATTGTAACTGTGCATGAAGACAGTGCTAAGACCGCATGAACTCTCAAGCTCAAGTTGTATTTTTCTAGTACTGCAATGTAATTGGGTGAAAGCCTGTGGTGTTTATAGAATAAATAAATAAAAATACAATAAATAATCAACATGGTTGTTTTACGAATATTTACTAATTCACTATTCCGGTTTCAGGACCTATTGAATAACAATTACCTTGTTTAGTGTTCCTGTAGATCCTGAGGCAGAGAAGATTTAAATGCTGATGCGCATTTCGGCCTCAAAAGGCCATCGTTGGAGCACCATATCACTACACTATAATTATTGTTCACTTCACTTATACTACACTATATACACTAGTTTCATCGGAGCTGGGTAACAGTGGGGGGTGGTACAGGTGTGCTGGCGGACGATGGCCTTTTGAGGCCGAAATGCGCATCAGCATTTAAATCTTCTCTGCCTCATGAATCTACAGGCACACTAAATAAGGTAATTGAATATTTACTGTCAATTTTCATCCCTAAAACGCGGGGCTTCTTGAAGTGCAAGATCATGTAACAACTGTTGGTTTAAATTAAAATTTGACCTACTTAAATTGTTATACGGAATAACTTTTTCTTATTCTTATTATATTCTTATTCTTAAATTAACATTAAAGCTTCAAAATATTGAGAACAAATATTGACACTTTTAAAATTACGGATCTCTAATAATTGGAAAACATGATTTACGGTCGTGTCATCAGCGTATAGAATCAGTTGTCCTTGATCTATGCCACTAAGTATAACACGCGTGTTTCTCTTCGTCCTAACACTTTACATCCACAATTTCTATGCATATTTCAAATTTTCTATGATCTTGAATGTAAATTTAAGTGGTGGAAACTCCGAAGGTGCGAGGAAGAATGTAATATCAACTCAGGTGAAGCATGTGATTCGGATCACCGTGTTGCGAAGACATCGTCTCTTACAGCTACAACATCACAATCTTGAAGCTTATTTACATCATGAATCTGAATGATAACATCAGCGATGTTGTGAAGTGATGTTAAACCACCAAAGCAGTATTGATCTCAGTGGACTTACCATCATGTATAATAGTTTGAAAACTGATTTTAAATTTTAGTTGTACACAATTTATGTCATTTGCTCATAAAACTCGAATATTTTCTTTAATAACAAAGGTATAGACAGTAGAGCCTTCCTCTTTTGAAAAGAAATATACAAGGTGAGTTTTATATGCCCCCCACCAAAAGGGAAAATTTTGAAAACCCCTGAAAATAATGTTTATTTTTGTCCTGAAGTCCAAAAACCGGAAGGGGTGGCTTCCCTAATTTTTTTAAATACGATCCCCCTCTTGTGGACTTTAAACGAAAGGTAATTTCAACACAAATTCAACGACGAAAAGAAACATTTTCTATCGCAATTCATTATTTTGTTATACTCGCACCCATTTAAAGATTACAAGTTGTCAGGTAATGTAAAATGCCACATTTCACTTGCAACTTATTTATATTGACAAAAGTTTTTCTTCGAAATCCTCTTGGGATTTGTAACAGTGTTGTGACATTTTCTCAGAGGATTTCGCTGAAAAATTTGTCACTCAAAATAAGTTGTATATTAAACGTGGAATTTAAAACCCAACAACTTGTAATCTTTAAATGGGAATAACAAAAGATAATTGATAAGATAGAAAATCTATCTTTACATCGTAGAATTTGTGTTAAAATTACCATTCTTTCAAAGGGCCACAAAAGGGAGAAGGGTCGTTTATAAAAAAATCGGGGGCCCTCCCGAGAATTTGTCGCAAAGTCCGACAAAAAACTACAAGACCCTAAAAGAGCATTTCCCAAGGAGTTGGTTAAAATGTTTCCTTTTCAAAAGTTATGTTGGTGGAGAGGGGAGTTACATTTTAAACTCACCTTGTATATTGAAAGCTGTGAACACTTTCAATACTGCAAACACACTTTTCAGAGTTTTCATTTTGAATTAACCAAATTTTATATCACTTCAATATTCCTTGATGACAAAAGCCTTTTCAAATACTACAAATGGTTTAGGGTTATCTTTACGTATTTTGGTGCTTAGGAAGCAAAACTGAAACATCAAGTTAACAAAGGTTAAGTTACACAGATTAAACTTGTGAACTTGAAACTAGAGAGCTGCACGTTTCACTTGAAACAAGAACCTTCCATCTGTACACCTGAATAACTTAATTTACGTTACCCTCGCTGTTTCATTTCAAGAATAATTATGCATTCAAAGTACTAATAATGTAGCTTCTTATTTAAAAGTGATAAATTGTCCAAAAAATGTCACTGTGACAAAACAAATCAATACAAAGTAGTAGGCTACATTGTATGAAATTTATATTGTACGCCTTTAAATATCAAAAGTCTTACTATTCATTGTTTGGTAGAACAATGCATTTTTCACACGATCGATACGAATAGATTTGATCTAGTTTAAACGGCACTTTTCTTTACGTATCTGTAATTTCTACTTGTAAATTGTTTTACATATTCAGTGAATTGCAACATTAATCATCAAGGATAATGTTATGGTAGGTAGATTGCGCATAGATGCAACATGAGTGAGGCAGGAAAGTCAACAGAGTTTGGTAGCCCAAACACAGAGAGCGCTGCGAGCGAGTCTCAAGTAGAGTCACTGACGCACGTGAGAGTCGCAGACTTTTCGTTCTCAAAGGTAACACGATTCGGTCACATTTAAGATATTGACATCCGACAAACTGGAGCATGTGGAGCCGAGGAAGAGAAAGACAGCGAAATACGGCAACGCCCAATCTGTGCTTGGCCTGCCGCAATTATGTTGATTTACCTGCCTCAGCCATGTGGCATATATGCCCAATACACCTTCCATATCACAATTTTGATGGAGAGCGTAAGTTATACGGTACTCTTAGCTTAAACACAATTAAGAAATTTTAGGTTCTAAACTCATAAAGCCATAAAATTTGACAGTATTCGTTCTACCCAATAATCTGTTAACAATGTTCTTAAAAGCCTCTCCTACTAAATAAATAAATATATCATTTATTGTAGCAAACATATTACATGTTATACAACCGTCAATTGAAGAGAATGAAACTTAAAATTTTGGCAAGCATTCTGACATCGAGGTCTCATTCAAACATACATTGTGTTCATTCGCTCGATCGCATTCATTCGAATTGTTCCCACTCTAGCCTGTTAATCAGTCTGTTTGTTCTAAGTTCTCCCAGGCATGTGCTAAGAACTCGTCAGTACTATAAAAGGTTTCTGCGATCCAAACCCTTTTGAGACGAGACTTGAACGCCTTGGGCGTTGGAGCACTTTTGAAGGAATCTGGCAACCGGTTGACAAGTTGAACTCCTGCCTGAGAAGGCAAACGTTCGTGAGCTACCGTTCTGTGTCTCACAGTTCGGTAGTTCTCCCTGCCTCTGGTTCCATAAGAGTGAATTCACTTCCTCTTATGGGATCGCATTTTGATTTGAAAAAAGGCAGGTTTCTAGAATGTAGAGGCAAGAATGACATTTTCAGAGCATTTTCTAGAATGGCAATTTCTATACTGATGAATAATAAATGACGAATATGACCTAAAGGGAAAAAATAACTGAAAGGAGCTTGTTATATAAACTTAGCGAAGTGGAAAACATTTCAAGTTTCAAGTACAGTTACTAAGTTCAAACAGCGGTTGTAAACAAACTGATAGCAGTTTGCGCAAGTTTGACAAAAGTATCACAAAGCTTCGCGTCGATCTTGCACATATATCAGGAATAGTCAAACTTTCTACATAATCTATTGTAAACAAGTTTATCAGATTATACTTCAGATTTTTAAATAAAATGTATAGTTTGCATTAATAACAGTGTTCATTACTTGTGGAAACGCGTTTTTTACAAGCATATTTTAAAAGCTTTCTTTTTATAATATTTCCATTAAATTTGGTAGAAACCTTTATGGAAGTGTACCTCACAGGTCCGAAACATCAACAAAGTTCAATCAACTAAACCAAAATAGAGGGAAAAAATATTTTGTCCGCCATTTTGGTCTTTTTGAACAGATCTTGTTGAATATCGGGGTGCTAGTCATTTTATACACTACAGAATAAAAATTTGATAAAAAAAGTTGAATAGTATGAAATCAAATCTAAGGAAGGAAATTCCTCCCCAAAGGTATCTGTGGAACAAGCTTTTCTTTTTAGATTGACAAAAGGAAGATTTGTACTAACTTTTGTGCAAGTCGTATTTATAAAACTATAAATATATCGATGAAATTAAAACTAAGCACCCTTATGAAATCATTTTAATCACACTACCAGTTTCGAAAATAATGTCATCTTTGTAATAAGTAAAAAAATATAAAATACAAACAATAACATTAACAAATGCCCGTGGTAAAAGAGCGCGAAAAGCTGAAACCAAAGGCTTTGTTGAGGTTGTAGGCGGAGCTAAAATGAGTTGAAATTAGTGATTTAGTGTAACGCATTGCGTGTGTTATTCATACCAGCGGCGCTTTAGCGCTAAGCTGCGTGTCGGCCTGGTTATGTACTAAAACTATTAAGTGGCGAACTGATAGTGAAACAGTACAGTTTACTAAACAACACAAACATTGATTTTTTAGAAACATTTAAATCAATATAATCACACAAATTCATTATTTAAATCCCGTAGCGTAGCACGGGTACTGTCAGCTAGTAGGCTACTATTATAAAATGAACGGTTAAATTTTGCCATATGACTCGAGAGGTGTTGTAAAGGTCAAAATAGATTTCCTTTTCGTTCTACGGCGTTTCGTTTTAAATCACGATAGAAATTAATATTTTTTGTGTAAAGTTTGTTGTTGACGAAGGGAGAATTTCAGAGTTGAAACTATTATTGTGAATATTGTCCATCGTGAGTGAGCAAGATGATCACGACATTTCGGAATCCGCGATCTGATTCCGTCTTCAGGTGAAAAGTAGCCTAAAACATAACACAGAACGTTAGAAAACGAGCCATCCTGAAGTGGGCTAGCTCGGCTATAGGCCAACTCAATTTCTCATGTTCTGTGTTATGTTTAGGTTCCTTTCGCCTGAAGAAGGGATTAGATTGCAGATCCCGAAACGTCGTGAAAATCTTGCTCACTAACGATGGAAAATGTCCAATAATAGTTTTATTTCAGAATTTAATAGCTCGATTTCCTTTAAAATTAACTTACAAAGCACATGTTTGTTTCAGCGTCATATAAATGTCTGTAAAGGATACTTCTGTCAGATAGTCTCTGAAATGTATCACATCAAGCGAGTATACGGTTAGTATTCTCTATTTGGTGCTCGCCATCCGAATAATCCATTTAGAACGCCCCACCACAAATGCGATTTACGCTTTGACCAAAACCGTAACAGATTTCAAACTCGTTCCGTTGACTATTCATTAACGATTGCATTTACACTTCTTACACGAGGTTGAAATTGTATTACGGACGTTTTCCACGGGGTTTGAGTGAAAAAATAACACCACAAATCGTAATCTTGAATCTCACCTTATCTTCAGATGAAAAGTAATTCTAACAACACATAAGAAATGAGCTAGCCTAAAAGATATCAGCACAAGCTGACCAGTCACCCACCCCAAATCCTATGAACTAATTAGATTTTATAATTAGTTGCACAGACACCTTTGAAAATTGAAAAAAAGAAGATAAAACAAGCACGACCCGGTCAGTGCCACCTTCTACATCTAAATTTCTGACTGACTGCCTGGCCAGCCACCAGACCACAGCATTGGCTGGCATGGAGCAACGGACGACTAATCATAGCCGGTGGATAGACTGACTAATTGAACAGAGAACACAAAATACCTATTTATGCTCAATAAAGGGGAACTAGCATTCTTTAGAGCTTTGATGAATGAATCAGTTTTTCCCAACAACGGAGTTAAAATGATTAACGATACTTTTGAAAAGATTCCCTTCACGGTGAATCATGAAAAGTGATAATAGGCCTAATCTGAACGATTACGAATTTTGGGCAACCGATACATGTGTAGGATTTTACAATAGGAGTCTTACACAAGTTAAGATTAATTTCCTAAAATAAGTATTAGGTTTTATTTATGTATTTATTTATTTATAGACGGCATAATTATATGCCTTTTTCACAATATATGGTAAAACATTATAAAACAATTTAGCTGAAAGAGAAGCGTGATACATACAGACGAAAAAGATGTGTACAAGGGTCCGTTTTCCAGCCCACCCGACTTGGATGGCACTATATTTTTGTACTTTGTGTTTGTAGTTTATTGTCGGGGTGGTTATGGTAACAATATATGGAAACTAGTTAAATAATTTACGAAATGACGTAGTGATGCGATGCAATTGAATGAAAACTTATGAGATAAAATTAGAATATGGACCATGATTAACACATAATAATATTTATATATATATATATCTAACAATATGTAATAACGTAGATATTATAGTATATGGAGTAACGTAAATAAATATATGATAAGTAACATGGATAAAATATAATAAATATAACAATTTGTTATATTTAGGTTAGGTCCTCTAAAAGTTAGGACAACAATTATGATTATCCTTACGCTTGAGTTCGTTTTGATAAGACGTAGCCAATCCGAGTTTGGTCCACGAATGTTATTTTTGAAATTCATTAACTATAAGTTAGCCTTTGGGCACTTACACAAAGTATTAAATGAAAGGTATTTTTTGATAACTTCTATATACAAATAAAGTTTAATTTGTTTTAATACTGTTTTACGGACGTTGTACGGAAAACTATCTCTTTTAAGATTGCCGACCTTTTTGACGAGTGTTGTCGGAAGTTGACGAAGGAAGTTGAGGGGATATTGCCTCTAGAGTTTGGGAAGCTGCCACTGTCTTTAGTTCGGAAGTTCACCTCTTTGCAATTCTTGAGAGCAAGAAAACGATAGATCATATTTGCATATTACTTTGAATAAAAATTGCGCAGTAAAAAAATGAAAATACAGTCTGATCGATGACCGGGCGTAAACAAATTATATGTTAGCGAGCGGATGGAAAATTACAAAACCTCGCGTCCATGTTGAGTGTGTTTTAATGGCTTTGCAATTCCACAAACGCTGTTCTCATTTGATGGGCTTCTGTATGTCCCATGTTTTTTTCACGATCGCAAACAGATTATCCAGGGCGATTAGAACTTGTTTCTATGTTTGAAGTTTTTGAGTTGTTTTAACTATTTTGTTAGGGAACCCTGATTCATTCATCAAACCTGTAAAGAGATTCCTCACAATTGGTTTCGCGTATACAGGTATGATTCACCATGTAGGGGTGTTTCTAAAGGCTTTTTAGTTATTTTAACTATTTTTTTAGAAACCCTGATTCGTTCATCAAATCTCTAAAAGAATTGCCTCTCCATTGGCTGTGCCTAAGTGGGTATTTGTATGTTCTCTGTTACAGTTAGTCAGTCGAATTCACGGCTGTGATTGGTCGTCCGCTGCTCCAAGCCAGCCAATGCGGCTGTCTAGCAGCTGGCCAGACAGTCAGTCAGTATGCAGCTGTCACTGGCAGTAGATCAGATTCCAGATAGCGAAACGTTGTTTTGGGCTTTGTTCACTCAAAAACAGTAAAAAACATCTATATAAATAAAATAAGACTTTTGTCTGTACATTGCAAAGAATCCATCAGTTTTTGGTTATTTGGTGTTCATATACTTTGTATAGACCGAAACCGGCGTAAAAAATGCTGTCTGTCTGTCGGTCTGTATGTCTGTCTGTAACGTTTTGTTTGTATCGATGGATAGGAAACTATTTTTTGTTTACTTTAAATTTGCAATTTTCTTAAAATATACACACAGTTAGGTTAATAAAGCCCCGAGGCGAAGCGCGGGTACTCTCAGCTAGTCAATAATAAAATTTCAACGTCTGAACTTTTTTTCAAAAATCCACTTTTATTCCACTTAACGGGATTTTCCGAGCGGTAAAAGCACTGTATTTCCAGGTGTTTTCTCAAAATAAAAAACGTAAGAAAATTGGATGTTGAATTTCATAACCGAAAAATAACACAATTCAATTCTTTACTCACCAAAGGTTATCTGACTAGAAAGGGGTAAAACTTCAACTTGGAGTCCAGTAGTTGTAAAAGTATTCGTTCATTTATTTATTCATTAATTAATTCAAATGAAATTTTATATGAAGAATTAGAGGAATAATTATATGTAACAAGTTTAAAATCTGTTATCTCTTTGGACAAAGCATAACCGCATTTGTGGTGTTGTGTTCTAAATGGATTACTCGGGTTACGAGCACCAAACAGAGAATGTTTATCATGTCCACGCTTGACGAGGTACATTTCATCAAAGATAATGCTATGGTAGGTAGATTGGGCATATGTGCCAAATGTCTGAGACATGGAAAATTAACATAGTTGCGCCAGCCCACTGCGAGCGCTGCCATCGCTTGCCGTCTTTCTCCCCCCGACTCGACATGTTTATCAGATGTCAATGACTTAAATGTGACCAAATCGTGTGATTTTCGAGAACGAACAAACTTGTGCGTGCGTCAGTGGCTCCGCTTTAGACTCTTAAGAGAATTCCATCGCAGCGCTATCTGTGCTTGGGCTGCCGAACTATGTTGATTTTCCTGCCTCAGCTATGTGCCATATAAGCACTATCTACCCGCCATAACATAATCTTTGAATTCATGTACTATGTGACACCATAGTCCTTCCTGTGAATTTCATGACACCGACTTAACAGCTGACAATCCACACTAAAGAATACAGAGTGTTCCATAAGTAAAGTGCCAGACTCTGGGAAAAGGTTAAATGGGTCAAAATAAAGAGAAAATCAAGAATACAAATGTTTCCAAAAATGCTTAGTTAACCAGATATTCGCCATTTAATATTTTTCACTAATTATTTATTATCTCCCACACCATTTATCGGATTTGACTCAAACTTAATATAAATTTGTATCTAAGTAAGATCATTTATGGAAAAAATTACCAGGATGAACTAACCCATCGTTTTAAAACGGTGGCTATTTTAGGGTAACTTTGGGCATTTTTGGTGTTACACCTTAAATAGCGAATAACTGTAAGTTTAACGATAAAATGTAGTAAAGAATAACGTTTTGTAGTGAATTTTGTTACCAAGGTCATATAATCTATGACCTATATATCTATAATCGAAACAACGAAGCTTTAAGGGAAACTCTGGATGAAAACAGACAACGTTCCACCTAATTATCTTGATGTTTGCCACGGGTTCTACTGTAACTTTGTTGATTCTAAATCGATTTTTTCGACGTTGGTGTCAATAAATAGGTAGTAAAATTTGCTACAAAACGGTATTCTATACGTTTTATCGTAAAACTCACCGTTTATTCGCTATTTAAGGTGTAACTCCAAAAATACCCTAAAAATACCATAAAATGGCCATTGTTTGAAAATGATATATTAGATCATGCTGGTAATTTTTTCCAGAAATGTTCTTACTTAGATACAAATGTATGCTAAGTTTGAGTCAAATCTGATAAGTGGTGTGAGAGATAATAAATAATTAGTTACAAATATAAAATGGCGAATATCTGGTTAACTAAGCGTTTTCGGAAAACCCTTTATTCTTAATTTTCGCTTTATTTCGACCCATATTACCTATTCTTAGAGTCTGGCTTTTCACTTATGGGACACCAGTATGTTGATTTTCATATTTTAAAAGTTTAAATATTACTGTGCAACTATTTGTGACAGTGGCTTTTTGCTTTACTAAAAACGTGTGAGACGTCACTATATCCGCCCTTTTTGCGCAGTCTTGAAGTTGATAGCGTAGCTTTCTTAAAACTACAAAAAGGGTTATTTTAAGAAGGCTGTGCAAAACTAGATAGCAAAAGGATTTGTGGATCAAACAATAATAGACTGATTAAACAATTTAATAATAATACTAAAGACGCTCTGATCACGTGATAATAACAAATACTACAAAGCCATTTTCTTTTATTGACTTCACCAACTTGATATACATAGTGGTTCAAAAGTTGTATTGTTCACTTATCCCTAATAGTGTATATTATCAACGGTACCACCAGCCATTAATGACTTATTGTTTTATTTTCAGCTGTTTTATAAAGCAATTATGGGTGCAAAGAGAAGATATTGTTCTCTACTGCTTTTGTTTGAAAGACAATGAACCACGAGATATTGCTTTGGTTAAACTCCTGAGGGAGGGTTAATTTGTAAATAAATTACTAGCAGTTTAAACGCATAGTTGTCAAACAAAGATGCCTAGGAACATGTGTTTTTCTAATTTTTGTGACTCGTAGAAATGTCAACTTGAAATAAAATATTTTGTCAGCCAAAATTCATTAGTTTATTTTGTCCAGCAAACGCCAAATTTAGAATTTTGTTTGATATGTTTTGTTGAAGTTATTTAATAATACTCTTCTATAAGTATTACAACAATTCTTTTCAGTCAATATGTGATTGTATATACTAGGTGTATACAGGGTCAGGCAAAAGTGTGGAAACGCCTTTATAACTTTTAACCAGTTTTTTCAGCGCAACCGAACTAGGTACATTTTGTAAGAGGAACTAAAAGTACTTTTTAATGCATACTGACACTTTGCTCCAGTTTTCTAAATGGGATTGGAGGGTAGCCCATAATGTTTATAGGACCCATCAAGTGACACCTCATTTTGAAGGTCTTAGAAAATTTTGATGAATGCTGGCTAAGTCTCTATCTTAACTCAGAAAGAAATGGTCGATTTTAAGTTACAAAGATTTGTATTATGCGAGGTGTGAAAACGCTTTAATAACTTTTTAACCAGTTTTTCCAGCGCAACCGAACTCGGTACATTTTATTAGAGGAACCAAAAGTACCTTTTAATGTTACATTTTTAAAACTTATAAAGACGTTTCCACACTTTTGCCTGACCCTGTATACCATAAAAAACAACGATGCAGATAATTGTCCAATACAATAAACGCCACCAAAATCTATAGATTTAAACTTTCAATTGCAAGGTTGATATATTCTTTAGGGTGGACTGGAAGGCGGGTTTTAATTTTATTTTGGTAAAACCCCAAATTGAAACGTGTAATAATTTTGAACTCTTAGAGCTCTTAAACCCCCAAAGTGGAATCACAAAATGTCAACTAAACCACCCTATATATTATGTTTGGCATTATGCAAAACTTTTAATACATACAGAAATTCATCATAAGAGTACAGTTGAATCGATAAATCTTGTAAAGCCATTAACAGCCCTTGTTCAAAGTTGACGAGAGATTTTGTGATATAATTCTTTTAGACTAGTCATAGATGACACTAGACCGTCATGGTTTGACCCTCGTACTGCGCACGTTTAAGGGTCCGCCTCAGTGGTCACGTTAGAGAAAGCCTAAATTCGTCCACCTAAGGAACACACGACACCGCGCACGTAACAGCTGGCTAAACAACGGGCCTTCTTTCAACTGATGTGGCCTAACTGTCAAACCAAGCGCTTGCAAGGGTTTACGCTGATACGTTTTTTACGTTTCAAAATAGTTTTGACTCTAATACACGATATACAGGGTGTCCCATAAGTAAAGTGCCAGACTCTAGGAAAAGGTTACATGGGTTAAAATAAAGGAAAATCAAGAAGAAAAATGCTTAGTTACCCAGATATTCGCCATTTTATATTTTTCACTAATTATTTATTATCTCCCACACCACTTATCAGATTTGACTCAAACTTAGCATAAATTTGTATCTAAGAAAAATTACCAGCATGATATGACTTATTATTTTAAAACGGTGGCTATTTTATGGTATTTTTAGGGAATTTTCGGAGTTAACCTTAAATAGCGAATAAACGGTGAGCTTTACGATAAAATAAAAAGGATGCCATTTTTAAAGGAATTTTACTACCTATCTGTTAACATTAAGGTAAAAGAAATCGGTTAATAATCAACAAAGTTACAGTGGAAACCGTGGCAGACATCAAGATAATAAGGTGGAAAGTTGTCTGTTTTCAGCCAGAGTTTCCCCTAAAGCTTCGTTGTTTCCAATAGATTTTATGACCTTGGAATCAATAGATAGGAATAAAAGTCACTAAAACCATTATTCTGTATATTTTATCGTTAAACTCATCGTGTATTCACTATTTAAGGTGTAACGCCAAAAATTCCGTAAAATTACAATAAAATAGCCACCGTTTTAAAATTATAAGTTAGATCATCCTGGTATTTATTCCATAAATGTTCTGACTTAGATACAAATTTATGTTAAGTTTGAGTCAAATGCAATAAATGGTGTAGGAGATAATAAATAATTAGTGAAAATTATTAAATGGCAAATATCTGGTTAACTAAGCTTTTTTGGAAACATTTTTATTCTTGATTTTCTTTATTTTGTATCCCCGACCTACTCTCTTTAACTATACACCCTGTATTTAAAAGTGAAAAGGATTTCCGACACGTTTAATACGACTCGATTTAAAATAAGTGGTTTAATAGTTTAACTAATAAACTTTAAAATTGTCCAAGTTTTAGTGAGTTTCATTTATTGTGTAAACTTAACATGCATAGCTTCGATAAAAACGCTCTATATGCGTGTAGTTAAGCGTTTGTAAACACTATTATATTCTTTTTACCTATTTTTATTATTGCAGACCCTTGCTTTGAAGTGCAGCTGAAGCAGACTCTTAACAATTCATTATTCAGAAAACCCTGAAAATGCATTTTCTCGTGAATGATTTAACCGAACACAGTTTTCCGCTGAATCCGTTTACCAGTGTGTTTGTATACACTCGAGAGTTATTACTCTACTCATATCTCAACACAGAACTAGTTTACGTTGTAACCAGAGAGAATTATAACTGCATTGGGAGGAAATATACTTTAGACGTAAACAGGTCATTGCCCTGCATACTGCTCGGGCCTACGTAAGCTTACGTCGTAATGGCAGATAAATTAACTTAAGAGCCATAGTTATCTAAAATATTACAATTAAAAACTTGTAGTTATGTGGTATTTTTAAAGCGTCTAAGTGACGATGAACGGGTAAATTACAATGATTTCACTTTGGGCTAACGGAAAATAAAAGACATTATTTAGCTTAAACGGTACAATTGAAATAAAACAATAATTATACTGGTTGCCCCGATGATAACATATGTGTTAACATTCCGATCAAATACAATATCTGAGACAATTTATACCTATTCCGTAATTTGAATCATCGATTTCTTTGTTATCCTTTAAATGAATAATTTTAACATTATTATTTAGTTCCTACGGTTCACACCACGTCAACCACATCATAATAATTAGCTTGAAAATATTTCGGTCTCGCTGTGTAATACCAACAATTAGTTTCAGCCAATCAGTGACTGAAGATAATACTCCACAGCGAGGCTGAAATATTTCAAGCTAATTATTATGATGTTTTGACGCGGAGTGAACCGGATGAACTATGTTACAGTTGTGACACAGTGATAGCCTTAGAGTTAAATTATTACATTTTAAAGGCCGAATCTAATGTAGCTGTGAGTTTAAAATCTCAGAGACTCATATACTGTAAGTCTTTAACACTTCTTTATACTTACACAAACGACACATTTAACAGTTCAAAAGGTACAGCGATGAAGAAAAAACCACTCTATATTACACGAAAAAGGCATACAACTATTCTCGGCTGCTTACTTCAAACAAACTATACAAATATGGAAGTTACACTTGTAAATATGTCAAGCTACGCGAAAAGGAATTCTATTAACACATTCGGTTGTTTTGTGGACTGAATGAAAATTCCCAGTCGTGCGGCAGAACACGTCAATTCAGTGTTGATTGAATCTGTCTCGTCCAACACTGGGGATAAACTGGTAACTGAATTGTGGAATTAACATTGATGCTCGTCTTTTAACGAAAATATTAGTCCAGTGTGATATACGAGTTTTGTTGAAAATTTACTCGTCCACTAACTTGTACAATACTTATTACTATAACTTCCTAAGTGCTCTGGCTCTTTTTGAGTCATGTTGAGACTTTATATTAAAAAAAGGTTATGAATAATCATCAGTTGTCTTTTACGTGTCCATTTGGTTGTAGTTGTATCATATGTGGTTGACAAACTCCTTAAGAATTGCATTAGAAACCTCATATCAAGGTAATTTGTAAAATACTTTATAACAAGGTGTAATTTAAAAATACTTCCTTTTTATTCAACCGGTGCAATGTAAATCTAATAATCCTTCAACAATGTCACTAGGAAACATTAACGCAGAGAATATTGAATCAAAGCTCTAGGAACAAGGAGTTCAAAGTGGAAGCCAAGTAGAACTGTCACAAGGTGAAAGCTTCCGGTCTGAGAAGCCGTTCTTGATTGAGCCACTCTATTGGTTCTACAATACCTTGATGATAATGGATGCTTCATGTGTATAATCATCCTTCTATAATGTCACTAGGAAACATTAACACAGAGGAGATTGATTCAAAGCTCTAGGAACAGAGAGTTCAAAGTGGAAGCCAAGTAGAACTGTCACAAGGTGAAAGCTTCCGGTCTGAGAAGCCGTTCTTGATTGAGCCACTCTATTGGTTCTACAATACCTTGATGATAATGGATGCTTTCATGTATAATCATCCTTCTATAATGTCACTAGGAAACATTAACACAGAGGAGATTGATTCAAAGCTCTAGGAACAGAGAGTTCAAAGTGGAAGCCAAGTAGAACTGTCACAAGGTGAAAGCTTCCGGTCTGAGAAGCCGTTCTTGATTGAGCCACTCTATTGGTTCTACAATACCTTGATGATAATGGATGCTTTCATGTATAATCATCCTTCTATAATGTCACTAGGAAACATTAACACAGAGGAGATTGATTCAAAGCTCTAGGAACAAGAGAGTTCAAAGTGGAAGCCAAGTAGAACTGTCACAAGGTGAAAGCTTCCGGTCTGAGAACCGTTCTTGATTGAGCCACTCTATTGGTTCTACCCTTGATGATAATGGATGCTTTCATGTATAATCATCCTTCTACAATGTCACTAGGAAACATTAACACAGAGGAGATTGATTCAAAGCTCTAGGAACAAGGAGTTCAAAGTGGAAGCCAAGTAGAACTGTCACAAGGTGAAAGCTTCCGGTCTGAGAAGCCGTTCTTGATTGAGCCACTCTATTGGTTCTACAATACCTTGATGATAATGGATGCTTTCATGTATAATCATCCTTCTACAATGTCACTAGGAAACATTAACACAGAGGAGATTGATTCAAAGCTCTAGGAACAAGGAGTTCAAAGTGGAAGCCAAGTAGAACTGTCACAAGGTGAAAGCTTCCGGTCTGAGAAGCCGTTCTTGATTGAGCCACTCTATTGGTTCTACAATACCTTGATGATAATGGATGCTTTCATGTATAATCATCCTTCTATAATGTCACTAGGAAACATTAACACAGAGGAGATTGATTCAAAGCTCTAGGAACAAGGAGTTCAAAGTGGAAGCCAAGTAGAACTGTCACAAGGTGAAAGCTTCCGGTCTGAGAAGCCGTTCTTGATTGAGCCACTCTATTAATTCTACAATACCTTGATGATAAAGGATATTATCCTTCAACACTTTGAGGAAAGCCGATCTGTAATAAATATTAGTGTTTTAATGTCTCGACAAAAATACAGGCTATTTAATTACGTATATTTGGCAAGAGCTAATTACAGTAACTTATGAACCGTGATTAAGAGAACTATACGTAAAGCGGCATTTAATTTAATGTTTGTTTTTATTATATTTAAATATGTTTATTTGTTACTGCTACCTACAATGATTTGTTAGTACTTTTCTCATCACGCTAAGTTTGATGTTGAAAAAATTAAATTATTGTTTTGTCTTTAAATTGATCATCTTCAAATACGTTGTATAGCATGTAAACTGGAACCCATGATAATGTATTTTTTTAGATGTATAACAATTAAGTCTAATTGTCATACAAATTGGTATGATTAATTTGATATATACTCAGTTTAGTTTGTTAGCCAGCAAAACTGAACTACAAATACTAATTCAGAGGGGGTGTACGCCGAAAAAGTGGTTTTTATTATCCAATAGTCAATTTCATCAGATTTTGATACAATTTGAAAGAAATATGAAGTTTATGTTGCCTTTCATTGATCAAAATGCTAAGTGCAAGGTAGGTGTAAAAGTTGAGGCCGAAGGCCAAAGCATCGACATTAGCGAGTTACAGTTGAACTACAATGAAAGTTCGCTTCACTCATGCCAGCGGCAGTTAGCGTTTAACTATGTGCCGACCTAACTTTTATTTTCAGATGCAAGTTCTGGTGAGCAGATACAAATGTTGTCTGAGACTAACTAAAGTAAAGTTTGATACTTCTAGAGTTGGAGGAGCGGAAATGAAACATCCAGCCAGGAATGTCCGACCCTACACAAGTGTCCCTTTTCATTACCAGTTTTTTGTTTGAATTTTAATTAAAAATATTCGTCGCAAAGTTTACTACTTTTAACTGGAATTATACAATACAACACTGTAGTTATAAGGGTTGTCAATAGTTAGGTACAACTAAGTTTTAAATAAATTGTATGAACTTAAGAACTCTTAGTTTAAATTTGTTTGTTGACTGTGGTAGAGTTTCTAAGGGTACAATATTATTATGGACGTTTTCCACGGTTTTTAGTGAATAAATAAAAGAAAAACTTGGTTTTAAAATGAGAGATTCACTTCTCTAAGCACGCCAAAAACCAAAGAAAAGAAAACGTCACTAAAGAATACATCTGTGCTCCATTTAACAAATCAATTCAGAACACTTTTCAAGGTACAAACTTCAATTTTGGCTACAGAACCAAGAACAACGTGTTTTCAATGATAAAGAGATTCTCTCAAAAAGACTCAAACGACGGAAACAATGACAAGTACATGAAATCTGGAATTTACATATTGTGTTGTGATGATTGTAACAAATATTACATAGGGCAAACGGGAAGGTCATTTAAATGCAGATTTTGGAACACATCCAGGCCCTAAGATCGAACAACAGCACGACCATGAAATCTTTCTAAGCTGAACACCTTCTAGACTCGAACCATTCTTACACAAATAAGGAACACAATATGCAAATAGTTGAGCTAGCGAAGAAAGGAGAGAAGATGGATTGTAAGGAAGATCTACATATGAGTAGAAAAGAGATGAAGTGGGATTATTGAACAACACGCACTGCAACTACAAGAATCTTATTTTTGATAATATCTACAAAATGAAACAAGATTAGTTATATGGTATTAACACCAAGGAAAGTTTTCAAAATAGTCTTCTACTAGTAAACTTTACTAATAATTTGATTTATAGTTTTTGTTAACAAATATTTTAAGGCTTCATTATTTGTATACACACCCGAAGATGGAGTCATCTCTGAAACCGGTAGTGTTGGTAAAATAATTTTATTCAAAGGGTACATAGTTCTCACTTTTTTCACTTAAAAAAATCATGTTGTTTGGTGTTGATTAAAAGTCAGCTTGCGTTGATTACATTTAGGCTGGCTTATTCCCTAATGACTTGTGCTACGTTTTAGGTTAAGTTACTTTTCACCTGAAGACGGAACTAGACTCAACACCCCGAAACTTCGTGTTCATCTTATTCACTAACAATAATGGAAACGTCCGTAATAATAATAATTTTAACGTAAGAAACACGAATATAATTTCACTCGACTTACAACACGTTCATCCTTATTACAATCATTTCCGCGTTACCCTGGAGAATTATTACCCTATATTTCAGGAGAGGATTAGTTCACAATGTTACAGAGAATTATTACTCCAGCGGGGATAAATATACTGTAGAGGGCATTACACTGCCTACTGCATCAGTTCCTGCACCAGTGTGACCTATATGTGTAACCTTACCCCAGTATCTGTGATATATATTTGTGATATATCCGTGATATATATAAATACATGTGATATAATTATGTACATATCTATACCAACCAACCGTATCCATGCTTTGAATTAAATTAAATAAATTGTTAAACGGTGTGTTAATTGTTACAAAAATGTTGGTGTTTGTTGCCCGTTCATCGTAAATGAACACGTAGATTCTCAAACACATTCATGCATTAAGAACTATTAAAGTTATGTTTCTTAAAGGGACAATACAGTAAATTTATGTTGTTATTGAGTTTATTTTTAACTGTAAAGCCTGAAGAAACCTACAGGGTGTTGCAAAAAACAGAACATTTGTTAACCCTTACAATTTGGATTACCCTTTTCTGCACCACCTTGTATAATAATTAATATTAATAAACTATGTAACATTTAAAATACGCTCAGGGTATGTCTAATTTTTATATATTCATTTTTACTTAGCAATAACTATAAGACGATCGGAAGAAGACTTTGAAAAGTATAAAAAAACAAGATTTAGAGACAATCTGGATGGTTATGAGTCAATTACCTTCTTTGTAGCCTGGAGATCCTGATGAAACTTAGATCGACACCTCTACCATCCCCCCGCGTTGCCCCTCAATGAATATAAAGTTTGCCCCATGTAAAGTGTTAATAAACAGTGTATAAAACAGTTATAGTGTTAGTTTAGTTTAGTTTTGTGCTCTGAATATGGTCTTATTAGACCGAAACGATCGTCAGAACCACATCTAGCATCTAAGTTTCATCAGGATCTCCAGGCTACAAAGAAGGTAACTCCAGGCAACTTCAAATAGGTCCTGAAACCGGAAATCATAATTAAAGGTTATGTATCGTGTTGTTTTACGTAAATTTAGTCACTTCCAGTTTAAATAACTTAGTTTACAGAAAGTTGATCAGTTCAAACCTTTTAACCGAAATGAATGAAAGTTTACAATGCTTAATTATTAGTTATTGGAACAATGACTCACAAGGAATGAAATCGCGTTTTTTATGATAACTTTCGATTGTAAGTTTTTGAGCTATTCTGAAACATTTTACTAACTTAAAATTCTGAGAATAAGTTGCTTAGTTAATATAACCAACTAGTGGAGACACAACACAATAAAACCATTCTCGGGCTTAAGATGATAAAAAGCAAGACACGTGTTTCCTCTACTCCAAAGCTCTCTCATGCATTCTGTTACTAAACTTTGCCCTAATGATCCTCAGAATTCTCAGGATTCAATGCAGTACGGGGGTCAAACAATGATGTGGTTTGCTGATGACTGAACTGTATACAAGCGCAAACAATAAAAACGTTGAGTTTTGAATGCCTCCCTCCCCACTAACCTTTGATAGAAATATTTTGAACCCCTTTGGGTATGTTTTTGTAGGGTCTTAAAGTTTGTTTTGACATACGTACGTAATTTGGAAAAACCTTAATAAAAATTTAAATAAAATAAGACAACTCGTGTGGTTTAGTGTTGGGTGACTGGCCATCTGACACTGATTCCTGTCATGCTAGATCATGTTCCAATATTGTGTGTGATGTTTTAGGTTATATTTCTCCTGTCGACAGGTTCAGATCCCAGATCTCAATACGTTGTGTTCTTCGTGCTTCTTTAAACATTATGAAACACGCCTACAATATACAGAGTGTCCCATAAGTAAAGTGCCAGACGGAAACGGTTATATGGGTCAAAATAAAGTGAAAACCGAGGGTAAAAATGTTCCCGAAAATGCTTAGTTAACCAGATATTTGTCATTAGTTAACTAAGCGCTTTTAAAAATTATTCTTAATTTTTTTTTTGACCTATATAACCTTTTCCTATAGTCTGGCACTTTACTTATGGGACACCCTGTATTGTTGAACAAATCTAACAGAGCGATGACATGGGCCAGACTCTATTGTTCTGTCACATGTTGTCAACAACTGATAGAGACAGATTGTCCAGATCGATTCTGTCAACTTGGTTTGATTGAACCTTACATTTTTTATGGTAGGTAGACAGCGCATGTACGCCGAATGGCTGAGGCAGGAAAATCAACATAGTTGCGGCAGCCCAAGCACATATGTGTGTTGTGAGCGCTGCTATCTCTTGCCGTCTTTCTCCCCCATCCAGGCCAACAACAAGTTAAAACTTGTTATAAATATTATAATATTTTAGGAAAGAGTACGTTTTTGAGTTATTCTGAACCGTTTTATAACTTAAAATACTAAGAAAATGTTTCTTACTTTAATAAGCGAGGAGAGACACGACAAAATACAACCATTCTCAGTCTTAAGATTATGAAAAGCAAAACACGTGTTTCACCCAACAGTAATAGTTTTCCGAGAAACTTCCAAGCTCTTGTCTATTCTCGTGTTTAATAAGCTAATGAAAGCTCGGTTTCAAAGCTCAATATAAATCCTGCATTATTTTTAGATTATCAGCGTCAACCATAGTCAACACCTGCGTCCTTGGCTCAGTGGGTAGAGTCACGGCTTGCGGTGCGTGAGGTCGCGGGTTCGATTTCCGACGCAGGCACATGGGTTTGGACCTTTTTTTCTAAAACCGTTTTGTGATCCCGAAAACCCTTCGTTAAATCACTATTTAAAAATAACGTTGGTGTAAATAAAACAAGAAACACAAAAAGCTTTCTGTTAAATTTTGGATTCTCTTACACTTCCAAATAATTTGTTGGGCTACGAAATGTTCCTGCTCTTTTAAAACTAGGCACGGTTTAAATGAACTTGGCGCAATCACATCATAAAAATCCTGTTAAATAGTTTCAGAAATGACAGAGCCACAATCAAACTTCATGCATCAAGTTAATCTTACTCGAGACCTATTTCACTACAACCAGATGATAAATTGCTTTACGTCGACCTACACCTCTACTCCAACGATCTCTCATGCATTCCGTAACTAAACTTTCCCTAATGATCCTCAGCATTCTCAGGGTTCAATGCAGTACGGGGGTCAAACAATGATGTGGTTTGCTGAATGACTGCACTGTACAAGCGTAAACAATAAACACGGTGAGTTTTAAATGCCTCCTTCCCCACCTTAACTTTTGAGAAAGGAAATATTTTGAAAACCCCTTTGGGTAATGTTTTTGTAGGGTCTCAAAGTTTGTTTTGACGTACCTACGTAATTTGGAAAAACGCCCAAATAATAAATAAAATAAAAGAAGACAACTCGTGTGGTTTAGTGGTGGGTGATTGATCATCTAACACTAATTACTGTCATGCTAGTTAATTATTTAACCGACTTCAGAAAAACGAGGAGGTTATACAAGTTGACATTAGGCGATTTTATTTTTTATAATATTTTGTGTGATGTTTTAGGTTATATTTCTCCTGACGACCGGTTCAGATCCCAGATCTCAAAACGTCGTGTTCTCCGTGTTTCTTTAAACACTATGAAACACGCCTACAATATACAGGGTCAGGCAAAGTGTGGAAACGCCTTTATAACTTCTTAACTAGTTTTCTATTACTTTCTAGGCTTTCGGTGTCAGACCGCGTCAGTGGACTAATATCTAATCTGTCAGACGTTTCTGCCCATTCTAAGATGTGGCATCCCTGTGACTACACAGCTGAAACGCCAGTCGTCTGAACCTGTCGTCAGGAAAAATATAACCTAAAACATCACACAAAATATTATAAAATGAACCAGCATGACAGAAATTAGTGTTAGATGACCAGTCTCCCACCACTAAACCACACGAGTAGTCTTATTGTATTTAATTTATTCTTTGGGTTTTTTCCAAATTACGCCTGACCCTGTATATTTCAACTTCAGAAATTCGAACATCGTCAACAACAACTTCAAACGAAGAAAACAGTTTGAGCCTATATTGTTGAACAAATCTAACAGAGCGATGACAAGGGCCAGACTCTATTGTTCTGTCACATGTTGTCAACAACTGATAGAGACAGATTGTCCAGATCGATTCTGTCAACTTGGTTTGATTGAACCTTACATTATTTTATGGTAGGTAGATGGTGCATAGACGCCGAATGGCTGAGGCAGGAACATAGTTGTGGCAGCCAAAGCACATAAATGTGTTATGAGCGCTGCTATCTCTCGCCGTCTTTCTCCCCCATCCAGTCCAACAACAAGTTAAAACTTGTTATAAATATTATAGTATTTTAGGAAAGAAGGATATTAGTTCAGAACAACACAAAATCTTACGGAAAAACACTTTTTTACTTGTGACAATTACAGTATCAGAAAATATCAAATAAAGTATTATGCTGTAAAATATTTTAATAACTTTGTACAAATAATTGGTCGTTTATTTCATTTCTTGATTTGATAGTTGAATGCACTGTTTGAGACGGATCTTTTTTCCGGAATCCACTGGAGTGTCAGCTCGGTATACCACTAAATCACTGTTTGAGATGCCGACCACTCTCATGAGGGTATTTTAAGGCAAATATGTGGTGAAGGATAAGTGAGATGAGTGGTAGTAATGAGCTATGAGGTGTAGTCTTGTTACAAAGGCCGACTCTTCCTTAGAATGGGTCATTAATTAATAGCCCAATGGCCAATGGAAATACAAGGACCAACGGCTTAACGTGACTTCCGAACCACGCAGGTGATGGTCTGATATGTCTGAACGATGGTGGAAGTTCATGCGGGTATCAACAGATGATCACTAAGACTATCTGAGCCGCTTTAGACCTATATCATCCTCAAAACCTGACCTCCATGAAGCTGGATTACAGGACTACGCCACGAGTCCCAGTCAAAGATATGATTTCCAAAGTCAAGGGTTCACTTATTTTGATTCGCTGATCCAATATTGTAAAGTATCACAGTAGATGACAGATGTATTTGCGAACAATACCGCTTTGTCACATTGCTTATCTAGGTGGCCCAGCTCGACTGTTGTCAGAAATCAGCTCCGATCCAGTCATGTTAATCCGGTTGTGCCGTTACTTTCATACAACTCGTATTTGTCCAAGCTAACACTAAATATATGTATTATACTGAAAAAGCTGTTTTCATTTGGCTACTGAAAATATGATTTTTTATTGAGTTATTTTACAACAATATTTTTTACAACGTGTCACTGCCCAAATTGATCAAACAAAATTATAACACTTCTAAATTGCAGACATTTAGGCCTACGTGGTTGTTTGTAAATAAAGAAAACGTGTAAAAGGTTATTAAATAATGTATGCAAAGTTTGACTGTTACAAGAATATTAAACACAAAATAACTAACTGTTTGATTTAAATGTTGTCTTTATTTTAATCTTGAAAATATCAGATATTTCAAATTATAAGTGAATAATAAAATCCATCTTGAATACTCGTATTTAATTTCACGAATAACAAAAAACCTCTTGGAGAAAAGGCAACTGGTGTGGAGTAAAACATGTCTAACTATATAGAATTTCACCACTTCAACTGTAACAGCACTCAAAGTTTTGCACCGACCAGCTCTAATATAGTTCTGAGTAACTGTCTAAAGTAGGGACTTATTCATTTGCGTAGGCACTTACTATCAAATCTCCTTTAGAAAAACAAAATATTCCCCCAGAACAAGTTTGAGAATCTTTTGTATATACGTACATATGTATATATGTGAATCATCTCTACAGTCTGCACTTTTTGTCTGACACTCACCAAATTCGGTTCAAAATCTTCTTTTGTAAATATCTCGGTAGAGCTCGTTAACTAACAAAATTGGAATACGAAGCACTCTTTTGGGGCTACTCACCAAAAAATGGGGTTTAGTGGTCTAAAAATAGTAATTTTGTTTTGGACGAAATTTGAAATAAATATGTATTTTACCAAAACGAAATTATTTGTTCTCGGATGAGTTCAAACGCTGTACACAAATGTAATAAAAATTATGAAAATCAACCAATTAAAATTAAGATCTATAGAGTCGTTTCAAAATGGTGGCCAAAAAGTTACTTTTCGCTATAACAGCGGGGTGAGTAGTCCGAAGTGTATTTGAAATTTAAAAGCGTTGAGTAATAAATTGGAAAGGAAATTCTATTCACACACGCCAGAGGCGCTTTAGCGCTTAGCCGCGTGTAGGCCTGTTTTTCTAAGGCCAATCAATCATTGGTTGCATGATTTTGTAAGGAAATAGAATTCAGGTATGCCATCACAAAGTTAAAGATAAAATATTGACTCGATGTCAAAAAGTTGTCCACACTGTACACTGAAAAGCTTCTTGCAAAAGATTCTGCAGACTGGTGATAAATTCCGAGCTGTAGAGTTTTCATTTGTCGTCTGAAACTTGAACTCATTTCTGAACGCACGGTCCTGGTCAAACCTTTCGAGAAGAGCTCCAGTTCAATTTGTATTGAAGAAGTAATCCAAGTTATAAAAATAAATCTCATAGAAATCGATAGAGCCCAAGGAACGAAATGAAAATAATCCACTTCCAATACTACCGCTAAAATCTGCACCATGATGGTGTCAAGCCCTACTTGGTCAAAGAAGACCCCGTAGCTTGCAACTATCTGTGCACCGAAGCTGGACTGTATTAAGCTCAAGTTCTGCAAGGTAATTGCAGAGAGCTCGTTGAGGGTTTTCAACGTTAAACTCAAACGTTCATCCTTTGCTTCTCTCTCTTCTTGTTCAAACAACTGTGCAGTTAACCGTGCTAAACACAAGTTCATTAAACGCATTTTTTGTTTCAGTAGACACATCAAAATCCAAGTTAATGATTGGCTGACCAAGTTAATCACACTGTGAAATGGGAAACACAATGACACAATGCCTCCATGCTTGGCAAGGTAGTACATGTCAGAGGTCAATGTCAGTACAAAGCAAGTTGTCGCGACAGTTAGTAATATACGTACTTCTCTGTTGGACTTTCTCGAGAATTCTACCTTTCTATCAAACTCTAGAAAGTTATGTACTATTTTACAAAGCGCGCCTGATTTGCAGGCTGCCCAATTGACCGTGCATGAAATCGAAACGAACAAATAGCCGACGATAATATGCTCGATGTTTTGTGGATGGGGTGCTTTGAAACAGGACGTGGTGATGAACAGAACGAAAAGGAAATATAAGAGAATTGAATAGCAGAACCAACACTTGCTAAAGACGGGATATCCTGAGAAATCCAGGTTTGAAGAAAAGGGGAGAAACCCACATATTCTCAACACTGTTGGTATTACGGGGCCTAACACCTTTTAATCATAGTACTAGGTATTTTAAAAACTGGCCCCTTTAAAATTACACAGTCCCGACAAATATAATCTTCAAAGCGAGATATTGGCAGAGTAATGAAGGAAAATGTATAACTTTGCTCCTAGTATTGGCCTAGAAAATTATAGATTTTGCTGAAAGGTCCTCAAAGTTCACCACAAAGAAACAAAATGCATCATTTTGCTCAATTTGTGACAATTTTCTTTTACAAATGATTATTATAACTTTGAAGTAGCCGCAATTGACGTCAAACCTCTCACATTAAATGAGCTAGACATATCCAACTGTCGTCCTAGCTTTTGTGTCTGGATATTTCATTGTATACAAGCTTAAATTAAAAAGCTTGTTTTATTTTCACCTTACAAAATCTAGCTCTTTCGGTTAACACCGCGTCCAACCTTCATAATTAGGTTGAGATATTTCAACCTCACTGTGGAGTACCATCTTCTGTCACTGGTTGGCTGAAACAGTTTTAACACAAAGAAATTTAACTTGTTTTTAAGTGGGCTTCAACAAAAAGTCTTTCATCTTTGCTAAAACCTTGATTGCGTTTGTTTCACAAAATAAAAAAACAAATTAGGAATCAAAACCACAATATTATTACAATAGTCCAGTTAAAGGAAATTAAAGCGAACAAACTAGTGTTATGAACATACATTTTGCTCGTAGAGAACGACTTACTACAGTTTTGGGTCGCGTAAAAAATACCATGAATAAAGACATTTTTTTTCCTAGAACACGTTGCCTCGGTTAGGATTGGTTGAGAATGACCTGACCGGAAGCTTTCAACCTGTAAAAGGCTTCCTTAGAGCCCACTTTAGAACTCATCTTTAGTGAGCATTTCAACTTGTCCTTTAAGTGTTTCCTTCCGTATTCCATTGAAAGTAAGAATTTTCTATAGGCGAACTGTGCTTTTTAATGTCCACTTACAAACACATAGTCCATAATACGGGTAAAATGTGCAATATTTTCCAGTTAAACTCAATAAAATAGCCAAAAACTTACTGAATTTAAATTAGCTTCTTTGCTGCGGCCCTCTAATAGTTGGTAGTTCATTAGTTCAACTGTTTTAATGCTTAACAATAAATTACCTTTACTTCTGTTTTATAAATTATTCTTTTTAGGTATTGTTTAAACCTACATAGTAGATTAGGATGTAGTAAAACAGTCCCCTGAAGGAGGGTATTTTACAGCTAACCATTGATGCTAGTACTTATTTCGTATCTTGGTCATACCAAGGATTATGTTATGGTAGGTAAATTGGGCATGGATGCCACATGGCTGAGGCAGAACAATCAACATAGTTGCGGCAGCCCAAGGACAGATAGCGCTGTGAGCGCTGCCATTTCTCGCCGTCTTTCTCCCCTCGGCTCCACATGCTCGAGTTTGTCCGATGCCAATGACTTAAATGCGACCAAATCGTGATTTTCAAAAACGAACAAACTTGGGCGTGTGTCAGGGATTCTACTCGAGACAATTAAAAATGAGTTCCCTCTCAGCGCTATCTGTGCTTGGGCTGCCGAACTATGTTGATTTCCCACAGGTATTCCCTCCAAAAAGTTAAGAGCAAAACCATAGCCTAGATCGTTACTAGATCAAACTAACGGTGATATAATATTTAGGTCGAGTATAAAGTCAATACAGTACTACTAGATTCTAGAAGCAAGAAAGAACTACCAAGGCGACTGGCGTTCTTGTATTTTTAAAACCACAATCAATACTGAAGAATAAATAAACCTTCATATAAAATATATTATAGTGCACTGTATATTAAAATATCATAGAATTAAACACAATTTTTTAGGGGGACGCCCCTACCCGCAAAAGGGCACTTCCATTAGACCTATTTTACTAAACAAGCTTAATCTAGACATTTAAAAAACGTACGTATATACCGAATTTCGTGAGAATCAGACACAACATAGCCCTGCAAAGTGGTCACTAGGGTCCAAAGAGTGGTTAAAAAAAGCACTTCCGATGTAACTTTTACCCCGTCACATAAAATCCGCTAGGATTCACGGTAGCGCTTATGGCTATGTTGTTTACTTGCATCCTCACTTCACTTAGTGTATATGTGTAGAAGACCGAGTTGATTCAATCTAGTAGAGAGGCTCTTGCATACGCAAATGTAGGCCATATCTTACACGGGTTTCATACTCAGATATATTCTTTACACCTAGGTCTGTTGAACAGGGTGAAGAGTGGATACTAAATCACTATTTGAGATCCCGACCACTCTCATGAGGGTATTTTAAGGCAAATATGTGGTGAGTGTGATGAGTGGTAGTAATGAGTTATGAGGTGTAGTCTTGTTACAAACTAAGGCCGACTCTTCCTTAGAATGGGTCATTAATTAATAGCCCAAGGAAATACAAGGACCGACGGCTTAACGTGACTTCTGAACCACGCAGGTGATGGTCTGATATGTCTAAACGATGGTGGGAGTTGATGCGGGTATCATCAGATGATCACTGAGACTATCTGAGCCGCTTTAGACCTATATCATCCTCAAAACTCTGCAAATGCGGCTCCAGTTGAGGTTGAATAAACATTTCAAGTTTTAAGTTTCGTAGCTTTCAAACTATTTTAGAGTTTTGATAAGTGGATAGTTAATGGGTTTTATTCCCCGAGACAAATTATTGTTGAAGTGGTAAAAATACAGATCTTTTATCGTCAAATTGTTAAGTATTAATTATTCTTCAACTTTCTCTCGTAAAAGGACAAGATATCCTAGAAGGACAAGGAAATGTCTAGAAATGCTTGTTATAATTTTTGAACTAGACTTAAAAAGAATGGAATAAATAACAGTCTCGTAAAATAAGAAGTTCGTAAAATTAATAATAATTATAAATAATTCTTTTAATTCTTACAACGTTTTAATTGACCGAAAGCTTTCAGACGTATCCCCTTTTCTATGTATACTTTGAGGGACACATCACAACCCTATAATATAATCCCATAGAGTATTTTGAAGAAAATGCTGTCATTCAAAATAAATTGTATGTAAAATGTGACATTTTAAATCTGGTTTTGTGTAATCTCTAAATTGGTATAGCATGAAAAGTAGTCGAGATAAAACATTTTTGTTTGTGTTCAAATTCCCTTTCTTGTGAGGTGGCACAAAGGGGTGTGTGTTTTTTTAAAAATTGGGGAGCCCTCCCCTCGAAATTTGGGTGGAAGTTTGATGACGCAAAGTACGTCAAACAAACTTCAGAATTATATAAAACATTCTCCAAAGGGTTTAAAACCTATTTTCTTTTTTAAAGTAAAGATGGGGGCGCTTTTAAACTCAAGGTGAACATATATTCATAAAAGTTATATAGAGTATATGAATATACAGTTTAATAAATATAACTTATTAAAGTCATTCGAAACTTTAAGAATAAAAGTGTAACGTTAGTTCACGTTATGATTTACTGTAATCACATTACCATTTATAACAGTTTCTTACAATGTTTTATTTCTTGACAATTTATTCGGCAGCAAGAGCACACCCCTCGCTCAATCAGAAAACTGGTCCTAAAGAATTCATTTATTTATTTTGAATTCATTGGAACAGCTAACGTTCTTGTAAAAAAATATTAAAATAAACTGTTTCCCATCAGGGAAAAATAATATACCTGTATTTCCCGGGGAATAAAAAGTGCAACTTTAGCGCTTGTCAAAACATGTGTCTAAAACAGCTGTTTTAAGAGCAAAATGACAAAAAGTCAAAAGTTAAAAATCTACAAGAGCGTGAATTGGTTTTCAATCTTTTGGTAGGATCCTAAATTAAGTTTGGGACTCTGTATTTGCGGGCGGACGTTCTAAATAGATTATACGGTTTGCAAGCCCAAACAGAGAACACTAACCATCTACCTTCACGCAGAAAATGACTCTGTCCGTTTTATCCTTCTGTGTTTATTCTAAAAATAAATAAAAACGCTACCGTGAATGCCGGCAAATTTACGTTAGGTGCCCTTTTGACCTTAATTTTACGGGTCACCTATACCGGTAAAAGCACACTAATTAAATAGCAATTAGGTGTGAGTGAGTTTATTTAGAATGTGAAATGCTGAGTAATGTTAGGTTTGTAATGCAAATTGCAAATGTGTGTAGCGTTAATGCATCCTTTGATGTACGCTTACCAGCTTTGATAGACTATCGTGTATGCTTAAGCCATTAGTTTTAAAAAGATAAATTGCTGCCAATTATGACTTTATATTTAAAAAATAATAAATTGTGATATTATTATATTATTTGTGATAACCTACTACAACCAACGCGTAGGTACAACGCATAGTTTTTGGTGATTTGGTTGGTGCTGCCGTATGTCGATATTGTCTTTTCGCCTAGGGAATATTTTACAATTGACAAAAGATCCAACCTTTTTTAAACTCTGTTGTTTATATGGTGAGAAATTTGACAACAACTTCTATGTCAATACGAGATTTAATTTACATCGTTTGATCAGCAGTATATACAATACACCAGCTCAAACGCCCTTGATTCTATTATATTTTAGTTTGTTTCTCAACTTCTTTTACTTCATGCGATGAGTTCAAGTGTTCATGCAGGTATTGAGTGTGTTGGTGGGGAGGGTGAACTGGTGGGGAGGTGCAAGCGGGGTTGTATTGAATGGGGGTCGGTCGAAATAATGCTTTGGGAAGTCGAGTCAATCCTTCCAATGAAATACACGTGTAGGTCTCAAGTAAAGTTTGTCTTGTTTCATGAGGCAAAGTTATTACTGCGAAGTCCTCTCTACCACTCAACCTCGATCTTTACCTAGCGTCAACTTATACTCACTTTACAAACTGTAAGAGGTTACTGTGGGGATTGAACCCGCGCCACCGGAGTGATGAGTCGCGCGATAACAAATAAATGTTTGATGTTTAAATTTATGCTTTAATTGTCTAAGTTTGTTTACACTTACGATGTTGTTTCTTGAAACAATAAAAATACTGAAACAAGTAAGCGAGTTTTAAATTACAGTCTAATAAACTCATAAATAATACAGGGTGCTTTTATCCAGGTTTCCGTTGGGATTTCAAGAACTATCAAGGGAAAAAAGCGAAACAAAAAAATTAAGTTCATTGTATCGTGTATTTAATTCAAAGAAGCGCATTAACTGTTGAAATAATAATATCTGGCTAAAGTATATACAAAAATCATCTGCCTAGTAAAACGTATAGTTCATAGTCTTCCGCGGAGAATGTTCACAAACGAAATATCTGTGTCTGTCACAATAGTCGTCCACCCACATCCAAGCAGTGTGCCACTTCCAGAACTCTATACAGGGGGCGTTGCCGGAATACCATGGGTAGCCGTTGCCTGGGTGGAAGTACTTGTAAGTCATGGGCTCTTGAGGAGTCAACCAATGGCAGTTGTGTGTTGACGGGCAGTATGCTCCAATCCACCACATCGTACCTGGAAGAAAATTTATGTGTTGAAAGAAAATTTATCGTTGAAGAAAACGATGATGTGCTGACGTGATTCTGGTGAATTATCTGGACCGGAGATGATTAGGCCACAAAAAGGTTTGAAAAGGTAAAGTTTGTCTTGTTTAACGAGGCGCAGTTAAGACTTCGAAAACCTCTCTGCCACTCAACCTCGACCTTTACCTAGCGTCACCGTAGAATCACTTTACAAATTGTAAGTGGTGACTGTGGGGATCGAACCTACGCCATTGGAGTGATGAGCGCGCGATACCGTACCACCACGGACCCGCTAAGTGCCATTTTGAAGTTTGTTTCAAAAAGAAATTAGGCTTAAGATTACATAAAGATTATATAGTGTAAAGATTTATGTAACTGTGTTCGCAAAAGGTGTTCTTCGGCCAGACCAATATGGCGCCAAAGAAGTATAAATCAGATTTGTGCTCCTGACTCCATCTAGAACTTAAGTGATAAAAATATAAGATTTTGAATAACTCATTGCAATTTTAGATGAACAAATGTTAACTAGTGAATTCTATAGTCTTTGTATGGAGTAAAAGTTACGTTTGTTTGGTCTTGTATACGCTAGCGTAAGAACGGTTAAACGGACTTCATTCAAACCTTTTTTACGAGTGTTTATCTTCATAATAGACTGGTTCAGTCCGAATTTAAGGAAGCAATTTATAGGAATTTTTCATGTTACGCATTTTTATTATAGTAATAAGTTAATAAATTAAAGTTCCATTCCATAAACAACATACAGTTGCATTAAAATCGAGATTTAAATAGTCATATTTATTTTGAAAACTAAAGTTGTGTAACTTAGCGGACCTGTGACGGATTGGTATCGCGCGCGACTCTGGAGCTCATCACTCCGGTGGCGCGGGTTCGATCCCCGCAGTCACCACTTACAATTTGTAATGTGACTAATACGGTGACGCTAGGTAAAGGTCGAGGTTGAGTGGTGGAGAGGACTTTGTAGTCCTAACTTCACCTCGTTAAACAAGACAATCTTTACCTTTTTTTAACTCATATCAATAAATAGTTTAATGAAAACGTAAAATGCTTATAAAGAATTAACTTATATCCTGCATACATTTCGTAACATTAGTTTGTAAATATAGGGTAAAAGGGGAAAAATAAAACTTCAAAATTAAGTATCACTCACTGAGATCGCCTATGGTTCGCAAAACGTCACCGTTCTCTTCTGAGTTCTTGATCGTAGCCAGACGATCCCCTCTCTGCTCACAATCGTACTTAGCTTGGTACCACGACATCTGGAAAAAATAAATATAAAACTAAATAGTTTGAAATATTACTGCTGACGTTTGCCATCGTTAGTGAACGAGAAGAGCAACGTTTCGGTGGCTGAACTTTGACCCCATCTTCAGGTGAAAAGTAACCTTTGGGTTTTCACGAAAACGTGTTTCAATTATTTAAAACAGTAAAACTAATTTTATTGCAATAAAATTTAAAATACACATTTATTTTAATTTTATTCATTAGTATAAAAATATGGAAATCCGTTATGTCGTTTCAAAATGGTGCCCAACAAAAGTGATTTTTCGTTGTAACAATGGAATGAGTAGTCAATTGAATGGCATTTTTGTAAGGAGTCTTCCCTTTATGACATGTAGAAAGCTTTTAGTAATTGACCTCACAAATTTGAGGCTGAATGCCTGCGAGGATAGTGATCATATAGAAGACAATACTGAGGCCGAAGATTGGCTGTGAGCGTGGCGAACCAGAGTTACAATTAGCAAATTATAATAACAAATTGCAAAGTAAATTGGCTTCCCTCACGCATCGGCCCTTCAATGCTTAGCTGCGTGTCGGCCTGGTCCTTTATTAAAGTGTCTTAAGTGTTTTTTATTTAATGCTTATTTTGTTTCAATATTACTTACAGCTGTGTGTACCAAGTAGTACGATTTGTTTCCGCTAACTGGTCTCCATGGTTCTAGGAAATAAAAACTAAGATTAATTTCATTCCTGCAAAAACACGCAAAAATAGTATCTTGTTTTTGAAATTTTTTCTAGGTTCATTTTTTCATTTCGTATCAACTATGTTTAGAAACGTAAGTTATCAAATAACCCATTAACAATACAAGTCCTACAAATAGTGTAAAAATATAGTTTTAAAAGATAAAGCGTTTCAGACCATTTATGTGGTCTTCAATTATTTGTAAGTGTTATTAATTTTAAACATTATACAGAAACTTTTTTAAACGCAACCCAACTTTCAAACTTTAGTCAGTCATTCTTTACGAGCGCTATAAGGTCGTAAATTGTACCATTGGTTTGTTCAATACAATATCTATCAGAAGTGTTGTTACAGTAATGTAGTGGTTTTGATTTTCTAATTGGATTTTATTGTAAAATAAACGCAATCATGGTTTTTAGCAAAGATCAAAGAGTGCTTATTGTTGACAAACACTTAAAAAGAAGATAATTTCTTTTTGTCAAGAGGAATTTGAGGTAAAGTATACAGGTGTTGGAAAATGTCCACAATAACAGTTCAACTTCTGAAATCCTCCCATCGTCAACAACAAACTTCAAACAAAGGAGGTGTTAATATTCCAAACAAATCTAAAATTCACAGATTTCTAACAAAATTGAACAAAATAGGTTCTGTAGGGAACGGAAAACATGACAGAAGGCGGGTCTGTACTGAATGAAGAAGTGACAGACAATGTTAGGGTTGGATTAGAAAATTCTCCTAAAAAATCAGTCAACATTTTGAAACAACAAAAGCAGATAGCCTACTAACACCTGAATACTTGATCTTAAACGCATCTTGACAACAAATATAATCTCGCTCTTAAGTATTCTTCAAATATAAGCACTCATTGATCTTTGTTAAAAACCATGATTGCGTTTATTTTACAATAACATCAAATTAGCAAATCATAACCACTATATTACTGCAACAATACATACCATCTGATAGGTATTGGAGTGAACAAACCAATGATACAATTTACAACCTTATAGCGCTCGTAAAGAATGACTAAACGTTTGAAAGTTGGGTTGCGTTTAAAAAAACACCCTGTAAATGCATTTAAAAATAACTTTTATTTTCAATAATATCATAAAATTCATCAAAAGACTAAGCATATGATTTTACTTACCATCTTCATACGTTAGAGCATTGTTCGCCAAACACAAAAGGACGATTAAAGCAAGTGTGAATACCATTCTACTAACAACTTCTTTTGCGAGCTATTCGTCGTCTATAAGTAACGTAACAAGACAACTGAAATTAAAAGTTAATGGATTTGTACATGAGGGTTTTTAAGTTATAAAAACGTATCTTATTGCATGATTTCAACCAATAGTTATCAAATATAAATAATGATGCACTTAGTTAATAGATATTGCAAAGGTTATCATCTTGAGCTAGTTCATTTAAAATAGAAAGTTGCAATGGAAGTTGCAAGTTAATGTGTTGACATTACTGAAATTATTTACAATTTTGTATTATTAAACACTAGGAGCTTAATGGGGATCGATATCTTAATAAAACGTGGAGTAATTTTTAGCATAATAAAATGTTTCACTAATTACGTTCTTCTCCAGATGATCATTCCATATGTTAAGAATTAGAAATTCGTCTAGTGATAAATTGTAAAGAGAAACATTACAACAAGAAACATTAGTTATTAAGCAATGGCGTTTTATATTTTTGGCTAATAATATTAACGTAACAATTTTTGAGAATTCGTAACGCCGGTGTTATTACAATAACATAGAAATATACAGTATAGACTTTTCAAACGGTTATTGTGTTTAACACTACACAACGTTTCGAGAGGTATGTAAACTCCTGTCGTTATCAATTGAAACTTAACCTAAATCATATTCTAATCCTTAAAACTAGTACAATTTACTACAGAGACAATAACCAGAAAGTAAATTGCACTTGATAATGAGAGGAGTTTACATGGCTCTCGAAACGTTGAGTAGTTTTAAACACAATAACCGTTTAAAAGGTATTTCTATTTATATGTTAATCTATTAACGTGCAGTGGTTCTAGTATAATATGTTTAAATGAAAAATGAAACATATTTATTTTTCACAAAAAGTTACACAATTATTACAATTTGTTTGTTTGGAAATTTCAAACTACCTTCTTCTGTACCGGTGGTAGATACACTGAAATTGCACTTCAATTAGCCGCTACACTTCAATAAGAAAAGTACTGGACCTTATACACTACCTTGAGGCACACCTAAAAGAGCATTTCCTACAACTTTGTTGCAAATTTCAACAGGTAGCGTCTTTTACAGTTCAAGCTTTTAGCGTATCGACCTCGTCAGCTTTTAACTTTTAAACATACCTTTTACAAAAAAAAAAACAGAACAGAAATTTCATCATACACAGCTGTTTATGGTCGGCTACGGCTTTAAAAACGAGAATTCAGAACTTCTATTTGTAGCAACCGATCACCAGTTTTCCTTTGTCAATCCAATATTTAGGTGAAAAGTTTATCATCAGTGTTGGACGAGTCTGATTCAATCAACGAGACTTCATTCATGTGTATTGCCGCACGACTGGGAATTTCCCATTTAATCCACAAAACAACCGAATGGGCATTCGAATTCCCTTCAGAATAGACTTGTTCACCAGTTTGGTTCTCTTTAAATAAGACAATAAGTAGATGAGACACAATAAACACTGATTGGTTTTGCCAATCAGTGACTGAAGATGGTACTCCACAGCGAGGCCGAAATATCTCAACCTAATTATGAAGTTTGGACGCGGTGTGAACCGGAAGAACTAGATTATAGTTGTGACACCGGCCGCAAAAGCCCGCTTAAATAAGTTAATATGTAGATTCTGTATAATTGTTATATAGGACCATCTATTAAAAAGATTCATTTTTGGGTGGTTTTTGATCCTACAAATGTTGGTTTTTTCTAACAGACGCGTTTCAGGCAGTTGTTCCCCATCATGTCGCACTGTGATTCTTATACTAAAAAATATTTACATAGTGCGCGTGTGTATTATGTAAATATTGTTTAGTATAATAACCACAGTGCGACGCTGACGATGGGGCACAACTGCCCCGAAACGCGCATCCGTTAAGAAGAAACCAACATCTGTAGGACCAAGAGGCACCACACAAAGGTAAATCTTTTTGGGTAGATTCTGTATACTAAGCCTTGTAAGACAAGCGTTTTTTTCTCGGTTGTGTTTTTTCTCGGTTGTAATTAGTCTTTTTGACTAATTTACAAGTCCTTATTACAATCTATAATGTATCTAAATTATAAAATGTAAGTCCTTAGTTTGAAGTTTGTTTTTGATGATGGTACAACTACTGAGATTGAAATATCATTACGGACGTTTTTATTGTTTTTGAGTGTACAAAATTACGTTTCGGGATTTGAAATATGGTCTCGTATTCAGGTGAAAATGAAGCAAAATTTAGCACAAAACATTAGGAAACCACACATTAGGGGCAATTTTCGTTCACTAAAAACTATGAAAAACGTCCGAAATAGTATTTCAGTATAGTTATAAAACTGTGCGAAGTCTATATATCCAAGTGTGGTCAAACCTTGAAAGGCGAAGGTGTATTGTAATGTATTCAAAATAAGTTTAATAATATCGAAATTATATTTTATGTAAGAACAGGTTCATAATATTTTAGGATTTAAGCTTGAACTGTGTAAAAATCAAATTCACTTTTCAAATATACAATATAATTACTCTCATGTTTACTTTGTTCGTACTTGGTAAGACCGACACCATAAAGTATTTCACTGGAATTCAGGGGCAAAGGTAAAGGTTTTCTTGTTTATCGAGGTGAAGTTAGGACTACAAAGTCCTCTCTACCACTCAACCTCGAAGAGTAACAACAGTAGGTAAGCTGTTCAAACAATAATGTTTAAAAAGTGGTTTTTAATGCAGGATAACTGCTTCTGCTAAATATTAAAATATGGACACACATTGTCCGAACAACAAACTCAATATTCAGATTGTTGTTGTCAACGTCTATTTGAGGCAAATTGTCCAGCCTGGTTCTATCAACGCAAACTGATTGAATCTTACTTAATGTGGTTTGGCTCCTGAGTGGAAACTTCCCACTTCGCTTTCGAAACAAAGTGGAAAAGCATAACGATTTGTTAAAGGTAACAAGGTGAACTATAATCTAGTTCTTCCGGTTCACACCGCGTCCAAAATTCATAAATAAGTTGAGATATTTCGGCCTCGCTGGGTGTACCATCTTGAGTTACTGATTGGCTGATTCAGTCGCCGATAGGTTTAAGCCAATCAGTGCTGAAGATAATTACCAAAGGTAATGTTACGGTAAGTAGATTGCGCATGGACGCCGAATGGCTGAGGCAGAAAATTCAACATAGTTGCGGCAGCCCAAGCACAGTTAGCGCTACGAGGGAATTCTTTTAAGAGCCACTGACGCCAGCGAAAGTATGTTTGTTCTGGAACATTTAAAAGTCATCGACATTGGACAAACTCGAGGCTGTCGAGCCAAGGGGGGGGGAAGACGGCGCGCGCTATCAGTGCTCGGGCTGCCGAACTAATGTTGATTTTCCTGCCTCAACCATGTGGCATCTAAGCGCAATCTACTTACCATACAATTATTTTTGGTAATAACCTTTACTAATTTGTTTACGCCTGTAAAGTTTGAGATGACAACGCGGTCATATGTATTTCCACAATTTATCACACTAACTGGGATTTGAAAGCTGAAACATAACAAAAGCACGTGACGTGCTCTTTATCAAAGAGCATGTTCAACCTATCACAACAGCTGATTCGCTTTGATCCGGGATATGAAATGTCAACCCTTAACTGTGCACAATCATTGAATTCCAGACACCTGACAAATGATACCTTCCAATACACGTTATAGAGGAAGTTATGATTTGTGAATTAATTACACTTCCGGTTTTTCAGTTTTAGGTGTTTGGAAAGTGCCCTTTTATATGTACGAGATAAGATAGTGTATGATAGAGAATTTCGAGAACCACTCTTTTGGTATTTATATCCTTAAATATATTTATAATAAATTATTGTAAAGTTTATTTATTAGATCACTGTTCTGAACAAATATATATGAGAGATTTCAACTTTCAAAAGAAAGCAACAGGAATAGTATCCAAAAAAATATGTTGAGAACAATTTATTAAAATGTATAATAACCTACTTTTTAATCCAGTCGTTACAAAAAACTCAATTAAATTCCTCTGAAAATGAAAACACTCCAGATATATGCCCGGAAGTTGTATAAATGCATTATGAGCAGAGAAACAATTCAAACGTATTATTTGAAAACAAAACGTTCGTCAATAGATTAAAATTAAAAATAAAACAAAACTACACAACAACATAAATAAAATAGGTTAGTTCCGGTTGAAGGGTAATCTTTATAGATCAAATTATAAAAAAGAGACTAATGACCGATGATTATATTTTTTTAAGGTTTTGCAATTCAGAAGTTGATTCAGTGTGAACAAGCCAAGAGATAAGGAATGTGGTGATTTTAATAACAAAACTTGGTTGGGCGACAGATGCCTGACCACTGACAAAAACTCACTTTCCAACTTTCAGCTGGGACCGCTCCAGTTCCACCAGCATTGCGTTGAAGTTTTCTTTTTATTCAGGAATTGTTGAATCTGTTAGTGTTACTCATCAGGACTGGGACTCGTGGCGTGTTCCTGTAATCCAGCTTCATGGAGGTCAGGTTTTGAGAATGATAAACAGGTCTAAAGCGGCTCAGATAGTCTCAGTGATCATCTGATGATACCCGCATCAAATCCCACCATCGTTTAGATATATCAGACCATCACCTGCGTGGTTCGGAAGTCACGTTAAGCCGTTGGTCCTTGTATTTCCATTGGTCATTGGGCTATTAATTATTGACCCATTCTAAGGAAAGTCGGCCTTAGTTTGTAACATGACTACACCTCATAACTCATTACTACCACTCATCACACTCATCCTCCACCACATATTTGCCTTAAAATACCCTCATGAGAGTTGTTGGCATCTCAAATAGTGATATTTAGTAAAAGTATTCAATTTTTAACTTCTTCGTTTTTCGTTTCAGGCTCTTTAAATAAAAACGTCTTTATTGGTGGTGAAGATAGGACTTTACTACACAAGAGGAAGAGGTACATAAGAGTCTGTGTGTTGATTGGCTCTCAACATGTATATTATCTTTAATACACGGAAGCATGGAAATAGGAAGCACGTTTATTTATTTATTGCCTTCGTTTTATTCCTTCGCGTTCTCCACTTTACAATATGTGTTCTTACATAAATTAATATACAATTACATGCAATATACGGTGTACTTACAGAGATCGTGGTTTCAAAACTAAATAACAGAATAACTCACTATGAGATAATGTGGCATTTTAACCCTGATTTCTTGTAATCTTTAAATGGGTAATACCATAAAACGGGTCAAAAAAGGTATTTTTCTTTGAGTCGTTAAATTTTTTAATAAATTTTCCTTTCGTTTGAGGTGCCAAAGGGGTTGTATTTAAAACACATTTAAGGGGTCCCTCCCTCGTGGTTTTGGGTGGGGGGTGTGTGACGCAAAGTACGTCAAAACAAACTTAACAATTTTATAAAACATTCCTTAAAGGGTTTTTAAAAATATCTTTTTTGCAAGGGTTAAGGAGGGGGAACGTTAAAAACTCACTCCGTATTATGTATCATTTGTCCCGGAACAATCCAGGTTTAATATCTACTAAATTCGTTTGCCGTTGTCCGAATAAAATATTAATTCTAATCCATAGTCTAAGCATGTGTGGATATAATATTTTAAACTCTTCAAACGTCCGTGACCAAACGATACAGAAAGGTCGGCAGATCCGTCCCAAAACAAAGCCGTAAAAACAAAGGGTCTGAAAATGTGACTTCCAACAAAATCAACAGAAGTTGTCATCTTCCCTTATCATATTACTTGTATAACTTTCCCTCCCTCCAGAAGATATAAACTTCTGTTCTTGTTCTTGTACAATAAGTTAAACAATTTTGTAATATTGTTTTATATGTTGTATCAAGAAAAAATGGGCTTACAATAGATAATAGACGACTTCTTTATTATATCGACGACTTCTTTAATATTTCTTTTAAAAAAGTAAAGCACTAAATGAACTGTGGGGAGCTACTTTTATTAAAGGGGCTGTTTTGTTGCATCATAAATCGATATAATTTAATCCAACAGCGTATGGTTCACCGTTTCGTCTCTAGTAATTTTACTTTGATACTTTGCTTTGAGACACCGACCACTCCTAAACGACATTTTAAGGTAATTATTAGGTGACGATGGTGAGTGTAATAAGTGTTTTGATGGATTCATGTGGTGTGGTCTTGTTACAAACTAGGGCCGACCGTTCCTCAGATTGGGTCATTAATTAATAGCCCAATGGCCAATGGTAGACCAACGGCTTAACGTGACTTCTCTTAGGGTAGAAATATACAACCCAGCGGATGTACTAAAGTGATTTCAATTTATTTCTTACAGCTTGTTATACCGTTGATGCGTGGTGATTGTATGTTTTAACACGTAATGGAAGTTTAAACATTTATTTCTTACTAATATTCACATCACGTTTACCCAACTACATAAAGAGTTCATATTGCTTTGTTTATAGATCCTAGAAGGTTTTGTTGAAACTATTAGAGTTCAAAGTAATATAAACGTTCAAATTCATCCGATTAAACGCATACACTCCGGGCTGGATACAACAAGAGCAATAATTTTTCTTGCCCAAGCTGATGGCCTAATGAAAGTCAAATTTCAGCCCTGCAATGTTTACAATCTCCCATCTCTCTCTCTCTCTCACTCCCTCCCTCTCTCACTATCTCTCTCTCTCTCTCTCTCTCTCTCTCTCTGCCCGTACAGTTTCATCGCAAACGCTTACGCCAAATAGTTTGACGTTTTCAAACCTTTTAAGAGAGCTGTTTCAGGCATTTTCAATACTGTTTGCATTGGATAATGTTTTTGACAACTAAAAAATAGCAAAACTCGAATTATAAAATAGAATACCGTGTGATTACAAATGAAATAGACAACTTCAATAGCCTCTACAAAATTAAACTGGTGTATTTCAACATAGTTAGTGATATAGATTAGTGGAGAATTTCCTAAAGTTAATGTTGGTACAAATTATGGTGAAAAATTCTGCGGTAAAGTTGCAAAATGACACTTTATAAAGCACAGTTAGTACAAAGTTAAATGGTAAAGTTGTACGTAAAATTTTGTCAGGAGATGCAAGATTGCCTGGAAAATGTCGACACTTTGTTTAATCACCTAATTTTTAGTGATGAATGCACTTTTCATATTAGTGGAAAAGTTAATAGATATATTGTACGATTATGGGGAATGGAAAACCCAAGAGAGACTGTACAGCATATACGCGATTATCTTAAAGTGAACGTGTTTTGCGCTTTATCTTGTTGAAAAGGTTTACGGGCCGTTCTTTTTTCAAGAACCATAAGTAACCGGAATAAATATTTCAATTAAAACTTAAGGAATTTTCTATATAATCATGTAAGTAATGATCTAAACTTTCAAATAATAAATTTTTCACAAGCTATCCAAACTGTCTATTTTATTTGTAATCACCCGGTAAACCCTTTAACATCCAACAAATGAATAGTTTCTTTCTTTTTAAATATAGGGTTGCTTAGACATCAAAATCCGATAACACAGTAACAAGCTACTGAGGATGATAAACATCGAGGTCAAAAAGTCTAAAGCTATTGTATTTCAACTGTGACGCGTGTAAACCGGAAGCCTTAGATCTTAGTGATGACACCGGTCATGAAATTTAAGAGTTAACAATAAAATATTCCTTTTTTTAATCCATAGTTTTTTACATGTCTTGTCAGTTTCCATATGAGTGTTATTTGCCACTCAGCAAGTATCCAATCGGCGTTTAACTTATCTTATTTCATTTTGTTTGCCAACGGTTAAACCAATATTACAATTCTATAACGTCTGCTGTAAAGAAATCATCACAGAAACTGGATACTCATGCTAGGGCATAAACAAATTTTCGAGTTTAAATAAAAGGTAAAGGTAAAGCTGATTAATTTAACGAGGCGAAGTTAGGACTACAAAGTCCTCTCTACCACTCAACCTCGGCCTTTACCTAGCGTTACCGTATAGTCACATTACATAAGTTCCAAACGTTAAATTGACTCTAAACGTTAGTCAACATATCTACGGTAACGGTCTCTTCACAGATCCTATTCTTAAAATGATTTAGGTCTCGAATATTTTATCCATACACAATGTTCTTCAAAACCTCTACAAGAAAAAACACGAGGTGTTAGGTCTGGACTTCTTGGAGGCCTAACCATCGATGAACAAAAATTCACACATTACTCGTATGTTTTCATTCGTTATAACTAAGTTCTGAACTCACTTCTAAAGAACTCTCTTCTTTCAACATAAAGCTTAAACACAGGAATTGGGATTTTTACTTGTCAGATGAGTGAAAAATAGATTGCATACACTGCCCATTACTTGTGTCTTCAAATGATCTATTCATACATACTATTTATTAGTAGGTTTGAAACTAGTATAAATAGAAAATGAGCTAGAGTTCATGAGATAATTACATTTAAAAAGCTGTACGTTCTTTAATTCCAAACTTTGACTTTTGCGATTTCACATTGATTGGTCAAAGGTTGTTGCCATCGAGATGAACCAAGTCAATTAAAAGCTGTTCGGACTTTGCCAACTACTTCGTAACTTTTAATTAAAACTCCAATAAACTTCCAGAAACCCTAAGTTTTGATTGGTTGAAAACATCAAAGGTATTGGCAGGGAGTGTGTGACTGGGTTTTAATAAGGTACCTTTATAACCGGTGGAGTTAAAATGTTAAACCAGTTATACCAAACCCAATCAACGTAATATTTTTAGTTAGAAATATTGTTTTGGTCGTTTCCCAACAGTGAACATGAAGAACACGGGTTTTTATCTGTGTTGGTGCCCGAGGAGCCTCCATCCGGGTTAGGGAATTCAACATGGGAAATTTTGCAAGCAATGTTGAAGGTAATGTTTAAGCAATGTTTGACTTGGACTCGTGGCGTGGTCCTGTTATCCAGCTTCATGGAGGTCAGGTTTTAAGAATGATATAGGTCTAAAGCGGCTCAGATAGTCTCAGTGATCATCTGATGATACCCGCATCAACTCCCACCATCGTTTAGACATATCAGACCATCACCTGCGTAGTTCGGAAGTCACGTTAAGCCGTTGGTCCTTGTATTTCCATTGGTGATAGGGCTATTAATTAATGACCCATTCTAAGGAAGAGTCAGTCTTAGTTTGTAACAAGACTACACCTCATAACGCATTACTACCACTCATCACACTCATTCTTTAACACATATTTGCCTTAAAATACCCTCATGAGAGTGGTCGGCATCTCAAATAGTGATTTAGTGATTTAGGTACTCAACTTACAAAATGGAAAAGTGTCCAATAGAAGCACAGAGCCAATAATGCAGGATATAACAGCAAAAACTTAAAACCTCCATCCCAAACTAAATACTTAATTACAATCATTTGAGCTTTTTTCATGTGGGAAAGTAAAGTTTTAATTTTCGTAATTAATCATTCATGGTTAAACGAAAGTACAAGTTTCAGAGTTAATATGTAGCAGCCTCAAAAGTGTATGCTTCAATTGAAACATATTTTTTATTTAAGTACGTTAACCAACATCGTTTGCAGTTCTTACTCCATGTTATAATGGTACCCAGTGGTATATTTATAGGGGATACATGGCGGATTGGTATCACGCGCGACTCCAGAGCTCATCACTCTGGTGGCGGGTTCGATCCCCGCAGTCACCAATTACAATGTGTAATGTGACTATACGTTGACGCCAGGTACAGGTCGAGGTTGAGTAGTAGAGAGAACGTACATTTCATGGATTTGAAAGGCCTCAGATAAATTTAAAACTTTATTGGATAATTTGAAGTAATTTTTAAATTAGTAGAGAGGACTTTGTAGTCCTAACTTCACCTCATTAAACAAGACAAACTTTACCTTTACCTTTTTATCCAGAGTGGATCTTGTGGGCGCTTTAACCGACCGCCTCTTAAGAGGTAGAGAGGACTATGGAGTCCTAATTTCACCGCGTAAAGAACTCTGTTTTAATTCATTTAAAAACATCCTCAACCATTGTCAGCTACACACAGACTGAAAACGGTTAGGTTTCTGTTCACAAACAATCAAAACTACCGTCTACAACAAACTTCAAGCAAATAAGGATTTTTTATACTTGTGTTCTAATATATTCTAATAAATCGCATTTTGAGTCGCATACCATTAATCATGATGAGTTACAAATAAATTTAATACATCAGTAATATATAAATTAAATTAACAGTGTACTATTTATTTCTGCAACCGGTGTGTAAAGGTTGGCATCATTTTATGAAATCGTGATCTGGATTAGTTGTTTATTCTGTTTCCAATGTGTTATCCCTCAGTTACTGATAACAGCTGATAATCCCTTGAACCAATGTTATCTTGCTCTACAGTCAGAGATCAATAAAAGTCAAATTAACACTTTCTGACGAGAATTCAAAACCGTATTTATTGGTACTTGCTTGTTAAGGCTGGGCTGTTTATTTTGAATTGCTCTTATGTTTATGTGTATACTCTCTTCGTGTAGTAGCATATTAATAAGTATGGTTACACTCCTGAGAAATTTCAAATTTCTGTTTTATTCCCTTCTATACAAAATTACACAAAAAGATCCGCTATACATTAAACTACTTCTATTTTTATTCTTGTGTTGTTCGTAGTATGAGACAGTCTGAACCTAAATCTTTTGTCATGTTGATGCGTTCATTATTCTCAATGATTCGTTAAACCATCATTTCTTTGTTGTGGAAGTAATGTCCATGAACTTTATGTAATTATTTATTAGATAGTCTCAGTGATCATCTGATGATACCCGCATCAACTCCCACCATCGTTTACACATATCAGACCATCACCTGCGTGGTTTGGAAGTCACGTTAAGCCGTTGGTCCTTGTATTTCCATTGGTCATTGGGCTATTAATTATCCATTCTAGGAAGAGTCGGCCTTAGTTTGTAACAAATTACACCTCATAACTCATTACTACCACTCATCACACTCATCCTTCACCACATATTTGCCTTAAAATACCCTCACGAGAGTGGTCGGCATCTCAAATAGTGATTTAGTAAAAACAAGTAGCTACCTAACACACCATAACTGTTTGACATCATATGAGTGATTAAATCTCATGTTATTTTATAATCAATAACTGAACTAAACGTTATTACTGTGTTTTGAGCGATTTTAAAAACCGTTCATTAAACTTAATGCAACAGGTCAGAGTGTTATCAAGTATTATGTTATGTAGGTAGATGGCGCATAGAGTCCACATGGTTTGGCAGTCCAAGCACAGATAGCGCTGCGAGCGCTCGCCGTATTTCTCCCCCTCTCGGTTTCACATGTTAGAGTTCGTCCGAGGTCAATGACTTAAATGTGACCAAATCGTGCGACTTTTGAGAACGGACGAACTTGCGCGTGCGTACTTGGGGCTGTTAATTTCTCTCGCAGTGCTATTTGTGCTTGGGCTGCCGAAACTATATTCGTTTTCCTGTCTCAGTCATTCGAAATATATGCGCTGTCTATCAACCATAACATAATCTTTGGTGTTACGTAGCTTTTTTCAGGTTTGTAGCTAAATCACTAAATCACTATTTGAGATGCCGACCACTCTCATGAGGGTGTTTTAAGGCAAATATGTGGTGAAGGATGAGTGTGATGAGTGGTAGTAATGAGTTATGAGGTGTAGTCTTGTTACAAACTAAGACCGACTCTTCCTTAGAATGGGTCATTAATTATTAGCCCAATGACTAATAGAAATATAAGGACCAACGGCTTAACGTGACACGCAATGGTCTGATATGTCTAAACGATGGTGGGAGTTGGTGCGGCATCAGATGATCACTGAGACTATCTGAGCCGCTTTAGACCTATATCATCCTCAAAACCTGACCTCCATGAAGCTGGATTACAGGACCACGCCACAAGTCCCAGTCTACTCAAAAGCAAACTATTTTAAATCCCCCATGATCCATATGAGTAAACAAACACCAGAAATTGTATAACAATCCTACGTTGGGGACCATAGAAAACCATAGAGAAAGAAAATTACTTCGACAGGTGTATGTAACGTAGTACACAAGTGATTTTTTCGTAATTTAGGGATCAATGAACCTCAACTAACCTATTGTTTATACCTTTATCACCTGATTTTTTATTACAGTTTAATACAATAAAAAGCAAATTACTCCCAATCAGTAGTTTACCTTATCATTCTGATAAGGAGACTCATATTACGATGTCAACAGTGTGTAAGTCAAGTGTGTCAAGCGCCAAGGTAAGTGATACATTGTAACTTGATAAGTACTGTAGTTCACTATGCATGTTAGAAAAAACTAGTTAAGCTAGATTTTGACATTGATTTTTTAGAATGAGATAATAATTCTGTAAATATGATTAGACCCAGAACCGGGATCATGGAAAGAGAACCGTTTCTGACACCTATAGCACGCTTTAAAGATTTTTCAATACACGTGTTTGTGTGGGTTTTTTACAGATCACTCGATTTGTGTAGGATTTTCAAAACATCTCGTTCAAAATTTCGTTAGCTAGCTGAAATAAAGATACTGAAATTCCCTTTTGAGGTGGAATTTTCGCCAAAAGTCTGTTTTAAAAGGTCTTTAATGTTTCAACAGACAGGGTTATTGAATTGTAATTAATTTTTTAAATATGTATTTTAGTGTTGGCCATCAATATTCAAAAACACTACGGAAATTCGTTCGGACATTTCAAAATTACGGCTAAAACCGTGACCTTTCCTTATTACGGCGGAATAAGCAATGCAATTTTAATGAAATTTGATATTCGTTTTCTCTGCATAATTTAAACGTTAATCAAGTTTTAAAGCTGTAGTACGAGAAAGACTTTTGTAAATGTTTCGGTCTTGTAACGGCCCTGATACTGTAATACAAGAAAAACTTAGGACTAAAGCAAAACAATACTCGTAACGCCAACAATAATAAAGAATGCAAAAGTGAGGGGTTTTAGGCTTTAGTGTCAAGAGACCTAATATACAGGGTGGTTGAAAAGTAACTAGGCAAAAAATAACTGTAATAATTCCTACAATAAATAACTAAACAGGTTAAAAAGCAGTACACATACGCTTAACTACATAAGACAAGAAAATATAGTTTTAAATTTCCACATAGAATCCGGTGTTGTTCGCCAAATCCTCCAAACAGCCGGGGATACAATTAACACTTTTCTGAAGGAAGTCAATTGGAATAGTGGTAATTTATCTCCTTAAATATGATTTTCCATTTTATCCACTGTTTAGGCTGGCACTTGTACTCCTTACAGAATCCCCATAGGAAGAAATCACACGACGTTACACCTGGGCTTCCTGCAGGCCATTCGTGGCGTCCACGCCGTCCCAGCCAACGTTTAGGAAATTGTAGCCTATTCCGTCCAACCACTCAGCAAAAAGCTTATAACAATGTACCAATATTATTAATCAAAGGAAACCTTATTGAATACTCAATATTATGACACTATTGCCAACATGAAATTCGTAATGTTGCAGAATGTATAACATGATATTATTACCTAGTTGCTTTTCAACCACCCGGTAGATACTCGTATGTATTCTGTACGCTGATGATCTTGTATGTTTCTTGACAGATGTTTCCCCACTTTGAGAAGCTACAAGAGGATGACTTTGCAGCTCAAATCAGTAAGCTATGTGGGCCTGGCAGAACCAAAGTTGGGATCAGAGAAACAAACACAGGTCTTGTAATGCCAGAAAAATACAAGAATATCGCCCAGAAAATCCTGGACTTCGAAGTACAAGACGACGACCTATGGCTCATGTCATGGATAAAAACTGGTAGGCTTTAATATGTTATAAACATTTGATCTAACGATGGTGTTTTTCATGTGATGCAATTAAACTTCAACTATAATCTAGTTCTTCCAGTTCAAGCCACTTCAAAACACCACAATTATTAGCTTGAGATATTTCGGTATTGCTGTGTAGTACCATTCTCAGTGAAACAGAGCTTGCTGTCTGTTATCCTATTTGTGGTAGGGCTGCCAACTGCCCATTGAAGCAGGGATGCCAACTGCCCATTGAAGAAGGGATGCCAACTGCCCATTGAAGAAGGGATGCCAACTGCCCATTGAAGCAGGGATGCCAACTGCCCATTGAAGAAGGGATGCCAACTGCCCATTGAAGAAGGGATGCCAACTGCCCATTGAAGAAGGGATGCCAACTGCCCATTGAAGCAGGGATGCCAACTGCCCATTGAAGCAGGGATGCCAACTGCTCATTGAAGCAGGGATGCCAACTGCCCATTGAAGCAGGGATGCCAACTGCCCATTGAATAAGGGATGCTAACTGCCCATTGAAACAGGGATGCCAACTGACCATTGAAGCAGGGATGCCAACTGGCAATGTTCTTATTTATTCATTCATTCCAACGGATTACACAATTTACATTAGAGGTAGATCTTAAATTGTACCTAACATTGGCTATGACACTATCGGAAAGACTTCTTTAGGACTGGTTGCCAGCTTCTGGAATATCTCAAGATAATTTTATGATAATTTGACGCATAGTGAACCGGAAAAACTAGATAATAGTTGTGATCCCGACCAAGAAAGCCTAAGAGTTAAGCAATTAAATAAATTAAACTTATAAATGTTTCAGGGACGACGTGGATGTCGGAGCTTGTATGGTTGCTAAAACACACAGACAACATTGACGAGGCGTTGGCTGTCAAACAGGTTCACAGGCATTTCTTCTTGGAGTAAGTGTCTTAGTTGTGCCAAAGATAATGTCATGGTAAGTAGATTGCGCATAGATGCCGAATGGCTGAGTCAGGAAACCAACATGGCAGTACAAGCACAGATAGCGCAGCGAGTGAATTCTGCTAAGAGTCTCAAGTAGAGCCACTGTCGCACGCGCAAGTTAGTTTGTTCTTTAAAATCGCACGATTTAGTCACATTTTAAGTCATTTTGCCCTCAAGAATGTTTGGGGAGAGAAAGACGGACAGAGACGGAAGCGCTCGCAGCGCTATCTGTGCTTGGGCTGCAGAACTATGTTAATTTTGCTGCTTCAACCATGTGACATCTACGCGCAATCTAAGTATACCAATAACATTATCTGTGGTTGTACTTGTTCAACCTCTATCTCCTATTACTATTAGTATTAAGGTAGACTCAGTTTAACCACGTTAGGAAAAGTGGTTTTATCTTATCGGCAAAACAGTTGCTTCATACACTCGTGTTAAGTACAGTACTATTATACTGACAAGTATACACACACTATTGAGTTGATAAGGCTGGGGTTTAGAAGGAATGAACAAACAAATAAATGAGCAGCAATTCAAGTACATTGGTGAATTTGGCGAAAATTGGAAATCTTTGACTTAAGAAACAAAAGTTGTTGAGCAACAACAAAATGTTTCTTTTTTCAGAAAACAAAAAAGGATACCAATTGAAAAATTGTGAATGGAACATGTAATTATTACTTACTCCTGCAAAAGATCATTCTCACAGTATATTAAAAATGTTATTTCTATGTTTAATGGTTCTTGCAATTTTAATCTTTTATTAACTAGTGTGGACGTCGAAAATGATATCTCTCCAGTAAAGAACTAGCCACTCACCATTTTTCCCTCTCTCGTCCGATAGGTCTAATCATAATATTACCACCATTCATAAACAGATTTAAAACTTTGCCCATGTCTTCTAACTCATTTACTCATCCATGAGCATTATATAATATAAACGCACAACATATTTCAGTACATTCAGAAATTAAATAGGAAACATGCTTTTTAACAACCTAAGCTTGCGCAGAGGTATCCGTTCATCTAAGCCTATTTCCTTTCTGTTATTGTATTTTATCGTTGATCAAAATTAAGCTATGTATTTTAGTTATTGTTATAGTTGTAGTGCAGTTGTGTTAGTTTTTAGACATTGTTGTTGTTATTTTATAGGAAATAAACTATTTTATTTTATATAATTTTTTATACGTAAGATTGGAAAAATAGAATTTAAAGTACATAATGTATTAAGGAATGTTATTTACAATTAGAAAGGTAAATTACACTATCATTTATAAAACACAAAAATTACTTTAAAATAGTGAGTAGTTCAATTAGATTACTAACTCCATGTTGAATGTTTTCTTTTAGGTATGAGTGTTTGGAGGGACCTAAACTGTCATGTATTGAAGATTTAAACACACTACCTTCTCCCAGGTTCCTTAAGACACATCTTCCCGTACAGCTTCTCCCCCGACAGTTATGGACCAAGAAACCCAAGGTATTCTAAAAATATAATACAATATTATTTCATGCTGCTATTTTGTTTTATAGAAAAAAACGGAAACTAGATCTTTTTATCTCAACCCAGTGAAAAATGGCAACTCATTGAAATTAGGTACAGCGTAATGGAGGCAAAACATCAACAATCCGGTAATAATCAACCCCAATAAACAACCACGTAACTAACAAACTCTGAAAATTTTAATGAGCTGCCATTTTGTGCTTGGTTGCTTCAGTTTGAAGACCTTCAAAAAAAGGTCATTTAATGGGTCTTGACGTTTAAAAGGTTTGAGCTGCCCCCAAAAAACCAAAGGAAATGGGCAAAGTTGTAATAGTGACTTGGAACTTCACTTTTATGTTCTATAAAGAAATCCTGATCATTTTTCTATCATTTCTGATCGTATTTCCATTGGTCATTGGGCTATTAATTAATGACCCATTCTAAGGAAGAGTCGGCCTTAGTTTGTAACAGGGCTACACCTCATAACTCATTACTACCACTCATCACACTCATCCTTCACCACATATTTGCCTTAAAATACCCTCATGAGAGTGGTCGGCATCTCAAATAGTGATATCTTTTTCCATTAAACATTTAACAGGGAGTACACATCTTTTAATTATAATGTATTTATACTGTATACGTTGGTTAACACTTTATGTTTCTCTTACAGATCATCTATGTAGCAAGGAATCCTAAAGACACAGCTGTTTCTTTGTACCACTTTTACGTCCATGTTTTCGGTTACACTGGCTCCAAACAGATGTTTTTTGAAGCTATGGTACAAGACAAAGGTAAGTTAAATGACGTCTTTGATCGTTGTTTAGGTGATCAAAGTTGTTCAAGTTTTATCTTTGAAATGCTAATTTATAAGTCGTATTTTTCAATACGTGATTATTGTACAATTTGTTGTACGTTATTTTGAATTGGTATGTTTAGTCGAGATATTTTTATTGTATTTTTTATAGTTTCATTATGATTTAGACTTTTTAGTAGCACTATATACAACTAAACTTTAATGTAATCTTATTTAAGTAAAGGAATAATGTTAATCCTTAGCTCTTCAGTTTATTTTACATTTTATACGAGGTTGTCATCTGCATACAATTTCCATATTTTAGTAATTTGGAGTCCTTTTTGGACGAATCTTCTGGACTTTTGGGATCTTAGAAACGAAGAATACGTGCTATTCGTGACATATGAAGAAATGAGTAAGGTAAGACAAAATAAGTCATAAACATAAAAAAGATTTGGCTGAAAATGAAAATTAAAATTACCCAGATTACCAGATAAGTTAAACAATACTAAAACTGACGGGTTCACTGATGGTCAAGCGGCCCTGAATGCTCTAAATTCATACGAATTTAGGTCCAGGTTAGTTTGGGACTGTTATAATACACTTTCTCGATTGGGTACGCTCAACATGGTCACCTTGTGTTGGGTACCAGGACACTCGGGTATTGAAGGTAATGAAGGTGCAGACGCATTAGCTAATAATGCAGCAATCACAAAGCTAGTGGGACCCCAACCTTTCTGTGGAGTTCCCAGTAGTGCAGTCCATCAACTCATCAGAGCGTGGGTAAGAACGGAGCATGAGAGGACGTGGCAGCTTGTTCAGGGCCATCGCATGAGTAGGTTGGTTCTCTCTCAACCCTCCAGCACCGTAGCATCAGATCTGCTCCACCTCAAAAGGGACAGACTGTGGCTGATATTTGGACTCATCACTGGTCACTGTGGCCTCAGGTTGCACTTAAAGAGGTGTGGAGTCTATGACGGGGTCCCAGCATGCAGGAAGTGTGGCCTGCATGATACAACCGCTGAACACATTCTCTTTGACTGTCATGGTCTGGAGCAGGAAATAACGGCTACTTTTGGTGAGATGACTAAGGGTGGTAAGTTAGCGGAAGAGGGACTTGTGAGAAGGATTTCGGAGTTCTTAGAGCTCTCAAATCTTTTTGAGTAGCATCTCTCTACACCAACACAAGGGGAGCGCAATAAATCCTAAGGGCTGACGCGCATCAGGATCAGACCGCCCCTTCTCAATGTAATGTAAAACTGACGGGTTAACATGTATGTTGTATCATTGTGTTTTGAGTATAAGACAATGTAGAAAACAAACTAATTTTAAAATTCAGGAACCATTTTTAATAAGTTTTAGGTTGACGAGGGCTTTCAATATCCAAGATATTATCATCCTCCTCACGTACCGCATTATCTTTGATATTAAAAGGCCTCGTCCACCTAAAATGTATTGAATATTGTTTTTTTTTATTATAAGTTTAATTTCTACATAAATATAACATTGAAGCTCTTCTGAAGAATTTAAAAAATGGAAAGAAGTAACTTTGTATTTTGATTTTTAAATAATTTCAACTACTATGGTTTAATTGTTTGATATATTTGCTGTGGGCATATTGGAAAAAACTATTTTCCGAATTGGAAAATCAATGGTTCTCGGTAAGTAATGAAAAGATAATTAAAAGATAAAATTAAACTTAGAACATTGGTCCTGTTTGGTCTCACATATTATTGTGTGGCCTTGTAGTTAGTTTAAATTCAACCAATTCCAAAATAATTGGATGTATATCAATCATTTTAGAAAAACTAATATTTGTTTATGTTTTTAGGATCTCAGAGGAGTTGTGCAGAAAGTCGCCTCTTTTCTCGACGTAACACTTAGTGAAGAAAACATGACAAAACTTCTCCATCATCTCAGTTTCAACAACATGAAGACGAACAGAAGGAACATATATGAAAGTATGGGCAAGGAGGAATTGTGGAAGGACTTTTTGAGGAAAGGAAAAACAGGAGAAGGGGCAAAGGAAATGTCAACCGAGACACAAAAGCTGTTTGACGATTGGACAGAAAAAAACATTTCTGGAACTGATTTTCAACTCAGTTTGATCACACCGTAATGACATTCTTGAGGTTAAAGTATTAACACTGACGTTTTCCATAGTGTTTTAGTGAAACAAAAGTCACGACGTTGAAGATGGGATCAGATTCCAGATTTTAAAACGTCATGTTTCTCGTTCACTAAAAACGATGAAAAATGTCCTAGATGATATTTATTCTCAGACGTTCAACTCAACCATCGTCAACAGACAACTTCAAACAAAATACGAGTAGTTTCACATTGTATATTAAAATATAGCAGAGGTGTTGTTATTGAAGAAACTGAACTGGCGTGACCACACATAAACCAGGACCAGATCTATGTATAGTCCTTACAGAGAACTAATTCTACAGCAGCTTTTATGTAGCCTATAAATATACTCGTATTATTGTAAATATTATTTAAATGTTATTGTTTAATACATAGAGTTATGTTGTATTCCGTGTTTGCAATAAAGGTTGTTTTCAAATTATTCTTCAGGCTTTGAAAACCATGTACGAGTATATAGGGTATGTAAATACTTACCTAAATACTGTTCATTTCCATATCAGTTAAATGTACCTTTTAGATTTCGTTTTCCATTAGAACTTATTATATTTGTCTGTTTTGGACTTACCATATTGCAATAATACAGCAGACACGGCTATAATTGCGTGATATTTACTTTATTGAATAACATAGGTCATTATTGTTACAATATAGGTCACCTACAGTACAAAGAGTATGATACAGTGCCAGCAGGAAATTTCAGAACAGTTCCGACCACAGATTTATGTGCTTGTTAAACGTTGAACATTTGCTTGTGGTCACCAACTGTAAAGCATCTTTTGTAATATCCAGCACTACATTTCAACTGACTGCATTGTTTAATAAGGGTGAAACAAATGCTGACAAATTTGTGTTGTTAGAAATGCCATAACTTACATTTCAATGAGATCTAACGTGCTAAACTTGACAGTGAGATCTAACGTCATATACTTTACAGTGAGATCTAACGTCGTACACCTTACATTGAGATCTAACGTCATAATATTTACTGTAGAATCGAACGTCATACGCTTTATGAGATTCGATATACTACAGTGAGATTTAACGTCATATACTTTACAGTGAATCTAACGTCGTACACCACATTGAGTTCAAACGTCATAATATTTACAGTTGAATCGACGTCATACGCTTTACAGTGAGATTTACGTCATATACTTTACAGTGAGATCTAACGTCGTACACCTTACATTGAGTTCAAACGTCATAATATTTACATTAGAATCGACGTCATACGCTTTACAGTGAGATTTAACGTCATATACTTTACAGTGAGATCTAACGTCGTACACTTACATTGAGTTCAACGTCATATTTACAGTTGAATCGAACGTCATACGCTTTACAGTGAGATTTAACGTCATATACTACAGTGAGATCAACGTCGTACACCTTACATTGAGTCTAACGTCATAATATTTACAGTAGAATCGAACGTCATACGCTTTACAGTGAGATTTAACGTCATATACTTTACAGTGAGATCTAACGTCGTACACGTTACATTGAGTTCTAACGTCATAATATTTACAGTAGAATCGAACGTCATACGCTTTACAGTGAGATTTAACGTCATATACTTTACAGTGAGATTTAACGTCATATACTTTACAGTGAGATCAAACGTTATATAGGGTGTCCCATACGTAAAGTGCCAAACTCTAGGAAAATGTTATATAAGTCAAATTGAAGAGAAAATCAAGAATACAATTTTTTCCAAAAACGTTAGTTAACCAAATATTTGCCATTTTGTACTTTTCACTAACTATTTATTATCTCCAACACCATTTATCGGATTTGACTAAAGCTTTACATAAATTTGTATCTAAGTAAGACCATTTAGGGGAAAGAATACCAGCATGATCTAATTTATCATTTTTAAACAGTGGTTAATTTATGGTATTTTCAAGGCATTTTGGCGTTACACCTTAAATAGCGAATAAACGGTGATTTTACGATAAAGTGTGAATAACGTTTTGAAGCAAATCTTATCACCTATCTATTTGACACCAAGGTCAAGAAATCGATTAAAAATCAACCAGGTTATACTGTAAACTGTGAAACATCAAGATAATAAGGTGGAAAGTTGTCTGTTTCAGCCAGAGAATCGAGAATCGAACGTCATACGCTTTACAGTGAGATCTAACGTCATATACTTTACAGTATTTAACGTCATATATTTACAGTGATCAACGATATCTTTACAGTATCTAACGTAATATACTTTACATTGAGTTCTAACGTTATATCACTATACGTTATATACGTGAGATCTAACGTCATACTTTACAGTGAGATTTAACGTCATATACTTTACGTAGATGAGTCATTTACACAGTAATGAGATCTAACGTCATATACTTTACAATTGAGATCTAACGTCTCATACTTCACAGTGAGGTCTAACGTCATATAATTTACAGTGAGATCTAACGTCATATTATGCAACATTCATAATGAGCAGGTAACACGTTTGGATTTTCTTTTTATTGTTAGCCTTAGAATGGCTATTTATTACATAAACACCTAATTTTTTATTTCGTGTAATTTAAAATTACCGTAAAATTGTAACCGTTATATAAATAATTCATATGATGTATTTGTAAAAATATATAGTTTAACTCAATAACTGATGTAAAACGCCGTCGAGCAGCTAACGTTAGTTTCCTGTATATGTATAGTTATCACCTTTGCACAAGTCTAAATCCACTTTGAGCTCGTCTAAGTGCTTGAATAAAGACGTGTATAATGTCTTAGTCTTTTGAAGCACTTGTGAAACTAGAACCACACAAGTTTGAATTATAAGGAAACCTTATGTACGCTATAAACAATTAACTCACTGTTGCAAAAATTATGATTTTGGATAATATTTCTGGTTTACTATTTTCAAATGCCTACAAACAAACTCATAAGTTTTCCGTGTATTTTTTATGGGTAAGTTTGAGATGTCCATATGGCTAGAGCGGGAGTCGAACCCGCAACGTCAAGCTCCGGAAGTCAGTGGCTTAGCCACTAGACCACCATTAAATATTTAGTGAATTAAAATATTTTTTTAACTAGCTAAGAACTCATCCACGTAAACGTGGTTTAACTACTCCAACAGACGCCCTAAGAGAGTCGTTCGTTATCTTTTGAGCTTTAAAATAATGAGTATAAATAAATCAACTAATTTAACCACTATTCTAGACTTAAAAATAATTCTGAAGAGTATTGTACAGAAGTGAGTTATTAAGAGGTTCTAAGCGCGGCGTTCACAGCTGACTTCACACAACATTTATCACTCGGTTTGGCGTTGTTCTGTGATGAGGTCTGCATCATTATCAAACTGTACCACGGTAAGTTTAACCAATCACCACAAACTAACTTTTATTGTGTAAAATTTCTACGAAAATGATAACTAGATCATTGATTTGTCACCCATCTGATTTGGGAAGTTGCTACGGTACAAGAATAAATAATACGTACAAGAAAACTTGGTAACATGAGTCATAAATACTTTACAGTCATTATACAGATAACACAATATTTTATCCGTGGCGAAGCACAAGTACCCAGATAGTAACAATATACAACCTCAGTTCAGTGGACTCGTGGCGTGTACGAATCGTGCGCGACCCCACGTCAGGTCGTTCCTCCGCTGACGCGGGTTCGGTCCCTACAGTCATCCCTAACAATTTCTAAAGTGACTATGCGGTAACGCTAGGTAAAGGTTGAGGATGATTAGCAGCAGGACTTTTAGTTCTAGCTTCACCTTGGCAAACAAGACAAATTTTACCTTTTATTTACATCATAGATTTTCAACTTGAAAAACTGTTAATCATTTCACTAAAATGCATGTAAAAAGGTAAAGGTAAAGTTTGTCTTGTTTAACGAGGCGAAGTTAGGACTATAATGTCCTCTCTACCACTCAACCTCGACCTTTGCCTAGCGTCACCGTATTAGTCACATTAAAAATGTAAGTGGTGACTGCGGGGATCGAACCCGCGCCACCGGAGTGATGAGCTCTGGAGTCGCGAGTCGCGTGCGATACCAATCCGCCACGGATACGCTCCATGTCGGCTAGTTATTGCGAATGATACAACTCATCTATTACATTACTGATGAAAAATTACGGAAGAAGTATTAAGTTGCAAGTTACATCTAATTATGCAACGCTTTTTGTGACAAAAACAATTGGATATACGAGTACACTAAATAGAATAAATACAACGAGACAAATTAACTATCAATCTCTAGATTAAATTATGAGTTAACGTTTGAGAAATGTGATTTAAACAATGTTTTCTTGGCCAGGAACAAAGCTCATATTCAATTACACTGTGCCTCTCAAACAAGGACGATTCATTTCTGTAATCTAAGGTATTGCGTAGGAACGTACCTTGTTATGCTAATTTGATTGTTTCCTTCTTTTGTTACGACATCTGTTATATTATCTGACTCTAGTTAACGCTCAGAGGAAATATTTTGCGTTTTCCGACTCTCCTTGCAAATCTATGATCTTTCAAGCCCTCCCCCCTTCTGATTTGGGGGGAGTGGTGGAAGGTCCGTGAAAACAAACTTCAGAATAATAATAATACTTTATTGCCAGACAATAAAATTGCATTGGGCATTACAATAAATAATACATAAAGTTAGAACGAAAAACGAACACAAAACGTAAAACATAAATAAAAGTAAAAGCATAGAAGTAGGTCGTTGAAGCAAATAAATCAAATTTGTTCATCTTCTTTCATACATCAAAAGTTCATTCATATTATAAAATGTATTTTTCTTTAAAAATTTGACAAGCTTTTCTTGAAAATTTTAATGTTTTCTTCTGTTTTGATGACTTCAGGTAAAATTTTATAAATTTTACTAAATTATACATTGAATGTTTTTATAAAACGATGTTTTGTGATAGGGTATAGCCAATTTGTTTTTATTCTTTAAAAATTCAAATTAAAATTTTGTTCCAGTTCTTGAAAATTATTTGTGAGAAATATCATACATTCAAAAATATACATTGACGTGAGCGTTAGTAATTTGTTTTCTTTAAATAAAGTTCTGCAAAAGTAATTTGTTCTTTTTGGAAAATCGCTCGCAATGTGTTTTGTGTGAAATAAATAGGTTATTATACTTGCTTTACTTGAATTGCCCCAGAAGACTATGGCATAACGTAATTTCGGGACAACTAGACCATAATATATAGAAAGTAATGTAGTTGATGAGCAAAACTTTGAAAGTAATCTAATAAAAGAATTTTGATGATATTTGTTTGCATAAAATGTTAATGTGTTGATCTAATCAAAGGTTTTAATCAATTTTGAGTCCTAAAAAGTTTACTAAGTCGTTTGGTAGAATTTCTTCATTGTCAATTGCAATTTTGAAGTTAGAAGTATCTTATTTTCTTCTTATGTGTGTAAAAAAGGGGTTTAAAAAATACTTCCTTTTCAAAAGTTAAGGTGGAGGGGGGACATTAAAAACTCACCCTGTATATAACGGCATTTCTCAAACCTGGTCTTCATGATCACAAAATGGTAATGGTTAAAGCTAGTATTGTTATGTAATATATACCTAAACAGTTGGAACTTCAAATAAATGAGCCAAAGCTAGTTTAGTGGTTCTGGACATATTTTTAGAGAGATGATGACAGATGTGGTGTGAGGTGTCAACCGTGAAATATTACATAACATTCAACATTTCACGAACCCATATATATTTTGTTGTCGTCGTGCATTTAACTATGTTTGTGATACCTTAACAACATATGAAACTGCTGAGTTATACAATTTTGGGTTTAGCGATCTTCTCGTGTTTAGTGCATGTTTTACTTTTCTTGGGTTATTACATTAGGCAAATTATATTTTTAAATGGTTTAATTTATTCGGAACATACTTTTTTAGAACATAACCGTTCTTAAATACGCATGGCTGGTCAAAGTAGTAAAGTAGTAGAAAAGTCATGGACACAATAGTACATTGTATGGCAGTAAATGCCAAATGTCACCAGCTTACCAGTCAAAGTATGTATTGCTAGACAACTATATGTTACCAAAGAGAAATTATACGTTTAATTTTATATACCAAATGGGTTTAGATGCAGAGGGACCAGCGTTAGAGTAAATGAATGCAACACCAGGTTTCGACCTGGTAAAAAAGTCAAACAAAACGTATAATATATCGTAATTTTTTTATTTTTAATTAGTACTAACGTATTACATTATAGCTTGTTTTAATAAAGAGCTTTTCCCAAGCCGATGATATTTTTTATAAGTGACATACCCTGGGTTTGAGTACCTCGAAAACGCTTTGAGAAAAGAAGTGAAAACCTACATGCCTGTGTCGGGATTCGAACACGTGGCCTCGCGTACCCACTACGCACGACGCTACCCACTGAGCCACGGCGCTCAACCAGACTTTCCTCCCTCTAAAGAACGTTTAAACCATAAATACGCTCCTCCATATTTATGAGTTTGAAAAGTTTGTTGTGAAGTTTCCGTAAGAACTTGTTTGACTCGGAATACAAGGATATTGCATTTGAATATTTAAATGCAAGATTTGTCTCTACGTAGAATAGCAATTTATGAAGGTAATTGGAATATTTAAACTGTTTTCTCAGAATGACGTTGAGTGTAAACTGCGCTTAAATTTATTAGTTACCCACGTTTACACACTTTTTCAAAATCATTACTTAAAATAATACACTTCTAAACAGTATTATTTCAATAAAATCTATATGTAGAAACAATAATAAAATAAAGTCAGTAAAAATGTAAACACTATGCATCTGTTATTTATATGTGATGTCCTGTCGTGGTGAAAATCAAACTGTTATAAGAGCAAGATAAAGTATATATGAATAATAAAAAATTGATATTGTCATATGGTCAGGTGTAATCTGTGGTTTGTTTTAACCTCTCTCTACTAAACGTCGAACAGCTGACTGCTTGCTCCTAGTCAAGTCGTTACATGAATGTTATTGATGACCATGAAAGGTGACACATATGATGGTCTATGTATTATGATAATAAAACTTATCCTAAACACGTCAAAAAAGTATCATTACAGTGGTCACCGGGTCATGTAGGGATTATAGGCAACGAGCAAGCTGATAAGTATGCAAAGACGCAGTAATCAAGGAGAAGACACCATGGAATTCAGAATACCACTGAACGATGCCAAAGAAACGAATACAGGAAACTCTTGAAAAGGTGGAAAGAACCACCAAAGCCCAATGGTACAGAAAAGTACAAAGACAATTCTTAAACATAACATGGTTTCAAACTACTAACTTCACCAGGAATGATGCTGTAAATTTGTAGACTCAGACTAGGTCATGGCCAAGTAAATAGTAATCTACACAGATTTAAATTTTCACACCGTTATGTTTCATGTACCAGGAACTGAAGAAACCTTCGATCATCTAATCCTTGACTGCCCTATGATTACTTCAGAAAGAGCATACTAAAAATATACCACCAAAAACCATCGAGATCCTAGAACTTAAAGAAGAAAAATGTATAAGGAAATAGCCATGTTTTAAAAACCATAAACAGACAACTATAAAAACAAACAAAAACAAATTAACAAACACACTCCCGGTTATGGGTACTTCATCCGTGGTCCACCTCTTTCGGTGATGCCTGAAGGACCCCTGGCAGAAGAAACCTTACCTACATCCTAAATTTTACCTCTATTTAAACACGTAAATGAATATAGCTGGCAAACAAACATAACATGAACAATAAACAGGCAATTTTTGTTTTGTTGCAAAATTGCCAAGGTTCACCTTCAAAATTATGGAATTTTGGATGTATGGAAGAAGATGAACACAGTTGGTTTATTAGCTTCAACGACCTACTTCTACGCTTTTACTTTTATTTACGTTTTACGTTTTTTGTTTGTTTTTCGTTCTAAATTAATGTATTATTTATTGTAATGCCTAATGCAATTTTATTGTCTGGCAATAAAGTATTATTATTAATATCTTTATCACACGGAAACAAACCTAGGCAAAACCAGGTAGAAAGCAGTGGAAGTAAAAGAGAAAAGGAGAAAATGTCAAAAGACAATTGAGCGGAATAGGCCTAAGTAGGCTAACGTGTCGCTCTCTGTTCTCCTCTATCCGCCGTGTTTTGCAAAAGAAGAAATAGCTCGAAAACCATAAGACCTAGACAAAAAATGTACTGGAAAAAAGTTGTAAAAATTTCATTCCACACTAATATTTTCTCAAATTCAACATCGGATCGCTCGTTTAGCCGCTAGAAACGAAATTCTGAAGTGAAAACAGGTATTTTTTACCAATGTTTAAGCCCTTCTAAACCCACCTAAATTTTTGAATTTTGAAAAGTCCTCTCCTAGTGAGAGCCTCACTATAAAATGAATGTTCATGCAAATGTTCTAGGCCTTGTGGTGTTGGCTCAGTAGGGGAGACGCTGAGTGAGTCAGTCAGTTAGGACAAATCCTTTTATAAATACAGATTTTAAAATAAAAATACATAATAAGCAATGAAAGCGTGTAAACATTTAAAGTCAAATTCCAATTTGACTTTGAAATTTTAAATTAGCATTATTTTTAAATTTGTTAAGTTTTATGATAAATATGTTTTGAAAATGTTATTACGAATACAATTAAGCTTTATACTAAGTTTCACAAAAATATCTCAAAGTGTTTTTGAATTATTCATTATTTTCAAAAATTTACAAAATGGCGGATTACGGCTAAATTAAGCCGAAATCAAAAAATGTTACCTAACATTTTGTATGTAAAATTTGGTTCTGCATAGCGCGCTACACATTTTTTTGATACCCTGTATAAACAAACTTGTAATGACTTTCCCAAGTAATATATTGGCCAAACTTCTAGATCATTCAATCAACGCTCCAGAAATTCGCTAAGATTTACCGGTGTGCTTGTGGCTGTATGTTTATATTTTCATTTGTTTTATTTTATTTTGTTAACTAAAAATGTATACTGTTGTATATTTATGTTTTTCTCTACTTGTACCACTAGAAAATGCTTTTAATTTAGCCGAAACATCTTGTGGTTATACACATTTTTGATTGCTAATTAAGTATTTTTATTTTAAAATTATATTGATTTATATATTTACAGTGCCTAAATTACCAACGCTGAACAGAGTTATTAAACTTGGCTTGTAAAGAACATAAACTTGTTACGAAGTCAAGTTTTTTGACGGAGAGTTGTGAAGATAAGCTACTTACTTATATCTAGAGACGGAGATCCGTTTTAGCTCCAACTTCGGACTTTAGATAGACGACGCAAACTACATTAAGCTTTAAGTAAAATGTGTACTTATTAAATCTTTAAACGAGAGACAACACAATCTGTTATCCATCTTGCATAATTCTTACTGGCGGACCCGTGGCGGGTTGGAATCGTGCGCGACTCCGGAGCTGATCTCTCCGCTGGCGTGGGTTCGATCCCTACAGTCAACACTTACATTTGTAATATGACCCTACGCTAGGTAAAGGCCGAGGTTGAGTGGTAGAGAGGCCTTTGTAGTCATAACCGCAATTTTAAAAAGACAAACTTTACCTTTCTTTACCTTTTTTATAATTACGTTTATACACTTATATGGCCATAACGTTAAAAGCAATAATAGGACCAAGCAATAATTTATGAAACTTAACGAGTTTAAAAGCTTAAAGTACTCTAAGATGAAAATAGCTGGCTAAAACTACAAAATGTGCGCTAGCAAAACAGTGTTGGATCCATGTTTATAGAATGAAATGTGTTTGTCTTTATCCAAGAAACAATCCTTTATAGCATGTTTAGATAATTCAAAACACCCTGTATAACTATTCTGATTCTATGTACACAAACATGTTTCCGGCTTGCTGATTTAAAGACACTATTTGACAGTCACATGTTTCGGATAAACATTCAGATTTAAGTACTTCTCTAAATTTGAAGTCATAAAAAGTTTAACCGGATGGTGTAGTGGTCAGCATAATCGCCCGGCAAGCGGGAGACCCGGGTTCAAGTTCCGGTTCGGTCCAAACATTTTTGTCCCCAAATTTCTTTTGTAATAAATAGTACATTTATGTGAACATGACATGAAAATGGAGTATCAGATTGTATTATAGAAACAGGCCATACGCAGTTAAGCACTAAAGCGACGCTGGCGTGAGTAAATCGAATTTATTTTGTGATATGTTACTCTTACTATAACATCCTGACTTCGGCCTCCTGCCTCGGCTTTTTTGGTTGTTATATTAAGATTACAATGAGTAGCGAATATTTCTTTTTTAATTATTTTTTACGATCTATTAATATTTCTCTATTTGCTATGCTCACAGCCTCATTTCGGCCTTTGGCTCCAGTTTTTTATGATCTTTCATTGCTAGTTTTGATACATACCATAACAAGAAAACTAAATTTGATTATCATTAAATTGGACTACCTATTTCACTGTTAAAGCAAAAGTCTCTTTGGCCGCCATTTTAAAACGACGCTACGAAATTTCACACATATTGATACTTATTTAAATTGGATCATAATCGTATAACATTTGCAATTTTGTGATAACCCACAAAAAGAGGTCAGCCATATTCCGGCTGAGAAACTTGTCCCAGATATTTACAAAGGGAACATTGAAAAATACTTGAATAAAAAATCGACCTGTAGTGCCCTTACACGTGTATACGTATGTATATACAGTTTTGAACAATGTTAAACGTTTGGGAGGAAAGTTGGTGCTCATTTTACGGTCCTGTGTCTGGGTCTTACCATACTGACGGCATGAATAGGTCACTTTAATAAAGGTGATTCGCAAAACAAAATCAAAGTCAATCAGCAATGATTTAACTACAAATGTAATCTTCAAAAGGTATTAACAATTTCAACTTTAAAAAATCTGACGACACATCTTTAAAGAATAAATCCAACTTTTTCGGTCATAAATCCATTTGTAGAACTAATATTAACAAGTTAATTGTTAAGAAATCAAGTATTTATGACAACAAACCTGAAAATATAGCATTTGTGCAGAAACTAACCAGCTGTCAGTTAAGAGTGGGACAAACATAGTTTGGCAACACTGTAGTTAGACATTAAGGTTCAGGAATGATTTATGTTGTGTGAAGCGTCAGCGGGTGAAATATTACTTTGAGAGCTCTAGAGAATAAAGTCAACATTACATGGATAAAATCTTCTAACCAAACTCAATTTACTATCCTCGTAAACAAGAAACTTATCACTTCACTTTTCCATGTTTCAACTTGTGGAAAATGTACATTACAACTATAATGTAGTTCTTCCGGTTCACACCGCGTCCAAACTAAGGTTGAAATATTTCGGCCTCGCTGTGGAGTACCATCTTCAGTCACTGATTGGCTGAAACCAATGACTGTAAATGGTATTCCACAGCGAGGCCGAAATATTTCAACCTAATTACGAAGTTTGGACGTGGTGTGAACCAGAAGAATTAGATTAAAGTTGTGACACCGGCCGCAAAAGCCTGAGAGTTATGTTTAAAAACGTACATTTTGAAATTAGCCTAGGTGATAGAATTTTTTATTTGGGTAGCCTAATAGGTACGTGGATAATTTAAGTTGGTAAACGATTTGTCCATTAGTAAATAGACTTTGTATGTTAGTTAAAAAATAAAAATTAATGTATTTTCTCATTTTGGGGTTTTGCTTGTTATATTTTGAACAGTACACAGATGATGTTGTCCTCACTAGGTATGTTTACTAATTTTAACTCTTAAGCTTTCGCGGCCAGTGTCACCAATAACATCTAGGGCTTCCGGTTTAAATCGCGTCACAGTTGAAATATGCTAAACGTTTCGACCTCGCTGTGGAGAGTCATCCTCAGTAGCTGGCTGTCTGCCTGAGGTCTCAGCCAGTATACCAGCTGCTGAGGATGACTCTCCAAAGCGAGGTCGAAACGTTTAGCCTATTTCAACTGTGACGCGGTGTAAACCGGAAGCCTTAGATCTTATGTTTACTACTTTGCTTCTAGGTATAGTTTTTATTTACTTAAAGTTTTTGTACATTTTTAAAATTATATACAAGAACTACACTACAATTCTTTGTTTAAAGCTCGTTGTTGGCAATGGGAGAATTTTTTCAATTACTATGGGGACATTTCAAAACACGACATTTCAAAATCTACATCTGATCCCGTCTTCAGGTGAAAAGCAACCTAAAACATGATACAAAACATTAGAAAACGGGGTTAGCAATTAGGCACTATCAGGTGACATTTTAAATTGCCAACATATTAAAATGTATCATCAAACTGGAATGGAGAAGTCTCTAAAGCACTATAAAGAGCAGAAAAAAGTGAACTGTCAAGGTTTAAAAATATTCCAATAATAACATTGTCTGATATTACAGTTTATTTTTATTCAAATTCCATTTTATCGTTTACAGATTATTTTTTCAAAATAACTCAACAGTGGAGGCGAGAGAGAAGAATTGTTAGACGTTAAAACGGAAATTAAAAGTTTGAGAAAACACTTAAAACTACAACTGAGTATCTTACCTTCTCTGGGATATTACTTTGGAAACTCAGGCGTTTCTTAGAACAAGAACGTACAATTTGCAATTCTTTCCTAAGATTTCATAAGACTTTTTGTGTTGTTATCATTTATAAATTAGGTTTCTCCTGTAAACAAGTTATGAAATTAACATGTTTGATTTGTTAAGATAAACATATATACAGGGTGAGTTGTAAATGATCCCACCTTAACCTTTAAAAAGGACATTTTTGTAGACACCCTTAGAAATGTTTTAAAGGATTCTGAAGTTTGGTTCGACGTATTTTGCCTCACCCATCCTTCTCGCCCAAAAAACAGATGGGAGGGCCTCCCCAATTGTTTTTAATACAACCCCTTTGTGATACCTCAAAAGAAAGGAAATTTCAACATAAATTCAACGACGCAAAGACAAGTTTTTATCTTGACTCAGTTTTTTGTCATACCGATTTAAAGATTACAAGAGATCAGATTTTAAATACCACATACATATTCATTACAATTTTACATACAGTTTATTTTTAATGACAAATCTTTCTTCAAAATACTCTATGCGATTATGTTATAGGGTTCTGGTGTTTCCCTAAGAGAATTTTTCTTTGCGTCGTTGAATTTGTGTTATAATTCCTTTTCTTTTAAGTGGAAGGTTTGAATTTTAAAAATTGGAAGGCCCCGGTTTTAGGGTGACGCAAAGTACGTCAAAACAAACTTTAGAATGTTATAAAACATTTCTAAAGGCTTTTCAAAAATATTTCCTTTTCCAAAAATTATGTTAGGAGAGAACATTTAAAACACCCTGTATATGAGAGTATCTCAACTGTACCTGAAAATCTACAAACTAAATCCGTAATCGCCTGACTCGATCATATTAAATCTTGCGTTTGGAAACCATAGTTGATTTGTTTTAATAAAACTAAAGTTCTGTGCATGCTCAGCTTTTAACCCGTCTTTTTTGAGAAAATTACTACATTTTTATTTTAAATCAAAGGACGTTTTGTGATTGGTTTGTTTACTAGATTAAAGTTGACATTCCAAACTGGTTACATTTATTATAATGTAACTAATGACTGGAAAATGTACAGCGAACATAAGACGTATTTTGTGATATTTTATTTTAAACACTTTTCGCGTAAATGTTAATTAGCTAACTGTCAAAATATAAAAATATATAACGAATGGAATTAGAACTTAGAAAACTATTCTTATGGACAAGAACGTAACTCTCTTTGGCCGGAAGCTTTTACTGTAAACTTTTGTGAAACTGCTACCCTACACTTAGTGAAGCTTTTAACCAAACTGCTCGATTGTTAAACGTAAATTATTATCAACACTTAATGTATCCACGAACTTTTACTTATCAGGAAACTTTTTAAACGAATTCTGTTGTTTATTGTGCTTACTTTGACACTAGACTAGGAAAACCGACACCACAGACTAGAGAAACACTTCTATAGTCCGTTAGAGTTTTTGATTTTTGCTCGTCATCACGGTCAAAATTTGGTCAAGCTGTGAAAAATAATTATCTGGATTTCCCGTGGGAGACCTGTATAGCCCAATTGCGAAAATTGTGATGTTTTTTGTTTGAATCCTGACCCCTGTGGCTTCAAAGTGTTGTTTTGGGGTACAGGAAGAAGAGTTTAGAATATTTCAACCTAAGAAATTCTTCAATAGTCAACGTTAGAGTTCAAAGAAATAATTTTCGTTGAGGTTACTTTCACCTGAGGACGGGTTCGGATTACAGATCCAGAAACGTCGTGTTCTTCTTGCTAACTAAAAACTATTTAAAACGTCCGTAAAAATAGTACAACTTTTTTAAACTTACAAAATGCCTAAAGTTATTTTGTATTCAAATGTTTATACTTGAATTGTATTTCAGATCAGTAATTAAATAGTATTATTCTCGTAATGCATCGTTCTTGAGTTTAGGCAGAGAACCCCTACACTGACCTACATACTGTACGTTCTTTGTGTTCAATGTTACTTTGAAGTCCAAAGAGATTAGGAAGTCGTCAGGCTGGAAGCTTGATAGAGATTTGATTAAAGCTGTTGCACAGGAAATTCCTTAGGTAAAAGCCAACTCCTGGAAACTAACTGGAACTAGATCCCAATGCAATCGAGGTTTTCAATTAACTTCTTCTTTTTGCGTATATGTTTATTTCCCCTTTACGATTGCTTCAATTAGGTATAAAGTCGCCGACTGGGACTCGTGGTGTGGTCCTGTAATCCAGCTTCATGGAAGTCAGGTTTTGAGGATGATATAGGTCTAAAGCGGCTCAGATAGTCTCAATGATCATCTGACGATACCCGCATCAACTCCCACCATCGTTTAGACATATCAGACCATCACCTGCGTGGTTCAGAAGTCACGTTAAGCCGTGTCCTTGTATTTCCATTGGTCATTGGGCTATTAATTAACGACCCATTCTAAGGAAGAGTCGGCCTTAGTTTGTAACAAGACTACACCTCATAACTCATTACTACCACTTATCACACTCATCCTTCACCACATATTTGCCTTAAAATATCCTCATGAGAGTGGTCGGCATCTCAAATAGTGATTTAGTGATTTATAATAGTTGAGTAACCAGATTATGTGTGAAGATAGTGACTAGGTTGATTAAATGTGTTTATGCAGTTGCAATACTTATCATCGAAATTCCTTTGGAAAAATGAGATATTAATGCCGTCAGCATGGCAAGACTTAGGTCAGGGACCATGCACCGATCCTGACCCCCAGAACACGTTTTGAGCATTTTAACACTTTATATACATATGTATATCCGTGCACTCTACAAGTCACATTTTTGATCGATTTTCATGAAATTTGGTACAAAGATTCCTTTTGTAAATATTTCGGGCAACATCAGGCTACCGGAAGTACCTGTTTGGATGGGAGTTTTGGTCAAAAAATATTTTGATTATCTAAAATTCTTAAGTTTAGTTTGATTTGATGAAATTTAAAATTGATATGTACGAGTATACTGATAGTATTTATCACTGTACCCAAAAACTATGAAAATCTATGGAGTTGTTTCAAAATGGCGGCCAAAAAAGTGGTTTTCGCTATAACAGCGTTATGAGTAGTACGATTTTAATAAAATTTGAAATACGTTTTCCCCACATGATATGTAATTAGACTTGCAGTAAAAGAACACGTAAGTTTGAGGCCAAAGACCGAACGAGGCTGTGAGAGGAGCGAATAAATGTAATAAATTGCAAAGAAAATTTGTTTAATGCATAAAAGCGGCTCTTTAGCGCTTAGCTGCGTGTCGGCCTGGTTATATAAAACACGCATACGAGAAGTGTTTATAACGCTGTTTTCATATAAAATCTAACAACATTTTAAATTGAACATTAGTTATTTTTCACAATCTATCTGTTATTGTGATTTAAAGTTACGCTATAAAGCCCGAACACTTTTATGTTTGCGCTAAATAATCATACTAAATAAAGGAAGAATTCTTCCGTTGAAATAAACATGAAATTACTACCACTGCCAGGTAACTGGAACATGATTTACATTCATAATACATCTCCTCGTTAGCTCAAGTTGCTGAGCCTTTTGCTACCCCGTACCGTTGTGTAGAATATATTTCATACACAGTTTTTGTTTGTAAGCAGAACATTCCTTCTTTGAAACAAAGTAAATAAAGTATTCGTACCTGGTTGCCATTTTGATTGTTGTCCCATAAGAACACTGTAAAAACAAGGGTCCCAGGAAAATGCATGTACACATTGCTTTCATGGGACAAAATTCAAGGTCACAGCACTCTTACACTTACTGTTCTGTTTTTCAACCACTAAGGACTGGTTTAAAGCCACTGGAGTGGAAAACAGACTTGATAAACTCTGTTAGGTTTTGATGCTGTCGTTAATATTTTAGAGCGCCATTTCCAGTTAGCGCTCTGTGATGCAAGTTACACCATCCTCGTGGTTTATGCGATATATCAAGAGTAATCTGACAACTTAGACTTTAACAGCTTCAAAATTCAAGACATTATGAAGAACTTTAACACGTTAAACCCCTTCAAAAGGCTTAATAGGCTGTAATACTAATAATAAGGCTTCCAGTTTACACCGCGTCATAGTTGTATTCTAAATACTGCTAAACGTTTCGATCTCGCTGTGGAGAGTCGTCCTCAGTAACTGGTTGACTGGCTGAGACTCCACCAGCTACTGAGGATGACTCTCCACAGAAAAGATCGAAACTGTTGCTGTATTCAACTGTGACGCGGTGTCGCTTTAAACAGATCTAGTGATGACACTGGCCTTGAAAGTTTAAGAGTTAAGAATACCGTAGCCACTGGATCCACTGGGTTTCTAAGGTATATTTCTTCACCCACGGTACTTGTTTTACATTATTTAACATGTTTTTATTTCAATTAGCCCTGAACTTGTTCTTAATGACTGAAATTAGTTTATTACCTCCGTCAAACAGTTCAAATCTGAACTGTTTAAATGGACTGTTTGACGGAGGTAATAACTAATTTTAACACTTTTAACACTTTTAAATTCAGTGGCTGATCATAATTTTGACTAAACTGATTTTGTGTAAACTGTACTCTCATGACTAAATCCTTGGTTTATAAGAAGAAAGAACCACGTGACTTATAGTTTAAAGATTTAAATTCAAAACATTTTTGAGAATTTTTAAACAAGTAACAAAGCAAGGAATATAAGTAACAAATATATTTTTTTAAATAATTACTTAAGCAACAAACTGTAAAATACATACATAAACAGGGTGTCACAAAATTGTGTGGCGGGCTATGCAGAACCAGATTTTACATACGAAAGTAAGTCAGAAATGTCCTGTAATACTTTTTTTGATTTCAGCTTACTTTAGCCGGAATCCGCCATTTTGTAAATTTTTGACAATAATTAATAATTCAAACCCCTTTGAGATATTTTTTTTAAAATTGGTATGAACCTTACTTGTTTTCTTATAACATTTCCATGAATATTTTTTATCTGACTTATCAAATTTCAAAATGGCTGCCATTTAAAAACTAAAAAGTCAAATTCCAATTTGATTCCATTTGACACTAAAATTTTTAAATAGCCGCCATTTGGAAATTTAATAAAATAGATAACAATTTTTGGTGAAGGTTAATAGAAAAACAATTAAGGTTTATATCAAGTTTCTCAAAAACATCTCAATAAGGTTTTGAATAATTAATATTTTCAAAAATTTACAAAATGGCGGATTACGGCTAACTAAGCCAATATCAAAAATAACTTACTGCACATTTTCGACTTTCTTTAGTATGTATAATCCGGTTCTGCATAGTGCGTTACACATTTTTGTGACACTCTGTATACAGGGTCAGGTAAAAGTGTGGAAACGCCTTTATAACTCTTTAACCAGTTTTTCAGCGCAACCGAAATCAGTACATTCTATTAGAGGAGCCAAAAGTACCTTTTAATGCCTACTGACACTTTGCCCCAGTTTTCAAAATGATTGATTGAGGGGGTAGACTTAAAACGCTGTGTAACTTAAAATCGACGCCATTTCTTTCTGGGTTAAGCTAGATACTTTTAATTATCAACATTCATCAATATTTTCTAAGACCTTCAAAATGAGGTGTCACTCGATGGGTCTTCCCTATGAAAATTATGGGGCCCCCAAGCCCCCATTTTGAAAACTGGGGCAAAGTGTCAGTATGCATTAAAAGGTACTTTTGGTTCCACTTATAAAATGTACCGTGTTCGGTTGTGCTGAAAAAACTGGTTAACAAGTTATAAAGGCGTTTCCACACTTTTACCTTACCCTGTATACATTGTCTATCATTATATTCTATTCCATTACAATTTCAATCAACCCAATTTAATAAGAAAACCAAAATAAGTAATAATCTGAAAAAAGTCAGTCGCGAGTGTTTTCTGTAGTTTGTTCACATGTACGAGAGCTCAGTCAGTGATATATTCCGGTTGGCACCACTGATATTGCCTGATGACAGCTGTCTATATTTCCAAATCGTCTCTCGAAGTATAATGTTTGAAACATTCAGAAGAAAAGCCTTTCTAGCTTGCTGATGTAGTCAATAAATACAACAGTTGTTCACACCTGTTTTCTCTCTCTCTCTCCCTCCTATATTAGAAGAGATGTCTTTATGTAGTGTTGCTTTGGTTTTTGTTCGTAACTACATATGCTTGAATCTTGATATTTAAAATCTGAGGAATAAAATAACAACTTACGGTGAAAACGGCACGAACCCTATGAAGTATTTAAATACTAAACATTTTCTGCAAATCTTTTATCTTTGACTTTGAAATCTTCCCCCAAATTTGAAAATGACGACAGCGCTTACCACTTCTCTCTTCAACTTAGGCTATTTGTAATATAAGTGATAGCAAGAAAATATTACGTTCGTTGAACTATTATTGCGGACATTTTCCATCGTCAGTGAGCAAAGAGATCTCGACGTTTCGGAATCTGCAATCTGATCCCGTCTTCAGGTGAAAGTAACCTAAATCATAACACAGAACATTAGAAAATGAGCTAGTCTAAAGTATTCATCGTAAGCTGGCCATTAGTAAACTTAGCAGAATACTGTATTGTTTTTACATTTAAGTAACTGCTTACAACATTATTTTGTGTTGTGTTATTTACTACTTAAAGAGGGTGTCACAAAAATGTGTTGCGCGCTATGCAGAACCGTATTCTACAAAGTAAGTCTAAAATGTCTTGTAACTTTTCATTTCGGCTTAGTTTAGCCGTAATCCGCCATTTTGTAAGTTTTTGAAAATAATTAATTATTCAAAGCCCCTTTGAGATAGTTTTGTGAAACTTGATATAAGCCTTAATTATTTTCCTAATAACATTTGTTTTAAATAATTTGTTTCCAACTTATTAAGTTTCGAAATGGCGGTCATTACAAATTTGATTCCAATTGACTTTGAAATTTTAAAATATTCGCCATTTTGATAAATTAGATACAAAATATTTTTGAAAAATGTTATTAGGAAAAATAATTAAGGGTTGTACCGAGTTTCACATTAATATTTTATTCACATAAAAGCTTTTGAATGGTTAGCTAGCTATTTGTAAAAAATTACAAAATAGAAAATTACGGCTATACTAAGCCGAAACCACAAAAATGTTACAAGACATTTTTGACTTACTTTAGTATGTAGAATCCAGTTCTCCATAGCGTGCTTCACATTTTTGTGACACCCTGTATATGCTGTAGTATGTAAAGAACTGACTGAAGAGCTTTTGTGGAAACAAATGCAACTCACAAACGGCAATTAACCACATCAATTATGCGTTAACGAGCTGAAACTAACCCAATTAACCAAAGGGTTTACTTATAAACAATGGTGGTATAAAGAGTTTCGTGGAGCTCCTACTATGTGAGAGATGCAGTACAAATTGCCCTGGATAAAGTGTTGAATTGATTTTGCTTGAGCTTGTTCAAAGGTCAAGATGAGAGCCTTGACATAGTCATGACCTTTTTAAAACTCTCTTTGTTCAAACTCCTTTTGAACTAGCCAATATTTATTAAACTAATATCAACCAAACAAAAGGCCTAACTTTGTTTCAATATTCTACGAGATTAGTTGACTTAGTGAGAACCTTGTATACTGTAGCAAACCGTGTTTAAAGATTGTATTAACTAATTACCTATAATGGTTGATGGTAAAATTATTATTACTATAATTGAAGCTGTAGCATCATAATTTGTTTGTAGGTAAGTAATACCAAAGTCTTGGTTAGATAAAAGTTTATACTCGGTACTTACATGAGTGCTTTGAATCCAATGTGCAAGTGTGTGTTTGTCGTTTTTTGTGAGTACTCAATATGAAGTTACATCTTTATTAAAAGTTGGTTTATGAGGATAGTGAAATTTCTGAGGTTAACATTTTATTACGGACGCTGTTCATAGTTTTAGTGAACAAAAGGAACACTACGTTTCGGGATCGGGAATCTGATCCCTTCTTCAGGTGAAAATTTACCTAAAACGTACTCATTAAAAAATGAGTGAGTCTAAAAGTAATCAGCGTAAGATAACCAGTCACCCCCATCAAACAACATGAGTTTCTCTTTTGTTTTCCCTTGTTTGTTTTTTTTAAACCAGTAAGACACCTCATTCTAAAATCCTGCATCCAAATTCACAAATTTAACGTTCCTCCACCGTGTAGGAAAATTTCCAAATGTCTTGTTATTATTTAACTTTTTGTTAGGAGAGACTGACTCATTCATTAAAACTCTCAAACAAATTCATCAAAGAATGTCTTCCCTTCTGTTGACTGTGCTAAACAGGTATTTGTATGTGTTCTCTGTCAGTTTGTCAGTCTGATACTCGCCTGTGGTTGGTTGTCTGCCGCTCCAGCCAGTCAGCCAATCAGACCGTGGGCAGCTGCCACTGGACGTGGACGTGATTGGTTTTAATTGTGTTTTAATTTCTTAACGTTTTTGTGCATGTTGTATTATTTTCTGTATTATTTTCTACACTAGTTGCTTTTGGATTTAACAAATTAAGGGTAAAAAGAAAAGAAAACCCATCAATAAAGACAAAAAAAAAGAGAAAAGTCACATTGTGTTGTCGTGGGTACTGGTCAGCTTACGCTAATTACTTTTAGGGTATCTCAATTTCCCAATGTTTTTGTTATGTTTAGGTTAGTTTTCACCTGAAGACGGGATCAGGCTTCAGATCCCGAAACGTCGTGTTCTTCTTGTTCACGAAAGAACTACGGAAAACGTCCATATAATTATGTCAACCGTTGATCTACTAGTAAGTCGCAAGGTAAACTTGATTGGATTCGTGCTGCTTTGAGAAGTTTGGTCGATTTGATTACTGGAGCACTGCGTTTTATATGATTGAAAACAGAATGAACAGACAAGAAATTAATTTGCATAAAGATGTGTAATCAGCTTCTATTTAACCGTGGTAGTGGCTTTTTGCAACAGCAATGTTTGTTCTGTATCCAAATTAGATCAGATGTGTGTTAAGCTAAAATCACTAGAATATTTAATTATTATAAGTTTGGTATTTGCTACTTAATACATTAGAACCCTTCAACTTTAAACTGACGTACAATTTATGGTAATTTTTTTAACTCTGTATATTAGATACACTTTTAATCGGACAGTGATAAAGTTTTCACCATTGTCTTTTTCAGACAATACTTTTCTTGAGAATTCGTCGACAGAAATATTTTTACTATACAGGGTGTCCCATACGTAAAGTGCCAAGCTCTGGGAAAAGGTTATATGGGTCAAAATAAAAAGAAAATTAAGAGTATAACTTTTTCCAAAACGCTTAGTTAACCAGATATCCGCCATTTTCTATTTGTCACTAATTATTTATTATCTCCCACACAACCTATCAGATTTGACTCAAACTTAACATAAATTTGTATCTAAGGAAGACCATTTATGGAAAATTACCAGCACGATATAACATATCATTTTAAAACTGTGGCTATTTTATGGAATTTTTAGGGCATTTTTGGCGATACACCTTAAATGGTGAAAAAACGGTGAGCTTTACGATAAAATGTAATGAATACCGGTTTGTTGTGAAATATATTACCTATCTATTGACCCCACGGCCAAAAATCGATTAAGAATAAACAAAGTAACAGTGGAAACCGTGGCAAACGTCAAGATAATAAGGTAGAAAGTTGTCTGTTTTCAGCCAAGGTTTCCCCTAAAGCTTCGTCATTTCCCAATAGGTTTTTATGACCTTGGTGTCAATAGATAGGTAATAAAATTCACTACAAAACGTTATTCTTTACATTTTATCGTTTATTCGCTATTCAAGGTTTAACGCCAAAAATGCCCTAAAATTACCATAAAATAGCCACCTTTTTGAAATGATAATTTTGATCATGCTAGTAATTTTTCCATAAAAGGTCTTACTTAGATACACATTTATGTTAGTTTGAGTCAAATCCGATGAATTTTGTGGGAGATAATAAATAATTAGTGAAAATATAACATGGCAATATCTAGTTAACTAAGCGTTTTTGGAAAAATTTGTATTTTTGATTTTCTCTTTTTTTACTCATATAACCTTTTCTTAGAGTCTGGCACTTTACTTATGGGACACCCTATAAATTAGGGTTCAGTAAACGTTGCAAATTGTCTAATGTTACTAGACTATAAGTAAAATACAAAGTTCTTGTTTTTACTATAAAACGACTCTTAATGGCAGAAACAAAAGCAGTTATCTCAGCTAATACATAGTTTGTAGCCTTTAGTGTCAATTAAATTTGATTTATCCATCTCCGCTCAACCCACTTTATTGGACCTCGAGATTGTGTAAGCTATCTTGTCTAGCCAATCGTTATGCTCGTAATATCTAGTCATAACTAGTATGAGCATTAACTCTAACAGCTGTTACTATAAAAAGAAATTAATATTTTGTTATACTTTCCACTAGAAATGTCTTTTTGTTGGGGAAAAGGGGCGTTTTCTAAAAAATGGGATTGTATGCTATGAAAACAGTATTTTCTTTAAATTTTCGTTGAACAAAGTCTCAAACCAACAAAATGAAAACAGTTGGACTTAGATGGTGGGTAGAAAACAATTTTATAAATATACAGGGTGTCCCATAAGTAAAGTGCCAGACTCTGAGAAAAGGTTATATGGGTCAAAATAGAGAGAAAATCAATTATAAAAATCTTTCCAAAAGCGCTTAGTTAACCAGATATTTGCCGTTTTATATTTTCACTAATTATTTATTATCTCCCCACCATTTATCGGATTTGACTCAAACTCAACATAAATTTGTATCTAAGTAAGACCTTTTATGGAAAATTACCAGCATGATCTAACTTATCATTTTAAACCGGTAGCTAGTTTATGGTAATTTTAGGCATTTTTGACATTACGCCTTAAATAGCGAATAAACGGTGAGTTCAACGATAAAATGTAAAGAATAACGTTTTGTAGTGGATTTTATTACCTATCTTTAGACACCAGTTCATAAAAATCTGTTGGGAAACCACGAAGCTTTAGGGGAAACTCTGGCTGAAAACAGACAACTTTCCACCTTATTATCTTGATGTTTGCCACGGTTTCCACTGTTACTTTGTTGATTCTTAATCGATTATTTTGACCTTGGTGTCAATAGATAGGTAATAAGATTCGCAACAAACCGGTAAAATTTACACTTTATCGTAAAACTCACCGTTTATTCGCCATTAAAAGTGTAACGCCAAAAACGCCTAAAAACACCATAAAATAGCCACCGTTTTAAAATGATAAGTTAGATCATATTGGTAATTTTTCCATAATTGTTCTTACGTAGATACAAGTTTATCTAAGTTATAAGATAGTTAGTTAAATAATCGATAAAATGTGTGGGAGAATAAATAAATAATTGGTAACAATATTGTGAAATGATACCTAAACCATATTCAAAATATGTTAAATTGTATTTAAAACCATATTAGTTGTTCAAAGTCTTCATGGTTTCTAAGAAGTCTCAACAGCTAAAGTACCTTGGTTAAAATTCGTTTAAATTTATAATTTTATAGAATTACCCATGTCTTTCTCTATTAGGCTTTCTATAATTTAATGTCATATTTAAACAAAATACTCAAACAAATTCCACTTTATCAATCCTTTTAACTGTTTTTGGTGTTCACTAAAGTTATACTGTAATTTAAAACTGGCCTATGGAAAATAACAAAATTATGTAAAAAAATACACAATCGCAATCAAAATCTCTTTAATAAAAACTAAAAGCTATGTTAACTCGTAAATTTAACTTGTATAGCGTTTGTAACATTTCATTTCTTTACGTTTTCTCGCGTGTTTATGTAAAAAGAAACAGTTTAGCAGCCTGTGGTTAAAAGCAAAAATATAAAGTGCCTGATTACAAGTTCTCAGAGAAGACAACACTTTGTAAACATCGATGGTTAATTATTCTAGCCTAAGTGCCTCTAAGTGCTTTTGCTCTGTTAGTGTTTTATCGTGAGATAAACTTTCCCAGGCTTTTAGTTTTACTTTTTGACTAATTTGTCAAATGAGAAATATTTTAACTATGCAGTTCTGTATGTCACTATCACTATATCACTATTTGAGATGCCGACCACTCTCATGAGGGTATTTTAAGGCAAATATGTGGTGAAGGATGAGTGTGATGAGTGGTAGTAATGAGTTATGAGGTGTAGTCTTGCTACAAACTAAGGCCGACTGTTCCTTAGAATGGGTCATTAATTAATAGCCCAATGACCAATGGAAATACAAGGACCAACGGCTTAACGTGACTTCCGAACCACGCAGGTGATGGTCTGATATGTCTAAACGATGGTGGGAGTTGATGCGGATATCATCAGATGATCACTGAGACTATCTGAGCCGCTTTAGACCTTTATCATCCTCAAAACCTGACCTCCATCATGCCTCCATGAAGCTGGATTACAGGACCACGCCACAAGTCCCAGTCATGTATGTGTGCTGGTTCTTGGTTTTACAAAAATAAATGTCTATGGTAAAAGATTGTTTTTGATTTATTTGTACTGTGCATTTTTATTTTGGTTTGATAGAAAACTGAGTCATAAGAGTTGTTTTATGGGTAGTTTGTTGATTTGTATTTGTATTTGTCAGAGAAAATGAAACAAAACAAGTAATTTTAACGAAAGTAATTTTGGTTTAGGTTAGAAAATACTGCGAATATTTTATATTTTTCTAAATAACCGAAAGAAATTGTGCACAAAAATGTATTTTATCCTGTTACACTAGACGCTGAAGAAGGGTAGTGTGACGCTAAAAATTCCACCCCAATAGCTTACTACCGCATATTTTGTTTCGACTTTTAATATAACAAAAGACAACTTGATTTTTTAAAGTACTCAATTATGTTATTTTGAATAGTATTACTTCTACTAGTATAACTTCTTTAATGTTTGCAAAGTGTTTTCTAGAATGCCCAAATGTTATAATCTGAACCTAATTCTTTACTATTTTAGTAGGAGTAGTTTTTTTGCCGCAAAATACCAACTATATTACGTTGCAGTTATTTTCGAGGCCGTAGAGAGATAATTTTAGATCTTTAATTTTAAAACCATTGCTAAATAAACCAAACATACTAAATCCACATATCCTTTCCATTCGCAAACAAGTACTGTAAATATATACATCTTTTAGAATTCAGTACTTGAAGAAACGGAAATATTATTTGTTTAAACAAAGCTGAGAAAAGTACACGGATAAAAACTCCCCGGTAATTAGGAACAGTCTAACTTTTGTGGAACCTTTATTAATGTCAACAGGTTATAGAAATATTTTAACTATGCAGTTCTGTATGTCACTATCACTATTTGAGATGACCACTCTCATGAGGGTATTTTAAGGCAAATATGTGGTAAAAGATGAGTGTGATGAGTGGTAGTAATGAGTTATGAGGTGTAGTCTTGCTACAAACTAAGGCCGACTGTTCCTTAGAATGGGTCATTAATTAATAGCCCAATGACCAATGGAAATACAAGGACCAACGGCTTAACGTGACTTCCGAACCACGCAGGTGATGGTCTGATATGTCTAAACGATGGTGGGAGTTGATGCGGATATCATCAGATGATCACTGAGACTATCTGAGCCGCTTTAGACCTTTATCATCCTCAAAACCTGACCTCCATCATGCCTCCATGAAGCTGGATTACAGGACCACGCCACAAGTCCCAGTCATGTATGTGTGCTGGTTCTTGGTTTTACATAAAAATAAATGTCTATGGTAAAAGATTGTTTTTGATTTAGTACTGTGCATTATTATTTTGGTTTGATAGAAAACTGAGTCATAAGAGTTGTTTTATGGGTAGTTTGTTGATTTGTATTTGTCAGAGAAAATGAAACAAAACAAGTAATTTTAACGAAAGTAATTTTGTTTTAGGTTAGAAAATACTGCGAATATTTTTTCTAAATAACCGAAAGAAATTGTGCAAAAAAATGTATTTTATCCTGTTACACTAGACGCTGAAGAAGGGTAGTGTGACGCTAAAAATTCCACCCCAATAGCTTACTACCGCATATTTTGTTTCGACTTTTAATATAACAAAAGACAACTTGATTTTTAAAGTACTCAATTATGTTATTTTGAATAGTATTACTTCTACTAGTATAACTTCTTTAATGTTTGCAAAGTGTTTTCTAGAATGCCCAAATGTTATAATCTGAACCTAATTCTTTACTATTTTAGTAGGAGTAGTTTTTGCCGCAAAATACCAACTATATTACGTTGCAGTTATTTTCGAGGCCGTGAGAGATAATTTTAGAAATTTAAAACCATTGCTAAATAAACCAAACATACTAAATCCACATATCCTTTCCATTCGCAAACAAGTACTGTAAATATATACATCTTTTAGGAATTCAGTACTTGAAGAAACGGAAATATTATTTGTTTAAACAAAGCTGAGAAAAGTACACGGATAAAAACTCCCCGGTAATTAGGAACAGTCTAACTTTTGTGGAACCTTTATTAATGTCAACAGGTTATAGGATTATTCTAACTGCCAAACTTTGTTTACTTGTATAGATTTCTTTGAGCGTAATCCTCTTGCGCAACTTTTCTTTTGAAAAGTATTTTTAGCTGGGTTAATTTGATCTCTTCAAATATTTGCTGGTGGAGGACTGGCTTTTATTACGATTCCTGAATGGGGAAATGTTTGTTTTTGTTTGACTGTTTGTTCGAAACATTTTTTGGTACAATATTTTAAAGTACGTCTTTTGAACTCTCACTACAGAAATTACAACTATATCATGTCAAATGATGAGGAATTACAAAACCAACAATCCGCATACTAACGATAGTGAGTTCTTTCGTTTTTTTATTAAACCGTAGAGTTTGTTATTATTATTGGTATTATTTGTTATTTCTTGTCCCGTAAAAGAACTCATGAGTGTAATTAAACGAGTTTGTAATATTCAGAAATTGGCCACAAGGAAACTGGAAAACCTTATTTCCTATGCATATTTCAACCGAAAGTTATTCCCTGAAATATAGGCTATCAACATTGAGTTTTGTACTCGAACATTTTGTCCCAGAATTTCAAACAAATTAATTTATGGGTTCATTTTACTATTTAAGGTTCAAATTTCAATCATTATTGCTTGTCGCTTAGCTAAATTTAAACATCACACATAAACTGATCATATAAGCAAAACGTTTCGAAATGAAAATAAAGAAACCGTTTCGGGATTTTGTTGTACTAAACAACATTTAAACTGCAATTGCGTCAGTAAATAGCTGCAAAATGATGTAAAGATAACCTAAAATATAGCTTCATAAAAAAGCTAAATGTTAAACCAATCCTAAAGCCAATTTTAAGGCCATCACTTAACAATGGATTACCAAATGTGCCCACAAATCGAAACGTCATTGTTACTCAACCAAGTTAGTGAGAGTTTACAGCCGCCGTTATTTCTACTTTACATTACAAACAATCGTAACATTGCAACGCACGACTATTGTGAGTTTCAAACTCAAAACCCCAAAGCATGAAACGAGCTCAGCTTAGCCCTGACAACCATAATTTTAGTACACGTGACCAGATAGGTCTGTATTAAAGAAGAACAACTAAACAAAGAGGTAACAAAAAATCCTGCAACTGCTTGATTGAATCCATCTGTGCTGATGAAACAATGTGCTGAGTCCTGCTGGTGTGTATCAGTCAGCAATCTTGTGTCTGTATGTACTCACTGTAAGGTTGGCAGTACAGCTTCTCAACTCAACACACTGATGTAATCAGGAGAGTGCTAGGTTGGCAACAGTGTCCTGCAACTGCTTGATTGAATGCTCTGTGCTGATGAAACAATGTGCTGAGTCCTGCTGGTGTGTATCAGTCAGCAATCTTGTGTCTGTATGTACTCACTGTAAGGTTGGCAATACAGCTTCTCAACTCAACACACTGATGTAATCAGGAGAGTGCTAGGTTGGCAACAGTGTCCTGCAACTGCTTGATTGAATCCTCTGTGCTGATGAAACAATGTGCTGAGTCCTGCTGGTGTGTATCAGTCAGCAATCTTGTGTCTGTATGTACTCACTGTAAGGTTGGCAATACAGCTTCTCAACTCAACACACTGATGTAATCAGGAGAGTGCTAGGTTGGCAACAGTGTCCTGCAACTGCTTGATTGAATCCTCTGTGCTGATGAAACAATGTGCTGAGTCCTGCTGGTGTATGTATCAGTCAGCAATCTTGTGTCTGTATGTACTCACTGTAAGGTTGGCAATACAGCTTCTCAACTCAACACACTGATGTAATCAGGAGAGTGCTAGGTTGGCAACAGTGTCCTGCAACTGCTTGATTGAATCCTCTGTGCTGATGAAACAATGTGCTGAGTCCTGCTGGTGTGTATCAGTCAGCAATCTTGTGTCTGTATGTACTCACTGTAAGGTTGGCAATACAGCTTCTCAACTCAACACACTGATGTAATCAGAGTGTTAGGTTGGCAACAGTGTCCTGCAACTGCTTGATTGAATCCTCTGTGCTGATGAAACAATGTGCTGAGTCCTGCTGGTGTGTATCAGTCAGCAATCTTGTGTCTGTATGTACTCACTGTAAGGTTGGCAATACAGCTTCTCAACTCAACACACTGATGTAATCAGGAGAGTGCTAGTTGGCAACAGTGTCCTGCAACTGCTTGATTGAATCTCTGTGCTGACAATGTGCTGTTCCTGCTGGTGTGTATCAGTCAGCAATCTTGTGTCTGTATGTACTCACTGTAAGGTTGGCAACAGCTTCTCAACTCAACACACTGATGTAATCAGGAGAGTGCTAGGTTGGCAACAGTGTCCTGCAACTGCTTGATTGAATCACTGTGCTGATGAAACAATGTGCTGAGTCCTGCTGGTGTGTATCAGTCAGCAATCTTGTGTCTGTATGTACTCACTGTAAGGTTGGCAATACAGCTTCTCAACTCAACACACTGATGTAATCAGGAGAGTGCTAGGTTGGCAACAGTGTCCTGCAACTGCTTGATTGAATCACTGTGCTGATGAAACAATGTGCTGAGTCCTGCTGGTGTGTATCAGTCAGCAATCTTGTGTCTGTATGTACTCACTGTGGTTGGCAGTACAGCTTCTCAATCAACACACTGATGTAATCAGGAGGTGCTAGGTTGGCAACAGTGTCCTGCAACTGCTTGATTGAATCTCACTGTGCTGATGAAACAATGTGCTGAGTCCTGCTGGTTGTGTATCAGTCAGCAATCTTGTGTGGCTGTATACTCACTGTAGGTTGGAATACAGCTTCTCAACTCAACACACTGATGTAATCAGGAGAGTGCTAGGTTGGCAACAGTGTCCTGCAACTGCTTGATTGAATCCACTGTGCTGATGAAACAATGTGCTGAGTCCTGCTGGTGTGTATCAGTCAGCAATCTTGTGTCTGTATGTACTCACTGTAAGGTTGGGTACAGCTTCTCAACTCAACACACTGATGTAATCAGGAGAGTGCTAGGTTGGCAACAGTGTCCTGCAACTGCTTGATTGAATGCTCTGTGCTGATGAAACAATGTGCTGAGTCCTGCTGGTGTGTATCAGTCAGCAATCTTGTGTCTGTATGTACTCACTGTAAGGTTGGCAATACAGCTTCTCAACTCAACACACTGATGTAATCAGGAGAGTGCTAGTTGGCCATGCAACTGCTTGATTGAATCACTGTGCTGATGAAACAATGTGCTGAGTCCTGCTGGTTTTACTTTAGCAAAGCTTGTTCTTTACAAAAATGTTGTAGAAAGGGGTAAAATTATACTAAAAATATTTTTTTCTTAAGAGACTTTTGCCGCCATATTGTTTTTGTTAATATAACCAGGACTTATTTCGTAGATTTTGCTCACATATTGGTTACAGGACATAAATGTGTATACCGAATTTCATCTTAACTAGTTAATAAATGCAGTTCATAGAGCATTAGCCCGGTTTTTGTCAGGAAACAATAAAAGAGCTGGTTAAAAATAAACTTTCAGAACCCTGCCAAAACAACACAGATGGGAACAACTTTGTGTATTTGCTGGACCGCAACTGTCAAAAGTCTGTCAGTTCATCCGAGCTTTTATCATTTCTCTGTCACGTTTTAATAACAAACTAAGTTAACTATTTGGGAAAATGTTTATTTCGCTATCATCGTATAAACATGTTGGATACGGTGACATACATGTGTTAACTAAGTTTCATTGAATGCAGTTTTAAAGCATGAGACACCTTGTATTTGGAAAACTCTCCCTATTCCTCCCTTTAAACTTTTAGAAGTAACCTATTAATTCTTTCCCCTCATTCCTAGAAGTTCAAAAGATTCACGTCAGCGCTTATATGGTTAGTGTGTGTCGGCTATGTTCTTTACACTAGTAGTTCAGTGCAGGAAATGTTTTAAGTTTTAAAATTGTAACTTTGTTTTGTCTCAAGACCAAAGAAAGCTACTTGCGTCAGGAATACGTAAATCCAAAGCATTGCTTTTATTGCTTGATCCCATTTTTCATCTTTTGATGGGAGAGTTTTGGTCGAAAAAGTGGGTTTATTTATCTAAAAGCAGTAAATTTCGTCCAGTTTTGATCAAATTTAAAATAAATATGTATGTTTAAGGTATCCATCAATGTACCACAATTTGGGAAAATTCAATGAGTTGTTTCAAAATAGCGGCCAAAAAAGTGATTTTTCGCTATAATTAACAGGGCTCTAGTAGTCCGATTTCAATAAAATTTTAAATAAGTTTTACATTCTCGATATGTTAATAAAACGTGCAGTCAAAGAACACGTAAGTCTGAGGCCGAAGGGCGAAGCGAGGCTGTGGTCGGAGCGAATAAGAGTAACAAATTGAAAAGGAAATTCGATCCACTCATGCAAGCGGTGCTTTAGCGCTAAGCTGCGTGTCGGCCTGGTATTAAACTTACCTTGACTTTGCAAGAAACTGTTTTTCCACCCCCTGTCATCGCCGACCGTTTGCTCAGGTTGGGCTCGAACCTACGAACTGTTGAACCGCATTCTCGTGCTCTACCAATTCAACCACCACGCCAACTTGTATGTACCTGAACTACCGGTATATGTCATTGTAAAAGATGCGTTGACTTGAAAACATACCTAATTTCGTATTTTTATATCTACTGACTGAGTGTTTACAGTATTTAGAACTACATGGTTTGGTTGATACTCAATAGTATATGTGTCATGCTAGAGGTACTTTGTTGACATACGTTATTGTCTACACAATTTAGTGCACAATGCAGCGTCTATATCAACAATGGGATAGGATAATTGGTTAGAGAACTCAAGCCACAATCCCACAACCCATCGTAGCGCCACAATGTTCTGCGGTCTGTCCCGTACACAATTCTACACAAATGTGTAAACACTTGTTCTCAAATATTTTTAAATTTTGTTGTAGGATTAATAAATTGGTACGATTAACTCGGTCCAAAAGTAATCTATACTAATACTGTATATAAAAATGAGATGGTCTGTGTCTGTTCCTCAATCACGCAAATACCACTGGACCAATTTTAATGACATTTTACAGGAATGTGGCTTATATACCTGGTTAACACATAGGCTGTTAACATGTTTGATAATTTAATTATTTTCAAGATGGCGGTCATTAATAGGACCTCACTACATGTGAAGATTTATAACCCCAAAACTGTCACGTAAAATTCTAGAAACCCCGTAAAAGATATTTAATTTTTCACAGCCGATACGAGCTTTAAAATTTAATTTTCTACACTAATGGTCCTGAGCACTTTTTTCGTATCTTCAACCTTTTGCTCGGAAAGCTTCCTTCAGCGTGGAGAAACAGGCTCATGATGCGCGCCACTGCACGTTCAAACTCGGCACTTCCACGGGTTATTTTACCTCTCCTCGGCGCGTCAGTACGTCTGACCGACTGTATTTGCTGACAGTATTATTTACGATTCATGCTTTACAACGTGCAAACCAAATAAGAGTGTTGTACTATAGCCATGTAGTTTTCCATCTTCAACTAAACAAAATTAGTTTATTTTATATTTAAAACTTATGTGGTTTGTCATAATAAATTTAAAATGTTGTACTATAGCCATGTAATTTTCCATTTTCAAATAAAAAAGAGTAGTTTATTTGATTTGAAATATATGTGGTTTGTCATGATAAATTAAAATCAATTTTTTACTATAAGGTAGCCAACACTTATAAGTGAAGATGGTGAACTAACAGGCAAACTAAATGGGTTTTCCAAGGATAAATAGGAAACTGTTTTGTTAACTTTAAATTTGCAGTTTTATCAAAATATAGGCCTACACACAGCTATGTTAAGAAAGCCCCGAGGCGAAGCGCGGGTACTCTCAGCTAGTATACATGTACTATAAAGCTGGTTGTACTGGTGACTGACTGAACTAGTAAATGTATAGGCCCTTCCCAGCACTCTTTTTGAAGCTCTTGGTCTAAAATCTTCGGGAAAAATCTGAAAACATTCTTTTTTGGGCTCTGAAAAGTTGGCGGCAAAAAAAAATGGCGTCTGAAAATCTGCCCTTGTACTTAACCGATATTTTGCACCATAGCGGCAAAACAATTGCTCGGATCTTCAATTTGATGGAAAATCGTTAGTGTGGAACAAATTTACTACAACTTTCGTACATTTTTTTCATTTCTGACGGTTTCGTTGCTAGATCAGTTCGAAGTTAAATTGTCGGAAATTCAACTTTTTGCTGTGTTTGGTCTCTTAGTTACGGAACTTATCAACTAAAGTCAGGAATACAGTGGGTGAAGCGGATTTGTCTTAATCATAAGCGTAGCGAATGCCCCCAAAATACGAGGCCGCAGGCCGATTGGGGTTTGGGGAGCGCAGCCCCCCAGCGAGCCCGAAGTGCGGGTTATTTTTTGTTCGCAATCAACTTTTGTCATTTTGCTCTAACAACTGCTTAAAACACAAATATTGAGGGGCTAAATTTGCAATTATATTTCCAGGTAAATAAAGTTCGTTTAATTTATTTTTATCTAGGGACAAAAAGGTCATTTTTATAGCCCAACGATCAATCCCAAAAATCTGTAACTTTTAGCACAAGGTAGAATGTCAGAAATGCTAGTTTTTTGAGGACGGGAACAAAACAAAAGAGTAATTTTCATCGTTAATCTGGTACTAAACTTTCTTTACAGAAAGTAGAGAAGTGACTGGACTCTATCCATGCATGACTGGATGTAAATATGGACATTGGTGGAATTTGGATCCGTCCCAAGCAGTCAATCCTTTTACAAGTCAGTGACTCTGTAATGGCGAACACAGACCGAATAAACTTTGTCCAAAGCTTCCGATTTTATCCTGATGTGAACATAAACATAAAAGCTTCTAGTCCGACAAGCTAAAAGTCAAAACCATCCATGGTTTGAGTTCTGAGTAAAAGTTTGTCTTCTATAAATGATTACTAAAAAGCTAATGTATTCTCTATCCATTTTCTATCTTGTTTAGTTTAACAGCTGAGTTGCATTTGGGTTAGAATATCTAAAGGGAATAATAGTAAATTGCATCACTAGATCCTTAAGTTAAACTTTGTGTTTCGAGCTCAAGTCTCAAAACGCCCTTACACACCCATAAATGGGCATTTCCGGTATAAAGAATTTTTCCCGTAACAGGAAGTTCACAAGGATTCAAGGTATAGGCTGTTGGCAGTATTTTTAATTTACCATAAAGAAGCTGGGATTACTGAAAAGCCAATGTTCTCAAGTATGTCTTCAAAGAACCCTATAAAAACTGTGCAAAACTAGACTAAAGCTATTATTTCCATACCAGTTTTTTTAAGCTTGCTAACCAGAAAAATATATCTTCTGTCAAATTCAGCAGTGCCAACTCACTGGATTTTCCACCCAATTATCTGTGACTCCACATAGACGAACCACAGTGAATTTGACAACGCCAAAGTTTCGGCAAACATTTCACATTATTACCCGAGAGTCGTCAGAGAAACCATTGAAATAATTCAAAATGACAACAACTTGAACAAAGAACACAGCAGTAAACCTTCAAGTAGCTGGCAACCAGTCCTGAAGAAGTCTTTTCGATAGTGTCACAGCAAATCATCAACAGTTGGCATCCCAGTTCCAATGGACAGTTGGCAACCCTGTGACCAATCGGATAGCAGACAGCAAGTAGCTCAGTTTCAACCAATCAGTGGCTGAAGGTGGTACTCCACAGCGAGACCGAAATATTTCAAGCTAACTATTAAGATGTTTTAACGCGGTGTAAAACGGGTGAACTAAATTATAAACCAGAGATGCTTGGATACTGGCAACCATTTTATCTGACTCACTAGTATATAGTACGAGTATTTATTTCCTCACTATCATGGAGGGATTAAATACCTTGCTCACTAGGTCATAAAGTAATGCTTTTTTTATACGAGTGCTTAGTATTAATTTGGATCAATTATTCCTATTAGCAAGCTCCCCATAGTAAACTTAACCGCATCATTAAATCGAGAATTATAATAGTTTTGTTTATAACAGAAAAAAACTATTGGAAAAACTGATGTCCTGAAGATTATTAAAATTATCTCCCCTAAGGAGAAAAAGATCATTAAAACCATCCTTTTAACCCCTAGGAATACAAGTGGAACTTAATTCTAACTCATCTATAATGTGTCCACAACAGCTGTTTTTAGATCAAAACGACAAAAACGCGTTTTTCACTTGTCTTTGTATCCAAAAAGACTACACAAAAATTCGCAATAATATTTTTTACTCAAAGAATATTAGCGTTTATTTGTGTATTAGGCTATAATATTCGACTAGCTAAGAGTACCCGCGCTTCGCCTCGGGGCTTTATTAACATAGCTGTGTGTATATTTAAAAAGAAAATGCAAATTTAAAGTAAACAAAAAATAGTTTCCTATATATTCTTATAAAAACCATTTAGTTTGTCTGTTAGTTCACTATCTTCTCCTTATAAATGTTGGCTATTTTGGATGATGGTGCTAGCCAGCAATGCCCCTGACTGGGTGACATTTTCTCAATAAGCTTCCCCTTTGATGGGTTTAACTGAGTTCCATGACTCACTAGTTTACTGCCATGAAGCCTCAAGGTCAATCCGATCTCTATCCAGCGCCTTTTGTGAGATTCATAGTTACTTCCGCCGTTCCAGCCGTTTTTAGAGCCCGCTTTGGTTTTTGCAATTATTTATTTTGAGGATGTTATATGGACTTCAAATGTAGCTAAAGACACACTGCGTGATTAGTTTAACCCCAAACAAAGTTTCTTTGCCATAGCTTCAGCCAATTTTGACTTATAAGTGGTCCAAAATGCCTAAGAAACATTTTCAGAGTCCACTTTGGTCCCTTGCCATTTATTTTGTGGATGTTGTATTGATAAAAGTCATAGGTAAAGACACATTGTGTGATAAGCTAAACCATTTTAAAAAAGTTTCACCGCTATAGTTTCAGCCGACTTTGAGTTATAAGCGGTCCAATATGCCTTAAAAACGTTACAGACAGATATACGGGAATTTTTTGGTCCAGTGGTATTTTCATGATTGAAGAACAGACAGACACACACCATTTCATTTTTATAGGTATTAGTAAAGATAAGTGTTTACCTTGTGAGAGTCATAGTAACTCCCGCCAATAACCGCCAACTTGAAAATATTAAATTATCAAGCATGTTAATAGCCTATGTGTTAGCCAGGTATATAAGCTACATTCCTGTAAACCTTCAATAAAATTGGTTCAGTGGTATATTTGCGTGATTGAGGAACAAACACACAGACACACCAAATCTCATTAGTAAGGATTGATTTAATGGCAGAGCCATTAATTTTATGAGAGTATAGATAATAATAACATTTATTAAACAAAATTAGTTGTACCAGACTAACAAATTTTCTCAATTGGAAAATCCTGTTAGTCTTCAAAGATAGAGACAGTACTTCAGTGTTTAAAAGAAGAACCAAGAACAAAGGCGATCGAAGAGCCGAGCTAAAAATAGCTTAATTGAATTTCATTGCGACGGCAACATTTTTAATTAAACTCTGAAAAGGAGTTCTTTCCCTTGATTTTGATGAATCACTCTTTTACAGCAGTCATTACACTTAGTTCTTAGAACTCTTTCAATTTAAGTTACATTTGTTATCTCAAAACCTTATTTCAGACTGTTGCTACTAGAAAACAGGCTAATTAATATTTTTCTTTTCAAGTTCGCTCAAAGAACTAAAAATGGAACATTTAATCGTGCACGGTGACCTAACTTTTTCCATTTGTTGTCTAAATACTAGGTTTTGATGTTGGAAAATTTTTAATCAGAGAATCAACGTAATTACTGCAACAAAACTTAGCCAATTGTAGCTATTCAGTTCAAGTTCACAATAGAACAACAAAGCTACAGGGAACCAACTAACTAAACACAACTTACCTAATATCCTAACTGTAGACCAACATCTTGATAGCAGCTTGAATAGACTCATGTTTGATGAACAGACCTTGAATCAAAGGATCTACAAGATCTACATGGCTAAGGAACTGCATGGACAATCAGTTCAGAATCTCCTATTGTTTTGCAAATTTCCACAAGAAATATTTTCCATCGCTCCATGAAACGTAATGTCATAAAACTAAACGCTTTACAGTTCACAAAACCTCCTGAGTAGTATGGAAATTTATTTAATCATCTACATATATTTGTATAGTGATGTTAAAGCCCTCTAGGCCATATTACCAGTAGTCGTGTTATGTGCGATGAAAAAATTTAATAACTGAGCAAATTTCGAGCTTTTAACGCGCAAGTTTCTTTAGCGTTAGGTTATTGCAAATACAAGGTTTTCCCCACAAAATGTTTTGGGTTTTTATTAAACCAAACTCACGCCTGCGGTGCTCGCTGGTAGGCTCCCCAAACCCCCTTCGGGTTCGCTCCAATGTAGTGGCATCGCTTCGCTCGGCGTACGTGGTGAAGGGTTTTGGGGGGTTGAAACTGTGGACCCGCTTCGCTCGGCGTGAAAGGGTATCCAAGAAACCGTGGCCTCGCTGCGCCCGGCACGAGCGTTCTTTCAATAAATGTATACAATTTAGAATTTCTTTCGCACCATATTATCAAAGGGCAAGTTAAGCGCATACTTTAGATACATTTTAAAGCTTCAAACCACTATAATACGTGAGGAAAAATTGAAAACTGTAGCAAAATCGTGAAAAAAGTAGCAAATTTGAAATTGTTGCTCCTTTTAAGGATGAAGGAGACCAGATACAAAAAAAGTCATAGGACCAAAAAGTTAGAGCGTCTAAAACCTGACCATTAAAATTCGATCAGTTTTGAGATAGGACTTACCGTTCACCCACTAGATGTTTTTTTTTTTAGAAAAACATGTTTTCCACCATTTTGGGTTTTTTAGGATGGTTGAAATTTAAAATTTTGGGTTTTGGCAGGTTTCCTACGGTGAGTTAGTTAAAGGTATCTACATACCAAATTTCTAGCTTATCTAGAAGTGGCTTATCTAGAATACGAACCTTTGTATGTATATCAGTGAGTGAGTGAGTGAGTTACACCATTGTCTTTCCATCCTACACGATGGAAAGTCAATGGTTACACAGAGGGTTGTATATATTGCTGTGTAAAACCACATTTTGCTCTATGGTTTCAAGAACCAAAATAGCTTTGGAGTTTTCTGCCTTTTGTAGAAATCTAGGAAAACATAGTGGCATTAAAGCCCCACTCTGGATCAAACTAAAGAAATGAAATAAAACAACACAATATTCACAAATATATTTATTTCAGATTTAATCTCATTCTTTTTCAATTATAACACCAGAATAAAATATTAAATTACAGATTTGCAATTACTGCACCCAAAACTAACATACTACACATAATATTTTGACAAAGTATGATTGTAATATTAAATCTAACACTAAACCGGGTGGGATTTTCATCTTTGGAATATCATAGTTAGTGGAATGTGCTTATAACCAAGTGCTCACCATAATATTTTGTTATTGAGTATTCAACTCTTATTACATCATTAGAAAGTTAAGTTAGTTCTTGTACACTTACAACTAAAATTATTTCAAAACCTGAAAATGGTGTAAGATTAAGTGTAAACTTGCAGCCATATAGTGTCCAGTGAAATAAGGGGGAAAACAACAAGTTTGTTGCAAATATCGAAAATTGAAATAAGTTGGTAAGAAATGTTGGTTTGAAAACATTTTAGGACAAAATGTTTGAACGGAAGATTTATTTTTTGTATTTGTATTGTTGTTAAAATCAAATCTAATTGTTATGCCTCTAATTATATTCTGTGTGTTGATGTATGGTCTTAGCATATGAGCTCCACGTATGGCACTTAAATTAAGCCAAATGCCTTAAGAGTTTAGTTTAGTTAAAAATATTGGCTCAGTTGCTCACACCAATGTTTCAATTGACTGGATTCTCAGATCTCTGAAGAGATTTGAGTGTGGTCAAATTATGGCACAAATTCTAGTATATTTTCAATCCTAAACCGTACAAGTTATAAACCAATTAGTTTTTGTTAAACTGCCAAACTCTCCAAATCTAAGAGGTTAAAATGAAATGGCCAATTTTAAATTTCTAAACTTCAGTGAATTTATTGTTTCGACAACTGAAACATTTATGGCTACACGGCAACTTATCTCATAACAAAGACAATGTTGTGGTAAGTAGATAGCACATAGAAGGACATCTTTAAGAGTCTCAAGTAGAGTCACTGGTGCAAGCCCAAGTTCATTTGTTCTCCAAATCGCATGATATAGTCATATTAAGTCATCGACATCGGACAAACTCATACATGTGGTGTTGAGGAGAGAGAAAGACGGTGTGATATGTGCTTGGGCTGCCGCAACTATGTTGCCTCAGCCATGTGGCATCTATGTGCAATCTACTTACCATAGCATTATCTTTGCTTACACTAACTGCACTCTATATAAACTGCACTCTATACAGGGTGTCCCATAAGTTAAGTGCCAGACTCTGGTAAAAAGTTATATGGGTCAAAATAAAAAGAAAATCAATAGTAAAATTTTTCCTAAAACGTTTAGTTAACCAGATATTTGTCATTATATATTTTTCACTAATTATTTATTATCTCCCACACCATTTATCTGATTTGACTCAAACTTAACATAAATTTGTATCTAAGTAAGACCATTTATGGAAAGAATTACCAGCATGATCTAAATTATCATTTTAAAACGGTGGCCATTTTATGGTAATTTTAGGGAATTTTTGGTGTTACACCTTAATTAGCGAATAAACGGTGCGTTTAACGATAAAATGTACAGAATGACGTTTTGTAGTGAACTTTATTACCTACCTATTGACACCAAGGTCATAAATATCTGTTGGGAAACAACAAAGCTTTAGGGGAAACTCTGGCTGAAAACAGACAACTGTCCACCTTATTATCTTGATGTTTGCCACGGTTTCCATTGTAACTTTGTTGATTCTTAACCGATTTTTTGACCTTGATGTCAATAGATAGGTAATAAAATTTGCTACAAAACGTTATTCTTTACATTTTATCGTAAAACCCACTGTTCATTCACCATTTAAACTGGCTTGTAAAAAATGCCCCAAAAAACCATAAAATAGCCACCGTTTTAAAAAGGTAAGTTAGATCAAGCTGGTAACTTTTTCCATAAATGGTATTACTTAGATACAAAAGTATTCTAAGTTTGATTCAAATCAATAAATGGTTGATGAATAATAAATATTTAGTGTAAAGTTTAAATGGTGAATATCTGGTTAACTAAGCGTTTGGAAAAATCATTATTCTTAATTTTCTCTTTATTTTGACCCATATAACCTTTTTCTAGAGTCTGGCACTTTACTTATGGGACACCCTGTTCTCTGAATCATCCTAGAGTTCATATTGCACTTTATTCCTTTATTGTGAAATATTTTTAAAATCTAGTCTTTAACAACCGTGCAATCTTAGGTGGTAAATTTATATTGTGGTTTCTAAAGTGTAACTAAAACTTTGACTTGGTCAGGAGGTAATTTACATGGAAATTAATGTAATTTATGGTTTACAGTATATTAGTCTACTAAATTAAATAATTTGTTAATCATATGACACAAAATATAGCTATAAAACTACCTTAATTAAAACATAATTATTTACACAGCATAAAAGGTGATGTTGAACTTACGACCATTCATTGATCTAACGTTGATAGACTATAATTAATAATTTGAACAAGTAATCATAAACATAATTATTATTAATGGTTGAAGACTTTTAAATAACAACTTGTATTGAAACAAGTATTAAAATCTTTCTTGGTAAGGAATTTTAATTACATGGAACTCTTAATTGTTTGCAAAATATTACTTTCAAGAAAGTCAGTCTAACATTTTACTCAAGGCAATAAATTCAGTCTAAGACAATATCAGATGAAAATTATTTTGAATTTTATTAAGATTATAAGAACTTACAATCTTAAAACTATAACTTAAAAGTTATTGTGATTTAAGAACTGAACATTTTAACAAAACCCAGTTATCAAACTTTAGTAAGTCATTCTTTCACGATCGCTAGATGGTCATAATTATATGCAACCACTATAGTTGTTGCAGTAATATAGTGGTTTTGATTTCCTAATTTGGTGTTATGGTGAAATAAACGCAATCATGGTTTTAGCAAAGATCAAGAGTATTTATTGTTGAAGAATACTTAAGAACAAGATTTTTTTGTGTCAAGAGGGTCAATTTTACAGGTGTTAGTATACCAAACAAATCTAAAATTCACAGATTTGTTTAAAGGTTCAACCAAACAGGTAGGAACTAAAAACATACAGAAGGCGGACTGTACTTAATGAAGAAGTGATGGGAGGATGTAAGGGTTGGTTTAGAAAATTAACCTGAAAATTTTTAAAATTTTGAAAGCACAAAAGCAAATAGCCTACTCATGCAAACTTGATCTCAAACACCTCTTGACACAATTAAAATTCAACAACAAACACTCTTTGATCTTTGCTAAAAACCATGATTGCGTTTATTTCACATTAACATCAAATTAGGACATCAAAACCACTATATTAATACAATGATACACACCCTCTACAAGATATTATAGTGTACCATTGATACAATTTATGACCAAAATGCACTCGTAAATAATGACTTTCTAAAGTTTGAAAATTGGGTTGCGCTTAAGAAAAACAATCTGTACTTAGTTAACCATTTTCATGCAAAATATGCTGAATACAACATACATGCTTAAATTCTATACTTAAATACAACAACGAATACTTCTAAATAAACTATGTAGGTCAAAACAAACTACCCTTTAATAAACTAGACTGTAAACTAAAATCGTAAAAGACTAGACAAAGATTTACAAAAGCAAGTACATCACAACACTTGAATGTATTATTATGTTGTTCGTGCTAAAAGAGGAATGCATGAGAGAAAAAATTCAGTATAGACTTTGTAAATAAATCAAAATTTCCAAAGTATTGCATTGAACGGTAAGTCTTAAAGCTCACTATATTACTTAGTTAGTGATGGTATAACTTACAATATAATTAAGATCTTTTAATGTGTTATTCAGTTTTATAGCTTAAAGATCCTACTTTGATAAATATTTACAAGAGGTAACTATATACATAAAATCTATCACAAAGGAACATAAATGTAAAGATAAATAACTAAAAATATAACTTAAAACTATGTGATAATTTAATCTCTTAGTCTTTGTTCGTGAAGTTACTACAAAAATATTATGTTTTATTTTCTAGTTTAATGTTTTTTTCTGGCAAGTAAAGGCAATGTAATTAAAGCTGCCATATTTGGCTGTGATAACCAAAAAACAACGATTCAACTGTAGTCTAGTTCTTCTGGTTCACACCGCGTCAAAACATCATAATTAACATTAAGAAGAATTCCTTTCGATACGGTCACAGCCAATGAGAACATCGACAGTTGGCATCCTTGCTTCAATGGATGGTTGACAGCCTGCCACCAATAGGAGAGCAAAGTAGTTTCAGCCAATCAGTAACTGAAGATGTTACTCCACAGTGAGATTGAAATATCTCAAGCTAATTAAGATATTTTGACACAATGTGAACCGGAAGAACTAGATTATTATTGTGTGACGGCCGCGAAAGCTTAAGAGTTAATGATTCGACTCATCAACCTGTTCTTTAAGGTTGACTAGTGTAAGTTAATATATCATCAAAAATTAAAAAATATGACTTAAGTCAAGAATTACAGTGATAGTTTCTTTATCTTACAAATGTATACTGCCTATTATATACAAGTAGGCCTACTTGAAATGAAACTGTACTTTTAAAGCAATACATCAATAACTTGTTGTTAATTCATCTTTTTGGAAACGCATTGGTTGTTGTCTGTGCTTACCCAATCAGTAGTAATCACATATTTTAAACCAAACCAAAATAAAGAAATGTCGCCACCATGGGTCCTATGAATAGCGCCAACATGAAGTTCAAATGAAAATCAGCACCGGACTTCGTTCTGAAACAAATGTATGAAATGGTACAGTATGGCTTGCTTATTACTAGGTTCAATTTTGAACTATTAAGAGGGGGACATTATTAGACCGTGGATGAAACAGATTGGATGAGAAAAAGAGTTTAAAACTGTGTTTTTACAGAAACCTGCTTCTAATTGGATGAAGCTTGACCGTGAATATTTGTGTCCTTTAAGCCAACAAAAGAACAAGGCTGTCAGCCGACCTTTAAAAGGCGACTCTTGCATACTGCTGTACCTTTAGCCGTGAAGGCTGCTACAGAGCGTGCAACTTGCAGAGAACCTGCTACAGCGCCACAGGAAGCGTCTGTATCACTCACTGTTTGTAGAATATAGAAAAACTACTTTTGGATCATTTCTTTGCCGTTTTGGCGTAGAAGAGCAAACGAGGACAAGACAATTTAGCGAGCAATACGAACTGATCCATCTGGAGAATACCACTGCCTGCCGCAACTGTGGCGCTGTAGGAGGCACACTGCACGCTCTGTGGCTGATCTAGACGCTCTCAACTTTAAGTCTTTAATGTATAAATTCTTTGGTTTAAAACCCGTGATTTACCTGTGTTTGGGTGGAGAGAATGGAGTAGGCGGGTTGACTCCGGGCACAGCACTGTCAAAGTAGAAGACATGCCAAGTGACAAAGCTAATCATAGTTCCGATGATTGCCGGCTGAAACTTTGTCGATGTTGTTAAAAACAACAACACATCCAGAACCTGTGGGGTGATTCTTCATCTTTGGGCCCTATAAAGTATTCAACTTTTTTATTATAACATGTCAAATTTTGTTGATTAATTTGTTACAGTAGCAAAAAGTATTGTGAACAAACAATAGGTTTGCGTTTTATTCACTCACCAGTTCTAAACCTTAAGTGCCATTTTTAGTACATCAAGCGACCACACACAGTCTGGTGATCCTGGGACATCAACTGTGGCTCTGAAAAGCCCTTTAAGATCCGAAATCCGCCTCAGCAATAGACTTGGTACTAGGAACCAACTCTGCACCAAAAACTTATCAGTTTAGAGTCCAACCCATTAGACTAGTAGTGCCGAAAACCAGCACTGATATCCAACCTTCACTAGCCTAGTCTGTTCTGCTTTCTGACCTAGGGTTGTGGTGTACAATGTCCTGTTAACCCCGCAAACTAACATGGTGTTAAAATTTACCCCTAGAGTGTTCTTATTCAGTTGTTTGTTTACTGAAATGTTACGTTTGCCAGCCTACTTAAGTGTTACATAAACAAATGTATAGCAAGATCTATCCATGCAAGAACTAAAGGCTACAGGCTATAGGTGTATAATTGCGAAAAATATTACTATAATGCAGATAAGATAATGTTGCAGAACTTACAAAAGTATGTGACGATTTGTATAGCCAATGCAGCAAATAAAATCAAGAGTATGGTTGATAGTTTCACCACTATTTTTCCCGGCTGGATGGCATACCGCTTCTGAGAAACTATCTCTTTCTTGTTGAAAGAATAAGGCATCTTGTACGGTTAGAATCCGACAATCAAAGGTTATTATGTTGAAACGTATTGCCACACAACACTAGAGTATTACATGTTGGGTCGAAAACAGTTAAGTCGCCAGTTATACGCCTACACTAGCCTAAAAAGAAACTAGAAAGTAGAATCAAAACAACACCTAGAGCCATGAATAAATAATAATAGACGCAGAAATGTCAAAACAAACATGACATCATAAAAAAAAGGTAACAGAAAAAGTCGCCCTACCAGCTGGTATCATACAGATTTACCAACATGCCTTGTCCGGTAATGTTAAGAAGTGGTCGGATAGACCCCACAAGGCGTTTTTACTGTTATAGGATTTTAACACGGGGAAATATTGCAAACGATGGTTTAAGTAGGTTAATGTACTAAAATAGAGAAAGTGTTCCTCTGGAAGCATAAATCCCTGCAGCATATGTTTGCAAAAACGCTGTGTAACACTGTAAAATATTTATTTGAACATTTCAACGGATATTATATAGTTTTAACATGAAGAATTTATTATTTATGCTTCCAGAGAAAAATGGTTTACGTTTAAGTACACTAACTAGCTTAAAACAGTTTGCAATGTTTACTCCATGTTCTAAGACGTGGTACCCAGAGTTGGACCCGCGGCCGCTTTATCCAGCCATCTCTTAAAGTGAACCTGGTTTCAACTGTAGCCGACACCATCAAATTTTAAAATTTGAAAATGTATTGCTAGTGTACAAAAGGGTGTACAAAAAGGGTGTCAATTACTTAAAAATTAAAATTATAATTGATGGGATGGTAATTAACAAGGATAAGGTGATAACTTTCTAACAGTGAAAATCGCAAATATATAACCTAAGTTTCTATATTTTCTCAAACTAGCTTATCAACGTTCCAAAATTGTAATGCTTGTTTAAAATTCAAACAACTATATCTAAGCATTTTCGTATTCAAAAAGATTGGTATAATCTTTTTATGCACAACATAGCTCAAAGTTCTTCGCGTTTAATCTTTGTCTATAACTTTCATTCGTTTTAGAAAATATTGATATTATTAAATATTATATTTTACCGATCGTTCACTACATTAGTAAACACAAAAAGAATACATGGGGATAATCGAGTGAAATGGAGTTTTTTAAAACGTGTCACAATACCTAAATGGCTAACATTAATTCCATGGCGGGTATATTATTGGGTGAAATTAAATTACTTTGTTTGCGGTTTTCTACATGAAACAGTTTTCCTTTAAGTTGTAACGCTTAATTCAGTCCACACGAATCATACTTATATAGCATTAAATTCGCTAGGAATCACGTTAGTGCTTGTTACTACGCGTCGGCTATGTGTTTCTGTATGTTACTTTATACTCTATTGTGTATTTTGCTATAGTAGATTCCAAATTGCAATATGGCATATCTTGTTGGGGACGAGTTTATCATTCCAGTATTATTCCTATAATTTTAACTCAAAAACATATTGTTAGGTTGATTATGGGTGCAAATAGGCTAGAAAGTTCGTTTCCATTGTTCGGATATTTAAAGATATTTCCATTAAGACACTTATTTATTTTAGAGTACTAAGAATTTTTTCATTAGATCTGGCCATCTTTTAGGTAATCAGCAAGTGTATTCTGAGAGACTAAGAACAAGGAACTTGGTAGTTACTCCTCGTCCTCATGCATTATGAGTTTTTCAAACGTTTCTACAGTTATCTCGCCCCCAAACTATTTAATTATCTTCCTAACGATATCTCTAATTGCAATGATTCTAAATTCTATTTGAACAAACTAAAGAAGTGGCTGTTTAGTTGTCCTGATGTGGAGGTATTATTTTCTTAGTTGTGTAATTGTAATTTCTCAATGTACAGTAGTTGAACTTAAACTAGATATTGTTTTTACCATTCTTACTAACATGTGGAAGATCGTTAATTTTATCATTGAGTGTTTATTTTTATAACTAGTTTGTCTATAGTTAAGATTATTTTTCACATTTATAAATAGTATTTATTTTCATTGTTCGATAGTATGTCTTAAAGTTTGTGATGGTACCTCAACACGTTTAAATGAGGTACCTAACTATTCATTCGTTTTTTTTTATTTTTAGTATGCAATTATATTTAGTCAAGAACTTGTATGTATAAAATATTGTTTATTTTGTATTGTGACTATTGTGTACTGTATAAAGAATGAATAAAGATATTTTGAAATTGAATTTTGAATTTTGTTTTTATATATTCATACAGTTTTCCCAACTTAATGAACCTCAAATTTTTCCATATTTAGCCAGCATAGCTATGACGTATTTTCACTGTATTTAATATTTGAGACAAATTAAAAGCTCAAAGATATAGTCAACTTAATAAGTTCATTTTTAAAACTCCTTTTGCTTTATTTCACACTATATTAGTGATAATTTTTAACGTTCTTACTTTACTTCTAATAGTACCCTTTCTTTAATGTAGTGATCAGTACTAGGTTTCGTACGGTTATAATAAAGAATATCTTCCGTAATAATCCACAAAGGATAAAGAATTAACGTTAGATATGCGTTTATTATAGTATTCTTCTTGACGAGACTGTGGCGTGACGGAAGAAGAAGAAGTTCTGTAATATTTGCAGACACGCAGCGAGGCCGAGATGTCATCCACAAAACCTATGATGATTTACCCATATCATAATTTAGACAGATAACCTGCATTCTAAACAAAGATTTCCACGCACCTGCGTACATATATCAGTGGGGATTTTGATAAATGATCGTATACGATCTAAGTTATTTTAGATCGTACTACCGGGGCGTGCAAGATACTTTTAAATTTAAGGATTTGAAAAGTTTTATCATGACTAAACTTTACCGACGAGCCGACACGCAGCTAAGAACTAAAACGCCGCTGGCGTGATGGGAACGAATTTCCTTTGCAGTATGTTATACAGTAATGTGACAGTATGTAACACTTTTCATTATCACAATTCGTTCTGGACTCGTACGTAAAAAGTTTAAAAATATCATTTCTTTATATGTATACCAAAAATAGGTATTTCTGAATTTGAAATATTATTGCGAACGTATTCTATCGTTAGTGAACGGGAAGAACACGACGTTGCAAGATCTGCAATCTGGTCCAGCAATTGATTCACCAGAATTGACTTGTCACCTGAAGACGAGATTGATTGCAGACTCTGAAACGTCGCTTTCTTCTTTAATTAAAGATGGAAAATGTCCGCAATAATATTTTAAACTAAAAAAACTCGAAAAACTCAATCAATGAACATAGGTATTAAAATGGTATTTTAATTTCAACGGTAAACTTTGGAACGTCTTTCAAAATGCGGAATTCACCAAATGAAACCCCCCAAATACTACAAACTAATATACAAAACACTAGTTCTGTAGTAAAACATAGTGATTAAACTGCCTGTGGGGTGGTCCCCACCAAAATGTCCCCACGTACTGGCGAGATAAGCTTGAATTTGCCTTGTCTTCCGACTTTACCAGCTCTCACTGTAACTTTTTTATGTTTTTACTACTATTATATTATTACATCCAACTATAAAGCGATGTTTTCCAAGAAATAAATATTTTAACAACATATGTTTTACCAAACGCACAAGGAAGCGGTAAGGAGTGCATGTGTGAAATCAATGAGTTCGTGCCCCTTCAACAACAACCTCAACTAATCCACACCTGTCCCCTTGCCGCCCTGTACAATTACCGAAAATAATGAACAAATTCATTACACCCCCTTGCTAGAGGCCGAGCACTTTGAAAGCGAACTTCTCCAGCGATATTGTAGGCTCTAGAGCTGGTTGAAGTTAGTTACGAGAGGCGTGAAAAAGGTAAAGTTTGTCTTGTTTAACGAGGCGAAGTTAGGACTACGAAGTCCTCTCTACCACTCAACCTCGACCTTTACCTAGCGTCACCATTTAGTCACATTACAAATTGCAAGTGGTGACTGCGGGGATCGAACCCGCGCCACCGGAGTGATGAGCTCCGGAGTCGCCCGCGATACCAATCCGCCACGGATCCGCTAAATGGCGACGTTTCTCAAAATGAGGAATGCGTAGTTTTTGGTTGATTTACTGCTGGTATAAGTACGATTAAAATAAAATGTAATGTAATGTTTAATTTTAGAAGCCTTACCCCAGAACCCCCTTTCAATGTAGGACATTTTTAAATTGCATCTAAAGCACTTCATCTTGACTAATCTATATAAATAAAAATGCTAAATTATTGTCCACCCTCCCTTCACCATTGGGCGTTCGAGTTGTCCCCTATGAACATATTTGTTAGGTAAACTTAGACATCACAGTCATATTTTTTCAAGCTCTGAAGAAATACGTAGATGTAACTTAATTTGAATTGTTTCACCAATAAACAAATACTGGGTGTTTAGTTATGGTGGTTATTATGGTTAACGTAACATTTTATTAATATTTGTTTTACTCATTATTCAAATAAAATTGAGTCAACCAGCAAAAAGCAATTGTTTATAGCTCATGAAATTATTTTAGTCCTACGATAACCATTTTAAACCTGTTTGACTATAACTTTTTATTTTGACACTTCATTTTATACAGTAGTATATAAAATATTAAATTTAAAAATTACACATGCTTTAAATTTAAAAATAATTAATCTTAACGCAACATTTATAACACTAAGGCCAACACTAAGGAACCCATTTCTTTCTTATGTAAAATATTATAAAGTAACTCTTCCATTACTCTGCCAATAACTCGTGGCGTAGTCCTGTAATCCAGCTTCATGGAGGTCAGGTTTTGAGGATGATATAGGTCTAAAGCGGCTCAGGTAGTCCAGTGATCATCTGATGATACCCGCATCAACTCATACTATCGTTTAGACATATCAGACCATCACCTGCGTGGTTCGGAAGTCACGTTAAGCCTTTGGTCCTTGTATTTCCATTGGTCATTGGGCTATTAATTAATGACCCATTCTAAGGAAGAGTCGGCCTTAGTTTGTAACAAGACTACACCTCATAACTCATTACTACCACTCATCACACTCATCCTTCACCACATATTTGTCTTAAAATACCCTCATGAGAGTGGTCGGCATCTCAAATAATGAAATGAAAAATGAAATGAAATATATACTTTTAAACATTTTTAACGTACAAAGTTTTATTTTAATTTTCACACTGTACAATCTCTTTGCGACTTATCGCTCTCAACGCGCTCGGGCTGTACAATGTTTACACGCGCAGGTCGCGGGTGAGAGAGGCCGGGGTTTGTGTGGGGGGCGTGCGAGGGTTGCGTGAATTCACAAATTCATAAACACTCTTCTCTCGCCACCCGGAAGTGTAAAATGTCAAAAATGGGTAAGGTAAGCACCTCGCTGAATTCCCCTCATATATTTAGATGTTTTCGTGAAATTTTATTATCACTAAATTTAAATCCACTGTTGCCTTGCACCTATTAGAAACACTTTTTTCAATGAGTCACTTTTATTTATTTATTTTATAGCTGTTATATAGGTTTTTTAAACTCAACCCAATTTTCAAATTGTAGTTAGTCATTTTTATACAAGCAATATATAGTCATAAATTTTATCATCGGTTTTTCTTTCACTACTATCATTGTATGTATTGTTGCAGTAATATAGTGGTTTTGATTTTACAGTTTGATGTTATTGTAAAATAGGCGCAATCATAGTGTTCAGCAGATCAAAGAGTGTTTATTGTTGAAGAATACTTAAGAACAAGCATTTTTATGTCAAGAGGCGTTTGGTGTCTAGTTTGCAGGTGTTAGTATTCCAAACCAATATAAAATTAACAGATGTGTTAAACATTTTCTGTAGAGAACAGAAAACAAATGAAAGCGGACTGTACTGAATGAAGAAGTGATATAGATGATGTTAGGTTAGTTTAGAAAATTAGCCTAAAAAATCTTTAAGAATTTTGAACGAACAAAACAAAATAGCGTACTCACGCCTGCAAAAATGATCTCAGACGCCTCTTGACAAAAGAAATGATCTTGCTCTTAAGAATTCTTCAACCATAAACTCTCTTTGCTAAAAACCATGATTGCGTTTATTTTACAATAACATCAAACTGTGAAACCAAAACCACTATATTATACTGCAACAATACATGCCATCTAAAAGATATTGAAGTGAACAAGCCGATGACCATACAGCGCTCGTAAACAAATTAGTTACTATAGTTTGAAAATTGGGATGCATTTAAAAACACCCTGTATAAGCAATCTGTATACAAATTAAAAAATAAGAAGAAGCAAATGCGATGCAAAATGTAATTCATAATGCGATTTTTAATTTCACTCCAAACGTCCGACGTTTTTATCAACGATAATGTGTTCGATAAGACAAGTGTTTCTGTCTACATGATCAATCATAATGTAAATTGCACCACAAAAACTCATAATAACTTAACACACTTTGAAATGCTTTTATAGCAGCTAACTGAATCCCAATCTGGGGAACAGTCGGCTCTAGTTTGTAACAAGACTACACCTCATCGTCCATCAAAACACTCAACACAACCACCCTTAATCTCATATTCACCTTAAAATACCCTCTAGGAGTGGTCGGTGTCTCAAATCAAAGTAAAAAGTATCAATGTTTAAATTACATTGGATCCGCTATGACTTTGCATCTGACTTTGTCTTGTCGTGGTATACCGTAGACACCACTCGTATGGTCATATCTAAATCGGAATCGACCGAGACTCTGAGCTTTATATTCTGTGTTTCTGTAAACATTTTCACTAAAACATTTCTCTTGCAATAATTTGTTTTCAAACTTAAACATAAAACTTTTAAAATTTTGGCTAGTTAAGTTAATATTTTTTTAGCAGACCCGTGGCGGGTTGGAATTGTGCGCGACTCCGGAGCTTATTCCTCCGCTGGCGCTTATTCAATCCCAGCAGTCACCACTTACATTTGTAAAGTAACTATACGGTAACGCTAGGTAAAGGTTGAGGTTGAGTAGTAGAGAGGACTTTGTAGCCCTCACTTCGCCTCGTTAAACAAGACGAACTTTACGTTTTTAATTGGCAAAATTATTGCGGCAAAAATGTTACTTAAAGATTGGGAAAATTATTTTCTCCAAATAATCGTACCACAGAAAAATTAGAAACAAATACTTTTATAAAATATTAATGAGAAAATGGCTCAAGGGCATGTTTCCATGTCAAACAATTCCCAAATGGAAATTTACCGTGGCTACAGAGTTAAAACAGGCGGTGCATAGCGGAAAAAGCACGACCATTAACATTTCAATAATACATTGTACCCAATAGGTCTTTGGCAAAACATTAAATCACTACAAAGACGGGAAAATTCCAAAACCTACCTGGAGCGCGATCACCAAACACCATCACTGGAGTCTGGATATATCTGGATATAGCTCAACTCTCGAAGAGACCCGAAATAAATCCGTCCTCCTACGTCAGACACCGTGCGCTCTGATACTGATACTGAAGTGCAGCTAAGATAAGACTCTTCTCGTGAACAGTCGACTGAAGTGCTGATCTGTAATCGTAGTCACGTCTACGGAGGATAATCACCTGGTCTATGCATTGTTTTGCAGAGGAGTGTCGCCCGGTCAAAGTCGGCTGCAATGGAGTTGGCCGTAGCTAGGTGGTATGGTGCGTGCTTCGCACCGAATCGTCTCGGGTTCAACTCCCAGCCCTGCAGTTATATTTTTTACGCTGGCCCCGTGGTTCGGAAGTTGATCAATTCCATTGGTCGTTGGGCTATTAATTCATGACCAAATCTGAGGAACAGTCGGCCCTAGTTTGTGACAAGACAAACTCATTATATTTTATGAAAAACACTCTCACGTACTGTCTCACCCTTCATCCCATATTCACCTCAAAATGCCCCTTGGAGTGGTCGGTGTCACAAATCAAAGTATCAAAGTTAAGCCGTTTGTCTATTCCATTAGTCGTTGGGTTGTTAATTAATGACCCAATCTGGGGAACAGTCGGCCCTAGCTTGTAACTAGACTACAAATCACATCATTCATGAAAACCACTCTCATACTCACCATTCATCCAATATTCATTTCTAAATACCCTATTGGAGTGGTCGGTGTCTCAAATCAAAGTAAAGCCGTTTGTCCATTCCATTGGTCGTTGGGCTGTTAATTAATGACCCAATATGGAGAACAGTCGGCCCTAGTTTGTAACAAGAATACACCTCATGTGTCAACATCCAATTAGACACTCATCATACTCACCATTCATCCTAAATTCTCCTTAAAATACCCACCCTCTAGAAGGGGTCGGTATCTCAAATAAAAGTATCAAAAATCAAAATGTGAAATAATTCGTGCCAAACAGATTTGAGTGTTCGTGCGTATCATGTCAAACATAGTAATGCGCTGGCAATGTTGAGACCATGCTGGATGAAGGCACCAAATATTGCAAAGTTATTGCGTACCTATAGTACTGTCCAATAGTTTTATAGAGTATTGTCATTTTGTTTAGTGTTTTTTATACATAATTTTTATTTAATATCCCTTAAAACTTCAAATTCTTGCAACCACAGAATAATGAACGGCATTCGTTATTTCTGGTTTTATATGCAACCTTCTCATAAAGGAGTAAGGGAGGAATGTTTCGATGCAAATCTTTGTTTGAGGACCATTTAATGTAAATGCCTTCTACGAAAGGATTGAGAGGATACATTATTAGGCAGGATCAAAATAGGTGCTAGGGGTTCTTACTTCTTTTACCTTAGCAGAAACCTCCATAAACACTTAAGGCGCGGCTATACTACACCGTCACGTCACGTCCGTCCTGTATGCTCCCTGTGTAATCAAATGGAACCGGCTATACTACACTGTCACGTCACGTCACGTCACTGCCGGAATTCTAGCGTACGCATTTTGAGGCATGGAATGACGGCGGTGGACGGGACGTGACGTGACGGTGTAGTATAGCCACCCTCACCGTCAAGCAACGTCCAGCGTATCATAGAATTGGTGAAACTCGCCAAAATCGATGCAACTAGGACTTTCCGAGAGGGGTAGGAACCGGTTTCAAGGCACAAGGACGGGGTATCATGGATGACGAGGTATTGATAACCTTAGTGCAACAGTACAGTGAGCTGTACGACCCAGGGCGCAACCTTTTCATGAACAATACCAGGCGAAACTATTGTTGGGAAACAATAGCAACTCAAATGCAGTCTACAGGTAAGATAGCAAGTCAAATACTGTATGATAGAATTGCACAGCTCCCAAAAGAATGTACATACACAAGGTTTTTGTGAATGAAAGTCGGGTTTCATCATGGCCGAACAAGGGTAAAAACTAAGATTTTTCGCAAATATCTCGAAAAGTTCATACTTGTGTTAATGCACGTGCATAAACATTATTATATTTTGAACCAAAGATTTTTTAGATGTTTCTTTCTAATTTCTGAGATAATTGAGTAACTGATGATTGGGCCAAAAATGTCACCGTTTCAACCACCTGCTTTTTGGAAACAACTATCAATAATACGTTACGTTTATTTTGAAATAACAATCACAAATCTATTGTCTTTATAATGAACATTGTCTTGACATAAGTAAAAAACCTTGCAGTAATGAATGAAATATGAATCCTTAATGTAAACATTTATTGTATCACACACAAACTGATGAAACAGAAGAAAATACGAGTATAAGAAGTAATCTAAGTGTAATTTTCAGTACAACAGTGTTTTTATCAACCTATCTAAAAGGAGTCAGTCACTTTTTCATCTACCACTCTTTATTAAAATAAACATATTAAAAATTTACATTTCTGTTTTCTTTAAAAATTATTATATGTTTTTAGATACATTAATCCTTTGTGCTCTCATTTTATTTTTAAATTAAATCAAATGTTCGTAAAAAGCCTGCCGTATGGGTTTCCCCAGGACTAGATCCGACATCGGAGCGGAACGGCAAAAAAGCGATGTCGGACTCAGTTCGCCATTGGAGCGCAAAAGGTTAATAAATGCTATGAAGAAAACTTCCTCAATTAGTCACAAAACACTGCAAAAGTATTTCTGCTTGATAGCTTAGTAATTTAAAGGGAAAACTGAACATTTTTTAAAACATAAAAGTTATTGAGTTTTTTGTTAAAAAAAGTGTCTTGACTCCCCTTAACATTAGAGCTATTAAATACATTAGACCATTGTATTTAATACGCATGCGCGCCGTCTTTGTACTTGACGGGCCGTGACGTGACGTGACGGTGTAGTATAGCCACACCTCTGGAATTGACGGTGGTCGATGGGACGTGACGTGACGTGACGGTGTAGTATAGCCGCGCTTTAATCGACCATTTTTAATGCCTTAAATGTTTGCCTTTTTGCTAAGCTAACTGTAGCTTCCAAGGACACCGCCCAACAGAGCGGTATAAACTGTTACAATAGAGCTGGGATTGTACCGGAAGGCCGGAAATGGAGGGTTGGAGGGAGGGGAACCGGAAGTAGCACCTATTGTCGCGTATGTGCACACACTATCTGTACTGTGCACTGTGGAGCTACAAGTGGACCATCGTTCAGAAAACTGCATTTATTCATCAGTGAGTTTTGATTTTTTTACCATTATTTTCAACGATGATTCGTACTTTTGCTTACTTAGTATGAGATTTATTTAGTGGATCGTGGCAGGTTGGAGTCGTGCGTGACTCTGGTAGCTCATCACTCTGCTGGTGCGGTTCGATCCCCGCAGTCACCACGGTTTTTGTAAAGTGAACATTCTGTAACGCTAGGTAAAGGTCGAGATTAGGTAGTGTTAGTCGGGTGCCTAGTGAAACACAAAAAATGTGACCTTTTGGCTTTTCTTAATAGATAAAAAAGTATGATGCTTTTTGTAATGTACTAAAAACACACAAACCACAGTTTGTTTACAACAAATAGATTTAGTAACCTAATTTCATGTGCTGAATTCCAAATACATATAAAAAAAACTAAAACAGGTGCAAAATGCTTTTTTAAAGTGGTAGCCTATATGTGGTCTAGCGGAAAAAACGTGAACTATACATTACCTTTTAAAAACAGTTTTCTAGCTTTTCTTTAGTTCATGGTTTTGCCGTAGAGGAGCGCTGCCACAATTATTTTGTATTAAAAGTAATTTTTCGGCAAGTGCTGGACTGCTGGTCTACGGAAAAAATTAAACAATTAAACTATGTAGCAAAAGAGAGACCATGAAGCATGTGCTGCAACCTAGTGGCAGTTTGACGATTAACGACGGAGTAACGATTCGTCTTAAAAAAGTGTTTCTTGACAGGTGCTGCTGCCACCAGATGGTGTGGCAAAGTCGTGAACTATTATTTCTTTGATTTGTTTACATTGTTTTGTCAGCTAATCTAACCTAACAAAGTGTTGGATTACAAGATTATTTATTCAAAACGTAACATTTTGATATTCGGTTTACTAATGCGAATTCTATACAATAAGAGGTCATTTTACCAATTGTTAAACAAAATATCTTGCTGTAAAATGAAAAAGAACCGTTTTAAACAGATTTTAGGAAAGAATGTTATCTTGGTACCCTTCAGACCAACTCATGTTTTCAAGTAAGAATATTTTCATAGCCTAGCCTTAACTTAAAACCAGTTAGATTTGTTGTAATATCCTATGGCTAGCCAGTAACCTGGCAAATCTTGGGTCAACTATTGGGTTTGAAGCTGTTGACATGTAGGTGATTTATTCAATTATTGGAGTCAATCTGCAAGTCCAGTTATTGGTAATATCTTGTGTGGTTAATACACATTTAGCAAATTTGTAGATTTTATAATTTAACATTGTTCCTGAATTTTAGATACAATGTAATCTGAAATCATAGTCAAAAATGAGTATAGAGCAGGGGCACAGGCAAATATTTCATTATTTTACAAACATTCCCTATTTTCATACACAAAATAAGTATGGTCCGGGCTGGGAGCTCGTGCCTAGGGCTGTGGCTCAGCAGCCCCTCCCTTGTGGTGGCCCTAAATTGACTGTAACTTTTGAGAGGACAAAAACAGAAAATTATTGCATTCCGTGGGCAAATAACCCACAGGACGTAGGCTGTCATAATTTTAAGACTAGAACATTGCTGGTCAAAATACTATACTTTTTATCTTATGGTTATTTGTTGGCATCTCATGTTGTAAAAATTCTCAATGAGAATCTGAATTCTCTTTGAAAATTGAGAATGTACGCCTACAATGAATCCATCTTCACCAAGACCTATCACATCACCAAAAATGTTATTTGTAATTTGCCTTAAAAAGACTACTTACTTTGAACATACTTAAAACTATTCCCTACTGGAAAATCGGATCAATGTTGTTAGGCTGGGCCAGTATGTGCATAAGTATGTACATACTGTTTATGCCTGAAAAGTAAATGAATGAACATTTGAACATTTTCTGGCTACGAATTGGCTTCACTAGCTGTCAGTGGTTTACTAATATAAGGAACAAGGCAGTAGGCTGTTTGGGAGTGTAAAGATGCATAACATTGTTTTGCAGGGAATGGGCCATGAAAGCAGCAAAAGAAAAAAAGAAAAGGATCTGCGACTTCCAGCTTCCGGTTTAAGTTTCAATGCTTCACAACTGACCTTCCTGAACTATCACTTCTCTGATCAACTTACAAATTTATCAGGTACTGTAGGACGTCGATAATCCAAACTAATTGGGACCAAGGGTGGTTCGGATTTTCAAACAAAAGGAAAAAAAGAGACGTGTGTGCTTCAATTTTGTCATTTTATTCAATTTAATTAGGTTAACTGCAAATACATGGCCTATAGAGCATCTTAAATTTATTTTGAATTGTAAGGCAAACATGTTTCCTTTTCAATTTTATTGACCTTGCCATTGGGAGAAACTCTCACACCACATCTGATAACAAGCAGAAACAATAAAAACGCACTAAACTGTACACCGTACCTAGCGTAAGAACGACTTGTCACTGTTTGTTATGGCAGGGTACAGACTAGTAGGTTGCTAGTGGATAGGGAGGACGGATGTAGGGGGTAGGGGGGCGAGCTATAAATAGCTCTTGGAGGTCGCTGCCACAATACACTGTGTGAGTCTCCCGGCTACGTACATCGCACTACCTGTGGACTGTTGCGGGTGAGTCACCACTACGCTCGCATGTAAACAACTTATTGTTGCATATAGAGCGTTTCAGTTCCAAACACACTTATAATTTAATCTCGCTTGCAAAAATATTGTTCTGGTGTCCATCCTTAGTGATATTTAAATCGTATTTGAGAAAAACATATTTTTTTGCAATTTCTTCCCGGAAAGGCGTTTTGACGTTTTCAAATAATTGACGTTCAGATTATCGACTTCCTACTGTAAACACAATTGGCACTGAACAATCCAGCTGGAGCTGGGTGTAGAACTATATTAATACAATAGAAACTCGATAGTGTGACTTTAATTGTATCGAGGGGTGGTGATCTCAAACTATCCATTATATTTTATCACAGTCGAAAGGTATTTAAATACTGTTGAGAGCCAGGACGTGATCGAAATTTAGTTCTCTGCATGGGAACGCCACTTGAAACGATCAGCTGACCTGTCTGGGTTGAATTCTCTGTGGTTATATTATATTTGTGTACAGCTGAGCTGAGATATGAAGGAGGGGCTCACACAGCAGCTCTGGTCGAGCGTCTTATCCAGAGATTGTTGTGCGGGGTTGGCACACTTGACCCCAGATTCAGCTCCAAGTTCCTCATCAACATAGACCCCTCCAAAGTGTCTTCAAAGGTTGGTTGTTCTAGATTAAAGAGAGTACGTTTAGAGGAATTTTAAGTAAGGTCTGGTCTTTCTAGTCGACACTTTTCAAGTGGGGCATCAAACGGTTTCTTAAAAATCAGCGTGCCATAGCTTGCTTGATATACTCGTCTTAACAAATAGTTCAGATATAATTTTTTCTCACTAATAAGTACCTTACGTTTCAACACTTAACTAGCTTTGTTAGCTGTCTACTAGGCCTATATTGTTGCATCTGTGCTTAGTTTTCATGATTTTACATGGCTACTGTACCCAATTTCATTCTCTAATTTTAGTTTCCAAAATTTATATTTCATTCAGAGCCTAGTTTCTGGTTCTGGAGTTATCACTGTATCGGCTAACTGTGTTTCAGAAGTCAGTACTTAGCTGTTCTCTTTGTTTACAATTTTATTTTGACTGTGTGTAGGCCTATGATTTGTGAGGTTATGTTACATTTTAAAAAGAAAACTAATTCAGCCGACTAAATCAGTGTTTAGTAGAAGTGAGGATAAATAAATAGTTGAAGGATATTAGTTATAGGTATTAAATAATAAGTACATTCCTATAGTAGCTATGCTGAATGTCTTTTGTGTACATAACGCTTAGTGCATGTATAATCTTAAGAGAGAAAACCACGTTGATTTACTGCAAAACTAAAATTTAACTCAACCCCTTCATTTCGACTTATTTTTAGGCAGGTTCTCGAAACTTTAGCTATCTCGTACGCCTAGACAATCTGAGCAGCCCGTTGCTCTACCCTGAGCATCAAGAACAACCGACATGTCACGTGGTGCAGACGGAGGGAGGTCCACAAGGCTTTGCGAAAATACGCCTCACAGGATGTCGAGTCGAGGATTGGGCAGAGTTCATCAATAATCACGGGTTCTTGAAAAGGTAGCCTAAATTTACCTTACTTATGTTTAGTTGTTGTTTGACAACTTATAATTGACTTCAAAGCCAGGAGCCTATAAGATCAAACTGTGGCACAGTGTACACTGTATGTCTGAAAAGTAACGGAACTTTTATGTATACACTAAAATAATAATGGTAGCCCATAGCATATAGTTTAATAGCTGTGTGTTTCCATAACAAATAAGACTAAAATTGTTTTAATCGGCTGACATATGATATAGTTATTGCAATCCAATCATCTGCGGTTTTTACTTAGTCACAAAAACAAAATGAAGGAAGTATCGGATGTTATAGGTTTTTAAACTCGGCAGAACTTTCACAAAAATATTTGCGTTGATGAAAAGGAACATGGTGTAGATTTTGTATGGAATATGTTTTCTTTTTAATGGTATAAACGTTTTAAAGGTAGCCGTAAAAGTTTATAACACGACCGAAAGCAAAGTTATTTCCACCAATTGTCAATAGTTTTCATGGTTTTTGCCGTCCTTGCCTTGATTGCTTTCTAAATGTTTACGGCTATCTTTAAAAAAAAGTTCTGCCAAAAACCCTAACAAATTAGCTCTTTCTCCCATTTTGTTTATTGACGAGTTTATAAAAACTGTAGACGATTGGTCCTCAATAATAATATCATTTGGCAGCCGATTTTTACAAATGTTGCGCCCTTCAACATTGTCAGAGGGTATTACTCCCAAATCATAAACACACAGTTGCACTGTACAACTATTCTGTGCATCATCAAAGTTCTACGTAAGTACTACTATAGCTAATACAACATTATATCAGGATTCGTATTACCGTTTTAGTGGAAGTATTAAGGTTTTTAGCGACTAGTTATAGGTGTATCATTATAAAAAGAAATTACAATTTTGTCCGTAATCACCAGGGACAAACTGCAGGAGAGGTTCGTGGAGCTGTTGGCCCAGTCGGCTGCTCGCACCTCAGTTCCCGGACCGCCGGACCAGGTAGATGAGTCAAGACTCTGTGGCTGTCCGGGCAAAGTGGTGGATCCGGGAGTCGTTTCATCTGGCTCAAACTCCTCCGCAAGAGCAGTTTTATTTTGGCGCAGGTGAATTTTGTGTTTTGTTTAAAGTAACATAACATAACATTTATTGTCCATGTACAATAATTCATTGTGTTGACATAATGCTTAAAACTAAGTTTACAGAGAATTTAGAAATGATAAAATCTCCGGCACCGGAGTAGGCCAAATAGTCCAAACTACATTAATGGTAATTGTAAAATAAATTCTAAACCTATTTGAAACTATACATAATTATGTGTATGATTTTATTGTTTTCTAATTAGTTTAGGATACATCCATAAATTCATCCACACTATAAAATGAATTGTTTAAAAGATATTGTTTTAGTTTGCGTTTGAAGGAATTAAAATTTGTCTCTGATCTTATACTCTCAGGTAATTAATAATATAGTTTAATTCCAGCTACACAAGGAAGTTGGTCGTAGATGTGAAGCCTGTGAAAATCATCTCAAACTATAACGCATTCAGTATTGTGAATGATAAGCTATTCGTATCCAAATGACATTTTGCTAAACAAAAGTTATTGTTTCCAAAATGTACATGCAAGGAAACTTTAAAATATTTAGTGTACTAAACACCTTGCACGATTCTCGATATCTTGATTTGGAACGATTGACTGCCTTCTTTGCAAAATAAAACCCTCAAAAATCTGTGATCTGAACAAGCACCCCATAAAGAAATTCCATAATCTATATAAGGATGTATTAGACCAAATAAGCTGTTCTCAAAATTTCAGTATTACAGTATTCGATAGGTTACGAAGAAAGATACTGGCAATTTTGCACACACATTTTCAATTTGGAAATTCCATGATAAATATTTATCAATGTGTATTCCCAAAATTTAACTGTTTGTACTTGAGAATATCTTCGTCTATCAAAACTATAGGTCTACATTCATTGTTGTAATTCAGACAATGACTTAAAACTATAATTACAAAAAAATTTGACACAACATTTTCTAGACAAGATTTGCTACGGTTAGAAACTTGTGTGGGTGAATTTATAGACCAAAACACGTTATGCATTAGAAGAATGTCTTTAAACCTCTTAACGTAACAATGGTTTTCCTTTAGAACATCAATATTGAAACCACCCGTAATTATATAATGAGATTTCCGTTTATTTAGTAATACTAATAACCTTTCAAGGGATTATAAGGAAATATTTATATCACCAGTCGGTGATCTATAAATTCCAATTAAAGATATATTTTTGAATTTTGTGGAATAAAAATTTACACTTGCTATTTCAAAGTGTTTTTTAATTGATAAGTTAGTTTCAAATGGTTCGAACTTAGTTGATTCTTTGATGAAGTTAGCTACTCCTCCTGATCGAAATGTTTAAACAAACCTTTAAATAAAAAGGCCTACTATGTTATATTCTAGGACTTAACACCATGAAGCCAACGCCTGAGCCCTGCTCGGGCCGTCTATTGAAGTAGTTACCATGATAGCTGCTAGAGCGTCAGTGTTCTGTGCAAGCTTGACCAGTTTACTGATAAACAGCTTCTACTAGGTGTGAGATTGGCCGTATGGTCTAAGGCGTCAGCTGACAAGCTTGCAATTTAGGTCATGTGGTTGTCGCGGGTTAGAATCCTGCAGCAAGAGCGATCCATATTAAGCTTTCTCACGTGTGATTTAGTGATGGGGAGGGCCCACTTAAAAAAAAACGGTAAACGGCACGGGTGGAAGTTGACGGCGCAAGGGAGTTTATCAGTTTAATATGGATTGCTCAAAACACCTGTTTTGCTACTTTTGGCTTAGTGTAGAGGAGGAGGACACGTTTTTTGTAGAGGGTGTGTGAGAAATTCACAGAATAAGTCAATTAACAAAAAAAATTGAGCCAGGCTTCAAAGTGTTAACGTACTTTGATTTTCAACAATAAAAAAACAACAATATAAAAAAATTATAACCTCTTGAAACTCAACAAAACAGGTATCTATTCTGCAATTGTCAACATAGCATGGAGTAGCATTTAAAATTCTTTACCTGATTACTACCTCCTCTCGCTTATCAGTGCATTATGTTAGTATTTATTGTTGATCTAAATGTTTCTCAGGAGAATGTCACAGAAACAATTTCCCGGACCCGAGAGAGTTCAGACTCGCAATCGTGGAAGGAACTCCTTGTGTGAGACTCAGAGTCGGTCTTCTGCCACCGCTGAGTTTTTCCACCTCCGAAGAGGATGTTCAAGTTAGTAAATAGATTTGAACTTTATCTTTTTTTACTAACCACACTTTGGCGGCCCAAGACATTTTGAAGGAAGCCAAAGTTGTTCACTGTGAACAAGCTTAAGCTTAACGAAGAGAAAACACAATTCCTCCCGTGTACGCTGAAGAGGGGAGTTCCTGAGGAAAATCCAGTTAGACTCTCGGGTTTTTGGATTGACCCAAAGATAAGTTGGAACTATCACATTTCACAGGTATGTGTAAAATTATTCAGAGTCTGTTTTCTTCTGCAGGAGTTAAAGAATTACCTTACTGAACAATACTTGGTCCCCACCCACCATGCACTCTTCTACACTCGTGTATTACCTATGGGATAGTGGTCTGGTGACACTCTCCTGCCACTCATGACACACTGCTTCTACAGAACAGAGTAGTTAGAATAATGTCAATTTCAGGTCACCTCTGCATCATTGGAGACAACTTTTCGAAACACAGGATCCTCACAGTCAAAGTCAATATGTATATAGTGCACTTATGACCTTAAAAGATCCATCGATTCCAAAGAGAGGACCCATACACCACGCCGCCAAAGATCAAGATGTGTCTCGATGCAGACTCAACTCTGCACTAAAAGCTACCAATTCTGCCTTGACATTCTTCAACTCTACCGAAGAACAACAAAGTTTTAAGGCAAGACTCAAGAAGAACTGGTAAAGAGACCGCTTACTCCCTCAGTGAGCTGAATGACGAGCCTCAATCGGCCTCATGGACCCACGTAAATAATGTACACCTATATTAAAAATTAAAATGCAGTCAGTTAGACACAATCAACCTACATGTTTGGTCATAGACAAAACACAAGTATATAAGTAAATATCAATAGCGGTATGAGCATTTTTTAAATAATCACACTATATACTCCATTAACTGGCATTTGTCGCTGGACGTTTTATGCCGATCGATAATAATATCGCTGAGCAGATATCGCTTAACACCGCCAATACTTACACAGATGCGGCTGAGCTCAGTTCAAATCAGATCAAATGATGCCATAAATACATATTTACAGTAACATGAGCACCGCTTTCGGGATAATCACTGGCTGTTCAAACATTGTTAATCCAGGTAACAACATTTTAAAATAATCTTTAAATTTTCCTTAACAAAGTAAAAACAGTTTTCTGATATTTTGAAAAAAAATTCAAATTTGAACTTTGACATATTTCAATTCCTCAAATTCAAATTGTTTATTGACATTATATTATGTCAATTACATTGACAAGTCAGGTATACTTTCAATACAAATCAAAATGTACAAAATACAAATACTTTAAATTTTATGATAAAACTAAGACAGTTTAAAAAGCTTATTTAGTGCTAAGAATGATGCCTCAATATGTCAAAGGACAAACCATCAAGGATCCTTCAAGAGATAACATCTTAGTCCAAGCTTGAACATCTAGGTTGTGGTAGTTGTTTGATTTCACCTGAAGTTAAATAAATTTACACCTTGATAAAAATTATAAAGTTCAAATTAAACATAATTTGAGGCTGCTAGTTTTGATTGGTGCCCAGGTTCATTTTGAAGGAAGCCAAAGTGTTGTTCACTGTGAACAAGCTTAAGCTTAACGAAGAGAAAACACAATTCCTCCTTGAAGAGGGGAGTTCCTGAGGAAAATCCAGTTAGACTCTTGGGTTTTGGATTGACCCAAAGATAAGTTGGAACTATCACATTTCACATTGTTATTCAGAGTCTGTTTTTTCATGGAGTTAAAGAATTACCTTACTGAACAATACTTGGTCCCCACCCACCATGCACTCTTCTACACTCGTATTACCTATGGATAGTGGTCTGACACCTCTCCTGCCACTCATGATACACTGCTTCTACAGAACAGAGTAGTTAGAATAATGTCAATTTCAGGTCACCTCTGCATTGAGGACAACTTTTAAACACAGGATCCTCACAGTCAAAAGTCAATATGTATAGTGCACTTATGACCTTAAAAGATCCATCGATTCCAAAAGAGAGAGACCCAGCATAACTACGCTACCCGCCAAAGATCAAGATGTGTCTCGATGCAGACTCAACTCTGCACTAAAAAGCTACCCGAATTCTGCCTTGACATTCTTCAACTCTCTACCGGAAGAACAACAAAGTTTTTAAGGCAAGACTCAAGAAGACACTGGTAAAGAGACCGCTTTACTCCCTCAGTGAGCTGAATGACGAGCCTCGAATCGCTCCTCATGGACCCACGTAAATAATGTACACCTATATTAAAAATTAAAATGCAGTCAGTTAGACACAATCAACCTACATGTTTGGTCATAGACAAAAAACACAAGTATATAAGTAAATATCAATAGCGGTATGAGCATTTTTCAAATAATCACACTATATACTCCATTAAACTCTGGAACTTTACCCCGTGATGTTTTATGTTATCAGGTAACATTGACTCTCGGCATCGGGTTCACGGGATGGCCGCAAAGCTGTGACTTCCCTGGTCGTGATATCTCTGTCCCATGTAAACACCTTACTGTACCAGCAGGCTACAATGGTAATGGCATGCGAATCTTCAAGGCACAGGTTTTATTTTAGAAAGGAAAACATTAAATGAGGAATGTTGTTTTGTTTAACAAAAATTAAACCACAGAATTTTCTGGCATCTTCAAGAGAAAAACAACTACTTTTCGGTAATTGGGAAACTCCATCTAGTGTCAAGGGCCTAACCTAACCTTACACTACATTATAGTAAACACTTAACCTAAAACCTAGTCTAAGACGGCCATCTTACAAGAGTTTCTTTTTGATCTTGTAACATAAAGAAGAAACTCTAAAAAGTTACATAATTAAAGAATAAAACCTTAAATGGCAAAAGGAAAAATCTAACTCCAGACGCCAGTTGCAAGATCTTTCACCACCAAGCAAAAAACACATAAATTTTACCATATAGTGATCTAAAAAATAAGTAAAACTAACACAACAAAGTTTATAAGCCAAAAAATGCATGCTGGGACACATCTTGTCCACAATTTACTGGATGATGGAAAATTATCTCCTTGTTTTATAATCACACCAAAATATTTCCATTTACTTTAAAACATCATCAACATTTTACATCTATCGACAGGGGTTTTACCTGGTACCGGCACCTCCCCACCCGACTGTCAGGTGTGACGACCGGGCGGCCATGTGGCAGTTCCGGTTTCCGGCCACAGAGAGCGCTCTACTGACTCACTACGCTAACTGCTCCACGCCGGCGCGAGTGCTGGCCACACTGCGCTACACTCTCGGAGACCTACGCCGCACAACCAATGGTACACCCCGGTATAACAAATATGCACATTCCTTTATTAAATAATACGGATATGAGATTTGAGCTTTAAGCTTTGTGTTAGAGATCATACTTTAAATTCGTCAGACAACCAATTCAAATTAGATTATAGTAGGGCTGGTAATGTACAAGTTATGCGTCAATCATGAATATACCTAAGAGGGCCACTATTTATATTTTGAGCCTGACAATAAATACAAAAGTTTTTCATTGAAAATTATTTGATTGCTTTTCAAAATATTCCCCTTGAAGATCTACACTTTTGCATGCTGTAAATCAATTGTTCCTTAAGTGGTTTTGCTTCCTTCCCAAATTAAAACAGCCAGAATTTAAAAAGGAAAATGAGGCCGAACTGAAAGAAGGAAGACTGAAGACGCGGAACTGATAGTGGACAAACAGAAAACAGATGAGTGCGATAAAGAGAAGTGGCTACACGCATGACGAAAGTGTAGCCTCTCATTGATACGGTCGGCGAATGCTCTCTGGCACAAAAAGAAATGCAGCGTTAGACACAACACCACATGTTTGGTCATATTTAACACAAGTATATAAGTAAATATCAATAGCGGATGAGCATTTTTAAATAATCACACTATATACTACCCTTAAACTCTGGAACTTAACCCTGATGTTTTATGTTATCAGGTAACATTGACTCTCGGCATCGGGTTCACGGGATGGCCGCAAAGCTGTGACTTCCCTGGTCGTATATCTCTGTCCCATGTAAACACCTTACTGTACCAGCAGGCTGCGACAATGGTAAGGCGTAAATCTTCAAGGCACAGGTTTTTGTTTTAGAAAGGAAAAACATTAAATGAGGAATGTTGTTTTGTTTAACAAAAATTAAACCACAGAATTTTCTGGCATCTTCAAGAGAAAAACAACTACTTTTCGGGTAATTGGGAAACTCCATCTAGTGTCAAGGGCCTAACCTAACCTTACACTACATTATAGTAAACACTTAACCTAAAACCTAGTCTAAGACTGCCATCTTAAGAGTTTCTTTTGATCTTGTAACATAAAGAAGAAACTCTAAAAAGTTACATAATTAAAGAATAAAACCTTAAATGGCAAAAGGGAAAAAATCTAACTCCAGACGCCAGTTGCAAGACCTTTCACCACCAAGCAAAAAACGCATAAATTTTACCATATAGTGATCTAAAAATAAGTAAAATTAACACAACAAAGTTTATAAGCCAAAAATGCATGCTGGGACACATCTTGTCCACAATTTACTGGATGATGGAAAATTATCTCCTTGTTTTATAATCACACCAAAATATTTCCATTTATTTTAAACATCATCAACATTTTACATCTATCGACAGGGTTTTACCTGGTACCGCACCTCCCCACCGACTGTCAGGTGTGACGACCGGGCGCCAGGCAGTTCCAAGCCCGCCACAGAGAGCTCTACTGACTCACTACGCTAACTGCTCCACGCCGGCGCTGAAGTGCTGGCCACACGCGCTACACTCTCGAGACCCACATGACAACCAATGGTACACCCGGTATAACAAATATGCACATTCCTTTATTAAATAATACGGATATGAGATTTGAGCTTTGTGTTAGAGATCATACTTTAAATTCGTACAGACAACCAATTCAAATTAGATTATAGTAGGGCTGGTAATGTACAAGTTGTATCGTCAATCATGAATATACCTAAGAGGGCCACTATTTATATTTTGAGCCTGACAATAAATACAAAAGTTTTTCATTGAAAATTATTTGATTGCTTTTCAAAATATTCCCCTTGAAGATCTACACACTTTTGCATGCCCCGAAACCAGTTTTTGTAGAATTTTTCCAGTCCTCTTCAGGTATCTCCAAAACATGAATTTTGAACGCGTCAACAGCATCTTCTGCTGACAAAAATCGCTGTCCTCGCAACTTATTCTTGATGGTTGGGAACAAAAAGAAGTGGTTGGGTGCCAAATCAGGGCTGTAAGGCGGATGACCCATCAATTCGACTTTTTCAGTTTTCAAAAAGCTCATTGTCTCTTGAGATGAGTGCGAGCTTGCATTGTCGTGGTGAAGGATGATCCGACGATTCTTGTTTGTGTTCCTAATCTCACCAAGATATTTCCGGCAAACAAATGGTTGTGTACTACTCAGAATTAACTGTCCTACGCTCCTCTAAAGGTATTTTGTTGCTACATGACCGGTTTTTCGAAAAAACAAGCGACCTTTTGCTTTGAAGTGCTTCGAGAGCGCTGGGTCAGCTTCATCTTGAAACACCCATCCTGTCGACTGTTGCTTTTGTTCTGGCTCATATGCATATATCCACGATTTGTCACCTGTAACAATCTTATACACCTCTTTAGAAACACCAGCGTTGATTTTTTTGATAATTCTTTTGCACCAATTGACATGGGCATCTTTGTGGGCTTTTGTCAAATTGCGTGATCCAACGGTAATACACCTTTTAACACCTAAATGTTCATGTATATTTTTTGTGTATGCTAGTAACTAATGCCCGTCGCCTCAATTTCACAATATGTCACATGACGATCTTGCATGATCATTTGTAAATCGATCATTTTTTCGGCAAAACAACTGACTTTGACCGACCTTCACGAAATTTGTCACTGAGAGAAAGGCGGCCATGATGAAATTTGTTAAACCAGCGCTTAAAGTGGCATAAGATGGGGCTTCATCACCAAATGTAGAAATAAGTTGATCAATGCATTCTTGTCTTGTTAGTCATGGTGCCAAGGCTCAAAATATAAATAGTGGCCTCGTATTGTACTACCCATCTACAGTAGTGGATGTGTGACGGGTGGACCGCAGGCGACCTCGATGATCACTCGCTGGCGCTGGTTTGATCCCCGCAGTCACCACTTACATTTTTAATGTGACTATACGGTAACGCTAGGTAAAGGTCGAGTGGTAGAGAGGCCTTTGTAGTCCTAACTTCACCTCGTTGAACAAGACAAACTTTTTGTACTTTTTCTGCCCGTGGGACCATAAAGCCTCAAGATGACTCCCCCAACTCAGACAATCCCAATTATGCTTCTTAAGTATATCTCTTTCCTGATCTCCAGAGAGTGACAGTCTCATAGGATGTGCCTAGCAGTTTCTACTGACTGCTCACAGTCTACATGAAGGATTGCCACTGTACAACCCCATTTTCTGTAGATGATACCTGAAGTGCCCATGTCCAGGTAAATGTGATATTGAAAATCTGATATAAGGACATTAAAGTGCCACTGGAGAGGGCCCTGCAAGGTCCTCTTTTAAAAGTAGGTTAGCGGTTGAGTTTCTTGCAAAACCAGTCCATCTTTGGCAATGTGCCTAATAGGTAGTATCCCCTAAAGACTTGTAAACCATAGCCAGAGTTATACCGACTGCCAGTTCTGGTTCACTAAAGGCGGACAGTACTCCCTCTAGTGAGCTAGTCTGCCTTCTCACTCCTCCAGACTCCCTGATGTCCTGTCATCCGTTCTAGTCTTCTAGATGAACATTGTTTAATCTAGAGAGGGCACAGAGGGCCTAACATACTCCTTAACCAGCTTAGAGGTGTCTATAGCCTTGAGGGCTGCCTGGCAATCAGAAAGTTGATTGAAATGCTAGTTCCTGTAGAGTAAATAAATTAATGACTGTATGTGTGTTACAGGTGGCCAGGTGATCAGTGATTACATGCTCAAGACGTTTCTGTGGTTTCAGTTGGAAGAAGACCACGATTCTCTCATTGCAACTCTTAGAGAGTGGGATCACGACAAACTCTCATTCCACGTTCTGGTAAATAAACCTAGATATTTGGACAACTGGCTCTAGCAGGACCCCCATCCCAATTTGATAGGAGTGGAGACAAATAAATTGGTGGACTCTGTCCCATAAGAGCATTGTAAATGATCTGAATAACTCAACAATTTGTTATGGTGAAATGGAATTGAGCTTGAAATATCATACTAAAAGCATGAAATTGGTGGGAGTGGCTAGGACACCCTTAAAATAGCAAAACAATTTATTCTTAGGCTGTCGCGGCCCTCTTAGATCACTAAGATTAAGGCTTCTGAGTCTCAGCCAATCAACAAGCTACTGAGGATGACTCTCCAGAGCGATGTTGAAAGCAGTATTTGTAATTTAACTGTGACGCGTTGTAAACTGGAAGCCTTAGATCTTTGTGATTTTGAGACCTGTCCATTTCTAACATTGGATTGTTGTGCTATCAGACTATCCTGGACAAGCTAGTGACCGGGCTGAAAACTCAGAGGCATCGCTCGTACTGGTTCCCGTGGTTTAACGTGATGCTCAGTGCCCCCGGTGGCGGAACGCTGCACTACACTGAAGAGGATTACTGCCACGATGCGGAACTGCTGTGTAATCTACTCTGCCGCTTGCATGAGTACGCTGATCAGGTAATCTGGAATTTGAGGAAACTCATGCTTACCAATATTTTCTTCACTTGAAATGTTTCATCTCTAATAATTTGTAGAAGTCATTTCAGTATTTGGGACCATACCTTGAAACGATGTGGTTTAAAATCTGTTGTAGTCTGCTTAGTTTTTAAAGCCAAATATTTCTTTACGAGAATTTTAATACATGGTTCTTATTCTACTGGACCAAATTACCATCTCACTACTACTTTGTGTTCTAGTTTTAAAACAGGCAATGGTGATCCCTTGGATTGCTTAGCTCTCATTTACTGTACAAAAACAGCTGGCGTTCAATGCTATTGAAGTTTTATGTTTGAATTTCAGCCTCTTCTGGCAACATTGCAGTCGCTAGAAGCTTGGCAGATGTTGGATTCGAAGTTGGTTAGCAAGTGGCAAGATGTTCTCATGGCTTTGGCCCCTCCGGCCACTACTAGGTGAGTAGGATTCAAGATATGCAATCGTAGTAAAATAATGACACCAAGGCTGATAAATTACTGTGTCAATATGGCATATTCAACAGTTTCAATTTTTAAGGAAATAGCTTCCACTTAAGGACAGCTCAATCACAGAAAACAATTTGTAGGGATTTCAGACGTGAGATCGGAGGAAAAGGGACTGAGCTATGGGGTTCCTCAGGGTTCCATACTCTTTCTAATCTGCATGAATGATGTTGGTTCATTGCTCACACCAAGGACGACTCGTCCAGTATGCAGATGACACGGCTCTCTTTTTCAGCACAAAGACTTTATTCAGAACTGAAAAATCACATTCATAGAGCTCAACAACTCAATCCAACATTTTAATCGTCTTATGTTTTATATTAAGGAACGTTTTCATTAGTAGTTTTGAATATGTTACATACAGTAGACGCTCGCTCGAACGGACCTCGCTCGACCGGATTCGGGATGGTCCAGACCACCCCTCGGTAAAAATACATTGTTGAACGTTAAATGTGTTTTATTTCGTAAGACCTTCAGTGTGAGTACTGCCTACGAAAGTGAGTGGTTTTAAGGTGTGTGGCTCAGCCAAACACGTCAGTAACCGATCTGGACCTCAAATTACATCATCTTGAGTCTATTTTTATTGATCCTAATGCACCAGGATATGCTTATCGGTATCCCTCGATCGTCCGGATTTTTCGAAATCCAGACCACCCTTACGCCACATTAGTCCGTTCTATCGAGGGTATACTGTAATTGCTGTATACCGGGTGGCCACGATAAAGTGTCCTAAACGGATTACAGGAGTACTATTAGAGCTAGAAAGATGAAAAAAACTTTTCTCTCTGGAAACAGTACACGGAGATTTCAGGAAAAATATTTTTAAGATTCTCAGTATACAGGGTGTGTCAATACTGAAACTCCAGGGCCAAAAACTCGAGATTTTTAAATGCAAAGGTGGGTCATATTGTACATCATTTTAAACAGAAGACAATTCTAACATATTGATCTAAACAATTTCTTTGATATGTTGCCGCTACAAAACTAGAGCTATAAACATAAATCGTAAGCTATGGGACTTGTAGTCAAATTATCAATTCGATTAGAAATAGCGTGCTAATGTATTGTTTCTCAGATTTTGACGAAGCTTTTCAACGGTATGTCGTAAAACCATGTTTTGGAAACATTTTAACCTCAAAGTCGATGTAAAAATTGAATTTGTTTGGTAATGAATAGTTAAAACATCAAATAGTAAGGTCTATCATGTTGCATATCATTGTAAAGATAATTTTAATATCAACATTTTTTGTATGAACATTATTTTGTATCTTTCTTTGTTTAAGTTCTATAACAAACCAATTTTAACCTATATTTTGCCTGTATTTTAGTATTTTATAAGGTCGTTGACCTGTTTGGTATCAAAATTCAGAGCAAAATTCTAGTAGTTTTTGTCCTTAATAAAAAGTTCAAAAATGACAAAAAACAAACAGAAATAAGAATATAACATTTGTTAGTAGCCTTTACAAAAAGACAAAGGGAAGAAAACCCAGTTGTCATGGTTATGTTATTGCGCACTTTATCTGCTGTGTTATATCAGCTGATTAATTTCTCCAGCTGTTGTATTGTTGTAATTCAAATTTGTTTACATTGTTACGTGACAATTGCAATGCATACTCATGGTCCCATTGATGAATATTAATTGTGTTTACATTGCTAAAACCATGAGTATTCATTGCAATTGTCCTGTAACAATGTAAACAATTTTGAATTACAACAATACAACAGCTGGATAAATTAATCAGCTGATATAACACAGCAGATAAAGTGCTCAATAACATAACCATGACAACTGGTTTTTCTTTCCGGTGTTTTTTTGTAAAGGCTACTAACAAATGTTATATTCTTATTTCTGTTTGTTTTTTTTAATTTTTGAACTTTTTATTAAGGACAAAAACTACTAGAATTTTGCTCTGAATTTTGATACCAAACAGGTCAAACGACCGTATAAACTACTAAAATACAGGCAAAATATAGGTTAAAATTGGTTTTTGTTATAGAACTTAAACAAAGAAAGATACAAAATAATTCAATTTTTACATCGACTTTGAGGTTAAAAATGTTTCCAAAACATGGTTTTAGGACATACCGTTGAAAAGCTCGTCAAAATCTGAGAGAAACCATATTTCTTATCGAATTGATAATTTGACTGCAGGGCGTCCCATAAACGCTTACGCGATTTATGTTTATAGCTCTAGTTTAGTAACGGGGCAACATATCAAAGAAATTGTTTCGTCAACATGTCGAGAATTGTCTCCTGTTTAAAATGATGTACAATATGACCCACCTTTGCATTTAAAAATCTAGAGTTTTGGCCCCGTGAGTTTCAGTATTGACACACCCTATATACTGAGAATCTTAAAATATTTTTCCTGAAATCCGCGGTACCATTTCCAGAGAGAAAGTTTTTTCATCTTTCTAGCTCTAATAGTACTCCTGTAATCCGTTAAGGACACCTTTATCGTGGTATAGTGTGTATGATTGTTTGTGGTGAATGGTGAACATAGGTCTCGCAGGCTGGGGTTTGTGCCTGGCGCCACGTACTCGAGTGCCGCTGCGTCCCAGTACTCTGTGAGACAGCTGGAGTACATCCATCACATGCTAAGGGGCATGCTCACTGTGCGAGCACTCACGCTCTACCAGGTGAGATCCATTGGAGTGTAGAGACACAATCTAGCATTGGACAGCATTCCTGCCCTGGTCAACAAAACTGTGCAAGATCAAGATCAAATTGTTCTTTTTCCCATTTTTTATCTAGTAATGTGTATGGATAACCTTAACCAAAAGGGATCAACTTAACCAAAAGAACACAATGCTAAGGGGACTAGGCTCAATCTCAAGTTATTTAAACCTAAAAGGACAAAACTTTGTTTAAAAGTCTAAAATCAACAATAAGGAGTACTTAAAAAGAGGCACAAAGCGATAAGATTAGGCTACGTAAGTTAAGTAATTTTTCTAGATACAAGCCATAGCTGTTAGTAGATATTTATTTTATAATAGTTATCAATTATATTAACTTGCTGGAAAATATATAAAATTTATTGTTTCAGGGTCAGAACCTCTCTAGTCTTTTCCATCAAAACAACAATACACTCCCACCGAATTCATCAGAAGCTTCTGAGGACCTTATTTACCTTCTAACCTCCATTTTGGATCAAGCCAAAGCTCTCTACTCCTCCAAACGAAACGGTGATACAAAGATCAAAAGAAGCATCAAATCCTATTCCAGAGGAATCCCTAAACGTGATTCCATGAAATCTAGCAAGAAAGTCGACTCCTACGAAGCAGCAGTTTCACATCTGATGGACGAAGTTCGGAAAGACGTTTCAACCTCTAGCGTTGATCTGGCCGTGGATTCCGTTCTTGTCAAGGAAGTTCTAAAGTGGCTGTATCACGGGATGGACACCAACCGACACCATTTGTCACCGATACTGAGGCCTTATCTGAATCGGCTCTTTGCCATGTCTCATGAAAGTTGTTGGCACATAGAAGAATGGAAGCGGAGACAGGAGAATCAGGAGTTGTACGCCCTCGGCAAGTTTGCGAAGCTTGTAGTCGAGGAAGAGCTGTCGCCAAGGGATGGCATTGCAGATGCAATTAGAAAAGGTAAGAGAATATCAAACTATACTTTATACTGTATGTCAACTGTCAAGTTATATTAAGTTGTGAGCATATAAACGGTTCTGAGAATGAAGTTTAAAATAATTTTACTGTCAGGAAATATTATTTGAGTAACAGTTAGGAAATTAATCAGCTGTAGAGATTAATTTTGCTTTGTCTTACTCATAGAGAGAGAATAATCTCAGTGCAACAAGAGAATAACATCGTGCAAATGACGTTCATTTTATTCAATGCATCTTTGACTTGTTCAGTAAAGCTACGCCTTGTGTGTTCAACATCTTCCAGGTGATCTGATTTCTGCTCATGGTGATACATTCATGGCCTCCAAGGCCGCCCGATCTATTGTCTTGCAATTTTTTCTCTTCCAAAAATAAGATTATACAAGAGAATACAACGTAGCCTAAGAGAATTAAAACCAGTCATCAATATAGAAATTAACCATATTCCTGTTGAACAGCGCAAGACGGAGCTTTACTGAAAAATTAAAAATTGAATCAAATGGACGTCATATGCATAGTGTTATTTTCAAAAAATGAACATTAAACGATATGAACATCTAGACATATCGGAGCTGTAAGTGACCAAACTATATTTTATCGTGTTATAAGACAGAGAAACAGAATTCATGGGCTTTTGCTTGTGTGTAGGTTATTAAAGAACTGAGATACACCTGAAGGTAACCTTCGTTATGTAACCTCTGGAGTATTAAGGGCCTACATTTAACACTGTTGTGTCAGGCTGGCAGTGGGCAGAGCGGGTGATAGACACTGCGTCGCAGTTCAACGACGGTGTGGAGTTGGTGTTCACACCTGCGCCGGGAAGAGTGCTCAGGTACCGAGTCCGGTTACATCAGCCGCCCAAGTACAGCACGAGGAGTCTCGGCAGAAACACCAGTCTCAGCAAGTCTGCGGCAAACCCAGCCGCCACCTTGCCTAAGCATGTCAACGCAGGTAAAAGGTGAACACGATTGAATTATAAGGAGTGTCAAACAATCAAGTTTCTACTGTACTCTACGCTAAGGTCCGTACACGGGTCAGTAGTGACGCCCACTGCACTTGGCTAGTACTAGCCGCCATCAATTATTGCATTATTTGCCTTCATAAGGGTATTGGCGCTTCCGCTATTGGTAGAGGCGCGGTATTCAAGTTGAACCTGTTCAACTTTAGTGACCCAGTGAAACAATTACAGGTCACGGATCTAGTGACAGCCAATTCCCAAATCTCAATGCCGCTAGTAGGGTGATTTTATGGTGGGAGGAGCCATGCAGACAGTCTCTGTTATTGATGGGTCAATTCGTTATCTCTATCAATTTATTTAAATGGGTAAAACTTTCATTTGAAATACGGTCATTCATGTCAATTTCTGAATTCACTCACCGTTCTGAACTGCATGTACCAAAATTGCATGTCACAAGACACAGGTATTGATTCTCATCATCCAGTAAAATGAACCGTCTAATCGCGCATTAGAAATTCAAAGTGGTATTATGTGGTCGCCACATTAAGCAAGTAGACAAGTACTGATTCAACTTTGACTATGATAATTCCATTATCACATGCCATTGTACCGGACAGCTATCTGCATGTTCAAGATGCTTCAATTTCATTTATGCGAAACATTAACAATCACTGACGCCGCTTAAGGCGCAGGCCTGTCGCCTGTCACTGTCAGACAAACAATATGGCTTTGACGCATGCTTTGCTCACAATGCTCGCAGCTCACAAATCCTCAAATATAATGTAAAGTTGTGATTCTAAATGTTAATATAGGAGTAGTTTTAAAGAGTTTAAAATTAACTGAACCATTTTCTGTTACAACATTGGCAAAATGCTCCTTTATCATTAGCTGAAAACCTAACCAAAGCTTCAATAATCAAAACTATTTCAATCAGTAACTGCACCGTTGTCATGTGTTGCTGCTAGTTTGTGCATAAGCAGTGTGCTTGACACAGCTGCCACAGTATTATGTGATTACTTATTGTTCATTTCAATTTTTAAGACTGCCTTAGTATAGCCTACTTTGACATTACAGTTAGAATCAAGTTAGTTTTATCGTTATAAGACAGAGAAACAGAATTCATGGGCTTTTGCTTGTGTGTAGGTTATTAAAGAACTGAGATACACCTGAAGGTAACCTTCTATGTAACCTCTGGAGTATTAAGGGCCTACATTTAACACTGTTGTGTCAGGCTGGCAGTGGGCAGAGCGGGTGATAGACACTGCGTCGCAGTTCAACGACGGTGTGGAGTTGGTGTTCACACCTGGCGGAAAAGTAGCAGTCCGTTACATCAGCCGCCCAAGTACAGCACGAGGAGTCTCGGCAGAAACACCAGTCTCAGCAAGTCTGTCGGCAAACCCAGCTTCGCCACCTTGCCTAAGCATGTCAACGGCATAAAAGGTGAACATCGATTGAATTATAAGGAGTGTCAAACAATCAAGTTTCTACTGTAAGGTCGTTGTACACGGGGTCAGTAGTGACGTCCACTGCACTTGGCTAGTACTAGCCGCCATCAATTATTGCATTATTTGCCTTCTGTATAAGGGTATTGGCGCTTTCCCTGGCTATTGGCTAGAGGCGGTCATTCAAGTTGAACCTGTTCAACTTTAGTGGCCAGTGAAAGAGTTACAGGTCACGTGATCTAGTGACAGCCAGTGATTGGCCAAATCTCTAAATGTCACGGCCGTTAGTAGGGTGATTTTGCCATGGTGGGAGGAGCCATGCAGACAGTCTCTGTTATTGTTTATCCTACGTTTTTGTTTATACTCTATGGTTTTTGTTGATTTAAAATGGTTTTCAACTCTTCACTTGAAACTACAACACATTTATTCACTGCATCGTCAAAACATTCCTCAAACTCACTGTCACTCCATATTTATTTTTTATTTTGTCAACAAAACAACCCCTCTACTCCAAACTGGCGACCACTAAGAGGAAATATTGGAAGCCACTAATAACCTCGTGTATAAGAGTACTGGCTGCTAAAAATAGTGGCCTCCACTAATGCCTGCCAGAACTGGAAGCCACAACTGACCCCATGTACAACGACCTATAAAGATATTTCATATTCTGTCGCTTAACTTTTAACCGTGTGGACGACTCTTTAGTTTATTCTCTCATGTTTAAAGCATGTTTTACATTTAGTTAGCTGATGTCAACGATGCTTTGCAGAGCTGCTGAAAGCTCGCCTGGAGGAAGCAGAAGTGTCGGACTCGGCTCACTGTAAACTCAGAGTAGCCAACCCGATAGCAGTCGCCATTGACAACCAGAGGCGGTACGGCACACATCGCGGGGTCGGCAGCATCGTCCAAGCCCTCATTACTCTCAATAAGTTTTCGGTAGGTAACTGCTGAACAAATGCTGTGAGAGTAGTGAAATTCTCACAAAGAAATTAGTGAAACCTCTTCAGTGTGATTTGGTTGATCTAAATTGACAATCGGCTGAGGGTACGGTCCTGGATGTCCGAACGAGAGAGAGTTTACTGTAATATAAAATATCTTTTATCGTAAACATGTTCTACCGCAGGTGCTTCAAGAAGTGTCAACCTGCTGCCCGAGGACGAGCGAGCCCAGGTGCTGGACGATATCCAGCGTGTGAGCAAGGAGAAGCGACGAGGCAAGAGAGCACAGCGACCGAGCACGCAGCCTCCTCAGCTGTACAAACCTACGCCGGAGTCTCCTAGTCACACTTTCCAAGCTGCGGACACTTCCAAGTGGCAACCGGTCTCTCCCGCACCCACAGCCAAGTCTCTGCTGGGTTAGTTGACCCAGCTCGGTGGTATAGTGCATGTTTTGCAACAAATCGGCCCGGGTTTAACCTCCCAGCGCTGCAGTATGACTTTTCCACGATGGTCACTCCCTGTGGTTTGGTGGTAACATTGCCATTGGTCCATTTAATTAATTAGATTAGATTCTTAGATTCCAGCCCTACTTAATCTAATCTTATCTAATTAATTAACTAATTAAAAAAATTTAATTTCTAACACTTTAAACGGCAATAGCTATTGTTTGAAGAATTTCCTAGAAGTGTGGTTTGCGTTGTAGTTTGTGTTGAAAAATACCTTTTCAAAGACATGCAATGTCCTATAGCCTTCTCCAAAATTCTCTCTAACAACCCCCAGTGGGCCGTACCCCACTGGCGCCATAGGACCAATAACTATGTAGAAAAGTAGTTTATTGTTCCTAGAAAAGGTCTTTAAAATTGGTGCGTTTAACCTGCGCCATACAAAAGTTTTTGAACCGTCTCCAGACTTAACTGACACCCTGTATATTAAGTTCGCCATAAGTCATGCTGTGGCTATGACAATTCACCATCAAGGTCTAATTTAAATTTGTTTTTTCTAGGAACTTGCCGAGAAGCCCGACAGAAGCAAGGGCACACTTCCATCTACAACTCGATGTTTTTCGAGCCCTCGCCCTGCCCTTCCCCCAACCCCCTGGGGCAACCTCTCCTTCAACTGACCCCTGACAACAGACTCACCCTTTCCTCCACCATAGAGACTTCACGACACCACCCCATCATACGAGCACACCACAAGAAAGAGATGGTCACCAAGCTCTAGTCACTTAGTGTGTTATGTTATTCATGTGTAAATACAAAAACTAATTTATTAGAAAAAAATATTTAAAGTACGTTCATGGTTGTTGTGATATTTCTCCTGAACACCGACACAATGTAGCGGACTAGAGACTCAGAGAGTCGAGAGTGAATGAAATTCCTGAACTTGCCCACGTGTTTACTGCCCTCGGAAAAAGACAAGAAATTCACCCAAACAACCAACAGAAACCGAGTCACAAAATTGCAGTTGAAGCGTTGTTGGATATCCCAATGTCAGGTTTGTTATAATTTGTTTTGATTGTAATTTGTAACAAAATGTGAAAAAAACTAAGATAATCAATATTTAAAAAGGTAAATTATCACAGACAGATTTCCAACTCGATAAAAATGAAGTAAAGTCATTGGAATCTGGAGGTACATGTTAAAGCGGAATTCAAAGTAATTTTTATGTGGTTAGGGTTTTCCCCATCCCTTTATGGAAAGTTGGGGGCGGAAGTCTGAAATTTCTAATGGGGACCTCTATAAAGTGATAAAATTGTTCAAACAGAAAGGCCGTTGTGGATAATTTAAGTTGAAGCGTTGTAACAGTTTTCCACCGCTTGAACCCAATCAAATATCAACATATTATATACCTAACATATTATATTACATACAGGGAGGATTAGAAATGGAGTCACATCGAGGTACTGGGGCCAGTGAAGTTCCTCAGAAGGCAACAGTCACTGTTTTGCTGCAGAACGCATGAAAATTCCAGTGTTCATTTCGCTTCCCACTGTGGCCTTAGTCATACAATATTTTATTTTTACCATATGGTAGCCAATTGAAATGACCATGATGTAAATAACATGTTCAAAAACTCTCGCTTTCATATTTTAAAAATTCATTAAAGTCGAAACTTTATACATGTAGATTTTAAATTGCATTTAAAAAAGTAGTCTACTTTTATTTTTTGTTAAGGTAAACTAAAACTGTGAAAACAAGTAAAACTGATTACCAACATTTTTTTAATTAGTTTTAGTTTAGGCTGCTAATGCAGTTTTAGTGTTAGACAAGTTAACTTGCTCGGCACTCACTTTTTTCCGGTCTACCGCTTCTTGCCTCTGTATTCTGAGTACATTAAACCTTCAAATAAAATTATTTTTAATTTCCTTTTCAATTACTTTTTCTTTACATATAATGTATTTTACATGAACTGCGATATATATGTGTATAGATTTAAATGCTGAAGTGTTTACTTATCTTAGTAACTTTGTGATTATGTTTAAAGCAAACACATGAGTTTTCAAAGCTTTTTTACTGCAGAAAGTATAATAATTGTATTTGACTATTTGTTTATAAATATGTAACCATTATTAAAGTTCATTAATTCTACTTTCATGATAAGAAATTCTCGCTTCAAGAAAAAGTGCAAAGATTGTAAACAAAATGAATGAAGTATAGACTATTTATTGATTAATGTTATTGAAAATAGTTTCCAAAATAGTATGGGATACTAAAACAACCTTTAAATATTCAAATAATGCTTTTTTTCAACAGAACATTTCTTCAGGCTTTTTGTTTTTACAAATCATTATGTCGTCTGATTACTGACCTAGGAAGGTTACCACTTTGGATAAATGATTCCTAATTCTAGTTTTGTGTAAACATAAGTTGGTCAATTTTGTGAAGTGGTGCAATCTGACATTAAGATATTGTTTAGATATAGCTTTAATCAGTAGTGGCATGTGGTTATCGTCTAAATCTTGATCTAAATAATGTTCATCTTCTAAAACAAATCTACATTGACACAAGCTCTTAGTACTTTCAAAATCATAACATCTAAGATGTTCTTGGTTGATGTGCATTATTTTAAGCTACTTTTGTTCAATGTACTGTAATTATTAACTAAAACACTATATACAACTGTATTACAGTAAACTAAAACAAATTTTAAAACTAGTTGTGACAGCGTAGTTTTCTAGCAATTATTACATTAATTATCATTAAGGCAAAGGAGATGCAACTTGATTTATTTGGCGGAGAACCAGTACGTTTGAAATCATCAGAAAGTGTTGTTTGTGATGTACAGTATACATTTTTTAAACGCATATTATTTTGAATAAAATAATTAATTTGTTTGTTCATATCTAAACATATTTGTATGCCGTAGTGCCTAATTAATGATCATCACGACAGTTTGGTCGCACGAAAGTCTAAACTATGGTGAACACATTAAAGCCTATAGCCTAAGTCCTCAACAATCACTCATATATGAATAGGATTTTCAGTCAAATTGTCATGTCATGCTTTTTCTATTGGTACCATTGAAAATGTGAAAGCAGTAATAACAATTTCCTCACAGCACATATAATCCAAGTCCAAAAAAATGTTGGCAAAGTTTAATAATATCTAAAAATTATAATATTTATTTATTTTAAATTTTAATTATCACTGTTATTTGCTATACTTTATAATCTTTCCAACGGCACCACTAATGATAAGTTTTATTACGAAAGCTACAATCGCAGTTTGTGCAAATGCTTGCAATTGATCCTTGTAATTTAAAAAGTAGTTTCGCGGGTGGTTTGATCTCGTGTGTAATGAACCCTATATTTAATAGTAGAGTCATTGTGCCATTGATCTGTGTTAATGATCCAATGCATATTATAAAAATTTTGTCAAATTTGATCTTGTGTGTAAAATGAACCCTATATATTTAATAAGTAGAGGGTCATTGTGCCATTGATCTCGTATGGTAAATGATCCACGCACATTATAAAATAATTTTCGTAGGTTCCTCAGGTGTAAAATGAAACCCAAGATATTTAGCATGTGTAAATGATCCAGCATTATAAAATAATTTTCGTGTGGTTTGATCTCATTGTAAAATGAACCCATATTTAATAGTAGAGGGTCATTGTTACTGATCTCGTAGGTGTAAATGATCCACGCATTAATATAAAATAATTTTCGTGGTGGTTTGATCTCGTGTAAATGAACCCTATATTTAATAGTAGAGGGTCATTGTGCCATTGATCTCGTGTGTAAAAGAGCCTACCCAGTATAATTCATTATTCAAATAAAACTCTGTATTTACAATAATGTACACAAATAAAGTGTTAAAATCTAGATAATACAACTTAATAACCACACAGGATTAAGTTAAATTTTTATTATATAAACCAAAATATAAAAAACCACCAATGAGAAAGGTGTATCATAAGCAATAAACAATATTTGGACCTAGATATTTAAAATATAATATTTATGTAATATTATAGATTTTTACCAAAAATGAGCAAACATATTTTTTTTCAATACATACAAGTGTGCATTTTTACAATAACTACATTGCATACTTTAAAAATACTAATAATAAACAGCTTCTCATGAACCTTCTTGTGAAACTGCAACAAACAGAAATCATCAACGTAATGCAATCCAACGTAATGCCCATCAGTCTTATTCTAAGCGCTGTTTTTTCAATTACCTACTAACTAGATGGTTAACTAGCAATGTTGGCATTTTCACAAAACGTTTAAAACTCTTTAATGAACAATTGAATATTATTCATACAATGAAGGTATTCTTTTTCCATTCTTTATCAAATTTAACATGTATACATTATACAAAAATAGTTAAATACAAACTGTAACACTAAAATGCAAAATATAAACAGACAAAGTAAAACTTAACCTCAAAAATATTCAGCTTTCCTAATGGCTGGACACCGGTTAAGGCAGAATTGAAAAAACCGGCCCTGGGTGTTGTTTATTTTATAGGCACTAAAGACCAACTATGGTTTTAGGTACAGTAGACGCCGAACGGACTCGACTGGATTCGGGATGGTCCGACCGGTAAAAAAATTTAAATAAACAAAAACATATTTTTGTTACATACAGTATTTTTAACATCAACGCAAACGCCAGTAAACAATATTTAATGACAATATAGTGCACTAACGTCACGCTGACAATACCGAGCTACGCAGAAACGCAACTGAGTTCTGAGTTGCTAATCGATGCTGGGTGTTGTGGATTCACCGCGACTGGAGCAGGGGAGTGGATAATGTCAGGCTATCTAATAACACTGGCGTAGTCACCCCTCCCCGCCACTGCACTGTCACAAATGTTAACAGCAGTCACCTGCAGCTGATTTGTAATGTGATATCTGTCTGTATTGTGATAACTTGTGTTAGTGTCGGGTGATTAAATTGTGTGATTACGATGGCGGATAAAGCGCAAGAGAGTGTTCATTCGGTGAATTTTATTAAAATAAAAACCTTTTTACTGTAAAAATGAATTGTACATAAATTGTGAAAATACAGTATTTTGAACGTAAATAAATACATTGTTGAACGTTAAATGTGTTTTTATTTCAGAAGACCTTCAGTGTGAGTACTGCCAATGAGTGAGTGGTTTTAAGGTGTGTGGCTCAGCTGAACACGCCAGTAACCGATCTGGACCTCATCTTGAGTCTATTTTTATCGATCCCAATGCACCAGGATGTTTATCGGTATCCCTCGATCGTCCGATTTTTCTAAACCGACCACCCTTCCGCCACATTAGTCCGTCATCGAGGGTCTACCAAAATGACAGACGGGTTTTTGGGGAAATCCTGCCACCATATATTGTTATTCTGATCAATTTTCAATAATACAACGGTTCTTTATTTCTCCACTAGCCACCAAGTGGAGAAATGAAGTACTGTGGACCCCATGTTGTATTGTGAAATTTGTTTGTTTCAACCTAAGCAGTAATTTTATATGAATTGTTCCAGAGAGTTCCGGGACAAGCTGTATAAGTGATCATGCAATTTATGGTAAGGGGAGCGGACAAAATGAATCAAGGCATGAGGAAGAAAAGAATAAAGTGCAAACTCCTCGTGCCTTGGCAATATTTGTCAGTAGATGCCTTTTCGAGTCAACTTTCACACATTACAGTCAACTTCCAGATTAACGGTGTTGCCGACAATCATGACACCTAATGGAGAAAACACAATCTTGTCATCCTCACAAAACAGACTATAATAGTGTCCCAACATGACCTTGACTCGTTCTTCTGACATTATAGTCCAAAAATAGCCATTCTCTACCTACCACAAATCTGACTAATTATTCAAGGTTTTGACAGTGGTATAAGAGGGCATATAATTTTCTTGAATTGCCGCATTGCATGTGCTGCAACTATATTGCAGTGGTTATTGGTGATTGTGACCAATGACTAATGACTAGATTCTACCAGACTAATTACCTTTATAAGCGTACTCCAAGGCACAGTTGACGGTCTGCATGTCGTCCTCTATGCTCTTGGCCCAGTTCTCCACATCTCCGATCTCCTTGAGAGCGCTGCTGAAGCCCTCCACTAGGCTGAGCCACTGTTGCGTCTGCTTCGCGAAGTTAGCCGCACTCTGGTGTAGAAGCTTTGCCTCTGCGTCCAGACGCTTTTGGTTTAGATAAGCTTGTGCCACACTGCGCAAACACAATTCAGAACTCTTTAAATACTAAGGAAAACATTTAAGAGAGATTTTTGTTTCACTTATACAAGACAGCCTACAAAGAAATTTTTTTTCAACACTGAAAACTGGTCTTTATTACACCAAAAACGTGATTTTGGCTTTAATGTTCATATTTTTTGGAGGAGGACCATTATTGGGGACACTTGCCACCCTCTATAGCTGCATACACCAAAAGTGTCCTGATTCATCTGTCCAAAAAAATGGCAACCTTATCCTTGCTGCAGTCAGTCTACTTAAAAATGTAATGAAGCTTGCTTCTAAAGGTATGCTCTCAAAACGTTTTAGTCCGTTTTGCTAAAATAAAATTGTATGCCTTTGTATAGTCAGGGGTATCAGTGCCTTTTATTAGATGACATTTAGTAAGACTAGAGATTATGGCTTCCAAAATATACAGACTAGGCAGTGTCATGATATCTGAATTGCGGAAAATACCTTCGCGCATGTGTCACGAGAATTCGCCTTTGATATAATTAGTAAAGCTTTCTTTTGTAATGGGGATGTAAATTCTCGTAAACCTGTATTCGGCACAAGACAGACAATGTATACGAATGATAGCTAATGTTACATACCCCACATTTAAATGGTCCACCAGAGCCAAAGTCAAATTGTTTGCAGCAGTAACAGCTTCTTTCCGCTTTTGTTCTGAAAAATATTTGTTTGAATTAAGTTAGTAGTTTGTAAACAAATTGGTAAAATGTGAATAATTCATATATTACACATTAACATAAAAATATACAGCATTAAAACCACTTCTGCCACAGTAGGAGATTATTTGTAATGATATACATATACTAATGCATGTAAAATAGTTGAAACCGGCCTGTCCATCAAGTTCTCCTTGAACAGGTCAATGCATGTAGTAAAGTGAAATAAATTAAAAGAGCAATTTGTAAAACACTATGATAAAGATACAATTTGTCTTTAATAATGTCTTGAAAATAGGTTAGTTTCAATATATTATAAATGAAGTAATGTAAATTATTTTATAGCCTAGTTTAAGATTACCTTGAGCTTCCTTCCTTCCAGCTTGTTTGGCTTGATGTTCTTTGATTAAAGATGACAACATAACAGCAGTTTACCTGAAGTCAATTTGATTAGTGTCTTTGATTAGAGATTAAAAACATTTTTTTTGGAATCAGGGTTAAAAAGAAAAGATATTTTGCTTACCAAAGTTGAGACTGAAAGTGAAAAATTTAAGGAAGCAGCACAGCGAGAAGTAACTCTGACTGAACAACTATCTGACCTTTTTGCATCATACAGACTGCATGTTAAATCCTTTCATGGACATGCACAAGTAAATAAGAACATAGTTAAGAATCGAGAAAACAAAAAGAATCTGAATCTCCCTGCAAAAAAATTAAGTGTTCACTTTGCATGAAAGTAAGCGAAGAGGCCAAGAAGAAGCTACCTGCTTGCAACCAAGACTCCCAACAGTACAATCAATATTGAGCACCACGACTTACATGGCTGAGTTGAACATTCTACAACCAAGCTTCCGGGTGATGCCATCAACTACCATCACCACATCACACTAACTCCTGCACCAGGGCCAAGCTACCTGCAACTGAGCTCCCCGGTGATGCCATCAACACTAAACACCTTGTCACACGTGACTCCCGCAGCAGAGTCAAGCACCTCGCTACTGCGGTCCCCAGTGGTGCCATCAACATTAAGCAACTGCACGACACACATGACTATTACGGCAGAGTCGAACGCCCTGCAACCGAACTTGTCAAAGACACAGCCGCCATTTACAGCAAAGCCTGCCACTAAGTACCCCCAGGGAAAATCTCCTAACAATTTCAGTGTGTCTCTACAAATGAAAAAAATAAAGGAGATCAAGGATAGTTCAGAGCTTCATATGCTTCAAATAAAAATTCCCTCTGTCCCGAAGGAAAAACTCCTAAAAAATCCTCAACACACAGCCAAAGTAAGAAACCCAAAACAGTCTACTGAAAATTCCTTTAACACCAACATTAATCTTGACACAGACTCAAAAAACAACTACAGAATAAACAAAAACCACTTTTTAACCCTATTTCCACAGAGGAAAACCAGGTACATGACAAAAACAACAACTATAGAACAACCCTGGTACAAAAAGACCAACCATAATAAAACAAAACCTTTTTGGAATTCCAAATTGAAGCCAACTGGAACTGGAGACAACTGTGTAGCAACTATAATAATAATAATTTATTGTCAATTCGTACAATGTAAAATTGAAACGACAATTTGAACAATACCTGAAGACCTGCTACAAGAATAGCCTTCCTTAAGCTCTGGTTTCCTAGAAAGCGGTGACCGCTACATTACGGCCGTAACATGACAGTGAGTTTTGTTTTCAATGTAATCAGATGGGGTTGGTTTCCTAAAGAACGGTGGATGTAAAGTAGCGGTGAAAACTAGTTAGCCAGGTGTTTTGTAAAAGTCTAGCTTATCCATTACTAATAAACTTTGACAACTAAAATAAACAACATGTCAAAAGTTGTTTTTGTCAACATCTGTTTAAATATTGTGTTATGTCCACCGGCACGTTCACCGCTACATTACGGCCGTAATACAGCGATGAACGCTTTCCTAGGAAACTACAGCTTTAATGAATTGTATTGTATAACTTTGACGTCATTACCATACTCTATGTTTGTGTGAATAAAGAAACTTTGTCTTGTCTTGTCAGACCTGAATATTGAGACAGACTGGTGACACAATATTGAGCTATTTGTTAGATCAGCTGAGCTCATATAGCTAAAAGGAATTTGCTAAACCTAGTTAGTAAATACTACCTAGAATATACTAGTTTTATTCATTCAACCCGATGAATTGCACACATTTTCAGCACTATTTTGCAACGTTTAACTACTGCATGTACGGAATGTTTGGCTATTCAGCTTGGTCAATCCCGAATAAGCCCGGATTAGTAAGATCCTACTGAAATCTGAATTTATTTATTTTTAGGCAAGGGTATGTTCCCTGAAAGACACTTGTGGAATGCTCACATGCTCAATTTTAATAGACTTGAAGGCATTATTTTGGTAAGAATTATGGTCTAGAGGAAAAAAGGTCTAACCTATTTCATTCAAATGTGTAGGTATAGAGTTTTGGTTAAATCATAAAACTTACTACACATATCTAAAGCTCAAGACAAAATTATTTAGTTTTTAGTAAACGTACCGTTAGGGAATACAATTAAATCCAATGTTATGCTTTATCACATAAAAATATTTTATAACCAACAGTTCTATTTATTTTACATTCCTAAATTTGACGTTTCGTGAAATCCAGCTTATGAACCGTAGATAACTTTCTATTGTGCACTATGACTCTTGAAGTCGCCGGATGACTTACACATATATTACATGTATAAAAAATATAATATGAAAATAACTTTGATATAAGACACCGACCACTCCTAAAGGGTATTTCAAGGTGAATATGGGATGGAGGGTCAGTATTTTGATGGATGATGAGGTGTAGTTTTGTTACAAACTAGGGACGACTGTTCCCCAGATTGAGTCATTAATTAATCCAACGATCAATGGAATAGGCCAACGGCTTAACGTGACTTCCAAACTACGGGGAATGGCCATCGTGAAAAGTTATCACTGCGCCCGGGAATCGAACCCAAGCTGATTTGGTGCAAAGCACGCACTGTATCACTGAGCTATGACAAACCGGAATATATTAAGCAAATTTTCGTTAAAAAAACGTGTTCATGCTAAAGAAGAAGAAATGGTTCAAGACAACAAGTTAGTAAAATGATTATAAACAAAAGTTTTCTATTCTGCAGTAATAATACGTATTAGCATTGACTTTAAATATTTAAAATCAATGGTATTAGTAACGATAGTACTCTTTGTTTGAAACGATTGTAATCTATATAGAAACCCATATAAAAAAAATCAAACCATCTGTCACAACACAAAAAGCAACAGTCAAAATAAGATATGGTGAAAGCATAACCTCTTTATTTCGTGATTAGTAAAATTTCAACAAAAATATTTTTTATCACAATCAAAATGTAAAATAGTGAAGAAGAGAAATTATTTTGAAAGTTTCACCAAAATATGATGTAAAAGATTAACCAGTTAAAAGCTAAACCTCAAACTGAGCTGTGAAGTCATAGTGTAGGAACACACAGAAGGTTTAGCCCTAAGTCTAACTTAACTTGATAACTTTACTTGAAACACCGACCCCCAATGCTGATACTGTGCCTCCGGGATTGTAAAATCATACTAAAATTGTAATACATACTAATATATACATACTTGTAGTATGTTTGTTTGTCAACACAAACACTGTTTTGTACATTGACTAATAAATTATTATTACTAGAAAATAACTGCACTTTATATAAAAATAATAAATCAAAACAAATCATCAATAATGAAAGAAAACAACAAATCGGATATTTGTTCACCTATTACGGAAATAGCAAAAGTTCTCTCTTGGGAGTGTGATCAACAGTGTTGGATTCATTATCATGATGTAGTAGACATTGCTAAGAGATCTGCTTATTTAAATACAGGGTGTTTTCTAGATGTACGAAGTAAAACTGGCGTATTTTCAGAATATAAGCTATTAGATACAAAATTGCCCAAAACTATCTTTTGTCACGATTACAAAGGAGGATATGTAGAAGACAGGTAAGTGAATGCATTTAATAAAAACAATAGACAAAATAAACGGAAGCTGTCACTTGTGATCAGATATTTATTGTAAGTTAGATATTTCACTTGTGACCATCTACAGCCGATTTAAAGGCCACGTAAAATCAAATGAGCAATGCCACGGGCAGATTATATCTTCAGATTAGTCAATGAGAACAGCACAAGTAACAGATCTCATCGATTTGATACTAACTGAGAAGTTGAATACATGAGTGGTATAACTTACAATTAAACCAACATTTAACATATATATATGTTTTGTGAAGTGAATGTGTGTTAGATGTTTGACATCCCGGTTCCATTATGAGTTTTTATTTTACTGTTTAGTTGTTATTTGCACGGTTGGAGGAGTTTTGCCTCTCCCATCGCTTAACTTGCCGTGCTGGCTTGCTCTAATCTGGGCTGCCTTTAACTTGTCTCCTATTATATTTTCCATGTCATTAAGACCTTCAATCACACCAGACACCCTTAATACTTTAAATTTTGAATAGACCATTTGTTTCACACCGGCCTTAATTTTCAAAATTAAACCATCTAATTTTAAATCATAAGTTGTTAAAACAGTTACCTTGTTGAGGGTCACGCTAAGACAGTAGATTATCTATTACATAGGTTCAACATTAGGGTCTTTAATTAGAACTATTTACATGGTCCACGCCTCAGCTTCTGCAAAATATGTTTCTCCGCTGCAGGCTCCCCGACGGCCACCGTGAACCGCTGTGAACAAGCGCCGGACCATGTAAATAGTTCTAATTAAGTTTCTTAGTTTTAATGTGTTTAGTTTTAATATCAATGTAAAATAGTGACTTAGTGTGTTCATGGCACAAGCTCCAGCTAAACACGCGGTTGACTACAACCTGCAACCGTGATCTACAGGCCCTCACCAAGGTAACTGTAATAAACAAGGTCCTGCAACTGGGAAAATAGATATTTATTTTGTAAACACTTTGTGATAAATCAATTAATTTTGTTCCCAGGTTTTGTAATGGAAGTCCAGAAATAGATACTTACCGTTTTCAACTGGGCTGGAATTGACTTGTTTATTTACTTCAGTCACAAACTGGTGACAATTCCTCCTCAAGGCTGGCTGAATGCAGGGCATGTCCATGGAGTGCCAGTTCTCGGTATGTAAAATAATTAGCCTCACAGTGTAGGCTAATGTTAACTTGTCGAGTTAATGCAAATAAATAATCATAATCATATTCTTTATTGCCGTTGATCATTACATGAAATGGACATAGTCACATTTAATAAATAGTAAATACATAGTAATGATGCCTTAAATTTACATTTAGAGTTGACAATTAGTTTTGTAACATAAGTTAGAAAGAAACTATTTAAAATAATAAGTTAATAATAATAAATTAAAACCAAACAACAAGTTAAATATTTTTTTATACTAAATTAAACGAGTTAACAAATAAATCTTTTAGACAAATGGAATTTATCTATTTAGTTGGAGCTTTGCTAATAGTTTGAGTATTTTACAAGTAGATCAACTTAAGTTACATATTGAGACTTAGAACACTACTCATCATGATTAACTCTCCAGTTTAACAATCTACATCAGTGAACAAACTTCACAATCTGCTGAAGAGAGGTTTAAATGCCTAGCATGTAATTGTATTTCAACTGTGACGTGGTAAACCGAAGCCTTAGATTTTAGGAAAATATTTGTAGAACTTGTACAATTTCTACATTAAAATTAAAAAACGTACTAAATAATTTTTCCCAAACTTTTTTAGGAACTTTAATTACAGAATGGGACGAAGGTAAAGGTATCTGGAACGTAGTGCTTGGTGATGTAGACAAGATAAGCCTGTTCTCGAGAAAGCTAGCGGAGATATGTGCACATTTCAAGTTTGACGGGTACTTGCTGAACGTGGAGAACGAGATCCCTGTGCAGCTGGTGCCGCGGCTGGTGCAGTTCGTGGCACTGCTCAAGGCTGACCTGGACCTGCACTGCGGCAACAAGACTTGGCTCATCTGGTACGACTCCGTCACCTCAAGTGGGCAACTTAAGTGGCAAAACAAACTCTGCCCGATCAATAAGTGAGTTTTCTCAGTAGATTTATTAGCTTTCTGTTAGTTATTTAGTCTATCAATTTCTATCATTCTCTTTAGTCAGAAAACATTTTATCATTTAAATTCAAACAGTACCTTTTTACCAGTTTTCTGCAATCTGTTTGTCCTTTGTGTTACATATGTTTATTTAGTCGTTTGCAGTGTAAACCGAAAAAAACCATGGACATTGGAGCAAGTGAACAGTGCATTGTGAATAGATGTGGACAAGAGATTTGGAAACGTGACTCTGGTGTTGACAAATATCGTGTGACAGCTTAATGTGCAGACACAGCCAGAGCGTCTGCTGACTCTACACGTGCCAGAGGTGACAGCTTCAATGTTATGTTGTCACTTCACTGGCTCGACCTACTAGCAGTGCTGAGACAGCTGATCTACTACTCTGGGTGTGTGGACTCCATACCCTTCACCTTGGCTGGCACTCATCTGGTGCCTGAAGAAGACCGCCATCAACAATGACTGCTGTTGGCACACTAACTGCAATAATCTGCGATGACGAGATTTTTGGCGTTCTCCGAGGTGCCTTCTCCTCTTCAGTTCCGTCTTTGGAGACCTCCGGCATGAGAACCTACTGCGTATCAAGATGGCTGTCTCAAAATCGCATGACTTTTGCGCCATGACTGGCTTGGACGCTATGCGGGATCCTGGAGTTCCTGCTCGCTCTCTTCTTCTTTAATTCCGGAGAGACCTGACGTCAGGACTGCGGTCCAAGGACCAAAATGACCCCTAAGATTCATTGTCTTCGGCTGTTCCTTACCCTCCCATAACAAACCAGAGAGCGGTCGACCACGAGGAAACTGCGACCATGAGGAGGCTGCGACCACGAGGACACGAGGATGCTGCGCTGGTCACCATTCAACGGCCTACTGGATCTGCGAAGTTCCGAGGGTATTTTGAGACCGGTAGTGTAAACTCTGAGGGCAGATTTTTTTCGGGGGATAGGTTTTGTAAGATATTAATGTTCATTTTTAGTTGGTTAAAAATGGAAATTAATTCTTACGATACCGGTCAGAGAGAACAACCTTCTCGCAGACGCGGACTGCATGGAAAGTGGCCGCACGGGCGGCCGCGTGAGTCTACCCTTGGCGGTGCATAGATGTACCCCAGGACTTACGGTCCAAGGGGAGAGAGTTTGAGAGCCGGTTTTGGCAGATTGATGCAGGACGGTGCATTGAAGGGGGTCTCTGTTGTGAAGGTGAGTCTTTCCTTCTTTAGAGCCTTTGTTGGATTTTTGAGTAAAGTTTAACTCCTTTGTTTCGGGAATTTGTTCCGAGTTTATTTCGGTTAACTGTTTCGGATTTAATTTTGGAATATTCTTGGAAATACTGTTTTGGTCGCAAGTGTTTGAATTCTTGCCATAGTCTTTTCGAACGGTACACTTTTGGATATCGCTTGTGGGGTTACTTGGGTCGAGCTGTAAGAGACGATAGGTTTTCGAACGTAATCTTTATAGGTGTTCTCTCCTCTCCTCGGCAATCTAGGGTTTAGGTATTATAGTATACATGTTTATTGGATAAGAGTCTAGTGTTAACGTGTTACATAATCTAATTGGATAGAGGATTTTTGGATAGTTGTTAAGATTATTGAATTGTATATTTGTAGAGAGAGAAATAACATTATAGGAATTGTTGAGTCGTTTAACTAGTTTATTTATCCCCTTGAGCTACGTCCTTGTAGTACGGCCATACCGAGAGTGCAGGTTTTGGTACTACAGGGGCATGGACAAAGGATCACCTTGAATTACTCTCTCCTTACTGAATAGTTTGCTTGTTGAATCCCTCACAATAGGTTCTGCATTGCCACGATATGTATTATAAATAAACCTTGTTGCTTTAGGCCAATGGCATCTGGCTTGCCATAGTGTAACTTTTCTGCTAGACATGTTAAAAGAATTTTTAGCGTCAACCAGAAGCAGCCCCCAGTTTGAGTTAGGATTACAGTTAGAGTTAAACAGTTCATGCATTGCATGGATTGCTCCTTCAATTCTGCAGCTGAGTCCACTGCATAACTGATTTGTTTGACAAGCCTCGGTGACATCATCCTTGGTAACCTCTATGACACATTTTGATAAAATCCTCCTTAAACATTCTCCAATGCCAATAGATCGAACTCTGGACCCAAAGCAGTCAATCTACAAGACATGAGAGCATGAATGTTCTTCCACTCTGCCTGTTTATTGCACTGCTCATTGGCTAAAGCTGCAACGGCATCAAGTAGGAGACAACTTGCTTTCCCACATCGCAGTAGAAAATCACTCCATTGTTCGGAATTGGACCCTCCCGGTCCATCTCCACCAGGCACTTTTCTTGACTCTTTCTCAACGATCTCATTTGTTACGGTGTGTTACGATGCATATAAGGTAATTCCTGCATTCCTTGAGGTAAAGAAAATTGACACTCATTGGGTTGAATTGATTCTGGGTGTTTTTCTTTAAGTATTTCAAAAACTGTTTTACCACTTGAACTGTCTATGCTATTTGGATGAAGAACAGAGGTCCAGCCATTTTGGTCTAAACAGATCATTGCTCGTAGTTTTCCTCTTAACATTAATCGGTTGAACAGTTTTACATTAACTGATTCCCTTTCATCTTTTTTTAAGTTATAACATAGTTTCTTGTCAGAGCATAGGGCATTGTTGATTGGTAGATCTACTTCGTCAGCCCCATAAAGCCAAACGTTGGCTTAGTAGAACTCGAATGTCTTTGGCTCGTTTAACTAATTTATCTCTTTGCAGTGTAACTGAAATTAAAACTAATAGTCTTTAATTCAATTCAATTCAATTGGTTTTTTCTCAACCATGCATTACATTACAGGCAATGCCCAATTACAATGTAGCATTAAAAATATAACAGTATAATAATTTAGGAATATTAACATTCTTGAATAATCACTAGCGACAGTAACACACATTTTAGCACAACAGTATGCCTTTAAGAAGGAAACTGACTTTTTGAAAGTAACTCAACTTCTTTGTTAACGTTGATATGAAATGCACAGGTACATTACCATTAGGAAGGTTATACTCTTTTCTTATAAGGATGCAGATATTTTTCCATCTGTTATACCACACGTCTTGTTGGTCCACTGAAGCATGCATTGAGCACCCGTAAGCTTGTTCGAGAATATTGGAACGTGTATCTTCGCTATCAGTTTTCGTGGGGAGAGAAGGGTTTGTTATTTGATACGGTGGTAAACTTATGGGTTTTTTTTTATGGATTTTTGTTGTATGCATTTTAAGTCCTTTATTACTATTAAATACTTTGTTGCAAAGAGTACAATGCGTTTTAGGTTGTGATGAATCTTTACGATCATTCGAATGGGCGGCATCGTTAGAAGTGTCGAGATATGTGTATGATGGACGGATGTATCTGGGTTCTCTATTGGGTGGAACGAAAGTCTTCATCCCACTTGAAGTAGATTGTGATGAAGACATGATTTAAATATGGTAAACTTATAATATTTATAGTTGAAATGTCAGAAAACTTTATAATGATCTCAGCTGGGTCTTTAGATTTCATTTTAATTATTTGAAAATGAACTGATATATAGAGAAAACTTTATTAAAATTAACTTCTTCCCACCAACGTAGGTTGCTTAATAACAAAATGTACTATTACAAATATTTTAAATTTAGTTTACATGGGGGTATACATGGTGTCTTAAAACTTGAATTGATGTTTGAATACTTATAACAGAAATTTAATGTAAAACTATGTTAGAAAAATTTTGTTTCTTTTGAAAACAAAAGGTTAGAAAAATTTACAAATTCTAATAAAGGTTAATTAGGAGTGAATGGGTTGGAAAGTCCAATCGTCTCTGATGAACTACTTACTAGTTGTTGAGACTATAACAATAATTCCTTCAAACGAGTCAATAGAATAACGTTTTAAAACTTAAATTTGAAAAGCTCAAATTTCACAACTAATTTTGTTTTGTTCACAACTTTTTATATTTTGATGAAATATTTTTATATTTCTACTCATTTAAATTATATTTAATTTGACTCAATATTTTCCTAACTAATTTCAACTAACTTAAGAGAGTTTTCTGTACAACTAGAGTGTTTTCTTCTTTGCGTAGGAAGATTTTTACTCCTCTGACCCAAAGAAACTTAAAGTCATTTTGCTTCACTTGACGCGCTGCCAGTAGACGCCTCCTCTCCGGTGTCAGGGCCTTGTTGACGTAGATTGGACGATCTACCCCAAGTTCATGTGTCTTGTAGATAGAGTCCTCTTCACACACCGCTTCCTCAAGAATTCTTCTTTGTCTAGTCGCCTCACAAACTCGACGATTATGTTTGGTGGTTCTTCGTTGCTCCCGTTTCGTCTTCCCAGCCGGTGACATGCGTCAATCATTGCTTCCGAAACATTCATGTCCATAGCCATCCCCACTTCCTTGACTACACTGACTATATCTTCATTGGGTTGTAGAGGGACACCCTGGATTTCTACGGCATTAGCCCTGGAATACCTTTTTAGTTTGTTGTTTGTTTTGATTAACTAAATCCCTAATAGGTTTTAAGCAGTTTTCAATTGATGATTTTTGTTTCTTTATTAACTCCAAGTTTTCCTTAACGGTCCACTCTGATTTTCGCAGGACGTATTAAAGCTAGTTTCCTGACTTCTTTGATGTCAGAACATTTCTTCCATCTTTCTCATTATGTCCTCTAGAGCTTACCATCTTACGCATCAGCTTCACGGTTTACATCTTTCCACTAAATCTGTTGTAATACACTCTATATCTGCCTTACTCATTTTCAAGCGGGAACCATGTAAACCACGGACACACTCCTTACAGGTTATACGAACACTTGTTGGCTTAATTGCCTTTGGACAAACACCGCACAAGGCCATCACTTCAACTTTAAAATTAACAGTACAATCGTTCTTGAAGTACAAATGTGCACAAAACCAGCACAGTTGAATACGTTGTGTAGACCGGAGCACTATCACTGTACGAGCACTCACTCATCACTCAAGAGAAACAACAATAAATTAATTTTATTTCTCTTAAAAAAACTGGAGATATGAAATATGGCTGAGAGTTCTGAATATTTACAGGTGTTTCTTTGACGCATGTGACGGCATATTCCTCAACTACTGCTGGACTGTAGCTGATCTACAGGAGAGTCTGGAGGTGGCGGGGGAGCGTAGACTGGATGTGTTTGTGGGAGTCGATGCTTGGGGGCGCAACTGCTACCAGGATGGAGGCTTTAGTGTTGATAAGGTTAGACGGATCTTTATACGTTCACAAATATAGTTACAGGTAAAGGTTAGAGCATATTTCAGGGAAAAAAAGAGAAGTATAAGGAAATTTGAGTTTAGGCCGAGTTATGTAGGAATTCTGTCTGTGAACCGGGAAATGCGCCGCTTCACTTCTCATGTTTTGTGGACCCTAGATGCTAACCGGGATCTTCGTATTGTCACTATGCTAACGTAAGTTGTGATTTTGTTGCAGTTACTCCAAGGGGCTAGAGATAGTTTCCATTTTCTGCAAATTACTTTCATCACTCCTAATAAAAGTTTGTTTGGTTTGACAGGGAGTTAGGACTACAAAGTCCTCTCTGCCACTCCACCTCATCCTTTACCTAGCGCTTTTGTTATGACCGGGGTACACATATGAACTAACAGCTCAACTGTCCTTATCATTGATTTCCTGTTTTTCAAAAAAAAAAACTGTTTTGAAACCAGGCAACATCAATTGTTTGAATAGCTTCATGTTTATTTACTTTGGTATGGGAATACATCTTGTGATTCTAAAAGTTAAAATGTCTTTAATTGGTTATATTAATTTAAGGAATTGATTATTGAACAATTACTGCTCCAGGCAATGGCAATACTGCGTTCACTGAACATGTCTGCAGCTCTGTTTGCCTGTGGCTGGACCTTTGAAACCATGTCACACAGACATGGTGAAGACTTTATGCGCAAGGAGCAAGCGTTCTGGAGGAGGTTCTGGCCTAGCAATAGATCCTGGGACCGGCTCAGCTGCCCTTCAAGACAAACTTCTGCCAAGGAGTATCTTACGATGTGAGTAACCAGGTGTTTACGAGGGCTTACCCAAAAGTATCGGAATCGGTCGATGGCGAGGTGGGGAGCGATAGTTCACATTTTGCCGATAGGGGCTGAAAGCCCAACTCTTCCTGAGTTCAATGCACCTCGTGTACCAGTATGAGAGGCTGTGAAGAGGAGCTGTGTGCTTGAAAGTAGTTTTGTTATGCCTCGCTTTGTTTTGATGGTTTAATTAAATAGACAAAGTTCAGCAGTGAGATTTTGCTTTTTCTTCGGTAAGATCGCATCAGAAACGGGTTGTAATTATCTAAAAAAGCTTACAGCATCGATGTTTTGAGCAAAACGAGAGTGTAACGAGTATTTTCTCAAATTCAAGATGGCTTATGTCGATTGAAGACAAGCCTCTACCCACCTTCAAATCTCGGACTGGTTAAATTGTTCAGAAAAATCAATATTGCAAGAAGACCGGAGGACCATTGAGGACTTCTTGCTGTGTGAGTGTGTTAAAATTAATTTACGCATTTCAACACACTCCAGACCTAAATTTTGGCGATATGGTGATTGGTTCTTTCATTGTGACAATGTGCCTGCCCATGTAGCCATTTCCCCAGCGCTAGTTTTGGCCATACCAGCATGACCACCCTTCCACTAATTCATACCACCAAGTCTGTCCCATGTGACTTTTTTTTTTATGTTCCCATAATGAAAAATTACACAAAAAAATCACCTATGGCTTTAAAAATGAAGGAGTGAAAAAGGCAAACGATGGATGCAGGCATTCAGACTAAGGGTATATAAGTGCTTAAACCATGGGAGCATCGAATGAACAAATGCATTACACTAAATGGGGAGTATACTGAGGGTATACATGTAAATTAGTTTAAAAATAATAAAATATGGTTTTATAGTGAAATTTCTCGTTATTTTTTGGGTACCCCTCAGATATTAGGGGTGGCTGGATTGATTTGCCTTTTAGGCAGAAATCGGGTGAGAATCACTTTTTCTTGCTTTATTTCGTGAAATCTTTGGACGGGATTAAAAGCTAATTTCAGTCATTAGCGGGAAAGGGGTTTCTTTACAGTTTATAAATAAAAATTAAGTACATTTACCCTACAAATCCCCAACCTTTATTTAATTTGTGAATTGTATAAACAGTTTGCACAATATAACATGATTATCTTTTAATTTGATATTATTTATCATATTAACATTAAGTAAAAACTGTAACAAGTACAAAACACTGTAAACATTAAAATGTCTTTGCCTCAAAGCTTGAATCGCTTTGCTTTATTTCTTCCATTCAACGTAAAAGTGATGCTGGTAAAGATTTTGGCGCTACCCCACTTTTACTACTGTGACGTTGTCACAAATGGCATGACAGTTAAGCTTTCTGACAGACTACAGCATGTTAAAAATTACTGCATCCGTTTTTAACTTACGACGTGTTGACGTGATGACATCTACAGGCAAGTTCTAAGAACTAACTAATAACTAGATTTTAATTTTGCTGGAAGTACACCATATTCAAAACTCAAATTAATTAAGAATGACAAAACTGATGCGATGCAATCTCTTACACATTTGACTAATATTGTGTTAAAACCGTCAAAACCAGAAGATTTTTTATTTTTTAAACCATGAATAATACTTAAAACTTCATATCTAGTAGTCGGAGTTACAAAGAAGGAATCACATATAACAGTGGTTGGCCTCAAGGCCATAACATTTGAACTATTTGCTTGTCTGTTATCTACACTGGACTGAACACTGATAAAATACCTGTTCACTTGTTCTGCAATCGCAGAAGGGTCGGTTACAACAGTATTATCTAACGTCTCTATCCTATCAATGACTTTGCACCTTGTCTCTCCAGTTAAGTTATTGATTACTTGCCATTGTTGTTTTGCATCACTTCCACAGGCTCGAATTTTATTTGAATAGTAATTATGCTTTGCTATTTCAATGTCTGCACTTAATTGAGAGCAGAATTTTGAATAATAGCTTTTTATTGCTAAGTCATAAGGTCTTTGTTTTAAAATGTTGAATAGTTTTCCTTTTTTGAAATCTTTTTAGCAAATTATACTTAATCCATGGACTTTTAACTTTTGGCTTATCCAACCTTTTTGATGCTTGAATTCTTTCACTCTTTTTTAACAAATTTGATAAAATAGAATGAAATTTATTAAAAGAAATATCTACATTCTTTAATCTTGTAAAGCTCATCCCAATATACCTCTCTTATTTTTTGTTTCAGTAGCTTGTAATCAATAATAGTTTTTTCTTTAAAATATTTAGTTGCATTGGACAAATTTTCTGTATTGTATACTAACCCTAGAAAACAATGGTAAGTTATTCCTAAATCAAAAACAGCACTCTGAAAGCTATTTATATTTTTGTGTCTTATAAAGATGTGATCAATACAGGTCTTTGTTGTCTGTGTTATTCTGGTTAGAGAATTAATTACAGATACGTATCCATTATCCATTAATTTGCTCCTAAATATATGGAGTTCCCAGATAAGTTTGGCAAAACTAACTCCAACTCATCAATAAAAGGTTTTTCTGAGTTATCTTGTAATCTATAAATACAACACAAATTAAACTTGACATTTTTTAGATTATATATTTAAAAATAATATTTCAGCTGTAGAAAAGTTAATATTGTGTAATTGGTCCATCTGAAATGAGTCATCTATAAAGCAAATTATCCAACCCGAACGGTAGGTTTCATTGGTTTTGGAAAATGTATTATATCCTGGTTGGTTATAAAATGCTACCTCGTCACTATTAATCCAAATTTCAGAAAGAACTATAACATTTATCTTAATATCAACTTGGTCTTACTCAAGTAAGAGGTTATTGAAGTTTTTCCTTAAACTCCTTAGATTTAAATGCAAAAAAGGTAAGTTCTTTAGGGTATTTCTAACATTAAAAATTCTGAACTAAGAGAATCATAGCTTTGATTTATAAAAACCATAAAGAGAATCAATTAATTTGTTTAGACTTTTCTTATAGTAAGTTACTTGATTGAAAGAAACCCTTGAATACAATTATTTAAGCCCTCCTTTCTTGTGTCTACCCTTCTCACTTGAGATTTTCAATGTCCCTTTCACTCAGAATTCTGTGATACCTTTCGCCATCAGACTTCGGTGAACTTCCATCCGGCACCGGTGGCTGAAGCCAATTTCCTGACACTTTCTTGAGCTTGCCCAGGAACATCTTGTTCTCTGGAGAGAGATGCTCATTGACCTAGACACGGTTAGGGACACACACGGAGACATGGTTTACCTCTGATGCGGTGAGAGTAGTCTTGCTCCTGAAGTTGGCGACCCAGGAATCTCTGACTGCCCAGTGTTGGAACTGCACGACTATCGACGGCACGGTAACGGAACGAGGGGACCCGATGAGCTGCAGCAATCTCTGTCCTTGATCGTCACTCCTAAGGCTGCTCCGACTTCCTTGACAACTGCTATCATGTTCTCTGCAGGGGTGACTGGGATCCCGCTGACCTCAACCTTGTTGCGCCGTGTGTACTCCTCCAGGGCTTGAACTCAATCGTGTAGCTCACCTCAGACTTCAGTGCAGTTTTTGCTGCTACAAGCTCTTGATTTTGCTTCTTTATAGTAGCAAGCTCCACTTTAAGATCACTAAGCAGGCTGTTGGTGGTATCAAATGTATCACTACAAAACTTTGTAGTACCCTTTAGTTCACCCACCTCTTCGGGAAAACTTTCAGCTCATCAAAAACTTGTCCTTTAAACTCCTCTATGACTCGCCTGAGGAACTCCTCGGTAATTGCAGTACCGATGTGCTGGATTTCAAGCTGCCCTGTGATGAACCCTTACACTCCCGATGAAACATACAGTATAAAAGGGTGTTTAAATTTAGTTTCATTTAGGAAAAAACCTTAAAAGTATTTTAGTTGATAGAGTACTACAGTGTAAATAGTTTTTTAAAGGATAAGACTATAATTTAGTTTTGATATGATGAACACTGTACTGAAGATCATTGATAATTTGTTATATGACGTTTGTTATTGCAATTTATTTGTTAACAACAATAAACTATTTGACTTTGACTAATGTTAAATTGATCGAATCTCGGGCTCGCTTTGGGACGGTGGTCAGACGGAATGCTGTGGTGAGGTGGTCGGTATCGTTGGTCTGTGTTAATGGGAGTGGATTGTATGAATGGTTAGTGTGAGTGTTTTTTTAAGTTTAGTGCTATATATTAAATCAATTATTTGTTATCCTTTAGATGGTTTAGTTACGTTTTCTTATCTTGTATTTAAAATATTTAATCTTCAATTATCTATGTAATGTATTTGTAGTATGATTTTATTGCATATATTTAACGTAGTTAAGTGATAGAGAGGACTACAAAGTTTTAACTTCACCACATAAATAAAGACTTGTTTCGTTTTATAAAGTATGTAATAGGTGAGACACTGTATCTCTCTTTGCTGTGTCCCAGTTTCAGGTTATCTGCCAGTCAGATTCCCACTGTATCTCTCTTTGCTGTGTCCCAGTTTCAGGTTATCTGCCAGTCAGATTCCTGTATCTCTCTTTGCTGTGTCCCAGTTTCAGGTTATCTGCCAGTCAGATTCCCACTGTATCTCTCTTTGCTGTGTCCCAGTTTCAGGTTATCTGCCAGTCAGATTCCCACTGTATCTCTCTTTGCTGTGTCCCAGTTTCAGGTTATCTGCCAGTCAGATTCCCACTGTATCTCTCTTTGCTGTGTCCCAGTTTCAGGTTATCTGCCAGTCAGATTCCCACTGTATCTCTCTTTGCTGTGTCCCAGTTTCAGGTTATCTGCCAGTCAGATTCCCACTGTATCTGTATCTGTCCGTGTGTCTCTTGATATGATTGGTTTGTTTGCAGAAGACAAAGAATGAGCCTTTGTTCAACCTGGCGATGCAGCAGTACCAGCCGACGGCTCAGGCTTGTTGTGCCGACACGGATGTCACTGACAGTTGTATCTCTCTGTACATGAATGATGGACTGGAACGTAACGGAGCTTGTCTGCAGGTGTCTGCGTCTTCTGAACAACATTCACAACTGTTTCACAGGTAACTTGTGTCGAGAAGTAATTGGTAGTGTGTAATATTAAATTGATTTCCGTAAAGAGTTGTTTAACTAAGGGCATGTTGAAAGTCAAATTTAAATGCAGAGATAGGTTTCTAAATTTGATCACAAACAACAATAGTTCAATACTACACTTTGGTACCCCTGGTTTGAAAACCTATAACTGGAAAGTTTGTTTACGTTGAATGAGAATTTCAGAAAAAACACAAGTATTTCTGAACTACTGTATTAAATTTGAAAAGTGTTTATTTTTGTTTGTTTTGGGCTATAACTATGTTATGAGAATAACGAAATATAAGCCAGTTAGTAGACTTGCTCTTTTTCATGTGTAATTTTAAAGTATATAAAGGCCGATTGGCATCTATCTCTTCCTGATGAACTATTAAATTAATATAGTTAAAGAAAGAAATTTTAACTTTCAGAATCACTAGATGTATTCCAGATACCAAAATAATTAAACATGAAGCTAACAAGTAACAATTGATGTTGTTAAGTTCAAAACATAAACTATAAACAGTTATTAAGAAACACAGATATCTTCCATTTTTAGAAAATACAGGAAAACAAGGAATAGAACAGTTGAGCTGTTAGTTCACAAAAACCTAGCAGGCTTTCTTATGTCCCTTTGAGGCCTGTGCGTTTCAGCAGGTTGTGTTGCCGTTGTTGTTGTTGGGTTGGCAGCACATGATGGCTTAAGGTGGATACAATTTCTTCTTAGCTTCATTCCACTATCTCCTTCCACCCAATAACTTCTTGGAGTTGGTCCGGGGGTGATAATCTTTCCATGTTCCCATTTTCCGTAATTTCTGTAAATCACTCAAACGCAAGTCTTTGGCTGATTTGACATAATACTGTTTTGAACCTCTTGTCTGGCAATCAGTCTGTTTTGCACATCTTCTATCAACGAAGGCTTTAGCAACTGCTTACAACCGGAACAGTTGTCTTGCATTTGCGCTGAAACATCAGTTGTGCTGGTGAGTATTTCAAGTGCTTCGGTAGGATGTTTCCAATAAGTCTTTATTCTCATTTTTTGTCTTTTTGATTAACTCTTAGCTATCCCCACAGCCCTTTCAGCAAGGTCGTTAGACTGGGCGTAGCTTGGACTGCGAGTTACAATTTCAAAGTTCCATTAACGAGCAAATTCCCTCATGTAGCTTGGGTATGTAGCTAGGAAAGAATAAACAAGAGAAAATTGTTAAATTGTAAACAAGCTTCAATAATCCATTAAAGTGTATTATTAAGTAAAAACATATAAAAGCGTAAACACTGAAGCTTGTAAACAACACACTGCAGCGTGGTTAGTAAAAGTAACATTGAAGCTCCTTGTTCATACAGTTTCAAGTGTCTATAAGGTCAAAAAGTAACGAGACATTTATGTTGGCAAGTCTAAAGTTATTGCACTATAAATGCACTCTTCATTATTCTATATCTCAAGGCCCCCATGACACCAGAAGTTGAAATGTTGTAGGTACGTATTCAGCGGTAGCAAAGATTATGTTCTGGTAGGTAGATTGTGCATAGATGCCACAAGGCTGAGACAGGAAAATTTACTTAGTTGCGGCAGCCCAAGCACAAATAGCGCTGCAAGGGAATTCTTTTAAGAGTCTAAAGTAGAGGCAGTGACACACACGCTAGTTTATTCGTTCTCGAAAATCGCATGGATGGTCATCACATTTAACCGAAAGACAGCGGCCGGAGGGGAGAAATTGGCAAGAGATGGCTGCGCAACTGTTGATTTTGCCAATCTATACATCCATAAAGCCATAAAGTTATCTTTGGCGGTGGTTTAGTTTAAGATAAGTTAGAGCAGTAGAAATCGCTATGACAACTATAATAGCTTTGGTGTTAAGTTGAAAATCAAGATTTCCTAAAATGCAGATTTTTGAAAGTAAAATAATTGCAGCACACTGTGTTGTGTTTTATCTCATAAATGTTTAAAGAGTGAAATTTTGTTACTTTTCCACCTTAAAATGGGCTCTTGTGGTTTGTTTTGAGCCCTTTTATGGTACCTTACAGTTGCAACCAGGCTTGAAGTGTTAAGCATAAATTATGATTACAGTTTTCAAGCTTTTCGGCTCTTGTTTATGTTTTTATCGTTGTTAAATAATAACAATGCTGTTAATTATTTTCAGGGTTCTCGTTTGTGACTTTAGAAGCTCTAAGGAAACATCTTCAAGACTTCTTATAACACTGGCTTTGAAGTCTCAAGCTCCTGATGCAAAGTTTAGGATATATTTTGTTTTAGAGGATGTTTTGGGGTAAGTTAAACATGAATCAACAAATTTTCTTACTCTTAATTTAAGGTTTGCCTACTATCTTGAATCTCTCCGTTTATTGATTAACACCGTTGCTAATCTTGAAGATTTTGTAGATGTAGAGATGTTGAATTTGACTTGTGATCAACATGATAGTAGTCAATTAAACTATTTTTTGATTTAGGAAATAGAGCACTAGACCACAATTTCCGGTTTTTATTTATTTGTTTTTATTATTTTCATTTTTTTACATAATTATGTTTTTGTTTTGTGTGTTTTTTATTATGTCTTTGGCATCTGACTTGATAGTTAACATGTCGGCCAGTGGCAAGACAGCAAGGGTCGGGAAGAGAGGGGTTCCGGTGTGTGAGTAGTGAGTAAGGTGTGGATGAGAAAGGTTGAACTCTCTTTCTTCTGAGCAGTCTTCAATTCTTATAAGTATCTTTTAAATTTGTTATGATATAATTATTTTTATTTAGGGGCTCTGAACCCTCCCAAACATGTTTTCTTTTAGCTAACACGTAAATTGCCAAAACGCACAAATTTCCTGTGTAAAATTTGGTCCTTTTGTAATATTTGAATATTTCTTGCAAGTTGTCACCGCCATTTTCCTGTTGAGAAAGTTGTAACGCCAGCAGCTTATTTTGTCAAATTTGTTTAATATAAATATATATTTCGTCTAGTCTGCAGACAATTAATCAAGCTCTTTAAACCAGCCAGGTCTAATCTAGTTTTGAAAGCTCTGTTAGTATATCCAATATATTGTTTGTTGCATTCAGGATTTTGACTTGAGCATGTAATTGTTCTTGCTTATTGCATAAGGGTAAAATTTTAATTTTTTCAAGAGTGAGGTTGGGTTTTTGGTAGGGCTCATGTTGATCTCTGATGATTTTGAATTTAGACAAGATTCAATATTGTTCTGAATCTATTTCATTTGGGATCTATAAAAGGAAAATAGGTCATGGCAACTTCCTGTCCTGGCTAGTAAGCTTATTTGTTAGGTTTTCTATCACTTCTCAGCATTTCTGAATTGTAACATTTTTATTGTGTGATTCTTTTTTCAACAACAAAATTTCTTTGTTTTGTGCAAGGAGCTGAGGAGATATTATGTCAGTAGCGTCCTGATATTCAACTAATTCTGTTTGGAGAATCTTGGTTTTATCTTCCATTATCAGTTTGTTTAAAAGGAACTCATGAATCTAGGTGTTAAGTAGAGCTGTGCAGGAGCAGAATTTTGGGTCCGGACGGAATGGAGGGATTTTGCAAAAATCGGGATTCGGGAACGGAAAAGTTGGCAAATAGACATGTTAAAGGTATATTGAAAAAATTGAGTTTCTTCAATCAAACTATTTTGTTAATGATAAATGACTTACAACACCGTGCAGTTTTAAAATATAAAATCTCAAAGTACATCACAACTATTACAGAACCCACTCATCTTCCCCCATTTACAATGAATAACACTGACTCACGTAGCCCAAACATTGCAAAAACAGTTGGGGAGTCGGGAGTATGAATCACAAAAGGATTGTAAATCACAATGAGGTTGCTGCTAATGTAAGGAGTGAGAGAGAAGGAATCAGACTGTCCAGTTACCAGCCAAAGAGATGAGGGGTGAAGGCAACGAAAGAGATGGCAGGTGGAAAGGACAAGGGAAGAGAAGGAAAGCAGAGAGGGGAAGACAACAGGTGCAGTGTGTGTGCAGGAGGGGGAAGTCAGGTGCCCGGTTTTTTGTGAGGTACAGCTGCACCCTTATCAGCTGTCTATGTCATTAGCTGTTGCTAGGCAACCACATAGGGCGGGTTACATAGCCAATCACAGCATTTTCTCTGTATGCTTGTGATATAGTGAGATCAGCTTTGAGGAGAGTGTAGTGTGTGTTTGCTATTTCCTTATCTCATCTCCATTTACTCAATGATTAATTTCATTTGACAAATAATGTTTTATACTAGGTTTGAATTACAGTAAATTGCAAAGGTTTTACTACAAAATATATATAAATGTTGTTTAACCGCTTTAATATATATAAAATTATTTTGCCGCTAGTTAGTTCTAACAGTCACGTGGCATAGATACCTACTGCTCTACCTGAAAAACATTACTAATGGCAGCCTTCTTAGCTTCTCATTAGCAAAAAGGAGTCTATTGTGCGCTGACGCCTCCTAGCGGCATTGCCGTGAGTTCCCGTTAGCGATTTGAGCCGTTTTTCCTGTACAATTTTGTTTTGTTCTTCTTACATTGTACCTAACAGTAAATAAAGTAATGACTAACAGTTGTATATAACAACTCGCCCTTCTGGCACGCTAGGGGGCTACTCTCCATAGACCTCCTGATAAAAGACCTATGGCCTCGCTTGATAAAAACTGCCATTCGCAGTGCTCATGACATTGCTCAGCCTATGGCCTCGCTAGCTTGATAAAAGGGCCTCGCAGGACGGCAGTTCGCTCGCTCACGGCAGCTTATTGACTAGCGCCATTCGCTGCGCTCATGGGGTTACTCGGCCTGCGGCCTCGCTAGGTGCTTCAAATAAGTTGGCGGTAATCGTTTGTATTTATGAAAATCAATATTAATAATAATACTAAAATGCGATCACTAGTTCAGCCGCTACAGTCAAAATAGTAAATTAGTAAATAGTCAAAATAGTAGTAGCCATTAACGGCCGCTACCGCGCCGGGGGTTAAGCAAAGTCGAGTTTTCAGATTTTACCTGGTGGTTTCACATCAAGACCTTTAAAACGAATATGTGGTTGAGGGGGATAGCTCGTCGGGAAGTGCCTAAAAATTTCTCTCGTTTACCAGTCAGTCACCCAATCGGCTTTATAGTATATTAATGATATAGCAAAACTTGATTTATAAAACACATAAGATGATTCATGTACTAAAATACTGTTACTGAATATTAGCCACTTAGCAGTGTGATTGAATATACATCAAATCAAATCATTTTTATTTCCATTGATCATTTAAATGAAATAGGAATAGTCATCAGTTGCATTACATGCGTTTTAACATAACTTAGATAATTAATTACATATGTTACAATGTTTTAAACTAAAATCATAAATCTACTTAAGTCTCGAGAAATTCCTGTATTACATAAAATAGATGATTCAGGAGGTATTTTAGAATTTTAGTTTTGAAATTGTTTAACGAAGAGGTGCGGGCAGAAGGTTGTAATTTATTTAAGAATTTTGAACAGTTTACCTGATATGAAGATCCAGTTTTAGTTAGCCTGTGATATGGTGTATCAATAATAAGTTTGTTCCTAGTGTTGTGGTGATGTATGTCTTGCCTGAGGGTAAACGAATGTAGATTAGTTTTAGTATATAATAAAATGTGATAGATGTGTAAATTTACTATAGTTAAAATGCTTAACTGCACAAAGAGTGGTCTGCAATGTTCCCTGGGCCCAACCCTACAGAGTGTTTGTATCAATCCTTTTTGAACTAGAAGAATTTTGGATACATTTGGAGCATGTCCCCATAGCATAAGACCATATGATATGTGTGACTGGAATAGGCCAAAATAGCTGTTCTGAGGTAGTCCAAAGATATTATATCTCTCAGTTTCCAGAACAAGAAATTAACTCGAGAAATCCTCTTACACACATTGTCAATATGATTAGTCAAATTAAGCCTGCTGTCTATATAAATACCTAAAAGCTTAACAGGTTCTAGCTCTTCCTCTAATGTTAGGCTTAATGTTATGTTCTGTGTCTTGCCATGATTACAGTGAAGTCCGTTAGTAGAAAACCAGTTGGCCGTCTCAGACTGAGCAAGTGCCATGGAAGCATTTAAGGTCTTCAAATCCCTGTTGCTGGAAAAGAGAGTTGTGACAGCATAGATGACAGAGCGAACACTAAGATTTTCAGGAAGGTCATTGATTATGATAGTAAAGAAAAAAGGTCCAAGTACTGACCCCTGAGGTACACCTATAGAAATTTCTTTTACAGCAGAGTTAGCACCCTTTATACAAACGTATTGCTTTCTATGAGTCAAGTAAGAGGATACGATTTTGCAGGCATTTTCAGAAACTCCATAATATTTAAGTTTGATCATGATGGAATCAAAAAGGACACAATCAAACGCCTTAGTTAAGTCAAGCAAGGACAAAGCAACGCATTCCTTGTTTTCAAGGCTCTCTAGAACATGATTGTACAAAACAAACCTTTTAACAACAAACAAACTTACCACACAAATCCTTTGTCTAATAATAAATTAAGGAGATAAATTAAAAAGTCCTAAAGTTATTTTTAATAATCACCGTGGATATCTTAATAATAAAATAAACTAACAACTCAGAAACTAGAATGAACTAATACACAAAATCTAAAACTGATTTTGTCACGAATACAAATTGGTTTTGAGCCTCAATCATTACCAATTATTGATCAACAAAATGTTGCTTGCAGGAAGTTTTTGCTGACTGTGAATGCTGACCAGTCCTTGACTGAAGTTCTCGTGCTGCCTCCGGCAACTGGTTCAGTTCTCTGGGGTCACCTCAGCATCAAGCAACATGCAAGTCACATGCATTTATAACAGTTCACAGTATATCGCTACTCTTTTAAGTTATTCAATCTTCATAGTTTATTTCTGTTGTCACATTTTTATATTTTATTTTTAATATATATTTTATTGTTATTGTCGGAAATATATGTAGTTGTCGTTTAGCTATTCTAAACAAGCCATACCAGGTACCTCATATTGTGACTTAAGAAGCATGTGGTCGAGCATTTGATGAGCATCCAAATCACATTACATTAGTAGAAGATTCACCTCATCAAATGCTCAACCATATGAATATACAGTACAACCTTGATATAACGAACCTCGATACAACGAAATCCTTGATATAACGAATTTTTACAAATCCCCTTCAATTCTCCATAACACTCAATGCAAATTACACCTCTATATAGCGAAAGAAACACTTTGAAGACCCTCGATATAACGAATTTTGGTCCCCCAAAAGCCACAAGCAGTACCTCAATATAACGAAATTCAGGAACTCTTAACCTCTACATAACGTAGTCCACCTCTATATAACGAATTCCCACGTTCCGAACCTCTATATAACAAATTTTCCTCTGAGAGCGAAGTGCTGCAAATCAATAAGCAACTCACAAAAGAAAAAATATCATTTTCCTTTGAATGTACTGAGACTTTCTACAGTATCAATTTATTAAATATGTATGTTATGTAAAAATACATGGCTTTGTTGATTATCATCTTTACTTTCCTTCTTGCCTAAAAAATTTCCAGTAGGGCAACTACGTACATCTAACGATGTAGTCAGCATTGATAGTGAACGTTATATTGAGGTATTTGTTATAGATTTCGTTATGTTAAGGTTGAACACCAAAGTTTGCAAAACCTCTATATAACGAAATGTGTCTGGTTTCACCTCAATATAACGAACCTCGATTTAACAAAATCTTTGATATAACGAATTTTTACAAATCCCCTTGACATTCGTTTTATTGAGGTTCCACTGTATAATATGAATATATTTGTATTAACAATGGAAGTGTGTTTTTCCAAAGCTGCAAAAGTAGTGTAGTTGATGTGTACTGAGTTGTGTTGTGTTGCAGATACCCGCCACCACCACACTTACCGTCTGTGATAGTACCAACCCGACAGAGGGTACCCGCCCTCACGACGACTCGTTTACGCAGACTACACAGTTTTCATAGCCAATTTTATCTCTGTAATGTTTCAATTGTTTTTTTGAAAATTTGTAAAGTCAGCAACAAGAAATGTGATAGGTTAACATAGTGTGTGTTAAGTTTTAGTGGGTATCTATGGTGTGAATTCTTTATTATGGTTTATTTGGTCTGTTTTTGAAAGCTTGCAAACAGAAATGAACATAGCCTATCTCAAATTTTTGAGAAATTGAATCTGTTTATCGGTTACAACTGAAAGTAATATTCAAATGTGTCCGATTTTCATTAAATTTGGCACAAGTGTTCTGTTTGTAAATACCTTAATCGTGTTTGTTAACCAGCAAAATCGGACTACCGGAACAAAAAACCTGAAAAACTCGTTGCCACTAATTTAGGCTAAAACCTTTTTTGGAAAATCAGACATGTGATACCTTTTTTGACACCGCCTTGTCGACCCAAAACCAGATCTGCAAACGTTTTTCCTTAATCTTGATCTGTTTTGAAAATTTTCAAAAAAGCCGTCAATTTGAAAAAAAAACAACGTATTGTAACCAAACAAATTTTATATTTTTTGAAAGGCCTTGTCTTGCTGAGCACGAATCTGATTTAAAAAATTTTTATCTTGTTTGGTTTGGAAGATATTCACAAAAACCGGAAGTTATTGACAATAAACCGTCAACGCTTTAGTCCATGCCCAGAGTAGGACCCCTGATCATACTCTAGTCCCTGGAGCCCTATATTCCTCTGTATTTTGTTTTAGCTTAAGTTTTGTGTATATCTATTATTGTATAATAAATTTGTATCGTAGAAATTGTACAACAGAGAAAAATAATACAGATCTCTTATTTAAATGGAAAATTAAAAATAATATGAACTTGTTATTCTTCCCTTTGTGTAGCCACCAGTCCTCTATTCAGAGAAAATTATTGTGCAAAAATATAATTTAAGGTGAGTAGCTAGTACTGGTAAAAAAAACAATATTTTTCATACAGAAACCAAATTGTAGTCAAAATAAAATCTTTGGTGCCAGGGTCGCAGAAATTGCCAGGAGACCTTGGAGTAAGTTGCTCTAGTTTCGACAAGGCAACCCCCTGCCACCTTCTGAGGTCCTATAGTGAATTGTGGAAATATTCAGTTTTATGCACAGTGGCCAAAACGAGATAAAATATTAGTTTCGGTATTAGGGTTGCAGAAATTGCCAGGAAACCTTAAAGTTGGACTTCCCAGGAAAAATCACTGATAAGTATGAGTACGTGTACGTTGAGCAATGTTTTAATTGAAACTGAATAATAACATTAAATGTAAACAACATAACAATTAGAAATTTGTCATATGGAATAATATTAAAATAGCATATGTAATTGCTCTCCCTCTCAAAGTTTTGTGTGCAGCATTTGGTCCACATATTGCCTCAAATTTGACCCTGTCCATTTTCGATGAAGTAGTGCAGGTGGCCGTCTCTACTTTTATCCGTCCACAGTTCCACTTTTCTTTGCCAGTAATTCCGGGCTTGCGGGTCCCCTTCTTTGAAAAATCGCACGATTCCTTTTTGGGTGTTCAGGATTGCGTTCTTTTGAGGTAAGATTAAATCAAAAATGTGCGGATTTTCGGTCCAGTGATAAGTAAGCGCTGTTCCCTGTTGAATTGGGGGCCTGTCGAACTTGCATGAGAGAAGCCGGTGTAGTTTTTCTTCAAGTGTGCCAGGTTCTTCAGCCATACACTTGACTAATTTCTTGATGGTTTGCACAAACCGTTCTACCTGCCCGTTACTTGAAGGGTGATAAGGAGCTGTAAACTTATGAGTGACTCCACAATATTGAAGTTGCAAAATTCTGATGAAGTCAACTGACGTTATCGCTCAAAAGTTCCTGTTATATATGTGTTTTGTAATTTATGTATTTCTCTTTTCATTTGATTACTTTAGAATTATTAACTATGTCATCATATTGTTACCAGAATAACAACGTTTGGAAAACATTCTGAATTAATACAAGAATGGAAATAGATGTTTTGCCATAAAACTACTCTTGTACATTATTTTAGAATATAACATTGAGCGAGGAAGAAAAGAACTAAAACTAAGAACATGTCTACAATGAGAATTTACTATTATTAAGAAAAACGAACAATTATAAAGGACAGATCACAAAAGCTAGGAAGGCAAGGTAGCTGACCCTAGTGACGTGAACTCAATGAAAAAAAAAAAACATCTATTTCCATTCTTGTATTAATTCAGAATGTTTTCCAAACGTTGTTGTTATTCTGGTAACAATATGATGACATAATAATTCTAAAAAGTAATCAAATGAAAGAGAAATAATAATGAAATTACAAAACTTTATATATAACAGTCCTCCTCCGTATTAAGGAGGATATGGCAATTGACAGCTGAGCATCTGATTGACGTGTCTTCGGCAGGTGTTCCATCATCCAACGTTTGGTATTCACTCGTCCTTCTCTCTTCACCACTGTACCAAAGTTCCACTTTTGTTTGTTGTTCAGTAATCTCTTACTTGCACTCTTTGACCAGTCGTAAACTCTCTTCTGCAGTTCTGTTAATCTTCTTTAATTTGTCTTCTGATTTGTGAATTCCTTGAGCATCAATTGTATGTTAAGTATTGTATTGTCTTTGTAGAAATTTACTTATCCCTGTTCAGTCTCAATTTGTTCTTTCTTAACTTTGTCGCACATGTTCCAAAAACGTTCAAGTAGTTCCTTTCTGTCTTCCCTGAACGATAATCAAAGAAACATTGGACACCGTCGATACCAACTAAAACTTTGTCCATTATATTCTGCCATATACCTGGTGCTACTTTCACTCCAAACATTAATCGATTTACTCGGTACTGACCTTTGTGTACTCAACGTCTGTAAGTCTGCACTGGTGTCGTCCATCTTGAGGTGCAAGTACGCATTTTTCAAATCAGAGTGCAAAAGTGTCCCTCCATTCATATTAGCTCTAACATCCTCCTCAAAAAGCTCCACAAATCCTAATTAACATTCTTACTGTCCTTTTCACAACGTCACTCCGACTAGGCTACACTCCCAAATCCTGGAAACACGCCCACGGCATCCTGCTCCCCAAACCTCACAATTAGACCCTAGAAATCCAGCCAATTACAGACCCATTAGTCTCACTTCCGCCCCTACCCATATAAACTAGATCAGCACGACTCCTTTACCATTACCGACTATCGCAACACAGACGGGCTGCTCTTTTTAATCAGCTTGCAGAATCCCTCGCCCCTCTGACCGATAACCCTCCCCCTACCACCCCCGCCGAGGTTGAAGCACTCAACCAGAGCGTCACTGACTCCTATCCAAACCAAAACCGTGCTTAAAACGCCCTTCAGGCTCCCACCCGATGTTATTTCACTCATAAAAGCAAAAAGGCGCGCTCGTCGCCTCCTCCTTACTGACCCCTCCTTTCCCTACCTCCACGCCTCATACCGTGCCCTGGTTAATCGTGTTAGCTACGCTGTACGCGACTTCCACGACCAGAGATTACGGCGCGTGTGTGACAAGGCGGACTCCGACTTCCACCACTCACCCAAGGACTTTTGGCGGCTCGCCAAGAGCCGAAATCGCCCCTCCGCACCTCACTCACCCCTCCTTGTCGACGATCTAGTCGTTAACGATTGCGAAGGCAAGGCTGAAGTTTTCAAAAATTCTTTACAGGCAATCCACTCACTTCCCCAACACCCCGATTTTGACCAGGACCATCTTCACCACATTAACCACATCATAAATGCTAACTCTGACCTTTTCACCCCCTCTCAGCTACTTCCGGCTGAAGCACCTAACCACGACCTCCTCCAACCCGTCACGTATGACAAAATCTACCGTAAGCGTAAATCCCTGCGCAACACAGCTCCTGGCCCAGACGGAATCTCTAACGACCCCCTTAAAAAAAGCTCTACAAATCCGAATTAACATTCTTACTGTCCTTTTCATAACGTCACTCCGACTAAATCCTGGAAACACGCCCACGTCATCCTGCTCCCCAAACCCCACAAAGACCCTAGAAATCCAGTCAATTACAGACGCATTAGTCTCACTTCCAGCATCTCTAAACTGTTCGAAAAGGTCCTCACTTCCCGGCTCCATACCCACTTAAATGCTCTAAACTTGATCCCTCCCACTCAGACAGGCTTCCGTCCCGGAGTAAACATGTACGACCAACTCCTGCGGGTCGTTACATGCCTCAAACAACCATTTCCGACACCCCACAGTTCTTGCCCTCATGGACGTTCAAAGGCATTCGATACAGTCTGGCACAACGGACTGAGGGCAAAACTCCTACAACTAACTCCCCCTCCCAGCCCGCTGGCTCTCCGACTTCATCGAAGGGCGCACCGCTCAGGTCCGCCTGAACGGTGTCTTTTCAAACCCCTTTAACCTCCGAGCCGGAGTCCCTCAAGGCTCGGCTTCAGTCCACTCCTCTACCTAATTTTGTTCGTGACGTCCCAGCCCCAACCCGTCTTAACCAACATGGTTCCAAAAGCGGTCTCGCCCAGTTCGCTGACGATACCGCCTTTTGGCACTCAACTACTACCGTCCGTGCAGTCCACACCCGTTTAACTAATACCTAAATTCATACCTTACTTTCTGCAACAAATGGGAATTCTCCTGAATACATCAAAACACAACTCTGCTTTTTAACCATAACTCCCGTAAAATTAGCAACGCAAAAGCCCTGCCTTTCACCTTTAATGGCACCCGCCTTCCTCTTAAAACCACCTGCACTTACCTCGGCGTAACCCTGGATACCAGTCTAAACTTCTCCGCCTTCCACAAATACCTTAAAAGAGTGCAACCGCTTTCAAAGCCCTCACCTACCTCAACTTCAGACACCAAGGCTGCAACACCCATACTCTCACCAGACTTTACACCTCAGTAATCAGACCTGTTCTAACCTACGCCCACCCCTTCCTTCTCACAGCAACAAACCGTACAATCCCATCTTTCGAAGCCACCGAGGTAGAGCTCTCCGATTAGCTCACACCTCCCACCATGGGCCTCTAACCAAGAAGTCTATGACGACCACCCTAACTTTCCCCACCTCCATGAATTTCTGCTCAAAATCCAAACTAAATACAAAACCCACGTTTTAGAATCCGAAATCCTAGCCGAACTCCGTCAACCCTACTTCAGAAAAACCCTAACTCACTCTCATTGCTGCTCAACCTTGAGCAGTAACTCCTAAACCACAAACCCACTAACAATATTTGGGCTGAAGATAGTCACGGAACTATAGACCAGCCTGCAGGGATCTGCAAACTTCACTCGACTGAACTGATCTGCGTTACTTTCGATCGCCCTTTCACTCGTTTCCGACCTGACGTGACCCCTTTTCTACAAGTGAACGGGTCGAACGGTTTTCCAACTTTCCGTAACAAGGCCCACCCGGCGATCAACTCTGAAATCCGACCCCTAAATTATAGCCCGTCCACTTTGACTCCAGCCCGTTTATTGTCGATTGTCTCGCTTGACGTTGGTTTTTCGAAGAAAAACTCAAGTGTAAAGGTGGTGTTAAAATTTAATAAGTCGTCCGAAACAACGGTACCCGCGGATTTCCAGTCGATTTTCACTTTTCCAACATCTTTTCGCCACCGTCGCGCGCGTACCGTAGGCGGTGGCGAAAAACGTTTCGGACAAAATCCTTAGAGCGAGACGGTAGGTAAACGCGGGTGTGAAAATATTTCGTCTACGACGACCTACGGTCGGGTTACGGCCGATTGCCGTGGCGTGAAAATCTCGTTTTACTCGCGGTTTTCGGGTCGCCGGTAAAAACTGTCGATCGAACTCGTTTCGTAAAGCGACCGGTCGCGTGCGGGGCGCACGACGGACCGCGCTCTGTGAGAATTTCACCGGGCTAGAGGCGAAAAACCGTGCTCGATAAAAACGCGCGTTGCCGGTCAACGGACGGTGTTGTTGTAGTTAAATTCTTTAGCGTACCATTCTTTCGCGGTGTGATATTCAGAAATTAAATGTAAAAAACCACATTTAATTGAGTTGTATTATAGAAAATTTGTAAAAAAATTCACGCAGGTTATTGTGTTCGATTTTCAACGTGGACAATAAAAGATTGCATTGTGTGATTGAAAAAAAGAGTAAAATTAAATAATAAAATATTGTTTCTTTAAAGTGGCCAACTGTACATTTTCTGGACCGCCTCGACGGGCAGAACGAGAATCTACAAACCCAGAATGCGCTGATCTTCTTCTTTCTCTCCTTAGAATACTTAGCGTACATCATATTATTCTCTAGACCGGACCGCCTCCTCGACAGAAATCTTTTCACGACAACAACTGCTAGTTTGTTTGTATTTGTCCAAAACCTAACGCCTCGTCGTGCCGGACAACGTTCGACAGTCATCCATGGACCTTTGGCCGAGACGCAACAAACAGTGCAAATTGTCGAACGCTGTTATCCTGTTTTCGCCACTAAGTACGATTATTAATAATTGTTTCGCTAAAAATTTGATCGGTTGGTGGAATTTACTTGGAGTGAGTCTGTACGGTATACAAAAATACAACTAGTATACGAAGAAAAAAAATTTCGGATCGTCTGTTATAAAAGTGTTATATAATTTATGTAAAAAAAAGATAGTAAAACACGTGTATGAATGGCTGTACAAGTTCAGGTGAATATGAACATCATAGCTACATTCGAAGATGGCGTACAAATTATTGTGTAAATCGTTCGGCCGGCCGTTGGTTGTGGGGTGGACGCAACGAGAGTGGTACACACAACCGCGGAATGATATAGAGAACGGTGTCGTACATTCAGTGAGCAACGAATGAAAATTGAGCGAGATGGTGGCCTGGAAAAAGACCGTTTGTTGGACGAGCAGGGCGAACAGAATGATTACGCCTTCTTCTCGGTCTTCTTGGGCAGGAGGACGGCCTGGATGTTTGGCAGCACACCTCCCTGAGCGATAGTCACGCCGGACAGACGTTTGTTCAACTCCTCGTCGTTCCTGATGGCCAGCTGTAAGTGACGCGGGATGATCCTGGTCTTCTTGTTGTCGAGTGCTGTGTTACCGGCCAACTTGAGAACTTTGGCGGCGAGGTACTCCATGACGGCGGCCAGGTAGACCGGTGCGCCGGCTCCAACGCGCTCGGCGTAGTTACCCTTGCGGAGCAGACGGTGGATACAGCCGACCGGGAACTGGAGTCCGGCACGAGACGAGCGGGACTTGGACTTTCCCTTCACTTTTCCTCCTTTACCGCGTCTGGACACGATCAGTTGGCAGTGTTTCTGGCGAGAATCGATGGCGAAACCTAACCGTCGGTTTTTTGTTGTTGTGTAACCGGGTACGAAACCTTCACAAGGAGTATTGTATCAAGATACACCACAAACTTGGCTACCGAGTTCAGGCGCATTGTACAATGTTTCTAAACTCAATGGCAAGGCCGTAGATCCACTCCTGTGGATCCGTGTGTGGGATTTGTGCCGCACTAAAACCAACCCGGTGCCCCCAAATATCCCCCCAGCATAGGGGGATAAGCGGGGCCGCTACAGCGTCTGGACTTGATGCCCACTTGCTGAAAAATACTTAAAATCATAGCTTATATTTAAACATTGTCCGGTTAAAATATGCTTGCGAAATAAACAATAGTCAAGGGTTACTATATTATATACTTAGCGCTAACTATAGTTAGAGTGTATGCTACTTAACCTTTAATTTATGGTGGCTGGTCTAGTATTGCAGCGGGCCTGGGCCTGTAGTCCTTCGGCATGTTGTGGCGTTTGGCGTTCTGGGCGATGTGTTCGTGCGTGGACTCCGCCGCCTCCCTGAAGAGCTTCTTCGCTGTCCTTCCGGCGAACAAGTCGAGTGTTGGTATCTGTACTGCGTCTCTGATGGTGGCGTTTCTGACGAACCACGGCTGCTTGGAGAGTCGCCTGAGCGCCTTGTTCTGGATGGTCTCGATGTTCTTCCTGTGGGACTTAGCACAAATGGCCCACCAAGCGGTGGAGGCATACATGATAACAGACTGCACAGTCAATTATGGTCACCTTTATCCTTACCGGTAGAGTTGATCTCACCCCGATTAGAGGGTTCAGCATCCCCGAGATCCGCTTGGCCTCGTCCAACTTCTTCTTAGCGTGAGGAGCGAAGTTCAGCTTGCAGTCCAGCGTAACGCCGAGGTACTTGGTCTTTCCACTCGATGTACTCACCATTGAGAGTGATGGGCGGCGGTGGCGCTCTCGGCATCCTGCGACGTTTTCTGTAAAGTACAGCGTTTTATCAGTGTTTACAGCGATGCGCCATTTTTACAACCATGGTTCTAATACCTGCATCTGACGTTGCATCCTGTTTCTTGCTAGCTCCGGCCTGGCGCTGCGGCAGAGAAACATGGCGTCGTCTGCGTAGAGTGACAGCGTAACTCCAGGGGCTGTCGGCATGTCGTTGGTGTAGACCAGGTAGAGTGTCGGGCCAAGGACGCTGCCTTGTGGGACTCCCGCCTCGATCGCTCGCTCGGTCGACAGGGCTCCGTCTACGCTGATCTGGAAGCTCCGGCCTTGCAGGTATGATCGCAGCAGATGGACGGCTGCGGGTGGCAGTGGAGTCATCGCCAGCTTGTAGAGGAGACCTTCGTGCCAGACCTTGTCGAAAGCCTTGCTCACATCCAGCAGTACACCTGTGGAACACAAATTCATGTTAGCATTGTCCACTAACATGTTAACCACTTTTACCAGTTGTTGCGTTGTCGAGTGTTCCCTTCGGAATCCGAATTGCTCGGGCCTGATGTACCCGTCCAGGAGCGGTGACACTCATGCCAAGAACAGCCTCTCGAAGATCTTGGAGATGGTCGGCAGGAGAGAGATCGGTCGGTTGTTCTGTGGGAACAGGCGATTCTTGCCGGGTTTCGGGAACAGAACGACCTTCGCTGCTTTCCACGTGGCCGGGAAGTGGCGAAGACGCAGGTTACTGTTGAAAACTGAAAGCAGAAACAGCATGACGTGAGATGGGGGCAAACTGGATCGCTTTGTTGCTTACCTGATCCAGACCTGGGGCTTTCTCGGTCTAGACTTTTACTGGCGGCCTCGACTTCCTCCAAGGTGAATGGCTCGATTTCCTCTCCTCTGTTGCGAAGTACCGTTGAGCTCCTCGGATGTGGTCCTTGTAGTATAAAACTTTTAAAAACATATGTTGTTTATGTTTAATTGTTACCATGCTCTGTGATTGTTACTAATATTTGTAGTGCTTGTAAAAACACAATGCAGTCTTGTTCAAGTTATTAAAAGCCTTTCTAAAGGTATTTTCAAGTTCTATTTGCGTTATTCTTACTGTCATAACAATTTTAATAAATTGATAATTGATAGAATCTTAAAGCCAGACAAGTTAAGTGTAGACCCAAACTCAACAACCTCAAGTAAGGAATGGACTCACTGGTATAGAACCTTTCACAACTTCATCACCAGCATCATACCACAACCTTCAGATTCAGATAAAGTCAAGATACTTTTCAACTTCATTACTCCAGAAATTGATGAGTATATCGGTGGAAGTGGTACGTATAACGATGCAATATCTGTGTTAAAAAGTATCTATGTCAAGCCAGTAAACGAAGTGTTTTCCAGACATAAACTATCAGCACGTCACCAACAACCGGAAGAGAATGTTGACCAATATCTTCAAGCTTTAAAACTGTTAAGTAAAGACTGTCAGTTCAAAGCCGTCACAGCCGAAAGGAATAGGGATGATTTCAATCGAGACACATTTATTGCAGGAATAAAGTCTCCTGCAATTCTTCAACGCTTACTAGAAAATGTTTCATTGACACTAGACGAGGCGTATAGTCAAGCCAGATCTCTAGAACTTGCTCATGAGCAATCTTAGCTTTTTTGTCGTCCCAGGCTGTAGTAAACGCAGCAATGTCCTAGAAACTAAACCTAACAATCAGAAAGTGGATTCACAACCCTCTAACCCTACAAATAATCATACACAAGTAGCAGCGGCGAGTGAGAAATATTTTTTTCTGTGGAAATACCAGACATTCCAGAACTAACTGCCCAGCTAAAACTGCTATTTGTCATAACTGTGGGAAGTCAGGACATTTTGCTAAGGTATGTAGATAAGACACGTCTCAAACTAAGCACATAAAAAGTCTAACGAAGTAACAAATTCAATTGACCTGGCAGCTTCTCCAGATGGACTTACCAAAAGTACTGTACATGCTTTGGTAAACAGTAAAACAGTCTCTGCCTTGATAGATACAGGTAGTTCTTTAAGTTTTATAAACAAATCAACTGCTCTTCAACTACGTATTCCAGTACGGCCAGGTAGGGGTACTGTCTCAATGGCAACAACTTCAATTACACCTGATATAACAGGTCAATGCAAAGTAGATTTAGTCATTCTTGATCATTACCACAAACAAGTTAATCTTTCAGTGTTACCAGATCTTTGTGCAGATATTATTGTTGGGTATGACATTTTGAAAAATCATGCAAGCGTAAAAGTAGTCTTTGGTGGAAACCAATCACAGCTAACCGTGTTTAGCGTGGCAGCATCGACTGTAGAACCGGTATCGTTGTTCTCTAATTTAAATTCATAATGCAAGCCGATTGCAATTAAGTATCATAGCCATAACACAAGTAATTTAAAGTTCATTGAAAGTTTAAATCAACTTTAAAGGACAATATTATAGAGCCTAGTATGTCTCTGGATAAATAAATAAATAAATAGTTTATTGCGGAAACATATTAACATGTTGTCGTTAATTTTTTAGTCTAAAATTTTCCACGCATACTGCATCGAAGTCTCATTCAAACATACATTTGTTCATTCCTCTCTCCCATTCATTCAATTATTCCTCTAGCTCTATTAAGTCTGATTTCCGCGGTCTCAGTTATGGTAGAACAGTACTTCTGTAAAACGTGAGTTTTGTTTTTAGCAGACGAGCTTTTGAAAGCCTTCGGCATTTGGGCACTTTGATCCAATTTGGCAACAGGTTGACCAGAACTCCTGCTTGAGAAGGCAAACGTTCATGAACATCGTTCTGTGTCTCCCAGTTCGGTAGTTCACCTCTTGTTTCGTAGAGTGAATGTCACTTCCTCTTACGTGGTCACATTTTGATTTGAAAAAGAAGACAGAACAGGAATGTTAGAGGCAAGGTAAGTCAGGTTTAAAATTTTGAAAAGCTGGCCTGCGACTCTCTTCTTTGAAGTTGTGCGATTGTCCTAACAGCTTTTTGAAAATGAAAGCTCTGAAATTGGTTTTGTACAACCACACACGCAACTCTAATCGTAAGACAGGTGTGGAATTGCTCAATACGCCGTCATCAGTACCTGAATTGGGCAGTACTCGGATAGTTGCCTCAAAACATAAATGCCGAGCTAATTTTGAACAGACACTGTCTACGTGACAATCCCAAGTCAACCCTCGATCAAGGTGTATCCCAGAACTTTGTCGAGTGAACTTCCTCGATCTCAGTATCGTCCAACATGACTGTTGGATTATCTGAGCCCGTTAGTCTGGCAAGTTGGCCAGATAGATTTCGTTGGATTGGTTTTGAGGTTGAGCTCATTGAAAGTGTTGTTGGGTGGAGACTCAACAAACGTACCGTTCGGTTCTTACTGAAGGTGCTTTAAAACACAAAGTCGTGTCGTCTGCGTACTGGTTGAGTTGTCCCTGTTGTACCGATGAGCCAACATCGTTAACGTAAATCAAAAGAGCAGTGGTTAGAATGGAGCCTTGGGGACCCATAACAGCCACCTCTCCCTGATCGCGCGCGTCAAATTTGAACAAAACTGGGTCCCTATTACTGAGATACGATTTGATTTGATCCACTTAGGTAAGCTCCTCGTATCCATGATAATTCCTAATTGTGTGTTAAGGCAGCGTGGTCAACACAATCAAAAGCTTTGATAAGTCGAGAAATACACTGAGTGTGGTTCGACTTTTCAACCAGTCGCGTCTACTTCATCATGTCGACTAAACACATCACTGCGTCTATTGTCGACTTGCCGTTTCGGAATCCGTACTGGCTTTTTGATGGTAGTTTGTGCCTATCTAAAATTTTACCAAGACGAATGAGGAAACCTTCTCAGTACACTGAAGGCTGGTAGGATTGAAATCGGGCGGTAGTTTTGAGTTGAAAGGGTCGCCCTTTTTGAAAGTGGTGAGCGTTTGAGAGGAGAACAGTTCCTGGTGAAAAGAGATTGATAAGATGTTCAAGTGGCTTCAGCAAATGCTCGGCGCATTTTTGATGAGCCACGTTGATGCAATGATCAGAATCGTTGGTTTTTTTGAAGACAAATCTCGCCCATCTTCACCGACATTTCTCTTCCTTAGCGGAGTCAAAAGCCATGAGTTTCAGATGGGTAAAGCGGTCTGTTCCGGCCTGGCTAAGGCCAGTCAGTTCGACAAGGAAAAGTTTGTTGAACTCATCAACAACTCTGAGTGGTTCCTTGGCTTGTTCGCTTTCAATTCTAAGTTCGATACACCTTTCGGGTACGCGGATTTTATGTTGCCAGTACGGTTTTGGTGTTTTGAGCGTACTTTAGACACATCATAGGCTTTTGCTGCTTTGATGGTCTTCCTGTAAATCCGCTTGTAATTTCGAAAAAAAAATTTGAAGTCTAAATTGGCAGTGTGCTTGTTAATTTCGGAGAAAAATAGTTTTTCTCAGAAATTAGGATACCTGATGTGCACCTTTGTGCTCTCGGCTTTTGGTTTATCTTTTTTGAGGGACAGCTCACGTCTAAATGGAAATTAAAAGTGTTCGCAAAATACGGAATTGCTGTTCGACGGAGAGCTCAAGCTTTAGTAGTTACAACTGAAAACCAGAAAAAAGAATGGTCGTTGATTACTCTAGAACTATAAATCGCTTTACTACTTGACGCGTATCCACTGCCAAGTCGACGACATTGTGAACGTAGCGAACTATGAGTTTTCAGTACAGTCGACTTGAAAAGTGCATCACCAGGTTATGATCAGAAGTGATGAAAAGCCGTACACAGCATTTGAGCATATTGTGGCGGACGCCAGGGCCACCACCATTGTGGCGGACGCCAGGGACCTACCCACCTCGGACAATAGGCCGGTCGCTACAATGAACCTGCGTGGTGGAGACCAAATTGACTGACATATTGCCTGAAGCGTTGATTACGGTTGAGTGCACGCGCCATCACCACGGAAGTTTCTCGACTTCAATCCTATTGGCTGAAAGCCTAGTCACGTGATTTTCGAGGCCTTTGGAAAGGTTCCAGCATGTTCTGCGGGGATATGTGCACCAGGGCTGAGGCAGTTCCAGTTCAGTTCAGTTCAGTTTGAATTGCGAGCAAGTCTGTGTAATAGGGGCCGCGTACCCTCGTGAAAATGTAAGTGCTGTGTGAACATGGGGTCACAACCCTTGTGCGTGAACAGTGTCAGTGTAATTCTCGGTGTCAGTGATCTTCATTGTGCCACTTTGCGAACGTCAATGCGGTGATCTCAAAGGAGTCACCCATCGTTGGATTCCGTCTGAAGAGTGCTACAAGGACGTGGTGAGCGAACTGCTTGGGTGCAAAACTGACTGTGAAGTGTAAATAGTGTAATAAGAAACTGTACAAAGTGTAATTGTTTAGCCATTAAGTGAATTATTAATTGCGTTTAATATTAGTGTAATTATACTAGACTGTAAATTAATAAATAGTAAGTTAACAAAGACTGACGCCTTATTATTCGTACCCGTGAAAAACATTACAATACGGTCAGCAGTCAGCGCTACCAGTTCGAGCGTATTCCGTTTGGGATCACTAACGGGGTCGCAGCTTTTCAGCGTGTCATAGATCAAGTGATACGATCGGAACTATTGTAAGACACTTACGCCTACTTAGATGACGTCACTATCTGTGGAAAAACACAAGAACAACATGCTCAAAACTTAAAAAGTTTATGGAAGCTGCTAAAAAGTACAATCTTACTGTAAATCATGAAACATCTTCAGTCAATCAGTTTATTGGGTTATTTTATCTCAAACAAAACGATCAAGCGAGACCCGAGTCGCCTAGAACCGTTGAGATGCCTACCTCCACCAAAAGACGCCGCATCACTGAGGAGGACTCTTGGCATGTTTTCACATTATACTTCACTCATACCAGAATATGCAGCTAAAGTCATCCCACTTGCACGTACTAGCTTTCCTTTACAGCAAGAGGGACTTCAGGCATTTGAAACTATCAAAAGTGACATTATTAGATTAGATCTGTAGTGAGCTGTATTGACCCTGATGAACAGTTTGTTGTGGAAACAGATGCATCTGAGGGCACTATTGCAGCGACTTTAACTCAGTCGAACCGTCCAGTGGCATTTTTCTCAAGAATACAGGACAGAGACATTCAAGTGTAGAAAAAGAAGCGCAGGCCATTGTGAAAGCACTGAAAAGATGGCGTCACTTCTTAGTTGGAAAACATTTTAAGTTGATCAGGTTTCACTATGACATTGTATATGACCTGGCAAAGATAACATGGCTGCTGATGCTCTGACTAGAGTATGTTCTTCAATCCAAAACCAAGAAAAACTATTAACTGATATGCACGAGTCTCTAAGTCACCCAGGAATGACTCGTATGTACCACTGGATTCGCAGTAAAAACTTTCCCTATTCAATCGATGAAGTAAGACGTGTTACTAACTCCTGTAAAGTGTGTGCTGCTGTGAAACCTAGATACTTCAAACACAAGGGAACTCTAATCAAAGCCACTTCTGTTTTCGAACGGCTCAAAATTGATTTCAAAGGTCCTCTGCCTTCTTCAAGTCGAAACCGATATCCATTAGTCATAATAGATGAGTTTTCCAGGTTCCCTTTTGCCTTCCCTTGCCCAGACATGTCATCCTCGACAGTAAAATGAAAACGCAGAACCCTATAACTTCTGGCCATTCCCAAGCAGGACGAGGGACAAGCCAAGCCTTAAGAACTGTAACTCTCAAGGGATTTCCACTAGAAAAACTACTGCTTACAATCCAGCTGGCAATGGGCAGGTGGAAAGTTACAACGGCATTGTGTGGAAAACTGTAGAGTTTAGTTCTGAAATCGCTCGTTGGGAGGAAGTCCTGGAAGATGCACTCAACTCTGTTAGATCATTACTCTGCACAGCTACGAACCAAACCCCTCATGAACGCATGTTCTTACATTCCCGTAGATCTGGAAACTGCGGTGTTTCAGCTCCTTCATGGCTCCTCAACTCTGGTCCTGTATATCTTAAAAAGTTTAACCGTACATCCAAGTATGAACCACTCGTTGAAGAAGTCCAACTACTTCACGTTAATGCCGAGTATGCTCATGTCAAGCTACCAGATGGAAGAGAAACTACTGTGTCGACACGCCATCTCGCACCAGTTGGAGAGTTTGAAGACAAAGATGCTTTAGAACATGGTGAATACGAAATCGATGAACAAATTCCGTTACAACCTCTTCCTGCACCTGAGTATGTATCCAGACAAACACCGATAACACCGACGCAGAGTCTAGACAATTCCGGGAATACTGCACAACAGGTTCAAACTAGAACATGGACTCCAGGAGATAACCAACAGACGTATCCAAGGAGAAGCTTCAGAAGCAGGAGACCACCTGCTTACCTCACGGACTACATTCATTAATCTCAGGGAGGAAGAATATAGTATAAAACTTTTAAAAACATATGTTGTTTATTTTTAATTGTTACCATACTCTGTGATTGTACATTTTTCTCGTCACATGTGCCCTCTTGGCCACGGTAGCTGTTCAGAACTGCCGGGGGCGAGTGGGAAGTGGCTGTGGTAAAACCGATGTTACGAACCCACATTATATATAAACTACCATATATGGTCATATGGTCAGTACAGTACAGCTGACCCAGTGCGCAAGCGCGCACACGTCTTACCTTCTCTTCTGTCCACCCCGGAAGGTGGTTTGCGTGCGTCGAGGACTCAACAGGTTCGTTGCAGAACTCCCACACAGCTAAGTACAAATCTTTAAGTGTAGGGAAATATTTAGAGATGTTTTAATTTCAAAAGCTCTTCCAAGGGGAGGAAATGCCGAGGTCGGTAATCCAAGGTCATTGAGTTGGGGTTGGTTGGATTCATAAAGATAGCTGTGATGTTAGTTTAAAATGCATAATTTAGTTAGGAAAGATCCGGTTAGTGGCCAGACGCTCTCCTTTTTAAGATAAGTAGTTTGGACAGGGTAAGATACAAAAATATCCCTGCCCACAGTTACTAATATTTTAGTGTTTGTAAACAAACACAATGCTGTCTTGTTCAAGTAATTAAAAGCCTTTCTAAAGGTATTTTCAAGTTCTATTTGCGTTATTTTTACTATCATAACAGTCCTCGTCGTAGATATCCGGGTGGGTCAGGAACTGCTCCTCCATCGTGTCTGCGAAGGCCTCCGCGTCCAGCGCTGCGTACACCATCCCTGCTGTCCGTGGGGTGTGGTTTGTGTGCTCCCGAGCGCAGTATCTTGGCTGTCTTCCAAGCGCTGCCATCGATCGTGTCAGTGACGTTAGGTACAAGTCCCAAGTTTCCGACCTTCTGTGGATCATGACGTCACTGCACGGTGTCACTCATACGTAGGTATGCGGCCAGCACGACCAACACAGACAGGTTTGTTTCAATCTCAACTTTTTAACCCGACTCTAGCGCTCTGGGTGACTCTTTCTGATACTATAGAGTTCAGATCTGGACTAGCTCTTCTTGGACTCGTTCTCTTCGGATGAATAGCTACTTGAAAAACGGATCGTTCCCTTGAACTGCGAACTCGATACCTGTTTGCTGTTGCTGTGCAATTAAACTGCTTCATTTTATAAATTACTCAACAAATTAATAATAATGGATGAACCCAAAACGTGTTCCGTATGCGATAAAACATTTTATCAACATTTTATTTTATTTTTGAGTGTAGTTCGGTCAATTTGTTGTAGGTCTCATAATTATTATTTGTTCAAATAGGTGCGGTATTAATACGAGTAAATTAATACTCGTAAATTTCTTCAATGAATTAAGATCTGCCATCTGCCAACATTATTTTTTTATGTTTGAAACAATAACACCCGTATATCATTTCTTCTTAGATATTTGTTCAACGCGTGAAAAACGATGTTGAAAATTGTGCTGTGCCAAGGCCTACTATAATTTATAAAAATTGATTACATGTAAACAAGAATTGTAAAAAATTTGTTTGACAACAACTAGACACAACAAAATACTCCTACAACATTCACGAAACAAGTATTTTTTCAGTCTATTTTGTTCATCACCCTTTATAAGTTAAACTATAACGATGAACGGCTGCTTAATTTATTGGCATTTCATCTGGTAAAATTCTGTGTATATAGCTCTTTTGCCTAAGACTCTTACCATAGCAGCAATCTCTTTAGATGTCAATAGCCGCAAAAAAATCCATTCAAGTAGTAAACCTAATCCGAATCAATTGATATAAGCTTCAAACATTATTAATTTATTCTGGCAAATAGAATAAGGAAAAATGCTATAACCTTTGTTCTTTGAAGAACCAACCTATATATTTTAATTTAATCCAACTAGCTAATCTATACATATATATATGCTTTAGCATGGGACAAATTCCTCCCAATGTATGGGTTAATCCATTGACTTTAAATATACACATTTAAAATCAATGGTTAATCCTTCTAAGATTAATTAGATCAATTTAATCACTGTAGAATGGAATTAATGGATACAACAGCCTAGATTGGGAATACAGTACAATCATGTCTAGCTCTAATTTTTGGTTCAGTCCAATGTTAGATCAGTTCTTTGTTGAAGTAGTTCCATCATTTTCATTTCGTTCATCATCCGAAGTGCGAGTTACTCGTGAACTAGTTCAGATATGAACTGTTCTGCATACTACCAAAATTTGCCCACCCGAAGCGCTGGAGTCGGGTTAAAAACTTGAGATTGAGACAGACCTACACAGACCGCCGTATACAAAGCAAAGTTCACATCAACTGTCCCCTACCACGCACGCCGCGCCGGCAAGGGACGCAGTGTGTGTTGTGTCAAGACTAGTGGACGGTGTCCGAGTAAGGATACTTCTTCAACCCGCAGGATAAGTACTCCGTTATGCATTGTTAATTTTTAAGTCAGGGGCCTTAAGCCCCTAGCGAACATGTCACATCTCAAATTACGTTAACACCCGATATTTGCCAAGGTATCTGTAAATTAATTATAGTAAAATTATCCGTTACGACACGCTCCAGCCGCTATTATGCACGTTTAGTTAAATATTAGGGTACCAGCTTTTCAATACTCGTTTCTTACTAAATTATAAATTAAAAGGTGTGCACACATAATTAGATACTCATTTAATATAATTATTTTGCTCATAAAGCTGGCTAGTCGATGTTTAGTGTTAAGGTCCAGGGGTTCAGCAATGCTTACACTATTTTAAATGTATACATGTGTTTATTTGTAATCTGTATGATATTTTATAATTCTGGCCCCAGGTCAGGTTTCGGTACAGAAAATGGTAGCAGAGGAAAAGATATTCTAAACAGGAAAGTTCGCGGGGCAAAGCGTGCAAAGCGTTGTATTGCAGTTTGTAACGGGCTTATGCAGGAAGTTTGGCAAATATCGGCAGATTTCGCAACGACTACGTGAGTACAATAAATCCATTTCAATCTCAGTTGGGAATAAAAATATAGATTTATAGCTTTCAACAAATAGTTTTTTGTAAAATAATTGAAATTAATAAAAACTTTCAACATTAAATTTTTTGGTTTTCAAAAGTTGCATGTGAGTTGTATTTGCGTATTACCGCGTTTCAAAATTGTTAGAGTGTTTCCAGGTCCACTAAGAAGAAAAGAAATAAATTCCCTTAATAAATTTTATTCCGAGTGTGGTTTTAAGGTAGGCTAGTCCCATAATTTTCGCAAAATTCCCCAAACCCTACGCGTAATTCCGTAATAATTGTAGACTTTTAAGGTGGGTTAGGGATAGGAAAATTTTGTGTGTGAATAGGATCTTGGATTTTACAATACTGGTGTGTATGCTTGTTTAGCAAGAATCAAGGTTGAATTAAATTAGTTTCAAGGGTCCAAGCAGATATTTTTAAATTTAACACAATCACAACATGTTTAAAATAAATATGTTTGGGGACTCACAAGTAGTAAGGTATCACAAATACTTACAAAAACACACACAAACTCAATTTCAGGTGCAAACAGTTGTGGCCGAATCGGGTATCACCATTTCACAGTTAAAGTCCAACATCAAGCAAAGCCAACCAATTTTCCAATCAGAGTCTGTCAATTTAGTGTTTGTAGGAACCAACGACATTAAGCAGCAGCGCACATTTGGCGAAATAAAAACCGATTTTGTTTCATTAATAGCCTTTTTCAAAAGAAAGATGCCAGCAAGCGCTACCTTAATAATCACCACTTTACCTAACTTTCCTAAATTTGCCTCCGATCCTTATATCCTGGACCAAATATACCATCTTAACCGATACATCATGTCTACCAAGGCAGACAACGTAACCTATTTAAGGTGGGATTTCAGTAGGGAGATTGAGGACTATTTTCAGAAGTTTTACGCAGGAACTCACAGACGGGAGGATAAAATTCATCTCAACGCATTAGGGTTTAGGGAGATGACCAAAGCAGTACTACAAAGTAGTGTGCCTGCAACGTCACCGCGTTAAATAAAACGACAAAATCGCGCTTCACGACCTACAGCAAGGTTCTGTAGAGAATTTTGAATGAAGATGTATGCATTTTTCTGCTTTTTGTGTAGCTTTAATATAACATGTGATTTTCTACACTAACATATCCTTTTCTTACTGGTTATGGTAAATAAATTTTAATCATGAACACAAAACGATTCATTAATTAATTAAGTAGTAAGTTTTCTAGTGTTGGTATGTTACTCCAGAAGGGTTTTTTATCTCCCTTTGTTTTTTCAAAATAGTAAAGTAGACTTTTCTCCAATTAGCATAAAATATTACTTTTTTTGCGACAATTAAGAGGGTTAAGCAGACAGCAATCAGCCAAAAGCTGACGTAGAAATTAGAAAGTCGACACAAAAGACACTCTGAATCCCGTGATAGGCTAGGGCATGCATGAACTTAGGGTATGACCAGCCCTAAGGCGGCATACCCGAGATAATATGTAGAATAATAAGACAGTTATATGATTTTTCCCTTCACGTTTGACATAATAAAATGTCATCAGTGAAGGAAGAGTAATATTTATTAATAATATTTATTGTACAACTTTGTACAATAGCGAGTGTCTCGCGTAGGGACTATATTGTGCTGGCTAACTCATTGTCGTAAAATATGGTAATTAAGTATAAGCAATAATTCAGATATAACATTAAAACCTTGTTTTGCCTTTTTCTGCAAAGATATGTCAAATCAATTTAATAAGTTAGGGACATGTTGTTAATCCAGCCCTACTAGTAGTAGAGGCTATGTTTCTTTTTTTCAAAATTCTATTTACCTGATGATTAGCATAAGCAAATTCCCTTTGTCTTTTACAACTTTTTATAAATGCACTTTATTATCTATGTTTTTGATAAGTATTAAATAGTAGAGTTTTTGCGACAGTAACTTAAATTATGTAACACTCATATTAATTTGTGTGCAATTAGCTCCCTCTTAACCCTTCCCAACCAAAAAACTGCATTATGCAACACCATGAAGAAATATGAAAACCTGAAGTTCGAAGTGCAAGAAGTCCAAATACAAACTAGATCTGTATACACCAAATCATCAGGCAGGATTTTCAAAAACTGTTTTCAAAGGCAACCAGTTTAGTAAATAATGTTAAGGCAGTGCAAAGGGAGGAAGGTTTTAGGACGCTGGCTGGTCAAACGCCGGGAGTCACTTTTTTATCAGCAGTATCGAACACATTTTGTAATAGAAGAAAATTAATTGTTTGCAGTATGTGACTATCAACATTCCCGAGCAAGGTGTAGGTTGTTAGGGCACAGAAGTAATATATCTGTGGGTTAGGACTCCAAGATGTGCGTTAGAAGAGCACACCTCTGCAATTGCACACAATGCCTTATCAACACGACAAACTTGATCCTGCTCGCCACAGATTACGGACTGTCACTATCCATCGTCAGCTGGTTACACAATCACAACCACTGTCTCCTGTACTGTGTATTCTGGATGTCAACAATAGCCAAGCTGCTCAGCACCTGAGTTCAGCCGATACAATAGAGTCCACCGCTTCTACCAGACATAAATTCCTGGACGTTGCAGTAAACCCAATACCATCCATTTTTTCCGTACAGTTTTTCTAAAACATATACTCTCCTTTTCCCTAGTTAAACCGTAACTAATTGTACAGCTATGGGTGATTTTACAAACAATGAATGTTTCCTTTTCAAACCAAATTGTAATCGCGTCTAATTAAATTTCTTATAGTTATAAAATAGTAATTGTTAAATAGTTTTAGCGCTCAAAAAAAAAAGAATGATACTTGCCTAAAAAAAATAAAAAATATTGCAAATTATATAAAAAAAATATATATATAAAAATACAAAAAAATGTAAACAAGGCATGCCCAGCAAAAAAACCAAAATAATAAGAAAATGCTGGAGGTGAGCGACTTAGTTCTAAGAAAACTTTTACCATTGCATTGTAAACTAACCCATATTTACCCATATTGCAATGTTAAAATCTTTATTAAATATAGTTAAATAAGTATTGGCCGAACCTCAATTTTTCAAATGTGTTAAAATTTGCCCTTTTATTGACTTGTTAGTCAACATCAAGATGTAAAGAATTTAAATATGAGGTTCTCCATATTACCTAGGAGTATAGCATACCAACACATAAATTTCACAAGAAAGCTTTTCCCATGATTTCAAGTTTATTGACAAGGAAATTAATTAAAAGAATAACCAGATTTTCAAACCTGTACCTCATAACCCAAATTATTTAACCAATTCCCTTTAGTTCCAGTACATTTTTATAATAAACCCAAAGATAAAATTAGCTAGCTCAAACCAAGTGAAATGCACACTGGCCCCTTTTCGTCTTTTTCCGTTTTTCATGTAAATATTTTTTTCCAAATGTGACATTGATTGCAGGGGGAAAGGGTCCCGTTTATTTCTTGTTATTGTATACAATTATTACGATGGCTTCCTACGCGAGAGAAAAAGTACCAAGCATCACGAGTTGGATAAACACACTGAGCGCTTCTCTGGCAGTTGCGCTATGTACAGAGTTTGGTATCGAACCAGATAGGACACTTCAGAGGAATAGGGAACTGCTCAGGCAATTCGTCCTCGACAGACAGGCACAACAACAAAATGTGTCCAGTGGACCAGGTCCAAACATCATGGATATGGACGAGTTAATGCTGGGAGCATTGGGGCAGTTTTCCAGTCCGGTTTTACGCCGAGTACCCCAACACATCCAACCCACTCCTCCATTACCTAGCTCAATGGTAGCGTACAAATGCAACAACTGACTCTACAGGCGGGAGATCAGACGGCACGTGCAGTCGCGGCGCTTAACCAACCACCCGCGCAAAGCGACAATGTTCCTCACTTCATGAGGGATATGACCCGAGATTTGCCCAAGTGCAACGGCACGGACGTAAACACAGTAGTGGCCTTTCTTAAAGGGGTAACCACATTGGTGCGCCTAAATTTATGTCCGGAACGCGCAGTCCTCTTAAGCGTCACACCACAAACAGAGGGCGTGTTTAGGCAGTTTTGGGTAGAGACGATAGCGGGAACGCAAGTTTGGGAGCAAATCTTGGCGCAATTTCGCCAAGTGTTTCTCACGCCTGAGAAACTACGGCTCGCGCGTAGTTTTCTGTCTTCCGCTGCGCGCGATAAAACGATCTGCTTTATCGCGCGCAGCGGAAGACAGAAAATCTGGCCGAGTTTGTCTCTCATTTGGTGTTGGGTTACCAAATTTTGGTACCACAAACCAGTCAGGAGGAGATTTTCCAAACCATCTTTTGCCGCCTCAACTCAGATACTAGGAATGGGTTGACAGGATTGGGAACAATGTCGTCTCTTCAAGACCAAGCTAAGGCATCCGCTACGGTGGAAGCAATTAGAGAGCTGACACACGCACACTCACACACACACACTCACCAACCGGAACAGCAACAGGCTGCCTTCCCTAGGCAGGCTAGCGCGAGCGGCCACCGACAGCACATTCACAGACAGTGGCAGCCACGTCGCAACCGGTACATACCGCACTCACCTCACACGCGCTACACACCCCCACAGCACGCGAACTGCACAAGGCGGTTTTCGAGGTGGGGTCAAGGGCAAGAACAAGGGTTTTCACATAATCAGCCGCCGGAGCTGCATTCCCCATTTCCACCGCCTAATTACAATCAACAACAATCAACAAAATTTCAACAACAACAACATTTAAACAACAACCAACGACAACATCATCAGTACAAGGGGGCACATAATTTAAACTAGTGAGCGAGAAGTTACAACGCGGGTTTAGGGGTTTTGACACAAGAAAGACACAATAGCAGGTCAAAATCCCAAAATATAGCCAAAGTAGGCATTTTGACACGGCTTGGCCGCGAGAGGGGTAAGCAAATCGCGGCGGAGTGGGGGAAGTACTGCGCGAGACCGGCAATGACCCTAGACCAGGTTCTCGAAAGTGACGCACAATAGTTTTCAGACAAACATCAGCTGGTGTCGTGCTACTTGCCACCGTGCTACTTGCCACCAAGGGGTTGATTCTAGGAATCATCTACCTGTCTGAGCGCAGGTATACCCATGGTGTACTTATTACCATGGGTATACCTGCCCGTTACGTGGCGGTGACGTCGTACAGTTGTCAACATTCCATTGACTGTTCATGCGGAGACTAATTTGTATTTCATGGCGATTTATTCCAAACTTTGTTAAAATCATAGTTTCGTTGTAAGTGCAAAGGTAAAACTACAGCGGCTTGAATAATTGCTTGTGGTGTTTTGATTTTGCTCTTTTACTACCAACTCAATTGATATTCTGTATTAAACTTTCTTTGTTGTAAGACTAAGAAGACATGTCTTATGCGTTTTTTATTCAAGGAATGATAGAAATTACGTAAACGGCGGAGAAATACGTTTTTGAACTATCCAAGTGCGTTTATTAGAGATGCATCATTACAAGCCTCGGAAGAACAAACCACTGTTTGCATTCCATTTTAGATAACGAATACACTCGTAACTCGTACAAACATAATTATTGTAATTTAATTACAAACAAGTATAAACACAGCTTCAGTTTATAGTATAAATAAAATATACACAAAAACAAAAGTATTTTTAAATAGTTTTGACGTCTGGGGAAACGGGACCTAAGAGAAATTGAAGTATTTCAAAAAACACACACATATGATTTTAAATATTTAATATCACGAACATTACGTTCGGGATGGTGGTTAATCTTTACATGTTGGGTCGGTTACAAATATTGTCGAATGAAAACACTCTCCATTGAAAGCATCAGTTCAAATTTAAGTAGTTTGATACTATAAGACCTTATGTATTTCTAGTGCTACTAGAGTCCCTCTCCACATTAGCAGTTCATCATTTCCTTCGTGCCTGGGTGAGATAAATCCACGGACACTTATTATTTTGTTTACAGTATATAGTGTATTGCTTTTTGCTACTAACCTTGTCGCTTACAGCATTTATTGACCCTTGGTATTAGATCTATGTAAAATAGTGTCTTTGCTTGTTGACCATTGTTATTCCAGATTTCACTATGTAGTTCAGTAGTTTATTGATATTCTATTAGTAACTAGTGTATAACGTTTTAATAATTACACAGGAATTTTATCAAGGCTTATTTTATTGCATGTTATGAAAAAGCGCTACTACTCTGATTGTTGCTAACTGTCTATACCAGGTTTTACTATGTAGTTTATTAATTTATTAGTAATCTATTGTAAACTTGGTTAACCGTGGAACTAGTGCACAGTATAGCGCGCGGTCTATATGCTGCACGCCAGTCCCCTGTCCAAATTCCAGGAATGGCCCTTCCGCCAAATCAGTGACCCCTCAAACTCCCGCCCGCCTCTATAGTCTCTTTCAGGCGAGATGGCTGCGCATTCTAGTTCACCGCGGGGCACAGTGAAGCTGCGAATGCGATGTCCGTGAACGATACTGAGGACATGGAATCCAACTTCTCCAACGGGGAAGGGCGTTTCCAGGTCGTCGATAGTAAACGTAAACGGCAGCGCACCGAGACCCCAGAGTCCACCACCCGAGACCGTCCACCACAGCAACAGAAAGGAAAAGCGCCACCCATTGTGGTACACATCGCAAGGGATTGGCAGCCTGTCCTCAATAGGCTGAAGCTGAAAGGGTCCGCTTTTCAGCAAAGATTTGTTGGCGACAGACTGCACATCTCTTGTAAGACTGTCGATTGTTTCAGGATCGCCCAGAGGAACTAGCGACCAATCCACTACCACCAACCAAAGCCCGGCCGGCTTTAATTCGTTAAGCGCCTCCGGCCGAGCTCCCAATCCGCCCATCAACCAAAGGTCTGGCTGGCTTAAATTCGTTAGAGACGCCTCGGCCGGCTCCCCAATCACCTATCCCTATCAAAACCCCGGCCGGCTTAAATTCGTTAGAGACATGCTCGGCCGGGCAAAACCCCCACCACCGGCACACCACTCCGCTCTAACGCTGGTTCGCCAGTAACTTCACCCCATGGCTGAGCCACCTCACCCATCCGTTCCGTACAACCCCGCGTCTATTAGGATGCATGTAGTCGGGATAATATTCAATCTCTTCCCGCCTCTTTCAGCTACACAACCTATGCATGCCTACCTCAAAAACACCCACTCACACAAAGCCCAAACCACCACTCATTATCGCCACCTGCTTGATGCCCAAAATTCACCCAAAATCTCAGCCTCAACCTGGTGCTGGCGCCCTCTTTCGTTCCGAGGCCGGAAAAGTCATCAGCACCGAAGGCGAACCACCCCGATCCCCCTACCATGTTGTTCCGTGGTACTCGGAGATAGGGGAAGACGAGTTCCGTTTGGCTGTTGTCCCGCCCGACTCGTGTGGCTGTGGCCGGGCGTCCGTGCACCGGATCGTTAACCGGGAGGACCGACGGGCCTAATGCGGCTCTGGCTGTCAGGTTGTGACGCCCTCCTGCGAGATGGTCTAGTCGTGTATGGGCGGTCGTACCGAGACCGACCAGACACCAGCTGGTACAACCGGCCTTCAGGTAAAAGGTAACAGTAAGTATACCAGCCCCAGCTCAATCACAAAAGGCGCCTAGCCAGCCAGCCAGGACAGCACCCGTCAGCGAGCCTGCTCCAGCTCCAGAACCGAGGAGGTGACTCAGCCGGCCCACAACATCAAGCGAGAGTGCACCAGCTACAGGTATGAACACTACAGGTAACGTGTCTTCTTAAACCGACTGTCCTGCTGGTACCTTAGCGCGCGATAGTTGCCGGCTGCGGGCGCGACGTGCTCTGTACGGTACTCTGCGGCACTCGCGGAGACTAGGTGCCAGTGAATGATGTTGGCCGGGTGTAAATTTTGTTTTCTTACGTTAACGAGACACCCCTATTTGTGCCCTAGCCGCCGTCCGACACACACGTGTTGTGCGTCAGTGCGTTATGCGTGTCTTTGTGCAGTGCAGTGCAGTGATTCGTGTTCTGCGTTTTGTGTTGTGTATTTCTAGTGCTACTAGAGTCCCTCTCCACATTAGTGGTTCATCTTTTCCTTCGTGCCTGGTTGAGATAAATCCACGGACATATATTATTTTGTTTACAGTATATAGTGTATTGCTATTTGCTACTAATCTTGTCTCTTACAGCATTTATTGACCCTCGGTATTATATCTATGTAAAATAGTGTCTTTGCTTGTTGACTATTGGTATTCCAGGTTTCACTATGTAGTTCAGTAGTTTATTGATATTCTATTAGTAACTAGTGTATAACGTTTTAATAATTACGCAGGAATTTTATCCACCTCAACTGAGAAAAAAGAAAGTGCCACCTATTGTGGTGCACATCGAAAGGGATTGGCAGCCTGTCCTCAATAGGCTGAAGCTGAAAGGGTCCGCTTTTTCAGCTAAATTTTTTGGCGACAGACTGCACATCTCTTGTAAGACTGTCGGTTGTTTCAGGATCGCCGAGAGGGAACTAGCGGCCAAAAAGATCGCCTTCCACACCTTCAGCTTGAAGGAAGAACAGGAGCTCAAAGTTGTCATCCGTGGCTTACCATCATGGACCTCTCGACGAGATCAAACAGGAGCTGGAAGACAAAGGCTACACTCTACGTTTTGCTGCACTGCGCGCCGTGACCAAGGTTCAGACCATGGAACTAATTCCTTTTTAGCCCGTTTCAGGAAAACTGGTAGCTGGACATCAGTGTGGAGGGTCGAGCGACTGCTGGGAATCCAGGTCACCGTCGCCGAGTTCCATCCACGCAACAAGGTCCCGCAGTGCTGGAACTGCCAGAACTTTGGCCACGGCTCCGCAACCTGCCATCTGCCACCCAGATGCCCGCGCTGTGTAGGTGCACATCGACGGAGTGACTGCCCAAAACAGGACGAAGAGGCGCCCAAGTGGCCAACTGCGGCGGGCCTCAGCGGCATGGAGAGGATGCGAGTCGGCGAAACGAGCTCTGAAGGTCCGTAACAGACCACAGCCCCAGCCCGCAAAGCGGACGGTCGACCAAAAGCCCCACCTGCGCTGCGTCCAGAGCAGCCAACATGACCGGAGCAGAGAGCAGCCAGGAGAGAAGCCTGTCTACGCGGATGCCGCCAGGGCAACAGACCACCTAGGAACAAGGCCGACAGGCCTTCAGGTGAAAACGTAACAGTAAGTATGCCAGCCCCAGCTCAATCACAACAGGACCCCAGCCAGCCAGCCCGGACAGCACCCGTCAGCGAGCCTGCTCCAGCTCCAGCACCGAGGAGTTTACCAGCTACAGGTATGGACACTACAGGTAACGTGTCTTCTTAAACCGACTGACCTGCTTGTACCTTGGCGCGCGAAAGTTGCCGGCTGCAGGCGCGACATGCTCTGTACGGTACTATGCGGCACTCGTGTAGACGATGTTGGCTGGGGGTAAATTTTGTTTTTTAACGTTAACGGGACACCCTATTTGAGCCCTAGCCGGCGTCCAATACACACGTGTTGTGCGTTTTGCGTGTGTTTGTACAGTGCTTCGCGTTCTGCGTTTTGTGTTGTGTATTTCTAGTACTACTAGAGTCCCGTTGACCATTGTTATTCCAGATTTCACTATGTAGTTCAGTAGTTTATTGATATTCTATTAGTAATTAGTGTATCTTCCGTATAATTCTATTAGGCCTTTAGCAAAATCTTCGAGAAAGTTTTTCTCATTCGGCTCGTGGAGTTTTTGGACAAGCACAATCTACTATCAAACAACCAATTTGGTTTCCGTTGCGGGAAGTCGACAATAGACGCTGTAGAGCGTCTGGTCGATATGATAGTAGAAGCGATCGAAAGTCGAGAAAGCACTCTAAGTGTATTCCTCGATTTGTCAAAGCATTCGACTGTGTGATCATGGCACCTTACTGTTCAAACTCAACTATTATGGGATACGAGGATTGCCACTCAGATGGCTTGAATCGTATCTTAGTTATAGAACTCAATTTGTAGGAATTTCAGACTAGATCGGGAGAGGTGGAGCTCAAGTACGGAGTCCCTCAGGGATCCATACTGAGTCCATTACTCTTTCTGATCTATGTTAATGACGTTGCTCATCCGTACTACGGACAGATTGTCCAGTACGCTGACACGACTCTCAGCTTCAAATCAAATTCAAACAAAAACTGGAAGAGGTGGCTTTCATTGGGCTCAACAATGCAATCCAACATTTCAATGAGCTCAACCTCTTGATAAATCAACAAAATCAAATTTTATTAAGTTTTCTTTGCGAGATATCGAATCAGATCATAGTCCAACTGTCATGTTGGATGCGACTGAATCGAAGAAGTCTACTCAACTAAATTCCTAGGAATACACCTCGACAGAGGGTTGACTTGGGATTGTCATGTAGACAGTCTATGCTCCAATACTTCAGGCATTTATGTACTGAGGGAACTATCAAAATACTGCCCTACTCAGGTACTGATGACGGCGTATTACGGGGTAATATACCACACCTCTCCTACGGAGTGGCACTGTGGGGTGGTTGCGCAATATCACACCTTCCAGACTTTTATTCTTCAAAAAAGCGGTTCGAACCATTGCAAAAATTCAATGGAGAGAGTCGTGCAGACCAGCGTTCAAAGTCTCAACATGTTGACTCTTCCCTGTCTCTACATCCTTGAGACCTGCGTTTTCTTCAAAACCAAATGCGATCCCATAAGAGGTGTAGACATACACTCTTATGAAACTAGAGGCAGGAAAACTACCGAACTGGGCGACACAGAACGGTGGTTTACGAGCGTTTGCCTTCTCAGGCAGGAGCTCGTTTTGTCAACAAATTGCCAAATTCGATAAAATGTGCTCCAACGCCACAGGCGTTCAAGTCTCGTCTAAAAGCAGTTTTGACCGCGAACACTTTCTATAGTTCAGACGAGTTCTTGGCACACCAATGGGAGACCTAGTGAGAAATGGCTACCGGCCTACGGGTGCTTAAGTGGGAGAATTCGAATGAATGAGCCGATATGACTGTAAAAATTGTATGTACGAATGAGTTCTCGATGTAAGAATGAGTGACAAAATTTTAGCTTTAAAATATTTAAAACCTGACGAATTTCTTGCAATGTATTTTGTTAACGAAATAAAATATTTATTTATTTATCATTTATTTATGTATAACGTTTTAATAATTACACAGGAATTTTATCAAGGCTTATTTTATTGCATGTTATGAAAAAGCGCTACTACTCTGATTGTTGCTAACTGTCTAATCCAGGCTTTACTATGTAGTTTATTAATTTATTATTAATCTATTGTAAACTTGGTTAACCGTGGAACTAGTGCACAGTATAGCGCGCGGCCTATACGCTGCGCGCCAGTCCCCTGTCCAAATTCCAGGAATTGGCCCTTCCGCCAAATCAGTGACCCCTCAAACTCCCGCCCGCCTCTATAGTCTCTTTCAGGCGAGATGGCTGCGCATTCTAGTTCACCGCGGGGCACAGTGAAGCTGCGAATGCGATGTCCGTGAACGATACTGAGGACATGGAATCCAACTTCTCCAACGGGGAAGGGGGTTTCCAGGTCGTCGATAGTAAACGTAAACGGCAGCGCACCGAGACCCCCCAGAGTCCACCACCCGGAAACCGTCCACCACCTCAACTGAGAAAGGAAAAAGCGCCACCCATTGTGGTACACATCGCAAGGGATTGGCAGCCTGTCCTCAATAGGCTGAAGCTGAAAGGGTCTGCTTTTTCAGCAAAGATTTGTTGGCGACAGACTGCACATCTCTTGTAAGACTGTCGATTGTTTCAGGATTGCCCAGAGGGAACTAGCGGCCCAATCCACTCTACCACCAACCAAAAGCCCGGCCGGCTTTAATTCGTTAGAAGGCGCCTCCGGCCGGGCTCCCCAATCCGCCCTACCATCAACCAAAAGTCTGGCCGGCTTAAATTCGTTAGAAGATGCCTCCGGCCGGGCTAAAACCCCCGCCACCACCGGCACACCACCCCGCTCTAACGCTGGTTCGCCAGTAACCTCACCCCATGGCTCCAGGGCCGCCTCACCCACACGTTCCGGCTGCACCCGCGTCCTTATTAGGATGCATGTAGTCGGGGCTAATAACCCCTCCAATCTCTTCCGCCTCTTTCAGCTACACAACCTACGCATGCCTACCTCAAAAAACACCCACTCACACAAAGCCCAAACCACCACACTCATTTTCGCCACCCCTAGCGATGCCCAAAAATTCACCCAAAAAATCCCAGCCTCAACCTTCGGTGCTACGGCCACCTACTTTTTCGTTCCGAGGCCGGAAAAGTCATCAGCACCGAAGGCGAACCCAACCCGATCCCCCCTACTCCATGTTGTGGTCCGTGGCGTCCACTCGGAGATAGGGGAAGAGGAGTTCCGTTTGGCTGTTGTCCCGCCTGACTCGTGTTGCTGTGGCCGGGCTTTCGTCCGTGCACACCGGATCGTTGACCGGGAGGACCGTGCGACGGGCTTAATGCGGCTCTTCATGAGCTGTCAGGCCTGTTGTGACGCCCTCCTGCGAGATGGTCTAGTTGTGTATTGGCGGTCGTACCGGACCGAGCCACCCAGACACCAGCTGGTACAACCGGCCTTCAGGTAAAAGGTACAGTAAGTATGCCAGCCCCAGCTCAATCACAACAGGAGCCCAGCCAGGACAGCACCTGTCAGCGAGCCTGCTCCAGCTCCAGCACCGAGGAGATGCTGGTACCTTAGCGCGCGATAGTTGCCGGCTGCGGGCGCGACGTGCTCTGTACGGTACTCTGCGGCACTCGCGGAGACTAGGTGCCAGTGAATGATGTTGGCCGTGGGTAAATTTTGTTTTCTAACCTTAACGAGACACCCCATTTTGAGCCCTAGCCGCCGTCCGATACACACGTGTTGTGCGTCAGTGCGTTTTGCGTGTCTTTGTGCAGTGCAGTGCAGTGCTTCGTGTTCTGCGTTTTGTGTTATGTATTTCTAGTGCTACTAGAGTCCCTCTCCACATTAGTGGTTCATCTTTTCCTTCGTGCCTGGGTGAGATAAATCCACGGACCCTTATTATTTTGTTTATTTTATTTGTTTTTATTTTGAGGTTGGCAGACCTGGTCTGCATTTGCAAGGAGGGCCTTACATCGCTCTGCCTTATTTTATTAAATTTGCCGATCATAGAGTTTATTGGGGGAAGTGGTTGTGTGTTTTGGTTTTACCCATGCCTGGTATCTCATTTGAATACTCCCGAATGCACTCTGTGAGTATATTTAGGTTCTAACTGTGACTAACTCAACAGCCAAAATAGTGCCGAGGACGGCTCGTAACAACTTGTACTAGTTGTAGTTCAACTGTAACGAACGCGCAGTACACTTGGCGCACGCTTGTCTGCTCGGCTATGATACCAACCGAACAACACTAATTTCCCTGACGCACCCGTACGACTACGCCTTCACGGCTAGAGACGCACCACGCACTGCTTGCCTGTGTCACTGACTGCCTCTCTCAATCTTCAGGTGTCTCGACTACGTCGTTTCATCCATTGGACTTGGAGCTGAGAGTTCCTGCCTTGCCTCTCTGTTCGCCGCTGTTCCAGGTGCTGCCTTCCTCCTGCCAACGAGTTACTTCAAGACTGCGACGCTTCTTATTACTGGACATTATTCTTACTTTTCATTTTTTTATATTTTTGTAAATATTAAATTTTATTTCCTTCTGATGCAGTTTGTAAATTATTTAAATTGAAATGACTGTAAATAAATTAAGTGAGTTGGAGTCTCTTATTTTTGGATACTCATGTTTTGATTCTGGTCTTGAAGAGAGTGTTGTAGTTTGGCTCTCAGAACTAAATAAATTAGCAACCAACTACCCTTTGCTAAATATTTCCAATCTTATTTCATCTTCTTCTAACTTAATAATTGCGTACAATGATTTAGTCAGGAAAAGCTCTATTTTGCACACCCAGTTTGATGATCTAAAAAGTGAACATCTTACTTTAGAGAGTAAATTTAATTTAGAGAAAGATGCTAGGAGGTCAGTTTTAAATGACTCTTTCAAGATGCAAGAAGAATGTGCAACTGAGAGTGACTCTTTACATTGTAAAATAAATAGCCTCAATACTTCTCTTAAGAAGTCACTAGACACACATAGTAATCTCAGTAATGAGAACAGTTCGCTTCACGAACAAATGTCTGTTCTTCATACACAAGTAGACTCTCTCAAAGCTACTATTAGTGAACTGCGTAATTGTAAAACAAATCTGACTGATAGTTTGAATTCTTGTATAGCTGAAAAAAATGTTATGTACGAGGATAAGTGGCTCAGTGATGATATTATGCAATCATTTGTCCAATGCTGTCAATATAGTATTTCCCATAAGGAAAATATTATTATTGTAAGTCCCTCTGTATGCCACCTAATAAAGCTTAGTAAATCAGATGATGTAGCTTTACACAACTTGATATAAAATCCAAAAAATACATATTTTTGTGTGTGAATAACAGCAGAGACAAACTGAAAATAGGGGGTAGTGGTACTCACTGGAGTTTGTTGTTAATTGACACTGATGCTGGAAAATCCTTCCATTTTAATTCTCTTAGGGGTACAAATATGCGTTCCGCGCAGGACTACTCTCTGTTGTTTGGTGTCAGTGAGCAAAACTGTGTTGAACTTCCTTGTGAACAGCAACGTAATAACTTCGAGTGTGGTGTATTTACTTTAGCTAATCTCAGAAGTATTGTAAACTTTTTCATTCTTGCTGACAGAGATATTTCTTTCTCTGAATGGTATCATAGCTCAATGATTTCCCCGTCCCAGCCTTTGCATTCCAAAGTCTCTACTACCCGCATGTCCCAAAGACTCCAGAACCCATTGGCACTACTGTGACTGAGACTGTGCCAAAACTGCTTTTGACAAGGCGAGATACTGGCCAGTGGAGGTTACATTCCCTAAAAAAGTCTCACAAGCCTAAAAGTATCCCTCCAATTCCTGAATTTGATTTAGAGCTTACAAACAAGTTTTCTGTTCTTGACGTAAAATAATGAAAGTGTTGTAACTAGAACTAGTGTTTTAGACAAGGAAAAAACAAAACCTCACAATAAAAATCGAAAAAAAAGGTAAAAAGTTAAAACTTGTAAAAAATTCTCAAGATCCAAGTTTTGTTTCCATTCCTGTTAACAGAGAAAATAACTTGTCTGATTCTGTCTCAGTTTGTCTTGAAAACTATAAAACCAAACAAAAAATAAAGCCTAGAATTGTGGCCTACTGTGACTCTCACGGACGTAACTTAAACAATGGTTTGGAAGGCAGGTTACAGAATAAGTTTGATGTGACAGTTATTTTTAAACCAAATGCAAAATTTGAAACTGTTACTAAAATTTCAAATGTTACCCAGGCAAGTCTAGCCAAAAGTGACTACGTTGTCGTTTGGGCTGGAACTAACAACTTTCCAGATTACTTTGATCAAATAAAAAATTCAGCAGAAAGTCTTTTGAAAAAACTCGTTAAAACAAATGTAATAATTCTTGGTATTCCCTTTAGGTTTGATTTGCCTGAGCTGAATGACCAAATTTCCAAAGTAAATGCGGGTCTTTACGAACTTACCAAACAGTTTGATTTTGCCACGTTTGTCTCACTCAACACCAATCATAGAAGGTTTTTTAACCGGGGTGGTCTACATCTGAACCGAGTTGGTATGAGATTAACTGCGAATCTTATTGTGGACTCTGTACTGGGGGAAAACGTGAAACCAATCACATCTCCTCAGGTTGGTAGTTCTAAATCAAGGAGTGATGAGATGACGTCAAGTCATAGTTCTCGTGTAAATCTTTCTAAGACTTATTTTTCATCTCACTTAGGTGTGAAATCGAATCAAACAATTGATCAAAAAAAGCAAGTATGGATAAATCCGTCTTTCAGAGATAATTTTTTATTGGAGAGTCTGACTCGGCAAAGAATCACATGACAGAAATTTCTTCAAAGATCAACTTATCTGAAGTGTCAAATAATATGTCACTCACAATCTTTCATCAAAATATTTGTGGCCTCAAGTCCAATCATGAGCTTCTTCAGATTTATACTC